>CM057842.1:43946658-45306760 GCA_030068075.1 Paguma larvata
ATTATACAGCCATTAAGCATTATAGTTTCAAAGCCTTTAATGATATGAAGAAAATGCTTATGATATAATGTGCTCCAAACACAAAAAGACATTCATTTATTTAATTTATTCAATTCAGTGATTCAAAAATGTTTAATGAGTATTTAATACAGGCTGAATTCTGGCTAGGAGCTAGCCATCTGATCTCTACCTTCAAACAGTATATAGTCTAGCCTTCTAGTGTAGGCTTTGTCAGCAGATAGGCAGAGTTCTTTTTCGAGCTTAGTTTCCTTATCTATAAAATAAGGAAGTTGAATTGGATAACTGTCATGGGCTCTGCAGCAATTAAGTTCTACAAGTGGAAACAGGATTCTTGATCCTATCATGTGTTAGGTCATCATTTATTGTACTTGCAAGGTTATAATTGAACTAAGACTGCAACGGTATCATATATTTCTTAATATGAATTCCATTTAGGACAGAGAACCTTCTTGGTTTACCTGGACTGAGCAGTTTCCTGAGATGCGAGACTTACAGAACTAACTCCGGGATAGTCCCAGGCAAACTGAGATGACTGGTCACCTTAGTTTCATGCCAAATTTTTAGACTTAAATGCAAAAATAAATTACAGAAACCTCAACTTTGTGGTGTGTTGGAACGATTTTGTGTTGGAATGACTTGGTATGCAGAACAAAACTGGAAGAATAGGAATGACATATATGTAGTAAAGCCACTCATTGTCAAAGATTCTTAGAGAAACAAAATATTTGGTATGAAATTTAACAATAATCACAATAGTCACAATTATGAGTTGTACAGTCATCATCCAATAGGAGCTTGGTGGTGTTTGCTTTAAAACCATAATATTGGGTGGGGCGCCTGGGTGGCTCAGTCGGTTGAGCATCCGACTTCGGCTCAGGTCATGATCTCACAGTCTGTGAGTTCGAGCCCCACGTCGGGCTCTGTGCTGACAGCTCAGAGTCTGGAGCCTGCTTCCGATTCTGTGTCTCCCTCTCTCTCTGCCCCTCCCCCACTCATGCTCTGTCTCTCTCTGTCTCAAAAATAAATAAACATTAAAAAAATTAAAAAAAATAAAACCATAATATTAACTCAGAGGCTGGAAAGAACACTGACTACCAGGACTCTATTAATATTTCAATTAGAGAGAAACATATTTTCAGCTTCTAAAAATTGTGGTTTTAAATGGTTTATTATTACATTATTCTCAAAATACAGATGTTCTTTTAAAGATTATTCTAATATGATCACCATCTAAAGTTCCATCTTTCTTTTTTTTTCCCCCTCATTTACCACACAGATCAGTGCAATTAGGCTAATACCAATTAAAATGTTTCTTCAAACCAAAGCTAAAGAACCTCAAGGGGAGGCTGGAGGGAGCCCAGAGGGATTTGTAGTGTGTCAACATGGCCAGCTCCGGGGGCAAGAACTCCTCTTTACAACGGTGGTAAGATCTGGCTCTCTTGGGAACTCTTAGGCCCTTCTATCCACTTCCACTGTCCTCCAAAGCCTCCAAGGTCTTCTACAATGTCCCCAATCAGTAAGTATTCAGATAAGTCCTTTTCCACTAATAAATTTAGAACCCCAGGACTGGGTGAGCTCACTAGGTAGGATTAATTCAGATAGACTGAAAAAGAAACAAGTGAGTTTGGTTTAGTTATCCTGGTCCATTGACTAGGCACTTCCCCTTCATTCATCCCTGTAGGTAAAGAGTCACAGAATGGCAGTTTCTAAAATTTGGACCAGTTACCATCCAGGCAATTTATTAAATTTTCCAACCACTGGACCAAATTTCAGATTCCTTTGTAATCGCTCTGCCTACATTTGTCCTCTTCTGTCCCACAGCAATCTTCCCAACACCAAACAATCTGCATCCTCATGCCCAAGCCCACTTCCCCACATCTTCCCAATGACAATGCTCCTTCTGCCTGGAGCCAAGTAAAAGCACTGGTCAAGTAGAAACTGGCAGAGCTTCCATTCTGACGACTGCCTTGGGGAAGCGGGAAATAAGTTTAAATAAATGATATGCTGTTTTTAAAAGAAATGAATTGAATAGTTTGGAGACAGTCTGTTTCTCTCATTGAAAGTGCTAACGCCTTTAAGATATTCTGTCACCTGTGTGACAGTTTGTGAATTAATTATCCCATCTGTCTGACCTGATGTTTGGCTTTCGTCTTCACTACCTGGCTAATAATGCCTACTGCTTACATTTGCTGACTGCTTACTGTACACCAAGAACTACACGGAGCATTTTATGCGCTTACACTTTCTTCATCAGCACAATCCTTTGGGATAGGTATGGTTATTAATCCCACTCTATAGCCAAGGAAACTAAGGCTTAGAGAGGTAAAGTGACTTGCCCCCAGAGGGACACATTTCATAAACTGCAGTGTTGGAATTTAAAGCAATGTTGGCCTCACACACTCGTGCCTGAATTGGTTTCTTCTTAGCTGGGCTTCATACCATTCTCGTGAGCTCTCTTCCCGAACCAAGAGGCTGTTATCCATTCTGCCTTTCAGAAAGAGTAATTCCCCACCATCATTCATAGCTTCAACTGCTGCAGACGCATCTCTGTGAAGTCCCACAATGCAGGGGGTACAGCATCAACTGCCCTCCACTCCCAGAAAGCCAGCTGGAGAACCCAAGGGAGACTCTCTAAGAAACCTATGTTCTTTCTTTCCCTGATGATTCACCAGAATCCTGCCTTCTTTCAGACAAACTCGAATCTGCATGTAATCAGTATAAGAAAGGGGGAAAGAGATAAAAATAAGAATCTTGAGAAAGATTAAACTTCCTTGGAAAGTTCTTAAATCTTATTCACTGAGAGGCAGTACTCTCCCAACCCTAGTTGCAACGAGCCTTTTTGCATAGCTCTTCTGTTCTTTACCTACTTTTTCCTCTCAATCTTAATACCTTCTTTCCCTAGAGCTTTCTAAGGCACACTGTGACCCACTGGAAACTACATGATAGTTTCAGGATAACATAAAGGGGATGGACTTATAGGAGCATGTACTTACTAGACATCTAGGAAAGACATCAAGAAATACAATAAAGACCAAGATATACGATTATTAATAAATTTACTATGTCTTCAAGGAATTCAAAAGATAGATTCTGTAATAATGTACCCTTCCAAATTCCCCCACAAATTCTAAGCTTGAACGTGATGAGGAAATGTTACCATATTCGTACCCAAAATTGTTCAGTAATGAGGGGTTAATAATTGTCTAGCGTAAAGCAGATTCATCAGCGACAAGTACCAAGGGCTTCTCTTGAGCCTGGCTCTAAGCTGGCCACGACAAGTTGAGGTTCAGGTTCAAGTGCAGTTTCCAAAGACCATTTCCACCTCTTGCTCTCAGACACACCTCACTGCGAATAGACCGCATTCCCAATCTGTTGGTTATCTGAACACAACTTTCGCACGTAACAAATCAAAAAGCCGCAATTACAAAGTTTCAGAATCATTTTTCTGAAGCCTTCCGAAATCGGAAGTGGCTTTGCCATTCATTTAAGTGTCCGCAAATACTCCTTCCCGCGACAAGGGCACAAGCCGGTTCCACAGCCACCTAGGTATGCAGACACACAACCTAAGTAGTCACCACGCATTTTAAGACGAAGGTCAGATTTCATACTGAAACTTGGTTGAATTTTGTCTGCTTCTCTGTCTCTGAGTCCAAGTTCTACGTTGCGCAGAGATTGGGCCCCATTGTATCTAACTGGCCTGCCAGCAAGGGCTTTTTTTTTTTTTTTTTTTTTTTTTGGTATTTCTTTTGCTAAGAAACGGCAGTATGCTTTGGCTCCCTAACCCCGCCGCAGCCCGCCGTTCCTGAGACAAAAAGCGGCGGCCCACTGCTCCCCGCAGCGGCCGCGGCGGCGGCGCAGGGCGGCCCGGCCACCCGAGACCCGCGGCGCTGCGCCTTTGTTGGGCGGGCTACAGATGGTGCCCCAGCACGGAGCTGGAGCCGGGGGCGGGGGGCCGGGAGGGGGAGGCGAGGATGGGGTCGGCCGGGAGGGGAGGAGACCGCGGAGCAGCCAATGGGCGTGCAGCCCATCAGCTGACCGCTTTTGCTTACACCAGGTGCACGCCGGCTGCGGGGAGCACAAAGCGGGGCGCACCGAGGGCGCCGGCAGCGAGGCGAGGCCCGTGCGCCCGCGCCTGCAGCGCCCTCCGCTTGGGGAGAGGGGCTGGTGGCGCTAGCCCAGGCGGCTGCATCCGCGCCGCGGCATCCCTAGTTGCCCCAGGCGCCTTCCTGGGGACCTGACCGCTCTCTGCCTCGCCCTCTGCACCCCACTTCTCCTGCCCTCCTTCCCAGTCCTGCCTGTCTCTGCCCGGACCCCCGAGAGTCGGACTGAGCCCAGGCCCGCGCAGCAGCTGTTGCTCGTGTCGTTGCCTCGCCTCCTGTCTTGGTGCTCTGCTGGGAGCCCCCCGCCCCAAGGAGCCAGTACGCTCTGCGGGTTGGGAGGGAGGCGCCGCTCAGCCGGGCGTCCTCCTCCTGCTGCCGCCGCCGCCGCGGGTCCGTGCGCACCCCACACCCCCGCCAGCCGGGCCTCGGGGTAAGTGCGCTCGCCTAGCCGGGCGGTGGCGGAAGATTTGGGCGGCAGCGAGGGGAAGTCGAGGCAAACTTGGCGGCGCGTCGGGCCCTACAGGGGATGGGGAACGGCGGGGTAAGATCGCGGGCCTACAGGGGATCAGGGGGCGCGGTTCACGGAGCTGGAGAAAATGACCAAGTCGGGGAAATGGCGATCTAGGAACCTTTTCGCATCTCCCCACAAGCCCCCCTCCCCCAAAAAACCCCACAGGGTTTGGAATGAAGGCGAGGCAGAAATGGCCAAAAGGCAGTGACAAGGAGGCGAGCCCGGGGAATTTCAGGGACCAACGCGGGGGAGGGTGTTGCCCGGGGATCCAAAGGAAGGAGGACTGCTGGGATGTGAACGGGGAAGGCAGCTGGAGCCGAAGGAGAGCGCGTAAAGGTGGTCTGGGGAGTTGGAAAGAGAACCAAGAGATGGGAAAGGAAGGTGGCAGGTAATGGGAAGAGGTAAGAGGAAGGATGCTTTGGTGGTGGCCTTGATAAAGGAAGGGGCAAGGGACACAATTCACAAAGCATTGAAGTGTAATGAAGCCCGAGCATTCGGAAGAACCTACCCAGTTGTCGGGCAGTGTAATTGGGGGAAAGACCTCACCCTACATATTTGGAGTCCAGACGGAGTAGCAGCCTCAGGAGGCTTACCAGGGATGCTGAAATGTCAGGGAACCTCGGTCCGCTCCAGGGAACAAATCGGCGCTGGGTTCCCGCTCGGCGGGGGTCGGAGCAAGGAAAGTTTGCCAACGAGTGTCCTTTGTGCTGCGTGGAGAGGGGTGTGGGCAGCCCCCCACTCGTCGTTTCCCAGGGCCCTGCTGCGACCGCCTCCCGCGGTGAGAGTCCCTGCCTGGCAGGCTGGGGTGGTGTAGAAAGATCCACGCGCGGGAGCGGCCACGCGCCAAGACTGGTGGAAAACCCGTCCCGGGACCCTTTTGAAGGAGTCGAGGTAGATATGCGGAGTGAGAGACTCGCCGGTGGTACCTGTTCAAGGAGAGTGGGAATCTGGCCTGCGGTGTTCCCCGCTGTAACCCCGGAGCCAAATACAGTGCCTGGGAATGAATGAATGAATGAATGAATGAATGAATGGCAGGGTGAGAATAGTTTTAAGGCATGTGAACTACACAGGCAAAGGCCAAGAGTCCGAGAAAATGGATCCTTCCCTAAGTCTCCATTAGCATTTTCATTTCCAGACCTACATAGTAAAGGAAAAGCCAGATTCAGTGAGGGAACAGGTATTGCTGACTTGGGCTTTTGCTTTTGGGATTTTCTGAAAGACAGTATGTTGTTTTGTTTTGCAGTGTGCTTTGACGCGATAGCCTAAGTAATATTACTCAAATATGCTCATTACTTCATTTTTAAGAACTAGAGCTAGAGATGTTGAAAGTTCAGGAAGGCACTTTGGTCAGTATAAATCTAGAGTAAAAGTGGTGTTGTTGGCTCCTTGGCCATGTGTGTCCCGAAGTCTCTGATTTGCATGCAAATGTGAGCGAATTCTGGCAGATGTCTGGCCTCATCCATTCACATGAAGGAATTTGAAAAGACAAGGAGTCTTTAGTTAACAATAGACCTTAAGAAAATGGAATAAAGGCGCAGTGTGAATTTTTCTGTTTAGGAATTCCATATCTTGCTGACACCTTTATTCAAGCCAAATTCTCCGAGTGCTATTGTGTTGAATGCTCAAAGTACTACTTGCTCTTTACCTGGCTGTGTATTTTTGTGCAATATTGAAGTTGCATGTTCTGAGCTGGAGAGTGAGGAAAATGTTTATATGAAATAGGCTAAAACTTGATTCCACTTCTGGTGGTTTGAGGTGATTACCGAATTGCCCTTTCAACTTTTAGAGTTTATTTTCTTTTTCTTTTAGACGTTTTATCTCCTGCTCACATTTGCTCTCCATCCTCAGAGATATACAATTAGGAAAAGATAGTTGTAATTGACTGACACGAAGATCTCACTAGAATGTTCGCCGTTCAAGCAAAATTATCTTAGTTGTTCAGGCATCAAACTTGTATAAGTGAGGGTGATGACACCGGTATGTTCCTAGTCACCTGAGGGGTTTTCGGGTCACAGGACAAAACCGTGAGTGGAAGGCAGTCCAGTCTAAGGGAATCTCTGCCCCGTTTAACATCAGCTGATAGACCACTGTTCACTCACCTCCTGGAGTAGGGTGACTACTGAACAAAAGGCCAGCGGTGTGGGCTGCACGTGAGCCCTGGGATTATACCTACTGACAAGCCAGTCTCCTTGGCCTCCTCTTTTGTCAGTCTGAAACATTGTTGAAGGGAAAAAAGAACCTATTCACTAAACAGTGCTTGCCCAGTATTCTGTATATTCACTGAAAGGGACGTTAAAATCCACCCCCCCCACACACACTAAAGACAACATTGTTTTGAGGGCGCAGTGTTTGTGGGGGAGGGGTGCACAACAGCTGTTAGTCTGCTATTTTACATGTTCCCTTTAAGTTCTTTTTGCTGGTTCATTGACTTTTACACATAAGGCAGTTTTTTTCCCAGGAGGGGAAAACTGAATTGAGTCAAATTTAAGTAAGAAAATTTTACAGCCGAGATTTCATTTTATGTCTTAATGCTATCAAGAAGTCAGAAAGTAACAAATGGTTAGAATCAATATTTATATGACTTAAGCCTGAGATTGTGTCTTCATTATGGACTTGAGGGTTAACTGTAAAATACAGTTGACTTTTCTAAACTAGGCTGTAAACCATTTTATTGTAAATTATCTAGGTGCTTTTGAAACAAACCTGGTAACTTTAAACTGACCACAGCCTCACATTTGTGAGAACTTCTCTTTGGTTATTATCCTGTCTATGTGAAGTCTTTACTCTGCAAGTCTAATGAAAGGGAAGATTAGAGCATAGCCCTTGGTAAATAAAAGTAATAAAGTACTTATTATTTAAGAAAATCACTGTGCTAAATAAAATCTTAGACCAGATCTAACTGCAGACTCTGGCATTGAACAATAACACATGTAGCTCTGGATAGTGTCTGGAATTTAAAAACAACAAGAAAAAACTCACCCATTGATCTCTCTCGTTAGGCCCTGCTAAGGCTAGCTTCTTGACCTGAATTGCTAGAGCAATTACCACATATCCTAAAGCAGTGACACTCATGGGAACAAACTGGTAGGTTCTAATGAAAATCTGCCTCTACAGAGTTATATTGCTACTTTCTAAGCCAATTGGGTATGACTATAAATAAACAGAATGGTGGGCTTTTTATGCCACCAGAAATAATCATATACCATAAATAAAATATAGTAAATTATAGGATCTGCATATCATTTTTTGCTAGACTTTCATAATGCTTTCTTAAAATTTATTTTAAGCTACAAAATAATAGTTCTTTGAATGATTCACTTGAACACTAATATGAGGTTGCTTAACTATTATATTTAATTTTTAAAAATTATACACTGAGTATCTACTTGGGGTTAAGCCAGTCTGGAGATAAGCACATTCCATTTTAGAGTCATATTTTGGTTTCTGGGAACAATGGAAGTTTCTTTGACTCATGAATATAGCTTTGATTAATATTTTATTCAGGATAAAAATATAATTATATAGATGAAGTCAGGAAAACTCATATTCTCTCTTGTTTTTGGCTTAAAATATTGGATGGAGACAAAAGTTAAACCCTATATGCAAAAATTCAATAGTTAGTGTCCAAGGGAACCATTTGCTCTACAAGTCTTCTTAAACGACATTTGTTTTTTAAATTTTTTCTTTTAGGATATTGCCATTCACCTTCTTCATAGATCTATTAGACTATGGCCTCCAAGTGTTAAATCATAGACAGACGTGTAATAAATAGTTCATTGACATTGCAGTTACAATACATGATAAAATGATACAGTATATATTTCCAGAGTCACGGCAGCTACAGAACTGTTTTCATATTATTCAATAATTAAAATCTATATTTTTGTGTTACACTGCTTTTTAAAAAAGAAACACGTAGGCTTACATATTTTTTACTTTTCAAATATTTTCTGGAGGTCTAGCAAAGGTAGAATGTTATCAGCAATTTTATTAGTTATTTAGCTAGGAAGCAAGCTACTATATAGCCACGGCTAGGTTATCTTAGATGTTTGGTAACCCTGCCAACCCTGTAACATGATCATGTTGAATGAATAGTTCTGGAAGGACTTGTTCAGTGAAACTGGTAAAGGGATTTGAGGAAGCTGTGCTTAAAATACCATAACTAACAAATATTTAACTTGCATGGAACCACTGTACTTAACCAGACTAACCATCATCCCTGATATGCAGAGAAACTCAGCTTAAACTTGCAGTGGTACACACTGAAGTTCCATCAATTCGGACTGCGGAGTACTCTCTGAGGATGCTGCTGCATCTGCTTATAACACTTAGTTTTGAAAGCTATGGAATGACACTGTTTTTACAGTGGCTTATTGCCTTCCATTTATTTACACTCTTTATAGCAAAGGCAAACCCTTTCAAATGTTATTTGAAAGCTCCGATTAATATAAATGAGTCGTAATTTTCTGACCCAGGCCATCCTCCCTCCCATCTATTATACCACCGGGTGGCCATGTGGACTCCACAGCTGTCCCCTCATTTGTATATGAAACAGTCACACTGGTGGCATTTTTTGGTTACCATAGTTACAATAACAATATACATGTGACATGACGTCCTTCCATGGGGAAGGTTTTTGTGTTTTGTAGAAGTGGGAGTAAAGGACAAGGTAAAGTTTGGGGGATACATAAATTAATCTGCCATTGTTTTCTGGAGCCACGGTTTCAATCATGGGAGGAGAGCTGTCCCTTAGTGGTGTCCAGGAAAGGGAAATTGCGAGACTTCGGCTAACAAAGATTTCCAAGAGAGGCATTTCCAACAATGCCTAACCTCTATAGGAGAATGCCCGTTAAATATTCATTTCAAAATATTTGCTCTTCCTATTTATGACTGCCCTTTGTGAGATAATATATTAGCATAGTCATTTTCAATTCATACAGGAAAAAAAGACAGCGCCAGTATTAGCATCCATCTCAGTAAGACCTAGGAGACAAAAAATCAGTTTGCACTATTAAGCAGTAAGCACAAAGAGAGAATCTTCACTTAGGAACACTAAAAAGCTTTACAAAGAAAGAAAGGTTGCTTAATTGGTTTCATGCCTATAATTTTCCCCTCTAGAAAAAATGTTAGCATGGCAATAAAGAATATCATTAACCTGCATTGTTATTTCACAATAGTAATAAGTCTTAATTTGCATCCATAATAATCACTGTAATCAAGTACTGTACAGGGAGTCAGGAAGGCGTAGGCTCATTTCCCAGCTCTGACACTAATGCCTGAATGTGTGACCTTCTAAATGTCCTGCAACCCTCCTGGTACTTCACGTCCCTAACTGAGTTGTTTTAAAGGATGTAGAAATGCTAGATGTGTCTAGTATTAGCACTGCGAAGAATTTTATTTCTGCCCTAAATGCCACGATTGGATGGAGAGCTAAAGGTCTAGAGAACACAGCCATGATGCTCTTTCTGCATGGAATTTTTTCTGGCTCCTAATCCCACAGCTAAGAGAGTTTTCTTTGTTGTTCTTTTAAAAAATTTCTCCCCCTAATGCGACAATTCCTTATCACCTCACCTGGGTCTTCTTGAGGGAAGTAATTTTACCTGAGATAAAGGAAGCTATGTGTGATCTTGGAACACTCGTTCACCCAATGAATATATACTGAGCCCCAGCTGTGTGCCAGGCATTATAGGAGGTACTAAAACCAAAAGAAATTAGCTTGATTTTTCTGCAGCTTGTACATTAAATCCATCAGAAGCAGTTCGTTTCCATCAGTCACGTATTCTTCTACAAATATTTATGGAGTGAAGAATGCACTCTGCTAGATCTAGCAAAGGGGTTTTTAACTGGGGGTGATTTAGCCCCCCCACACCACCCACCTACAGGAGAAACTTGGAAATATTTGGGGACATCTTTGGCAGTTCTCACGACTAAAGGTGGGGGATGCTACTGGCATCTAAAGCGTAGAAGCCAGGGATGTCGGTAAACATTCTAAAATGCATAGGATGGTCCCCCAACAACAAAGAATTATTTGGTCCAATGTCAATAGTACCGAAGTTTTGACAAACCCTGTTCTAACAGACATTGGCTCTGCCCTGAGTTAAAGTCTATTTGGTGTTACGGAAAGGAGAGTGACAAGTGCAATAAAATGTGCTGTGATGACAAAAGCGTGAGCTACAAAAGTACAGAAGCAAGAGCCTTAATTCAGATTTTGGCCATTGGCAAAGGCTTTAAGAAACCTTCTGGTTAACTCACAGAACAGGCTATCACCTGGGACACAAAGATTTGGCAGTTTTTAAATCTAGGCTCACTGAACACAAGTGAATGAGATGGCTACTTGAAAGAGGGTAGACCCCTCTGAATTGGTTAGAATTCAGAGTGTCTTGAGCAAGCAGAAGAGGAGGCTAGAAAAAGAATCAAAGCCAGTTGCAAGAAACATGTAACAGCACATGCTGCATAAAGAGAAGATGGGCTGCATTGACAAAGAAAATGAATAGCGCCTCATGTTTTAGAACTTCGCATTTTGCAGAGTCCTTAAATACGTATCTCGTTTGATCTCTACTATTCTGAGACACCAAATATCATCCGTTCTCTCTTTTTTCGATCACTAAAGGACCAGAGCCATGGAGAGGTTTTGTGTGACCTTGGACAAGTCACTTAATACATTTCTAAGTTGTAAAAGAAGAAGGGTTGCAACTTTCTTTTTCCTAGCGTAAATTGAGTTTGTGTAAGGTCATACATCTAGGGTAAGACTGGCTCTGGCAGAAGACCTGAGGTTCCTTGCTTGCACAAAGCCTGCTTCTTGGACTGTGGTAACAGAACAGGTAATATGACAGTGACTCAGCATTTCGACTCTTGGGTTACCAAGGAGAGCAAGGACCTGTGATGTGTCGATTAAAATGTATCATGCAGGGAAATTTAAGCTGGGTTTCCAGACACCTAAGAACTAATCAGAACTTGTCTCTAATATCTTACCTTAAACTGACCTTAGAGGCTTAAAAAAATAACTAGTGACAAGCTGGGAAGAAAGGTTCATAGGATAGAGATGGCTAGGATAAAACAACGAGGTAACCCAGAACATGGGAGAGAACTGAGGATGTTCTGCCTACAAAAGAAAAGTGATAGTGACGCGGTTTTCTGGTTTTGTTTAGCAGGGGTATTTTAACTTTGTGCATACACACACGCGTGCACACACATATACACAAACAGGGGAGACATACTAGATTCCATACAGAGAAGTGTATGTTTTGTTACTATAATAAGACTTGTTCATTAAAATGAGCTTTGTAAAGAGCCTTCTCTCAAGGTCTTAAAGATGTAATTTCTCAGTTCTCTGGAATAGTGTAACGTTCGCTTGCCAGAAGCTACATGACCACTCAAGGTCCTGTTCATCTTCACAATTCTGTGATTTCCATGAGTAATACAGATACATAGGACTTCAGCCCGTGTCTCCAGGACACTGATGGAATCCATAGTAACTTATCCAAGCATGACAGAAGCACTGAAGACACTGGAGTGGCAATTAACTGGATTTCTCTGCTTGTTCTTCCAGCTCATTATGGTTCTGTGCAGTGAGGACTGCATGTAAAGTTTAACACCCCCAAAGGACTAGTTAGTTCTGCTATGTCCTATGGGGACAACCTGTCTCTGGAATCCCAGCCAACCTCCTCACATACTCGCAAACTCATCATTTCTCACCTGGGAGACCAGGTAAAAACCTTGAGTGTCTTCAAAGTCATCTGAAGGAGAAAACACAAAGTACATGAGCAAATGCTGGAGAGGTATTTTTCCCTTCATGCATGAAGGATAGCACTGTCAAAATAGAACCCTCATAAAGAAGCTTATGAGCGGCTTCACCTTCGGGTGTGACAATGGAGTGAGAGAGTCACTCCATACACAAGAGATACTTTAGTAATTAGGAGGAAAATATTACATAGGGCTCCTGAATTATATCCCCGGAGCCCTACTATATTACCTAATACAGAGTGGAGAAACAGTAGGAGAAGGATAATGATATCCAACATTGCGTGTGCCTTTCCGCTGTGCCAGGAACCATCCCAAGCACCTTCCGTGCATTAACTCATTTAATCCTTGCAAAAACTGTATAATGAGGATACCCACTTTACAGCTCAGGAAACGAAGGCACACAAGTAACTTGCCCAAGGTCACACTCATGTGTACTCAGCAAATATTTGTCAAATGAATGAATGAATAAGCATCTGCTTTGGAGGAAAGAGTCTTTTATGTGAATGCTCAGTTTATAGCAGCCCTGCTTCCTAGGCAAGGCACTTGCAAGAACTGACTCTGTGACTATGGATGACAGATAGTTTCAGAGCTGGTAAGTGGCAGAGCAAGTATGTGAACTTGGTCTGTCTGACTCTGAACCTGCACTGTTAAAGCACTGGGCTATGTTTTTTCATCTTTAATTGCAACTATAAAACAAAAGGATTAGACTGGACTAGCTCTTGTAGCCCATCTGGCCCTAAAAATTCTGTAATTCCATTGTTAAAGTAGAGTTTCTACAAAATAAAACATGATGTATTTTACTATTTATTTGAGTCAACTGTGTTATTTTTATTTAACCAGTCACTGAATTATTTTATATTCGTGTTATTAACAGCATGTTTTAAAGTCATATTTAAGATAAAAAAAAATTAATGAGCAGAAACGCGTAAGGATTGCATTCCCACACCATTACCATCAGAACCGTGTATTGTTATATCATCATTGTCTGAATTTAGAAGGCTTCTAGAAACTGAAAAGCATCTTTTTGTTACACAGAAAAAGAAGTAAAATGATTAATTTTGAGAAAAGTTACTGTCTGGCTTATTTGCAGATTGCTGAATCTTATGAAAAGTATTGAATGATTTTTTACAAGAGCTTAAAACTGCTAGAAATAATGAAGACTACTTGAGATTTGCTTCTAAAGATTGTTTTGCTTTAAGGAATCTTTCTGACATGCAGGTGATACATCAGAACAATGTGAGTCACTACCATAAGTGTTATATGGTGTATAGCCCAAGGCAGGGCAAAGAGAATGGATAACTAGACAGGACTTAGGCTTGAGAGGAATTACTTCCAAAACTGCATATTAGCTCTGTGGTCTGGATTCATTTCAGTGAAGCTCAGTATCTTCATCTGTAAGATGGAAATAATAATAGACCCTGCCTTATAAATCATTGGACTCATTCAATGAGATCATGCATATATAGCCCTTTGCACAGTTCCTGGACACCAAGGTAAGCACTCTGTAAATAGTAGTAATGGGAAGGAGTGGTATTATATTGAAATCTAACATTTCTGACTAAATGGTGTCTGCATTCCAAGGAGGCTTACTCAGAAGCAAGTGAAGGGACTTTAAGAGAATTTAAGATGTTTGGAAAATCAGTAGTTCACAAGTAGTCTACCTTCGTGGTAGACCCCAAGAGAGATTTATATTTGCACAGGCATTCAAGAAATCTTAACGTCAGCAGGTGTGTTTTAGAAGAAAAGGCAGACAGATGAATACATTAGAGCCTTTTTTGTTTGTTTCCATATTATATTCTGTATCCACTCTCTTTTCTCACTCTGAAAATATTATAATGCCCCTAAGTTGTAATTCATATAATCACATTTTCTAGCCAGAAAGAACAGATTCAGTTCAGAGCTACCATTCCCCAAAGAGGAACTAAATTCAAGACACTGTCAGAACTAACAGACTTATAAGCTTCTGGGGGATCCAGTGTTATATAATAAAGTTGTTGGGACATGTAAAACTCTTAAAACAATGGCTAGCATCTTGTAAGTGCTTGATAAATCATGCTGCTACTGTTGTTATTATTGATTCTTGGTATCATCATCTTCATAACATCACTTTCTTGCTTCTTGACCAAACTGCAAGCCTCCTGGTTGGCACAAGATTTGATTTGAACCCAATGCAATGTAACCAAGAGTCTTCTTGGCGGCTGGGTCAGTCACAAAGCAAGAGAAAATCACCAGGCAAGCCAAATCAGGTCACCCTTAAGGAGACCCATGGTAGACGGACACAGGGACAGGTTGCTATGACTTAGCCTCTACCCTGTTACAACTAGCAGGTTGTCATGTGCACATGAAGGAGAGAGTTGAGAGTATATGTTAACTGCCTCATTAATGTTTGAATTCTTTGGGAGCTGGAAATAATAATTTTAACAAAGAACTTCATGTTCACTGTCTTGTTTAATCTTCCTAACCAAAGTTTCCCAATTGATGAGCGACTGCATTTAGGGGTAACTGAAGATATCTGTACTCTTACTTCAGGGGGATAGCTAGTACTACCACCTCACTAGTCACCTCCGACAACTCTTGTATGCAATAAATAGCATTTTGTAAGCGTGCTGAGAGGAGTACACAGCAACTCTGGGAGGTTTTATCCCCACTTTAAAAGACGAAAAATACCTGAGACAAGGAATTGACCCAATACCTTAAAACTAGTAAGTATACAGAACCAGGTACTACTAGCTCTGGTTTTCCTCCAGGCTGAGTTCGTCACACTGTCCTTGATTTTCACACATTTGCTTGTCCTCACTTCAAGCATATACTTTAGGATGATTTGTTTTCACCTCTTTAATAACACCACCAACAGCAGCTCCTTGAGGGAATAGACTCTGACTTACTTAGAGTTGGATCCTTGGCACCTACAAGAGCACTTGGCAAATGGAAAATGCACTTAGCAAATAGTCCGTGAATGAAAGATGAGAAGGAATTTCCATGTCATATCTATTTCACTTTGCCATACTGCTTTTTCTAAAAAAATTTTTACAAAGTTATTTCCTATGCAGTTTGGTAGAAATGAGTAGATTATAAACCTGTATTATATCAGAGATGTACTGCATTACTATTTTAGAGAGGTTATTACAGAAAGTTGAACTCATTTGGGGATGCTTTTATGATATTAATGCCAAGGAAGTGTTATTAATCAAAAAGTATTCATTAAATGCATGTAGAATATCAAGTGCTATTAGAAGGGTGATGTGGGGGATGAAAAAAAATGTACATGTGTTAACTTCCATCCCAAATGAGTTTTGAGACTCACTGGGGAGAAAGAATGAATAGAAACAAGACAGAAAATGATTAAGTGATCATCTATGGAAATTCCACAACAAAACAGAGAGAAAATAGCTCAGATGAGATGGTTCTGGGTATGAATTTCAAATCTATCCCATACTAGCTGTGTGATCTTAGTTAAAGGACTCGAATTTATTTGACCCCCAAGCTCTCTCTTCTATAGCATGGAGGAATAATATGAACCCACAGGGTTGCTATGAGAATGTATGGGAAGGCTTGTTACAGTGCTTAGAACACGATGGTTACTCACTTCAGTCATTTGGCAAATATCAACAGCACCACCTCTCTGCAGGACTTCTGTGAGCTGGTGATACTGTGGTGAGCAAAACAGATGAAATGCAGTCCATTCCCATGTGGGCCTTGCCATCTGATGGGGGTGACAGCCCAACAAGGGTGTATTAAGTTCAGTGAAAGAGAAGTACACAGGCCAGAAGGGAATATTCCATGAAGGATTCTAAGAGAAGTCCTTCCTAAAGAAGTGACATTTCAACCAAAATCTCAAGGGTGAGTTACAGTTATAGAGGCAAGGGAGTGCGAGGGAAGAGCTTTGCAAGCCAAAGCCTGGAGGTTTGAAGAAGCTTGATGGGTTTGAGGGAAAGAGAAAACCAGTGTGGCTTAGAATAGAAAAAAAAAGGGAGATCATAAATCTCAAACTTTCCTTTGTCCGTTCCTCCAAAACACTTGGAGTTCAGAGAAAACAGAATTACTAGTTTGTATGAAGTTCCACAAAAGGAGACTATCCATTATGCATGGAAGGGATGGGATGTGTTGAATTTAGTCAAGGAAGGGGGATGATGACAGAAGGCTTGACTGTCTGGAGAGAAATGACATAAGCAGGGTTTCAGGAGTGGCTGAATTGAGTGGTGTGCTAGTGCCTGGCATGTTTGGACTGGCACACGCCAAGCTCCAAGGGCTAAAGGGCACACAGGAAGAAAGTCTCTACTTCATTTCTGTGTGACTCTTGGTTAAAGATATAATCTATGTGAAAGTGGCACATAATGTCTAGTAATTTAGTTTACCTTCTTGTATTTTCTGCTTTCTACTGCCTGTTTTTCCTTTGTAATACAATGCCCTTTTATTATAGATGAACACTTGATTAAGACACTGGCTAATTGATAGCACATCACCTGTGTTGCCCACAGATGTAATTGTTTTTAATACTAGTTTGGGGATGCCTGTAAAAATCCCTCTTGCTTGGAGTGCAAATTCTTCATGTATGAAATATTTCTGTTCATGATCTCCATTATGTACAGCCAAATCTGGCTGGTGTTAACATGAAAGAGGTGATGGATGTTGAGTGTTCGAGATCCTCCAAGAGATTTAGATGGTAAGTAATTTCATTAGGGCACTAATGACCATAAAACCTAGTTGTTATTGATTTGTCCTCCATGGAGAGATCTATTTTTCTGCCTCATCTCAATTATTATGGTCCATAATGCAGAGATCATTTCAACACTGAGTTGCTAATGCATGCCCCTATAATAATTTGTTTTAGCTCCATCTTTGTATTGACATATAACTAAATTCAGACACTATCACCAAGTAGTTATCAAGGAGATGATGGAGAGAGTCACTTATTTTTCAGTAAGATGCAGCGTTAACCTTCAACTTGTACCGTGTTTTATGGTAGTACATCTCTGGCTCCCCTAAGCCCTTTCATTTCATTTTCTTTCTATGCCTCTTGAGATCTTAACTCTTCAATACTAGATCGTTATGAGACAAACATCCAACTTTTCTCTGGTTATAACTTTACTCCCAAACTCCAAATGCCTGCTCGCTATTTTCACCCTAAAATTCACATCCCAGAAGGGCCAAAGGGAGGCAATGGTTTCTAGGATACAGAATGAGCTGTGGCTGTATGAGAGTATCCCCTAGCCTTGTGCAGAGGAACAAAGCATCCACAAACTGGCCCAGCAGAGAGAGAACTGGAGGAAAGAGTGCTCTAACCTTTGTCTTCCCACCTAATCACACAAATGGAAAGTCAACCCACATTCATAGTAAGCTCTTGCTCTTGCATGCCCCTACCTTATTTGGGCAACCACTATCATGAAGTCAAACAGGGTCACTGCCTTGATATTATTTTTAACTCTTCCTCCCCCATTTTTACATCTAGTCAGCTGTAATATCTAAGTTACCTCTCTGCTTGTCAGTCTCTGTTGTTTCCTAAACATGGCCCTTCTCTGTTGTTACCACCACAATCGCAGTTCCAATGCCTCTTCTTTAGCTTAATGTGAGTGCTTCTTTAACGGGTTTCCCTGTATCCATTATGTTTCCTCTCCAGTCTGTCTTACACACAGGTGATAGATCAGTCTTTCTGAATTATAGACATGGTCCCCTAGTTCCCATTACAAGACATTTAGTGGTCCATCCTTGCTGTGGGATTGTGCTGAATATTTTCTATACCTTTCCAGATCCACCCTACCCTTCTCCACTTTGCTTTGTACTCTGGGAATCGGACTCAAATGGACTGCATCAATGGGTCCTTTGCCATCTGGCTTCTTGTTGGCTTTGGCTTCTTCAGGGGCTAGCTGAGGGGTGTTTGGCCATCCTCTGTGAGTCTACCTTAACCTTATCCATGCCTTGTAAATGGTCCCTTTTCAAAACTTGCTTTAGTCACTCCTTTTTGAATGTGCCATCTGTTTTCTGCTAGGTGTTGGACAAGGATAATAAATGAAAGAAAACTCCTTGAGTGAAGCATGAATGGCCCTCCGTATCTAGGTGCCTCCAAGCTTTGTATCTTGGTTTCTATTCCTGGCTTGGCAGACCTTAAATCCCACTCAAAATGAGATAGTTCTTGTTCCATGTACCTGTTCAAGCTCTGCTGCTTTGGTGCCTTTACATCTAGGTTGTGCTGGTAAACGTGTAACAACTAGCTCTCCAAAAAGATAAGCCCTGATTTGTGGTGTTCACCAATTTCTGTGGTGTAAATACACCCACCAGGACCAGTTTTAAGTGACTAACATGATGTTTCTGAATGTCGATTTGGAAAGAAATGCTCACAATTGACTCAGGACACCACTGCTTTGCACACACCTTCCCCTTCACCACGGATGCCCTGTTTCCTAACCCACGGCCCCCCTGGCCTTACACAGAATTCTGAGTGATTTATATAACTCCTGTGGGCATTTGGAATAGTACCGATTCGCCAGCCACACTCTGATGACAATAATTCTTAACCTTGATGGCTGACACGGGTGCTAGTTAGATTTTTAGACTTAAAAGCCCTGAAGCAAAAATAAGCTGCACATTTTATGCCAAGTTGCCAAAGCTTACTACTTAAAGTTGCTTAATTTTCCAAGAAAATTATTCTCATTTGCTGGTCTTGTTTTCAAATGTGGTCTTCATTATCCTCATTTAAATATAATTTGAAGTAATAAACCACCATTTAAATAGATTTCCTTTCTATTATAACAATTTTAACATTCCACAAATTGTGTCCCCTTAAACTTAAAACTCTCCAGAAAACTTTTACGGTGCATGTTAGCCCTAGATGGAAAAGATTGCACTGCAATTTATTGAAATTGTATTTTATGAAGAAATAGCCTTTCTATGTAATCTACCTTTCTAAGAGATAGCTTTAATTTTATTTCATTAACAAAATCACTCCTATATTTAAAGTTTTAAAAAATAACTGCAATATCTATTAGAAAACTAGGAGGTAAAGTAATAATGATCTTTTAAAATGTTTTATGTTATTCACTTTTGTTTTAATGGTTATAAATGACAATATGGATGTTCAACTAAAATCATTCTTTTCACTTTCAATTTAACAAAACACGTGAATTGAAGAAAGACTATAGAAAACATTATGATTTATAATGCCTGCTGGCATTTTAATGTTCTCAGCTGTTCTTTTGCACCATTTGATTACACAAAGCCTAAACTGTGTAATTAAGGACCATTCCACTAATGTGCTCGGTGGATTTATGGCATCCAGGTCATCAATGGTCTGAGAACTTTGAGTTTTGGACCATTAGTTTCAAATGCATACTAACATAGGGGAACACACTGGCATCGTGAAGAACCTATAATAAGAAACAATTTCAAATTCAGGGAGGTAGCTTTCACCTGATTTTCATTTACCAAAACAATTTAAAAACCTTGATTACCAGAAATCCTAATTAACTGGAATTTTTTTCCTCTGGAGTACACTTTTAGGAGAAAAGGGAAAATTGGAAGAAAATAAGTTAATAATCAAGACTTTACATTTAGAAGAAAAAAGGATTTCCAATAGGAGTTCATTATCAGGGCTTAAAGAAAAATGTCTTAAAGAAACCTAAAGCACAACTACCTTTATCAAAGGGAAGAAAATGGTATTGAAACTAAAAGCTTTCTAGGAAACCTTCAGCTTGCCAGAAAATTAAATGTGCAAATTCCCTGAGTTTAATCTTCTGGCTAACCCAGGTTTTACTCTACAAGTTAGTTTTCTTGTGTGTATTTAAGAGAATGCTGCATGCACTCACAATCTTTCTGCATATCCAATAAAATGATTGAAGCAGGTGGTATCACAGAAAAGGCTCTGACTTCAGCACACAACAAACTTGAATTTAATCTCCACTCTTTGACCAATTAGCTGTGGGAGTTTTGATAGGTCACTTAATCTCTGAGCCCTGAAGTTTCGTAAAATCAGAATATTACATCTACCTCCATTGGGTGCTGTGAGGACATAAAGCACTTTGCCTGGTGCTGCTCTTTTTGTTCTGTATCCTCTCTCTATCCCTCTCTTTTGGCAATTGTGACACTCCCTCCAACGACGACTGCAGCCCCAGGCTTTCAGAGAGAAGGTTAAACAGGCAGGCACACTTTTGACTACATTCATTCTCTATCGTTGATGAAAAAAATCAAGTTCTTTAACTCCTTTATTAGAACAGTCATATAAAAAGAATTGAGAAAAGCAACTTGACACCAAGTTTATTTTCAGAGTTCAGGGACAGATGGCTTTATTTTGCTTCTTTAAAAGGGATGGCTTTCAGTGGAGATACAACATACTTGAGGTCTATCAAGTCAAAGAGCAAATACTGTCATTTACCCGAACGGGGCTGTCTTTAACCTTGAGTAGCAAGAACTTTAAAGCTAAATACATGTACACTTTCATGTATCAGTCTCCACATTTTAAAGGAACATTTTAATGTGGAAGGGATATGGTTTTGACATTTTCTTAGTCTAAAGCTTGAAGAGTGCTTAGTCTCCTAATTGGCAAATTCTAAGCAGTCAGACTCTTCAGAGAAATACCATTAGATCAGAGCTAAAAGTATAGGCTCCCATCTTAAGGACATTACATGTTTCATTTTTTAAGTAAAAATTTTATTAAAATGTCAGATAGTTAACAAAAATCTTTAGTGTATAAAAAAATATAACAAAAGATGGTACACAACTCTTTTTGAGCAAAGAAAAACACAATATATATTATGAAAGATGTGAATATGTTTGCCATTTTCTTGATGAGAAGTTATTTTCAATATTATGAACTAAACCTTAATTTGGTCTGGGAGCAAATGCAATTCTAGCATAATTTAATAGAACTGCTTTGCTGGATTAGCATTCAAAACTCTATGGTATTGGTATTAGCAGGCTGCAGATTGGCACTTTCGGTACCAACTATGATGTCTGGTTTTTCACTGGTCTATCTGTAGTTCTGAATGTATATAATCAAGAACCATTGTAGCAACTGGCTCCTTATGACACATTTATTAACGTGGCATGGCGAAATCTATGTCTGCAGTGAAAATACTAAGCAATATACTGTGAAGTACTTAAAAAGAAGTAATGAAACTGAGCCTTCTAGGCATATTAAGGCTGCCAAACTAAAGATTTTACATTTATTTAACATTTAATCATGTCGGTAATTACAAAGCAATTATTTCATATAGACATATTATAGGAGAATTAAAATAATTTGTAAAAAGAATAAAAGTAATTGATTTCATGGTAGTTTTTATATCACTACGCTTGCTGGTACTAAAAAGGAGCAATAAAAATAGCCCAGTTGTTTGTTCATGTTTTGTTCTGTTTAGCCTTCTGTCGGTTTCTCAGTTCAATAATGTTAATTTGCTACTTTATAATTCCAGTTATGCAATTAGCTTATTTCTTACAAAGAAAGAAAACGATTCAAACTTTCTTGATCGTACAAGTGATTTAAACAGAAAACAATTTTTTTTCCTGGTCCTTCTTTGCCTGTCATAAAATCTCAAGTATTTATTTTATTTTATTTCATTTATTTTTTGAATCTCAGGGTTTTTTTTTAAGGGATTTGAAAAACCATGAGTTCAAGAATCTTTTAAACTGTATCTAGAGCATGAATTTTTTTTTACTGTTTATTTATTTTTGTGAGAGAGAGAGCATGCATGAGTGGGAGAGGGACAGAGAAAGAGGGAGACAGAGATCTCTGACAGCAGAAGCCTGATGGGAGACTCAAACTACGAACGCAAGATCATGACCCGAGCCAAAGTTGGTCGCTTAACCAACTGAGCCACCCCGACGCCCCAGGTGTATGACTTTTAAAATATTGAAGGAAAAATTATTTTGGCAAAGAGTTGAGAGAGTTCATGAAAAATATTAGTATTGCTTGCAAAGTCCTAAAAGAAGAAACTGCAAAAAACTGCTTTTAAAATTAAGAAAAGAGTATCTCACTATCCATAAGATTACAGGCAATGGTAGAAAACATCTTTCATAATCAATTCTTATGTGTAGTAGGTATGCAGTAAGGAGGAAGGGGTGATGAGAGTCAGCACCTTAAGTATTTAATAAAATAAGCATTCAAATAAAAATAATTCCAGTAGTCGATACACACAGAGCACTGTATTGCTTTCCTAGAACTACTGCAACAAAGTACCAAAATTTGGTTGGCTTAAACAACAGAAATATATTGTTTCATAGCTCGAAAATTTTAAATTCCATTTCTCATTCACACCAGCCACATCTCAAGTATTCAGTTACCACTCAGTAACTACCTATTAGGCAGTGTCAACACAGAACATTTCGGTCACTGCAGAGCGTTGTACTGGTTGGAGCTGATAGACCCAGCGCAGGTCGGCAGCTCTCTGCTCTCCTTCCCAAGGAGTGCACGTCTTCTCACTCATCCCTCCCTTTTGACACATGTCAAACCCTTTACAGAGTCACTTGGGTATTTGTCTTCTTGTCTCCCTACAGGACTGTAAACTCTTCAAGGACAGGGTCTGGTCTTTCTGACACTGTAAACATGCAATCAGTATTTAATTACTCTAATAAAAATAGGCACTAGTTTATGGGACCTGTTTTGCATTTAGTCCGAATCTAGATTTCATCAGAGTGTGGAGAAAAGAATGAATGAGAGAGCAGGTTTTTTCCTAAATCACAAGGATTAGGATGTGTGGGGAGCAGATATGTGCTAAATGGTAAGAGTTTTTGTTTTGTTTTATTTTTGTCTTGTTTTGTTTTATATCAGCCCAGGTATAGAAGAGAGCCAGCAGAACTTTGTTTGCAAGCTTAAAATTACTGTTATATTCGGGTACCTTAAAAGCACATTTTCATTGATTCAGTTATTTTATTTATTTATATATTGAGTGCCCGCGAGGTAGATGCCAAGCCAGTGCCTGGCCCTGGATGACTCATTATGAACAAAACAGAAACAGGGTCCTGCCCTGTGATACTTATCCTAATTCTAGCAGATTAACATATTGGCAAGGACTCCTTCTGCCAGGCAGGCTGGGATGGGAGGAGTTTGATGTGGGCTCTGGCCTCAGATGCCTGCCTTCACATAGAACCTCCAGAACTCTCCCGGCTCAGAGACCTTCATTATTTCTAAGTCTCCATGCCATCATTGGGGAAAATAGGGGGGAAATGGTTCCTACCTCATGGGGTTGTGAGCATTAAAGAATTTGTGTGAAGTGCTTAGTGCAGTGCATGTTGCATAGTAAGAGCTAAGTGCTATTAGTAAGTACTAACTGCTATTATTCTTATGACTACTACCCAGCCAAAATGACCCTGCAATGAACATTAAATGTAAAAAAAAAAAAAGAGAGAGAGAGAGAGAAGTGTTTATATGACTAGAAAATACTTTATTATTTGGAAAGAATGTTTCCTGTCTTTTTTTGCCTAACAATAAAATACTCTTTGCTTGCTGTTTATATTTTGCACCCAGAGTAACTAAGATTGAAATGTGTTACTAAATGCCCATTGTTTCTTGGTGAAAGATCTTATTCATTTGGGACATTTCTTTCCAAGACAATCGCGAACAAATATACTTTGGGTGCCATTCAGCCTCTCTTAGTGAGAGAGGTATGCACTTTTTAACATAGTGGCAAAGGAGAAAGGAGAATCCTTTAAAGAGGCTTACCATTAAACTGCAAAATTGAAATCCTAAGTAACTAGCATGTAAAGATTTAATTAGCATGGTCTCATTAAAATAAATGTGTGACTTTTCTCTTCCAAAAATGACATTGCCTTTGAAAATATATCCTGGGAATGAGCTGGGAAAAGGGGGATTAAAGTTTAAAGGCAGTCATGTGATACTTGGGGAGTTTGCAGTTTGAGTTCTTTCTGAGCCCTGCCCATTGTTTGTTGATGGAGGACACCTGTTTATGTACCTGAATGTCATATTCAAATAAAATAAAATAAAAATCTCGGACCTACCAGATTCTCCCATAGAATTCAATGCAAACCAAACTGCTGAAATAGTCTTGTGCCTTTGCTTTGCAACCTTTCTCATGTTCTAGAAGTCTGTTGTATCATTACGTGAAGGATAGAGGATGTTTCAGTGGTAACCACGCTATTTGGCAGAGATGAACCATCTCTAGATCTTTACTGTGATTTGTTGAACTCCCATCACTCGGGAAGACTTTGCATTGATTTCAAGAACTATAAGTGCTTCCAGCCACCAAATCTTTACTATACTTCTGATACTTCATTGACAGTCCCATTCTTTGATTCAAAATTGGGAGTTCTTTGGGATACCTGTGTGACATGTGGGAGATAGTGTTTAGGACACAGGCTTTAAAGCCAAACTGTCTCTGAGTCCTGTTCCAACACTGTCTAGCTATATGTCTTGGGCAAGTTACTATCCCAGTGCATGGTTTCCTCAGTGTGGAAGGGACAAACAGCTTACCTCCCAGGGATGTTATGAGGAATGTACCAAATGAGGGTTAGGTTTGGAAGGAAGGAAAGGGAAAATGGAAAGGGGAGGGAGGAAGGAAGAGAGGGAAGGAGGAAAGAAGGAAGGAAGGAAAGGTTGGGGGAAAAAGAGAAAGAATGGAAGGTGGGAAGGAAGGAAAGTATGAAGGAAGAGGGAAGGGAGGTAAGGAAAGCTGTTCCAGATAGTTCTCAAGAAAACCATAGTTCTCAAGAAAGCCACTAGTTTCCTTGTTGGAAGAACAAATATTAACTTAGGTTTTTAGCACCTGACTCTAGTTTTCTAAGTTCAGAACTCCAAAGGAAATTTAAGATTGTTGAGATTCTACTATGTATCAGCTACTGCTCTATATGTACTCATCTAATCTGCACAGCACCCACTTGAGGCAGATGGATAACCATTTCCTTCTGACAGATGAGGAATCCAAGACTCAGAGAGGTAGACAGTTTATCCAAGGCACCATAGGTACTACCAGGATATGGACTTACCTCTGTCTGCCTCTTGAGACCATGACTTGTCTTTAAAAAAAAAAAAAGCTAAACAAAGATTTTTTTTTAAAGCTAGGATCAAGTGTTTTGCTCTCAGCCATAAGGAGTGCTGCTTTTAAAAGCAGAAACTTTTAAAGTAGAGTAAAGGTGCCTTTACAAGTGAAAAGAATTATCAAATTCCTAAAATCCTGGAGCTGGAGAAGCCCTGAGACCTCATCTAGATTTTGCCTGACCTCAACACTTACAGGTAGGGAACATAGCCAGCATGATCTGAGTTGGAGAGAGGTAAGGATCCCCTAACTCTTGGTTCATCACTTCAGTCTCTCTACCATATTGCTTGTCAAACTACCTGAAAGCCAGATAGGGATTCTGAGCTAGATAGGCTTAGGGCATGAGCCCTATGTCCTTGACTTGCTATCTTATTTGAGATCATGAAACAAACTGAAAAGCAGGGATGATATACTTTACACTATACACATGTAGACACTCACTATAGTGGTTAATACATAGTAAGTCTTTCATTAAGTAAGTCTACTACTAAAGTTAGCTACATTCATACTCATGAGGCCTCTTCTTTTCTTCTAATTTTTTAAAATGTTTATTTATTTTTGAGAGAGAGGGAGACAGAGCGTGAGCGAGGGAGGGGCAGAGAGAGAGGGAGACAGAATCTAAAGCAGGAGGCCTCTTCTGTCTTGAATGCCCATTTCCAATTCCTACTAATTGTTCAAATCCACTTTACATTTCCTACATTTGAATTTCTGTGCCCTTACAGAGTTTGCAAAGCATTATTCATGATCAAATTCAGAGAAATTTAATTTATGCATTCTAAAAATTAAACTTGTGATTTGACCATGCTTATGTAGACCAACTATGATCAGTTCACTGCCATGTAAACAAACAAACAAACAAACAAACAAAAAAACAAAACAAAACAAAACAAAAACGGTGAACATGATTAAACTGACCTGACTTAAGTTTTTGAAATAAGTTATCCATCAGCATGACTGATTGAGCTATCCCTGACCTACCGAATCAGAGGTCAAGATGGAGGTTATTAAACAAGCTATTTCACTCTCCCTAAATTGAATGATGTTTTCTTATGCTTCTAATAAATGATAATTGATTAATGAAGCACTAGAGGCTAACATCCTTCAGAGAGTTTTAGTTCCTGCCCAAGTATCAAGAATATAAATTTCAACTAACCCTACACTAAGTGAAGCAGTGTGGGGTTCTGTAGTGTAAATGATCATGCATTTGGAGAGTAGAAATGGAATCAAGTTGGTCTCCAAATTATGTGACCTCACCTCTCCGAGGTGCTTTCTATAAAATGAGAAGTTGTCTTAGGCGTGCTAGGTGATCGCTAAGGCCTTTTTTCCAACTTTCACAGCTTGTATTTCTCTCATTTCACAGGGAGGCTAGCTTGTTTACTTTTGATCAGTTGAAGCCGAATGAGAATCTGAAGTAGATGTTATTCCCAAGGGTTCTTCCACAAGCACCTTTACCCACCATGCCAAGCCACCTACTTGGATTTGGATTCATGCCAGCAAGCTGTGTCTGGGCTTTGGCTTTTTAATTTTATTTTCCTTCTTCCCTCCCTCCCTTCCTTCCTTCCTTCCCTTCCTCCCTTCCTTCCTCTCTTCCCTTCCTCCCTTCCTTCCTCCTTTCCCTCCCTCCCTCCCTTCTTTCCTTCCTTCCTCCCTTCCCTTCCTCCCTTCCTTCCTCCCTTTCCTTCCTTGCTTCCTTCCTTGCTTCCTTCCTTCCTTCCTTCCTGTCTCTCTACTTCCTCTCTCTCTTCTTCTCTCTCTCTCTTTCTTTCTTTCTTTCTTTCTTTCTTTCTTTCTTTCTTTCTTTCTTTCTTTCTTTCTTAAGTTTCTTTTGTAATTCTTCAGTCCATCTAGTCCAGCCTTGTCCTGTTTACCGTGCCTGACCAAACCTCCTGCAAGGGCTAACGTGCTGTCCATGCCCAGTCCTCTTAGGAGCTGAATGAATTGTGACCCCAGCTTCTATGCTTAGCTTGGAGACCAGCTGCGCCTTTGGGTTTTTCCCAGAGATGTTGGCCGACACTGCACCTGCAGTGTGATGGATTTGCCCCAGCCCAAAAGAGCAAAGAAAATGAAGGGGAATCAAAAGATCACTTGTGTACATCCTCTTCTGTGCACAGTAGTGCATTTGTACCACCCAAGTATACCAGAGAATTTTTGAGACTTTATTAAGTAATAATAATGATAAATACAAGAAGGAAAAGAAGAAAGAAAGTAAAACTAGAGAAAGGACAATCAGACTTTTCTCTGGGAACCAGGAAAACCATAAATATTTAAAGTGGTCAGATTAGGGAATAATGAATTAGGGATTGAGACATTTGGGTTTTATTTTGTTTCTCTGCCAATTAACTAGGTCCTCTTGGATCACTTAGGGGACCTTTAAAGTTCTGCCTGCCTGCCTTTAAAAGTAGGTCTTCCAAAAGAAAGGAGTGTAAAATGAATTTTTTTCTAAATGCCATACTTTTTTTTAAACCGCTCAAGTTTTCTTCAGAGCAAAGATTCACACTGTAATATACTGAATCTCTAATTATAGGCTTTCACATATTGAGTATTTGCCAGTAATATTTTAAAGTTGATGTTTAATAATCTACTTATCAAATACATTAGCTCAGCATTAAAACTGATACGATGCTTATTATATTTATATATAATTCAGAGGCTGCAAACTGGCCAAAGGCCATAAAAGGCCTTGGGAAGCTGCTGGTTTTTGTTTGGCCTGCACAGTTAACATTTTTGGATGCCTTTGGAGTCCATGCACACTCTAGCTTTTTACATCACTGTGTTAAATTCAGTTAACTTCACCTACCTAGCCCTTGAAAGCAAAGGAGTTTGAGAGCCTTGGCATAATCAAACTAGCTGCATCTCGGAAAATGGCTAGAAGTAGTTTTCTACTTTTTCCAGGACGCCAGGAGAATGGGCTGGTAAGATGACTTCCTGAGGTTCCTCTTAGCCTGGGAAATTTTGACTACCTTTCCTCTCAACCTACTTACTGTAAGATAAATAAAACAGGGTACGAAGTTACTAGACTCTTTGAAGGTCACTTAGGAAGTTGGTGGTGAAGCCAAAATTAAGAATCCCTTCCCTGGTGTCCTCATTCTGTTGCTCGGCCCACTCAGACATGCTGCTGCACTGCTTGCTGATGAATAATGTGGGCTCTCAGGAACAGTTCCTTATGCAAAAGAGCCTCAGCAAGCTCCATTATGTCCTTGCAAGGGGATAGACTTTATTGTTTCCTTAATGCGTTATGGGGACTATTATAGCTCTTCCTCCCATACGAACCCTCCATCTGTGATCACTAACACACACTACAGGGTGTTTTGCTTTGGATAATGTGTGAACAAGGAACATAATTTTGGGAAATGCTTGGAGAAAGAAATCTAAGATTCAGAAAGGGCCAGGGACCAGACAAAAGTCCAATAAACTAATGTCTTTAAAAATAGTCCATGCAGGGGTACCTGACTGGCTCAGTCAGTAGAGCATGTGACTCTTGATCTCAGAGTCATGTGTTCGAGCCCCCGGCTGGGTGAAGAGATTACTTTTAAAAAAATAATTTAAAAAATAGTGCATGCAGTGTCAGTGTTCAGAATGTATCTGCAATACATTATTTTCTTCCCAAAGAAAATAAAATATACCCTCCATAAAGAATTTGCTGTGATTGTTCCCTCTCTCTCTCTCTCTCCCTACACTAGCCATCTACTTGTTAGAAGGCCTCTGGCCAGGCTGTTTTCAGAACTCATAGTGGCTGATGTTACAAAAGGTACCCTCTATTGATTTCAACTACCTACTCATACTCAAACCCATTAAAAAGACTCATATCCAATGAGACATCAAACTTGTAAATAGTCGTGTGTAACATCTGTGTGGCAGGCCCTCTGCCAAAAGCTTTATATTTAACACGTCATTCTAATTCTCTCACCACCCTTGCAAAGTAGGTTTTATGATCTCCTTTTCTAAAAAAAAAGTTAACTGAAACTCACAAAGAAAGCTTCAATAACTTGCCCAAGGTCACAGAACTGAATTTGAAACCAGGTTTGTCTCCAGAAGCCACACTCTTAACTCTACGCTAAACTCCTCTTTAAAAAAGCTTATATAACCTTTGGAGCCTAACAATCAGCCATGTGTACCTAAAGCAGAAGTCATGTTGGCCTTCCACACAGGGAAATTACGTCTGGGAGGTCAATCCAGTGAATGGAGTCTAGCTCCACCTTGCTCCTTTCCCTTACAAGACAGTGGCTACAAGGAAAATTGACGTGGACACAATGAATTTTTTAACCAGAAGGAAAGTTTCATGAAAAAAAATCCCATTGTCCTATTATCAAGTCATTCCCAAAAGAAGATAAGCAAATTTGAATACTGTATTAGCTCTGGATCTATTTGGGGACCAATAAAGCTAAAACATGATTTTTTTAAAACATTACATACACAGTGGGAATTTGAGCACCAAAGAAAGTGTACATAAAAGCACATGTCCTCAGAGGACATTTTCATTTTCTGGGCGATCAAAACTTTAGTTCTTTATTGCTGTGACTACTTTGTCTATGAAACGATGTTAGTTTCTAGGTTGGAGGTTTGTATTTCCTAATTTGCTTGCTTACATAGGGCTTTAATTTAGCACAGGGCCATATTTGGTCTCTGAATTTCTAACACTTAATTCCAATAATACTGATTGGAAATATAATGGAAACGATAAAAAGTAATGATGACCTTCTTCCAAACACCTGTCATGCCCAAAGGTCTTAAAGATATTTGCTTATTCATTACCTCCCAATAGCCCTGCAGAGTGAGAATGAAATTTAATGGCAAACTTGATGAAGTTCCAGAGATTCAAATAAGTATCTGAGGGCTCACTCCATGCTGGACTCTTTCCCAGGCTCTTTAGTTATCATAATTTTCATACATGAAGTATGTATAATTAGTTTTAATTTAGGCACAGAAAGTGGGAGACAAAGAATTTTCATAGTTGTTACAGGATAATACATCTAATAAGTGAAGAAGTCAGAATCTGAATACAGATCACTTGATCCCATAAGACAGAATTCTTTCTACAGACAGAGAGCTATCTGGGTTTTAATATAAGTAGAATTAGCTTAATCATCGTGTTATTGTGATTGTTTATTTCTTTTGCCCAGCTTTGTAAGAACTTAATACATAAGGAACCAATCCCAATTTATACTAAATACTGTGATTTTGTTAAACTGACACCCCATCTCATAAGATTCTGTGGGGAAAATGGGGCTCAGTGCCAAATTCACTTGATGGTGGTGACCACGCACTCCATTTCCCATGGAATTCTATATTCAGTGCAGAGTGTCCCAAACATATCTTATTGGAAAAAGAAGCATCAAATGTAATTATGTAATTGTTTGTGGACCTCTTTGAAATGCATCCCTTGCCAATTCTGGGCCTTTAAAGCCATGGTTTCTCACTTAAGGGATTGTTTCCTTAAACTGCCAGACTTGGGAACATCATTCTGGTAATTAGTAGGACATTTTCTTCTCACATTTGACCGACTTAGTCCAATAAGCCCTAGAAGAAAACAATTCCACTTAAAAAAAAAAATCTATATCAGCCACTTCTTATTTGTTGCAGAATTTAAGATAATTAATTGGTGTATGTGTGACAAAGTGGGCCTGAATTATAATGGATTTACATTTTTTAATGATAAATAACGTTAAATTTTCCATCTTCCATTTTTAATATTAATTAAAATGTTAACAGTTTAATGTTAATCAGTAATGTTAAATATATTCACATTGTGGTCCAACAGAGTTCTCAAGCTTTTTCATCTTATAAAACTTAAATATCCAGTAAATACAATACCCTGTCTCCCCTTCCCAAAGCCCTTGGCAACCACCATCCTACTTTCTGTTTCTATAATTTTGGCTACTTTAGATACTTCATATGAAGTGTGTATTGGTCATACAGTATTGGTCTTTTCGTGATGGGCTTATTTCATCTAGGATAATGACCTTGAAGTTCACCCACATCATAGATGTGACAAGATTTCCTTCTTTTTTTAAGGTTGCATGATATTCCATTTGTGTATATGTCACATTTTCTTTTTCCATTCATCCACCAGTAGACATACAGGTTGCTTCCATCTCTTGGCTGTTCTGAATACTGCTGCACTGAACATTGGTGTGTGAATAGCTCTTCAAGATCTTGCTTTGAATTCCTTTGGATATATACCCAGAAGGGGGGTTGCTGGATCATATGGTAATTCTATTTTTAATTTATTGCAGAATCCCCGTAATGTATTCTATAGTGGATGCATCACTTTACTTATTATTTTCTGTTCTTTTAATGGTAGTCATCCTCATTGACATGAGGTGATATCTCATTGTAGTTTTTATTTGTATTTTTCTTATGATTAGTGATGTTAAGCATCTTTTCAGAAGCTAATTGTCCACTCAGATATCTTTGGGGAATTGTCTGTTTAAGTCATTTGCCTAATTTTTTGTCAGATTTGTTTTGTTGTTGCTGTTACAGAGTTATAGGAGTTCCTTATGTATTCTGGACATTAGTCCCTTATCAGATATATGATTTGCAAATACTTTCTCCAATTTTGTTTATTGTCTTTTCACTCTGTTGATTGTTTCCTCTGATGTGCAGAAGTTTTTAAGTTTGATTTAGTCACATTTGCTATTTTTGCTTTTATTGCCTGTGTTTTTGGTGTTCAAGAAATTCAGTGTTCTGAAGCTTTTCCCCCTCTGTCTTTTCCTAGGAGTTTTCCAGTTTTAGGTCTTACATTTAGGCCTTAACTCATTTTGAGATAATTTTTGTATATGATGCAAGGCAAGGGTCCAACTTCATTCTTTTGCATGTGGATATCCAATAATAGTTGGCAAAACTATTCTTGCCTCATTGTGTAGTTTTGGCACTTTTGTCAAAGATCATTTGATCATGTACAGGAGAATTTATTTCTGTGCTCTCTCTTCTATATGTCTGCCTATATGCCAGTACCACACCATCTTGATTACTGTTGATTTATTGTATGTTTTGAACTCATGAAGGATGAGGCCTCCAACTTTCTTCTTTTTCAGGGCTGTTTTGACTATTCAGGGTCCCTTGAGTTTCCATATGAATTTCAAGATTTTTTTTTCTATTTCTGCTAAAATTGATATGGATTGCATTGAATCTGTAGATAACTTTGGGTAGGATAGACATTTTAAGAATATTAAGTCTTCCAATCCATGAACATGGGATATATTTCTATTCATTTGTATGTTTTATTCTTTTATGCTTTGTAGTTTTCAGTGCACAAGTCTTTCATCCCCTTGATGAAATTTATTCCCAAGTGTTTTATTCTTTTTGATGCTATTGTAGGTTGAATTATTAATTTCCTGTTTGGATTGGTCATTATTAGTATATAAAAACACAACTGATTTTTATGTATTTATTTTGTGTCCTGCAACTTTGCTGAAGTCCATTATTATAATAGTTTAGGAGGTTTTGTGACATCTTTAGGATTTTCTTCATTTGAAATCATACTATCTGCAGACTATTTTACTTCTTCATTTCCAACGTGGATGCTTTATTTCTTTTTATTCCTAATTGTTCTGGCTAGAACTTCCAATACTAAGTTGAATAGAAATGGCTAAGGTGGACATCCTTACTTTGTTCTTGATTTTCAAGGAAAAGCTTACAGTCTTTCAACACTGAATATGATTTTAGCTGTGGGGTTTTAATATAAGGTTTTTAGTATATTGAGGTGGTTTTATATTATTCCTAGTTTGGTGAGTGTTTATACCATGAAAGGGTGTTGAATTATGTCAAATGCATTTTCTGCCTCAACTGAGATGTTCATGTGCATTTCGTCATTCATTCTGTTAATATGGTGTATTACTTTGAATTATTTTCATATATTGAACCATGCTTGCATTCTGGGTATAAATCCAATTTAGTCATGGTGTATAAACCTTTTAATATATTGTTGAATTCAATCTGCTAGTATTTGTTGAAGAGTTTTGCACCAATATTCATCAGGAACATTGGTCTGTAGTTTTCTTGTTGTGATAATGGATTTACTTTTAAACACCATTAGTGAATAATTCCTGAGACATACTTTATGTTTTAAACATATAAAAATTTTTTAAGCATTCTATTAAGCTTTGTTTTGTGTATAATGTCATGTTCAAAAATTAGGCTGGAAAATATGCTAAAGAGAATTTAGGATGGTATACAAGTAGAAACATCTTAAAACACTTCCTTTTGTGTCAAGGATAAGTTTCATTCTCCACTCCCAAGGAAGCCAAATGCAGGTTTGGGGAAGGAAAATGTCTTCCCTCTGATAATGGTATTTAACATTCTCGACCTGTGTGGTTTATTTGTTTGTTTGTTTTGTTTAAAGAGGTATGTGTTTGTCAAACAAATTTGAGTACTGCAATACAATTACTTCAAACCATATAATTTAAACTAAAATGGAGACATTGCTCAGGACAACATTCAAAGTATAGCCCCATTTAAGATAGCTTTCAGCAGCAACAGATGTTTTGGGGAGACTCGTACAACTTCAGCGCATACTGTTAGCTAGATTTCCTTAAGTTCAGTCAAAACATAAATATTGAAATTCCATCTCCGAATTAGGAAAAATAGATTTATCTTTTGGTTTTCCTATTTTGAATTAAGATCAAGCAATAACATGTGGCAGAAATTTACTTAACAGAAAATTTATTGTGGTCATTGAACCTCTTTTAGGATTACTCTGAATAGAAACAAAAAGAGGAATAAATTCTTAGAGGCAATGATATTTGGAAAATTACTACTCTCTGAGGTATGTTTTTATTTTATGGAATTTCCTGATAAAAGTCAGAATCGGGTAGTTTTAGAACATTGAAAAGTTTTGTACATATATAATAGATGGTAAAGGAGGGGGATGCCAGTGTGTCTCCTCCTCTCACAGAAGAGCAAGTATCCAACATCAGCATTATTACTGGTCTTGTTAGACCGGTACCTTGTTTTGCATATTTTGTAAAACAACAACAAATATGTAGCACTTTTCTTTCTTTCTACTAAAATATGACAAATACAGAACTTTTAGGACTGTCTATTTGTATTATTTTGCTTTTTTTTTAAATACGAATTGAAAGCTTGCTATGTGTTGGACACTAGGCTTCAAGTACATTATGTGTTGTATTTTATTGAATCCTTATAGTAATTTTAAGAGGCTAAAGAAAACACCAACCACTAATGTTCTTTCAATACTCAAAGCTGAAGTTCAATATAGAAAGACAAATGTAAGGAAACATATAACTTTGCATTTATTATCTTGGCAAGCAACTGCCTAGTTTTGAGAAAGCAAGGTAGACCATAGGGCCACAGTGACTTCAAAAGACCTTATTAAACTAATAGACTATGACTGAATCAAATGCCCCCAGCTTTCCTTCATTTACTTGCCTTCCAACAGCCACTAGTTAGCTAAAACCAATATGGATAAGAGATATAGTAAGATGACAATAAATATAATTTCTTTTCATGAGCATTTAATATCTGTCAAGCACTACACTGAGAGCTTTATATCAATTCCTTGAATTCTCTCAATAATCCTAATGACAAACCCCATTTTATATAGTTGAAGAAGCTGAGGCTTCAAGGTATTAAAGAACATAACCCCCCCAAAAGGAACATATCCAATATGTCCATGCATTATAGCTCCTCAGTGGCCATGACATTCCCATGAGATTGGTGAAATTAAACATGTGTGAATACATTTGTGTTTTTCATGAAGACCAGTGGTAACAGTGGGGGTAAAGTTCTTTGACTATTTTATTCATTCCAAGATCAGCTGTGACTATTACAATATAAGAAAACCTGATCTTTTATTTTTTTAATGTTTATTAATTTTTGAGAGGAGGAGGGAGAGGGCAGAGAGAGAGGAAGACACAGAATCCTAAGCAGGCTCTAGGCTCCAAGCTGAGCACAGAGCTGGATGTGGGACTCAAACCCATGAGCTGTGAAATCATAACCTGAGCCAAAGTGGGACACTTAACCAACTGAGCCACCCAGGAGCCCCTGATATTTTCTTTTTGTGGTTGTGTTAGATTAATTTTTTGCATAAGAATTGAGCTAGAAAAGCATTGACTGAATATGTCTACAGAATATATCATTTGGAAAAGAAAAAACTTGTGAAAACAAAAACAATTATTAATTAAAATATAAAAACTAAAAATGAACTTTGAATGTTTTATAAACTGCCTTTCATGTTTTGCTTTTGACCTTTTGATTTTTATTGGAGCCTTAAATAGGCAATTTCTCAAGTCAACTTTGTTTTTAAAGAAATGACACACCTGTGTTTTTCTGCGTGTTCCTCTTAAGTGTGAGTGTGTGTGTGTGTGTGTGTGTGTGTGTGTGTGTGTTTGATGATTTTACCCAATTAAATTGTAAAAGTGGTAACTAGTTTTAGTCTAATAAAGAAAATATAGGAAAGTATACTGTAATTTAAAAACTAGTGTAGTTATTTTGAATATTCTCTTAATAGATTTGTGATTATGCCTTTTTAGTAGACAAAGAAAGGCTATACTGTAGCAAGTATATGGAAAAAACATAACATCTGTCTTAATCTAATTTTCAGGCACATCTCCAGACTTTGATTTGGCTGAAGAAACTTTACCACAGAGCTGTGGGCATGCCTGGAATTAAGAGGCACAGTTAAAAGACTCCCAGTTGCTTCCTGCCTTTTGAAAACTCCTGAAAACCATCCCTTCGGACTCCAGAATTGTACCCATCTCTATCAAGACTTTGCTTGAATGTTTACATTTCCTGCTTGCTATCCTACCTATCACTATATAGTATTCACCTTTCGTTAAAATTTAGAAGTGTCAGGGATTGAGCTTGCTCAGAAAGCCAGCATGGCTAGGATGAGCTTTGTTTTAGCAGCTTGCCAAGTGGTGCTGGGCTTGCTAATGACTTCATTAACTGGGTCTTCCCTACAAAATAGTGAGTGTCCACAACTTTGTGTATGTGAAATTAGGCCCTGGTTCACCCCGCAGTCCACATACAGAGAAGCCACTACTGTCGACTGCAATGATCTCCGCTTAACTAGGATTCCCAGCAACCTTTCTAGTGATACTCAAGTGCTTCTCTTACAGAGCAATAACATCGCAAAGACCGTGGATGAGCTCCAGCTGCTTTTCAACTTGACTGAGCTAGATTTCTCCCAAAACAACTTCACAAATATTAAGGAAGTCGGGCTGGCAAACCTGACCCAGCTCACTACTCTACATTTGGAGGAAAATCAGATTACGGAAATGACTGATTACTGTCTGCAAGACCTCAGCAACCTTCAAGAACTCTATATCAACCATAACCAGATTAGCACTATTTCTGCTAATGCTTTTTCAGGCTTAAAAAATCTTTTAAGGCTCCACTTGAACTCCAATAAATTGAAAGTTATTGATAGCCGCTGGTTTGATTCAACCCCCAACCTGGAAATTCTCATGATTGGGGAAAACCCCGTGATTGGAATTCTGGATATGAACTTTAAACCCCTCTCAAATTTGAGAAGCCTGGTTTTGGCAGGAATGTATCTCACTGATATTCCTGGAAATGCTTTGGTGGGCTTGGATAGCCTTGAAAGCCTGTCTTTTTATGATAACAAACTGGTCAAGGTCCCTCAACTTGCCCTGCAAAAGGTTCCAAATTTAAAATTCTTAGACCTCAATAAAAACCCCATCCACAAGATCCAAGAAGGGGATTTCAAAAATATGCTTCGACTAAAAGAACTGGGAATCAACAATATGGGGGAACTTGTTTCTGTGGATCGCTATGCCCTTGATAACTTGCCTGAACTCACAAAGTTAGAAGCCACCAATAACCCCAAATTATCTTATATCCACCGCTTGGCTTTTCGAAGTGTTCCTGCCCTGGAAAGTTTGATGTTGAACAACAATGCCTTGAATGCTGTTTACCAAAAGACGGTAGAATCCCTTCCCAATCTTCGTGAGATCAGTATCCACAGCAACCCCCTGAGGTGTGACTGTGTCATCCATTGGATTAACTCCAACAAAACAAACATCCGTTTCATGGAGCCTTTGTCCATGTTCTGTGCCATGCCACCTGAATATAGAGGGCAGCAGGTAAAGGAAGTGTTAATCCAAGATTCAAGCGAACAGTGCCTCCCAATGATATCTCACGACACATTCCCAAATCATTTAAACATGGATATAGGCACAACAGTTTTCTTAGACTGTCGGGCCATGGCTGAGCCAGAACCCGAAATTTACTGGGTCACTCCTCTTGGGAATAAGATAACTGTGGATGCACTTTCAGATAAATACAGGCTAAGTAGTGAAGGTACTTTAGAAATATCTAACATACAAATCGAAGACTCAGGAAGATACACTTGTGTCGCCCAGAATGTCGAAGGGGCCGACACGCGTGTAGTGACAATTAAGGTTAATGGAACCCTTCTGGATGGTACCCAGGTGCTGAAAATATACGTCAAGCAGACAGAATCTCATTCCATTTTAGTGTCCTGGAAAGTTAATTCCAATGTCATGACATCAAACTTGAAATGGTCGTCTGCCACCATGAAGATTGACAATCCTCACATAACCTATACTGCCAGGGTCCCAGTGGATGTTCACGAGTACAACCTAACACATCTGCAGCCTTCCACAGATTATGAAGTGTGTCTCACAGTATCTAATATTCATCAGCAGACTCAAAAGTCATGTGTGAATGTCACAACTAAAAATGCCGCCTTTGCACTGGACATTTCTGACCAAGAAACAAGTACAGCCCTTGCTGCAGTGATGGGGTCCATGTTTGCCGTCATTAGCCTTGCATCCATTGCTGTGTACATTGCCAAAAGATTTAAGAGAAAAAACTACCACCACTCATTAAAAAAGTATATGCAAAAAACTTCTTCAATCCCACTAAATGAGCTGTACCCACCACTGATTAACCTCTGGGAAGGTGACAGTGAGAAAGACAAAGATGGTTCTGCAGACACCAAGCCAACCCAGGTTGACACATCCAGAAGCTATTACATGTGGTAACTCAGTGGATATTTTGCTTCTGGTAGTAAGGAGCACAAAGACGTTTTTGCTTTATTCTGCAAAAGTAACAAGTTGAAGACTTTTGTATTTTTTGACTTTGCTAGTTTGTGGCAGAGTGGAGAGGACGGGTGGATATTTCAAATTTTTTTAGTATAGCGTATCGCAAGGGTTTGACACGGCTGGCAGCATCTCTAGGCTTCCAGTTTGTGTTCGGTTTTTATTCTTATCATTATTATGATTATGATTATTATATTATTATTATTATTATTTTGTTTTAGTTGTTGTGCTAAACTCAATAATGCTGTTCTAACTACAATGCTCAATAAAATGATTAATGACAGGTTGGGGTTCCCCTGTGCTTTTACCAATAGCATGACCCCTTCTGAAGCCATCAGTAGAAAGTACAAAGTCCTCCAAAAAGCTAACATACAGTTGTGAAGCAGCATTGAACCTTTTGTAGCAATCTGGTCTACAGACTTTTTAACTCAAGAAGCTAAGGTTAGACTTGTTACCTTCATTGAATGATGTTAGTTGACTGTACTGTAATGTTGTATCAACTGAATTGAATGTCTGCCTTTGAACAATGACTTTTCCTTTTTTGTAATAGTTAAAGAGGCTTAGAACAAGCTAACAGGCAATAGAAATATGTATATCAGATTTTTTAATGTAACAATCTACATGTTAATTGTTACCTTATTCTTTTTATCTTTAGTAGACACTTTTAAAAGAAAAGACAATTTTGTTGTGTTTAACTCACCAACATGTGGTGTATAATGAAGACAGAACTATAATAAATTAGTTTTGTTCTGATTTTTTTAGAACACTTGCAATAATGTATCATTTATAGTTCTTGCTAGTGGCAGTGGTGATATTTTTCACATCCCTAAAACAACCACCAAAATAAATCAACAACAGTGTGATGCTTTTTAAAACTAGGCCCTAAAAGTTTTGAATTCTTTTTCTAAGGGAAGAAATATCTATTTTAGTGAAGATATTTTAATGAAAAGGATTTCTATATCTTAAATATTACTGATCAGACCTCTCAGAGGGAAGCATTCTTATGAACAAAAAGGCATATTACTGTATCCTAAACATAACTAAATGTGATTTAAAAAAATAGAGATAGACACACTGAGATATGTCACATTCCTTTTCTGTAAGGGTTTTGTTAAAATCTGAATTTTTTTAGTAGTATCTACACTCTTCATCAAAGTCTAAAACATGCAGCTATGCAGTATTCCAAAATGTATTTCATGTTATTCCGTTTTTAATAGTTGTCTATGTTTAGACCCGTATTAACCCATATATCTACGTGGAAAAATCTGCTGAGACAAGTATATGATTACTAGAAATTTCTGTATATTTGGCATTTTCCAGCCAACTAACATGTTTGGCACAATTAAGTGTTTACTGGGAAACGTGCGTGTGAAATTTAGGACAGAAAAAGCTAGATTTGGGTAGAAGGTCAGTTCCACAAAGTGTGTGTGTTGGAGGGAGGTGGGAATGGAAGGTATAGTTAGAGAAAGGAACCTTTTGAAAATGCAGATTAATAATGCAGGGAAATAAAGCTTCTCCAGACGGCACCGGCTACAGGACATGCCATCACACCAGGAATGATAAGATTGTAAAAAAGGACTGAGAGCCAGCAGGTGCCAGCTGAGCAAAAGCAAGAAGAAGGGAGAAGAAAGAACATGCAAGTGAGGCAAGCTGAAAGGATTTCTTTCTTTGTACAATTCCTTGTTTCATGAATCATTTAGAAAAAAGATCATTTTTCCCCCATTTCTAAGGGGGAGGGATTTTTTTCATATGCTGCAGCGAGTGAGCTGCTGTAGAAAAACCAGTGTCTGAGCTAGAAGCATCTCTTTCCACAGCCTTTGTTTCTTGGTGAGAAAAACCTATGCCCAGAGGAGAACTGTAACTGCCCATTGAGAACTCTACCGTTCTGGGTCCAGCGGCTTTCCAGATTCCTCTGCAGAGCTCATCGCTTACAGTTCTCAGTAACCTCTAGTGCTCTGGCTTCAAAAACGCACTATATCCTCAAGTTCTCATTTACTCAGGGCAAAATTCACCACAAGGGCAGAATCAGGGATTGTTAATGCCAAGTACATGTAGGAAACAGAAAAGCGAAGTTGCTTTGGAAGCAACCTTGGGGGAGTTTCCTGTTGGAGGAACCTTGTTTTCAAATATCTATAGAGAATAGTACACCATCTAACAAATTCTCCCGGCACTTCTGCAAACAATGAAGGGAGAGACACTAAAGGATTAGGCCGAGAGCAGGGAGGAAAGAGGAGGCATAATTTATCCTATAAAGCAATGATTTGAACCTGCCACATAATCACTATTAGTGGAATAAATGAAGGAAAACAACCATTTCTCTATTCTGGACATATAGCAAGCACCAGGGAATCTGAGTGTTTCTGTCAACTACCTTTTGCTAGGTCAGTTTGGGGAAAATAATCTCTTTTAACTTTTCCTCCTCCAATAAAATATTTTTGAGCTTGTTTTTCCTTGTCTGTGCTAATTGGGTTGGTTTCAGATGATAGAAAGCAAAATGGCACGGTACTTTTTTCCCTAGCCAAGTATTTCTTCACTTGTGGTTAATTTAATTTGATAAGTTAGACAGCCAGTGAAATTAGGCATCAAAGTTCTTCCTAATTGATAATGGAGGTTATATCACCTCCAGTGAAGTGACTATTACAGGTCACTTTCTAATATCATATTTTCCCTTTTGCTTCCTGCTGCCCTCAGGACATATAATGTATCTCTAACCTGATTTTATAAGGTTATTTTTGGAGCTTCTTAAAACAGACATTCTCAAATCTGCCTGTTTCGTTAATTACAAATTGAACTGATGCCGTGAATATAAAAACAAATGTAATGTTTGAATGTCAACTTTTCTAATTTGGCTGTGTGTTTAGTTGAGCAAAAAGGAATCCTCTCCATCCATTCTTAGCGAACAAATAATACCAACGTCCATTTTTTTCTCTCACATGGTTTTCTACTTATTCATTCATCCATTTGCTAAAAACTCCACAATCCGCTGTACTTGCTTCTCACTTTCTATCTCTGCATTCATCTTCCAAAGCATTTTCTTTGCTTCATCACTGTTTATTAGTGGGGTAACAAAAACATTTTGTAGCTCCAGGAAAACCATGCTTTCTGCCTTACTAGCCACTGAAAAGGGGAATTTAACTACTTCTGATGCATCCTAACTACAAGTGACAGTGCTTTCTTCACCTCGATACTTTCACTCTTACCCTGGTTGCAGATATTAACTTTATTAACTGGGGTTAACTGCAGAGAAAATGTTTCTTCAAAGATGAGTTTTAGAATTACCCTCCAAAACTGTGGGATGATCTTGGCCAAAAATCTCTGCTCTCATCTGGAATGGGCATGATTTCTCTGCCCTTTCCTCCTGCCCCCATATGCACTGACTGGCTCCTTCTTTCCAAACTCAAAGTTGGGAACTTAGGGCCCATGGTAAAAATAAGGAGATGCTAATGGAACTCATTATTTTTGTACTTCCTGGTTCAGCATTGCCCAGTAGAGGTTAATGGAACTAAATGGGTTTTTTTGTTTTTGTTTTTTGTATTGTAGGATTCCTTGGAGACTTGATAGCACTAATTAATATAAAGTACACAGAATTTCCCACAGCCATTTACCACTTGCATATCTCAGGGTACTATTCTGTCCTAAAGACCCTGAGAAGTTGAGGATTTAATTGAATCCCCAAAAACGTTCAGTGAATTGGGTATTATCTTTCCAATTTACAGATGAGGAAGCTAAGGCCCACAGGAGTAGTCATCTGCTTGACACCATAAAGTGGGTGACCATGATAGGGCTCCTTGGTTCTAGTTTCCTATTTGCCTCACCAGCTCCCCTTGTAAAGTGGGGAGAGGAGCATCTGAAAGGGCAGAGGCTGAAGGTCACAGGGCACGTGAGTAAGGCAGAGAAAACGCGGAGAGCTAATGAGAGATGACACTGAAAGCTTTCTTCATGTCTTAAAAGTGTGCTTCTCTTCCCCCTTAAGAAGCTTTATGTGCTGGAGGTCTGTGAACTACGCACCAAAACCGTTTGCAGCAGGCCGAATTTTAATTCTAACCTTCATTTCTCCTATATTCTCCTCTCTGTTACCTGCTCAGATAATGAAAGTTTTAAAAAAGTTTGTGCATGAGATTTGAAGCTCATGCCTTAGCAGTAGACCATGGAAGGCTAATGTAAAATCAATGACAAACTCAATGTTTAGCTCAAAAGCTCATGTGGGGAAGTGTAAAGTTCATGTAATTGGGCGGTCGTAAGGGTGGTATCTGACATACCTGGAAATACATGGCTTTTGTACAATCACCAAGTTTCTGGAGTTTGTGGGATATTTATATTCAGGAAACTGTTCCCTCAAATAGTCCCTGTGGAAGCCATAAAACCTAAAAAAGTTGTCTTTTTCCTTTCTTTTTTTAATACATGCGATAGCCTCCCCAATATATCCCATTGTTAGTTATATACTACCTTTGATGAAGCAAAACCGTCTCATGCTCCTCACTAAAGGAGCTCTGGGCGCAAAGTGGGTCAGACATCACCACTTTTCTCCTTTTCTCCTTGGCCTCCCTCTTTCTCCCAGAGGATTAAAATGACAAGGTAAATTTCAGCCTGGGCCTTGACAGAATGGTCATGAATTTCTAGTAAGGGGGCTGTCCTGAATTAAGTAGTATTTTAACGCATCAGTCTTCATGTGAGCATGTCTCACCATTAATATAAACAGAAAACAGGGTAGTCCTGAGGGAAGGAAAACAAACCATTTATAATAGTCTCCCCTAAGAGTTTCACATTATTGTCCTTATATTAGATGATAAAAATGGATACCCAATCTTAGAGAAGCAAGTAACTTACCTGAAATCAGCTGGTAATTTAAATTCTGGGTCTATCTGACTAAAACTTGTACAGTTTCACTTATAAAACGGTCTGCAGCCTAAATCTGGATCAGAAGTGTAGAACGCATAGCCCAAAAGTTAATTTGGCACTTGAGATAGAAGGTAAAAAAGGAGCAAAGGAAGGTAATGTTCAGCAGCGAGGTCTCAGGGTTACAGGGCTCTAATTTAAGGCCCAAACCTGAGATCAATACATGGAAATAACAGCAATCCAAAGAAAGGAAAAGATACAGGACAACTATTTGACGTTTGTGACAATCTGTGCATACAAACAAAATGCATAACTGCATAAAAATGGTGGAGTGGGTTGGAAGTCTGAGTAGACACCATAAGTTGCTACATGTTAAACACTTGTTATGTTCCAGATGGGCAAGCACTTGACCTACATTATCTCATGTAACCTTTAATAACTTTATGAGTCGGTCTATTTTCCAAGTGGAGAAACTGAGCCTCAGTTCAGCACTCATTAGGGATGAAGCCAAGGTTTCAACCCTGGCTGTCAGATTCCAAGTCCCCAGATTAACCACTAAACTATGGTCTAGTTAACAGGCACTCAGAGTATGAGGCTAGCCATCTCATTTGCTTCATTGATTTATTTCTTCCATGAGAGTGGGAAGCCAGAAGAAGAGCAGGTTTCCTGACCTGTCTAGGATCTTCTATGGACCTTCCCACAAAAGGTGTTTCCTTTTTTGGGATTTTTTTTTTTTCTTAAAATATTCATTGACATGGAATTAATGCCACAAACTTAGGTAAGAAGTAAAATCCTGACTCAATCCTTTTCCTTTGTACCCTGTAAAGTTACTTCTCTCTGATCTGTTTTCTAAGTTATAGCACATTACTTAGAGCAAAGACTTGTTCTGATGCCCAATGTAATCTAGTCTTAACTTTCCTATAAATCATTCCCGCGTATGGGGTGCAGAGAGGAAACACTCCCTAGAGAACTGTTAAAGTGAGGAATTTTACACCTAATCCCATATCTTTGTGATCTCAATAACCCTTAATTAGAAAATATATTACTCTCTAGGGTGCCTGGGTGACTCAGTCAGTTAAGCATCAGACTTTGGCTCAGGTCATGATCTCATGGTTCGTGAGTTCAAGCCCCGTATTGGGCTCTGTGCTGACAGCTCGTAGCCTGGAGCCTGCTTCAGTTTCTGTGTCTCCCTCTCTCTGCCCCTCTCCCCGCTCCCCAAAAATAAATAAAAATTTTAAGAAAGGAAATATATTACTATCTTCTAAGAGACAAAGTGGTTTAAATATACCTCATTCTGTTGATATAATTGTGAAAAGAAGGACACCGTGACTGTTATCTAAAAAATACGCTCCCATATTATTTTCCTTCTTGGTAGAACATCACACACTTAAAACAATGCTTGATTTCACCTAATTTCATTTTAACCAGGTTAGGTGTACTCCCCTCCTCCACATCAGAAGATACTGCCTATCTGCCATTCATTTTGAAATGGTAGTTTTTTCTTCTAATTATAAAAGTAATATATGTTCACTACAGAGAATCTGGAGAAAAATGTCTTAAAAGTAGCATATAATACCACAATTCCAAAAAATACCAAGTGATATTTTGGTGTACTTTCTTCTACTCTTTTATCCTTCTGCGCATATATTTTTATATGTATACATACCTGTAATTATAAATATATACAACTTTATGAATATAGAATTAGAATTGTGATATATGTAGTTTGTATACTGGGTTTTTTTCTATCACACAAAGAAATAAGCATTCTTCCATATTATTAAAAATTCTTAGAGAGCATGATGTTAGAATCTGTATAATGATCTATTATATAGCTATCCAGTGATTGAACAATTCCTTCTTTTCGGGGTATTTCACCTCTTCTATGTCAAGCCCTAGAGGCACAAAAATGAGACGACTGTGGTCCTGCTTCCCAAGGCACAGTCACTGAGTAAGATGGACATCTCCATACATGACTACCCAGGGTGGGGGACTACCACCAAAAGGATGAAATGACGGTACAAAAGCACAAGGAAGAAGAACCTCAGTCAGGCTGGAAACTCGACTTCAAATCTCACAATTTAAGCTCAGACTTAAAAGATGAGGTGAGTGTTCAAAACGCCAACTTGCAAGGGGAGGGCATCTCAGGCAGAGGGCGCAGATCTCCTTGACTGCAGAGCATCCAAGGATATAGGAGAAAGCTTCCAGAGAAACTCGGGATTCTAGAAGCATTCTAGTGATGGGGAAGAGCCTACCAAAAACATAGAGTAACTAAACAGGAAGCTGAGGTAGCAGAGGAGATATAGCAAGGTTTTATACAAAGGTGAGAGGAAGAGGCTGAGTAATAAAAGAAAGTTATGGGCCCCGGAAAGAGCTTTGGTTCTCATTTAATTTTTTGTAGCTGTTCCATGTCATCCCTACGGAGGTACCTTCCTGGTAAGATAAAAGAAGCTCACAAGAGCAGCTTGATAAACCTCCCAAGCCTTCAGGCCTCAGTGTGGAATCTGAGCTGTGGTAATATGGAAAACCCAGGTTTTAAACAGATGAGAGATTGCCCAAATTTCTCATGTCCACCCCAGTCCATGGCCTGCAGTCAGTACAGGCTTACTTTGGTATCTGTGGTGTCAAAGAAATAGGAAGCGTGTGGTTAGAAAATGGAAACTGATTATACGGGGTTTTAAAGCACAAATTAATCCTCCATTCAACTTGCTCCTTTCCCTTGTATTCCCAGAAATACAAACGTTTCTGGTTCCCTTGCTTAGAAAAAAAATCTGATTTTTTAGTATTATAACAAGATCTCAGGCTGGGAATAGCAACGAAGGACAAGCCATAGTTTGATATGTCTACTCCCAAATTTACACACCTCACCCTCTTTGTTCCCAAAAGTAAAACAGGTCAAAGATACTGTAGTATAAGCTAATACAAAATACTCCTGAATGTAGAATCTATTCCTCCAGGATTTCCTTTGGATTCTTAATTTGATTAATTCCTGAGAATATAAATTCATGGTAGCAAGAAGGAATTAGTACAAAAGTTATTTTTTCCTAATTCTGCTTTTAACAAGTGTATTGGAGGACACAATACTTAATGGTGTTTTTATCATTGGGAGATTTGTCCAAGCTGTTTTCAGAATCCATCAACCCACCCTGTGAATTATTGGTCTCCCTCTGGACAAAGATTCAAATAACCACTCTACAGATAGCTTCATTCCATTCCATTTCCCCAGACAGGCAATGTAAGTTATAGTTAGCTTCCCATTAGGAACATATATTGAGACAAGCAGTTTTGTAGGCAATGAAAAACACTGGACAATCCAAAGTCAATAGAGGTTTATTGAATGAATGAAGTCATTCATAACTTTGACTTTGGAGTGAATAACAAGTTTTTGCTAAAAACAGATTCATCTTTCTAGTTAGATTTGTTTTGTCTGGTAATAGATTTTTAGACTGCTGCAGAGAGCAAGCTGGCATTTGGTTGATTTGGGAAACAAATAGCATTTCTTTGCTTTTTTTTTTCTTCTGTATTGAGCCATGGGAATTTTTTCTCTAATGTCACTCCAAGTTTGTGGAAATCATGCCACTCAAGGACATCTGCTTACACTGAGTTACTCGTGGTGACCCAGGATTGCTGGGGTTTGTGTTTAGCCCCCAAGGTGCCATCCTGAACACACAACACAGCAGCTCACATTTTTCAGGACATATAACAATTTTCAGTGGGTTTGGTAGCTTAGAATACTCCCCATGCAGACGAGTACATGTTCTTTATAGTTTGGTGAAATATACTTTCCCAGTCCCCAAAAACTGAAGGCTTTATTCAAAACAGCAGAGTCATCCTTTTTGTTTCATTTTTTTCCGAGAAAAAACTTGCACTTTAAAGACTAGCAGGAATTGATAAACACTTTCTCTCATGTTCCATAACTACCAATGGACCCACTGGGGAGGAGTTTGGGAAAGAGTATTGACACTAAGGGAAGAATGAGACAAAAAAGCCATGCAGCCACCACAGAAATGCTAGACACTGGGAACAGTATAGACTGAAAACCGCTGAGGCGCAGAGTGCAGACAGACATCTGCCTCCCTCCCTAAAAGCTCTGTACCATGTAACCATGGCAGGAGTGGAGAAAGGACACATCAAAGTTTGCTGAAAGAAGAGTATTTTAAACTGATCTTTTCCCTCTCCATTTCTCATATTCTGTAAGCAAAGCTTTTAACATTACTGCAATTACTCCTAACCCCTCTCTAATTTGGGTTCGCTTCTTCACAGGCAACACACATTCTGGGGAGTGAAGAGAACTCCAGGTTAGACCTAGAAGAGTGGAGGCAGGTTTTCTTTTAAGTTTTCCCAGTCAGTTCCCCAGCAATATGAAAAGGAAACTCCAGAGCAGAAGTCCTTTCCATGAATTCGAAAAAACTGCACAAAGTTGGCTTAAGTATCCCTCGGCTATTCCTCTCAGAGATCAGAAAATGAATGATAGGGTCTAGTATAGCCCGCAGTCACAGCTGAATGGGTTGGGTGACTCAATCCCAGCCCTAGTCTTGGGAAGCTTCCTCTAAGAAAAGCATTAAGCTGCTTATGTTTTCTAACTCACTACTAGCCTCAATTTTTACATTCTTACTTCCTCTCAGCCCTGTGGCGACACGACACTGCTTTTCAGATCCTTGATCATACCTTTCCACCTTCACATACACACCCTCTCCCTTCCCTAGAACACCTCCTCCTGTTTCCTTACTTAATCCTCCCTCTCTCCTTGCAGCTTCCTTAAACGAGGCTCTCCAAGCTCTCAGATTAAGTTAGTTCAGCCTGTTATACCTTCTGTCATCAACCTGTTTTCTGCCTCTTAGCAATTGTGAAGGCTGTTGACCTCATCCACCACTAGAAAATACAGGGGGAGGAACCATATCCTTACTCACTAATGAATCTCCAGCATCTTAACTGTTATTTTTTCCTCTCCTCCCCAGCTGAATAATGAGTAAATATGTGTCTAACTTCTGCCCTAAGGACTGGGCACTTAGGAAACAAAATTTTGTGAGTAGCCTTTCAAACTCTTTCCTCTCACTCCAGTTTTTCTAAAATTCTGCCCCCACCCCACCCTTAATAGCATTTCTAACTTCTCTTTAGAGAAGACAGAGAGTCTTTGTATTAGTTTTCTATGAAAGACAGAACAAAGAACCACAGTCTGGGTGGCTAAACAGAACTTTATTTCCACACAGGTCTGGAGGCTAGACATCTGAGGTAAGGTGTTGACAAGGTTGGTTTCCTCTGAGGCTTCTCTCTTTGGCTTGTAGATGGCTATCTTTTCTTTGTGTCTTTTTGTGGTCTTCCTTTTGTGTCTGTGTCCCAAACTCCTCTCTTTAGATGGACACCAGTCGTAGCTGATTAAGGTTCACCTTAATGACCTTACTTTATCTTAAGTACCTCTTTAGAGGCCCTACCTCCAAATGCAACCAGCCACATTTTGAGGGACTGGGGGGTTAGGTTCCAGTATTTGAACTTGGGGGGTATACAATTTAGCCCACAATAGTCCTCCTCGGGAGGTTTGCTTGGATGGATACACACTGTGAACTCTAGGTAGAGCACATTCTTCACAAGGACATATAAAGTGAGGTTTACTCTCCTCATTCATCAGGTGGGTGCCTCTGACCTGATGGCATCTCCTCAAGGCTTAGCGAGAAATGGACATTGGATGAAACTTCACAGACCATTTAGCTTAACACCCTTCTTTTACAGATGGAGAAACTGAAAAAGATATCAACCTGGACAAAATCTCCCAACAAGTGAGTGGAGAAACTGAAATTGAGTTTCAGAAATAGGAAAACTTAAGCTTTGCCCCCAAATTTTCCTACCTTGTATTATCAGCATAATTGCCTTAGGTTTATTTCATTTAGGCTGTCAAGGATGAATAGTCTGTGGTCATAGATACTTCTGGTTATGAAAATTTTACTTTTAGGTCCTGTAATTATGTGGAAAGTTCCTTTTTGTTTTTACCCCCAACATCTTACCCAAATCAAGAGTGCAGAGCAAACCCACAGGCAGCACCTCCTGAAGGCCATTCCTATTCTTCTTAAAAAGAGACATTTATTCACAATAGAAAGACTTAATTTTTCCTGCCATCATGTGAAGCAAAACGATGGAAAGACAAAAATAATCCATCATAATCTTCTCAAATACCAAAGCCCTCTACTTCCCATGCAGTCGTTTTTAACCTGGGCCATGACTGGAAATGATAGCTGTCAAAGAGAAAAGAACTATTAATCCAAAAAGATTCAACTCTCACATATAGAATCCCCAAAACCAACTTAAATTCATGAAACATAAAATGTATCTGACTTGTCACCAAATCCTCCCAGGCTCAAAGCTCCAAAGCTCTTGGAATCTCACTATAAACACTTCCTGAGAAATTTCAATTTAGGCAGAAACAAGGTCTTCTGATGGAGTGACATAGGTGTTCGCCATGGAAAGTTCCTTTCACCTCATAAGATACTTTTCCTTAACCAGTGCTGAGCATCTAGAGTTCACTGTCCATGATCGCAGAGTGGTTGTGTTTACTAGTTAGGGTCAGGTAGCACGTGACGTAACATTGATATTATCTCATTCCAGAGATGAATGGAAAAGGAGGAAATTTGCTCCAGACATCAACCACCTAAGTGAGAATCCAGAAGAGCATCCTTGAGTCAAGTGGCAGCCACTTTCACACTCAGAAAAAAAAAATGTCAAGGGAATTTAAAGAAAGGAGAGATCACTTAAAACTGTGCAGCGCAGGAGAGTAGGAATTACTTTTGTGGAAGCCTTTAAAGATGAAGCAACACTGTGACAGGGCATCAGGGAGTGAAGAACACTTGAACTTGGGAAGTAGGGAAGGAGTAAGCAAAAGCGTAGGCAAAAGACATCTGAAGGAAAATGTAAATTATGGGGTACTTACAATAGTATTTGTGACAGTAATTAGTTCAGTTGCTGGATCAAGAGAGAGAGGTGGTAAAAAGAACCTTTTATTGAGCCTTTGTTGTATTCTAGGCGCAAAAGGGAGAATTCTATATGCATAATTTAATTTAATCTTCCAAACAACCCCATGAGCTAAATACCATTATTTCCTCCATGAGAAAATGGGAAGGCTTAGAAAGGTTAAGCAATGTGCTCAAGGTCCCCCAAGAGGCAGAATCAAGATATTTAATTCCAGAATCTATGCTCATAACCACAACGCTATCCTAGAATTTGATTTGGAGGAAAAATGAGGACCAGAATAAAAGCCTGAGACCTTATTCTGCAAGTGTTGGGGAGCCAGTGAAAGGTTTTGAACAATGAGAATGACATAATCAACATCATTCTTCAGGAATGCAAAGGGATCTATGACCATAGATCAAGTGTACAAAATATATACAAAAAAGACTTCCTAGAATTTATACAGAGAGTAAAAAAAGAACACAGCTTTCAAGAACAAAGGCTATTTCCTAATCTCAACTACTATTAAGGAATTGATGCAGTTACTGAGAGTCCCCATCCTTCCTCACCCCCATTTCATGTATGGCTTCAGGTCATCAAGCTTTGGGCACCAGAACAAAGAAAGCTACAGGGACAGATGACTCAGATCCTCACAGGTGGTTGTTGAAAGGTTAAACACACAAACTGCCTCATCTTTTAAAGCCGTATAGAAGCAAAAATCAATCATGCGCAGAAAAAGTGTACGAGTTTGGAATTATCCAGGGCAAGTGAGTAAACCCAATGTGTATCCCTATTGCTCCCTTGCCACCTTTCTGCTTTTAGTGATGTTAGTTATTTAGCTTTTCAAAATTAACATAAAACTGATGCACTTTTTATACAGCAAGTTAACAAAATAAGATGTGAGAGGTTCTTCACCAGAAAAATAAAGAGATAATACAAATTACTTTCCAAACCAAAAAAGAATCCACATTCTGAATCATCTCTTTCACTGCTACCAGGTATATATGCTAAGGCTCCTCAAAAAATTCCCTTGATATATGAGAGACCCACTTATTAGGTATTATGTGTCACCTTGTTGATTCATTGTCCACAACTGGTATCTTTAAAACCACATAAATGTGAAATTGCCTATTTGGTTATTGGAATTTGAAAGCTCGAATCCTATTATAAAGGAATAGCAAGATCATATCATGAATTACATAATTCTTTCATTAACACTAAATAAGACTTTATTGAGCCTCTACTATTTGTCAGGCACCATGCTGGGCACTAGGGACACAAGGAGAACGAAGCCAACGGCAATAAGTAAGTTCAAGAATTAGTTCATTGATTATACCTATGATAAGTGCAATAATGAAAATAAAAGTACTGAGATAAGAATAAGTGGTGTGGATGGAGACAGAGGGCAGTCCATTCCTTTCCCCCTGCATGGCCATCTACATTACATTCTAGATCATGCTAATATGAAAAATCCCTTGGCATTGGCTTTGTAGTGAGAGCTAACTGTACTCTGATGAGGATGCTTTGTTACTTAAATATCTCCCTAGCAGAGGACTCACAGCAGTTTGTAAATGGCATGCTCATTCATCACTGCAGTACTCCTGAGAGGCCGGGAGAGGTTCAAGCCTCATTACCTCTATTTAAGAAAGAGGAAGGGCAATGACTAGAGAACTACCCCCAGCCAAATATCAAGGAGCAAAGCAGCTGTGGGGTTGATGCTGTAGCTGAGCTCAGATCCCCCTGATCCTCAATTTTTCCACTAGACGGTTCATTCTATCTTTCAGCATAAGTTGGCAACTCATGCTTGCCTGGAGGTTCTGGAAGCAAACCAGCTTAATCCCAACTCAGCATAACGGCTTATTTGTTACACCAAGAAAATTTTTCCCAATAGTCATTAATATGAAGTTTGTATACCTAAACTTATAACATTTCCTACGTGAGAAATCTAGTAAATGGAATCACAAACTGAATAATTTTGTTGAGTGTTTCAGCTGGCTTTATCTTCTTTACAACAAACAAATGACTCTACACTGGAAATTATTTGATGCAAATTGATAGTAGTCACATTAAGTGGAATTTATTATGAGTCAGAGTCATCATGAACCACATCCAGAAGAATACATTCAAAGGACTGTAATATGAGGACATATTTACTCACTTAAATATTCAAAGGACATGAGATAATCATAAATGAGTGTTCTGGAAAAGATGAAGAAGAATCACTTAATTCAAACCTTTGACATTCCAGACATGGTTTAAAGTCAAGAAAATTAAAATGACTTTTCTAAGGTCTCACAACTTCTGAGCCAGAACTCAAATTACAGTTTCTTGATTCTAAATCCAGTGTTCTGATAAGGTATCAGGAACTCTACTCAATAGTCAACACGACCTTGGGACACAGTGAAGACAGAGACATTATGGCTTAAGAATGCTAAGGACAGGGGTGCCAGAGTGGCTCAGTGAGTTGAGTGTCTGACTCTTAGTTTCCAGCTTGCATCATGGTCTAGCAGTTCAAGTTCAAGTCATCAGGGTCTACATTGACAGTGGAGAGCCTGCTTGGGATTCCCCCTTCCTCTCTCTTTCTATCCCTCCTCATTCTCTCTCTATCTCTCTCTCTCAAAATAAATAAATAAACTTTTAAAAAATATTTAAATGATGGGCACAGAGGAGGGCACTTGCTGGGATTATCACAGGGTGTTGTATGGAAACCAAACTGACAATAAATTATTCAAAAAAATATTTAAAAAAAAAGAATGCTAAGAACATTTTACTTAAAATGACAAGATAGCATCCTGCAGGCAGGTTGATGACTCAACCATTTAAAGCGCTTACGCTTTTTTACATTTTAAAAATTTTGTCATGATTAAGGCATACATGAGAGTTGCAAGAATAGTACACAGAATTCCCAAACACTTTATCCAGATTTTCCAGCTGATAACATTTATTTATAAATGTTTTATATTCCAACCTCCTTTTTTAAAACTGTTTTAAGAATACGTTTGAGATGTGATGTCCTTTTATCCTTAAATAATTCAGTATGCATTTCCTAAAGAAAAGAATATTCTTTTAGGTATTCTAAACATAGAAAAATAAGAATATTCTTATACATGACATTAGTACAATTTACAGAATCAAGACAATTTAACATTGATAAAATACTGTTATATATTCTGTAGCTCTTATTCAGATTTTCCCAATTGCCCTAACAATGATATTCAGAGGAAAACAAAAATAAAAGATCACATGCTCACATGCTTCATTTGGTTTTTAATATCTTTAATCTGGAATAGTTCTTTAATCTTTTCTTGTATTTCATGACATAGACATTTTTGAAGAGAACAGACAGTTATTTTACAAAACATTCCTCAATTTGGTTTTGTCACACCTCTTTTCATGATTAGATCCAAGTTATGCACTTTGGGCTGGAATACCATAGAAGAGATGCTGAGCTTTTCTCAATATATCATATCAGAAAAATTATAATTCCATACTCCCTTCTACATTTATTTATTTATTAGTTGGGTTTTGACTGTAACAAAGGGCTTCCACTTCTTGTTTGTTGTTATTGTTTTTATGTACTAATATACTCCTGGATTCTTACTTTATTCAATAGGTTATAATCCTTTGTGCTCATTATTTATTTTGATGTTCCAATTGTCCCTGATTTGATCAGCAGGAGTTCCTTCAAGCTGGCTCTTGTGTCCTTTAATCTGTTCCTAATATTCTTGGAGAACTCAAAGGGCTTGCAGAAGTTAAACAACTGAGCTACAAGAAGCAGATTTAATGCAAGTATTTGAATTTGGGAGATTATTCCAGGAAATAGGGGAGCAGTAAAACAAGAAAGGGAAGGAAGCCAGAAAAAGGGTTTGTCATCAAGCTAGTAACCAACATGGATAGCTAGAGCTAAATCCCACTGGGAAACCCTGGGTACTGTGTAGAATATACACTCAGAGTTCTCCCACTCAAAAAGTGAGGAAACATGGGTGTTTACACACTGAAGTAAACAATGACCCCCCAAAGACATTCACATCCTAATTCCCAGAGTCTGTATACCTTGTGAGGCATGGGACTTCGCTGATGTGATTAGATTAAGGATATTGAGGTGGGGAGATTATCCCAGCTTATCCAGGCTGATCCAAAGTAATCACTAGGGTCATTATCAGAGGGAAGCATGAAAATAAGAGTTAGAGAAGAAAACATGGCAACAGAAGCAGAGGTCTAAGTGATATAGCACCACAGCCAAACAATTCCAGAAGCTGGAAAAAGCAAGGACACAGATTTTCCCTTAGATCCTTTAGAAGGAACATTGCCTTGCTGATACCTTGACTTTAGCCCCATGGGGCCAGGGTTGAACTTCTGATGTCCAGAACTATATGATAATAAATCTCTGTTGTTTTAACTGCTGATTTTGTAGCAATTTGTTATAGCGGCAAGAGTAAACTAATACACAATACCCAACTCTTATCAGTCACTGGTTAGGGACTATTCCTGAAGTGTTAATTCTCCAGCATTTCTGGCCTGCAGGTGGGTAAGTGTACTAAGGTGAGAAAAGCTTTCAGGCAAAGAGATGTAGGTGTAGGCATCCATACCATAAGACAGAGCACTGACAGCCCCTTTTATATCTCCAAATTGAAGTCTATTTCCTAACCTCTTCCCAGAGCAGCAAACACCGTCTTTTCTGCCACAGCAATTCAATCATTTAAATAAGCAATGAGGAGTATTATTGAAAGAGACAAAATCATACTTTGACACGTCTCTGTGAATCTCATCGTAGAATGTTACTCTCTTGCTATGGAGTCTTGGCAATTTGGGATAAATGGCCTTGTCTATTATCACTGAAAAGGCCCTCAGATAAAGACAGAGGCTTATAATACATTGGTGTCATTGGTAAAACTTAGCTGCACGACATCCTCTTATGTTTAATATCCAAGTATCACAGATAAGACAAAAGGTCAATTTACAAATATCTACAGGGCAAGCCGAAGAAAAGCAAAGAATCTCAATTTATACTGTAATCACAGAAGAAGTCTATAAAGTATTCTAAAAAAATTTGGAGCATGTTACCATACTGTACTATCTATAAGCAATATATAAGGAAATAACCCAAAGAGAAACGAAGGCCAAGGTGTGTTTGAAATATCCACTGTCACCCTCTGATCATTAAATGCTCAATATGTAACCTTAAAGTTCTTTCTGAGCATCTTCCACTAATTAATCCATGCTGCCTCTTTCTACATTTCTACTTCATATATGTGCATGCATATAGGGCAGTATTATAATGAGATTCTGGTGTTTGTGCCCAATGGAAAACCCAGAGGAGAGCTACACACACACACACACACACACACACACAAAGAAAAACTATGGAGAAATGGAAGCTTTGTATTGCTGGTAGAAATGCAAGATGATATAGATGATGTGGAAAATTGTTCCTCAAAAGGTTAAACACAGAGGTACCATATGATCTAGCAATTCTACTGCTAGGCATACACCCAAAGGAACTGAAAACATAAGTCCACACAAAAACTTAAACACAGACAATATGTTACCTAGTATACCCCAAAAGTGAAAACAACCCAAATGTCCATTAACTGATGAGCAGATGAACGAAATGTAGTATATGTAAGTACACATACGTACATACATATACACATACATACATACATATACACACACGGGTGGCCCTTGAACAATGTGGGTTAAGGGAACTGACCCCTCCCACAGTAAGAAATTCATGTACAACTTTTGATACCCTAAAACTTAACCACTAATAGCTTAATGTTGACTGGAAGCTTTATCAATAACATAAACAACTAACACATATTTTGTACGTTACATGTATTAAATACTGTATTCCTCTTAAAAGTGAGCTGGAGAAAAGAAAATATTATTACAAAAATCTTAAGGAAGAAAAAACATATTTACATTACCCTACTGTAAAAATAATCCATGTATAAACACACTCAATTCAAACCTGTGTTGTTTGAGGGTCATCTATACATACACAGATGCACACACACACACATATGCACAAGGTAATATTATTCTGCCATAAAAAGGAAAGAATTACTGATACATGCTCCTACGTGGCCGGACCCTGTCACATTAATGCTAAGTGAATGAACCCATTAACCAGACCACATATTGTGTAATTCTATTTATACAAAGGTCCAGAATAAACTAACCATTAGGAAAAAGTCTACAATGGTATATTAGTGGTTGTCAGGGGCCAGGAGACGGAGCAGAGAATAGGAAGGGACTGCTAAATGGGTACAGGATTTCTTTTAGGGTGATGAAATGTTCTGGAATTAGTGGTGATGGGTGCACAGCTTTACGAATATACCAAAATAAAAACCAATGAAGTAGACAGTTTAAAAGGGTGATATTTATGGTACGTGAATTACATATCAATAAAAACATGTAAAAAAAATGAGACAGACAGATAGAAAAGTGGGCTATGTCTTTATTTTATTTTATTTTATTTATTTTTTAAGTGTTTCATTTTGAGAGAGAGACCCCTAGCAGAGGAGGTGTAGAGAGAGGGAAGACAGAGGATCCAAAGTGGGCTCTGCACTGACAGCAGAAAGCCTGATGTAGGGCTGGAACTCACTAACTGTGATATCATGACCTAAGCTGAAGTAGGACGCTCAACTGACTGAGCCCCCGGGTACCCGTTAAAGGCTGTAACTTTTATAGCAACCACCGCATACATAAAGCATTACAGTTGCCCAAACACATTGTTATATTTTAATAAAGAAAGTGTGCTATTTTCCAGAAATTCCTGAAAGACAACGTCCATATGTGATTGGAAACTTATCACTGAATCTAATTTCTGTTTTTAAGTTAATTAGCCTCATGGGTTTTTTTTTTTTTCCTTAAGTTTATTTATTTATTTTGAAATGGGGGGAAGGGACAGAGAGAGAAAAAAAGAGAGAGACTCCTAAGCAGGCTCTGCATTGTCAGCACAGAGCTCGACGTGGGGCTCGAATTCACGAACTGTAAGACAATGACTGGAGCCAAAAATCAAGAGTCAGATGTTTAACTGACTGAGACACCCAGGTGTCCCAACTTCAACTTTTTATATTCTCAGCACCAACCTGACTCTATGTGGGGGATTTTGGAAACAGTAGAGGGAAGATTATCTGATCATATTATTTTCCTGCTTAAAACCCTGCAGTAATTTGCCCAGAGGACAAAGTCTGTCCTTCTGGGTATATCATGTTAATTCCTTCACAGTTTGGCCCTTGTCCACAGTTTTTAGCCTCTTTGTCCACCATTCACTAAGTAGCTGCTTCCTTCTAGGTGGGCCACTTCATCCTCATACCACCACTGATTCAGGCAGTGGCCACTGTTAAATCCCATCCCTCTGAAGTGTGCTCTTTAGCTCCCACTGTGTCTGGGAAACTCCAGCTCAGGGAATTGTCTGGGCACATAGAGAGGTCCTGGGAGCATTCAGTACACATCTCTGTTACTGCTCACCACCGGTGAGGATGTGTTTTCAGGGAAATTTTTGTCTCTATGCCTTAACTCATTGAGGTGGGACCACAGCTTATTCTTTGTACCTCAATATCAATTGCATTCAGGGCACATAGGAGACATTCTATAAATGTCTGTTAGCTAAGTGCAATAATAAATATTTTAAGAGATGTTTAAAAATCCAAAGTAAAAGGCGAGAGGCAGTTTGATCTAGTGGCTAAACCCCTAATCTAAAAACAAGCAGACTTGCCTTCCAATTCTAGTCCTGTCGCCTGCCTGCTTTGTGACCTTAGGCAAGTCATTTGCATTCTCTTTCTTGAATATCTTAGAATTTTACAAAATTTTGCAGCTAAGAAACATCTACACAATACAAAGTCAAATAACAAATTGTGTAATCTAGATTCCTACATCGGGAGTTCAAAGAAGGAGAGAATGGATGGGAAAATTTCTCAGAAAGGCAAAGACAACATGAAGATCTATGACCCATTAGGATCTGCTTCATAACAAATTGTGCGCATAGAAATAGGCCCAGTCACAGGTTACTAGGTCTAATTACCCTATTCTTCTAATTCCTCTTCAATGCTTTGCTCTTTTTTCCCCCCACTCTCCAGAAACATATAACTTCTTGGAGTTGAAAATTAAGATTTCAAGAAGAGATGAAAAGAAGTGACTTAATTTTGCCTCTAGAAATAAAGTTGAGAGGCAGCAATAACTGAGCCATGTAAGAAAAGACAGCAGCCTTCTGCACCATACAGTTTCGGCAAATCCTATTTTTCACAAAAACGTTCTGTAAATTTGGCAGTTGAAACATGAACTTGAGATGCTCAAGACAAGAGGGCTGTATTTAAAACCCTCATTTTAATTGCAAAGTTCTCAGAAGTAGAGGCTCCACAGTCAAACTGTCTAGGGTCAAATACAGGCTCTGCCACTTACTAACTGAGACCTTGGACAAGAACTTGGTCTCTTTAAGTTTTTTCATTCATTTTTAAAATGAAGATAATAATAGTAATTACCACCACAGGGTACTACTGTAAAATTGTAAAAAAAATAATACATGTAAAAAATAATACATGTAATCAACACAGAGCCTACTTGCAACCTATATACCTGGCAAATATTTCTCAGGCATATACTGCTTTTGAATACTTTTGAGGCTGCACTAGCCATTAAGAATATAATTATGATGAGACTCATCTTTGCCCATAAAGAACAATGAAAATGCTTATTCCTCTCCCCTCCCCCAACTATAATATGACATATGGTTAATACAAGCCTAACTGCATGTTCAGAATACCTTGGAGAGAGAAAGCAGGGAGTGAACAACTTTTAGTAAAGACAATGGAGAATGTGTTTCAAAATGAAGATTAATCCTATGGCTACCATTTCTTGTCCTAAATGTCATAGTCCCTGTTTCTACCCATTGTTTAATTAGAAAATTCTTTAACTTTTTCTTCCACTAGGGACTGCACAATTTCACCATAAATTCTTTAACTGTGATAGTTGCAATAAAATAACAAGCCAATCTCTTAAAGATTCTGAAAAGCGATCAGGCCCACAATTTGGATCTGATGACATTTGTCTTATTTCTTTCTGCCCCTGTTACTTTCCTCTCCAGGGGCAGTGACTATTTGTCTATAAATTTGATGAGCTCAATGTATCAAGTTTCAGAATATCGTTTTCCCTTCAAAGAATAGAAGGTGTTTTAATATCTTTGCTTTATAAAGTTTCAAATAAACATTTGTTTGTTAGACATTTAGTTCATTGGTTTTCATTTTAATGACTCGCTTAGTGGAACAATCAATAATCAAGAAAGACTGACCTGCTAACCACATAGAGATATTATTTTACACCCCATTTCCTTCTGTAGTTTTTTGGATACAATGGAAACTATATGTAGTTCTGTTGCTTTTGTTAAGTCTTGAAGTGTCTGAATAAATTCATCTAGGCACATAAAACCTTGAAAAATACTATTTTATGATTGGTCCTAGAAACAAAGTAGAATTTTGCCATTTGGAAAAGCAGGGGTAAAATTCTAGTTGACAGAGCAATATAAGCAAAGTACAGAAGTACAAAATAAATGATGTGTTCTTGGAAATGCAAATAGTCTGGCAGGACAAGAGCATGAATTTGCAAATGGGGAACAGTTAGAAAGGAGGCAAGCTAAAAGGAGGTAGGTTTCCTCTAAGTAGTGATGAACTGATTGATTGGTTTAGTGATTGAACAATTTAACAAATATTTATTAAGCACCTACTATGTGTCAGATAGTATGCTGAGCACTTGCTTTCTAGTGAACTGTTAGCTACAAGGTTGCCATCAGAGATTTTGTCTATTTGAGATCGACATAAAGCTTCCAATGAGGGCAAGGGCAAAACTTGATGAACCCAGGTTACAAAAACATCGGTTTAGTTGGATATTTGGGGGGAAACTTATTACTAGTGTTAGTAATAATAGTAACACAAAGCTCTTATAATTACATACACAATATGGTTTACATTATAATTCACATTTATTTGTTTCTTCATATAACCCTGTATCGGTAAAGGAAGTATTATTACCTCAATTTACAGACACAAAGACTAAGGTATGGTACATTAAGTGGTTTGCTAAAAGTCACAAGGAAATTCTTGAATCTTGAATAGAGGACATATAATAACCTAGGCCAACCTGGGGAGAAGGTCTGTCTGGGAAATCTAACAGGCCCTCACTTCCTCTGATGGCACCTACCTGAATTACAAGTACAGGTTTTGAAAGGAATGAACCAATTCCCCATTTAGGGAATGAATGTATTTTGTAAAATAAATCTTTCAGAGCAAAATAAACATCACAATCTGAGTATTAACAATGGTAAAACTCATCCAACACAAAGTCCATTCAAAGCCCTTAATTTAGATTTAATATTTAATCCTCTAATCCCCACCATAATTTGATGAAGTAGATACTACTATTAACTCTTGTTATACTGATGAGGACACGGAGGACAAAAATAGGGGAAATGATTCACCCAAAGTCACATAGTTAATAAGCTGGGAAAGAGGCATTTGAATATAGAATTCTCTAGTTCTGGAAGTGAAGCCTTTCACCAATGGGCTATGTTTTCTCCAACATTTCCTACATTCATGTGTTTATTCAACCTTGGAACCCAAGAATGTTGGGTCCCAACACAGTTATTGTTCTCAACCAACAAAAATCATGAACAAGGCCAACTCTATCTGATGGGGAGAAGAACTTAGTTTTTTTCCTTCACCTAGAAGGAACTCCCTTTTTATGGGAGCTAGGTGAAGACAAAGGGATTCAGAAAAAGAATAGGGTTTTGACATAGCAGGTGCTGCATTCTACTTAAAGACCACTCTCCTTCCTCCATAAAACACCCGATACCTGGCTATACTGCTTACTATTTCTCCTTGTTACGTGGTAACTATTATTCTTAGAAATTTTAGGTCCTGATTCACTTGTCACTTTCCCCGTATGACTCCTCTCATAATTCCTGATGACTTTAATATCCATGTAGATAGTCTTTCAAAGCACATAGCATCTTAATTCCTTGACTTCCTTCCTCTCTTCCAATGGCTTTATGCCCCACAAGACCTCAGCCATTCACCCCCACAGGCATACTCTGGACATCTATACTCTCAATTTCACATACTGCTCTCCCTACCTACTACCTCTTACCATTCTATCTCACTTTGGGAGTAGAAAGTAGACAGTTGTACATAACCAGGATGAGCAATCCATTAATTCTAATGCTGTTCTCCTATCCCCTACTCCTTCCATGTTGTCATTTCCTCCTTACCTAGTTTACATTCATGATATATCATTACAATCTTTGAGGTACACACAACGCCCATTCCCTTGCCCCTTCTTGTTTTCGTACTTCCCACCCAAACCCTACCCAACTATTTACAATCCTGAATTTATACCTGTGTAGCTGAACGTGGCTGGGGAAAAAAAAAACCTACAACTTGTAGAAATCCTCTACCTTTAAGTTCATGACCACTGTCTGAATACCATCTTGGACATACCCTCCTTGATGACCACTCCGTGACCTAAAGCCTTCTTGAGCACACCCCCCAACAAACATTCTTTCTTTTTTGTTTAAAGTTATCTGTAAGTACACTCTTGGGACATATCGTCCTTGATTTGCTCTGGATGTACGACTGATTATCAAACATTTCCTTGTGGATGGTTCCCTGACATGTACTCACCAGCCTCTAGGGCTATAAAAGTAAGTCTCACAGGAGGTGGGGTCATGGAGATCTATTGGCCTTGCAGCTACCCAAGACATACTTCTGTCTGTAAATCCCTTTAATAAGACATTTCTTGTCAAGTTGGACTTGTCAGCCTTTTTCATCAGTCTGATGGCTCCATAGGTCTTTGGATGTCATTTGCATATTATACTTCCCTTTCACAAAACAGCTTCTAACCTTAAAACAGCCTTGGTGGTCATCTCTTCCTTCACTCCCAAATTACACTCTCTCTCACTCTTAGCTAACATCTTTGCTCCCTATTTTGTTAAGATATCAGATCCAATCAGAAGAGAATCTCCATACGTTTTTACCATCACATCTACATACCCATCTGCATTCTCTGTCCATACGCCCTGTTTTCTCTCTTGTTACTTGTGCTTGCTTCCTGGAATAACTGTCCTTGCTCCTACCTAAATTCATTCCCCCTAATCGTGCAATAGATCCCCTCTTGCCTACTTTTGGATATTGTCCTTGTAATTATTCCCTCTTTCATACATCATGAGAATTTCCCTCTCCACTGAATTATCCTTGCTATAATTTCTTCCATCTCAACAAAATAAAACAATCTTGACCCACTTATCCCCCTAAGAAGCTACAGTCTCATTTCTCACTTAGCTGCCCTTTATAGCAAAACTCCTATGTACTTTCTCTCCTCTCATTCTCTTTTGAATCTAATTCCCTGAATTTAGTCTTGACAAAGACACCAATAGTCTCCATTGAAGTCCAACTGGTTCTCACCTGAATCAAATAACTATTATCTCTTGCTTGGTTGACTGCAAGAGTCTGCTTACTGGCCTCTCTGCTCCTGCCCTTGCCTCTTACACTCTATTCTTGAGAGAATAGCTAGAATGATCCTCTTAAAATACAAAACTGAACACATAATTCCTTAGCTCAATTTCCTCCAATCGCTTCCGCAATTTCAGTCAGAGTGAAAGGCTGACAATTGCCATTAAGACTCAACATGAGCTCCTATCACTGCCAACTACCACCATGACCTCCCCCAACTCCTGCACTCATACTCAATCTTCTGCTCCTTCCACACCAGTCTTTTTGCTTATATTCAAACACTCCAGGCCCTTTCTTTCTTCTGAAAGCCTTTACACACAAATGAGTCCCCCTGTCTACCCAATAAAATTTTCTGCGATGATGGAAATGTTCTTAAACCTGTGTTTTCCACTATGGTAGCCACTGGACAAATGTAGCTAGTGAGCATTGGAAATGTGACCAGCGCAACTGAGAAACTGAATTTTTAGTTATACTTATTTTAATCAATTTAAATGTAAACAACCACCTGTAGTTAGTGTATACTCTTAAAGGGGGTCTAATGTGTTCTTCTCTGACACTCTCACAGGTTCCTTCCCTTACCTCATTCAGGTACCTGCCCAAATGTCACTTTATCAGTGAGGCCTCCTTTGATCAAAATACTTAATATAGAGAGTCACTCCCCATCTAGTCATTCCCCTTTCCTGCTTTGTTTTTCTTAATTTCTCCATTATAATCAGAAATTCTAAACATACTATGTTTTAGATACTCATTTATTTGTTGTCTATCTCCTCAAACAAAATTTAAGGTCCATCAAGTTAGAGACTTCAGTCTGTTTTGTTTTCACTGCTATATCACTAGTGCCTAGAAGAGTACATTGTAAAAGCTCAATAACTACTTACTGATTCGATTCAACATTAACTTCTTGAGTGTCAATTAGCTTCTTGAGTGTCAACCATTAACTTCTTGAGTGGCCTAGAACAAGTCAAGATCCACCTCTTGTACTCTTCCTTCTTCCTATTATGATCTTATACTGTACTTGTCTGTTTTCTTCTTTGTAATTACAACAATTTATGCATCCTTCATTTATTTGGTTACTGCCTATCTCCTCACTAGACCAAAAACTCCCAAAGTGTAGGGCCTATGCTCATCTTATCTATTTAGCATCATGCTTGGAATATAGATGTTGCTCAATAAATAGATAACCTTTCTGAGTTATGAGGCAATAAATTCTGATGTTCAGTAGAGTCTCAATAAGTATCTATTGAAGAATGCATTATTTAATCTTCAAAACTAATTAGAATGGGTAGATCTCTTCAAACTTGGGCATTCTCAGATCTTGAAGAAGGGTTCAGATATGGGTCCACACAACTGCACAGACATCAGATAAAGGCCAACTCTGGTGTGACTCTGTCTTGTAGGCCTATGGACCCTGAGAGGCCCTGGGGCTGTTAGGGTGGTCAGGGGGAGCTGGCATTATACCTGCCTATCAGATGTGATGAAGGCCTACCATCCAGTTCTTTTTCTCTCTTTCACTGTCCTGGAAGGTTGTGATGGTAGTTGTTTTCTTGTAGTGGTTTTGTGAATAGGCTCTGGAGAGCCTTTTCACGTTTTTAACACAGTCACCTTCATAACACCTGCCAACTTTGTTAAATGGCCATCCCTTCCCTCAATCTCCTGCTCTCCTTTCACCCCCATTCATGGCTCCAAGGGGACAGTTCCTATTAACAGGCCTTCTTTTCTTTACTATGTGCAGCTTTAGAAAACAGCAGAGACAGGACGCTATATCAGCAGTAAACTTGTCCATTCACCTTTAACATTTTGAGTCCATAAAGTATGCTTTACTACTAGCAGAGAGTGGGGACTTTTCCTCTTTGCTTGGCAGAATTGTTTACAGAGATTCAACATTTTCTAAAAGGCATTCGCTAAGCTCCCAACAATTTTTAAATAAGATAGAAGTGGATCCTAATATTATTGTCTTCACTTAAAAATCCAACTTATTGAGATCAATAGTACTACTTGCTTTTTGTTTAAGAGAAATGTAAAATCACCTTCAAATCATCTTACTATAGGAAATATTATACTGGGTCTTATTTTGATATCTCTCAAAGTTATTTTTCTTCTTCTTATTTTGATCTTAAACTACTAACAATAAGCAATAATTGAACACATATTTTTGATATGATGTTTTTAGGGTCAAAATTAAAGTTTACTTTATAAATCTTTAATTTCTTTCTAATTCTGAACTGAGGCTCTCACTTTGTATTGTTAAGTCAATCTATCAAAAGCTGGAAATTTCAGAGATCCGGAACTGTGTCTTTAGTGCTCTATTGATGAATTGCAATGTAAGTCACTTTTCAGAAAACAGAAAAGGGTCAACACTTATACTACCCATTTTCAAAAGGTAATTTCTGCAACTGTCCCTCCTCACTCCAAAAGACTGTATGATAGCCCATGCCCTGGCTAACCAACCTAAGTGACTTCTAGTTGTTTACTGTCACTAGAGTGAAAGCTACCTTTAAAAACATGTCCCTATAGTCCAAAGAAGTAGCTGGGCTTCCAAGTCTCCCATAGGTCTCCCTTATGATTCCCCTCTGCTTTCTTATTTCCAAAAAATCCTTGACAGCAAAACACAAGTTAACTTTCTACAGGGGAGGAAATAAAGAAATAAAAGCCCCTATAGTGAAAACTTAGAATAACATTGCTGCCTCTCACTAACTGCCAAGTGGCTTTAGTTTACAGTGAACTTAGTAATCCTAAAATAAATTCAATATTCTCTCTTATTGTCAGTAAACCTTACATGGTTAAAATCTTGGTGCACAGAATAAATTTGAAATGGAGAAATAAACTTACAGAGTATAATGAATAATTGGGATCTTCTTATTTTCAAGGACATTTAACAACACAAATTGAAATTGTAACAGAACTGTTAGGCAGAGTTATAGATCGACTCTCCTCTAATGAAATCTCAAGAATTATCTGTATTTATATGTGGTTTTCTAGAAAATTATTTTCTTTTCCAAAAGCACAAATTCCTTAATTTCTGGGGAAAAAGCCCAAGATTGTAACATACTTTGGGGCACCAGGGTGACTCAGTTGGTTGAATGTCTGATTTTTTATTTAAGCTCAGGTCATGATCCCAGGGTTGTGGGATCAAGTCCCACATTAGACTCTGTGCTGAGAGTGGAGCTTGCTTAAGATTGTCCCCCTCTCCTTCTGCCCTTCTTCCACTTATGCACATGTTTGCACATGTGCTCTCTCCCTCTGTCTCTCTCTCTTTTTTCTCTAACAAAAAAATTGTAAAAATTGTACCATGCTTTATATTAACTTCCTGGTAACCTTCCTGATTGGATTGGCTACTCAAGTGGCATTGCTGCTCCCTTTAGCCTGTCCCAAAAAAGAATAGAGGTGGTTGGAATAGAAAATGTGAAAACTGAATGAGGTGAATTCTCATTTGACAGACTCTACCTACTTCCCATATCTCTCAAGCTTTTGTAGTTGATATTCACATAATATGTGATGACAAGGTGGATAAGTGGTGTCATGTGGTGAAAATCATCCTGGCTTGAGGTCAAGAGACCTTGATTCAAGCCCGTGACAGCCTCTAAGTACTACATGACTCTGTGCCAATGTCTGTCTGCTATTTCCCTCTCCTACTAAATTAGGGGTGGGGAGTTGAAAAAGCTATTCTATAAAAGTCTGTTCCAACCCTAAAATTCTGTGATTTTTCTTCAATGAAAGGTAATGACTTATGTAAAAATGTAGAAATAATTCATTCCATCAAGTCATATTGCCTTAACCTAAATGATTTTTGGTTTCAAAGGTCAAATGTAATTACAAAGAAATGGAAGGGACAGAAATGCATTGCCAGTTAGAGGTAACAGATATCACAGGCAACAGCTCACTTTCCTGAAATGCACATTGACAATTAGCAATTAACATCTTCTGGAAACAAGCAAATGATCAGGAAGTCGTTTGGCAAAAGGGAGTCATAAAGTTTCACTGTATCACTTAACAGATATTTTGCCACATGATAAATTAGGTACATTTTCATCCATTGAAATGATATATTTCCTACAATAATTAAAGATGATTCAAGGCGTGATGCACTATGGCTGGGCCTGATCCTGAAGAAATTACCTGTTCAATAAGATTTTGGTAGGTTTGTGCCAAAAAAAGAAAAGAGCCATAATCTCATATTATCTTTTGGTAGAGATAACAGAAAATTGATCCTCCAAAAGGGAAAAGAGTGACTCAATTATCTGGGGAGATATATATCCCCAGATATATAGGCTACAGGCTTAGGCCTGACTTGAGGTGAGGCGAGGTTCAGGGAATAACACAATGTTATCTTTGGGCTATTTGCTCTGCCTTGTGTTGGCTAATTTTCAGGTTCTCGAAGTAGCAACATGGGTGACTGCTACCAACATGGGTGATTGCCAACCAGGTTCAATTTCAATGCTATTTAATAGTTTTTTTTTTCCCTAAAAGTCATACTACAAGTCCCAAGCTTGGTTATTACTAGCTTAAATTAAGTCACATAAAACAACATTTGAAACAAGCACCAGCCCAAGGACCAGCCTTGTCCTGGGTCATAAGCCAGTACCCTCCTCCATCAAACCCTGAAAACTCTGCCAGGTAAGAGTAGAAGTGAGAGTTTCTTCAAAGAAACTAGAGTAATATTAGCTAGAAACTGGGTTGATTGTGGCTAGGTTACCAATTAACAAGTGTCAATTTCATGCCTGAAATAACACGTGTTCTTACAGAAAAGTAATAAACTTGAAAAGCAACCTAGTGGTACCAATCTCATCTCTTCATTTAAGCCTGAGACTTAAAGTGAAGTAAAGCATAAAGGTTATGCTGATAAGCTTTGGAATCATACTATCCCCATTTGAAGTTCTGATTCTGTCACTTATTAGCTCTGTATCTCTGGGCAAATTACATCATGGAACTGAGCCTCATTTGAAAATAGGAATAGTCATGGTCCCACCTTACAGGTTGATGTAAAGATTAAACAAAATAATGGATGTACAGTACCTTGTAGACTACCTAGCACTTCGTGTCTAATAAACAACTGTTGTTATTAATAGAGAGAAAAAAAGACTTGCCCAAAGCCACACAGCTAATTACTGACAAAGCTGGAACTAAAATTAAGCCTCTTGACTTCTAGTTCAGAGCTATAAGCAATTCAATTTAATAGCACACAAATCAATTATACCTGAAACATCATAGAATAAATCAGATTTTCTTCCCAAATTGCTACCTGGAAACTTGCGGTTCCCATTTCATAGAGCAGCCATGTAATGTCAACATCACCAGACACACTGAGAAGGGGCTGTTACAGGCCTGTCATATTTTGTTCCACCAACTGTAACTAGGCATATTAGAGAAAGACACCATGGACATGATGGACACAATCTGAGACCCTTGAGTATCTTATGGCTACTTATCTCATCAGCCAAGTATTTGCTGAGCATTTTCTGCACATTCAATGATTGTGGAATATTAAAACAGAAAGCGCATTTTCTGCATTCCAAGGCCTTACACTTATTGAAAGATGGATCTATTGGGTGGTAGAGACAAAGTGTTAAAAGGATCACTATGGGCAAGTTGGCAAACACATGACATGCTGGGACAGATTTGATTGAGGATAAAAGGAACAGGGAAAGGGGACTCCGGGTGATAGGTTCAGCATAAACGAAGAGGCGAGAAGACATGAATATGATGTGGGAGAGTGGGACGAAGAGCATGAAGGACGGAGCAAGTCATAGGAAATTAAAGCTAAGCAAGACAATGCCAGCTCTGGATTCAGTACTGAAGAGGCAGCATGTGAGTGGATGAAGTTTCAACAGCACAAACCAGCAAGGAATGATTCCACGTCACTCAAGTATTCAAAACATTCACTGGGTCTCCAGTTTTTCAGCTTGACCCTCACAGTCTTACATGCTCTGATTCCATCCCCTACTTAGCTCTTCTTCCTCTTCTGAATATGGCCCATGCTTTTACTCAGCCATACTGCTCACTGTTTGCAAAACCTGCCCATCACACCCCTGTCCGTACTCATTTCCACATGCTGTTTCTTACACTTAGAATGCCTTTCTGCTCTCATCTCTGCCTGGCATAACTGTGCCCACTGTAATGCCCAAGTCACAACCTTATCTATAAATAAGCATTCCTTAAAATTTATGAAAGAAAGAATTTACTAAGGGCCTTCATATCCACTATCTTCTTTAATGAGACTCTTCCTGGAGCCCATTACATTCCAAATTAGTTGTGATCGCTCCCTCCTCTGAACCCCATGAAGGAATAGTAGTAAAAATAATAATAATGATAGTAATGATGATAATACCATCATTTAGTAAGTACTAAACACCTTACAGGCATTGTCTAATTTAACCTTTGTAAAAAACTCCATGAATAATTTTGTCATTCCTATTTCACAGATAAGAACAATGAGACTCAGGGAAAGTATGTAAATTTTCCAAGGTCCTAGAGCTATTAAGCAGCAGAGCCAAGGTTGGACACCTAACTCATTATCCTATCAGGGAAGACTGCTTTTCTCTAATGGCATTGATCATGAACTGCTTTTGATATTTATTTGTATATATGGCTTAACTTCTTCATAAAGTTTAATGCTCCTTGGGGAAATGGAATATGCATTTACCTATATTAATAACTGCAATCTGTTATCTGTAAAATAACATTTTTATAGTAACTTTGCAACTTACGAAGCCCTTTAATATACTAGTGTATGGAAGTCTTAACACAATCTTGTGAAGCAAGATTCATTTCCAACTTGCACATAAGACAATTGAGTTCAGATGATTTAAATGACGTCATCAAGGACATACTGCTAGTAAGTTGCACACTCTTCCCACCAGCAGCTCTCAACAAGAATCTGGTGGCAATTGTTGGAGTTGTTATATAAATACTGAGTTCTCTCATCCTCCCCGAGATAGCTTGGAGCTATGGGTTCTATACCAGTTGCAAGAGTGCCCAGTGGGAATAAGCTCCAGTTACCCACAGTAGTGATTTACTTGATCATACAGACATCGTTGACTCCTTCCTGGTCTCACGTCCTCACACCTGGACTGGTATTTCCTGGGATTACTTCCCCAAAAAGAACTACTTGCACTTAAACTATTTTCTCAGGGTCGGCTTCTAGGGAAACCAAAATTGAGACATTCTTCCTGAAGCACTGTTTCTCTCCCAATGGGCTAAAGGGATGAGGTTAGGAAGGTAAAGTAATCAGAAACTTTAGACTATGTGATTTCCATTTTCAATTCTTTAAACAAAGGAGAGAGGGAGCTGTTATAAGAAGAGTCAGTCATTTAGTAGCCTGCAGCCTGTTAAATTCATTGCAAGTCAAAACTTCTGCTTAAAGGGACCCTGATATTAAATTGACAGTTGCCTTGGAATCTAAAATAGAATTGGTTAAAACAGAGTAGAGTAAGATTTTCTGCATTTCTCTGGTTATTTCCATTACAGACAGAAATATTCTGACACTGGCTCCTTTGCTCTGATTACAGCTTAAGGCAATTTCTGAAATTCATAGATTGAACTGGGACTCCCACTTATACCAGGTAGCGTAGCTCATTCTCAAAGTCTCAAAGCCTTAGCATGAAATCAAGGATCTTGATGTGGTCAAGGTGTATTAAAAGAAAAGCAGACAAACAAACATGAAAACAATTTAATTTAATGAAGGAGTGCCTAGGGAAACAGAGATAAAAATGCTCATGCATAAATACATGCACAGCAACACACAAAGCCCACAGAATAACTAATGTTATTTTGAGTTTACGGGGCATTTTTGTTCCAGGGGATTATCTGAATCCAGTGGTGCCTTCATTATTCTTACAAAATCTCTAGCCCTCACCCCAGAGGGGAAAACTGAAACAGAAACTTTAAGTCAAGTGACAGAGCTGGGCGTATGCCTTATTAGCTGGTTCATGAAGAAGACTTCAAATTTGGAGAAAGCATATTCTTCTAAATCTTAGCTTAATTTTCTGTCAATGAACGAGGAAATCTGCTTATATATAAAAAGAGGCTACACAGGTATAAATATTTTTATTGATATGACTTTTAAAATAATCTGTGTAGGTAGAATCCTATTCTAAATTGGAAGTGGGAACCTGCTTAGAAGCTCTGGTTAAGATGTCAAAGATGATACTACCTACTTTAGAGAGAGAAAAGGCCTGGCACAGAGCTGAGAAATGGTGTTCATTTGGCCCTACGGCTGAACCAATGACAGAACTCAGAGTAAAACCTTTGTGGTTTCAAAACCCTCAGTGATAGCCTGGCACAGGACAGAGAGGGAATTTGGACCCTGAGACTAGGTATTAAACTTCTGTGTGTTATGTAAGTTCTTTGTTTAGAGGATTATCTTAACACATAGGGGTTTCATTTATTCTCAGGATATCCCTAATGGGTAAACTGTTAAAAGACACTGTTTTCCTCCTCCAAAGAGGAAACAGAGAAGGAGTGCAAGAAAACTGTCATGATCCCAAGTGGGTTTGTGAAATGACAGTGGGCGGAGTTGTGATCTCTTTTCCCACTGATATTCCATGTCACCCAAACCCAATTCTTTTTTTTTTTAATGTTCATTGATTTTTGAGAGAGAGACAGAGACAAAGCATGAGCAGGGGAGGGGCAGAGAGAGACACACACACAGAATCTGAAGCACTCTCCAGGTCTGAGCTGTCAGCACAGAATCCAACATGGGGCCCAAACCCAGGAACCATGAGATAATAGCCTTAGCTGAAGTCAGATGCTTAACCCACTGAATCACCCAGGTTTCCCCCAAAATTCTTAATTCTGGAAAAAAAAGAAAACAAAATTAGGTACTTGAGTATCTAGCAAAGTGGATATCTAAGAAGTTAAAAAATATTTTTCTCATTGGATTCTTAAGAGAGATAAAGGAAGCAAAAGTAAATTTCGCTTGCTCAAATGAAGAAATGAATGGGCCCATGCAGTGTCCTGCTATGCTAAGATGTTTATGATGCCATCATATGCTGACCAAAGTCTGTGTTCTAGGAAGTGGTAAAGGCATTCTCTTACGGACATCTGCTAATTACTCTCACTCAATTATCCTAAACTGAATAGGTTAAATAAAAGTGACCTTAAGCTTTTTCTGATCTCAAGCAATGTATTCTTTTAAACTTCTTCCATATCCTACAGAGTCTGGGAGGCTAGAGTCAACACTTAAATAATACGTTCTAAAAAATTGCAAATAAAAGCTACTCTTATTCTGAGAAAGACCCAACAGAGCTCAGACATTTGACTCAAAACCAGAATGGTTTCTCAGTCTGATCATTTATTAAACTTATGTTTATCGCATGCAGTAGGCTGGTTAAGTTATATTACTTCCATTTTAGAGGAGATGAGGCTTTGGTTCATAGTAATGAAAAGAAACCAAGTAATGCTTCAGGTTTAATAGCATGTAACTATGTAGAAAATAGCACATATTAGGGAAAAGGGGCAATGTTTGCTTGATTTTGATTATATTTCCACCAGAGAAGTCGATGAAATGTCCTACATGTTTGATATTGATATTTCTGTTCTCATAGGCTGTGATGTTCTTTGAATTACTAGTTTCTCCATTTATTTTCAAAGGTGGACTTGTAATAGTAATTGCTAAAGTAATTCCTCTATTATTACTCTGCTCTTTGGGTGCCCTTTTCTTCAACTAAAGGTTATTACACTGACTAATCAGAAATATGGAAAATGCCCTCAAAGGTCATTTCTGAAGTCTTGTCTTAAAGAGAAATCTCTTGCAACTTGTCAGGGTCTTTTGCTATTTTCCTCCACCTAAAAAGTTTCATGGACATTTTTCTCATTTGCAAGAAGTTGGCAAATATTAATTGTAAGATTTTTGGGACGCGGGATGGATTAAACTGAGAGTCAGGAGACTAGGATTCTAGTTATGTCTGTCACTAACTGGCTATACGCTCTTGGGAAAAGCATTTAATCACTCTAGGAACAAAATTTCCCATTCGCAAATATAGGAATAGGAATGAATGATCTCTGAGGTACATTCCAGCCCTAGATCTATTGTAATTCCTTGATAAATATATTGAGTTATTTTTTTATATTTTACAATCTAAACTGTAAAATATATTTACAAAATATTTTACAATGAACTTGAATGAAATGTTGGTATTCTATAAAGCAAAAATAAAGAATTACTGTCTATCTTGTGAGATAAAGGCTTTTTGTGGGGAATCTGTTTTTATACCACAGAAAGGAAGGACAGGAAGAAGGAAAAGTTTGGGATTGGATAAAAGAAAGATTAATATACTGATTTTGGTTACTAAATCTTTGATACTTAATTCATCCCTGAGATCTCTGACTAAAACGTAATCATCTAGGGAGAGCCACAGATCATCTCTGACATAAATCATGGGGTACTTTGGGAAATGATGTCCAGTTTTCAAAACAGCAAGATTTCTAGCCCTTTGTTAAAGCTAGATATCACATTTTTACCCTCAGTAGCCAGAAGGAGATTAGAAGGTGGTAGTCCCAGAAAATAAGAATTTTCAAAACCAATAAACCCGGGTCAGATACCTATGAAGACTTACAGAACAAAATATATTAAAGAAGCCATCCAACAAAGAGGAAATGAAGTGAAACAGTGATTGCTGTCTTAGCAAGTTCATGCTTCTACTTGTGTAAGTGGGAAATATTTAAGCCCCTGGGGGCCTTGTGCCTCTAGAAACCTAGGATTGTGAGGCTTTATGATATTTCTAGGTTATTTAATAGATGAAAGGAATAGAATTATTTGAAAGGAATGTCAATCTAACTATAATTCCTTTGTTCATTCAGACACAGTCCCTTTTTTGAAGACTTCTTTGTTGGCCATAAATCACTAGAACAACAAAACAATAGACTTACCCCAAAAACATTAATGTCCTGAATTTTCAGGTCATTCCCTATAAAATTTAAGCTATATGGAAGAGTTATCAGCCTAAGTACAATTATATTTGCCAATTCCAATGATTCATTTTACAAACTATTATTATCCATTGTTTTTAAAATCCATTTGATTTGGATAAAATCCATTTGATTAGATAGTAAGATCTTAGTTAGAAATGTAGAATTACATCTCAGACTAAAGGTTCATACATCATGATAATTTGCTTTTCCAAATCAAGTAGACAACAATCCTTCAGATACTAATCTGCATGAACTCTGACCCAACTTTTTTTAGCTTCCTTTGGTGTTTCTTTGATTTGCTAATACCTTTCTAAGTAGGCTCTTAAGAATGTATTTCAGCAGTGCTTTACACCTTTAAATGCAAAACATATATAAGAATTTGTATTCGACAAGTTATTAGGCTAAGATGAAACTGGGTGCTTGAGAAGCTTACTGTAAATGGCAAAGTACTTCACCAATGGTAATTATAATAGTAATAAACATTTGGGGGTGCCTGGGTGGCTCAGTCGGTTAAGCGGCGACTTCAGCTCGGGTCATGATCTCACCGTCTGTGAGTTCGAGCCCCGCATTGGGCTCTGTGCTGGAGCCTGCTTCAGACTCTGTATCTTCCTCTCTCTCTGCCCTTCCCCTGCTCATACTCTGTCTCTCAAAAATAAAATAAAAACGCTAAAAAAAAAAGAAAACATTTGAAGCAATGTAGGGTAGGGGTTAATAGAACAGGCTTTGATGGCAGAGTCTTGCCTTACTTTCTACCAACTCTATGAATGTCAAGTTTCCTAACCTCCGAATGCCTCTCTTACTGGTCTATAAAATGCAAATAATATCAATACTTACTTTGCAGGGTCATTCTAAGTACTAAGTACAGAGAGTATTATAAATATCTTACATAACGTCTATCCAGTCTATGTTAGTTATTATTATTAATTTTATTAGCTCAATAAATATTTTTGATAGGAAGAAATATACTGATAAATTAATTAATCAATAGATTATTGTAAGGACTAAATGAGAAGATGTATGCAGCAGACTTAGCACAAAGCCTAGACAGTGCCTCATTTCATTATTTTTAAGGCATCATCTATTATAAGATGCACCATTATTGCATGTGCCTCCAAGAAGGAAAACAAATGTTTGCCAATTAATTGTAAGACTCCACCAACCATGAGACATCCATATTGCAGAGAAATAAAATTCAGGGGGTAAAAATGCACCTTAGAATTGATGACATATAATAGTTTCAAATAAATAGTACAATGATAAAAGATGAGTGGGGGGGTGCCTGGGTGGCTCAGTTGGTTAAATGTCCAACTTCGGCTCAGGTCATGATCTCATGGGTTGTGGGTTCGAGCCCCGCATTGGGCTCTGTGCTGACAGCTCAGAGTCTGGAACCTGCTTTGGATTCTGCGTCTCCTTCTCTCTGCCCCCTCCCCTGCTACACTCTGTCTCTCTTTAAAATAAATATACATTAAACAATTTAGAAACAAAAGATGAGGGAGAAGAGGAAAAGGAAAAATAGAAAGTTCTCATTAAATTAATTTCTCAGTGACCTCAGACCTATCCGTGAATTTTTCATTCACTTACACTCCCCAAATTATAATTCTTGTTAGTGAGGAAGAAAACAAGGAATCTGCCACAGACAGCCAAAAAAGAATCATAAAATATGATTATGGTTAATCATCATATATCTCTTACAATATTCATGGAGTCCTTGCAGGGAATGAAAACTTGGTCACTTCTTCCTCCCCCCCCCCCCCCGCCCAGGTCCACCCATCACAAGTATCTCTTCTAAAGCATCTCTGAAATGCACAGAAAGTATTTATGTCGCATTTCATTCCAGGGTCCCTTTCAACAGGTCTTAGAGTTGCTCTTGTAGAAATGCAAATTCCCTTGCACAGGCTGACACTGGGGTAGGTGGATAAAGAGTGGCAGCATGTGGGGGTGTGCTAATCATCACTGCCAACCTTGACAGGAAGGTGGGTGACACTACTAGTTCTAAGTGGCAAAGGGGGAAAGTAGCTTTTGAAGTATAATTTAAGTGAGATCTGGAAAATAAATGACAGAGAAGAGGAAGAAGAGCTCTCATTTACTTCAGAAAACTTTCCAGCAGCTACAATAGGTGGGAAAAAAGAGAAGGAAGAAGACATTTGGGGAAATGCAGGTATGTATTCAAGCAAAAACTGAGAGAAAACAATATAGTTCCTGCTATTTATGGGAAAACTCAGCAATTATTACAGGATACAAACATTTTTATTCTACTAGCCAACATGTCTATCTTGAACAAATCATGAGGGCCAATAAATTAATCCTAGTAGAACCTAAATTAGTTTTAGAAGAGAAGAAACATTAGAAAGTGTCTAACAGTAGTTCTTGATCCTGGCTGTACAGTAGGATCATCTAGGAAGCTTTATAAACATATCAATGCTTGATTGAGCCTTACCGCCTAACGGTTCTGATTTCTTTAGCCTCGGGTCCAGGCAAGTGGTGATTTTTTTTTTTCTTAAGCTTCCCAGATGATTCTAATTTTAAGGGCTGATCAAATTCATTCTCTTCACTCTACAAATACAGAAGCTAAGGCCCAGAGAAGTACTGTGACTTATCCATGAATACACAGCCAAAATCTCAAAACAGATCTATGATTGTATGATAAATCCATCATTGAACTCAATTCTTCGCTACTCTGTACTTGTATTGCACATCCACACCCTTGCTATGGCCTTGCAGCAAGAGAGGATAATGCCTCTGCCCCTGGACTTTGGACTTGGTCATGTGCCTTGTTTCACCCAATAGGAGGTTCACAGACAGGAGACAATCGGTGGCTTGAAATGTGATTGCATGGTTTGTTTGTTTGGGTTTGTCCTCTTGTGCTCCTGTCTTTTGCCATGAGAAGAAAATACCCTAGTAACTAGTAACAAGTTGCTGATAGAAGGAAAATGAGAAACTCATGGAAGTGAACTCAACCCAGGTAACTTAGACATGCATAAAGCAAAAATTAATGCTAATTATTGGAGCCACTGACTTTGGGGTGGTTTGTCATGCAGCATTATTATAGCAAAACTTGCCTGAGACACCCAAATCCAAGTGGTTCATCACTGGACTTCTAATAACTTACCATATGTAGAACATGGAGTAGTGATGAAAATCTGCGAGGGCTTCATGGAAGAAAAATTACATCCCTCACATGTAGAGCACATCGACAAATGTAGAAATTAATGGCTCTCTGTGATTATCTGTTTAAAGACAGACTTTTCCTCCATTGGAAACAATTCTTACTCACCTGTATATTACATACACTGCTAAATAATTATACCTAACAGTTTTTGAGCTCTTACTACAAAGAAAATTTGTTTGATCCTAAGAAAACAAAACTCCATTTAGAGATAAGGATATCAAAGTCCTAAGAGATAAATAATGTACAAAGTCATACAGCCAGAAAGAGAACTACAGAGGCTATCCTCTTAACTACTATGCTATTCTGCACCTCCACCTTGACTTCATTTTTGTGATCAATGCAAACTACTCAGATTGGCTAATTTGGCAGAAATTTACATCACTTATTCAAAGGGAATTGCTTTTTCTTCTAGTGTTAATTATCTCTATATCTTGATTGTCTTTACTCTTTCTTTACATTGTCTGATATTTAACAGAATGTCTATAAAGTCTAAAATCATAAATTAATTTTATATTAATGATTCTGCACCCAATTCTGCTGTGGGTTTTCCCCCACACCACACAATTCTCCAACACCAGCTAGGTATCCTATAGTTGAACTCAGTTCTAACTATCCATCTGAAGACTGTGTCAGATCGCACAGGTTAAGGCCTCAGTCCTACAAGGTTGCCTGTGCCCCAACCACTTCAAATGCAAGTGCAGGATGCCACCTGTGCTTCTGACTAACTGACTACAGACTGGAGGTTCCAACAACCCCTCCTTGGGTTGATTAATTTGCTGGATTGTCTCACAAAACTCAAAGAAACATTTTACTTACTAGACTACCAATTTTTTAAAAAGGATATAACTCAACAGCAGGCATATGAAAGAGATGCACAGGGCAAGGTATGGGGAAAGGTCAAGGTACACCTTCAGGCACATCACTATCCCTGAAAATCCACATGCTCACAAATCCAGAAGTTCTCTGAACCAAATCTTTTTGGATTTCTATAGATGCTTCATCACATAGACATATTGATTACACCATTGGCCATCGGTGATTGAACTCAGTCTCTAGCACCTCTTCCCTTCCCAGAGGTCAGGGTGTGGGGAAGGTAAAGCAGAGGGAGTGGGACCACAAGTTCCAACCCTCTAATCACCTGGTTGGTTCCCCCTGGCTATCAGCCCCCATTTTTAGGTCAGGGGCTTTCTAAAAGTCACCTGATTAACAAAAGATACCTTTGTACCGCCTTCACTTGGAAAATCCAAGGGTCTCTGTAGCAGAAATGGGGATGCAGATTAAATAATATTTTTTAAAATAAAGTACTGTGTCATAAAACTATATCATCTATATCTAAATCTGTATCTACCTATATGTGACAATCATATCAAAAGATTGTCTACCCTGTAGAAGCTGAAAATGCTAGGCACTTTTTCTTAACTTTCCTTCCCACTAGGATACTAAGATGTGGCCTAGACTCTGCCAATCAGATGCTGGTGCCAGCAGAGTTCTGTCTCTTTATATGAGGAAAGTGAAAGCTTTTCACAGAAGCCCCCATCTTAGCACACTTAAGTTATTTTCCATGGACCATAGCTAAGGCATATAGCCATCCGTAGCTGCAAAGAAAGCTGGAGATGTATTAACCTTTTTAGTCTGTGTGGTGGGATCCAGAAAGAGAGGAGGTTGGGAATAGCTTTTGGGTAACCCTTTAGCAGGAAGGTATTACTATTTCCAATGTACACATTAGGAAATAGAGGCTCTGAGAAGAGAGATGGCTTGCCTAGGGTGACACAGCTAATGAGTAGAAGAAACAAGATTTGAGTGCAGTGTCTGTCAGCCTTAAGAGTCCACATACTTTCAACTATGCCATTATGGTGGCTTAAAAGATATATCCGCAATTCTTTGTCAGTTCTCACTCCTGAGAGTTGGAACTTAATTCCCCTTCCCTTGAGTTGGTGACTAGTTTCTAACAGATAATGTAAAATGAAAGTTAGGGTGACAGATTTAACAACAACAACAACAACAACAACAACAACAACAAAAACCAGGATGCATTCCAGGGCAGGAATGTTTCAAAAATATGGATACCTTCTTAAATTCTCTCATGAATTAAGGTAAAGAATAGGAACAAATCATTTTGAAAGAAACTAAACGAACAGCCCACATATTTAAGTGAAAGTTAAATATGCTTTCATAAATGTTTAATAACTTTCATATAATTTTTCTGAGAAAAAAATGCATTTATCAAATATGTATATTCATCATCATGTCAAAATCTGAATTACTGTAGAATTTTTGTGTATTGTTAAAATTGTAATTCTGAATTGTATTATAAAAGTAATTCTTTCTGCTTTTGTTTTTATGTTACCCATAATAAAAACTGGGATACACACACAAGTATGGACTATTCTATTTAAGTTTTTAACAGATTTTTTTCTTTTTTGGTGCCTATAATTGGTCATTTCTGCTGGCTTCTACTCCACCGAACTTTGAAATCTTTCTCTATATCCTATCACTAAGAAAACTACCCCGGAATGTTAGAAAAATCTAGCAAGAGACTTGCTTTCATCAGTTAATCAAATTTTGAGAAGTCATCAAAGGCGTCAAAAGAAGTCTTTGACTTTTAAAATCATCTCTCCTTCTGTTGTTTGAAAAAGCAAATTCTCTTTATTCAGCGAATCCCCAGTTTGGGGTCTGGGAAGCTTAGGGACACTATGAAATCAAATCTGGTATCCTATTTTTCTCCTGGCTCACTCTTTTTGAGGTTGATGGCCTTTATGGTTAGTGTGACATGATCCTCAGAAAATCCTTTTCAGGAGCCAAAAAACCCCAAAACCAAACAAAATAGTACCCAGAGAAAAACGTTTTCTTCTTCCCATTTCCTGATGGTAAGTAACAAGTACTGAGAACATTTAGGGTCAGTGCCCCTATGTACTCTCCTTCTCCAATAGTACAGTATTCCCATGAGAGTAGTAAACACAGTGGTTTGGATTAAAGCACAGCCCCAGCCTGCTTGCAGCAGAGAAACAAACTGGTAGGTGGCAGCAGAAGAAAGAATTCCTCAGATTGATGGCTACTGACTTAAAATCTGCATAGGAAAAGAGCTGGAGTTTGACATACCAAGCAAAGTAAGGAGGGGCAAAAAATGGAAATAGGACTAAGAATCCTGGATTTTGACTCTAAATCGTTCTTTTGAAGCAACCAGTGATACTTCTTGCTTATTACCCCACTGACAGAGTGAACAAAGAGATTTGATTGTATGTTTTTTCAAGTGGAGAACAGAAATACATAGAACAAGGAAGGAATAGGTCTAATTCAATATGTTATGTAAAATAAAAGTACTATGAACTGGGGAGAATAATAAAGGATGCTCAGTAAAATCTGAATTTTAGATAAATAATGAATTTTGTAGTATAAATATATGACAAATATTACATGGTATATACTTATACTAAAACTTTTTGTTGTTAATCTGAAATTCACATCTCAGTTGGAATTAATTTGAATTGTATTGTAGTTGGCAACACTAATAGAAGTAGCAGTGTGTGCGGTCTGAGAGACCAGGCATAAAATGCATTGTTACTTCTATCTCTTTTTTATCACTCCTTCTGGGAGTGCCAGTTGCCATTTTGTGAAGACCCTCAAACAACCTTAATGATGGGCCTTTAAGGTGAAAAACCTGAGGCCTCTAGAAAACAACCAGCAAGGAGTTAAGGCTTCCTGCCAACAGCCACGTTCAAGCCTTTAGATGATTACTATACCTCCAACTGACAACTTGACTACAACCTCATGAGATGCTGAGTCAGGGCCACCCAACTAAGTAGAATTTCCGACCCAGAGACACTATGAGATGATAAACATTTACTGTTTTAACCTGCTAAGTTTGTACTAATTGTTACTAGCAAAGATAATTAATACGGTCATATCACTTAAGTAGATGTACATCTATACAGAGTTCTGGACGATTGTTTTGGCATTTAGTGAATCCTTTTGTTTAAAGGAAAATTTTCTTGTCTTTTGTTTGGAAGTACCTTATTTCTGATGAAATATCCCTTAATAGCACTTTCCTTCCAAAAGCAGATCAAATATAGGATTGACTGAGATCTTTAGGAAAAATTAGATCGATAACGTTTTTATAGACAATTTTAAGAAAAAACAAACAAAAAAACTAAGTACATTGTCATAAACAGATTTGCAATGTGCCGTACATTTTGCAGATTTTCACACTGATTGTATTTGATCAGTGAAATAAAAAGATTATGACTTGACTTTATTATAGATTAAATAAACACAAGGCTTTAAAAGGCTTCAGTGATATACCCAAGGTCACACAGCTGGGATTCCAACACAGATTGTTTGAAACTCAGTTCCTTCTAAGGTGACACCTCTCAAATCGGAACAGTGTTTCTGACACTGGTCATTGATCTTAAGTGGTGTTCTGCTGCAGGTAGTTTTCAATATCAAAGATGTTAAAATAAAGGGTGGAAAAATGGTCATCAATCATGTGAAGTCAAATTACAAAAGTGAGCTTCTCTTGACCTCTGAAAGAATGAGTTTTAATTTTCCTCATTAATTCAGCAGCCATGGCTGACAATGCCGTTGGTGGTCAGCAACTCATGTCACACTATTTGACTTGACATCTTGAGAAACTATCCTGGATAACAACAACAAAAGGAGAGATATTGGGATAAATCTGTCACAGGCAGGAAATGTAGGACCAAAACCAAAGAAGAATGGCAAAAAGTGGAACTCTTATATTTCCACTCTTGGGAATCTCATGTATGACTCCTTCGTTCTCTGCCCAGGAGTGCTGGGTACTGCCAAAAGCTAAACTATGTTAATGTTGTTATTACATAACGCATCACCATTTGTTCAACTGCACTACCCAACCCCTATAAAGAGTCCATATCAGAACCCAACTTTCAAAGTTGATTCCAAGAAAAGTTTTGTTTCTTCTGGAAAAGTGTTACATATTGAATGGGCAATATTATCAATGGAAGGGGAACTAGTTATAACACGGGAGGGGAAGATATGAAAGCTGGTTGGTAAAAACAAAAAGTAAATAAATTCAGGTCACAAGCAGAAATCATGATGAAAGAAGGAAATAATATAGTAAAGGAAATCAAGACAAACTTTGAAATGGTTTGGATTTTTTTGAGTAAGAGGAACTAAAAACACAGTAGGAAGCCAAACAAGTAGAAATGTGTCTTGCTAAATATTTCACTGTGGTTATCTCACTGTTGTTTGTCTTGGAACTAAAATGAGAAAATCACATATAGGTGAATGTCTTAGTTCAGGCGGGTATAATAATGTACCATAGACTGCATAGTTTGTAAACAACAAATTTATTTTTCACAGTTCTGGAGGCTGGAAGTCCAAGATTAGGGTGTCAGCATTACTGGGTTTGGTTAGGGCCCTCTTCCAAGTTGCAGACTGCTGATATTTTCTAGTCTCCTTTCATAGTGGAGAGTGGAGAGAGAAAGCAAGCTCTCTCGTGACTCTTTTAAGGGTAATAACCCCATTCATGAGGGCTTCACCTTCATGACCTCATCTAATCTAATTACCTCCCCAAAACCCTACCTCCTAATATGAGCACATTGGGGAATAGGGTTTCAAAATATGAATTCTAGGGGGAACACATAAATTCAGTACATAACATGAAGCAAAAGGTAATTTGACGTGGAGCCACAAGTTATCTATTATCTCCATCCTAAGAAAAGGTCTAGGGAGGACTTTGGGAGATAAACCAAAAAACTTAAATATTAGGAAGGAGAAGACTTAAGTTAGGAACAAAACCTTAACTTGAACTAAAACCATCAAATGGATCTCTAGATTCTATATGTCTGTTATTTCTATCCCTGGTGCTAGTGAAGTCCTTGTAGCAAAAAATAACACAATTGCTTACTCAAATTCTCTGCCCCATTCTACTTGTTAGCATGACTGCTCAAAACAAAGGGCCAGGAGCTCAGGACTCACTCTCCTGGCACCCTGAATGAGTTGGATGAAATAGAACAACTGCACACCCTAGTCTTACCATGTCCCAGGAATGGATAGTATCTGTAACACAGACATAGAGTAGAGAGTTAACACGGACTTATTCCTTTCTTACAAGGAGAGTGTATCAAATGGTCATGAAACCTAAAAGTTTCAGGCAGTTACACTGTTCTCTTCTGAAACTATTACAGGTAGATGCTTACCCAGAGGTTGGCATGTTTCTCCACTATCGCAGGTCAAATTAGTCATGACTGGTTGAAATGGAGTTCTAGATAGTGGGAAGTGACCTCTTGGGTGACTTGGCTTGAGAAATCTTCCTGATAGGAATTATCCATATTGCCAATAACCAACTATTCCAATCAGTTTTCCTTTCCCGAGAAATGGAATGCAAGATATACATAAAGAATTGACAATCCACTTAGTAAGGAAGTGGAAATAAACAGGGAAAGAAAAAATCTGAGTCATGAAGGCAGCTCACTTCAAGTTTGTTGTTAGGTCATTAAAAGTGCCATTATGAATATTTGAAGCATGGCTATACAGTTACTGACAGGATTTCTACTCTTCTCTTACCTTCCAGAATATTCTAATAGTAAAATCTCTATCACCTGAGATAAAATAAACATGTATCTTTTTTTTTTCCATCCAAGGAAACAGGTTAAAAAAGAGAACCTTACAATTTTCAGCATTGCCATTTTTGTCTAGGTGACCAGGAAGGTCTTAGCCAAATCTTAATGTTTAGCAGTTATGATAACTCTAATGGTTAAATTTTACTTGTTCTCCATCCCTTCATTCTCATTTTTAAATGTCCTATGTGTAAGTTTCAGAAGATACCTGAAATGTGTTGTCCAGTCTTTGAAGAGTCAGGCAGTCAAGAAACAGATACATCCAGTTTAGCAGAGTCTCTAAAATGTGCCTTCTCAAATATTTTTATGGTGGCCTTCAAATGTCAAGGTCTTTGGGTTTTAGCAATTTCTAATTTATCTCATGAAGAAAAAAAATGAAGTAAAAGTACCAAACAGCTGTCCAAAGTTCAGACACAATCCTACGTGAACAATTCTGACCCCAGACACAGATGGAGAGCTGAAAAATCCATCAGGCTTTTGTGTCTGCTTCTCAAAGGCTGAAGTAGAGATTTAACTCTCTTAAGTGGGACAAGTAGCTGTCAATAGGGAAATTTTAGTATGACTCCTAAAAATATCCCTATGTTTCAATATTTCATAAATTTTACCTCCAAATTTCCAAAGGGGAGATGCAATGAAGTTGGTAGGAGAGTAAATACAGACCCATAAGCCCCTACTCTATCTTAATTCAATATATAGCATTTACCCCATTATTCTCTACCACTCTCCCTCTTCTATCGCCTGATCAAAGAAAGATTTAGAAAAAGAAAACTAGCAGTAACTGGTTGGTAGACAGCATTGTACAGCACCCTTTCAACTAGCAATTCAGACAGAGTTATCAACTTTCTCTCTCTCCACACCAGTCTCAATATGTACTCATTCAATAAAATATTCTTTTATTGAGCACTGTTTGTATCTCATGTATCATGCTAGGTACACGGAATCCAATATTGACCAAGATGCGTATGATGCTTGCCTTCTTACAATTTATATTCTTCCATTGGTTCTCAACTAGGAAAAATATTCACCCACTATAGGGCCTTTAGAAATGATCGGTAGCATCTTGGGTTGTCCAGTGACTGGGATAATTTACTGGCATTTACTGAGCAACATATGGGATAATTTAACACAATGAAGAATTGTCCTGAACAAAATGCCAAAAGCTCGGTGAGAAATAAACAATTTCAACGGAATGTGTTAAGTGCTATTATAAGAGAAGTGCTGAATACCTTTGAGAACAGCTGTCAGGGTCACCAATATAGTTTGGAACTAAATAGAAGTAATTAAACCGAAAACAGACCAAAGGGAGAAGTTAGCTACGTGGTAGTAGGGTAGAAGAACTGAGCTTCAGATAATTTGTTAAAATTTCTGAATGCAAAACTAAGTTTAAAAACAAAAGATTAATGTTTCTTGTTTGTTACCCATTTTTAGCCACTAATTGTTGGTTAAAGGTATTAAAAAAAAACTGTAATGCTGTTTCAGTCATAAACATGGTCATTGAGTAAGTTTACATTTGTATTATGTAGTACTCTAAGAAAGAGACTGAAATCTCTGAGAAATTAAAGGTTTACACTAACTATTTCTAAAGACTAGAGCTGAAGTTTCCCTAGCTCACCTTCCCTTTCTCTTTGCTGTGTCTTTACACTATTCAATTCCACAAATCATTTATTAGAGAGCAGGAAGACCTTTATCACTCTTCAGTGTTCAGTGCCTCCTCATTAATAATCAAACTTGAAGGGGCAATAGGCTCAATTTGAGTAAAATTATATATTTATCATCACACATTCCCAAGTACTCCCAAATTCTCGAGACTTTCTATTTGATACAAGGTCAGTTGTTATCTGTTCTCCTCATGTCTCAGCTCTAACTTGGCTGAAAACATTCTATTGAACAGAACCACTACCTTGCTTCATCCAAGACTTGTCAAATGTCCCCAGAGAGGAGACAGAATCACTGCAGACAAGGATGTATCACCAGAGAGGAGACTCTCAGGTATCACTGTAGACAAGGATGGGTGTCCCTGAGGTCTAGAACCAGACACAGAAACCAGCAATGTCCAGAATGTGTTGGTAACCTATTTGGGTCAGAAGAAAGAAAGAAAGAAGAAAGAAAGAAAAGAAAGAAAGGAAGGAAGGAAGGAAGGAAGGAAGGAAGGAAGGAAGGAAGGAAGGAAGGAAGGAAGAAAGAAAGAAAGAAAGAAAGAAAGAAAGAAAGAAAGAAAGAAAGAAAGAAAGAAAGGAGGAAGAAAGAAAGGAAGGAAGGAAGGAAGGAAGGAAGGAAGGAAGGAAGGAAGGAAGGAAGGAAGGAAGGAAGGAAGGAAGAAGAAAGAAAGAAAGAAAGAAAGAAAGAAAGAAAGAAGAAAGAAAGAAAGGACAGGAAAGAAAAGAAAGAACAGAAAAGAAAAGGAAAGACAGGTATATACTACTTCTCTGCAATCCATCTTCAGGTGATTTGAGGGAAAGTCAAAGGAGAGAAGAAAGAGGTAAACAAGTTACATGCTTGTGGATACTATTAATATTTTATTTGATACAAAGCATTCAAAAAATCTAAAGTCATAAAATGTTATAACTGTAAGAATGTTAGAGCCTAGAATACTCAGTTTCCAGATGAGAAGGGTAAGACAAGAGCAAGAAAAGGATGAGTCCACGTCACCAAGATGGTACTGGGCAGAGTCAAGACCAAAGCATGGTACACCATGGTTAAGAGCATGAGATGTGGAGTCAGGCAATCTGGACTGATGTTCCAATTCAGCCACTGATTTCATCCCACTTGCTTCAATTTCCTGCTTGGCAATTATAAGGATTCTAAAAATGCCTATATTGTGAGGTAAGTACAAGCATTAAATAAGACATGCACAGAAAGTACTTAGCACATGTTTAGCACATACTAAGTGCCCAATAAATATTAGCTATTGGAATGATTATCCATGGTAGAGAGTCACCCTAAAACACAAATCTTATCATGTCACTGAGGAGTTAGCCATACTACATGGGGAAATCCTCTTTCATTCAATTTAGCTCCAGGACAGAGACATGTCTTGACGGCCTCAGAGAGAGATGGGGATAGGTTCTGGTTGCATTTCCAAAACTCCTCCATATACAACCTCAAACCCCAAACCAAAGACTTCACTATTAGACTCATCCCAGCATTCCCTGCAGGTGTTAGAGGATAATAATCAACCTTTTTGAATGTGAAAAGACCCAATCAGAGACTTTGACACTGAAAAATACCTTATATATCTTTATTCTAATCATATCTTGATTATAGAATCTTTCAACAAGGTCTTGCTCTCTTATTATTGCTAGTTTTGGAGGGCCAGAAATTTCATTACAGTGCTATGCACCTATCAAACCCAATGAATATTTGTGGAAAGTGGGAAGGGAATCATTTACTGTCTCTTATGATTTTTTTTGGTCACATCCATGACGTTATCTTTGTCCAAGAATTCTATGAAACAATCATTCAACAGTACTTTCTACCCTTAAATTATGGTAACAAAAGCCAACATGAAGTGAGCACTTTCTAGTCAGGCAATGGGCAACCACTTAACATTATCTCCTCAAACACTGGGGGGAAAAAAAGATAATTATCATTCTCATTATTAACCTCTTTACTTTACAGATTGGAAGAATGAAGCTTAGAGAGTTTGAGTAATTGGCCCAAGATCACACAAGTAGTAAGTAATGATGCCAGGATTCAGGTCCAAGCAATAGGCTCTTAACACTCAATCTTACGTTCTAAATAGATTTTGGGTCTCTAAATGATAACAAATGGATTTCTAAGTTTTCCCATACTATACTACTTTGGCGAACTCTCACAGTTCCTCTCTTTTGGCTAGAACCCTTACTCTTAGCCAAGGGAGTAACAGTAGGATATTACGTGTTTTAGTTTTTCCATAACCTAGCTTTTCAAGCATGTTTTAGTTTTTTCCATATCCTAGGTTTTCATGGCATAATCAGAGTTGGTCACTTGAAACACGTGCATAAACACACCCAACATAAGTCTTAGCGCATGGGCATAATTAGAACAAAGATAGAATGCACTAGAACTATTGACACACCTGCAAATTGTCCTCCACCAAGGGAAATGGACTAAGCTGAGAGTATGTACTGCAAAGCAGAGCAAAGCTGTGTGTTTACCAATACTTGGCAAAGTGAAGTTCAAACCCAAGACCAGACATTAAATATCATTATGTAAGGCACAAGTGCTGTCAAGTCCTTCCAGGGCCTAACACCCAAATTAGCAATAAGTTCTGACAGCCCAATCTATCAGCTCTGTTCAGCCAATCCAATGGCAACATCATGTTTCTTTACAGGCCCAAGGTACATACACTTGCAGAAGGAAAGAAAAAAAAATGTACTTGATTAAATTTGGTTTTGAATAATTGGTTCATTGAAATTCTTAGGCTGAAGAAAAATGGCATTTCTAATTTATAGAAATCGCTATTTGAAATATAGTTATGACTGCTCAGAGAACCCCTGGAACTAAATAAATTTAAGTCAGCACATTTAAGAAAGCCATTAAAAGGTACCTAATGACAGCCCCTCCAATTACCACTCCAATAGAGCTGACGTGGAAACCTGCCAAAAGGCAGACTCCTCCACTGGCTATGGTCGCTATGTGGCTTGATGTTTGGGAGGCCAGACAGGGTAGATCAAGGCTTCTCATTCCCACTCAGCAAGCCCAGGAGCCTGATAAGGCTTATGAAGGAAAATACCATAATCTGAGCAGGAATCGGGGAAGGTTTTGTTTAATCCATTGGCAGCCCCAAAACCTCTGTGGAAGGATTCTTTCATAGGTGCAAGCTGCTTGTTTGCAAATATCCCCACTAACTTGTGCAGGATTGGCCACCTGTTCAAGTTAGCCGAGCATCTTAGGGAGTCAGGAAGGACTAGTCCAGTCATCTGGTCACTGCAGAGCAAGTTGGAACATTATTTCATATAATATCCGAGTGAGAATAGGGTGTCCGCACCTCTCCTCCAGCCCTCTTCTATAAGGATATTAATGTGGTATAGACTTTTTTAAATCTCTTAATTGTGACACCAAAGTGCAGGTAGGCAGAATGGGAATTAAAACATATTCAGGTCATTTGGCTAACCAAGGCCTCTGCAGATGAGTCAGGAGGTCAGCCAAGGTCCCCACATGAAATTAATAAACTTTCCTTTTCTGCTTTGCAGGGACTAGTAAACCAGAGACAACTGGTAGAGGGGATGTATGACAGGTGAGAAATACCTCTCTTGTTTTTCACAAAGCACAGACATTAGCTGAAATGAAAATAAACTCATACTTTTTGGTTAATTCAATTGTATTTGATAGATGGGAATCAGGGTTGGGCATGGGGACATCAGACTTATCTGCAGTTTATAAGATAAAAGCCAGGGCGCCCGGGTGGTTCAGTCGGTTGGGTGACCGACTTCAGCTCAGGTCATGATCTCATGGTCTGTGATTTCGAGCCCCACGTCAGGCTCTGTGCTCACGGCCTGGAGCCTGCTTCGGATTCTGTATCTCCCTCTCTCTGTGCCCTTCCCTTGCTCACGCTCTGTCTCTATGTCTCTCAAAAATAAAATAAAAACTTTAATTAAAAAAAAATAAAATATAAGAAAGAAGCCTGTAGGTATCGATCATAATGGAACCAATAATGTGTGTGGTTGTCACCCGTGCTACTATAAACCTGCGCTGCATTCACAGATGTGTAATGTCTAGGACAAGGAAAGTTGAGTCTCACTATATGCCACCTTGGTCATATTAGGTCTAGCATAATATATTCATGTCTGAACTCCACATTTTAAGAGGCAAGGTCTAGAATACAGGTAGAGAATAATCAATAGGATTAAATGTTTGGAAACCAATATAATAGCATCAGTCACAGCAATAGCTACTCCATTCTACAGAGGAAGACATGGATTTGGAGAGAAACTTTCCAAAGGTCAGACGACTGGTAAATGATAATGCAGAATTCAAATTTGCACTCATCTGACCCATGCTCTACTGTGTAATGTGTATATTTGTTTTCTTAGTCACACCAAGAATGGCCCATATTTGAGTCCATATTTGTCTTTTTTTTAAATAATAAAAACCATATATATTCACAGTCTATAATGCAATGATTTGATATAAATATACAGAGTGAAATGATTACTACAACCGTCCTAATTAACATACTCTATACGAGGAGCAAATTTTTGACCTGTAAAAGCATGCGAATATCCTGCAATTGCCTTAGTAGAGCCTAATTCTAGAAATTTACCAACTTCAGAAAAACAATGAAATCTGATTATATGAATTGCTGTGATGAGAAAACATAGGTCCTGTCTTTTGATACAATGTGGCCCATTTGTGAAATGCATCTTTGAGGAGCAAATGAGACCCTGCTTTGAAAGAAATGAAGCCAAGCTGAAAGATGTCCTTCTGGAAACATTTTAGCAAGCATGAAATGGCATCTGTGGTCTTATCATACCCAGCCTCCTACCCAGTCTCCTAGTCAAAGAGGCCCCCAGTTACCACTTTTAGGAACAGTCACTGGACAAAAACAAGAATATGGACAGAATTGGATACACAGGCAATTTGCCCTTGGCAATGCTGTGAAAGACACAGAAAAGCAATAAGGAGTGAGGTTAGCAGACAGTCTCCAGCTGTCAGCCTCTCCAGGACCCGCCTCAGCTCCAGAGAGCCTGCTCAGTGAGGTCATGCCTTTCCCAGAGTGCCCTGTATCCAGTGGCTAAGCAAAGTGAAGGTAGAAAGTCCTGCTCCTACTCTTCAGCTCAGAGCAGGACAATGTGTAGGACAATACTTACTCCAATTCTCCCCTCAGGGTTGGTCACAGTTTTGTGGTGTCTGCACCACAGTTTGACTTCTTTCTCTGCCCAATTTTGCTTGCTCTTTCCTTTCACAAGCATTGATCTCCAGTAAATAAATATCTTGTACTCAAACTCCATTTCAGCATCTTCTGAAGTACACAACCAGTGACAACTATCTTTTTTTGTTCTCCGACTTTAGTCCTCTTAATTATACCTTCTTTTAGACCATCATCCCAAAACAAGATGGTATAATTGATTGGATGCTATAATAAGTTGGCTTAATTAGCTGAAAGTTTGTGGTCCAATTTTCATTTATTGTCTAAAGCATGACTTAATAGAATAAGTACAGGCTTTGCAGATAGACAGCTCTGGGTTAAAATTCCCCGGCATTAACTAGCTAAGTGACTTCAGGCATGGTATTTAATATGAACCTCAGTTTTCTCCTTTATCAAGTGGTGATAAGACCATCTACCTAATAAGGTTGTTGCAAGAATTAAATGTAATTACATATGCAAAGCACCTCATACAATTCCTGCTACATATTATATGTCTAATAATTGGTTATTTTTTATTATGGTTCCTATGACACTTGATATACGCTTCCTTTGTATCATCATTTAATTTTCAGGTATTTATTTCTTGCATCTCCCATGAGAACAGCAGGGACCATGTTTTGTTTACTTCACCTGAATCTTTTATAAGGTGCCAAAGTTGGATTGAAACATATCAAAGGTGTCCACTCTATAGTGGCCAACTTGAAACTGGGTTCTTGGTATGTCACAAGTGTAACACTGCACTACATATGTAGATGAATAAAGACTACAAAGTAGATTTTGCCTTCTATACTGCAAGACCAAATGAATAATGGTTAATAACATGCAGTAGACATTGTGATTGGTGTACCAATGTCTATTCTAACCCAGATAACCAGTCAAATCCAATCACTCTACTCAAGTTCCCCAGGACTCAGGGTGTCCAAGATTGGACACAGGTCTTTGCTTGGCCCAAAAAGATTGCAGAAAAGGAATCACAATGTTGTGTTGTCTAGGAGATGGAGGTAAAAAAGGAAGCATTGATGCTTTTGTGTACATAAAGCTGCAAGGAGAACCAGTACCATGGGAAATCTCTGAGCAAAGACTGAAAGTGCCTAGGTTCCTTACAACATTGAATCAGTGAAACGCAAAGCCTGCACCACCTCTTGTCTTCCTATTATACGAGAGAATAAATGTCCTTATTGTTTAAGCCATTCGAGTTGGGATTTTATTATTTTGAATCTGTAACTGAAAATATCCTGAGGGGCAAGATAAGCATTAACCTACCCAGGGTGTCTTTTATGCTTTGGGCTATATTAGAATTATTGTATTTTTAGCAGAAAGAAGCCATCTATTCTGACTGAGTTCCTCATTCACAAACTAGGAAATTGAGGCTCACAAAGACTGAGAGAATTGCCTGAGAAAACAACTCATAAGTAGCATAGTAGGAAAAAGAACCTTAAACTTTTTGACACCCAGCATCTAGGAATTAATCCATTCATTCAACAGCATTTATGGGATCTACTATGTGCCAAGCAAGTATGTGCTTCAGCATCATACTAGTTTCCAACATGTATTGTGGAAATGAACTCTTATGACAATATTTGTAATTTGAGGCAAAGGACAATATTATGTGATTCACAAGGCCCTATTATGAGAGAGCTATCTGTAGAACACTACAGATACTCTTTACCAAACACAAAATAAGAGTGACTTAAGGAAGAGATGGAAGAAATGTCAGGTTGGTGGGAAAGACTTACCAGATTTAACAGAAATTCCACTGTAGTTAGAGGAGAGAGATATTTAACAGGGTTACCTGTACTTATAACTTTTTCTTGCTAAAAATCTATAAAATGTAGTCCTATAAAAAGCATGTAAAAAATGAAACAGAAGGGAAATAAATGTCATTTTACTCAAGGCATGTATACTGGAGCTCAAGTCAGGAGTGCCACAGAATATAAACCTGGCTAAAGAATATTTCTCACCAAAAGAGATTTAGGAGAGGAGAAGAAAACAGGTACCAATTTTTCAACAATAACATCAGCCAAGGTTCATATAAAGTATGTAAGCTTTCTCTGTGCTGACAGCTCAGAGCCTGAAGCCTGTTTCAGATTCTGTGTCTCCCTCTCTCTCTGCCCTTCCCCTGCTCATGCTCTGTCTCTCTGTGTCTCAAAAATAAATAAACATTAAAAAAATTTTTAAAGTATGTAAGCTTTGCTAACATTAGTATGGCATTTTGAAAGCTGGTGGCCCTCACTGGAACAGGGAGCAGCTAAATTCATTGTAGCTTCAACTCTACTAGAAATATCTCAGTGACTTTGAGCATGGCAGTCTCCAAAAAGGCATGAGCATGTGGGAGCAAAGTCGGATAGCACCATCCCGACTGGGTCAGTCCAATGCTTTCCACATGTACAGGCTCTTCCGAGGGAAGTAGTTTCTTCAACAGAGAAGGCTATCTTCTGTATATAGAACTCTGGTCTCACTCTAGCCACAACTTTTTGAACTCCATCCAAGAGCAGTCAACTCTTAGACCAGCCATTGATCTGTGGAAGTAGCTGAACATGAAAATCTCTGCTCAATAGAAATACTGAAGATTGGAACTGCTGGGTTTGTAGGGGGAGTAATGAGCTGTGAGCAGCACGATAATGATGATTTCATGGAGACATCAAGGACTTCTACCAAATGTCAGCACCTTGGAACAAGTAGAAGGAAAGCTTCTAAGGTAAATAAGGGGCTTACACATCATCCATGGACCCTCTATCTCAGAATCACCTATGGGACTTGTGAAAAATATAGACTCCTAGTATCCACCCAGAACCACCAGGTCAGACTTCTGGGGCGATAGTCCCAGACCCTACACTTCAACAAGGTGATTATTATGCATAGCAGAAGTTTTAAAAATACTGACCTAATTCAGACACTGTATCTTACTAATGAAGAAATTGAGGCACCGAGAGCTCATGAAGACAAACCAAGACTCACTTTATGCATTTATTCACATTTTCTACTGGATATGTGGCCTCTGACGGTTTCATTCACATGCCCGGGCATCTGCATTCTGCTTGCAATGTATTTCCTTTCCTGTGTTTACATTTTGCATTCCTCATTCAGCAAACACTCGGTGAGTGTCCCTTATGGACCAAACACCTCCCTAGATTTCAGACAAACAGAAAGAAACAGACTCCCAAAATCTGTAATGGGAGCTATGTGTGGCTCCCATACATAAAATTATAAACAAGATGTCTTTCCAAAATTTGAATCTCCCTTCTTTCTAAATACCCAAGTGCTTATTATATGATGAATGATCATTATATAACTAACAAGAATCATTGACAAACAGACTCATAGCTGCTCAAGACTCTCACTCCCTGAATAAGGTTTATCTAAGTCAAAAAATAAACCTTGTTTGGGATCTCATCTAGAAATAGGTAGAAGTAAGCCTTCCTACAGTAAGGCCTTAGCTAATGCAATGAGATTTCAAACTGCTCACCCAGATCTAAGACCATCTAAAGTTCTGACAGTGATGGTCATTAAACATCTAATAACCACTCATGCAAAAAGAAGACTATTAGCCGTGCAAACTGGCTTGCCTCCAACAAAGGCAATCTGAGCACATTATGCTTGTTGCTTTCATTTAAAATGTGTTTATCTCTTTTGTTGCCTGAAGATCGTCATGAAATGTCACCAGTCAGTACAAAAGGGCCAGCATTTTTATTAAAATAAAGTACATAAAGAGGACCTCTCCAAAAAAAAAGAAAAATATAAAAGAAAAATACCTCTCATGGATGCAAGGGATGGGTCACAGATAAGTGAGGGAGAGGACGTTGGGAGAGGCAGACAAACAGGGCCAGGATACTAGAAGAGAAACTAGTAGTGACTCATATGGAAGATTCTAAACACAAGAGTGCTGTGAAATGGTCATGCAAAACGATACAAAACATGCTACCATTATTTCACTCATGGCTTGAAGGTAAGGGGGAACAGGAAGAGAGGGCAGGGAGTAATTCTGGCCAGACTTTTGAACTGCCACTTACTGACCCAGAATAGGAGGTACAGCAAGAAGAGTGCAGAGAAGTAAAGAAAGGGGGAAAAATGTGTTAGAAGGAAAAATGTAGCCTAGTCCTCAAATAATCTCGGAGAAATCTCAGGGAATTTAAGCTGTCAAACAATAATAATATCTGTAATCTTTAAATGCAGCATTTTACAACTTACCAAGTGTTTAAGAACCATTTTTCCCTGATATGACCTCCCGACACTACTTCTCCTTAGCTACTCCATATAATCACTGAGTGCTGGTATCTCCCAATGCCTGTGGAATGGCCAACGCCTTGGTTCCCACCTACCATCTCTACACCTTTGATTTCCCACCAGCAGAGGCCACAGAGGAGATGTAAGCGCAGAGGGAGGAAGACAGGCCTGGTTATATATAGTTTTGCAGAATAAAGTAGGAAAGTATAGGAAAGTGTCCCTTTCCCCACCATGTGAGCAGTGGAGAGTGACACCAGAGTTTCAAACAGATAATCCTGTGAGTGTTCCTAGGAAATCTTCCACATAGTCTGAATTGTTGGATAAAGGATTCAACATCACTGACAAAAACAGCACATAGGAAGTAAATCTATGTATATGCAGGGAGAAAAAAAAACCCTCTATGTGATGTACTAAATACAGAAGTCACCATCGACAAAGACCCAAGGAACAAAAGAAACCTGAATCAAAATGAGGGTCAGGCTACTTAGGATCAGTAAACTATAAATCCAAATATTTAAATATTTAAATATTTAAAGCTGTAATTTCCCTTTCAATCTACTTAGTCTTTGCCAAGAACATCACAGGATTCTTTAATAAAGGCTGATGGGTTTGCTTGCAAACAGAGTCCCATAGTCTGTATTAATACAGATGTTACTGGTGCATGTCACATTTTCATCACATATATAAACTTGCAATGCATTAGTCTCCTGTCACCATTAAAATGATAAATAGCGATTCTTCAATAAATTTTATTTTTTTATAATTGTTATAAAATTCCATGCCTGCAAGTGAGATGCTTTCTTCCTATTTTCTCACTTAATTCTATTTTAAGTGATGCTATTAATGATATTTCTCTACTTGAAATAATTAGATAATCTAAAACTGAGAAATAAGCACTTTCCTTTCCTCATTGTTTTTCCCTCTTCTTTATCTCTAACAGCCCCAGGAGATCACAAACATTTGTCCTTTGGGCAATATCAGCAGTTAATGATTCATGTTCAAAGGCTTGAAGTTGTCTAATTAACAAAAAGCAATGTTTTACAGAAGCCATTTTTACTTTCGAGTTAATAGCACACACTATATATATACAAATACTGAAATGCATACAAGTCTCCAAGCTTATGGTATGCTAGCAATTCAACTTCCCAACTTCATTTTATCTGAACCAAACTTCAAGTCATTAAAAATGTACCATTTTCATTTTATTCCATTCTGATTTATTGGTGGCTTTACAGTACAGTTCACACATCATATCATCCTATAATATGCTCATAAAAATCACTTTTCAGTTATTATTAAAATATGCACTTGATTAATGAAAATAATGTTAGCATATTTTTCGTGAAGTGTATTCTTAATGGTATCCATCATTAACAAATTTGGATTCTTTTAAACAGTCCAATCATCCTCTTAATGTAAATGGTGCCATAGGCTAAGTATTTCCTAGACAGTAGACATTTGGTAAAACTTCTGGTACTTTACCACTGGGACATCATGAATTTTTATAGAGAGATTGACTTTTAAATGATAAATATTGACATTTCTAAAATACCAGTGGCTCTGAAATCAGCAACAATCCAAACAAAATAGATAAAACTTTTGTAGCATCATCGACTTAGATTTCAAACCAAAGTTGATCCCAGGGAATTAAGTGCTATTCTTACACAATACCTGAATACTGTGCATGTCCAGTTACTATAACTGCTCACTTTCTTTTTTTTTTTAAAGTTTATTTATTTATTTAGAGAGAGACAAAGTGAGAGCGGGGAAGGGGCAGAGAAAGAGAATCTCAAGCAGGCTCCACACTCTTCAGTGAGGAGCCTGATGTGAGGGGGCACAAATTCACAAACCAGAAACTTGAGATCATTACCTGAGCCAAAATCAAGAATCTGACGCTTAACCAGGTGAGCCAACCATGCGCCCCTAACTGCTCACTTTCTTGTATGGGTCCACACAGTAGCAGGGATTATATCTTTGCATCTTTCCAGTGGTTACACCTTAGTGGTTAAGAACATATTTTTTCAACTGAAAGTTGTCTTAGTTTGAACTTAGTCTTCATGCTTTGTACTTTATGTAACTTGGATAGGTTACTGAAACTCTAAGTGCAGTTTCTTTATCTGATAAGTGAGCAAAAGGGTATCTATTTCTCTCATAAAGCTGATGGGAAGAATAAAGGAGATATATTTAGAGTGTCTTGGTTAATACTCACCAAATGTTAGTTACTATTATTTGCACCCCTAGTATCCACACTCAGGAATGAGAATGTAAGTCATTCATGTTATTAAAAGAATTAAAGAATAAATTAGGAAGACAAGTACTAGTATTCGTGTTTATAGATAAGTTAAACCTGCTTCAGCAAAGTAAAAGAATGTGCCCAGTGTTCATCAGCTAGCAAATGGCAGAACTCTTTTTCAAACTTGGGTCCATTTATGTCCAAACTATAGCAGAAGACTTGCTGTCTCCTAGAGAGATCTCTGAGCTTGCTATTGATTGAGCCAATGCCCAGATTTCAAAAATGAACCAAGTGGGGTTTTTTTAAAGAATGATTAAAAAATTATCAGGCAGACATGTCATGGGCCTCTCTCCCAAATCACTGCCAATTTATCTGCTAAGGAGCAATAGCTATGAAATTGGGACTTTGTTCCCAAATACTCTCCCAAACTCAGAAAAATGGGGGACAGATGATATTCTGACAGCTAACTTTCTCACGTAACTCTCTGCCACTCTCAATCTTTGTCAAAATGGGTTTCTCATAATTAAGAATCATGATTCTCAGAGACGACAAGTGGCAACTCAGTAGCTCAAAACCTGCTGAAAATTCTACTGCATATTGAAGTGCCCACACACTTGAGCGTTCTTACTCATTTCTCCAATCCCAAAGGCTTTGCTTAGTGAAGAGAGCAAGAAAACCATCTATACAAGAGCACTTCAAGTAGGTGTTTTCATTCTTCAGTGATAATTACTTGAGTTACTACTTATACGAAGAAAAGAATATTTTATGAGAAGGAAATGAGTTCATTTCTTAACTCTAGGTAGGTGAAATCCTTCATATTTGTTCATCTAGTAGAAGTTATTACTAAGATCGATGTTCCTTATACATACATTTTACAGAAGATCCAATTTTCACTCTTAAAGCCCTCCTACTGTATCACCCTAATAGATATGTAACTTTTCTTTCTACAGTCTCAAAATTGAGGCTACAAGTTACATGTAAGTGTTTTTAATTGTACTTGATCTATCTACATTTAAAGGACTTCACTCTCAAATCATATGCTTATAGAACTTATCTTTTTCTTTCATACCTTGTATTCATCAAAGGGAATTAGGTTTCATTCTCCCAGAGCTAAAAGAGATTACATAATTTAAAATATTAAAGAATTAGGCATTAACAAGTTGCCTGAAAAATGTGATGGGTAAGGTTCATGCATGCACTCATTAATAAGTAAGTATTAAGCTGCTATAACATGCAGGAGGAATGTCCTGGAGATAATGAGATCTTAGTCCTAAACTCCTCTATAGGACTAATTACTAAAACAATGTAACAATGTCTCAAAGACATTTGGAGATTAAAAAATAATTCTAGACCAATCTATTTGTTTTTGTTGAAGGCAACAAAGGAAGATTCCTAAACATTCACATTTCACAAAATATATCTCCCAGGTATCCTGATCTTAGAAGTTATTGGGAGGTCAGAATAGAATAAATCAAAGTTTAGAAAGAAAAACTACTAACATTTTAATATTTGTGCTCTCTGTATGCCTTTCTTTCTGTTAATAAGAAAGCACCCTTGTTCCTAAAAAACCAACAACTTATTTACTCACCTTCTCACAGACTTTTTTTCTATAATAAATGTGTCTCTCTCTTGCATTATTTTCAATAGCATACAAACATGCTTTATGTTACCTATGGAAAAAAATGTGTATGGATGCAGGATTTAGGGGCTGGATTACATTATTCCTTCCAAGTATTCATTACGTCTTCCTTAGAATGTTGAGTACACATATTTACATTTTATCATACGAGGTTCAGTGCCTTCTGGAGAAGTGTACTTGTCTACCTCATTGTCACTGGGCTTAGCCATGTAACTTGCTTTCGCCAATGGAATATGAACAAACATCAACTGTGACAAGTCCAAGCAAAAGATTGGAGACATTGCATACTACAGTTCTGTCCCTTGCTCCCTGCTTTTTCCATCAAAGGAGCAAGTCCCAGGTTGGGAGAGCTCCGTCAGCTTGTGTCCAGAAATCAGAAGACCCAGGGTGTAGGTCATAGGTGACCTCTAGGTACTGGATTAATGTAATCAAGTTTTTAAAAATGATTTTGATTGTTTTGTCACTGCAGTATAACCCCATTCACTTCTCCCCATCAATATTTCTCTGCTCTACTTCCTAGCAAAATTCTTGAAAAACCTCTCTGTATGAATATATTTCTATTTCTTCACTTTCTGTCTTCCTATTAATCCTCCATAATCAGGCTTTGCATCCCACCCCTAGTTCCACTTAAATCACTCCTAGCAAGGTGTTTTCCTTATCTCCAAACCAATGATTATTTCTCTATCATCCTCTGGCTTGACCTCTCAGAGGCATTTGGCATGGTTGTCCACTCCCTCCGTTTTGAAATATTCCCATCTCTTCATTTCTTCAGATGTACCTTCCATCTCACTGGCCACTCTTTTTCAGCCACTTTTGCTAGTTCTCTCTCCTCTTTTCAATCCCTGACATGAAGGTATATGTGCAGTACATCTTTTTATACATTCTCCCAAATGATCTCAACTGGATATTGGTTATTTGTGTGTTTGTTTGTTTGTTTTTATTTTAATGTATTTTATTTATTTTAGAGAGAGAGCACGTGCACAAGCAGGGGAGAGGGGCAGAAGGAGAGACAGAGAGAAAATCTTACTATTTTTCTTCTCAAATAAATGCATTCTAAGGCTAAAACGTTTTCTTCTGAATGCAGTTTTATCTCCATCCTACATTTTCTTTGTCTGGAAATGTTTTTAATTTGCTTTCAGTTTTGAAGATGTTTTTGCTTTGAATTGATTTTGAGGGTGTAAGTTCTTTTACTTTAGCATTTCAAATATGTCATCCCATTTTTTCTTGGATTTTATCACTTACTTTGTCAAGTCACCTTTCAATGTTATTGTTGTTTCTGTGAAGGTAATATTTTTCTCTAGCAGCTCTCAAGATTTTCTCTTTGCTTTTTCTCTTTTATTAACAGTTTTACTGTGTTGCTGCCTAGGTGAAATTTTCTTCATACTTATCTTCCTGGGAGTTTATAACACTTTTCAAATCTATGGATTAATGTCTTCCATTACTTTTGGAAAATTCTCAGCCATCATCTCTTTACATTGGGACTTTATTCTCTTTCCTCTTCCCTTCTAAGATACAAGTACCCTTATATTAGGCCTCTTCATCATGTCCCCTATAGCATACTAAAGATGACCAGATTCTTTGCCCCTCTTCCCATCAAGAAGCAGAATCTATTTTTTCCCCTGACCCTACGTTCTTGTAATCTGGACTGGCACTATGATGTGATTTAATTATGAGTGCCTCATTTCTGCAGCCATTGGTACACAAAGTATGGTCCCTGGACCAGCAGTATAAGCATCATCTAGAACTTGCTAAAATGCATATTTTTTGACTTATTCCAAACTTACTAAATTAGAAACTGAGATGATAGGGCATTGTGAGTGTTTTGCGACAAATCCTCTGGGTGATTTCAGTGCATGCTAAAGTTTTAGAATAACTGTCTAGGCAATGGTGATTGGTTCAAGAGATGATGAGATGAACTAAGCAGTATATTTCGATTCCTTTTCTCGGTTTGTATGATCCCTAGAAGGAGTAAGTTCTCTTTTCCTAGTGGCATTGCTAAGGTTATATGATATAACCCTAGAACTGTTGACAGTCATTGTCTTTTACTTTGCAGAAGAAAAGTGCCTGTGGAGTAGGACAGAATGAGACTGACACAAGGTTAAGACAGAGCCCAGACAACTTTGAACCCTGAATCCAGTTGTGCCTAAAGCTTCAGATTAGCCCTTGACTTTTTAGTTATGCAAACTTTTTTTCCCCCTGAAGCTAGTTTGATTTAGTTTGTGAACTTAGAACTAAAGAATCCTGACTAATACATAAGAAAACTCCCACTTCTTCTTCCCAATGATAATCTCATGCAGTGCCCCTAACATATAAAACAGATAATTATAGGTCTTCTCTGAATGGCGTGGAGATAAAAGACTTCAAATCTTACCATGTGGCTTTTCCCAGGCCTCCGTCAGCAACTCCTGGAGTCTTTTCTCAGAACAACCCTCAAGTTCTAGGCAACATAGATTAAAACCATTTATAGTAGACCTTTTGGTAGCATATGACATAACTTCTTGTTCTGCCTGATTTTAGTTGCAGCTGTGATGGAAATTTGCTTCAAATTGCCCCACTCAAGCATCCTGCTGTGTCTCTCTGCTTGTCTGTCACTGGGTTTCTCTTAAGTCACTAGGTTTCATGGAAGTTCATGCCTCTGAGGTCAAGCTTCTAAAGGGATGGGTACAAAAGTGTCCTGGTGTTCCATCCTGTGCAAGCACATTTCCTAGACACATTTTCTATAGTTCCAGAGGATATCCACTGGGATTGGGCTCTAGGAACCCAGAGACGTAACAAGATCAATGCTGTATCTTCTCTTTCCTTCTTTCCATGCCTTATCACCTATTTTTTTTTTTTTGTGGTTACTTCCAAAATAAGTCACCTGTACCCAGTCCTATTCTCAGACTCTGCCTTTGGGAAAACATAAACTAAGACACCAGTGTTATAAAGTATAAAACTGGGAGTTAGAGTTAAGTTATGAAATAGGCTTAATCACTTCCCTTTCTCTAGGCCTTAGATGTGTCATTTGTAAAACAAGGAGATTGAATTAGCTGCTTACTTAGTTTATTTTAGCTCTGAATTATCAGTTTCCTTCTGGCTTTTATATAACTATAAGTATTCTTTCAGAATATGTGTGAATAATTATACATGAAATGACAATGATGAGGATGGCCAATCTGAATATACAGGCCCTTGTGGTTTTTCCCTCTTTCCTAAACACCTTTATTCGTTTTTCGCCACATTTTCCTCCCAGGAGTATCCAAATGACCTGCTTCACACTTCTTTTTCTTTCTTTTTTTTTTTTTTTTAACATTTATTTATTTTTGAGAGACATAGAGACAGAGTGAGAGCAGAGGAAGGGCAGAGAAAGAGGGAGATACAGAATCTGAAGCAGGCTCCAGGCTCTGAGCCGTCAGCACAGGGCCCGACGCGGGGCTCAAACTCACAGACCGCGAGATCATGACCTGAGCTGAAGTCTGCCGATTAACTGACTGAGCCACCCAGGTGCCCCTGCTTCACACTTCTTGATTGATCCTTATAGATAAGGACCCAGAAAAACAAGAAGAAATACCCAGCCCTGAGCAGCCTACACACGGCTGTTTTGACACGCCAGAATCTCTCAAATCCTCAGATATTCAGAGCCTCGTGTGTATGTAGGTATAAAGATTGAAACTAAAAACAAGTATAAGCCGAATATGATGAACTATCTGAATGACTAAACACAGCATAACAGACTTAGTACTTTAGGGCTGGAGCCAAAAATATTTAACAAAAAAATCACTTCCATTTCATATTGATTTAAAAAAAAATGGAATGTTACACCTCGGGATCCAGCTATAGATTTCAATCTACTTTTCCTTGTAATTTGAGACAAATTGAAATCTATGATAATGAACACAATCAAGAAGGCAAAGTCTGTTCTTTTCTTCCTTCAGCAACTAGAAATGATCAGTTTTAAACTATATTGTTGCTGTTGTTTCACCCAGTGGTGAGTTCCAGTGGGGCCTTAATACAATGATGATGTTGATTCCTGTTGAAAAAGAAGAGGTGGAAGAGATGCTTGCTGTTTTAACAGGAAGCAGGAGGAGTGTGGAGACTGTGACACAGATGACATTCCTGTACACTGTTGTCAGGTGAGAGATTCCCCCCCCACACTCCCCAAGGACTTCCCTCTCTGATTGGTCTTAACACAACACAGTTAGTAGTCACCTACAAAGGTTGTTTACGGGATTCATTTGAAAGGCTTCTGCTTTCTCCATTTAGTCCTTAATGTGTGAAATTCCTTTGAGGTCAGAGCCCTTTCTTTGTTAAGTAAAGAAAAATACCTTTGTAGAGTTCTAGTGGAAAGAGTCTTGAGTTTGGAGTTAGGAAGTAGAACTTTTGTCTCTGCTCTGCAGATAATTAATTCTGTGAAATCAGGGAGGTCACTTAATCTTTCTCTGGTTGGGTCTCCCCATCTCTAAAATGAATGAGTTTAGAAACAGTGATTTCTGTCATCCTTCACAGCTCTAAAATCTGAATTATTGATGGAAATTAATGTTAATATTTAAATGGCATATATATTGTTTCTTAGAGTGGATCTGATGAGGATAGGTGAGAATCCAGGCTTAGAGAATCTGAAAGTGGCCATGGATCGAGAAAGGATGAAATGTGTTTCTTTACAATTTTTATCTCTCATGCTTCTTTCCATCCCATCTGCAACACTGTATGAAATGACATAAAATACAGTAGGAGGCTTAGAATAGTCTAAAACTAATAACTTTTATCAAAAGAAAGATCTAGCTAGGTTCTAATCCTGGCTCTGTCACTTACATGTGGTCACTGGAAGTTACCTCACAGCTCTGAGCCTCAGTTTGTACACCAATAAAATGAGGATAATACCTTCATTATGGGCTGTCAAGTATCCTGGAAAGTGACGGCCAAGAGGAAAGTCACTGGGAAGAAGATTGTAATGTTTTAGAAGACAATTTTGTCCTCTGTATGACACTGTGTCTCTCTAGTACAAAAGATCACAGAGCTCTGCTATCTGCAGGGTATTAATGTGAAAGATGGAGGGAGTCATCAGGCGTGCTAATGCTTTGGTAATTACACCAACAGTTACGTTACATTATTACTGTTCAGTGCTGTGTCATTTCAAAGATGGCAACCAGTGTTGATACCATTAGAGCCTGCAACGTTTTCCCAAAGTGGTGATGCATCACAGATCTCATCAATATCACTTTGAAGATAGACCCAGATCCAGACACGTGAAAAGCAAAAGCACGGTTATGGATCACTGCTGTGCAGCACGTGGGCTGCGTTCACACAGAAAACAGTCTGAAATAACTGAAACTGTTATTTTGATGAGAATAGTCTGCCGTGAAACTCATGCTTATTATTAACACTCATGCTAATGTCAGAAAATCTTATTAGTTTTGTTGTGTCCTCATTGCTTTGTTAAATGTAAAGCTTCAACCATAGCAAAGAGTAAAATATCTAAGAATATATTTTTAGTTGACGCTGGAAATTCATCATTCTACAATGTGCCCTTTATACTTTGGAGATGATTTGATGATTAAAAAAAACAACTCCTTTTATAATCATTGATTTTTTTGTTAAAAGGCTTTTAAATTCTTCTCTAGACACATGACTCTCAATCTTTCTAGTGTTATGTGATCAGTCTCTGAACCAAGAACATTTGGAAATTCATTTTAACTCTGAGGATGACGGAGTTTGAAATTCTTAAAAATTCTGTAACAGTTTAGGCCTAATATATGGACCACTTAAATTTAAAATGCTGCAAGTTTTCAGCTCTGCCTATTATAAAATCAACAAAATTTATTCCTCCTTTTATTTCTGTACAGTAGGAATAATATTTAGATTTCCTGCAGCTCATTCCTGCAGGCTGGGGGAACTGAGATGCAGATTACTTACGGCTACTATGAAAAGTTAGTGTGGGAAAACATCCAAGTTTCCAGTAATCTTCCCTTCCTCATATATCGATTAATAATTCCTTTTAAGTGAAATAATGCAATATATACTTTACAGGTATTATATGGCTCCTTATCAGAAGTAGAAAGAAGAGCCATAAAATACAACAGGCTACCCACTTCTTTGTAGGTATAGTATATCTATAGGTAAAAGTACTAAGCACATATTAAGCTTCCACCTGAAAGATTTTTTTCTGTAGGAGAACAACACATACATCTTAACTTTTTATGTAACATTGAATGCCAAGTACCTACAAGAGGAAAGGAAATAATAATCTTCATTCCCAAGATTACTGATGATCATGGCAATGTCCCAACTTGCAGCATCCACACAAAACCATTTTATTAAAAAAATTTTCTTTTATTGATGGAGAAACAGTGGGCTGTATATTTCTGTCTCAGTAGAAAACTAACCAGCTTTTATTTAATTACCTTGTAGCACCTTTATCCATTATAATAGATGTACCATCAAGCAGCAACCTGAGCTTTGCAATTTATAGTAGGTAGGATATTTCTGTTAGCAGAGAATAAAAATAGCTGAAGGAACTTACTGATGTAAAGCATGCCACTGACCTCTTATAATTGTATACTATTTGCTAAAAGTTCAAAATGAGGCAATAAGGGAAGAAAAAAATACTATGGGAGGAGACATAAGAAATGACAAAAGGAGACAGAAACAAGTTGAATTCTTTATACTTTGCAGCCTGTTGATCCTTTGAAGGATTTCCTGCATGGCTAGGTTGGTATTCTGATTATGAAATGGTTGGATGCTAGCTGTGAGCTCATCACAGGGTGACCGTCTTGGTATACTATCTGTATCACAAAGCTGTTATCTGGTTAAATAGGTCTTGCCTGAAAATATTTGCTCTGGCAGGATAATTTCGTGAGATATTAATTTGTGTTTTGTTTTGGCTGATGTGAAAGAATCAGTATGACTGGGAGCTAGATGTGTGATATTTACAAATGTCTGTTTTTTCACAATGTAGCCAAGTCTTTTATGTTCTTTGTCTCAAGGGCATTTCCTAGGGCAAAGAGAAGTTGTTCGAAGGCAGTGTTTTCACTTAGCTTTTGTGATTCCTGTTGAGGACGAGGAGGCAGAAGCAAGAGAGAGATGTGAACTTCCCTAGAGTGAGAATGAGGTGGAGGATGGTGGATACAAGTATATCAGAAACCAGCACCCTAAAGCTTAGTTGTGTGCCAGGTGGTGGGACCTCAGAAGGGACTGGTGGTGGGACCAGATTGTGGAATCTGAGGTAGGCTGGTCAAAGGATGGCCTTTTACCTAGACTCACTTTCCCCAGAGTCGGCCTAGCTCTTTGTCTTGGCTTGGCCTTCACACTGGAACCTGAAAAGACTTCTAGAGTAGGGAGTGGGAGTGGAGAGAATGCCTCTAGTGGTTGAGGTTGAATCTCCCAATAACTTGGCAGACTTACATTAGCTTTCTAGGACTGTTGTAATGAAATACTACAAACTGGGTGGCTTAAACAACAGTAATTTATTGTCTCAGAGTTCTGGAGGCTAGAAGTCCATGATGAAAGTGTCAGCAGGGTTGGTTCCTTCTGAGCACTGTTAGAAAGAAATTATTCCAGCTTCTTCCCTAGCTTCTGGTGGTTTACTTGCAATCATCAACACTCTCTGGCTTGTAGACATACCATCCTGATCTCAGTTTTTGGCTTCATCAACTATGCACATATTGAGTGTCTTAGTCATTTAGGGCTGCTGTAACAAAAATACCACAGACTGAATAGCTTAAAAAACATACATTTATTTATCACAGTTCTAGAGGCTGGGAAATCCAAGATCAAAGCACTATCAGAGTCCGTGTCTGGTGAAGACACTCTTCTTGGTCTTCATGGCTGTCTTTTTCTCATATCCTGACATGGCAGAGAGGAGGGAAAGAGAGTAACCTTTCTTGTGTCTTCTTCTATAAGAGCATTAATCTCATTCGTGGGAGCTCCACTCTTATGACCTAATCACTTCCCAAAGGCCCCACCTCCTATCATCATTACATTGGCAGTTGGCATTTCAACATATAGATTTGGAGAGCGGGGAATTCATTCCATAACAGTGATGCCACTTGCTGAAATAGGGAAGATTGTGAGAGGGAATGATCTATAGGGTGGAGAAAACCAATAGTCTTTTGGCTAAGTTCATATCAAAATACCTGTAGTCACACAGATGAGGATATCAAGTAAATAGTTGGATAGATGAATTTTGAGCTATATTGACAGCAGAATTAGAGGTAGAGCTAGAAAATCATTGTCACTGTCATATTATATTTAAAACCAAGGTTCAGGGGCACCTGGGTGGCTCAGTTGGTTGAGCATCCAACTCTTGATTTCAGCTTAGGTCATGATATTAGTATATATGGTAAAAGGATCATTTTGCAGTGGATAAAAATATTGAATCACTATGATACACACATGAAATGAATAGGCTACTATATGTCAATAATATTCTATTTAAAAAAAAAGTAACTTGGAAAAAAAGCCTGCTCAAGAAGAAATGAAAAATGTAAATGTTTCCTTTTCTATATTTTCAAAAATTAAATCCACAGTTTGTAATCTTCCTACAAGGAGATCTTTAGGCCCTGTTGAATTTTTATAAACATTTAATAAAGAAATAATACAGAACTTGATAGGGAAACAAAGGCAAGAGCAATGTGGCTTAAATTAAATCTCCTTAGAGCTTGCAGCCCACTGATAGACGTCTGAAACGTGCAGGGCATTACCTTGCACCAGGAACTCATGGCTGCCTTACTTCCTTCATGGTTTTGTGTTAAAGACTAAAAGTAACCTTATCTTAACAGCAGCTAGCCCCTCAAGGTCCTGAAAGCCTTGGTTCCAAATTCCTTAGAGACTTAGGCTAACCCTAACCACCACTAACTTAAAAGTATATAATTAGTCACTCTTCATAACCTAGTGCAGCTGTTTCTACCCACAGGTCTTGTCCCCATGCTTTATTTAAATCATCATTTTGCTCCAGAGATGTCTCAGGAATTCTTCCTTAGCCATTTGCTCAAGAACCCCATCAATCTTAACAAACTTGAAGATATTAAAAAAACTGAGAAACAAATAGCAACTCAATGTACTAGGCCAACATAATATTATACCAAAATGTGACCCAAAGTCATACACAAAAAGAAATACAAGTTAATCTCTGTTAAGAACATAAATACATATATACTAACAGATTGAATCCAGCCATTCATAAAAAGGCTAGTGCATCATGATCAAATTGAATTTCCCCAGAAATGCAAATATGGTTTAACTTTGAAGATATTAATCCATAAAATTCACCATATTAAAAAATAAAATAAAATCATATGATCATCTCAAGAGATGCAGATAAACCTTTTATAAAATTCAATTCCTATTTAAGACAAAAACTCAACAGACTAGGAATAAAAAGAAATATTCTTCATCTGACTAATATTATCTCCTAAAAAACATGGAGGGTGGACACTACAACTAACATTATTCTTGATGGTAAAATACTGAAAGATTTTTCTCTGAAATCAACAATGAGATAGGATTTTTGCTCTCATCACTTTTATCCATCACTGTATCTGATGTCGTAACCACTTTATTAAAGCAGAGGGAAATGGTATAATAATTGAAAAAGAAGAAATAAAAATTGTTATATGCAGATGATACGATCACATACATAGAAAATCCAAGTAAGTCTGTAAATTTTAATATTACTTTATGAATTTAGAAAGTTCATTGGAAACAAGATTAGTGAAAAAATTTGTTGTACTTTTATCCATAGAAAAATAACAGAGAAATAAATTATAAAAAGAAGACCACTTAAAAATAGCAGCCACCTCAAATCAAATATTTAGAAATAAATCTATTAAAAATGAGCAATTGTGCCAAACCAAAAACTACATAACATTATTGTTGTGGAGGGAAGAAAAGACCCAACTCCAAACCTCCCTAGCCATCCTGGAAAATGAGAAGAACTTACATTGGAAAAATGAGAAGAACATGTGAAGTCCACAGCCCAGGCACACAGCCTGGCTAAACGACTGAGATTTAAACATGAGACAAAAGATCACTTCCCCTTTGCCGTATCTTACCACCACATCACTAAACATCTATTTACTTAAGTTCCTTTTAACACGTACACCATGTCTAGCTTTCCACAAAACATCAGAAGGCATACTAATGGCAAAAAAGCACAGAATGAAGAAACAGAGCAAGCATCAGAACAAGACTCGATACGATAGAGATGATGGAATTATTATACTGCAAACTTAAAATACCTATGATTACTATGTTAAAAATGATAAATGGAAAAAGCAGACAACATTCAAGGACAGATGGATAATGTAAGCAGAGAGAAGGAAATTCAAAGAAAAAATTTAAAAATGCTAGAGATCAAAAACACTGTAACAGAAATGAAGAATGCCTTTGATGGGCTCATAAGTAGACTAAAATCACCAAAATATTCCCTACAACTAAAAAGCTATTTTAGCAAGGTTGCAGGATTCAACATTAACATACAAAAGTCAATCATTTTCCTATATACCAGGAATGGACAACTGGACTCTGAAGTGAAAAACAATACCATTTATATTAGCACCCCCTCAAATGAAATACTTAGGTATAAATCTAACAAAATATATACAAGATCTACGTGAGGTATGCCACACAACTCTGATGGAAGAAATTAAAGTACTAAGTAAATGGAGAGATAGTCCATGTTTATAGAAAGGGAGACAATATTGCTAAGATACCAGTTCTTCCCAAACTGGTCTATAGACTCAAAGAAGTACCAACCAAAATCTCAACTAGTTTGCGGATTTTGACAAACTGATTAAAAAATTTATATGGAAAGGTGAAAGATGCAACAGAGTTAATACAGAACTAAAGAAGATAACAAAGTTAGAGGACTGAAATTACACAATTTCAAGATGCTCTATAATATTACGATAAGACATTATGGTATTAACAAAAGAATAAACAAATATATCACTGGAACAGAATAAAGAGCCTGTAAATAGACAAACCTAAATATAGTCAACTTAACTTCAACAAAATTAATACAACGGAGAAAAGAGAGTTTTTTCAACAAATGGGCTGAAATAACTAAATATCGCATGCCAAAAAAAATGTAGACACAGATCTTAACAGTTCTCACAAATATTAACTCAAAATGCATCATAGACTTAAATATAAAATGAAAAACTATAAATATTCTACAAGATAACATAGGAGAAAATCTAAATGACCTTGGGTATGGCGATGACATTTTAGATTGAACACCGAAAGCTTGATCCATGAAAGAAATAATTGATAGGTTGGATTTCATTAAAATTAAAAACTTGTACTGTAAGAAAGACACTGTGAAAAGATAAGAAGACAAGGTGCAGAATGGGAGAAAATATTTATAAAAACACACCTGTAAAAAGACTGTTATTCAAAATATACGAAGACCTCTTAAAATTCAACAGTAAGAAAACAAACAACCTAATTAAAAAATAAACCAAAGAACTGAATAGACATCTCACCAAACAAGATACAGAAATGGAACATAAGCACCTAAAAAGATGCTTAACATCATATTTTACTGGGGAATTGCAAAACTAAAAAAACACTGTGATATCCCTACAAATGGAATGGAAAAAAGAAACCCACCACGAACACCAAATGCTGATGTAGAATAACAGGAACTCTTATTCATTGTTATGAGTGGAATGCAAAATGGTACAGACACTATGGAAGACAGTTTGGCAGTTTTTTACAAAACTAAACATACACTTACCATATGATCTAGCAATCATGCTCCTTGATATTTACTCAAATTAGCTGAAAACTTACATCCACACAAAACCTGCACATGAATGTTTATATCAGCTTTCTTTATAATCACCAAAACTTGGAAGCAATCAAGATATCCTTCAGTAGATGAATAGATTAATTAACTAACTATGGTACAACCAAACAATGGAAGGGTATTTAGCACTTAAAAAAAAAAAAAAAGAGCTATGAAGCCATGAAAAGACATGGGGGAAATGTAAATGCACATTACTAAACAAAACAAGCGAGATGAAAAGGTTATGATTCTAACTATATGACATAATGGAAAAGGCAAAACCACTGAAATAGTAAAAAGATCAGTTGTGCCAATGGTTAGGGAGGGATACACGAGCAGAGCACAGAAGATTTTTAGACAGTGAAACTTTTCCGTAGGACAGGATAATGGTGGAGACATGCACTGTACATTTCTTAAAACCCACAGACAAAGACTAAGAACAAACTGAGGGTGAGGGGAGTGAGGGAGGGGGGAAGAGGGGGTGACGGGCATTAAAGAGGGCACATGTTGGGATGAACACTGGGTGTTATATGTAAACCAATTTGAAAATAAACTATTATAAAATTAAAAAAAAAAACACAGAATGTACAAGCTCAAGAGTGAACTCTATGTAAACTATGGACTTTGGGTGATACTGATGGTCAATGTAGGTTCATCAGTTATAACAAATGTACCACTCTGGCTGAAACTGTAGCTAATGGGAGAAATTGTGAGTGGGGAGGGGATTCACAAGAACTCTGTACTTTTCACTCAATTTGGTTGTGAATCTAAAGATGCTCTAAAATAAATCCTACTAAAAATTGTTGAGATAAAGAAAATCTTATTAGTTGCTTCACTGGCTGTGATAACGGTTAGAGCCTCAGATCAGCAAGTACCACCAGAAGATCCCAGAAGCCCTCCCCAACAATGGAAGAGGATCAGGAGCTGGAGAGAAAAATATCTCAGGGGCCGAAGGCAAGAGGAAGACAGCCCTGGAAATGGCCCAGGCTGCTGGAACAGAGAGACACTATAGCATTTGTATGCACAAGGGGGACCATACCCTAGGACATTCTCTTCATTCCATGATGACGAAGAATTTGGAAGTGGAATTTTGGGGTTACACTATAACCCATCCTTCAGAGAGAAAAATTAACTTACGCATTCAGACTCGAGGTGCTCTTCCAGCTGTTGAGCCCTTTCAGAGGCCTGAGTGAGCTCAGGAATGGCTGCCAAAATGTGCTAGACAAATGTGGGGCCAGCATAAAGGAATATAAGGATCAAAAAGCAAGCAGAAATGAATCCACATTCTAGTCCTATATGCACTATGTAGGGAGGACTCTAGGATATTCTCTTCATGATCTTGCAAAACCCAGAAGTGGAAGTTCGTAATTACAACATGGTTTGTCCTTCAGGAAGATGCGCTTCTAGCTATTAACCCATTACAGCTGTTGGAATCCCTGCAAGAACCTTTGTATTGATCTAATAAATTCCCCCTTTTATTTAAATTTAAAAAAAGAAGAAGAAAAGAAAATCTTATTAAATGAAGAACTATACAATGCTCATAGACTGGAAGACTTAATATAGTAAAATATTAATTATCTTAAACTTAGTCTACAGATTCAGTGCAATCCTTTTTTTAATTTTATTTTTAATGTTTATTTTTTTTTAACATTTATTTATTTTTGAGAGACATAGAGACAGAGAGTGAGCAGGGGAAGGGCACAGAGAAAGGGAGACACAGAATCCAAAGCAGGCTCCAGGCTCTGAGCCAGCAGCACAGAGCCCGACACGGGGCTCGAACTCACAGACTGTGAGATCATGACCTGAGCCGAAGTCGGCCGCTCAACCAACTGAGCCACCCAAGCGCCCCTGTTTATTTATTTTTGAGAGACAGAGAGACAGAGTGTGTGAGTGGGGGAGGGGCAGAGAGAGAGAGGGAGACACAGAATCCCAAGGAGGCTCCAGGCTCTGAGCTGTCAGCACAGAGCCCAACGCAGGGCTTGAACTCATGAGCTGTGAGATGATGACCTGAGCTGACGTCCGACACTTAACTGACTGAGCCACCCAGGTGCCCCCAGTGTAATCCTACTCAAAATCTCAAGTTATGAGTTTACAAGTTACTTGTAAATTATATACAGAAATTCAAAAAGCCAAGAATATCTAGGTATATCTTTTTAGGAATGGTTCCTGTTGATTTGCTATTTTCCTTTGAATGTGCTATACTTTCCTATTCATTTGTATGCCTTGTGATATTTATGTTGAAAACTGGACATTTGAATCCAACAATGTGGTAACTCAGGAAATTATATTCCTTCCCTTTCTAAGTTTTGCCATTTTTTTATTTTTGCTTTTTTGTGTTTGTGTTTTTATTTTTGTAGGCTACTCCCATACCAAGAATCAGCCTGACTGTAAACTTAAGGTCTCCTCAAATCTTTTATGAATGTGCATCTTTCCCTGTTCATGTGAAATCACTTCCTAATTTTCCCCATATATGCAGTTGCTTTTGAATGTCATAATACTTAGGGTCTGGATCCTATGAAAAATGGAAAAAGTGAAAAACGAAAGCAGGGGGCAGGTCCTTGAAATCCCCTGGAAGTCACTATATCCAGAGGAGGAGGGGCTTATAACACTGAGGAGAGGTGCAACAGCACCCACCTGACTCTTGCCATGGCTGTGAATGGAAATGGCAATCATAATCAGAGTACAGATCCCCAACATTTGGAGGGCAGTATCCTTTTTGCTGACCTCGGCTCCTACGGGCTCTGTGCAGGTTGCTCTGGGAACACATGCACAGCTTCCTGCTACATGGCTAGGAATGGATGACGGGTAGTTAGTACTGTGCTGAGAGCTAAAATGAACCAATAACTTCAATTTACCATCTAAGACTTACCTTGGAGGTTGCAAGCCTTCAACACACTCTAGAGTTCCAAAATGTAGGCATAGCTCAGATATATGCAGGTTCAGTTCCAGACCATTGCAATAAGGCAAATATTACCAAAAAAGTAAATTAAATAAATTCTTTGGCTTCCCAATGCATAAAAATATATGTTTAGGGGCACCTGGGTGGCTCAGTCAGTTAAGCATCTGACTTCAGCTCAGGTCATGAACTCGTTGTTCATGGGTTCGAACCCCGCATTGGGCTCTGGCTGACAGCTCAGAGCCTGGAGGCTGCTTCGGATTCTGTGTCTCTCTCCCTCTCTGTTCCTCCCTGCTCTCACTGTCCCTCTCCCTCTAAAAAATAAATAAAGATCAAAACAATTTTTTTAGAAAAAAAAAATGTTTGCACCATACCGTAATCTATTAACTGTGCATTAACATTATAACTAAAAAAGTACATATCCGATTTTTAAAAACACTATTGCTAAAAAATGCTAACCAACATCAGGTTTTAGTGAGTTGTAATCTCAGGTGACAGATCCCCATAATAAATAAAATAATAATGAAAAAGTTTGAAATATTGTAAGAACTACCAAAATGTGGCAGAGACTTGAAGTGAGAGAATATTGTTGGAAAATTTATGCCAATAGACTTGCTTGACTCAGAGTTGTCACAAACCTTCATTTTGTTAAAAACACAAAATTGTGCAAAGCACAATTAGGTGAAGCATAATAAAACAAGTATGTCTGCAGTTATACCAGACGGTTTCCCCCAGTACAACTGTTATGTAGACAAGAAGACGGATTCCTGACTGTTTAGCTACTCTGCATCATCCCAGAATGCTCCCTTCAGAAATATCTTGAAGAAGAACAAAGATTGAGGACCTATACTAACAGACATTAAACCTATGAAAAACTACGGTAATTCAGATTGTGTGCTTTGACCTAAGGATAAACAAACACGCCAGTGGAAGAGAACAGAAACAGTCTCACACTTACGTGACCACTTGATTTAACTGTAGATCTAATTATAAAAGTAATAAAATAAAGGTATAGAATATATCACAGGAAAATACTTTCATGATCTTGGAGTAGGCAAAGATTGTTTAAAGAATACAAAGGAAGCAGTAACCATAAAGAAGAAAATAGATGAATTGGACTACATTAAAATTAAACACTTCTGTTCATCAAAAGAGATGTTTAAAAAGCAAACCACAGAGCAGAAAAACTTATTTGCCATATATGTAATATATATATTACATATATAATTATAAACAACATGTATAAGATGATCTCTACAAAGAATAATAATAAGATAACAGAAAAAATGGGCACAAAACTTTAACAGACACTTTCCCAAAGAGTGTCACGAATGGTTAATAAATGTTTGCAAAAGCGTTCTTTTTCTTACTCACCAAGAAACGAAAGTTTACACCACAATGAAATATTATTACATAATTGCCAGAATGGCAATATTTAAAGGACTGATAACACCAAGGTTTGATGAGGCTGAGAAATAACCACAATTTTCATATTGCTGTTGGGAAGTATAAATTTAGAAAACTATTCAGCAGTATTTACAAAACTGAACATGAAACATCTACCCTTATGACCAGATAATTTAACTTCTTTGTATTTACTCAACAGAGGCGTATGCAGATTTGTGCGCCAGAAAACCTGTGGATGATAGTCATAGTAGCACTGTTTACATCGTCAGGTAACTTAAATGTCCATCAGCAGTAGAAAAGATAAATAAATTGTTGTGTATTCACGTGAAGGAATACTATACAACAATGAGAATGAACAAGTTACAACCATATGTGACAATGTGAATGAATTTCACACATATAATATAAATTACAGTATTCACAAAAGAATACCTAGGGTAATAGTCCATTCATATAATGGAAGAACTAATTAATTCTACTAATGGTAATAGTCCATTCAAAAACAGGAAGAACTAATTAATGACGACAGCAGATAAAATAATTGCTGATTCTGCATATGGGAGGGTGCATGAGGAAGAGTTTAAGAATGATAATAATGTTTTATTCTCATCTGGATGGTGATGAAATAGGTGTATTCACTTTGTGAAAATTCATTTGCGCTTTAGAGAAATATTTAGGCTACTTTCGTACTTTTGAATTATATTCTGTTTTGCTTCTCACAGTTAGATCCTACATAAAAACACCAAAGACCAAAACATCTATGCATGGGTAATCCATAAAGATAAAAATAATTTTAAATGTTATACCAAATTGACAACCTAAAAAAAAAAAACACTAATTAAATTAAAAATATCCACAATATAAACAAATGAACAATACTATAAGAGATGCCTTTAAATCATAATTTATTATAAGCTGCTCTTCTTTAGGATTAATTGCCTAGTTTTTTGTTATTTCATATTGAACCAAATCATTAAAATATATATCACCTCTTATACACCTGAGGAAATATGACCAACCTTCCATATATATATATAGAGAGAGAGAAAAAATATATAAAGTGCCAAAGGGACCCCTGAGTGGCTCAGTCAGTTAAGTAACTGACTCCTGATTTCAGCTCAGGTCATGATCTCACGGTTCGTAGGATGGAGCCCACATTGGCCTCTACATTGACAGTACGGAGCCTGCTTGGGATTCTCTCTCTCCCTCTCTCAAAATAAATATATAAACTTAAGGGGAAAAAAGGTGCCAAAAACTCCTTGCTTTCCTTTTTGAACACATGAGCTTTAGGCATATAAAAAAAGTAATACCTGACCAGATTGGTATCAGTGTTAGCCTAGTTACCAACCAATCGGTGTAGCTTTGAATTAAACATCATTGTTATAAATTCATAACCAAAATATTAAAAAAAGGAGATTCCCAAAGATACATACTTTAAAGTGTTTCGACGATGGGAAGAACTGTTTTTCATTTGTGAGTTATTTTTAATAAATAAGTGATTATTATGAGATCTGTGAGCTTACCTTATCTCCATCACTATTTCACTTCAGCCAAGTCATTTACTCCTTGGTCACTTTCATCATCTATAAAACAGAGAAATTAGATAAGGTCCTTATTTAGCCTTAGCATTCTAAGAATAAAGCAAATGTTGATGAAAGTAAAGCTTCTACTCCAGCGACTGAATTATCTTTGCTAATATTAACTCCTGCATAGAAAACACAGAAAGATTTTGTTCATTAATTGTCCTCAAATATGTATCATTTCATAACCTTGAGATTGCAATTACTAATTTATGATGCCAACTTAGTGATACTAATTTTGAAAGTGTCTCTTCTTTATTTTAATATTTAAGATTATTAATTAATGTTAAAATTATCAAGGGGTTGTTTTTTTTTAATTTTTTTTAACATTTATTACTGAGAGACATAGAGAGAGCATGAGTGGCAGAGGAGTAGAGAGTGGGGAGACACAGAATCAGAAGCAGGATCCAGGCTCTGAGCAGTCAGCACAGAGCCTGCCGCGGGGCTCGAACTCACAAACCGCGAGATCACGACCTGGGCCCAAGTCGGACGCTGAACTGACTGAGCCACCCAGGCACCCCTCAAGTGGTTGTTTTATAGCTAGTACATATAATTGTGCTGCAACTCTTTAGGATTCTAACTCTGTCTCAGAACCTCTTTTTCCGTTGTGTTTTCAGAGGGAGACAACACAAATAATATTCCCAGAGGAATGCTAGGTTTCTCATATATCCCTGATGATATTGATAAGACATTCACAGTATACTTGGTAAGAAACAGGATGGCAGGAGGAAAAAAATCAGTAGTGTAATCAGAAAATATAACTCTTCTAGGAAATGTTATGTTATTTTCAAACATGTCACCAATCTGTACAAGTTATTGTCAGGAAACAGTCTATCTCTATAACAAGAGGCAACATTAAAAGAACCTGTTACTATTCAAATTTCCAGACTACCAAGGTAAGAGAATTCAAGGTGGGAGTTATATGAAGGACAGCTTGTATCAAAAGGAAGCAAAATGTCTCAGAAGCGGTTCTGATCCCTTGTAAACACATAGAATGATAGACTCTTACTAAGTTTTCTCTTTACTTAGAAAGTCTGTGTTAATGTTGGTGCACTCAGCTCCCAAAGGGTAGAGAGAGCAATATTAGATAATTAAGCAAAAGCAATATGCTAAAGAAACTTAAATAATATGAATACTCACCCTTTTCAGCCCAAAATATTTCTGGTGTTCATATTAGAATGACTTAAAAAATCGGACAGAGTAAAATATTTAGGGTTGAAAATATCTTTGTGGAAAATACCCAGGTAAGTAAAATGCCTCACCCAAGTTCACATAGCCAGATAGTGAGAAAAAAAAAAAAAAACAAAAAAACAGGAGAAGAACCTGTTACTAATAATAGGCAATGGTCAGTAGTTTTGACCTCCAAGTGGTCAGTAGGCAATAGACAAAAAGACGAAAGACACATCTATTATTGAAGACACTTTGCATTATTGCGTATAGGCAGGCAAGGTAACATAACAAACCATATGTAAAGGAGCAACACATAAACAGGCAAATATACATATAAAAAGCTATAAAAGGGTATGTGTCTGTTTATATATACACACACATAAACATATATGTGCATATGTACCATATATATTATATATCTTATTTATATATATATACCTATATGCCTTTATATATGCCTTATATATACAAACCAATTTATATATATCTATATATAGATATATAGATGCATCTATATATAAAGATATATGTGTGTGTGCATACATATAAGGATATATTTAAACCACATCTCATAAAAAGCACAGTAGGGTCTATTACCAAGAGAGGCATAAGAGGTAACCTTTTGATATCTCTTTTCAGAGATCTTAGGATCTTATCTGATGGAAGATTGACATTGTTATAGCACTATTTAGTTAGTAAAGGAAATGTTCCCAGATGAATCCAGGTAGTTCTCTCTTCTCTAGGTAAAAAAATATCATTGAAACTCCTTACATGGCCTTCACAATATCTAAAAGACTTAAAAATAGGTAACCCCCAAATTATATAAATTCTGCATAGCGAAGAGTAAGGCAATGAAGAATACCAGCTCCAACTAAATTATTAAATTCACATCACAAAAAGAGACTATAAAAGTGTTCTAAACCAGAAAGATGCATAGGAAATCACACTAATGACTTAAAAAATAATTAAGATCTCACCAAGATATAAAAGCATATTAAGAAGAACGGAGAGGAATGAAAAGCACACCAAAGTAGGCTTGAAAAGTCTGCAGGTCCAGACTTCTGTGTCTTAAGCCAGGTGCCTATTAAAACTCTTCCCTATTCTTTCTGAATATTCTCTTTTAAACCTGCTGAGTAGAATCCATTTTCTCACTCTTAACCTAGTGCTCTTTACACTTTATCTTGCTACTCTTTTCCTTTTGTCCATTAAAGATTAATATTAACCAGAGCTAAGTTGTTCTGCTATTTAAAACTTTAAAAATGAAAATAATTCAGTAGAAAATAGGTAAGTAATTAAAGACATTTTTTTTGAATTGTCAGGATAATTGCCTCAATAATCCCCTCCATAAAATACATAGGCTTCATCTTAGTAAAACTATATCTTATCATTATCCATAAAAATACATAGGCTTCTTCTTAGTAAAACTGTGTGTTGTTATTAAATAACTTACTATAAGCCAAAGTATAGTGTCCAACCTAAACCTTCCACCTTTTTTGGTAAATGGCACAACCATAATTCATACTAGTTTAAGCAAAATAAGGGAAAAGAGTGGCTTAAGTAGCTAAGCAATCAGGGTCTATCCAGCTATAGGCATACCTAGATCCAGAGGATGCAAAAGATAATCAGGACAGTCTCTTTTTCTATTTTAGGGCTCTGCTACCACAGTATTCTCAGAGAAGCTCTATCCATATTGTGGCAAATATGAACAACAGAAGCCTCTCACTTACATTCTTTCAGCTTAGCAACCCTACTGGAGAGAAAGTACATCTTTCCAGAATTTCCAGCAAAATGTACCAGGACTGATGCGCTCTCATCATGACCTGGTTTGGATCATACGTCCATCCTTTTTTAATTTTTATTTTCTTTATGTTTATTTATTTTTGAGGGAGACACAACATGAGCGGGGGAGGGGCAGAGAGTGAGGGAGACACAGAATTGGAAGCAGGCTCCAGGCTCTGAGCTGTCAGCATACAGACCAATGCTGGGCTGGAAACCACAAACCGTGAGATCAGGACCTCAGCTGAAGTCAGATGCTTAATCAATTGAGCCACCTTGGCGCCCCTGATCATGCATCCATCCCTGATATAACATATCCGTTTTCTCCTTGGTCCAACTAGAGTTTTCATGCTCTCTCAAGTCAGAAGATGGACTCAAACCTACCCAAACTATAGAAACTGATTGGGACGGAGGAGTAATTTCCTCCTGTAAAAGAAAAATCAGGTTCTCTTTCCCAAAGAGAGAAGAGATGCTAGTCACAGAGGCGAGAAACAGAAATGTCCTTTCCTAAGATATATACTCTAGAAAAACATAAGTATCTCATGAAAACACATGATACCATGGAATATACCCAAAGATAATATTTTAAGATGTATACTTTGCACTATGGATGATCATTGTGACCTTTAACACCTTACAAATAAAGATGTCATCTTTTGAAAGACAATGAACTTGATATGCCAATTGCTAAATAATAAAATGTTACTGACCTTTCAGCCAAGGAACTAGAGAATCAAAAAAATTTAAAATATTACCTCATGGGACTATACAACTTTTTAAAATATTTATTCTTTATTTATTTTGAGAGAGAGAGCGTGTGCCACAAGCAGGGAAGGGCAGAGAGAATTCCAAGGAGCCTATATGCTGTCAGCACAGAGCCTGATGCAGGCCTCACTTCCATGAATCGTGAGATCATGACCTGAGCCAAAATCAGAGTCAGACACTAAACCAAGTGAGCCACCCAGGCGTCCCTATAACTTTTTAATTAAAAAATTATTCATAGTTAATCATTTATGCAGTCAGCCATTTGTGAAAAATAAACTGGCTTATATGGTTTCAGTGTTGCACTTCGGTGACATCTATACTTTTTTATGACTATTTACAGAGATCTTGAACTTCTTGTAAAATCTGCTACCATAGTAATCTCAGCAAATAATTAGCTCCTCAGGGAAAATTCCAATTCTTCATAACTTCCAGTTGAAACAGAAAATAGCCTTTAGCTCTTCTTCCTAAATTATGATACATTTAGTACTTATACCTTGCTGCCTACTACATTTGTAAGGAAAACTAAATTTTTTTTCTGAGAAATGCTTGCAGACATTCTATCTCCATCTTCCAAGTATTTAAAGATGAAAATCAATTTAATTTTAAATAATCTATTAACAGGTTTAGGGAAATTAAAACACCACAGAGTTTATAGCCTTGCAAATTATTTTAAAAATGAAAAGCCAACTCTGTTCTTTCTCTTCCATTTCACAATCCCTCGTGGCTAGAAATAGACAACAAATTATATGCAATGAACATTATTTCTGTTTACTTGAGGAAAATGACTATTTTCAAGTTAAGAGTATTAAATGTATCCCTAAATAGTTCAAAACTAATAACATGAAGCACAAATGCTGAATTCTAATGTAAATATGTTTCATCATTTATTTATATTGTGTTTTATCCTAAAAGGATTTTAAAGCAACTTAAAAGATGCAAAACTAGAACAAATAAACAAAGGTAAAGAAAAAGGAAAATACACCTAAAACTATAAAATACTTATGAATAAATCTAACCAAAGAGGTGAAAAGTCTATACACTGAAAACTATAGAAAGCTTATGAAAGAAATTGAAGACAAAAAGAAATGGAGAAAAATTGCATGCTCCTGGATAGGAAGAACAAATACTCTTAAAATGTCAATACATTTCAATGTAATCTATATTTTCAATGCAATACCTACCAAAATAACACCAGCATTCTTCACAGAGCTACAACAAAGAGTCCTAAAGTTTGTATGGAATCAGAAAAGACCCTGAATAGCCAAAGCAAACCTGAAAAAGAAAACCAAAGCAGGAGACATCACAATCCCAGACTTTAAGCTGTATTACAAAACTGTAATCAAGACAGTTTTGTAATGGCACAAAAACAGACACTCACATCAATGGAACAGAATAGAGAACACAGAAACAGAAACGTATGGCCAACTCATCTTTGACAAAGCAGGAAAGAATATCCAGTGGAATAAAGACAGTGTCTTCAACAAGTGGTGCTGGGAAAACCGGACAGCGACATGCAGAAAAATGAACCTGGACTACTTTCTTACACCATACACAAAAATAAATTCGAAATGGATGAAAGACCTAAATGTAAGACAGGAAGCCATCAAAATCCTCAAGAAGAAAGCAGGCAAAAACCTCTTTATAACCTCGGATGTAGCGACTTCTTACTTAACACATTTCCACAGGCAAGGGATACAAAAGCAAAAATGAACTACTGGGACCTCATCAAAATAAAAAGCTTCTGCACAGTGAAGGAAACAATTAGCAAAACTAAAAGGCAACCAAGAGAATGGGAGAAGATATTTGCAAATGACATATCAGATAAAGCGTTAGTATCCAAAATCTATAAAGAACTTATCAAACTCAACGCCCAAAAAAACAAATAGTTAGGTGGAGAAATGGTCCAAAGGCATGAACAGACACTTCTCCAAAGGAGACATCCAGAAGGCCAACAGACACATGAAATGATGTTCAACGTCACTCATCATCAGGAAAATACAAATCAAAACCACAATGAGATACCACCTCACACCAGTCAGAGGGGCTAACATTAATAACTCAGGCAACAACAGATGCTGGCGAGGATGTGGAGAAAGAGGATCTCTTTTACACTGCTGGTGGGAATGCTAACTGGTGCAGTCACTCTGGAAAACGGTATGGAGGTTCCTCAAAATATTAAAAATAGAACTACCCTACGACCCAGCAATTGCACTATTAGGTATTTATCCAAGGGATACAGGTATCCTGTTTCAAAGGGACACATGCACCTCAATGTTTATAGCAGCACTATCAATAATAGCCAAAGTATGGAAAGAACCCAAATGTCCATCAATGGATGAAAGGATAAAGAAGATGTGGTATATATATATATATATATATACACAATGGAGTATTACTCGGCAATCAAAAAGAAGGAAATCTTGCCTTTTGCAACTACGTGGATGTAACTAGAGGGTATCATGCTAAGTGAAATTAGTCAATCAGAGAAAGACAAATATCATATGACTTCACTCATATGAGGACTTTAAAATACAAAGCAGATGAACATAAGAGAAGGAAGCAAAAATAATATAAAAACAGGGAGGGGGACAAAAATATAAGAGACTCTTATATATGGAGAACAAACAGAGGGTTACAGGAGGGCTTGTGGGAGAGGGGATGAGTTAAATGGGTAAGCGGCATTAAGGAATCATTGTTGTACTATATGCTAAAGAACGTGGATGTAGAATTTTTAATAAATAAATAAATAAATAAAAAATAAAAAGGAAAATAGGTGTATGAAAGCAAGTTGAAGCCAAGAATAAACTTTGTACTCAATACCATGATGTTCACTTGCAAACTGTGGATGTTAACATAGGTACTTTGGTTTCAAAACCACTGAAAGAACAACTCTAAGTTATACTGATACAAGATAAAATACTGGTCAGCAAGTTGTAGATGAGAAGTGCGTGTATGCAAATATTAAAATCTGGCAAACTGAGTACATATTTGTAGTCAGTATAATACATACATACACAAACCTAAAACATACATAAATAAACTTAAAAAAATAAAAGTTAATGCTTTTCTATAGATCAGCAATAGCAATAAACAAGTGGAATTTGAAATTAAAAATACAATACCATTTATATTAGCACTCTAAAAATGAAAAACTCACGTTTAAATTGAATAAAATATATACAAGATCTATATGACGAAGAATATGAAACCTTGACAAAAAAATTAAAGTAAAACTAAAGAAGGAGAGATAGTCTATGTTCATGGAAAGAAAGACAGTATTGTCAAGATGTCAGTTCTTCTCAAGTTAATCTATAGATTCATTGTGCCCCAAGCAAAATCTCAGGAAGTTATTTTGTGGATCTTGACAAATTCATTCTAAAGTTTATGTGGAGAGGTAAAAGACACAGGATAGCCAACATAGCATTAAAAGAGAATTACAAAGTTGGAGGACACCATCCTACTTCAAGATTTACTATAAAGCAATATTAATTGACACGGTGTAGTATTAATGAAAGAATTTAAAAAATAGATCAATGGACCAGAATAGAGAGCTCAGAAACAAACTCACATAAATATAGTCAATTGATCTTGACAAAAAATCAAAAGTGGGGCACCTGGGTGGCTCAGTCAGTTGAGTGTCTGACTCTTGATCTCAGCTCAGGTCATGATCTCAATGGTTCATGAGACTGAGCCCCATGTTGAGCTCTGCCCTGACAGTGCCAGCCTGCTTGGGATTCTGTCGCTCATTTTCTCTCTTCCTCTCCCCTTCTCATACACATGTGCGCTCTCTCTCTCTCTCTTGCTCTCTCTCGCTCTCTCTCTCTCTCTCTCACACACACACACACACACACACACACACACAATGCAAAAGTAATACAAGGGAGAAAATATAATCTTTTCAACAAATGTTACATTAACCAGGTATCACCTGTGAAAAAAGTGAATCTGTACCTAGAACTTATGTTCTTCTCAAAAATTAACAGAAAAATATATTCCTGACCTAAATGTGAAATGCAAAACAACAAAACTACCAGATAACATAATAGAAAACCTAGATGATCATGGGTATGCAATGACTTTTTTATATAAAACCAAAATCATGATCTGTGAAAGAAAGAATGGATAAACTAGGCTTCATTAAAATTAAAAATTTCTGCTCTGTAAAGGAAAATAGCCAATAGAATTAGAAGACAAGCATAGACAGGGAGAAAATATTTGAAAAAAAATATATATATAAAGGATTGGTATCCAAAATATACCAAAAACTCTTAAAACTCAACAACAACAACAACAACAAAAAAACCAGTCCAATTTAAAAATAGGCCAAAGACCAGGACACCTCACCAAAAAGGAATAGATGGAAAATAAGTATATGAAAAGATGCTCCACATCATATGTCATCAGGAAATTACAAATTAAAACAACCACAAGACAACACTATACATCATCAGACTGACCAAAATTTGGAATACTGACAATACCAAATGCTGGTGAGGATGTGGAGAAACAGAAACTCTCACTTGCTATGGGTGAAATGTAAAATGATACAGCTAGTTTGGAAGACAGTTTGGTAGTTTCTTATAAAACTAAATATCCTCTTACCACATAATCTAACAATCATGCTCTTTGGTATTTACTCAAAGAGTTTATAACTTAAGTTTACATAAAAACACACACCAGATATTTATAGCAGCTTTATTTATAATGTTCAAACTTTGAAGCAAGCAAGATGTCCTTCAGTAAGTGAATGGATAAATACTGCAGTACATCCTAACAAAGGAATATTATTCAGTTCTAACAAGAAATGATCTAATCAAACCATGAAAAGATATGGAGGAAACATAAATGCATACTACTAAATGAAAGAAGAAAACCTTATGTGATTCCACCTATACGACGTTCTGGAAGGGGCAGAACTATGGGAACAGCAGAAAGATCAATAGTTGCCAGGGGCTGGGGGCAGATGCAGATGAAAGATGAATAGACCAACCACAGAGCATCTGTAGGGCAGTGAACATACTCTGTAAGATACTATCATAATGCATACATGTCATTATATATTTGTTAAAACCCATAAAATATGCAATATCAAGAGTGCATTTTAATGTAAACTATGGACTTTAGGTAATTATGAAACGTTAATGCAGGTTCATCAGTTGTAACAAATCTATCACTCTGGTTGGGGATATTGATAAGGGGGGAGGCTATACATGTGTTACAGCAGAGGGTATCTGGGAAATATTTGTACCTGCCTCTAAATTCACTGTGAACCTTAAACTGCTCTAAAAAGAAAAAAAAAAAATAGCAAACCCTGGAAACAACACTTAGAGTACCATCTCATCGATACCACTGACTGTTGGTGGACAAGTATCTTAAACTATCTAAGCTTCCTGATTTTATGAAAAGGGTGGTAATAGAACTTAATGAATGGAATTGTCTCAAGAACTAAATAAGAAGTGGAAAGTGTTCAACACAGTGGCACTATGATTATATCCACCACCATTATCATTTCCAGCTTCATCACCACCATTATCATCCTAATTATTATCTACAGAACCTTTATCCCCACACCCAAAAAAAAAACCTAGTGGAACTTATAACAGCATCTCCAATATGGTAGTTCTCGAGCATCAATTTCAAGGCATCAGTTCAACCTGGAGTACAAATATGCATTTTATGTCTGTCTTTCAGAAATGTTCACATGTAGAAAATTATGTTAGTCCCAGTCAAAACCATTAAGGCATTTCCAATAGAAACAGAACAAAATGAGAGCTACATCAACTGTCTTTATATACCTTTCAAAGTCACCGATGCAAAGTTCTTAATACTGGTATTTGTTATAATACTACACTATTTTATTGATTCTTATCAACTCAAGCTAGAGTGATTTTATATTTGTTCTACTACAGACCTCCTTTTCAGCATGAGCTAACACTACAGTTTAAGTAGGCTGAAATGGTTTGTTCTAAACAGTATTTTTACATTGAAGGACTAAGTACAGTAAAAATCAGAGGTTTGAGACACCAGGCATAATAGAAAGGGCAGGGCAGGCCCAAATACAAAAAGCAGAGTCCTGGAGGCATCCAAACCCCATTGATTGGTGGATGAAGGATATGAGGAGGCCATAGGTACAGAAAGAGACAGAAGCATAAAATTATTGCTAAAAGTATTAAAGAATCACAAGCACAATCTAAAGGTAAAGATAATTAAAGACAGTAATAGAACAATTCCAACATTCATTCAAATGGGTAACTTTTAAGAAAGCTAACAGGACTTGTTCTTCAACTTCCTTCTTGATAATCCACCTGACCACTCTCAGATTCAAGACTAATTGGACCTCTATTTTATATTATGGACAAAAATCAACTCAAAAAGGATCATGGCTTAAATTTAAGACCTAAACCATAATACTCCTAGAAGAAAATATAGAAAGTAAGCTCCCTTACATTGGTCTTGATGATAATTTTTAAAACTTGACATCAAAAGCAAAAGCAAACACAAGCAAAAATAAGCCAGAAGGGCTACATAAACTAAAAAACTTCTGCACAGCAAAGGAAACCATCAAAAAAACTCAACCTATGAAATGGGAGAAAATATTTGCAAGTCATATATATGAGAAGGGGTTACTATCCAAAATAGATAAAGAATCCATGTAATTTAATAGTAAAAAAGACAAAAAACAAAACAAACGAAATAAATCTCATTTAAAAAATGGGAAGAGGACCTGAACAGACATTTTTCAAAAGAAGACATAAAAATAACCAAGAAGTACATGAAAAGGTGTTCAACATGTCATTAAGGAAACACAAATCAAAACTATCTCACACCTGTTAGAATGGCAATCATCAAAAAGAAGAGAGAACAAGCATTGGTAAGGACATGGAGAAGGGGGAATTCGTGTTTACGGTTGGGAATGTAAACTGGTGCAGCCACTATGGAAAACAGTACGGAGATTCTTCTCCAAAACTTAAAAATAAAAATTGAACTATCATATATTCCAATAATCCCATTTTTTTCTGGGTATATTTCTAAAGGAAATGAAAACAGCATCTCAAAGAGATATCCGTATTCCCATTTTCATTGCAGCATTATTCATAATAGCCAAGATGCAGAAACAAGATATCTATCAGTGTATGAATGATAAAGATGTGATATATATGTGAACTATAATATTATTCAGTCATAAGAAGGAAGGAAATTCTCCCATTTGCAACATGGATGGGCTTTGAGGGTATATTGCTAGGTGAAAAAAGCCAGAGAAAAACAAATACTTCACTGTATCATTTCTATACGGAATTTAAATTAAAAGTCAACTAAAGAAATTAATTAATAATTACTCATCTTTCTACAAATTTCCAAAAATATGTTTTACAAGAGTCACAATAGCAACGACAAAAAGAGGATCTTGAAATCAGACACAGGAGAGAACCCTGGGTATCTAATGTGACAGAGTATGTAATAAGGTAGTTTCTAAACAGTGAGTACTTGGGAAAGAATTATTGGCAGTGGTACGTCTAAAGTTTGGTAGGATTCTCGTGATCTTTCTCAATCCATGGACCTTCGATCCCTCTCCCAGATCTTTTTTCAATCAGACTGCTACCCCTAAACTGATCCTACGGGCCACCACAGCTCGGTGTAAACAGATTTAGGCTGGACTCCCAATCCACCTGTTGCAATGGCAAGTTATTTAGCCTGTTTCAGTTCCAGTACTAATTACGGTAAAAGAGGGATTGTAACAACTATCCCAACAAGTTATTATGGAAATAAAAAGAGACAGTGTCGCAAGGTACTTAGCTATAAGCCTATCAATGCCTCAACATTCTCATCTGCAAAATGAGGTTGGATTAAAAGTGATAGGTGACAGATGGCAGCTATATTTGTGGTGAGTATAAGCAAACGTACAGAAGGGTTGAATCACTATGTTGTATACCAGAAACTAATGTAACGTCGTATGTTGACTATACTCAAAACAATAACAACAATAAAAGAAGGAGGAGGAGGAGGAGGTCATCTCAGAGGTATCTTTCCCCTGCTGTGAAATTCCATGGATGCAGAAGTATCTCAAATTAGGAATTTTCCAATTAATTCTTCTTTGAGCTTAATAGTCTAACATTAAATTCCTTTCCTGTGCCCTCTAGTTTTCATCACGAATCTTTCAAATGATTGTGAAGAACATGTAAGATGATACCAAACCTAAGGAAGAGAATTTAGTATTGCAGGATGATCAAAAATATTTGGAACTAGGCAGAGCTTGCATTAAATTCTGACTCTGCCATGCTGGTTACATAACCTTAAACAAGTTACCTTAACTGCCTAAGAATTTGTTTTCTATTCCAAAAATGAGGCTAATAAGTAATACTTACCTAAAGTTGCTAGAGTGTGAAAACTTGAACTAATGCATCTAGTAAGCACTCAATGCTATATAGTTATTTTGTCTCAATAACTTGACCAAAATGAGAATTAAGCTCTAATACGTCTATATATGCTTAAGACATTTTTGATAAAATAATCTGGCAGTGTTTTAAGCAAATTCCCCCCAGACCTAGCATATTTTAAAATAAAAATTACAGCAATAGTGAGATAAAAATGCTTGCTCTAACTTTGCCATTAATTGTGACAAGACTACTGAACATGTGAAATGTATCTCAGTCTGAACTATCAGAATGCACATCTAGAAATGCATTTTAAATTGTTGTAATGAGCACACATTAATGATGAAACAAAAATTGTTGTTTGCTTTTGAAAGACCCTCAAACCGAATATTTAAGTACTAGTTCAAAACCTATTTTCACGAAATGCATCGAAATGTTCAGAAAGATTATTTGTGAATAACAAAACATCATTTCAAAAGTCAGGAAGAAACTAGAGAATGGCTCACTTTTCAGTTCTCATATTATTAGTTTAATAGATTTATTTAAAAGGCTTTCTGATCTCCTACTCGGAATCACTGAAAGCAAATTTTGAAAAGTGAAGAACCTATAGAGCTTTTGGTTTTCTATTAAGTATCATCCACATGTCCAACATCAATAAAGTATGACAGCCCTGGACCTGAATATGACAGCCTTCATATTGTTCCTACACATTGTCTAGCCTATCAGCAGAACAGTCACTAAAGTCAGCAGGAAGGAAGATCAATCAGTGAGAATAAGAATGTGAACTTAACTCAGATGCCTGAGAATACCAAGTTACTTTCACATACTCTCTGCACTGATTACTTTAAAAAAGCCACAATTTTTTTAAAAAAAATAAGTATATGAGAATAGAGACTAAACGACGATATGTTTCATGAAGGTACTGATCATTTCTGCCCCATTAGGCACCTGGAAATACACAACTAATATCTATCGAACACCTACTATATAGCCAGACACCATCTAGATGCTATGGTTATAGTAGTGAATAAGACAGAAACACAAGACCAGTGCTCTGATGATTTTAAAAGGGAAACAAATGATAAATAAATGGCCAAAATAATTGTACAACATGATAAATGCTACAAAGCTACAAAGGAGGCTACAGAAGTGATCAAGTGATTAGGGGGAGGGTACTGATTTGGCTTTCACAGTCAAGGAAGCTGCAGGAGAGCATCTCCAACAAGCTAAGATGCAATGACAAGAAGGTGACTGCCATGGGGATAACTTAAACACAAAGAATTTCAGACAGAAGAAGACAACACTAAGAATCAAAGCATTCTGGCAAATACAAGTTTGAGTTTGGAGTATCAGAAGTACAGAAACAGGGTGACTATATCTGTAGCCCATATAGCGGAGAGGAGACTGATAGGAAATGAGCTCAGAGAGTAGGTGAGACAAGAGAGGAAATTCAAAGTCAGTTCGAAGAACAATGGAAAGTTACAGGAATGTTTTAAAAGAACTTTCAGGTGGAAGGAACAGGAGGGAGGCAAAAGTGGGAGTTATCAGGATCTATCATAATAATCTAAGTTAGATATGATGAGTTTTAGATTAGGATTAAAAGTGAAAAATGGAGAGAAGTGGTCAAACTGGAATATATATTTGAAGATAAACCTTAAATGACCAGCTTCTGGACTCGGCATGATTCAGGGGCTGGACTGGGTATGAGGGGCTGTGTTTTTGGCTTGAGTCATTTATGCGGATAGCTCTAAAACTGCAAGAGGCATAGATAGGGATGGAAAGAGCTCTGTTTTAATCATTGTTTCTTTTTTGCTATGGATACCAACTAACGTTCAGCCTTTTATCTACATCAATGTTAATATAATGGCACACTAAATAGCATATTTATTATGTGGTTTAATGCTTGCTTCCTGCCCAGTATCACTTTACAGCTCTTTCCATGATGTAATTTTTGTCAAATTATATGTACACTTCTAACTACATAAAGGTACACAGATATTTTTCTCTTTCACACCATTTGCCTCCCAAGTGGAAATGATATTTAATTTATTGTTATTTTTAGAATTGAACAACCTAAATCAATCCTTGAAATTAAAGCCATAAGAGAGTTTTACCTATTCATGGGGATCTGAAAGATCATAATGACCGACTAATAATTTTAATGTTTTGTTTCTGTGTGAAGCCTGCAGCACTGAGGGTGGCAAATGATTTAATTACATAAATAGTAAGGCTCAATCCCTCAGTATCAGGAATTCCCAAGCCAAACATTATTACACCAAGGTACTCCCAGGGGGAAGTGTCACATGCTTGCCCATAATTAAAATTCAGTTGGCTTTTATATTTCAACAAGGACAGTAACAATAACAACAATAACAACAACGGTTAACAATTTCTTGAATACATACTACAGACTTGAATCTTTGAGCTTAGTACTTTACATACATGACCTCATTTAATCCTCAAAAGAACCCTATTCTTATTTCAGAAAACCAAGGCTCAGAAAGTTAAATAACTTCACCTGGTCAAACATTAAGTAAATAATGGAGCCAAGATAGGAATTCAGACACACTGTATCTCTTTCATTTACTCGTTCATATATGTATGCATTCAACAAATGAATCTTTTTATAAAGATATGCCACTGTAGTAGAAAGACGGCTGCCATTTCCCCTCCACTTGAATCTGGGCCTGCCCTGTGACTTAATTTGACCAGTGGAATATGGTGGAAATAACTGAGTCACTTCCAAGGCTTGGGCCAAGGAGATATGCAGTTGTCTGCTACCATACTTTTGGAACATTCTTGGAACTATCCTGTAATACAGAAGCCCAAGCACGTGAGAGACCGCATGGAGAACAGCTAAGATATTCACGTTAGTAGCCCCAACAGGAAGGGCAGTATCACATGCGAGCACTGTGTGTAAAGCATCTTGACGATCCCAGGTCAAGAGAACATCACGATCATTACAGCTGCAATCAACACCACAGGGAGCAAAAGAAGCACCCAGCAGAGCATACAGCCGACCCATAGAATAGTGAGAGATAATAAACGATTGTTGTTTTAAAACACTATGTTTAAGTGTGGTTAGTTATGCACACTTAGCTATGTGGCTAAAGAGCCACAATATTTTTCTTCAAAGCAGAGTATGAATTATAGCAAAATGCAACTCTAAAAAGTAAGAAAATACATGCAGAGATTGCTTTGCTCTTATGGCTGGGTATATTTTTCTAACACAGGCTATTAAAGCAAGAAAATCAGAAGAGACTATGGCCTTTTTCCTTTGCTTACTTGTTCAATCACTTATTCATTCATTTATATACTCATGCATTTATTTGTATATTCATTCACCAAGTATTTCCACATAACAGTGTGAGCCTCTGGGTGATTACTGTGGGCCAACCAAGAAACTAATGTAAGACTTTTGCTTTTAAGAACTTCTTAATCAAAAGAATGCTTTGAGGCACCTAGGTAGCTCTGTCGGTTAAGCATCCAACTCTTGGTTTTGGCTCAGGTCATGATTTCACAGTTCATGAGATCGAGCTCTGTGTTAGGCTCCCGTGCTCTCAGCACAGAACCTGCTTGGAATTCTCTCTCTCCTTTGCTCTCTGCCCCTCCCCTACTCACACTCTCTTGATCTCATTCTCTCTCTCAAAATAAATAAATAAACTTTTTTAAAAAAAAGGAAAAGAAGAGCTCAATAAATACTTTTGGCTGATTAATTCTTGCTTATTCCACAGAGAATAAAGTGGAATTTAGGAAAGTAGAAGAAAAAAGTAGGAGAAGCCTAGTTTATATTTAAAAATTTTCTGTTCTGGGGCACCTGAATGGCTCACTCGGTTATGTGTCCGACTTCAGCTCAGGTCATGATCTCACGGTTCATGAGTTCAACAACCAGTTCTGTGCTGATAGCTAACAGTGTGGAGCCTGCTTTGGACTCTGTCTCCCTCTCTCTCTACTTCTCCCTTGCTTGCACTCTCTCTTTCTGTCTCTCCCTCTCTCTCAAAAATAAACAAACAAAACAATCTTAAAAATTTTCTGTTGATAACACAACATAGATAATGGAGCATGCATTGTATTTATATTTTACTACTTTATTCCTACCCATAAGATGTTAACTCCCCTCTTCCCCCAAAAAAAGTAGACATAAAAAGAAAGTATACATTAAATTACTTTTGCTCTTCTGTTTGGCACTCCTTAAAACTACTGACTCATTTCCTAACCTATCTGAACTTCAATTCTCTTAAATGAAAAAGTGAGATGATTCTAGCCCTATCCATCCTTAGAGATACTGTGACATGCAAATGATAATAATGAGATAAATTTATTAAACCTTGGCATTTGGGCCAACAGTTACTTGCATGACCATCTCATTCATTCAGTGAAAATGTTCCTTTTTTAAAAAGTGATATTTTATGCACAAGTAAGCGAAGGATAAAATGAAAAAAATAAACTGTAAAAGCACTACCTAGACTTAACTAAACAATGTCTCCCAAAATTGAAATATGTGATTCTAACAGGACTAAGAATCATACTACTCTGTCTCCATGGCCCTGGAACTGGACATGTGATGCAACTGAATCAAAGTTTCCCCCTAAGGATTTTTGATTTAGAACCAGTGGAGGAAGGGCTTGGATTTTGAGTCACTGAGACAAAAGGATGTGAATCAAATAGACCAGCATCATCTTCCTTGCTAAAAGAAGAAAGGTTAGGTCCAAGGGGGAAGGGATTCAACTAGAAGGTAAGGGGTATAATCAGGTTGGTGACTGGGGTCAAGTTATCACATGCCTCGTCCATTCTAACCACAGTCTTATTTTAAGATTAGAGATACTTTTATCCTAAGAGATAAACTGTCCAAAAAAATTATACAAGTCTCAGATGACTTCAATATGCCTATTATGCTCTAATTTTTTTATTCAAACTCTTTTTGTTGCAACCAAGAGAAATTCAACTTCTATTAATTTGAAAAATAAAAGGGAATTCATTGGCTCACATAACTTTGAAGTTAAAGGCTATTATGGCTTCAGGCACGGCTGGATCCAGGAGCCCAAGTGAGGTTGCAGGCCTTGCCTTTCCTTCACTTCTATAGGAAAATATGAGATCCACAGAGAGAAATAAAAGTAAGGGAGAGAAGAGTCCTGACAATCTCACTTGGATCCCATTGCCAACCCTATGCCAACACAGGCTTTGTCTCACCTTGTCTTTTTAATTTCTATTCCACAACATTCTATTTCTCTAGGATGCTATAAAATGAGCTTAACGCTGGAGAAAGAGTTGAGAAAGGAAGATTACACTTAGTTTGCCATCTGTTGGCACAATAGCTGATACCTCTAACCTTCAAAAGATTCTGAGAAGTCCTGTGCCCTAGAAGCCTTATTCATTACCACTAAAGAAATTAATCTTATGCATTAGCTGCACCGAATATGTTAGGGGAATGGAGAAGCAATACTGTTTGGATAATCAACTCAAAAGAAAATTAAATTTACTGATGAAAACTACCACTAGCCATTTTTTAGATGCAAATAAAGATAAAGACAGCTTAAAACAGCAAACAGACACCTAATCTCTTAACCTTCAAATAAGGTGCAAAAACATTACCTAAAAGGTACTTAACCATTACTAGTGAAGTAGGCTATAGTCACAAACTGCACCTTAGACCACTGAAGATCCGCCCGTTTGTCTTGTGCTGCCCTTCCTTTTCGATGCCCTTGATACCGAGGAACTTAGCTGCTAAAGGCTGAGGCTGTGATCAAAGTGCTCTAAGCTTTCCTACCAGAGCTCCAATCATGAGGCAAAGAGGCAGACTGGGAAATAGATCCTCTCTGGAAACTGCCTGGCCCTTCAAAATGCTAGGTCTGTACAATAAATTAGTGTGGGGCAAACTGGACTCAACCCTAGTCCTAGGAAAGAGCAAGAGTCTTGTGGTCATTCTGCCTATGGCCTTTGCTTATATCCAGAGCTACCCAAAGCTAAAGAAAGTCTCCTTGGTAGACCATGGTGAGCCCTCTTTTATCCTCCTACTGTCAAGGATGAAAGATTTCAAGCCTTGAGTGCAACAGAGCTGCAGGCACCGACTTTTCCAAAAGATAGAAATCAAAACCCAAAAAAGACCACAAGTTCCCTTTGAAATACAGAAAAACCAGCCTTCTCCACCAGAGTGGCTACTTTCCAGACAGACAAATGCTTTAAAGATAAAAACAGATTGTCATATTTGTCAGGGCAAATAAAAAAGCCTAGAGCAGGGCTCTCAAGTCTCTCTTTTTGTGATAAGGAACATCCTTCCAATCTTTTGCAGCCTTAAGGCAAATGAGGACAGGGAAATGATGGGGGAAATTGCTGAAGAGGGCAGGAAAAGTGCCATACGCTATATGCTAGCATACAGGGTCCAATACACAGGGGCAGCTATAGCAAAGAAAAGGAGTTCTTCCTGAAGTTTCCAGGTTTTTGGTTGCAGATCCTGTCATTCAACCAAATATCTACTGAGCACTTACTGCATATTAGGCAGTATTCTAGGTTCTATGGATTCATCAATGAACAAAAAAAAAAGTAAAGAAAGAAAACCTGCTCTAGTAAAGGTTACATTGTGTTGGACTCTGGGGAGAAAGACTGACAATAAATAAGATAAGGAAGTTTGTAATACCTTAGAAAATAATAAGTACTACAAGGAAAATTAAGCCAAGAAAAAGTACTAAAAGAAAATAGAAATACTACCAAGTACTCAAAGGAAGAAGTATAGGGAGTGCCAGGAAACCAAATTGTAGTAGTACAATTTTAAATCAGTGTTCAAGGGAAGATACTGGCGAGAAGGTAAAGTCTGAAAAAATATTTGAAAAAAGATTATTTGGGATGAAGAGCGTTAGAGGCAAAGGACACAGCAAATGCAAAAACCCCAAGAGGGGACACTGCCAGTCAAGTTCAAAGAACAGCAAGGAGACCAGCATGGCTAGAGAGGAGTGAGTGAGAGAGGCAGAGATTACAGCTGTGATCAGAGAAGTATATTTGGACCAGACTAAGTATAGATTTATAAAATTTCAGCTTTTGCTCTGATATGGGAAGTGTTTAGAGAGTTTTAAGCTGAGGTATGATATGAACTAACTTAGATACAAAATTGAGGACAGAAACAGGATTAGTTAGAAGCCTATTGTAATACAGCTATTATAATACAATTTTGGTGCTCTGGGAATTACATATGCATTTTCATTCTATCAAAGTCTACCTTCAAATAATATTAAAACACCTCACATACAATGGAAATTCTTACAAAAGAATGCTTACATTTCTCCTCTTATCCATTCTGCTATTGTCATATTTTATTCCTACATGTGTTATAAACTCAACATTATTTTTGCTATAAAGAAAATTTTTTTTCAAAGAAATACATGTATACACGGGGAAAGAAAGTCTTTTGTATTTTCCCACATATGTACCATATCCTGATCCCTTAATTCTTTTTGTAGGCCTCCATTTAGAGTCATTTTCCTACATCCAGAAACTTCCTTTATCATTTGTTAGAGTGCAAATATGCTGGCAGTGAATTCTCTTGACTTTTGTTATCTGGAAATTTCTTTATTTCACATTTATTTTTGAAAGATATACTTCACTGGATATAGAATTCTAAGTGATTTTTCCTGCCCAGGATATTAAAGACGCCATTCTGTTTTCTTTTTTACTGTGTACTTTCTAATAAGAAACGAGTGATTACTCTTACTTTGTTCCTCTGTATGTAATGTGGCCTCTCTTTAGTTGTTTTTAAGACTTTTTTTTAATCAGTGGTTTTCAGTAATGTCATTATGATGTACTTTAGTGTAGTTTTCTTTGTCTTTATTCTGCTTGCGACTCATTGGACTACTTGGATCCGGAGACTTAGAAAATTTCATCAATTTGGGAGATTTTTCAGCCTTTTTTAAAAACTTTTTACGTCCATGTCCCATCCTTTCTTTCTGCAGTTCCAATTACACACGTTAGACTGCCTGCAGTCCCAGGAGCTCACTTAGCCTCTGTTAAATACATTTAAAACTTTTTTTTCCTCTCTGTGCTTCAGTTTGAATAGTTTCTATAGCTATGTCTTCAAGGTCTATGATTTCTTTTTCTGGGGGAGGGGTGTGAGGCATGTGCCTCAAATGTTGTTAATTTTTCATTTCTGATATGGTGTTCCTCCATTTTAGAAGATGCATTTGATTTTTTTTTACATTTTCATCTATCCCTTTGTTACACTCACATTTTCATTTAAGTCTCTGGGTACATTTACCAGAGTTGTTTTAAAATTCTTGTCTATTGATTCCATTGTTTTATCATTCCTAGGTCCGATTCTACTCAATGACTTTTCTCCTGGTTATGAGTCACATTTTCCTGCTACTTACAATGTTTAATAGTTTATGACTAGATAATGGACATTGTAAATGTTATATTAGTGAGTGTCTGGATTTTGTTGCCTTCCCTTAAAGAGTGTTGAAGTTTGTTTTGGTAGGCAGTTAACATGACTTGCAAATGGACTCGATCTTTTCAAGGCTTATTTTCCTGCTCTGTTAAGTTAGGTCAAAAGTAGCCTTTATTTTAGAGCTAGTTTAGTCCCCACTATGAAGACATAGCTCTTGTGGCATCGTTAATGATATGACAGGTATTTGGTGAAGTCTCTCCAATAGACTGACTGGAACTTAAATAATTTCCAGGCTTTGTGAGATCTGGAAACCATGTAGCTAACCACTGCCTAGTCACTCCAGTGTTCAATATTGTGAAATTACCAAATGCATTACATTTAATATCCAGCAGCAATTCAAGGGGAATACTATGCTAATTTTTGGAGCTGTGTTTCTGAATGATTCTCTCCTTGCTGGCACTCTGTACCACAAATTTCAGTGCCACCGTCCTCCACAAATTCCAACATTTTTCTTTTTAACTCGGCAACACCACTGGGCTTCACTCTGGTTCCCCATCTCTGGGATACAGTGCATAAAGTGCCGGCACAACAAAAGCTAGAATGAGCTTGGGGCTTATCTCTTTCTTTTTTTTTCAGTGAACATACTCCTACACTGTCCATTGCCTACTATCCGAAAAGAGCATGATCTTATGTTTTGTACAGTTTACAAGTTTGGTTTTTTTAATGGGATATTAAGAGTAGACCTAGAAGGACTTGAAAGAGAATTCCAAGTCTTCATTTTATAGATGAAGCAACAAAGGTCCAGAAAGAGGATATGACACAGCCAAGATCACACAGCTACCAAGAGCACCCTTAACTGTAGAAACTATGTTTCCTAATCCTAACTCCAATACCGTTCTACTCACCATGCTGTCTGCTACTGAATGTTTAATAGAAGGTGGTATACAATTCTGGAGACCAAGAATCTAAATCCAAGTGTCGGTAAATTTCTGGAGGCTCTGAGGGAGAATCTCTTCTATAACTCTCTCCTAGCTTGTGGTGACTGCTGCAATCATTTTGTCCCTGGGCTTATAGACAAATCACTCCAAACTCTGCCTTGGTCTTCATACAGCTTTAAACCCTGTGGGCCTGTGTATTTTCTTCTTATAAGGATGTTTTTCATTGGCTTTAGGGCCCATCCAGTTAATCTAGGATGATTTATTCTAGAGATCTTTCATCTAATTATATCTGCAAAACTCTTTCTCCAAATAGGATCATATCCACAGGTATCGGGGTTAGGTCTTAGATATATCTTTTAACAGGTGGCTACATTCAACGCAACATAAATGAGTAACAGGGAGAACAAATAATACAGCTAAACTCATAATACAGTTTGGAAATGTATACCTCATATAAACACAAATATTGAGGCTGACTCCATCTGGGTCTATTTTGGAGAATTTGAAAGGGTTTCTATGTAGAGCTCTAGAACCATGAGGAAAACATACAAAATTAGATTGATAATGTTCCCTTTCGTTTAAGCACAATTAGGGTACTGGCTATACCTTCTCACCACTTTCTGTATTATGCATTTAATGCTACTGTTAATTTAGCCGAATCACCCAGAAGTAATGAGAATCACTGTTTTCATTTAATCTGACCTCTTCTTTCTCTAATAAGCATATCAGTCATGACTAGAGTCTTGAATCCTGAAAACAGTGACATATAGAAGAAATAAATTGCTGACAAGGCCGTACCTATGACAGGAAGATTTCATCACTGTAATTGTATTCCTCCTTTGCTGAGATGACCCAATGCCACTTTCAGAAAATTCGGGGGATAAAAAAAGAAAGTCTATCCTGTGACATCTAATTGCTATTTTATCTATGATTTTTCACTATCCAATAACCTTTGTTTTTCAGCATGAATTTTTTTCACTTTTTTCCAACTTTCTCTGCAAATTCAGAGGACACATTGGGAGACAAAATCAACAGAGAATCAACTCACAGGAAAAAAAAAAAATTAGCAACGAGGCATCATGACAGGACAATAAAGACACTTTGTCAAAAAAATCATTCCAACATGAATAATTTGACAGTGTTAATTTGTTAAGAAAAAGATATCTAGAATAGATACCACCCTGGGATCCTTAAGCAATGCTCTGAAACTTCCTTTGCTATAAACACATCCAATGCATTGCAGTTGGGAACACATCTTTCAACCCAAATTTTAACTGTGTGAAAAGTCCTACTGGCTACTGAGCAGAGGCCACCAATTTGGTTTGCTTTATGATCTGGGTCAAACACAAACATTAAGTGGGGTCAAACAAAATGTCCACTTGCATTCCTCAAACTTCTAAAGCTGATTTAAAAGAAACTGGAAAATTGAGTTGAACAGAATGGCAAAATTAAGAGACCCATTTTTAAGGAAAAAGGAAACCTACCAGAATCAATCTCCATTGTGACACAACCGCCCCCCCCACCCCGCAAAAAAACTGGAATGTAACAGCATAAACTGCCCAAGGAATCACAGCTTGGCAGGGGAGGGGCAAGATTTAGAGGGATTTTAATGGACTTAGAATTAGAATTATAAATTAGAAAAGGGTATTCTAGGTATGCTAATTCTGGGTAAGTAAAGGAAGTTATAGATAATGGCCAAAGTAATTGGAAAATGAACCTAATACTGAGGAAGAGATGAATGACAGAATATTGGCAATTGGAGAGAATTTAGGGCAAACACCTCATTTCATTATTTTTTAATGTTTATTTATTTATTTTGAGACAGAGAGAGAGAAAGCAGGAGCAGGGGAGAGGTAGAGAGTTAGAAAGACTCTCAAGCAGGCCCTGCGCTCAGTGAGCAGAGCCCAATACAGGGCTTGATCCCACAACAGCAAAATCATGATCTCAGTCGAAATTAAGAATCAGACGCTTAACCAACTGAGCCACCCAGGTGCCCCTCAAACTCATTTTAAAGATGCAGACCATAAGAGACTCTTAACTGCAGAGAACAAACTGAGGATTGCTGGAGGGGAGGTGGGTGGTAGGATGGGTTACATTAGGTGATGGGTATTCAGGAGGGCAGTTGTTGTGATGAGCACTGAATTACTAAATTCTAAATAAGCGATGAATTACTAAAATCTACTCTTGAAACCAATATTACACTATATGTTAATTAACTAGAATTAAAATAAAAACTTGAAAAAAATTTAGGGTCATATTTCTTACTGAAATAATGTACTACATATTATGAGACTTAATAAGACATTACATTAAAATTATGTTTTAATTCTGAAAAAAAAAAAAGACAAAGATGCAGATACAGTCAGAGAAAGGCAGTGACTTGCCCAAGGTGATCAGAACCCATATGCTTTTCAGTCTAGTGCTTTCTCTAATCAATTCCTTCCTCTCACGGCTATGAGTGTATGTTAGAGTTCCTCAGAGTTTACACCTGAGCCCCCTTTCCTTCTCTTTTCTCTTCCATTCATTCTTTTTCCATAGCTTTAGTGATCAGACTAATACTTAAAAGTAATTCTCCAGTACCAACTTCTCTGAACTTCGGACTTAGAGTTAACGGTTCTACTTGTTTGTTTTACAGGTACCTCAAACTTAACATGTGCAAATGCAAACTTTCATTTTCCATCCTTCCCACTACAAATCTACCCCCAAGTTATTTTCCATCTACTGGATGAAACTGCCAACTTACCAGTTCCTCCACCCAGAATCCAAGATGTCTGCCCTGAATTAGTGTCTTTCCCTTTCCCCTTATACTATATCCAACTCATCAATGAGACCTCTGAATATATCTCAAAAGTATCTCCATCCATTTTCACTGCCACCAACATAGCTTAAGGCACCAACACCAACAGACTACCTCTTAATGGTCTCTCTGTTCTGATTTTCCCACTTCTAATTCATTAGCTACACAGCAGCTATGTAATTTTTTAGAAACATTCTATTTTAATAAAATTCAATCCCCTGATTATTGCTTATAAGGTCTGTACGCAATAATGTCACCCTCTCCCTTGATCACTCTGCTTTAGCCATACTGGCCTCTTATAGTTCTCTCTCTTTCTCTCTGTCTCTGTCTTTCTGTCTGTCTCTCTCTCCCTTTGAGAGAAAATCAAGAGCCGAAAGTTTGAGCTGAAATCAAGAGTCAGATGCTCAACTGACTGAGCCACCCAGGAACCCCCTGACCTCTTAAGTTTCTCAAACACACCATGGTGTTTCTACTTCAGGGCCTTTGCACATTCTGCTCCCTCTGTCAAGAATGCTCTTCTCTCCATTCTAAGATGCTGGTCGCTTTCATATACCTCAGGAGTTTTAGTAAATGTCGCTTATAAATAGAGGTCTCTGTCCACTCATTTAAACATGGCCTTAGTTTCCTTTTGCTCCTTTCTATAGCAGCACTTTATTCCCTTGATAGCACTTATTATGACTTGTAATCACTTATTTATTCAGTTATTATTATCCATCATGTATTTCTCAGTTAAATATCAACAAGAATCAAATCTGTCTTTTCTACTCTTTCACCCTTGTACCACCCACATCTAGCATAAAGTAGGTATTCCACAAGTGTTCTTTGAATTAATGAAAATGAGGGACACTTACAGCACTGTTCTCTCTACCCAAAAAGGACACAATGGACTATGGACTTCCATTCTATGCCAACATATTCACTAAGATAGAAGGAATGTCACAATTGCGCACTGCTAACATACTGAAGGTTGTCAACTATTATTCCCTAGACATCTTTCTTAAATAGTGTCCATCCATCAAGGATGAATTAAATTCAACCCTGCTTGAAGACAGAATGAAATGACTTTACCCAGCCCTTTATGAACTTATGATTTTATGAAAAATCCATAAGCTCTCATCTTTCCAGCATACTGATAACTAGATAATTATCCTTTTGATGAAAAAGGAACCCTTTTTATATCTATCCTTACTGAATTATAGACCTCAAAATTGAATTGGAGTCTAAGAGACATCAAGCACCACTACCTACCAGTTCCCAGCAAAGATGAGAGATCATTTGTAGTGGTATCTGGGGACTCAGGGACTATGCTGTCAGAGTGTCCTTCCTGCCTTCTCCCGTGACTCCTCACTGTGAGCATTAAGTCCACAGGATTAATTAGGTGCCTTTCTCAGTTTGTGAGTGAGTCCCTAACAAAATAGAAGAGGCATTAATTACCCCAACTTGTCTGTTCATAAGTTTTGATATTAAGCCATTCAGTTGAAGATTTTGTACAGATTAGCCCTGAGATGCAACTTGCACCATTCCTACCATGTTAACCAAGGTTAGAGGGCTTTGTCCTGAGAGCACATCAGTTCCCCCATTGCAGTATACCTGTCCCAGAACAGTGTCTTGACACTTGGGTAAGACCTGTCCACAGTCTCCCCCAATTACTAACTGACTGCTGGAATCATACCATTAACTGCCCACGTGACCGTGCCCAGAACCCACAGTATGTATATCTGCCCATGACCTGCAGTTCATTGGTACTGCTCAGTTATCGGTAATAGGCCAGATTAAGTCCTCATTAACTAGCTATCCCATTCTGTAGTCAAGGCTATTGCTCCAAGATTTTCTTGCCTAACTACATGTTTAGGGCCACAGACCACAGACATTTACAGTTGAGTGGATACAAACTATCATCCCCACACTTTTACCTGGTCTCTCCATATTAACCCTCTGATTCTTTTCATACAACTGTCAGTTTGGAGGCATAATCTTGTAAGCCTTTGCCTTCTGGACATTAGCATTAGAAAACTTCATTATTATTAGTTAAGATACAAAAGAGTGACAAATGCAGCTTCAAAAAACTAAAAACTACTTTCCCTTTGAGAATTTTTGCACAACTTTCCATATTTGGTACCCAAGGACATTTCTTTTCTCCCTCTGCTAACATGGAGAACAGCAAGGTTACATTAGCTAATAAAAGCCCTCTGCTGACAAAAGATGCTTTTGAAAAGTCACTCAAAAAGAGAGCACTGTTGATAGCTTTATTAAAATAAAATGCCACATCTTTGTGAAGTTAAAAGTCCGTGGACTGTGGCTGAAAGTATGGTCAGCTCTAAATACAATGGAAAGTCTTTTAAGAACCATGTTTTTCTCAAGCTGCCCTCACCATACATAGCAGCTAGAATATAAATCCAGACAATTCCAGCTCGTCTATCATTTCCTTTCCATCTCATGAAGGGGCTCCCGTGTAAAGTGAAGAATAAAATGAGAGAGAGGCTCTATTCTGAACACCAATTAATAGAAGTTATAGAAAGCATGAGAGCAAAACAACTTCGCGGAAGTTAAAATAATAATTAGTTACCATTTTTGCTGATCACCTGGCATATTCATATTCATATATTCATATTCACTTAAATATGAATGTTGGACAGAGTGCAAGAAAATGGTATTCCCACACACTTTTATTGTGAAAGTATATTTGTGCAGCCTTTCTAATAGACATATTGGTAGTATGTATTAAAATGTAAAACGCAGATACTCTTAAACTCAGTGATTCCTCTTCAAGATATACTAGACAGACAATTGCTCATGTGCAGAAAGGGAACTTTATACGGATGCTCACTACAGAACTGTTCATAACTGTAAAAATATTGAGACTCATTGAAGCGCCCATCATCCGGAAAAATGGGTATATGTACATCTATTTGGCACTTGAAAATAAGCAGGTAGATTTACATTTACAATGATTGGGGAAGATATCTATACAAGAATACAAAAAATAATCCTATATGTATAAAAGAGAAACATATTTAAATCTTTACATATATAAGTATACACATAAAATAAATACATGTTTATTTAAATGGATAAAAAAGATTGTAAAGAAAATATTTACAAATCATATATCTGAAAAGAGACTTATAACCAGAATATAGAAAGAATGCTTACAACTCAATAAAAGGACAAATATCCAATTTAAAAATAAACAAAGGATTTGCATAAACATTTTTCCAAAGAAGATCCACAAATGGAAAATAAGTACATGAAAGATGCTCAAGATTATTAGTCATTATGGAAATGTAACTCAAAGCCTCAATGAGATACACTTCACTCTCACTACAACGGCTATAGTAAGAAAGAGAAGAGCAAGTGATGACAAAGATGCAGAGAAGTTGGAATCCTCATTCATTCCTGGCGGGAATGTGAAATGGCGCAGCTACTATGGACAACAGTTTAGCATTCCTCATGCGGTCACTACACATGTAGTTACTGTATGACCCAGTGGTTCCACTCCTAAGCACATGCCCAAGAGAACTGAAAATATATGTCCACGCAAAAATTTGTACAGGGATGTTCATAAAGTATTATTCACAACAGTCAGAAGGTGGAAGCAACCCAAATTTCCTTCAACTGATAGATGGATAAACAAAAGAAGCTATATCTAAAAATAGAATATTATTTTGCCATAAAAGGAATGAAGTACTGATACGTGCTGGGAAATGAATGAACCTTGAAAACATTATTCTAAATGACAGAAGTCAGACATAAAAGGCTCATTGTATGATTCCATTTAAACAAAATATCCAGAATAGACAAACCCACAGAGAGAGAAAGCATATTAGTAGTTATTAAGAGCTCAGGGGAGCGAAAAATGGGGAGTGATTGCTAATGGCAAAAATGTTCTAAAATTAGATAGTGGTGATGGTTCAAGAACTCTCTAAAAATGCTGAGAACCACTGAATTGTATATTTTAAAGGAGTGAATTTCATGGCCTGCAGATTATATCTCAATAAAGCTGTTATTTTAAATAAAAAAATAGTTTTTGAAAAATCTCAAAGGATATCCACCAAGCTAATAACAGTGGTTACGTTGGCAGAAGGGATTAACATATTTTTTTAAGAATAAGAACAGAGTCCTGTATTTATTACTATATAATCTAAAATATATTGGGGAAAAAAGGAAGAAAAAGTCATAAGAACCACTCAGAATGGTGCTGTATTATGAAAAATGAATAGTAGTGTATTTCACCCTTCTTGATTTACTATCTAAGAGCAGATATTCAATCCAGAAAATAACGTCTGTTTTTGAACACTTTTCTAGGTCCTGGGTAGATAAAAATGCATAAATCATGTTCCTTTTCTTCCAATGAATTTATGGTGCATGTAAGAGTTGACATAGGTATACACAGCCCACTGTTAAATAGTGTGATAAATGGCACAGTAAAAGTATGTACATATAGCTATGGAGGCACAGGGTCAGGGACCCAGGGGAGAGGAACTGAACTTTAAAAAATATGCAGAAGTTAGCCAAGCAGGGAAGAGGTAAGGGCAGACAGCCAGCAAAACCAGCATGGGCAAAAGCCTGTAGAGGTGCTGGGGCATGGGGTTTTAGAGAAGAGTGAACATCAGCGACTATGGCTGTAATCGATGTTTTATGGGGAGATTCTTGCAGATGGAAGGGTAGGCTGAAATCAGACTGAAAAGTCTTTAAACAACGTGTTGTGAAGGAATTAGGACATCATTGTGTAGGCAAGGGAAAGGAACAAAGAAAAGGAGGAAAAGATATGTGAAGAAAAGGAGGAAAGATATGTGAAGAAAAGGAGGAAAGATATGTGAAACAGGGAACTAAGAAAAATTCCTTATTTATGGGGTGCCCAAATGGCTCAGTTGGTTAAGCATCGGACTCTTGATCTCACAGTTTGTGCGTTTGAGCCCTGCACTGGGCTCTGTGCTGACATCGCGGACCCTGCTTGGGACTCTCTCTCTCTCCCTCTTCCTCTCTCTCTCTGCCCCTCCCCTGCTTGTGCATGCCCTCTCTTTCCTCTCTCTCTCTCTCAAATAAATAAACATTTAAAAATTTTTAAGAAAAATTCCTGATTTGACCAGGGCAGGAAAGAGGGGCTTGTGAACTAGAGCTGGGGCAGGGGCAGGGGCAGGGGCAGGAAAGAGTGAGGTCAGACTCAAGAAATATTTCAGAGACAGAATAAACAAGACTCTGGGACTGACCGGTGTGGGAGGGAGAAAAGGTGTGGCAGTGACTTCCAGAAGTCTTTATTTGTCAGAGCACATATACAGAGATTCTACTCAGACTTGCTTGCCCCTCAGGAAATAAAAGGGAGATGAAAAAAGGGTTTCATATCCAATAAAAGAAAATATGCACTGTACTTTGCATACTTCTAGACATATAGATCTTCCTGAGCTCTAGCTGTTGTGAGATCATGTACTAGGGCAAAGAGTATTTAACTTGTATCATACACTTACTTAGTTATATGCTATACACTATGTCAAATACTTTATGTGCATAATTTCATTGTGTCCTCAGGACACCCTATTGTAGAGAAAGAAAATGGAGGCTTATTGATATTTAAAAAAAAAATGTCAAACTCAGGTAGTCTGACTTCAGAGGACACTGTTCTTAACCACTGTACTATCTTCTGACAAAGATGCCTCCAAAAGGTTGAATTAAGCAGCTTTACTTACTCACTTCCAATAAAGGAAGGTCAGATTATAAACTTATACTCCTTTCCCTTTTACCAGATCAAAAGCACGTCCAGAGCATCCATTATGCCCTCCTGGTGAGAACAAAATGACTCTTCGATCCTGGTAGTGACTTCCAGGATGTTTGCAGTGGCCCTGTGAAGCAGACACATCTATCAAAAAGCAAGACAGCTATGTGGCCTGCTAGGGAATCCAGGCAACACTAAAGAGCCATCCAAACAAAACACCAGTCTTAATAGGTGGAGATTCAGAAACTCGTGATAGTAAACATAGGTTGTTTTTTTACTAAGCTTTGTTTTTACTTAGCTTATACTTGCCACTTTTCTGTTAACATCATCCAGTTTTTCTCTTGGGAACCATACATGGTCTCAACTCAGTTCATATGTTGGGGTGAATTACTTCATTTCTACCTTCAAGAGTGAACATATGACTCAGAGGTGACCCATCAGAAATCTTACATCCTTTGCCCTAGGACTTGGTTCAGAGTTGGGCATATGAAATTCAGTCCAGTGATAGTCCGACTCAGGATACATTTTTAAACTGCCCGATAAGAAAAAATCTTTTGTTTCTTATGTTTGGACCTATATGGAAGAACACTTGAAGCTTCCAGGCACATCAACATGGCCAGACTCTGGCTGAGCCATTTACCCAAAATAGAGATTAAAGAGTTGCAAAATAGAAACAGGGAAACTGAGCACCTAAATCAAACCATTCCTGAAACTTAAGCTGAACTTTTCTTTTGGTTACAGAAGCCAATACTTTCCCCTTGCTATTTACACTATTTTGAATTTCTGACTTCTGCAAGCAAATTAACAACAAACAAATCATAAGAAAGCTAAAGCTAAAGCTAAAATACCTGCCTCAATAACAATTAGAAAGTGCTGCGTAAGCAGTTAGCTAGCTTTCCTGCAAAGGAAACATTCAGAGGGAGCTGCTACTTCCAAGGCATTTTCTGCCAAGATCTGCCTGGAAGAAGCAGCTAATGTAAGAGCTGTCACACCCAGAGATGCTCAGCATTGGCCTTGTAAATACTACATTACATAGAGCGGCTGTGGGGCATAAGCAACAGAAGACAAGGTTAAGTAATCTCTGTGTGCAGAGTATGGACCTGCTGTCAGGCCAACTTTCCCATATTCTGGTAAAAACAATTTCTTCTATCCTGACATCTTGCATGAGGGTCCTCTCTCTCAGAATGTTCTCCCTATTCAACCCCAGTTGTTCTAGCCATTTTGAAGACTCACCTCTAGATTCATCTGCTTCAAGGAATCTTCCCTGGTCATTGCACCCTTTATTGGCATCCCCTTTGAGTGCCTATAATGCTTAGACCTAGTACCTCCTACACGAGATCTAGGCAAAAGAGGTGAATTTTTCTACCTAGCTTGGGAAAATATTCCTGAAGCTTGATTTCACATGTGCTGTAGGCCCACCAGGAGGGCACTAGAAGAGGAATTGGGGGCTTTTGTCAAGCCTACAAGAGGCATAGATTTTAATATAGCAAGGAGCAACTGATAGGTTCTCTAATATTCTACAATTCTGCAGTCCTGAAAAGGGCTTCCTGGAGAAGGACGAGTGCACCATAAGCCAAGGGTGTGAGGACTCAGCCCTTAATATAGGGGACTTTGGGAGGCTTTCTTCATTCCTTCCAGGGATTGTGAACTAATGCAGAACTGCAGGTGCAATGCTGTAAGATGCCCTCCAGAAGTGATGGTGAAAGTAAGGCTAAATGTGCAGGTGTTGAGAGCTCAGAAAGCCAGACTCCAGCAGACATCAAAGTGTCTCTGAGAAATGTTCTAATAAGTGAGTCCCCTGGGAACACTGCTGACCAGTAACACTCCTAAAAAGAGACACCAAGGAGAGTGGCTTCTGACGTTATGGCCACAAACACAGCAAATTCCTTTGTCTGGAACTGTCTTTGCAAAGAGCAGCTAGACTGTGGCTAGAGAGTCTGGCTGGGGAACATTTCCCAGCAGCAGCTCAGCCTCTCGGCCCTTCCAGCAGGAGAGGCTGGATGGCATTGTGTTCAAGATAATGGGCGGTGGACTGAGAGACTTGGGTTGTTATAATAGCTGTGCCTCCGTCTATTGTGTGACCTTGGGGAAAACTCTTAATCACTCTAAGTCCATTTTTTATCATTCATAAAATATGGATAATACTATTACCTCACAAAGGTCTAGAGCAGATAAAATGCAATACACCACATAAAGTGTTTAACTCTGCCCGGCACAAGGCAAATTGCTCAGTAAGTATTAGGCAGCATCATCATTACTGTCATTATCCAAAGATTGTGGAGATTAGAAACTGTTGGTGTCTCAAGATGCCATTCACTGAGAAAACAGGATAATAAATTCTTCTCCAGAAACCCAGAGGAGTTTGAGGTTCAGACTTAGCTTAGAGCTCAGGCTAGTCATGGAGACCCTATGTTGGAGAAATGTCAGATTCCTAATGAAAGATGTGGCTTATAATGGAAGAATACAGAGATATTGTCTGGAATCACTTGTTAATTTTTCCATATACTTTCATTTTGTAATCCCAGTTAGATTATAAACTTCTACAAAACATGACCATTACTTTCAATTCTTATTCTACCAAAGGGTCTAAATCAAGGTCAAAGGCCCTTGTTCATTGGCTGTTGGCACCAATGGCCCAAAGTAGATGGCTGTAGTCATTCCCATAGTGACAGAAAATATTGCAGGTTATCAGCAGTGTGTGAGAAAAGGAGACTTGAAGGTTAAACAGAGAATATGGAACCATAATAGTTCTATAAACAGGAGTCTTAAAAATATTCATATCCTTTGACATAATAATTCTATTTCTAGGAAATAGAATCTCCTACCAGAATAATCTAGTGAATAGAGGAACGTGATATGGAAAGCCATTCTTCTTGATAGAATATACAAGCAGAAAAATTTTAAAGCAACCTATGTAACAATAGAAGATATGTTATATAAACTATGGATCTTCTTTAATGTAAAGTAGTTATTAAAAATAATGCTTAAGGGGCACCTGGGTGGCTCAGTCAGTTAAACATCCACTTCAGCTCAGGTCCTGCTCTCATGGTTTGTGGGTTCGAGTCCCATATCGAACTCTGTGCTGACAGCTCAGAGCCTGGAGCCTCCTTGGATTCTTCTTGGCCAAGAAGCCCAGCAGAAGTGAAGGAACGCAGACTGCTTACATCTACAGAACATTGGAACAACCAAAAAAATACTTCTAAATTCTCCTCTGGAGCAAGGGAAGACCAAGGTCTGTAATTTACATATTCTCTTCTGAAAGGGAGAAGAAAACAAAACAAAACAAAACTAGCTCTCACTAAAGACACCATTATTGGGGAGTCCTGTCACCAAGATGATGACATAGGTAGTTTCTGACTTCACCTCCTTTTGCAAGAACAACTAACAACTCTTCAAGAACAAGGCATCACTGAGAGAATCCTAGAACATGGAGGTGAGGTTCAAACATCCCCAATCCAGCACCACACAGACAGACTGCTTGAGACAGACTGCATTAGAAGTAAAACAGAAGTAGGTACACCCTGACCCAATTGCCTCTCTCCCAGCCCAGCCCAGCATCACGCTGAGTGGTCTTTGTTGAGTTTCAGCACCTTTAGTGGGAAAAGAAGACCCGGGGGAACAACCAGTGCCTCTAGCATCATGGGTCACTTTGTGTGAGCCACTAACTCTGTTCTCACTCCATGGGAGCTGCAGGGGAATCTGCAGGGCTCAACCACTGGAAATCTAACTGTGATGGAGCCAGGGGCGGAGTTTACAACAACTAGCACACGGATCGTGACAAACCTATCTGGACAGTTCATATCTGTAGTGCATGTATTACTCCCAACTAGTAGCTTTCTTCATCTGCAAAACCAAGTTGGTGGTACAATCCGACATGAGAACATAACACAGTGCAGATCTGATTCAAATCCTCAAACAGGAGTTTTGCCAGCCTGCCAGCCTGGTTTGCCCATGCCCAGGCAAGAAGCTAAATGACAGCCACATCCCCTCTAGAAAGCATCTGACCAAAGGTCTGGCTGGAACACCTGGAAGCAGTGCTTGAGCTAAGAGGCAGGTGGGCAAAGCTGATCACCCACAGAGCAAAGCTAGTTCCAGGTGTGGAGGGCCCCTATTGATGAACAGGCAGGAGGATTAATTCATAGCAAAGGCTGTGGTACCTCCTAGCCCCTCCCGGCCAGACAGCCTGTTGGGGAAATTTAGAGTTGCCTGGGGTCCTCTCCCTTCCCTACCCAGGCCAGGGAGCTGAGACATGGCTCTACCCACCCACTGTGGCTCCTGGTTCCATCTGATCAGAGGGGCTGGCACCTGTAAGCTGTGTGGTTCAGTAGTGCTAAAGCTGAAACAAGGGAAGGAAGAAACCATAGTTTGCACAGCAAAGCCAGCGGACCTCTTCAGTTAGAAAACTTGGGGCACCGGGCAGCTTGAATTAGACAACAAAGAGTTTTACCTGCTTCTCACTACACCTGGGTAAAAAAAAAAATTAAGAAAAATAATAATTCATAGCCTGGCTCCTCACTGAATACACCCACCAGCCTGCTTAATCAGGGAATGTAACCAGAGCACATATGAAACCATGTAGCGCATCGAACACTCCTGCTTATGCAGGCACTTAAACAGAAAGCACAGCTTACAGTTTTCCCCATCTGCAGCTGTAAAACCAGTGGCCTCACCTCACTAGGGAATTCAGTGCACACCCTTGCCTGATTCAGATTCCTAAACAATGAGCCATACAGGCCCTGGGTCCCATCCTCCCCCTTGTCAGGGCAAGGATGCTAATTCATAGACCCCATCTACTACTGAATACAGTACCCTGTCCCAACCATCTTGTAAGCCTGACCAGCCAATCCAGGCAACTGAAGAGCAACCCTCACTTGAGCAGGGAACCAAGCCAGCAGTCCTATCCAACAGTTTTCAGACAATGGCTCCATCCCCAACCTCAGAGGTTGAACAGGCACCTCACTCCAAAACAAACCACAATAGCAGGGCCCACCTGCTCAGAGACATTACCAGCAGACATTCCCAAAACTTCAAACTCTGGTGACTGAGGAAAATCCATCTTTGCCAAAGAAAACGTGTAAAGTCTGAAAGAGAATCCTAATCACTGAAATGCACAGATACCATCATAAGGAATCAAGGATCATGAAGAACTAGGTAAAAATAACACCACCAAATGAAACTAATAAAGCTCAAATAACTGATCTTAAGGAAAAAACTACCAAAGAATCCAGAATAATCCTCTAAAAGAAGGTTAATGAACTACGAGACTGCACAGACCAGTAAAGAAAATTAGGGGGAAAAATTATGTACAAAACAAGATCAACGAAGCAATAGGGAGGAACAAACATCCCAGGGGGAAAATACAATAACTGGCCTCAAGAATTTAATAGAGAATTTCAAAAACAGACTTGACCATGTAGAAGAAGGAATCAGAGACCTGGAAAAGAGAATATTAGAAAGTATCCAGTCAAAGGAGAAAAGCAAAACAAATAAAAATGAGTGAAGAAAGCCTACAAGACTTATGGGACACAATGAAAAGAAACAATATTTACATTATGGGAAATTCAAAAGGAGAAGAGAAAAGGCAAGAGGAAGAAAGTATTTAAAGTGATAATGGCTGAAAACTTCCCAAACCTGGGAAGAGAAATGGACATCCCAACCAGTGAAGCTCAAAAGATTCCAAATAGGTAGGGCCTCCATAGGGCTACACCAAGATACATTCTAATTATTAAAAGTCAAAGACAGAGAAAGAATTTTGAAAGTAACAGAAGGAAAGAAAAAAGTTATATACAAGAGAAGCCTAATTAGACTCATAAGCAAATTTCTCAACAAAAACATTTCAGGCCAGGAGAGAATACAATTGCATATTCAAAATATTGAAAGACAAAAACTGTAGGAAAAAATTATATATACAACAAAACTGTCCTTCAGAAATAAAGGAGGGATCAAGACTTTCTTGAACAAACAGAAACTGAGGGAGTTCATTACCATCAGACCCCTTACAAGAAATGCTAAAAGGAGTTCCTGAGTGAAAATAAAAAGATGTTAATTAATATCACAAAAACATAAAAAGGTAATATAAACTAAAGGTAGTGGTAAATATATTTTACAACATGGTGGTAGTGATGCATAACTCATTTATAAATGTAGTTTAAAAGTTATAACAATGAACATAGTAAAAATAACTGTAACTACAATAATCGATTAGTAGTTTTACAATATAAAAATATGTACATTGTAACAGCAATAACCTAAACTATACTGGGGAGAAGTATAAGTATAAAGTTTGGGAATCTACTGAAGTTAAGTCATGACCAACTTAGAATAGGAGGTTATAATTTTAAGATATTTATATAGGCCTCATGGTGACCATAGGAGGAAAACCTGTAGCAACTACACAAAGAACATAATAAAAGAGTCAAAGCATAGTGATACCCAAAAGACATCAAAACACAAAAAAAAGGTAAACAAGAAACAGGAGGGTTTTCCTCATCAAACACAGCTGTACTGAGGTCAGATCACTTGGAACACCCAGGAAACCAATCTGCAGAGTGGCAGAAAGATCTCCATAGTTGGAGGGAGACAACGTGGCGAGTGCAAGGTGCATAGAAGTGAATTGGATGAGAGAAAAGCTGTGGTGCCGTGGAGGGGAGGGAACCCTTTCCAAGGAAAGACAAAAGGGAGATAAAGAGAGAGAAGTTGAGTGAGTGTGGCATCGGGTTTGCACCAGAGGAAAACCTCTCTAGACCATAAACTGGGGAGTGAGAAGTACCGAGTATTGCAGGGTTGTTTTTGTTGTTGTTGTTGTTGTTTTCAAACAGCCTTTGGAGCTTGGTTTTGGAAGCTCATGACTTTCTCCAGAGCAGAACTGTGGTACATGCTCCTGGGGAGAGGAAGAGAGCTGGCCTGGGACTGCATAGCGTGGTGTGGGGATCTCCAGGGTGCACTGAGAGAGAACAATCCCATTCCTGGAGTACTCTAGGAAGAGGACATATTGCCTCTCCAAGGACAAAAGACCCTGTAGGCATCAACAAGAGGTCTTTTGTCACCAGAGGACAGGTGTGCACCCAGAGGGAATATAACCTTGTTGCAGCTTTTCACACACCCTTGGGGGTGGGGTGGGGGTAAGACTGCCTTTTTGGGACAAAGGACTTCAGACACAGCACATACAGTCTCTACTCCAAAGGAGGGGGGCGGGTCTACGCAGTACTGGGTCCTTTATGACTTTATGTTTTGAACTCCAGCCTCACGCCAAAGAAAAATACAAGAAAGCTATGGCTTGCTATTCTGTGAGAGCTGCTTGAATAGCAGGGGTGTGGGGGGTTAAGATTCCCAGTAGGAGACAAGAGATTGGGGGTGGTGCCACTTCCTGTCCAAAACCAACCTGGTGGGATTTCAGAGAGCAGCACAGGGGCCCCCAGTGGAGGCAGAACCCACTTACTGCAAACCTACCCCCCACCCCCATGCCCGGCAGCTACTTATTTGCTGGGGCAAGACTGCCTCTGAGCCGACAAGGCGGGCTTCTCCTCCAGAAGACCAGCATAGCCAGCACCCCCCATGTAGCAAGTGTACTGAAAATCTAGTGCTTCAAAATGACACCTGCAGTTCTGATGGAAAGAAGACCAGGCTTACTTTCTTTTCTTTTCTTTTTCTTTCTTCTTCATTTTTTTCTTTTGGAATCAGGCTTGTAGTTTCTTGTTTCTTTCGTTTCCTTTTCTCTTTTTTTTTTTTTTTTTGGAATCAGGCTTCAATTTTTCTTTTCTTTCTCTCTCTATTTTTTTTCCTTCCTTTTTCTATGGAATCAGCCTTATAGTTTTTTGATTCTTTGTTTGTTACTTTGTTTTTTCATTCCCTTTCCTTTTCTCTTTTTTTGGGATAAGGCTTTTTCCCCCTTTTTTTTCCCCAGGCTTATTCTAACAAACGAAACGAAGCACACAGTTAAAGGTCCAAACACTGCAGAAGACTGACCACCAGGAAAGACCAGATAAATTCAACAGCAGAGTGCACATAGCATAAACCAGAAACACTTCCTGGAGTGCCAGGCCCACTCCTGTGTATGACCTCTTTTTAATACAGCATTACTCTCAGGTTCAGGAAACATAGTAAGCTTTTAAAACGTGCAAAAGACAGAAACTTTGTCAATATGACAAGACAGAGGAATTCTTTCCAAAAGACAGGTTAAGAAGAAATCATAACCAGGCACTAGCTCAAAACAGATATAAGCAATACATCCGAACGAGAGTTTAGAACAGCAGTCATAAGACTACTAGCTGGCTTGAAAAAAAGCATAGAAAAATCCTTGCTGCAGAGATCAAAACCTAAAAACTAGTTGAGCTGGAAAAAAACTGACTGAGATGCAAAACTGACTAGATATAGTCACAATGAGTACTGATGAGGCAGAGGAAAGAATAGGTGATATAGAAGAGAACATTAAGGAAACTAATAAAGCTGAAAACAAGAGGGAAAGAAAACTATTAGATCACAGGGAAGAATTAAGGAACTTAATAATTCCGTTAGGCAAAACAATATCCATATCATAAAAGTCCCAAAAGAAGAAGAGCGGGAAAATAGGGCAGAAGGTTTATTTCAAGAAATTATAGTTGAGACCTTCCCTAATCTGGGGAAGGAAACAGGCATTCAAGTTCAAGAGCCACAAATAACTCCCCTCAAAATCAACAAAAACAGGTCAACACCACAACAGATCATAGTGAAATTGGCAAAATACAAAGATAAAGAAAGAATTCTTAAAGCCGCTAGGGATGAAAGGTCCTTAACCTACAAGAGTAGACACATAAAGTTAGCAGCAGACTTGTCCACTGAAACTTGGCAGGCCAGAAGTGAGTGGCAGGACATGTTCAATGTGCTGAATGTGAAAACTAAGCAGCCAGAATTCTTTATCCACCAAGACTGTCATTCAGAATAGAAGGAGAGATAAAGGGTTTCCCAGAAAAACAAAAACTAAAGGAGTTTGTGACCACTAAACCAACCCTGCAAGAAACCTTAAGGGGAACTCCCTGAGTGGAGGAAAAAAAAAAAAAAAAAAAGACCAAAGCAACAAAGACTACAAAGGACCAAAGAACATTACCACAACAAAATAAAACTAGAAATCAATAACAAAAGGAAAACTGAAAAATTCACAAACATTTGGAAATGGAACAACTTTCTCCTAAACAACCAATGGATCAAAAAAGAAATTAAGAGGAAATAAATGGTTTCTTGAGACAAACGAAAATAGAAACACAGCATACCAGAAGTTATAGAATACAGCAAAATATAGAATACAGTTCTAAGAGGGAAGTTCAGAGGAATAAACACCTATATTAAGAAACAGGAAAGATCCCTGATAAATAAAGCAACTCTCTACTATAGGAACTAGAAAAAGACGAACAAATTGGGCTTAAAGTTGGGAGAAGAAAAGAAATAATAAGGATTAGAACAAAAGTAAACTGAAGAGAGAGTACAAAAACAATAGAAAAGATTAACCAAAGTAAGAATTTGTTATTTGAAAAGATAAACAAAATTGACAAGCTCTTAGCTAGACTAACAAAAGGAAAAAGAAAGAGGTACCAAATTAAAAAAAATTATAAGAGAAAAGGAGATACTACAATTGAACCCACAGAAATACAAAGGATCATAAGAGGCTACTACTAACTACAGGCCAACAGGGGCGTCTGGGTGGTTCAGTCAGTTAAGCAGCTGACTTCGGCTCAGGTCATGATCTCATGGTTTGTAAGTTTGAGCCCTGTGTCAGGCTCTGTGCTGACACTCAGAGCCTGGAGCCTGCTTTGGATTCTGTGTCTCGCCCCTCCCCTGCTCATGCTATGTCTCTCTCTCTCAAAAATAAATAAACGTTAAAAAAAAATTAAAAAAAAAAACTACAGGCCAACAAACTGGACATCCTAGAAGAAATGGAAAAATAGAAACATGCAACTTATCAGAACTAAATTAGGAAAAAAATTAAAAGGCTGAAGAGACCAATTGCCAGTAAGGAGATTGAATCAGTAATCAAATATCTCCCTATGATGAAAATCCCAAGAACAGATGGCTTCACCGGTGAATTTTACCAAACATTTAAAGAAGAATTAAAATCAATTATTCTCAAACTCTTACAAATAATCAAGGACGAGGGAACACTCTTAAACTTATTTTAAGAGGCCAGCATTATTATGAAGTCAAAGCCAGAAAAGGATGTTGCTAGAAAAGGAAACTACAAGCACATCTCCCTTATGAATACTGATGTAAAAATTCTCAATAAATACTAGCAAACTAATTCAGCATCACATTAAAAGAATCATCACCATGAGCAAGTAAGATTTATCTCTGGGATGCAAGGATGGTTGAAATATGCAAATCAATCAATGTTATACATCACATTAATAAAATGAAAGAAAAGAATTGTATGATAACTTCAATAGATGCATAAAAAATATTTGACAAAAATCAGTTTCCATTTATGATAAAAACACAACTAATTGGGCAGAGAAGGAATATATCTCAACATAATAAAAGTCATATATAACAATCCTTCAGCTAACATCATACTCAACGATAAAGGTTGGAAGCTTCTCCTTTAAGATCAGAAACAAAACAGGGTGCCCAAAATCACCAGCTCTATCCAATATATAATATTAGAAGTCCTAGGTAGACCTATCAGACAAGAAAAGAAAATAAAAAATATCAAAATTGGAAAGAAAGAAGTAAAACTCTTTCTATTTGCAGATAAGATAATATTATATACAGAAAATTCTAAATAACCAATATTAGATCTAATCAATAAATTCAATACAGTTGTAGGACACAAAATTAGTGTACAAAATTTCTTTACAATAACAATGAATTTTCTGGAAAAAAATAAAGAAATCAATCCCATTGTAATCCCATTTACACTAGCATCAATAAACAAAACACAATAATAAAATAATTAAGAATAAATGTAACCAAGAGGTAAAAGAACTCTACTCTGAAAACGAGATATTCGTGAAAAAGATCAAAGAAGATATAAATAAATAGAAAGATAGCCCATGTTCATGGACTAGAAGTAATATTGTTAAAATATCTATAATACCCAAAGCTATCTATAAAATTAATGCACTATCTATCAAGATTCCAATGAGATTTTTACAGAAGTAGAAAAACATTCCTAAAATTTATACGGAACCACAAAAGTAGCCTTGAATATATGGAAACTTGAATAGCCAAAGAAATCCTGAGAAAGAAGAACAAAGCAGGAGGCATCACAATTCCTAGTTTCAAGCTATACTGTAAAGCTATGGTGACCAAAACAATATGGTACTGGTATAAAAACAGAAAAATAAACCAAGAGAACAGAACTGAGATCCCATAAATAGACCCAAGCATATATAATCAACTAATATTTAACAAGGGACCAAGAATACTCAACAGCAAATAGGCAGCCTCTTCACAAATGATACTGGGTTAATTGGATATTCACAGGTAAAAGAATGAAAGTGGACCCCTACCATACCCCATTCATAAAAATTAGTCATAATGGATAAAGACTTATTAAATAAAAGGCAGGAAACCACAAACTTGCAAAAGAAAACAAAGAAATAAAGTTCCTTGACAAGGACCTTGGAAATGACTTTTTGGATGTGACATTTAAAACATAAGAAACAAAATAAAAAATAAATAAGTGGGAATACATAAAACTACAGTCTTATGTACAGCAAAAGAGACCATCAACAAAGTGAAAAGACAATCTACAGAATGGAAAAAATATATTTGTGATATATATATGAGATAAAACATTAATATCAAAAATGTGTAAAGAACTCCTACAACCCAACAGCAAAACACAACCCAATGGAAAAGTGAGCAGATGATTCAAATAGACATTTCTCCAAAGAATATATACAAAAGGCCATCAGGTATGTGAAAAGATGTCCAACATCAGTAGTCATTAGGGAAATACAAATTAAAACCACAATGAGAGATATCACTTCATGCCTATTAGAATGGCCATCAACAAAAAGACAAGAGGTAACAAAAGCTGTCATGAATGTGGAGAAAGGGAACCCTTCCACACTGTTAATGGAATTGGAAATTAGTACAGCCACTATAGAAAACAGTATGGAGGACCTTCAAAAAATTAAATATAGAACTACCATATGGCCCAGCAATTTCAATTCTAGGAAGTGTCCACCAGGAAAACAAAATTGCTAACAAAAAGACATCCGCACTACCATGTTTGAAGCACTGTTATTTAAAATAGCCAAGACACGGAAACCACCTAAGTGTCCATCAATGGATCAATGGATAAAGAAGTTGGTGTGTATGCGTGTCTGTGTGTGTGCGCATGTGCACATGTGCATGTGTGCATGCACGGGAATATTATTCAGCCATAAAAAATGAGGAACTGGGGCACCTGGGTGGCTCAGTTGGTTAAGCATCTGACCTCAGCTCAGGTCATGATGTCATGGTTCATGGGTTCGAGCTCTGCTTGGGGCTCTGTGCTGACAGCTCAGAGCCTGGAGCCTGCTTCAGATTCTGTGTCTCCCTCTTTCTCTGCCCCTCCCCACTCGCATTCTGTCTTCCTCTCTCTCTCTCTCAAAAACAAATAAACATTAAAAAAATGAGAAACTGCTACAACTTGCAACGGCTTGGATGAACATTGAGGGCATTACACTAAGTGCAATAAGTCAGAGAGAGAAAGACAAATACTGCATGCTCTCACTTATAAGTGGCATCTAAAAACAAAAAGAGTAACAACAAAAAGCTCGTAGCAAAAGATAACAGATTAGTGGTTACCAAAGGCAGGGTTGGGCACGAGGAGGAAAAACTGGAGGAAGGTGGTCAAAAGGAACAAATTTCCAGGGATAAGATAAGTAAGCACCAGGACGTTAATGTACAACATGATGACTATAGCTAATGCTGCTGCAAGATATACAGGAAAGTTGCTAAGAGAGTAAATCCTAAGAATGCTCATCATAAGGAAAAACTTTTCATCCTTTCTTTTTTGTTTTCATCACATCGTATCTATATGAGATGATGGATGTTAGGTGAACCTACTGCAACAATCATTTCACAATATATGTAAATTAGACCATACTGCTGTATGTGCTAAACTTGTATAGAGATGTGTGTCAATTATTTCCCAATAAAACTGGTGGGGAGGGGATGTGAAACACACCATTAATTTCTCTCTTTTTTAAAATGTGTTATTTATTTTTGAGAAAGAGACAGAGCATGAGGGAGGGAGGGGCAGAGAGGGAGACACAGAATCCAAAGCAGGCTCCAGGATCAGAGCTGTCAGCACAGAGCCTGATGTGGGGCTGGAATTTACACGCTGTGAGATCATGACTTGAGCTGAAGTCGGATGCTTAACCAACTGAGCCACCGAGGTGCCCCAACACCATTAATTTCTCAGTCAGGTTAACCTACCATATACTTTTCAGGGCACCGAAGAAAAAGCCTGTCTCCTCAGCCCTACCCTACGCCCTCAGTATCTCTGTGGACTGCTATCCTCACTGCCAATCACCTTCTCCAAAGAAGTGAAGAACACCTCTATGTCCTTATGCCACAGGTCCCATTTCCACCTTCTCATCACCATTTTCCCTTTTAAATACCCATGATCCTTGACAGTTAGGAAACTATATTATTAGTGTACATGTTAACTACTGTAAGGTTCTATTCATAACACCACTTAATAATAATAATACACTTCAGGAAAAGAATAGATTGACAATCCTCCCAGACAGCAGAACAGCTAGATAAGATTATTGATATACTTATAGGAAGGCAATATTTTAAATATTCACTTTGTTTCAATACCTCATTGGTGGACTGTATGTCTTATGAAACCATCTGTCTCTACCTGATATACTTGTTTAGCCATGTTTTTCAAATAATAAAAAACAAGATGAAAAACAATTTATTTCCTTTTTTCTTTCAGTGTTTCAAAGGACTTGGGTTGTGAATACTAATAAAATGATTTTTTTTCCAGTTTCCTAGATTCTGGTCGTCTGTCTACTTATTAATTAACTAGGAATTCGACTCGACCAAAAAATTCTTCAAGATAGAAAGTTAATGTGTCAGTGCAGAGAAAACAACATCAAATTACTTTTGCTGATCACAGTCTGAGAAATATCTAAAGACAGCAAGATATTCTAAGGATGCCCCCACATCTCTTCTGACCCTCTGACTATTCAGAGCACAAACTCAGGATTTCAGTTCCATTCACTATCACCTAATGATTAAAAAAACAAACGAACAAACAAAAACAACTCTATGTATTATTGATGAGAACAGCTTAAACGGGTAAAAGTAGTCTCCTACCACTTCAAAGGAAAATGAAGAAAATGTGAGTAAATATAAAATCAATTCATCAGATAGGATGAATTAGATTAGAAAGAATCTCAGATATCATTTCACTCCATCTAATGGCTTTATAATAACAAAGTATTGTTCTCTCTATGTAAGCACAGAAGCAGCCTCAGGAGGTTAGGGGCAGGTCTCCTGGCACACTGCTGATTAGAACGAAGAAGCAACATGAAGTTAGTTTCAGTTTCCAGTGTCCTCATATAGGCCTCTTCCCACAGTGCCCAGCTGCTTTTCTTCTAAAACTTATTCTGTCTGGAGAATTAGTGGTCATTCCTATATTCATTCTATGTTTTTTGACAGGCAGTATGCTAGATAATGAGAATAATAAAGAAAACAATATATAATGTCAGCACCATATATATATATATATATATATATATATGTATATATATATACAGCTCACAATCCAGCAAGAAGAAAGTTACCATAAACAACGAACCATATACTAATTGCATAGCAACAGCAAAGTGCTTTGAGAACATATGCATTCTGCCAAGAAGGTGGGAAGCTTTCAGCCCCAAAGGATGAGGAGGAGGTATTCCAGGCAGAGGAAATCATGAGAACAAAGGCATGGATGTGAATGGCATGCTTGACAAGCAGCAAGCATAAAGCATGAAAGACATTCCACATCAAAAATAAAAGAGCCTTTGCTTTCACACAAACCTAATATGATTAAGCATCCTCGAAGCTGTACACATTTAACTCATCTCTGCATCACACAGGGCTTCTAAAGGGCATAACTATGTTTTCCTTACCTTTATACATTCCGTGCTCCCTGTCAGAAAGACCCCTCCCCTCTTTCTCTGGGCCAACTACCCAGTGTCCTTCATGGAAGAAGTTCATTATTCCTTCCTTTGTGCTCATTTTTTATATCTCTTTCTAGAGAGTATTCTATTTATTGTTTACATACATGTCTATCTCCCAAACAAGTCTGTGAAGGTTTAAAAGACAGCCTGCTGTTAGATCAATGTATGTTTGGTAAACCTACGAATGAACAAATGACCTTTTAGATGGAAAACTAGGTGCTAAGGATGATAGATAATTTGTGTAGTACAAGTTCTCAAGAAAAATAGACAGATACATAACTTACAAGTGGAAGAATAATTTTCAGAATTGAAACCCCCAGGGAAACATTTCCACTCAAATGAAGTCCGTAACTGTGATCCAAAGATTTTCACATACAACTGTTTTGATATTGATTTAAAACTCCACCTAGATAGATTCAGAAACTCAGATCATTTTCTTGTTACATTCTTAGAGCTCATAAAGGGTGGCCTGAAAAAGTAGGTCTTGAGGTATAATTTAGTCATATTAAACAGAAGTGTAAGGGGGAGAAAATGACTGGTCTTTCTTTCATCATGTAATTCATTATAAAGGTGTTAAACTCATCGGCAAGTGTGAAAATGAGAGGAAATGAGTCCACTGACAAAAAACTGCAATGAGACAGTAAACTAAAATTAATGCTTCACAAATCCTCAGCTTCTCAGCCTCATTGTCTCAATTTGTTATTCTCATGAATTATCAAAGGGAAGCACAGCCACTGTTCCCAAAAATAAAGAATTTATTAAACTTCATTATGAACCAAAATGCCTGAAGACATTGCCTCTCCTTTGACCCCATGAGCTTTTCAAGCTACTCAATCTCAGGGCTAAAGAAATATCTCATTAGCAGTACCTGATGTCAGCAGATGTGTTATTAAGCTCCCTGTCACTCAAGCCTTTAGTACTGAAAATACATAGGTCATCTAATGCTTTACACCACCCTCTTCTCTTTGCAATATAACAGCAGAAACTGGAGTGCCTGGAATTGTTATAAAAATAATTCTAGAAACTTAGTCATTTCTGGGATGTCTTCGAGTTGATGGGAAAGAGGCTACCACCTGACAGGCACATTGTTACACATCAGTAAGAGATGACTGATAGATGATAGACAGTATTCGTCTGCTCGGACTGCCATAATAAAACACTATAGACTAGGTGGCTTAAACAACAGAAATTTAATTTTTCACAGTTTTGGAGACTGGAAGTTCAAGATCAAGCTGTCAACGGGATTGATGTCTAATGAGGCCTCTTATTTTGGCTTTCTGATGGCCATCTTATCACTGCGTTTCCACATAGCCTGTCCTCTGTTTGTGTTCATTCCTGGTGTCTCTTCCTTTTCTTATAAGGACATCAGTCCCTTATGATTTCATGTAGCCTTAACCATCTCCTTAGAGAAGCTATTTCCAAAAACACTCACACTGAAGATTAGTGCTTCAATATATGAATTGGGGGGTGGGAACACAATTCAGTCTGTAATAGATAGGTAGGCACATAGATAGGTAGGTATGTAGTAGATAGATAGATAGATAGATAGATAGATAGATAGATAGATAGATAATGGAAGGAAGGAAGGGGGGAACCTTTAACATGGTAGGGAGGTAGAACTACAATAAGATTTAAATCTGCAAGAAGTAAGCCATTGTCTATACAGTTAAAACTGAAAATTGTTAGAAAAACCTACACTACTCTGAAGTGTTGCGCGCGCATACACACACACACACACACACACACACCCCATACACACACACATGAGGCACAGTGCCTGAAGTTTTACATTAATCATTCAATATTTGTTGAGTCAAATATTTATTGAGTAAGAACTTTGAGTAACTTTGAATAACACCTAGCACCGAGCTAGGTGTTATGTACTATGTTAACTGAATTCTGGACTGAAGATGCTTATACTCTAGTATAGATGTAAGAAGAATCTATGCATTAGGAAAGTCGTTCTGAGCCTTTATTGATAAAAGGATCACTTGTGGGACTTTTTTTTTTATTATTATTATTTAAAATAATTTATTGACAAATGGGTTTCCATATAACACCCAGTGCTCATCCCAACAAGTGCCCTCCTCTGTGCCCGTCACCCACTCTCCCCCCTCCCACACCCCCTTCACCCCTCAGTTTGTTCTCAGTCTTTGAGAGTTTCTAACGTTTTGTCTCCCTCCTTCTCTATGTCTTTTTTTCTTTTCCCCTCTTTCCCTCCCCCATGGTTTTCTACTAAGTCTCTCAAAATACTTGTGGGACTTCGAAAAAATACATATTCCATAACCAAATCTTCTGGATCTAAATAGCCTGAAGAGGGCCTTGAGTATCTATCTATCTATCTATCTATCTATCTATCTATCTATCTATCTATCATCTATCATCTATCTATCTATCTATCTATCTATCTATCTATCTATCTATATTTTTAAAAAAGTCTCTCCAAGTGATTCTTTCACATATCCAATATGGAAAACAAATTCAGTCTACTGAGATAAACATAGGTCTTCCCTTCTAATTAGCAATGTCCCTGGAAGATCATACTATATCAGGGCGGATGAACTCCTTAGACAGCTAATAATAAATGATCCATGATGGTGTTAGACTACCGAGCAAGAAAAGACACAATGATTTAAGATAAATATATATGAAACTTAATTGAAAACATGAAATTCCTTCACAAATGTAAGAGATTATTATGCGGCAAGTCACTATTTTATCAAGTAACCATTCCATTTGAAGTGCATCCAAATGTTGAGCCAATACTTGTCTTTTTGTAACCTTCTTCCGCTGTTTCTAGTTCTAAATTTTATATATATAGTTATATACGTATATGTACATATGGTGCTGACACTATATACTGTTTCTTCCCTTCCTTTTCTAGAAGTTTTCAGGATAAGACTCCACAATGCCTTAGGTCAGTGACCATAGCCCTATGGGGTGTCCTTGAGTAAAACAGAACCAAGGCTAATAAAGATCACTAGGCTTAGCTCCACAAACAGGTGAGAGTCTGAAATTAATCCTTTTGTCATGACCCTGGGCTTCACTGAGTTATGAGCCAGAGTAGCGTTGGGTCTGTTGAGTAGCAGACTTCCCCTCAATCTTACTTCACCCCACCCATCTGACCCATTCAAGTGGACCTCTGTCAGGGTTTCCTGTTCTCTACTAGAGATTTCACAAGAACCTAGCCTTCTTGGTTGGGGCACCGACACTTTGCCCAGCTATCGCAAACTATACCTTCTAGGGCTGGTCTCCATCCCCTGTACATCTATCTAGTCAGTGAGTGAGCTACTTTCACTCTTGGCATGCAAAAACTGCTGTATGAACCCTTAGACTAATGATTCTCAGTTGGAATGGCTCTGCCTCCAATGGAGTGTTTGGAAATTGCTGACAGTATATTTAGTTGTCACAATAGAAGCTGCCTCCTTCTACAACACCACTCTGCTTTTACTGGCATTCAAAGTGTAGGCGTCAGTGAAAATAGACATCCCACAATGCAATGGATAGCCCCACACAAGCACCAGCTGTTCTATGTCTTTCCAGACATTCATATAGGGGGAATAACCTCTGACATTATCTGAACCTAGATGCTAACTTTGTTTTACATATATTGTCAAAGTATTTTTTACACAAGTTCTAATCCTAACAAATTGTACAGAATAGTCGCTAGCCTATAAATCAAGAGGAGTCTGTGCCATCTAGCCACCTGTACTGAGAATTGTTCATTACTGCGAAAACCACTTCACCAATAATGCAATGACATTCTTCGTACCTGAGTCACAAGTATGAAACTCCTGTATGAGTACACATTTGTGATTTCCATTCTCTGTGTGAGTATAAGCATGTGACTGCTTCTTCATGTCTTTTACAGCAGCCAGGCCCATGTACTTATATATTGAAATACACATTAAATTGTTATTTTTAATTACTGTATGCTTGCTAGTCCATTATATTAAAATTAGAGCATTGTACTGATTTATTTTCTGTGTGAAATTACATATAAAGATGGATTTTATTATCTATAAATTATATTATCTTTTGTAATAAAGAATATATTACCAAATATCTGTTAGCAAGAGGAGATATTAGGTCTGAGAGGTTCGAGATATCAATATTAGCCTTTCTTCAATGAACACTTACAATGAAACCTGTGGATCTTTGATATACCCTTTCAGGGTTCAGCTACACTAGTCCCTAAAGTTCCCTTCTATAAAGGCACCCTCATACCAGGGATATCTCAGTATGTCTTGCAGCCAAGGCTACTTATTTACAAATACCATCCTAAAATTCAAAAAGAAATTGTAGAAATTATATCATTCACTTTAACTACAAGCTAGATTCATATTAATAATGATAGCATATGAGAGATTAATATCTATTTTTAAACCTAGATTTAATAATGCTTTCCCATGTACTGATTTTATTTGAGATTCACTACACTCTGCAAGATGATAGGGATGATACAGTATTTCTCTCCCTGCTTAACAAGGGAGAATCCTGAGGCTCTTCGAGACTGACTGGCTCAAAGTCACAGATCTATCAAGAAAGAGCTGAGATTCAAATCTACAACTTCGGAAGACAAAACCTGTACTCTTATTGCTTATGTAATGCTGTCTTTTAAGTAACAAGAGAAGAAAAAAATAACAGAAAGACTAAGATAAAAAGAATCCATATGAAATGCTAAAACATGTAAATATTCTAACGGTGATTTCTGAAAACCTAAAGAGGAAATTCAACACCATGATCTAGAAGATTTAATTAAGGTGGCTCTTTTGACATGTGAATATACTCTTCCATTGCAACCTGCCATAGCTCACATCTTTGGACCCGATAAGTACAATGCCCATGTACAGGCATAAATAGCTCCCAAAAAAGACACTTGACAATAACTGTGATGCTCTCTACCGTTGATAAAGGGGTAGGCATGCAAATAGCCAACACTTGCTATTTGTGTTTCTGAACTGATAATAAAAACGGAGAGCTACAAAGTACTACTAACATCATTTCACTTTTATTCATAATGGTGGTGAGTGTTTCAATAGCAACTTTCTCACTGAAATAAATATTTGAATAAACATACTTGTTTAATGAGACCAAATATTCCTTTGGCTTAAAAGACCATATAAGGGTGCCTGGGTTGCTGAGTCAGTTAAGTGCCCAACTCTTGATTTTGGCTTAGTCATGATCTCATGGTTTGTGAGATTGAGCCCCACTTTGGGGGGTAGTTCTGCACTGATAGTGTAGAAACGGCTTGGATTCTCTCTCTCCCTCTCTCTCTCTTGCTCCTTCCCTGTTCGCATGCCTGCATGCAGACATTTTCTCTCTCTCAAAAGAAATAAATAAATAGACATTAAAAAATAAATAAAACAGACAATACAACTACAGCTTCTAATGGTTGTTTTTATTTGAATTCGGTGCTCAAGTCTAGCTGAAAAGACATGAACTAGCTGAAAAGACATTCAGTACCTGTAGCTAGTCTGCAAATTCTAATGTCAGGGTTAAATGAGTCCTGAAGGTCACAGAGAAGCAAATGAATGTCTTACAGATGACAATTCATCCATAGGAAGCAGTTCTCTAGAGAAATGTGTTAAGGTGTCTGAGGTTCTGTCTAGGCACAGCGAGAAAGAGTGCTATAATTGATTAGTAATGTCTTCCATGGAAGTAAAGTGAGATGATTGTACACAGGCAACATCCCTGCAATCCCTGCACTAATTTGATCCACTCGTTTTACAGAGGAAGAAATTGAAGTCCAATAAGATTAAATTCAAATTCAAATTAAATCAAAGATCTCATCACTGCTTGAAGTTAGGCTGGGTCAAGAATTCAAGCATCTTGTATTGTGGAACATTCTTCTTGCCATTAGATATGTTTCTCAGTTATACGTCTAAGAACAGTGCTCAAAACATTCAAGCTTGAATTTCAGAAAGTAAAAAGTGATGTTCATTTTCAGTATAGTTTAAGAGAGTTGTTTACTGGCATAAATGTGCATGTTTTCTCCTTTACATAGATCAAGAGCCTTTGTGAAAGGTATAGGCACAGACAAAGCCCTTTCATCTTACAATTGATCTTTTTGATGATTTGTTCATAAGGAAATAGAATTTCCCATTGTAGAGTCATTTCCATGGTTACCTATTGATTTCCTATAGGAAACATCCTGTTTACACGGCCATCATGTCTTTATTGTGGAGGGTAAATCACCTTCTGAGTTTTCACTTTATCTGCAACCTGAGGCATGTAAAAATGAGCTCTGCAAAATTACCAGAACAAGATAAATAAATGATTCATGTGAGTTGGTTTTGCATGAATAAGTGATTAATCCTTTCTTTCAACCTTGTTGGGAGAAAATGCAGAATTAATGTTCATTCTATGCAAATAGAAGCCCACCCTCCTGAATTCTGACCTAATTATAGGTATTTGTGAAGCAAAGCATATGTGAAATTTCTTGCAGGTTTTTTTTTTTTTAAATAAGACTGCTACTGAAAATCAGAAATCAAATCTCATTACAAGTCTTAATGGTGGATACACACAGGTGATATTGAGATTTACTCTCAAAGTCTTTCAAAACGTCCCATTGGTAGCATGCCTAAAGTAAATGACCTTAATGGTCCAAAATAGGCCTTACTATTGTTTACCAAATAGTTGAGCCCAGAGGCCATGTCACAGTCTTACCAGCCTGAAATGACTACACTCTTGGAAGCAAAACACCCAGAATATCTTGGTGTAGTGAAAAATGAGTGAACCATTCATTAAATCAGTAGAACACTCAAGAACCCAAGACAACATCAATGAAATGAAATTCCCTTAAGTCTGGGGCAGAAAATTATAATTCCACTCTCTAGAAATGTGCCTCCGCTCTGTGCTAGAAGCTTAGGTTTCTGCCTCCAATAGTATTTCACCTGTAGGAGGGGCCTTTGAACATAAACTCAGACCAACCAAATAATTCTGCACAAGTCACAAAATAAGAATACTTGAAGGAAGAGGTCACTTTGAACTGGAAGATAGTCAAAAAAGACTTCTCGTATAAGAAGTGGAAGTGTATTTTGAGTAATGGCCCTGAAGAAGCAGTGAGATCTGGATAGATACAAGTGGAAAATTACAGCAGCTAATATTTAGTGAGCACTTACCACAAGCCAGGTACACCACCAAATCCTTTACACTCACATCTTGCTTCATCTTCACAACTACTCAGTGAGGTGAGAAAGCTATTATCATCTCCTTTTATATGTGGGAAAGATGAAGTTAAACATCTACTGTTACAGGGCTGGTGGCGATGATTTCGATGCAGACTGACTCCTGACTCCTGAGTCTATAGTTATAACTACACCCTTCCAGGCTGAGGGAAATAAGGAACACCATGGCAGGGAGCTAGAGGGTGGCAGAGGGTAAATCACTCAATCAAGAGATAAGTCCTATAGGGAGAGAGAGGGAGGGCTAGGAAAACTGCATGAGGCTGGATTATAGAGATCTCTGAATGCCATTCTTGGTAGAATAAGATGTGTGAGAATGGAACTCCAACAGAGAAGGTGCCAATTAATTCAGGTGGCACTGACCTGTGAGGCAGAATAGGCCTTAATCACCAGAACACTAAATGCTCATTATCCAACCTTTTAATGGGCAGCCTGGAAAAGTTATCCTTGAAGAACCAAGATTTGATCATGCTGTTAAGGGAAAAAGAGAAAAAAGAAAAAGAAAGAAAGAAACAATGCTTTGATCTCTCCCAGACAACAACTCTGTATTTCAGATGCATGTTTTCCTATCTTCCAGGTCCCTAGTGGAGATAAAATGAACAAAAGAAAAGAACAGATGGGACTAAAAGCAGAAGTTAGCTGATGAAAGAAAAAAGCAAGGCCCGGGGAAGAGTGTATTGAGAAGGACAAAGAATTAGAGCAAAGGGTTTTGAAATGTAAGGTTATCTCCCCTGCTGAGCTAAATACAAAACAACTCTATTGACTACTTTGCAAAGTAAAGCGGCTTTAGCAAGTCTTGGTGGAGATTGGTGGCTGGGAGTAATCATACAGATCTTTCAGCAGAAAGGTCACCTGACAGAAACAGGTCAGCTCTAAGGCCCTGGGGCTCATGCATCAGTGCTTCCTTGTGAAAACAAAGTCAGAGACTATGCCAACATCTTAAACTGGTACAAGTGGAAATTGAAAGCAGAGAAGGTCAAATGAAAGGGCATTGTATTGGGAATCAGGAGAGTGTTTCCTACTTTTCCTAAGAGGATAAATGCATTTTCCCAAGGTGACACGATAAGTGGTAGAGTGCCCAGATCATGTGTCCTGACTCAGGAGAGCTTTCTTCTATACCCACGAGCTGCAGAATGAGCCAGACCTTTATTCAAATTTTAGCTGTGCCAGTTATTAGGTGTGTGACCTTAGGAAAGTTATTTTCCCCCTTGTCATCAAGATGAAAAAAAAAAAAAAACACGAAGTCCTTTGCTCTCAAAGAACTAAAATAAATCTGAGACAAATAGACAAGATTGAAAAGGAGGAGCCAGTTCTATTACTTGACTTTCTGCCCAGCATCAGACTCATGGTTACAATTATAAGTGGGTAAAACGTATTGCTTCAGCAAGTGACAGGCTCCATCTCCCTCTCCTTCTCCATGGCTGCCAGACTGACTCAGAGTTGGTCTGATTGTCTTGGGGAAATGGCAGGAAATCAGGACAGTACCTTCAGCACTAGATAGATAGTATTTATTGATTACTTGGAGCTGTCTACTGTACTTAGAGCTTTATATACATGATCTCTTACAATCCCTCAATAATCCTAAGGATTATTATCTCAGTTGTACAAATGTGAAAAGTGAGTTTTGGAAAGATTAAGTGACTTGCCCAAGTCCTACTGGAATTAGCATCTGGCTCTAAGCTACTAGCAAGCTAGGAAGTTCTTATGTGAACGACAAAGCCGCCAACTTCCCAGTATATTTACTGTGACCACTCAGGACTTGCCAGTACAAACAAGGAGGTCCTGCCAGTCCAAACATAATTCTTATATCCCAGGTATGACTGCTATTCCCCCATGGAATAGAATTCTTAATGCCAATTCAATAACTCTTTTGCATTTCAACAATTTGCAAGGCACTAGGTTGAGCGTTCTCAATGGCAGTTATAGTTTAGTATGAAGGTGACAAGGAAAGAAATAACAGTAGGTTATTTCATCTTATTCTAAGACATACTTGAGCAGTATAGATATACAAAGGAGAGAGAAAGGAAAGGAACAGGTAGGGAGACACTGAGGGGAGACTAGGAAGGAGAAGAGAGGAGAGAAGGGGAATGGAAGGAAGGAGTGGGAGAGGAAGGGAGGGGAGGGGAGGGGAAAGGAGTGAAGAGGAAGGGATGGGGAAGGAAGGGAAGGGAAGGGAAGGGAAGGGAAAGGGAAAGGAAAGGGAAGAGAAGGGAAGGGAAAGGGAGAGGGAGAGGGAGAGGGAGAGGGAAAGGGAAAAGGAAACAACGGGTCTTTGAGCACTTACTAGCATACTCTGTGCTGGGTTATGTATGCTCTAGCTCTTAATTCTCCCAGGGCCCTGTTGTAGGTAGCCTTACTCCCATTATATCCCTGCTCCAAATCCTGCAGTGGCTTTTCAGCAAACTCAGAATGACCTGGTCCTCCCTCTGTACCACACGGATTTCTTTACCATACCTTGAATGTAACAAGCTCCTTTTAACCTTACAACTATTCTCACCACTCAAAATACTCCCACCCCACTCCCAGATAGCCACATGGTCTGCTTCCCTCCCTCTCTTCATTCTGATCTCTACTCAAAATTCACTTCACAGAGAGGGTTTCCCTGACTCCCCTAATAACCTACCTCCCACCTTTACTCTCTGTCTTTTTACTCTATTTTATTTTTCATCAAGGCATTTACCATTACCTAACCTTCTCTATAACTATTTGTGTACTGCCTTTCTCCCAGCCCCTCCACTAGAACCTGAGTTCCAAGAGGGCAATAAATACATCCCTAAAGTCTAAAGAGTGTCTGGCACAGAATAAGTGCTCAAGAAAAAATGTCACGAACGAGCTGACGAATCTGTCTTTGTGATTAAAAACAAAACAAAACCTGGGGCTCTAAGAGTTAAGTTCTTTAACCAGTTCACACAGATGGACCTAAGGACATCACAGGGTTGTTACGAGGCTCACTTCTGCCTCACACCTTTGGCCTTCACATTCTCTCAAGTGCCAGATCTTCACAGCTGGCTCCTTTCCTTCAGAAAGGTCTTCTGAGGTCCCTCTATCTAAAATTGGCCCCCACTCCCAGTCACTTTCTATCATGTTATCCTATTTTACATTGTTCATAACATTTATTACTCTCTGACATTATCTTGTTGGTTTCCTTTTTACTGCCTTCCTTAGTAGAATGTAAGTACCATGAACTCTGAACTGCCCACCAGAGCAGTGCAAGTGCAGATTAGGCAATGAAAAACAAGCCAATACAGGCGTACCTTCTTTTACTGTGCTTCACGATACTGCACTTTTTACAAATTAAAGCTCGGGGCAATCTCACATCAAGCGAGTAAGTCCATCGGCACCGTTTTTCCAACATTTGCTCACGTCATGTCTCTGTGTCATATTTTGGTAAGTCCTCAAATAGTTCAAACTTTTTCATTATCACTATATTTGTTATGTTGACCTACGATCAGTAATCTTTAGTGTTACTATTGGAGCTTGAACATGTGACTGAATTGTTGCAATCTCATGATAAACCTTAAATGATGAGGAGTTGCTGCTGATGGAAGTGCAGAGAAAGTGGTTTACTGAAATGGAAGCTAGACCTGGTGAAGATGCTGTGAAGACTGAGGAAACGACAACAAAGGATTTAGAACATTGAGGCACAGAGTGCGACTGGGGGAGGGGCAGAGAGAGAGGGAGACACAGAATCTGAAGCAGGCTGAGGAATCTGAGCCCTCAGCACAGAGCCTGACGCGGGGCTCGAACTCCCAAACGGTAGGATCATGACCTGAGCCAAAGTCGGAAGCTTAACCGATGGAGCCATCCAGACGCCCCCCTCATCTTATTGTAAGAAACTGCCGCAGTGACCCCAGCCTTCAGTACCCATCACCCTGATCAGCAGCAGCAGTCAATGTCAAGGCAAGACCCTCCACCAGCGGAAAGAAAAGGACTTGCTAAAAGCTCAGGTGATGGTTAGCATTTTTAGCCATCAAGAATTTTAAAATTAAAGTATGTACATTGTTTTTTTGGACATAATGCTATTGCACACTTAATAAACTACAGTATACTGTAAACATAATTTCTATATGTACTGGGAAAACAAAATATTCATTTGACCTGCTTTATTACAATATTTATTGTGACAGTCTGAAACTAAACCCATGATATCTCTGAGGTATGCTTGTAAACGAAAGAGGGTGTGTATGGAGATCCCTTGGCACCATTCTTGGTCCATGATAAGTGCTTACGAGCTACTAATTATTTATTTTGTAATAGTAGAGTTGATGAAATTAGTAATAAGTAAGGTTTTAATAGGCAAAGTTCACAGGAAAAGAAATTCAAAAGAAAAGGAATAGTATAAACAGAGGTGACTTATCTTAAATTGCATAACCAAGGTAGTGTTGTCCCATAAGTCAGTGGTCTGGATTAAAATAGTAGAAACTGGTCTCAGTGTAATTACAGGGGTTCTGGGAGATTCTTTCACTTCTTAAGGATCAAAAACACTGTGTTTCAACCAAAAGCATGGCTTCGGACACCTTCCTGCACAATTCTACATAATTATAAGATGTATAAATATTTTAATTTCAGGAATGGCACCTAATGTGCAATTTAATTTCCCAACTCTTTAAGCTGACAAAGGTAGTGATTTTCACTGTGGCAAACAGTTGGCAAAATTATGAGAGACTATCCAGGGCTGTCAAAAAGCAAAACACCAACCAAAGGCAATAAAACTGGAAATTCACAAGATGTATGGTCTGAAACTTATATTTTTAATTAAAAAACATCTTTTAAGACAGAAAGCAGGAGCAGGGGAGAAGTGCAGAGGGAGAAAGGGAGAGAATCTCAAACAGGCTCCATACTTAGCATGGAGCCCAACATGGGGCTTGATCCCACATCCCTGGAATAATGACCAAAGCTGAAATCAAGAGTCAGATGCTCAAATGACTAAGTCACCCACACACTCCTGAAACATATATAATTTTTAATTAATAATTTAAACAAGAATTGATTCTTCTGGAAGAAAGAATTGAAAGAGATGATAAAAATTCAAGTCCTAATATGCAGAAAAATGAATTAAGTATTCATATGATTTCAAGATTCCCTCACAATTCAATAGAGAGTGGAGGGTAACTTCATCATCCTAGAGTAAATATTTATTTTAGGATTTGGGGAGCAAAACTGCTATTGCCAAAAAACAAACAAAAAAAAACCCCCATGATTCATGCTATACCCAACTCCTACAGCCTCCACAACCATTCCTGAGGGAAAAAAATGAAGAGCTGAAGGATATTGCAAAGAACAGTGAACTAAGAGTAAAAACATCTGTATTCAAACTTTGTAGTTTGTAAGACTGGAAGGATGGAACAGGAGTGTCATTGTGTTGAATCTTTGCTCAGATACCAATTTCCCAGCTGCCAGCCTATCTCTCTTCTCTGTACTTGCACCACTTCCCTTGAGATGGAAGGGTTAACATGCCAAGACTTATCTTGGGAAGGCAGGCCTCCCAGGAAAGAAGTTAGCTTTCTACAAAGTTGCACAGAAACCCAGCAATGGCCTATTGCTTAAAGCAATTAATCCTGGTCAGTGGTGGCAAGTCTTGGTCCCCGGTCCCCCAATCATGCCAGATTCCCCAACCTGAATGTTTATGTGAAAAATTCTGCCGTTAGTTTGCTACATAATATAGCTACAATCACAAGTCTTAGACTTCAGCCCACTAATCACTTCAGGGGAGAGCCTGGTACCCCCAACCATACATGCTGAGTTAGCAGCATGTAGTTGGAGCCCACTCTAAATGGTGTTGTACCCTGGCTGGCCACCGATAATAGCAAGGAAGAGCTGACGCTTCCCTAATAATTCATCCTAAAAGCCCCAAATCTCAAGAATAGAAATATCTTCGCAAGAATCTGATTTCCAGCCATATCAGATTGCTGTGTGCTGCCCCAAAATTCGATGAACAGAGAAAAAATACACACATCTGCTACCATATGTAAGATTTCCCCCAGGACGGATATGTGTACATTCTGGCTATTTGCCCTGGTTCCCACAATATTTCTATTGATAATGCTTATCAAGGGGGGAATAATGCCTCTTGATAACCATTTAGAAGCTTGTTGAAACAGAAAAGGAAGGTTAAAGTATATACATATATATATGTGCATATACATATTATATATATAATTTTATACCTAACTATATTTTATACCTCAGAATGTGACCTTATTTGGAAACAGAGTCTTTAAAGAGGCAATTGAGTTAAAATGAGAGCATTTAACTCCAATCTAACCAGAGACCTTATTAAAAGATGAAATTTGGACAGGAAGGCAGATATGCATCGGGGGAGACCTAGGGAGACTGTTAAGAGACCTAGGGAGAAAATGGTCATTGACAAGCCAAGGAGAGAGGCCTGGAACAGGGATCCTTACCTCACAGCCTTCAGAAGGACTCAATTCTGAAGGTACCTTGATCTTGGACTCCAGAACTGAAACAATATACTCCTGTTGTTTAAATACCAATATGTGGTACTTTGTTACAAGAAGGGTACAGAGTTTCCAAATTAGAAACACGTGTACCAGAACACGGAATCATTGTGGTCATCCAGAGGACACAGCACACTGCTCTGGAGGGCAGCATTCCCAAGGTCATATCGAGACTCATCCCCAAACTGAACAGTATATACTCTGTCCAGCCTCCCATAGTGTCCCTGAACAAGTCAACTTGTGGATAGAGTCTAATGATGCACAGAAAGCCTCAATGATGGTCTGAAGCACTTGCTACAGATATTTAAAAATCAGCTTTACATTTAGCTAACTTACAGGCAAATTAAACATTATAAGAGAATGATATTAGGTAGAGGCACCTGAGTGGCCCAGTTGGTTAAGCTCTTGCTCTTGGTTTCAGATCAGGTCATGAGCTCATGTTTCATGAATTCGAGTCCCACATCCAGCTCCACACTGACAGTGAGCTCGAGATTCTCTTTCTTCCTCTCTCTCTCTGTCCCTCCCTTACTTATACATGTACTTTCTCTCTCTCTTTCTCAAAATAAATAAATAAACCCAAAAAATAGATGTTAATGTAGGCACTACTGGGTTTTCACAGTGCTTTTAAAAAATAGATAAATTAAGCCTTTCCACACTACCCAGAGAGGAGTCCATATGGCATTGTTCTGGTTTCTGTTGTAACTTAAAGGGAAACTTACACAGTGTCTGGAGCTCTCCATGTCCTACAAGTGAAAGAGGAAGATGTCCTCAAATTCTGCCTCCATTCTCTGTGTAACACAGACTCTCCTCTGTGCTATGTGGACATTGTCATCTCTGCAATAATAAGGGAGCTCACTCAGTGGGTCTGTTGTAGTAGGTATTGGCCCAGGAAGTTCTACACATGTGTTGCACCATTTTCCATGAACATGTATAAGAAGTAAGGCCTGATCTCGACTTCTACAAAGATTCTGAAGAAATTGGGAAGAAAATGGAAAGAAAACTGCTGAAAATACGGTGACAAAGGAGGAATTTCAGGATGAATGGACTGCTCCATTTCCCAAGTTCACTGCTATTCAGCGTGAAGTCACGAACTGATCTGAAGGCATGGTTCTCTCTGCGCCTGTTCCGCAGTTCCACTCTGAAGACTGGAGCTCAGCCTGTCACTGAAGACTGATTTGTATCTTCCACTACTCAGGCCACTGAATGGATGGGAGCAGACAGTGAGTGGTCTCTTAAGCTACTCTTCCAAACTCTCAGAAAAAATGTTGATGGAAAATAATCAGTTTCTAAACATTGTAAAAAAAAAAGTAGGTAACAAAGTTAATGGTATGTTGGGATGTTTTTTAGAAAAAAATTACAAAACCAGAGAATTCATTTGTGGAGTTAACCTATTGGGACACTAACCTGAGTATGAGCTGGGAAAAATGTTTTCATTATCTTCAGAAAGCTAGGCTTCCCACATATTTCCCATTGGTCATTGATTCAACAGGATCAGTTCTTCAAGTAAGAAAATGGGTGCAAGGTAAGTAGAAGTGGGTAACTCTAGGTATTGCAGTTGAATATTCAGGTAGCTCAGATACAGCACCATTTTCTGATAATGAGATTTAGAAGGCTTAATAATTTAAGCTATCCCCAGAGTGGAATGGGTTTGCTCTTGAAGACTTTCTGGCACAGGGATATTCAGCTAAAATTTGGATTGGGCTGCCTATCCATCTTTATATCCATCTGAATAGAAATACTTATTCAGTATTAGGAATATCCTGGGTATTGAAATACAAAGAACAGTCATAGTCATAACAATCTGTTCTCAAAGTGTTTACATTGTAGTAAAAGTTGTAAGATCAATATATAGAAAATTTCAATATAGAATAGAAAGTTATTAGTATCACAAAAGAAGACAGTTACAATGTCACAGAAGTGCAAAAGGGAGATATTGTGGAAGTGATGGTATTTAAGTGACATAAATTGCATTAACAGGTAGAGAAAATGGCATAAGCCAAGACAGAGTAGAGGTTGAGGAATGATTAGAATGTGGGTATGTTTAGGGAAACTAGGAAATATGGCTGAAAAGGTCATCTATGTGTCAACGATAGAGGATTTTAATTAGTAGGCTAGGAATGTAAGTTTTATTCTGAAGACCAATAGGAGTCATTCAAAGATGGTGACATTACAGAGATGTCGTCAGCAAAATTCCAAAGACAAGATTCCACCCTATCATATGATTTCTGTTGACTCTCTTTCTTCTAAGATCCCCTCAGTCTCTGGATTCAACAAACACATGGACCACACTAGTTGAGTTAAGGCTTGGGTATGGGGAAGCTACCTAATGTTTCCTAAAGTACTGGCTGTATCACAGGTGATCACAGAGAGAGCAAAGTTCAAACAATTAAAGGGAATAGGAAACCCAAGCCATGGGGGTTCTTCCCTTTCTGGGAATCCCTCCAGGCAAGAAGCCAGTTCAGAGATGTCATCAGCTTGTCTTTTCACAAATGACAATTTCTCAGCAGGAAAGTGATATTTTTCCTCTTTGCCTCACTCTCTGACACATAGTTGGTAATCTCTTCCAATATTTGATGGTCTCACAAAAAAGCTGATGGGGACACAACTGTGGGCTGGAAGGAAGAACCTAAACTCTATGCATCTTCAGCCTGATTCAAATCATTAACCGTGAACTTCAGCCAGGTGAAGCAAATACTTATAGAGCAACTAGAAAGAACCTGTAGATCCACTGACCTGGAATCTGCTTCACTGAGCCAAGCCTGCAAAAGTGTGATTATAAAACCACAAAGCTTGACAAAAGAAACGTTAATGTGCTCCAGGGCCTTGTACCTAAAATTGCCGTCCTTTATTACTATAGGAACTGACTAACTGTATTGCTCTATTTACTTAATTTTGTACCTAAATATGATCACCTCGAAGTGTGGCTTCTAGAAATCTATTATGAAGAAACATAAATATGCAAAGATTCATGTAGAAGGATGCTCACTGCAGCATTGCCTAATTTTTTTTTAAGTTTGTGTTTATTTATTCATTTAAGTAATCTCTGCGCTCAACGTGGAGCTTCGACTCATGACCCTGAGATCAAGAGTCGCATGCTATTCCAAGTGAGTCAGCCAGGCATCTCCAGCATTGTCTAAACAAGCAAAAGACTGAAAAACATATAAAATCCAAGAGGAGATGATTGCTTAAGTGACATACAGTAATACAAGGAACTACCAGTCACCAATTGCTGTCTTTGACTTGCAGTTCTTCAAATTTACAATAAGAGGCAAAAGCAATATACATTCAGTACAAACCATACTTCAAATTCTGAATCTGCTGAATTTTGATCTTTTCCCAGACTAAGAATATGCACTATGACACACTTTCCTGATGCCAGGCAGTAGCAGCAAGCTGCGGCTCTCAGTCAGCCACCCGATCAGGAAGGTAAACAGCCAAAACATGACCACTCTGGTTTTCACTTTCAGTATGATATTCAATAAATTACATAAGATATTCAATACTTAATTAGAAAATAAGTTTTGTGTTACGTGATTTTGCCCAACTACAGGCTAATGTAACTGTTCTGAGCACAATTAAGGTATGATGTTCAGTAGATTAAGTGTGTTAACTACACTTTCAAATTAGGATATTTTCAATATCTGATGGTTTAATAGGAGGTAATTCCATCATAAGTGGAGGAAGTGTACTAACAAGAAAATATGTCTGTGTATTGTTGTCTATGTGTCCCTCAAATAGTGTCAAGAAAAATAACTAGGATGCAAATGGTATAATACAATCTAATTCTTAAATACATATATAAAATTACATTTATGCAAGATATTTGAATATATATATAAGATATATATCTATCATCTATCATCTCCATGTAGATAGAGAGATAGAAGCTGTGATATACAGATATAGATGAAACATGTATGTGTGTGTGTGTGTGTGCATGTGTGTGTGAAGCCTAAAATTGTGAACCAAGTTAATAGTAAGTGTCTCTGAGGGATTTAGATTGTGGAGAATACTTCATTTTTGAGTTGGTGTACTTCTGAATGGGTTGAAATTTCTTACAATAAGCTATTTATAAAAATAATTACTATTTTTATAATCACAAAAAGGATATTTCTATCAGAAAAGACAGAAAAAAGGCACCAATCTTTCATTAACTTTTCAGATTTCATTATCATTACATCAGAGATAATTTTATTATCTTTTTAAGTGTGGTGAAAATAACAGTGTGGCATAAAATAAGCAATGTGGTATAGTGGAAAGAATACTGGACATAAAGTCCAAATCCTTCAGTTGAGTCTGAGTTCTCCATTTTCTCTCCCAAGCCTTAGCTTTCTTCATGTATAAAATAAGTAGCTGTATTTATTGTTCTAGCCAATACTAACATCTCATTATTATAACTAGAAACAAACATACCAAGATTCAGTCCTCCTTCTAGAAATGGCCTATAATGAGCCTCACGAAACTAAAATCAGTGTAAAGGTAGGTGGAACTAGTCCCTCTACACACTTGGAAGAGCTAGAATGGAATAAATTTCTATCCTAAATTCCCAAGTCACAAGCATATTCTACTTCTTTTAGCAAAGAATGTGAGGAGAAAGTAACCAAGTTGTTTTTATAGACTTGCAGTCATAATTTTTGCAAATAATTCTATAATCATTGCCACCCCAAGACTCACTCACTCATTCACTCACCATTGTTTAGACACAAAATTGAGATGAGACAGGAAAATGAACCAACACAAAATCTTACAACTAATAAGTAGAAGATTCAGGACTATGAACATTTAAATCATATCTAGATTGATACTCTTCAGATCTTGCAGCTTCAGGCTAAGCATAAGTTGTCATAAGCATCATATAATGCTTTGAACCTCCCCATAGCCTTCACCTGATGAGTCTCTTTGTAACACCTCTCTCAGTCCCATTTATTTCTCAGAAATTGTAACACATTACAAGGGAAAGACTCTTGGATGCTTACATGTTCAAGGCATGGTACTAGATGCAGAAAATACAATGCTAAGAGGGAAAAATTAAAATGTTGGGCCAAACCAGATCCAGTTAGTACTTGTTCTCATGGAATGAGTAGTCTAGAAGGAGAGTTAAATATTAAATAATCATACAAATTAATGAGAATGAGAAGACTAAAAATGATCTTTTCAGAACATATAATAAAAGTACCTAAACTGTTCTTGAGCAAGTGATGCCTCAACTTGGATTTGAGAGATGAATAGTCAATAATCTGGTGAAAGGAGAAAGGAGCAAAGAGGAAGTACATTACAGGAAGAGAAAGCACCATGTTCAAAGACCCTGTGGTAACAGAAGAGAGAGCTGGTTTTAAAAAACTAAAGTGCCAATGAAAATGGCTACTGAAAAGTTTTAAGCATGGAGTGAATGTCGTAGAGAGTAGTTGTGAGATGAGGCAAAACAGGGCATAGAATACTGCTTTAACAATTAAAGTACAAGAGACACTAGGTGTTAATAGGAGGGAAAAAATCATACGTGTCAATTGAAAAAACTCTCCTCCTAATTCAAAGGCACTATTAAAATACTAGCTGATAGGGGCACCTGGGTGGCTCAGGTCATGATCTAATGGTTTGTGAGTGTGAGCCCCGCGTGGGACTCTCTGCTGACAGCTCGGAGCCTGGAGCCTGTTTTGGATTCTGTATCTCCCTCTCTCTCTGTCCCTCCCCTGCTTGTACTCTGTCTCTCTCTCTCTCTCAAAAACAAATAAAGATTTAAAAAAAATAATAAAAATATACTAGCCGATAGATTTCAAGATATACTACAAAACTGTAGTAATCACAACAGTATGGGAATGGAACAAAAATAGATACATAGATGAATGGATCAGAATAGATAGCCCAGAAATAAACCTGCAATATATGGTCAATTAATCTTTTTTTTTTTTTTGGTCAATTAATCTTTGACAAAGAAGGCAAGAATATGCAATGGGAAAAAGACAGTTTCTTCAACAAATGATGTTGGGAAAAGTGGAAAGCTACATGAAAAAGAACAAAATTGGGCCACTTTCTTACATCATAAACAAAAATAAACTCAAAATGGATTAAAAACAATGTGAGACCTGAAACCATAAAAATCCCAGAAGAGAACACAGGTAGTAATTTCTTTAACTCAGCTGTAGCAACATTTTTCTGGATATGTTTCCTGAAGCAAAGGAAACAAAAGCAAAAATGAAATACAGAGACTTTATCAAAATAAAAGTTTTCTGCACAGCAAAGGAAACAATCAGCAAAACTAAGACAACCTACTGAATGGGAGAAGATATTTGCAAATGACATATCCAATAAAGAGTTAGAGTTAGTACCCAAAATACATAAAGAACTTATACAACTCAACAACAAAAACCCAAATAATCCAATTAAAATGAGCAGAAAACATGAAGAGACATATCTCTGAAGACATACAGATAACCAGGGCATCTCGGTGGCTCAGTAGGCCCATCTGACTCTTGGTTTCAGCTCAGTTCATGGTTCGTAAATTTGAGCCCAGCATCAGGCTCTGTGCTGACAATGTGCAGATTGCCTGGGATTTTATCTTCCTCCATCTCTCTGCTGCTCCCATGCATGCTCTCTCTCTCTCTCTCTCTCTCTCTCTCAAAATAAATAAGTAAAATTTTTTTCAAAATACATACAGATGACCAACAGACACACGAAAAGCTGTTTAACATCACTCACCATCAGGGAAATGCACATTGAAATCACAATAAGATATCACCTCATACCTGTCAGAATGGCTAAAATAAAAAACACAAGAAATATGCATTGATGAGTATGTGGAAAGGGAGGAACCCTTATGCACTACTGGTGGGAATGCAGGCTGGTGTAGCCACTGTAGAAAACAGGCAGGCTCCTCAAAAAATTAAAATTGAATTACCATATGATCTAGTAATTGCACTACTGGATATTTACCCAAAGAATATGAATACACTAATTTGAGAAGATACATGTATACCTACGTTTATTGCAAAATTATCTACATAACCAAATTAAGGAAGCAATCAAACTATCTATCAATAGATGAATGGATAAAGAAGATGTGGTGTGTATATGTGTGTATATTGTGTATATGTGGCATATTACTCATAAAAAAAGAATGAAATATTGCCACTTGCAACAACATGGATAGATCTACAAGGTATAACACTAAGTGAAATAAGTTAGTCAGAGAACAACAATACCGTACAATTTCAATCATATGTACAATATAAGAAACAAAACAAATGAACAAAGAAAAAAGAGAAACAAAAAAACACATTTTGACTATAGAGAACGAATTGGATGCTTACCAGAAGGGAGATTGGCAAGGGAACTGGTGAAAGAGATGAACAGGATTAAGAGGATACTTATCGTAATAAGCACTGATTAACATATAGAATTGTTGAATCACTGCATTGTACACATGAAACTAATATAACACTGTATGCTAATTATATTGGAATTTAAATTTAAAAATTAAATAATAAGCGGCACCTGGGTGGTTCAGTGAGTTAAGTGTCTCACTCTTGATTTGGGCTGAGGTCATGATCTCAGAGTTCATGAATTTGTGCTGACAGTGCAGAGTCCGCTTGTGATTCTCTCTCCCTCTCTGCCCCTCCCTGACTCGTGCTCTCTCTCTCTCAAAATAAACAAAACTTAAAAAAATAAAATAAAATATAAATTAAATAATAAAATAAAATACTAGCTGATCTTGTTCAGTGGCTAAGAAACTCTGTTAATGAAGGTAGGAAAAGAATATAACGAATATAATAGCACTACAGTGGTTTTTCTCAAATTGAAAATCTTCCAGCAGTAAGAGCAAAAGACACAGATTCACCATGTTTAACAGAAGGGTCTGCCTTTAGAAAACAAATGACAGGATTTTTCAGAGCCACCAGTGGCTGCTGACCCAGTTTGATACAGTACAGGTGAAATGCCAGAACCAGTCACCCAGGTTGTGATCAAATGTAGCTACTTAGGAACAATTCAAAATGCAGACACATGACTTCTTGAACTCCTGGGTCAAGTTCCAACCACAGAAATTACAAGCTGGCTTTGTCACAAATAAAATTTCTTCCACAAAATGGTTATTTTTTTTTGTACTTAAATGAAACATTTTAAGAAGTCTCAAAAAAGTTGGTGGGTTTTTTTCGTTCCTTAGAACACTACTGAAGAATTTATTAATAGACTTATAAAATGAGGGCAGTAGAATGTCAGCTTTGATAAAAATATTAATTAAAAGAAAATTGATTATTGGCATTTCTGCAAGTGGAAGCTAGTGGATCAAACATAAACCCAAAGGAAGAGCAAAAGTCAACGTGATATTTTACATGCCAGAAAGTGGGTTAAAAGCTAAGATATATGAAGTTGCAGACCTATCGACTTTTATGCTTAGAGAAAATCTAAAATAGAACATCTAAATTTAAGTGGCAAGAAATTTGTAGAAAAACATATTAGGTAGCAATCAGCATGACTTAATACAGAACAGAGCAATGTACACTGTCTTCTTTGACAAAGTGGCAGATCACATAGATAAAGGAAACAAGGATACGTAATCAGCTGTAGCTTTAGCAATTTTTAAAACGTTACCATGAAATACATAGTACCTTATAAGAAGAATTCGAGATTATAAATGAGGTGGCTGGAAGATTATCCCCAAACTAGTTAACTTCACACCAGAATAAATTACAGTATTATTTTATGTTTTAAAATTTGTTTATTATCTATTTTGAGAGAGTGCACAAGGGAGGGGCAGAGAAAGAGGGGAAGAGAGAGAATTCCAAGTAGGCTCTGCACTCTTCCAGAGCAGAGTCCAATGTGGGGATTGAACTCATGAACCACACGATCATCACCTGAGTTGGAGTCAGATGCTTAACTGACGGAGTCACCCAGGCATCCCAAATTACGGTATTTAAAGACAGAAATATACAAAATAAAATAATTTTAAAACTAATTGAATATTTATTAAAGCTTTAAAAAAGAAATTAGAAGCAATTTGAAAAAAAAAAAACAGAAAGAAAAAAAGAAGGAAGTTATATTACCTTCAAATGAACTTACTACTGAATATAAAAAACATAACCAAAATAAAGACAAATGACTGAATGGAGAAAAACATTGGCAAATAATATAACAGACACCATATTCCCATTTTTAGTATACAGCAAGGTCACTAACATACCAGCAGGAAAGTGGGTAAAGAATGATAAAGACAACAAAAGAATTAAGGCCTGGTTTCTAATGAGGTCTTGTTTGAGTCACAGCTTTGATCCCTATGTATATTTGTCACCTAGGGTCACATAACAAATTACTTCAAAACTTAGTAGCCTAAAACACCAAACATTTTTTATCTTCCTTTCCAAGAATGAGGAATTTAAAAGTAGCCTAATTGGCTGGGCAGCAGGCATCTGAAGACTTGACTGGGGTTGAAGGATCCATTTCCAAGATAATTTACACACATGGATATTGGCAAGCAGCCTCAGTCCCACCACATTAATCTCTCCATAGGCTGCCTGAGTAGTGTCACAACATGGTAGCTGATTTTCCCAGAGTGAATGATCCAAGAAACAACAAGAAGGAAGTCCTATGTATTTTATGACCTAGCCTCAGATGTCACACTCTGTCATTTCTACTACATCCTACTGGTTACATGGGTCAACCCTACCCAACGTAGGAAAGGACTAAATTAGGGATTGAATGTCATAAGACCACTGATTAATAATAGAAAATGTAAATCTTTCTTTCATTCACTAAATATATATTGAGCATATACTATCCAGAGTGCTAAATGCAACTCTGATAAAAACCAGTTCAAAACAGTAAACTTCACATTCACAAAAAAAAAAAAACCCTGGAATTAGTAGTATATTCAAAATTGAGAAAAGTAAGAAATGAGGTTTCCGAGAAGCCTAAATTCTGTCGGCCACTGCACCAAAGGGATGCTCAGAACTCTACTCAATGGCCAGAGTCCATCAATATCAAGATACTTCTGCCTGACACCAGACTTGTCCCAAGCAAATTTGTCAACACAAATTTCCAAACAGAAACCAATAGCTTTCTAGCTAAGACCAATATAATTATCAACCAACATTTAAAAGGTCTAGATTTGAACCTACATTGTTTCAAATCCAACTTATAACCCTTCTTGGAGGTTTAAAACTTCATCCTCTGTACCAAAACTGACAGTTTTTGTTAAGCAATCCTACACCAGACATTTTACTTTGTCTACTGGGCAATCAACAAGTATCTATGGAGTATCTGTTAGGTGTCAGGCATTATACTGGTTTTGAGGAAACATACATTGTCTTCATGAGAGAAATAGGCACTAAGCAAACAAATGAGCTACATAATATAACTTGTTAGGGTCTACGAATGAGGACTTTGTTTCCAGTGCACCAAATCTGGATTATTCTTCTCAGGATCTTGCAAAGTCTGATCATACTCAGGAAGATTAACAAATACAGAACACTATCGAGAATGCATAAACATTTTTCATTCTGTGAAGAACATTCTCAGTTAAAGAATGTTTTGCTTAAAATTCTTTTTGCCCCTTAAATATTCCAAGAGATTCTGCCTTCTAAGGTTCCAGATCTGCTAATACTGTAATCAATAATGATTATTATTGGGGCACTTGGGTGGCACAGATAAGCGACTAACTTATTTTTTTTTAATTTTTTAATGTTTATTTATTTTTGAGAGAGAGAGATGGAGACAGAGATGAGCAGGGGAGGGGCAGAGAAAGATGGAGACACAGAATCTGAAGCAGGCTCCAGGCTCTGAGCTGTCAGCATGGAGCCTGACATGGGATTCAAACTTACAATCCCTGAGATCATGACCTGAGCTGAAGTTGGAAGTTCAACCACTGAGTCACCCAGGTGCCCTAAGTGACCAATCCTTGATTTCACCTCAGGTCATGATCTCATGGTTCATGAGTTTGAGCCTCCCATCAGACTTTGTGCAGACAGTGCAGAGTCTGGTTTGGATTCTCTCTTTCACTCTCTCCTGCTCCTCCCCTGCTCTCTCTCTCTCTCTCTCTCAAAAATTAAATAAACTTTAAAAATGATTACTATTATACAGTATGAACAGATCAGGATACAAGTTTTCATTAATATTATTTCTTTAAAATATAACCTGATGGCTTGTTACGTTACACTATTATTTTGTACTAATAACAGCTTATTAAGTATTATGAAAATGCTTGGGAAGAGCTGGACCTACAAGAAGATGGTTTGGCTGAATCAGGGAGCAAAGAGGAGAATAATCCTTTAAAATGAGGTAACAGAGGGGCGCCTGGGTGGCTCAGTCTGCTGTGCATCTGACTCTTGATTTTGGCCATGGTCTTATGGTTCGTGAAATCAAGTCCCATGTCCGGCTCTGTGCTGACTGTGCAGAGCCTGTTTGGGATTCTGTCTCTCTGCCCCCCCCCATGTTTTCTCTCTTGTAACACTCTCTCTCTCTCTCTCTAAATGAATAAATAAATAAACTTTTTTTGTTTTCTTTTTGTTAAATGAGGCAACAGAGCTAAGAGGAAAGGGCCAAACTGAACAGAGGCTTAAGGCCTTTGATCTGGAATTTGGATTTTATGCTCATGTAGGGAAACCACAAAAGATTCTCAACAGATAAATGCCAAGGTCAGATTTAAATTTCAAGTTCGTGTCATACCACATTAGATCCATGTATTTGTGTGATAGCTGCTAAGAAGTGAGGAAGGCAGTCAGGGCCAAGGAACCAGGCAGCCTGACTTAACTCATAGAGGGATCAGACCCTTGGCCTTACCTTCATTAGAACAGTGCCATTTGTACTTGGGCATGAAATAAATGCAGCTCTTGCTACTGATGTTTAGTCTGTCCTCATTTACTACAAGTGAAAGGTCTTCTCTTCATGACTCATCCACAAATCCTGCTGATCCTCCTAATTAAAAAGTTTTGAAACAACTTGATATACATTGGTTATTATGAGCCCAAACACACCAGGCATAAATCCTTTCCTGCCACCCATGAGCGTGCCAGTACTTCACTGCTGCAGCTTTCATCATCATAAGGGAGATTCTTCAATATAATTTTCATGACACCATCTGCCCTGTTCTTTTCTCAACTTTTTTTTGGTGAGGTGACTGCTCAGTGATTATGAATATCATGTCTGCCATCTTGTAAAAATAAAGCCTTAACAAAGACTCAAGAGAAAAAAAGAGTCATAAAGCTTATCAACTGAAGATATGGACCACAGATTTAGGAATGTACTGTGGGTTAGTCTTTTTTACACCAAGATCAATCATGCTGCTAAAAAGGGAGTAAACTGCATTTGTGGTCATCTTAGTTTTCAGCAGACGGACTACCTCATTCTTGCATCCGTTTTAAGCATTGTACCTTTTCATTGGTATAACTGGTTACACATTGTGAACTCTTAAAGGGGGAAAGGGCAATTCTGAAAATTAAACTGTCTCACCATTCACCTTAAAACTATCTATCTAAGGCCTCTGGTGTTCACTCTCCTCTGAGATAACTTCTCTAATTAATCCAAACACATGTTTAATCACATTATGTGACATTATATACGGCTTCTGGCACAAAGCCACTAGCAAACACACACTTATCTTATTTTTTTTCTTCCTTTTCTCCTATTCCAGACCCCCAAAAGCCCAAATGGACAAGGAATTGAGTGCAAGGAATTTATTGTGGAGATACTTCCAGAAAGCAGCAGTTAGGGAATGGAGAGAGTGAGACAAAGAAGTATGAAGTAACAGGGGCAGGTGTTGGTAAACACAGTGGACAACTGATGTTCAGCGAAGTCGGGGATTCACCCTCAAGAGACCATGTAGAAAGCACCTAAGAACGTTCTCTGAAGAACATGGGCAGAGGCATCTATTCTACTTTTCACTGGGTGAGGTTTGCTCCTAGAGGCATTAACTCCCCCACAATTCTGTACTGCCCAAAATAAGAGAGTTTCAGAGTCTTCAGAAAAATCCTTGAGGAAGAAGAATAGAGAGAAGCAGAAGGTCATTAGGCTGAGATGAATTACCAGAATTTAGTGGAAGGTCAAGGGAATGTGGTACAGGACATAAACAGTGTCTACTACAGCACAGAGGTGATGTCACCAGTGATAACAATGAGGTATGAATAGTCATTTCTCATAGCTCATAGTTAGTGTTAGAGAGAGACTGACTGACCATCTGGCTGCGTCTACAAATTGTCCAGTGAATATGAAACAAGCACATACTGAGCACCAGCTAAATGGTATGGGGCAATACCGTTGTAAAAGACAAGGTGCCCAGCTCTCAAGGAGTTCACAGTCTGGTAGGGATTATCAATAATCACAAACAAACTAATATGTAAACTGCTGGTTGTGACTATAAAGACAGAAAAAACTAAAGTATAATTAAGTGGTTAAGAGATTCTCCCTGGTGTCATATAGACATAGATTTGCAAAAAGCCAAGATCTGCTCTGTAACTATGGACAAAGTCCTTACTCTCTTCGAGGCATAATTTCTTCATATAAAAGAAAAGGAAAGAGAAAGAAAGAAAGGAAGGAAGGAAGGAAGGAAGGAAGGAAGGAAGGAAGGAAGGAAGGAAGGAAGGAAGGAAGGAAAGAAGGAAGGAAGGAAAGAAGGAAGGAAGGAAGGAAGGAAGGAAGGAAGGAAGGAAGGAAGGAAGGGGGGAAATTAAGGGAAAAAGAATGGCATCTGCTTAATGGGATAACTGTGAGAATTTAATGTATGTAAATTACTAATCACTGCTTTACATGAGTATCTGGTAAATTTTCATTATTTTTGTGAAAGTTAAGTAGAAATTTAATAGTAAAATATGATGTAGGGAAAAGAAGGGTCTCATCTCCAAGTCACCTCCTTTCTCTGTCTTAAATACAGATTTTCTACAGCTCCTGTTCTAGTGCCGTTTTACCTCTTTTAGAAGCTATATTAACTAAGGAACTACTTTTATTAAAATAAGAAGGCAGGCATTTAAAGGTGCAGATATACGGTACAAAATACCTGGCCACTGGGGCAATAATCACCTAATTTCAAACCCATACATCTTGGCACTTCATGACTTGGGTAAATTTCTGAAGTACTCTGCCATTTGGCTTTCTTACCTATAAAATAGGGACAATATTATTAGCTCATAAGGCCACTAAGAACAAGTGAGAGTATCTCTAAAGGGTCCCCAACACATATTAGACTCTCAAAAGTGCTGATTAATACTATTCACTATTCATTCAATGGGCACTTATAAGGCACAGTAATAGGTTTGGGGCAATAAAAAGAAAAAAGCATGAATAAAATACGGTCTTAACAGAAAGATGAAAGAACACTGAATGTTGTTAATACTACTTATACAAATCTGGCCTTTTAATGGGCCCCAAATTAGTAAATTACCCGAATGTTATCCTAATACTAAAAAAATGGAGGGAATAAAAGAACGAAGGAAATAAGGGAGGGAAGGAAGGAACTAAGCTAGTTAGCTCTAAAACAGGGTTCTGGGAGGGACGCCTAGGTGGCTCAGTCAGTTAAATGTCCAACTCCTGATTTTGGCTCAGGTCATGATCTCACGGTTTGTGAGATTAAGCCCTGCCTCAGGCTCTGTGGTAACAGAGCGGAGCCTACTTGGGAATCTCTCTCCCTTTCTCTCTGCCCCTCCCGAGCTTGTTCTCTCTTTCTCTGTCTCTGTCTCTCTCAAAAAATAAATAAACATAAAAAACAAAATAAAACAAGATTTCTAGAAATGCAAGATAATGAGAGCTATCTAAATTCATATCCTTTCTGTGGGCAATCAGAACAAGTCTGCAACATGAGCCAAACTCAGAAAAGTTTTCTCTACCACAGGGCTAAGAATATATAAACCTAATCCTACTCACCCTGTTCTTGGAACACATAATAATATTGCTGTTTCCCAATCTTTTAATCCAGATGAAACCAGGATTAAAAGTTCATCAGTGACAGTCAGCAAGGGAAATGATGTCATAAGCTTGGGTAGAGGAGAAAAAAAGAAGAGGGAGATCATGGGGATTTCTCTACCAGCTGAGGTGCACATAAGGCCTCACCTCTTCCCTAAGTCAATGCCTTGTGGAATAGAGGTTCTCCAAAGGGGGATCTAAGACAACCTCCCAATTTTACTGCACCTCAAGAATGAATCTCAGGATGAGGATGGTCTTCACAGGTCTGTACCCCTCCTTGCCTCAATAACATTCCTTCCTAACATATGCAGAACACTTCATAGTTCACAAGCCACTTCAATGTCACTGTCTCACTCAATTCTCAAAAAACCTCTGTGTAATACGAGGCTTTTCCCTTCCATTTCATAGATGAACATGCTGACACACAGAAAGCTTCAGCAACCTGTTTGAGGTCTTATATCAAGACGCAGAAGAGTTCATATGGAAACCCACATCTTCCGGTTCCATTTCCAGGTCCTTTCTCACACTTGCATGCGACCTCTGAGGGCAGGTAAGGTGGAATCAGTGGAATTGAGCAGCCATTACGACAGGAAGCAATTTGTTCTCAGAGACCTTGAGGGATCTCCCTCAAATCAGAATTCTTAACTAAAGAACTGGTGATTCCAAATCTGTGCCATTGCTCCAGGCAATCAGATGTGAAATCCTTTATGAACACGGAGTCTACTCTATGAAGAGCACCATTAGATTCAAGACAGTAAAATTCATTTGAAACTAATTGGTGACTAATGAAGTTGCTAAGCTTTATGAGCCTTGTGCTAACACTAATACAGAGGTACAGTGTCAACAATAAAATTGTAACCACTGACAAAACTAGCTTTCTGTGGAGAAAAGGCAGGCCTTTTTCCTTGGTCTAGAGGCAAAAACAGCATTAGACAACTTCGAGAGTGACAAAGCAAAATCACTTTTTCTTGCATGGTGTTTAAATAGTAAATAGAAACAGCTTTACCCTTAGAAATAACTGAGTATTTGATAATGGGACAAGGGAAAAATGTCTAATTCTCAAGTTAAATTGCAAGCATTACAAGAATGGTGTATGTATATAATAAAATATCCTCAAAGGATGGCCAGAGAAAAGAGAAAAATACAGAGCCCTTTTACACGCAAGCTTGTACATGCAGTTTGCTACCACAGCTCAGTTCCAGAGAAAATGTGATTTTAAGTAGAAAAGGACTAAGCCCTCTAGTGGACCCATCAAAAGGTGTTATCCTCCTGTGTACTTTCCAAATAGCTGAATGGATCAATCCATTGAGTGTTTAGGAAAACCTACTGCAAAACAATTATTTAGTTATTGCTTGTCTGTTGTTGAATTGTTCTTCTTAATTGTATTGACTAAAAGAAATAAGTGTGTCTGGAGGTCCGTCCTAGACAGTGTCAGCAAGCCCTGGCATCCCCACTGAGAAGGACCTTATCTTCACACTGACTCTAGAGCTTCACAGTCCAACATAATCTCAAGTCACACATAGCCAATGGACACAAAAATGTGGCTGGTCCAACTGACATATTCAAAATATGTAACTTACACCCCTAATTTTGAAGACTTAGCAGGAAAATAACGTAAGATATCTCATTAACAATTTCTATATTAATTACATATAAAGTGATAACATTTTGGATACTCTGGATTAATTAAAATATTAGATTCTTAGACATATTTTAAAAATTAATTTCACCTGTTTATATTTTTAATTTTTTTCCTTCCAAGTTTTTATTTAAAATTCAGGTTAGCTAACATATAGTGTAGTGTTGATTTAAGGAGAAGAACTTAGTAATTCATGACTTACATATGACACCCAGTCCTCATCTTAAGTGCCCTCCTTAATGCCCATCACCCGTTTACCATCCTCCCCACCCACTTCCCCTCTAGCAACCCTGTTTGTTCTCTGTACTGAAGTCTCTTATGTTTTGCCTCCTTCTCTGTTTTTATCTTATTTTTCTTTCCCTTTCCCTTTGTTCACCTGTTTTGTTTCTTAAATTCCACATATGAGGGAAATCATATGGTATTTGTCTTTCTCTGACTTATTTCACTCAGCAAATACACTCTAGTTCCATCCATGTTGTTGCGAATGGCAAGATTCCATTCTTTTTGATCACTGAATAATATTCCATCATATATATAAACCACGTCTTCTTTATTCATTCATCAGCTGATGTACATTGGGCTCTTTCCATAATTTGGCTATTGCTGATAGCACTGGTATAAACATTGGGGTGCATGTTCTCCTTCAAAGCAGCATTTTTGTATCCTTTGGATAAATACCTACTAGTTCAATTCCTGGGTCATAATGAAGTTCTATTTTTGATTTTTTGAGGAACCTCCACACTGTTTTCCAGAGTGGCTGCCCAGTTCACATTCCCACTAACAGCATAAGAGTGTTCCCCTTTCTCTGCTTCCTTGCCAACATCTGCTGTTTCCTGAGTTGTTAATTTTTGCCATTCTTAAAAGCGTGAGGTGGTATCTCATTGCATTTTTGATTTGTATTACCCTGATGATGAGTGATGTTGAGCATCTTTTCATGTGTCTGTTAGCCATCTGGATGTCTTCTTTGGAAAAGTGTCTATACATGTCTTCTGCCCATTTCTTAAATGGATTATTTATTTTTGGAGTGTTGAGTTTGATAAGTTCTTCATAGATTTTGGACACTAACCCTTTATCTGATATGTCATTTCAAATATCTTCTCCCATTCTGAAGGTTGCCTTTTAGTTTTGTTGATTGTTTCCTTTGCTGTGCAGAAGCTTGTTAGTTTGATGAAGTCCCAGTAGTTCATTTTTGCTTTTGTTTCTCTTGCCTCTGGAGAGGCCAAAGAGGTTGCTATCTGTTTTCTCCTATAGGATTTTGCTGGTTTCCTGTCTTACATTTAGGTCTTTCATCCATTTTGAGTTTATTTTTGTGTGTGGTATAAGAAAGTGGACAAATTTTATTCTTCTGCATGTTGCTGTCCAGTTTTTTGGACCATTTGCTGAAGAGTCATTTTTCAATTGGATATTCTTTTCTGTTGGCCACATATTTGTAGATCCAGTTCTGGGTTCTCTATTCTGTTCCACTGATCTCTGTGTCTGTTTCTGTGCCTGTACCTTACTGTCTTGATGATTACAGCTTTGTAATAAAGCTTGAAGTCTAGAACTGTGACATCTCCAGCTTTGGTTTTCTTTTTCAACATTACTTTGGCTAGTCAAGGTCTTTTCTGCTTCCATACAAATTTTATAATTGTTTGTTCTAGCTCTGTGAAGAATTCTGGTGTTATTTTGATAGGGATTGCATTGAATGTGTAGATTGGTTTGGGTAGTATTGACATTTTAATAATATGTCAATATTATTGTTCTTCCGATCCATGAGCATGGAAAGTTTTTCTATTTCTTTGTGCCTTCTTCAATTTCTCTCATAAGCTTTTTATAGTTTTCGGCATACAGATCTTTTACCTCTTTATTTAGGTTTATTCCTAGGTATCTTATGGTTTTTGACACAATTATAAATGGAATTGGTTCCTCGATTTCTATTTCTGCTGTTTCATTATTGTTGTTTAGAAATGCAACTGATTTCTGTGTGTTGGTTTTATCCTGTGACTTTGTTGAATTAATGTATCAGTTCTGGTAGTTTTTTTTTGGTGGAATCTTTTGGGTTTTCCATGTAGAGTATCATGTCATCTGCAAAGAGTGAAAGTTTGACTTCTTTCTTGCCAATTTATATCCCTTTTATTTCTTTTTGTTGTCTAATAGATGAGGCTAGGACTTCCAGTACTATGTTGAACAACAAGGTGAAAGTGGACATCCCTGTCATCTTCCTGATCTCAGGGGGGAAGCTCTCAATTTTTTGCCATTGAGGATGATATTAGCTGTGGGTCTTTCATTTTATGATGTTGAGGTATGTTCCTTCTATCCTTACTTTCTTGAAGGTTTTTTCAAGAAAGGATGCTGTAATTTACCAAATGCTTTTTCTGCATCTATTGAGAGGATCATATGGTTCTTGCACTTGTTTATACTTTTTAAAATGTGGCTACGAGAAATGCAAAATTACAGAGGTAGTTTGCATGTGTGACGTGCATTCTATTTCTATAGGACTGCGCTAGTCTGGAAGGGATATCCTTTTCCTTAAAAATCCTATCGAGTCATTTAAATAAGTTTAAAAGAAGAAAATATGGATGTTATGTTTTAATGCCCTTGAGTTCAAGTATGTTGGAAATGGCTTACTTTCTCTTCAATGTGCTTTGAAGTAAAAAGGATGCAAAACATTGTGTTTGCTTGCTTGGCTGTTTTAGGCAGCTTGAGTTTTCACTGTTTCTGGCAGGAACAGTGTCTTTTTAACAGATCTGTAGGGATTCAGCAATGCATGATGGGGCATGTGGGTGTTGAATTGTGACACTTGAGAAGAATGCTTTATAGCTCAGAGGTTAGAATATGGTCCTGATAAGTCTAAGGTTAAGGGTTCAGTTTCATCAGACACACTCATCTCAGCTTTTCGTGAATCAGGGATGTACTCCCTCCCTGGGTTTGCTTTCTTGCAAACATTCACTATGGGTGACAATAAGGTCCAGTAAAATAATGGGACTGTATGTTCTTCTAATCCATCATCACTACTACAATAAGCATCTCAGTTTTGTCCTTTAAGAGGAAAGCATCACGTGTCCCAATTTTTTTCATCTTAAAGGAAAGCATATTGTTTTCCTTTGCTTAATTTTTTAAAAGCATATAAGTTTCAAAGAAAAGGCAAAAGCTTATAAAAGTTATTGTGTCCTTTCCCTCATTAGCTTCTCAAAAAGTCATTTTCAAGATACAAAATGGCCCAAGCTAAATCCTACCCACCTAGTGGAAAGCATTTACTTAGTACTCTACCTTCATATAATTTTTCAAAACCTTACTATTAAGCAACTCACTATATTAGATTTTTGAATGACTTTTGTCTTTCAAATTGCCAAGAGACAGAGGTCAGGAGTGCTATATAATAGAAACTGGAGTCCAGAGATTCAGACCACAAGCCTGACTTTGTACTAATGTCTCTGTAGCCAGGGGTAATTCATTTTCCTCTTGGTTCTTAGGGTTCCTCTCTATAAAATCAGAGCTTAGACTCACATTTAGTCTAATCTTTTAATTCCAAACCTCTCTGGCTGACCATTTTGAAGAGCCAAATTAGATATTAACTTTTTTCAAATCAATTTTTTTTCCTGTTCGTCTTCAAAAGCAATAGACGTGACACCTCATGAATCTGGCTGACCTTCACTTTCAACAGCTGTGCCAGAGAGCTTTGGAATTGGCTTCTGTCTCCAGTGGCTTTTGCACCTGTGGTCTGGCTGGCTTGAGCTTTCTGTTTTCTTCCTGCTCTAGCAGCGGGCTGGAAGTGAGAATAGTTGTGTATGGTGTTCTCTGAGCTTCCTCTCCCTGGTACTGAGCCAGGAGATACCTAAGGGTCTTGTCAACAACTAAGGCTGTCTCTCCTTTACCTTGGCTCAAAATATCATCCTGGGAATTACCTTGGCTGGGTCTAGCTTATGGTGTGCCTTCTGAAGTGAAGGCTGACCTTTTACTAAACACCAACAAGGCTAGAATAAAGTGGTTCTATCGTAACTTGCCAACTTTAATATATCCATAGAATTTGGACAGCAGATTCTAAAATGATCTTAAGAGACAACGCTGAGCACTTACTACAGACTAGACATTTAAATAGTATGTGTGGATTTCTAATTTAATCTTTATATTAAGTCTATGTAATGTAATAGGCACTTTTTTTTTTAACTAGACTCCATGTCTATAGTGGAGCCCAATGCAGAGCTTGAACTCATGACCCCAAGATCAAGACCTGAGCTGAGATCACACTGAACACTCAACCAAATGGGCCACACAGGTGCTCCTAATAGGTACTGTTGTTATTGTCATTTTGCAAATGTGGAAACTGAGGTTTAGAGAGAGTAACTTTCATAAAGAATCTCAGCTACTAAGTGACAGAAGCGGGATTTGAAAATAGCTAGATCTGTTTGATTACAAAGTTCAGACATACACCTACTTTACCATCAGGATAGTTTTTTGGAGCTCATTTTGATGCAAAAATTCAGTTGGGGTGCTTGACTTGATCATTTCTTCTTCCTGGGATGCCTAAACATCTTAAACAGTTGAGCATTAGTTCAAGTCCATTGAGAAGCAGGCACCAAGACAGATTAGACATCACTATTTATTTCTAAGCTTCCTTCCACTCCTGTTAGTTTGTTTTCTTCCTTTTCAAAGGAAATGCTGGCAGAAAGAGGCACATACAAACCTTGGCAGGGAGCAGACAATTCACAAATTTCTATAATTCATTCTTCAGGGCCGGTAGACATCAGAGAGTAAAGCTTCCCTGGGTATGCCCCTGAAAATCTCCTTAGAACGAACTGAGAGACCCAGGACATTTCTGCATGTATGCTCATCTGCCTATTTTTATCCTTTAGACTCATTTGATGTCTGCTCTTTCTTCCAACGGTAACTCAGATCACCCCATAGCACCATGAACCATTAATCATTCTGAACAGAACTCCGTTTCTGGGGCACATCTATGATGACTCAGGGGATCCACCTTTAAAGCTGACCCACCAATATGTATTTTGGTGATCTACTCCAATACTTACAACCTGACACAGGAGACAATCTTAGCATGTGCCCATGTTTTAAACACCTCCATATTTTCCTCAGCTTTGCAGACCTGCCTTTGGAATTTCATCTTGCAGGACAGAGCTTATAAAGAGCAGAAGAGATTATGAGAAATCATGCTTACCAACAGCTCGACTAGGGGAGCAGCAAAGGAAAACATGAAACATTAATAAACCCTCCAACCCTCATATCTGATTGCTTTACATCTGACAAATTAACTGGAATCTCATTGGGTATCCTGGTCTCCTCCACTGTTATTTCTTAGATTAAGGACATATCTCTGAACCTCCCCCTAAGCTGATACTGATTTACCAGGTGGTGCTTGCCAAGAGCCTACGGCTCACACTGGAAAATGATTGACGGCTGCTGACAAAATTTCCCCCAATCAGCTTCAATTTCACCAGGCCCAGAACCTACCAGACCTGGACTTTCATTTAGAGAGGCAGCTGGTGTACTGGAAGAAGCATTCACTAATAACAGCTTCTAAATACTACAGGCCAGGCATTTTATATACATTATCTCCATTCTGCTGACAACCTATGGAAGTAGGTATGATTATCCCCATTAAAAATTTTTTATTAAGGTTTATTTATTTTTGAGAGAGAGACAGAGCACAAGTCAGGGAGGGGCAGAGAAGACAATGAGACTCAGAATTTGAAGCAGGCTCCAGACTCCACGCTGTCAGCACAGTTCTCAATATGGGGCTCAAATCCACAAACCATAAGATCATGACCTGAGCCAAAGTTGAATGCTCAATGGACTGAGCCACCCAGGCACCCCTGATTATCCCATTTTAAAGTTGAGCAATTTAATTAGAGAGCATCCATCCATGACTTACCCAAGGTCATACATACACAGGTGATCTCTTTCTGGCTCCATATAATTCTGCTGTATTATAACCACTTCCTAATAGAAGGTGGGCAACTTGGTATGAGTCCTAAAACTGTCAGCTGGGAAGTATTTGAAAAATCTTACTTAATTTTACTCTGGGTCTTAACTGGTTTGGCTGAAGAAAGGAAATAATGTTTTTGAGTCTTAGGTAAAGATACAGTCCTAGGAGTCAAATTAGCTGTGTTTAAAACCCAGTTCCATCTTTCCTACTTTGATACCTTGAAGATTTCAATTACCTTAAATGAGAATAATAGTGGTTAATAACAGTACCTCAAAGGATACTGACAGGCTTACACAAAATAAAATATGTAGAATGTTTGATAATGGCACATGGTAAGCAACCATTACCATGATCATTTGATTTTTTTTTCCCTACCTTATGTCACAGGATGCTTTTGAGGTTGTATGAGAAAACACGTAAAAATGTGTTGTAAAAATAGTACTACATGTAATGCCTATGCTATGAGACTTTAAATAAGTATTCAATTGGAATTGGGAGAAAGTTCTAGCTCCCCACTTAAACGTTAGGAGTCTGCAGTATTACCTACTCTGGGTTAAACAATATAAAAATCTTCTACCCTGCTCTTACATATGAATGAAACAGAGCCACTGGGTGACGATCTAAACACTCCATGTTTTAAAATGTTTTTCACCTTTGCTTGGCCTAGATGGTATAGAGACTCCACCATTATGGCATTTATCTGGACAAGGAAAACAGTCCAAATGTCTTGATTCCTGACATCAGATATCTCTGGCAAGGATAAAGTTTGGAAATTATCAAAAGTAGAAAAGGAAAGGGGTGCCTGGCTGTTTCAGTCAGTAGAGTGTATGATTCTTGATCTTTGGGTCATGAGTTCAAGGCCCCCATTGGGTGTGGAGCCTACTTAAAAAATTTAAAAATGAAAATAAAATAAAACAAAATAATACAAAAGAGTACAAAAGAATACAAATATCTCTTTGTGAGAAAAAAAGCTTACAGTGATCACAGAATGGGGTGGATTTGATGCCTAGTTTCCAAGGTTCAAATCTCAATAAATTTGTTTATCAGTGTCTGTTTTCTTGTCTGTAATGTCTAGCTATTAACAGCATCTACCTTATAGAGTCCCTAAGTGACACAAGGCACTTGGCATAGAGCAAGTATTAAATTAGTAATAGATATGATCACACAAAATATACTATGTATTTGCTGAGATACAGGGTTTTTCCTAAAAATGTTTCCTACAACCTCTGGTGAAAGTGTTGGTGATGATAATGTTATAGTGGAAAAGGTCTGAAAACTGGGAGAAAGCTTTAAAAAGAGCTACAAGAAGGTGTTGTGCCCCATGTCAATAAGACTTTCTTACAAACATACATTTTGAGACAAATTTAAGAGCTCTCGTTTGGCTCTCCAACCTCCTATGGATAATCAAGTTACTGAATGCAGGTGAATCTTTTTTCATTAAGGAAAAAGGATTCTTGGCTGTGGTACAAGAGCCCATCTTACAGCTCAACACAGTAGAATTCTAAACTAGGCAGATTCTGGAGGCAAAGTGCCTTGATTTTAATCTAGAATCATCAGTTTACTATGGATTCAACCCTAGGCAACTTATTTGAATTTGCTTAGCCTCTCTTTTCTTATTTGCAAAATGAGGATAACGAAATCTACTTCATAGGGACATAGAATGAGAAAATGGGTGTATGGCCATTGGACAACTCATCAAGTCCCCCCCCAAAACACCCATTTCCTAATCCCCAGAACATGTGAATATGTTGTTATATGGCCAAAGGGATGTTGCGAATGGAAGTAAGGCTGCAGACCTTAATTAAAATAGAGAAACTGTCTTGGATTTTCCGAGTAGGTGCAATCTAATCACAAGGTCCCTTAAAAGTGGAAGAGGAAAGCAGAAAATTCAGTCAGAGATGAAGCAGCAGGAGAGTTCCAAAGTATGAAAGTATTTCTCCTTAACTCACCATTGCTGGCTGTGAAGATGAAGGAAGAAAGCCACAGCCAAAATACACAAGTGGCCTCTAGAAGCTGGGAACAGCCCTTATCTGACAGCCAGCAAGAAAATAAGGACTTGAGTCCTATAACACCAAAAAACTGAATTCTGCCAAGAACCTGAATTAGCAGGAAACATTCTCCCTTAAAGCCTCAAGAAAGAAATGCAGCCCTCTCAACACCTTGATTTTAGCCCAATGAACCCTATGTTAGACTTCTGACCTACAAATTGAGATAGAAAACTTGTGTTGTATTAAGCAGCTAAGTTTGTGGTAATTTGTTGTGGTGGCAATGAAAAAGTGATACAGAATGCCAAGTACTTAGAATGTGCTGTACACAAAGTAAACACTAATTAAAACCTAGCAATTTGATGATGGTGATGATTTTGATGATGAAAAGGATGACAACAACAATCTCAGTTTCTATCTGAAATTACAGATATTAAATCTGCAAATGATCACAAAAGTAACTATTAGGGAGGGTCTCCTATAGATCTGATATCATTTTAAATGCTTTTTTTTAAGTTTATTTATTTTGAGAGAGAGAGAGAGCAGGGGAGGAAAAGAGAGAGAGGGGGGATAGAGAATTCAAGCAGGCTCTAGGCATCAGCACAGAGCCCAAAGCGGGGTTCAAACCCATGAACTGTGAGACCATGATCTGAGTTGAAACCAAGAGTTGGATGTTTAACCAACCGAGCCACTCAGGTGCCCCTTAAATGCTTTCCATGCAGCAAATTATTTTATCTAATCTTCACAACTTTCCTATGAAGTACATATGATTATGCCCCTTTCACAAGATGAAACTGGAGTTTAGAGAAGAAAAGCTCATTCATCAGTAATTTGTGTTATGCAGAAATTATCAAGGACATTAGACATTTCTAGGTGGGCGGGGGGCATTCCTAATGTCTCAAAGGACAGAAACACAGCACAATGGCTTATTCCTTTAATGGACATAGATGCTTATGCAGCCCTTCCTCTATATTGATGCCTAGAGCAATGCAGTTTGAGTTCTTTGAAGCCAAGTTAAACAGGAAGAGGTGCACGGAAACATCATAACTTGCAATTGTTTAAGAGAGAAAATAATTGTGCTGTTTGAATAAGACAGTCCTGACCATATACCTGCTGAGAGCCCAAAGCATGTGAGTTTTAACTAAGAAAACGAACCCCAATACTCAGGAAATAGGAAATGGATTTCAGATGGACTGAAATAGAGTTTAGAAATGTGATCAAACGTGTAGCCTCTTTTGATTGAAGTCTAAAGGGATGATGTGATTCTTCTTTTCCCAAGCAGAATACAATTTTAGGTCACTCGTTATATCCCAAGAAAAACCCATAAAAGTATCCTTCAACAAATAGACCTCACAGAAGTTTCTAACCCAAATTTTAGACCACTGTTTCTCAGTGTGTTGTCAACCAACTACCTATATCAAAATTATTTGGATGGTCTGATAGAAAGATAGATTTCTTAGATCCACTCCAAAGGCAGTGAATTTGCAGAGGCCCAGAAATCTGTATTTTTAACAAGTTCCCTAGGTGACTCTCTTGCAAGTCAGCGTTTGAGAAACCTTTATGTAGAGATTCTCAAAGGCATCCAGAGGTAAGTCAGTCTTCATCAACAATGAGACATTCCACGGTGGCACCAAGAGAAGTACTGAGATAAATGTAATCCCTACCCTGCCTCTAGAATTTCATAGGCAACTAACTACAATACAGGATAGACAGTAATACATGGGGGGATCAGTAGATAGCTCTGAGAACATGGGAACAGAGCAGCTTATTCTGGCCGGAGCTCTCCTTCCAGGATTTCAGGAAAAGGTATCATTCAGACAGTGTCTGAGAATGAGATTAGCACCTTATGGGTAGAACAGGAGAAGAATAAGCTTCACAGGGAGTGAAGGGAACTAAGGTGAACAAAGGCATGAAGGCATGTCCAAGATATGGTGCAAAGACCAATACTGCTGTGGAAGAGAGGTCCTCAAAGTGGAGGAGACAGAAAATTAATCTAGTTTGAGGACACCAAAGGCATCAATGATCTTAATAACATGAGGGGCAGAGGGTATTTCAAATTTTTAAAGATATGGTATGAGTTGGTCTATGATTTCAAAATGAAAGAGGCTATGCATTACTGGCACTGCCATAACAAATTACCACAAAATGAATGGTTGAAAACAACAAAAGTTTGTTCTTTCACAGATATGGAGGGCCAGAAGTCCAAAGTCAAGTGTTGGCAGGACTGTGTTCCATCCAAAGGCTATAGAAGAAACTCCTCCCTTGCCTCTTTCAGCTTCTATTAGCTCTAGGCACTTCTTCGTTTGTGGCCATCAGGCCAATCTCTGCCTTTGTCTTCACAAGGTCTTCTTGTCCCCGCCCCCTCATGTCTTCTCTTCTTTGTCTCTTATAAGGACATTTGTCACTGGCTTTAGGACCCACACAGATAATCCAGGATGATCTCACCTTAAGACACTTAATTATATGTGCAAATACCCTTTTTCCAAATCAGGCATCACCATTCAACCCACTATACGCTACCATAAGATAGAGTAATATAAAACAGTTTCTGAAAGCAGACCTATTGTGTAGGTGACATGGAACAAATGTGCAAAATGCTGATAATAAATATTTTATAGGGTTCTTGTGAGGATTAGAATAATAACTTCTACCTAGGATAGCTAGCATAGTATCTGGTGCACAGTGGATTTTCAATTAACCGTAGCTTATGTTAATAGTATAAAGGGTCAGGGGCATCTGGGTGGTTCAGTCAGTTAAGCATCTGCCTATGGCTCAGGTCACGATCTTATGGGTCATGGGTTTGAGGTCCACGTCAGGCTCTCTGCTGTCAGTGCAGAGCCTGCTTTGGATCCTCTGTCTCCCTCTCTTTGCCCCTTAGCATTCTCCCTCTCTCTAAAAAAATAAATAAACGTTAAAAAATTTTGAAAAGAAAAAAATAATATAAAGGACCAATATTGTGTGAGATCTACTAGGCCATATAGTTTAAGGGTTTAATGCCTACACAGAGAGTTGAGAGATTAATCCCCTGGGTGCAATTCTTATATGTAAAGTGACTTGTGTGGCCTGGGTACAGTGACTTACACTTTCGGAGTGTTTTTGAGTCTGAAGTTTGTAAATGGAGCTTATAATATTGACTACACAAATAAGATATTAGGGTTTAAAAAAAAAAAAGTAACGTATGTAAAATACTCAGCCCAATGTCTGGCACACAATAAGCTACTTAACGATTAGGAGGATGAACACGGAGGACCGCATCTGAGAAAGTCTAGTCACTCGTACCAAGAGACCTAGTGTTTAGAGCATAAATAAAGCACTTTTACATGTAATATCTCACTTGGGTCTCTGACAAATTGTTCGTCATCTTATTATTTTGTGGTTCTGCCCTAGGCAATAAGACTGCCCCTTCCAGATGTTCAGGGAGAGGCCTGTTCCCTGGACCATTATTTCTTACCAAGTTAAGTACAATGAGGAATTTCTAGTGACTTCTGAAGAATAAAAGGGCAAAAAAGAAATGTAGGCCCTATGGAAGAGAAAACCTGTATGTAGAGTCCTGTAACTCTTTCCCTAAGCCTGAGAAGCTTTCCCACTCCATCTCTTACTATTTCCTCCTTTGTTATGATCCTCATAAATGAATCCATGTAGAAAAACAGACCTGGTCAACCCGTACCTGCTTGGGCCAGAGGAGCTACACAGAGCCTCACTGTGAGCAGAAACTAAGCTGATAACCTACTCTGATACTAGAAGTTCTGTCTCTATTTCAACAAAGTGGAGGGGCTTTGCTCTGAAACAAAATTAAAATAATCAAAAGCTAATTAATTGTCAGAGCGCCCATGCAAAGCAGATCCTGGGCAGCTTTTGTCCTTTGCGTTTTCTGCTGGGATCAGTGAGGCAGAAAGAAGAGGCCAAGGTGACAGCATATGGTGAGTCACAGAGAACTTAGTGGAGACACTCAGAGAGCCTTGACACTGTCCCGGGAACTCTGGGGGCTTCCAAGTATGAAGATGACAAGCTTCTAAAACAAACATAGCTGAAAATATCCCTAGAATCACAAATCATAGAGATGCATCATCTCAGAAGGAAAGAGAGGCAAATTAAATATGCCTAAACCACACTGTAGAAATATTCTGGTGATTTCGATCTAGTTAAATACACTGAGAGGAGAGTGATTTATCGGCATGAGTGAGACAGAATAACGAAATGGTATAGATGGACCACATTCCTTTGCAGTGAAGAAAGCCCCATAGCAGAGGTGCAGCTGAAACTGGATTTTTAAACAATCTTAGGTCAGGTCTCTTCCTTCTCACTCAGACACAGCCACTCCCTTCACTCAACTCCTTCAATCATTTCTAACTGCTCTCCTTGTCCGTCTCTAATTCTAACCCGTTCTTCTCATATCCGTCACTTGAACATTCTTCCTAAAAAACACAAGTGGATAACAGACCGGAATAAAATGCAGACACGCCAGTGTAATAAGACATGAAGGAAGGGTGATAGAGACGGAGACACAGTGAGTACATAGACCTGTCATCTTTGATAAAAGTTGATAAATTTAGAAAACAGATTGTCATATTAATTACAGATAAAAATAGAACTGTTTGAAGAACGAATTGAGTTTTTCTTGCTATTATCTTAGGGGAGAGACAGTTCTCTGAGACCTCTTTTATCAGGAACTAATCTCATTCATGACGGTTCCACCCTCATGACCCATTCACCTCCCAAAGGCCACACCTTCAAATATACCGCACTGAGGATTAAGTTTGAACATGTAACTATGGGGGTGGGGGGCAAGAACGTTCTTACACCACTTTCTTTTGCCTTTTCTGCAAAGAGAGAAGGAAGAGTGGCCAGTTATGGAAACAGGCAGCAAGGCCCTTTTCCTCCCACTTCACTCCCCCCAACCCCCCTCCATTGCTTAGATAAGAAAGAAGGCCTGGGGCACCTAGGTGGCTTAGTAGTTAAGCATCTGTCTGACTCTTGATTTGGCTCGGGTCATGATCTCACATTTTGTGGGCTCTGCTTGGGATTTTCTCTCTCTCTCTCTCTCTCTCTCTCTACTCCTCCCAAAATAAATAAATAAACGTTAAAAAAAAAGAAGAAGAAGAAGCCCTGAAATATGGAGGCTGTTTTTCCAGACCACATGAAATATCTGCCCTCAGGCTCTTCATCCATAACCTGTATGCCTTACAAAGACAGTAGTAGTCCCTCAAAACCGCCTGAAATGTTGAATTAAACTGCATGTGAGTGTGATAAGAGAAAATTACAGTCAAGTTTAAGACAAAAGATCTATTAGCTTTGTGACCTCGAAGAAACCACTTTATTCGTTCACCTCAATCATCTCACCTGTAAAATGGGGATCATAAAACTTGCCCTGGCTGCCCTGCAACCTAGTTTTGAGAGGTAATTGAGGCGAGACATAAAAGATATGGAAATTATACAGTGTAACATAAATATAAACTAATGAAACAAATACATCTGTTGTATCATCAGAGGTTTATAACAACTCCACCATGTGGGCCAAAGTTATTATACCCATTTACTGATGGAAGCTGGGGAAAAAAGGAAAAGGATTAAGCTATTTGCTTAAAGTCTCTCAGAAAGGTGGGTTACAAAGCCAAGACCAGAACCCCTGGCTCCCTCACCCACTGGCTCTCACCTGTGCTGGTTATTCTTTCTGTGCTATTTCCCCATATCCATTCTCTGGCCTTCGGTGCACCACACAAGCTCCTGTTTCCTCTGACTTCAGGTTGTACTGGCCAACAGAAAGACCAGACGGTAGGAGGAGAGAGAGTTTGGGGTATTCTTCCACTCTCCTCACCCTGCCTCAGCCCTGTGACTCTGGCAATGGTTGGATCCTTCTACAACTTCAATGCATATCTAGAGTCCACTGCCACAGTGATGGGTCTCACGGAGGCTCCAACAACACTGGGTCCCCACGCTCACTCTTTCCTCTTTCGGCCTAGGCAGTAAACAGCTTCTTTACCATTGCTACTCCCTGGCACCTTATCCTCTCCTCTTGGGTGCCTCAGCCCTGCCTACACATCTCTAAATAGTACCTTCTTTAAATTCTCTGCAAAATTCCAGTTAAGCAAGCCTTCTGTTTTCTGCTGGGTTCCTAACTGATAAACACTTTTTTTTAAACTATGTGTTCACAGGCTGCCAAGAAAACTTTTACCACCTTGTTTCCAATTCCTCTCTCAGCCCTCTCCCTCTCTCCCTCCCCAGACTTCGCCCATAGAAAGCTACAGGTCACCTCCATTCTCCAGGCAGTAACTCACCACGGCCCTGCATTGCTCTTTCCTCATTTTTCTTTATTAATTTAAATGTTGCTAACTCCTCTCCTTAGCTCTATTCTCTCACCCTCTCTTCCTCTTCTGTCTCATACTTTGTTTCTCCACAGTAGAGAATTCAGACTGCTGACCTGTCTGCAGTATACTCTGGGTTGAGAAACAGTTAGTAAAGCCCTCTCTGAGTTTTTTTAAACTCGAAATTCGTAAACTATTAAAAAAAAAAAGATAAGGTAATTCTGCCTAAAAGGTATTAAAAAAAATGACCACCCTATCAATTCTGCCCTCAAGGTTATACAGAGTATGTACATATTATCAGCACAATCAGGTCCATATTCTTTCAGACTAGAGCACTGTTGTTACTAGGCACATGAGCTGCTAACTTTCTCCAAGGCTTCAATTGTCAGTGCCCCGACAGTCTTTCCACCCTTGAAATTTATGGCAGAAACAGTCACAATAGTCATTTTATCCTCTAGGGTGCTTTCTCACTAAAGACCATGAGTTCAGTGGTTAGACATAACCTATAATAATAGCTTTGTCTTCCTAGTGTGTGACTGGAGGGGAAAAAAAATAAATAAAATGCCCTTGCCTTCTTATATTAGAATGCACATTGGAAAAATCCAAGAGCTGACATATCACTCAGGAACTCTGAGTCCCCTCCTCCTCTCCTCGCTGTGAAAAATAATGATCTGTTGATCTCTAATTGTCATTCAAACTGTGGGCCCATGAAGCCAGCATCTGTCTCCTCATTGGCTTCCTCTTCCCTAAATGTACTGACTGTCATGAAAAGGGAAATAGCATTTTGTGTGACACTTTCCAAACTACATTACTCATGAAGGGCTGACAATAATTACCAACAAATTGAAATAGATGCCCAAAATGATAACTGGTAGAGTCTACAAAATAACTGATATTTTTACTACCAGTTCAAGATTATGAGACTTCATAAGTGATTTTGTGACATTTTGGCTACTGATTACAGGTACAAATTATCTATGCTCAATTAAAGAAAGATGAAAGTTCAGCTTTCTATAATTAAACAAATAACTTGTTCAGCCTCAGGGCTGGAAATACATGTAAGAATTTGTGTCTCTTGTAATCCTGAATGAAAAATTATAGAAGAAAACTCTACTATCATTGACTTTCTTAAAACCAAGTCCTTATGCATACTGGAAATCATTCATGATGAGATTCTTAGACAACGGAAAAAGAAATCGTTTTCATACCCTTTTGGCTACCATGTAGTGAATTACTTTCTCACTATCAACTTTTGAACCTTGTGTCTTTTTAAAAAATGCTTATTTACTTTTGAGAGAGAGAAAGTGTGTGCACGCGAGTGGGAAAGGGGCAGAGAGAGAGGGGGACAGAGGATCGAAGCAGGGTGTGTGCTGACAGCAGAGAACCCAATGCAGGGGCTCAAACTCAGAAATCATGAGATCATGACCTGAGCCGAAGTTGGATGCTTCCAACTGAGCCACCCAGGTGCCCTTCAAATATTATATCATTTAGATCAGTCCTGGTAAATCAATCCAGACATTTTCTTTGTATCCTGCTGCAAAGTTGATATGAAGTACTTGAAAAATACCTAGGAGTACATTTCAGCGTGAAAGATAAAGCCCAAATAACTAGCTCTGCAACTTATTCCTTTTCCTTACCTGTAAAACGGGACAGGATGAGCAGCTCTAGTGTTAACTTGGCTAGGCTTTGTCCCCATTTAGTCAATCAAACACTAATCGAGGTGTTGCTATGAAGGCATTAGTAGACATGATTAAAGTCTATTGTCTGTTAAGTAAAGGAGATGAGCCTAGACAACCTGGATGGGCCTGAGTCAATCAACTGAAAGCTCCTAAGAGCAGAATTGGGGCTTCCTTGAATAAGAAATTCATCCCAGGAGTTCCAATCTCCCCTTCCTGAGAGCTTGCCCTACAGATTTCAGACTAGCCTAGCCAACTCCATTTGTGTAAACCAATTCCTTGGAATAAATCTATTTACCTATTTATGTATCCTAGTGGTTCTGTTTTTCTGGTTGTATCTGATGGATACATAAGGATAATAATGGCTATTCTGCACAAGAAATGAGATTATGTGCATAAAAATTATTTTATCACAAAATGAATGTAAGGAAGTGTATGTAGTATTACTGTTTGATGTGACTAACTTCAATCCAGCTGATAACTCCATATAAACGCCACTCTTTCCTAACAGGACTTACCAAGCCAATGTGTTCTCCAGATATCACAAATTCTCTGACATTCTAAGGCTGCTTTTTAATAATACCAGATCCTGCTTGACAGCCGATCATATCCAAGCCCACAAGCACCTACATGCGATACTTTTCACACAAAAATTATAATGAACTAGAGAAAGAGTCTGTGAGCAAAGGTATCAGATATCAAGGTGAAGGCATAGGTGTAAGGTTGGTGTTCAAACGGAAGCCTGGAAAAACCTGATATAAAGAATGAGTACAGGCTCAGAGCTCAAGGATAAAAAGTTAAGCGAAATCCCTAGGTGGAGTGGGGACCTACTCCAGATACTAGCTCAGGTCTTACCTGAATTTGGGATGACTCAGCTCCCCAGTGGGTGGGTGAGGTGATGGGCTGGAGAAGGAGGGCTTCTGATCCAAATGGTGTGCCAAATAACCCTTAGGGTCAGGAGTTCTCATGCTTGAGAATCAGGCAACCATGAGCACCTGAGAGAAATAAACCATCAAATTCATCTCCTTTCCTTTCAAGTCACACAGCCAAATTACACTCCACAGCTCTCTTGCAGTTATTCCGGCTGTAAGGCTGAGTTGTAGCCTGTGGGATGACAGTGGAGTTTCCCACTTCCAGGCCTTGGCTCATAAACACCTGCCATGCTCTTCTTGCTCTTTTCCTCTGCTGTCTGGCAAAAATGGAGCCAATACCCAGCATAGCCATAAGAACCACATAGTAAAGAAGGCAAAGCAATAAGATACAAAAAGCCTGGGTCCCTGAGCAAAGGGTCAAAGGCCCTTCACTGCTTGAAGGAGAAGCATCCAGAAGTGCCACCTGACTGAGAATAATTGCGTCAAATTATTGTGTTAGCAAGATATGTTAGCAAGATACTGTGTTAAGCCACTGAAATTTGGGGGTTTATCTGCTAGATCAGTCAGCTAACGAAAACTGTTACTGAATTTGGCATGCTGTTGTAAAAAAAAAAAAAAGTAAAAATACTTAAAATATACAGCACTGACATATTCAGGTAGCCAACAGCAAGGAAACAGTGGAATCTGAGACATGGGAACTCACGCTACTATTCAGGAGAACAATCTAGCACTTACGTCAATATTAGAGGCTTGTCCTAAAATCAGAATAACTATATGACCACTATTTTAACTCTCCCCCTCCTACAATTTCCTTCTCCATAATGGCTAGATTCCTCTTTCCCACTTTCCCCTTCGATCCTTTAATCAGACTGCTTATCCCACAACTGATAACACCATCCTTCTCTCTTCTCATCCAAATCCTTTACTTTATCAATGCCAGATCAAGCCACACCTCTCTGTTGGGATGAGAGCACTTCTAGAACCGCTTTAACACAGGGCAGTCGTACTCTCCTCCAAATATACTGTTCAGACCACTCATCTGGACTTTTAATCATACACTGTTCTGCACTGTCCTTTAATTCCACCTCCACCCCCACCCCATCCCACCATGGATAACTTGTAAATTTCTTTAGGGAGGGACCAAGCCACATATTAATTAATTTTCCTACCCAGCACCTTGCAGAGCAATGGCCTTGCATACGGGCTCTTACTAAATGTTGAAAATGAATCTTATTTCACTCACTCCAACTTTTACAATAAAACCAATAGTAAACTGAGATGGTCAATGAAGAAAAGATGCTAATATGACACAGTAGGAATGGCCAAGAGATGTCTTTTGAATACTAACACCAACAGAATAGTTGTATGGCTGGGAGCACTGTGATTAGAAAGACTCTGAGTCCATATCCAGGCTCCTCAGGAAGGAGTGTTGCAATCTATCAGCAATGTCTGCATGGCACTGAGTAAGGAAGCACATCTTGAAGTTTTACTTTTCGCCATAGGCTTATAGCCAATGACTGTTGTGGTTACAGCATTCAAGGCTTTTATTGCCAACTGCCTACTGACAATATCACTTGGATGTCACCCTGTCATCTCATACTTGGTTTATCTAATACTACACTCTTAATCTTATACCCCGATATCTTGTCTTCTCCCAGCCTTCCTCATCTCGGTAAATGACAGTTTGCTCAAGGCAAAACTCAAAGAGTCAATCTTGATTATTCACTCCTTCTACCTCATTCTCCCAACATCTGCCAGTTCCATCTCCAAAATATATCTCCTGTTTGTCCATTTCTCTCCCTCTCCTCCTGTCTACCACCTTAGTTTATCACCATTTCTCATCTAAGACTACTAAAATCAATTCCTACCTGGTTCTCCTGTTTTTATTGTCATCCTCCAATAGTCCATTCTTAACACAACGGCAGAATGATTTTTTTTTCCATTTTTTAAATTTTATTTTTTTAATTTACATCCAAGATAGTTAGCATATAGTGCAACAATGATTTCAGGAGTAGATTCCTTAATGTCTCTTACCCATTTAGCCCATCCCCCCTTCCACGACCCCTCCGATAACCTTCTGTTTGTTCTCCATATTTAAGAGCCTCTTATGTTTCATCCCCTTCCCTGTTTTTTTTCCATAATGATTTTTTAAATCATTAATCAAATTGTGTCACTCCACTGCTTCAAACTTTCCAATAGGCTCCTTTCCCTTTGTAATTACAATCAAATTTGACCTCCTTTTAATGGCCTAAAACCTACGAATTTTACTTTACCGACCTCTTTGCCCAATATTACCCTAAGTCACTGGGCTTCTGCCACATTCAGCTTCAAACACAGCAAAGCATATCCCTGCCTTACAAATTTTGAACTTGATATTCCTTCTGTCTGGAAAAATACTGCCTCGGATCTTTGCATGGCTGGTGCTTTTATATATTACAAGTCTCAACTTAAATGCTAAATCTTCAGTGAGACCTCCCTGGCTACCTTGTATAAAACATCCCACGAGTTCATCATTCTTTATCATTGTACCCTGTTCACTTTTGGAATTATTTGTTTTCTTACATTTTTTTTTCCTATCTCCCTCCCTGGATCATTAGTTCCATAAAAGCAGGGACTTTGCCTAACTTCATCCTTGCTATACCCCCAGCAGCGTGACCTTCGTAATCTCATGCGCCTCTGTAACTTTTACTTTTCCCAATTTTAGATGAGAGTTTGGGATTAGGAACTTACTAGAGAAGGCTCTGACATTCTTTGCAACCACGATTCCAAGGAGGCTTTGGGCTAAGGGCTTTCCAGACACTGACATTTCTAAATGCATTTTTCAAATGAAGCCAACCCCCTCAGGCAGCCCAGTGGGGAGGTCATAGGGAGCCAGCAAGAAGGAAGTCTGGTGAGCTGAATTACACAGTTCCTTTGCCATGCCACTCCACCCATACTGAGGAGATGCAGCTCATTAGGTACTAAATGTTTAGTGACTGTCACTATTAATTGGTGGGTATTAATACTCTAAGGAGACAGTAAATCTCATGCTGGACTCAATGACATCAGCCCCTTGCAGTCAGACAAAGCATTAGGAATTTGTATCTAAAGCACTACAAAAAAGAACCCAGAGACTATTCTTTCCCTGCTTGTAAGAGTAAATACTGGCTGCTATTTATAATGAGCATTAACCAGGATCTATATTAAATATTTTACATTTCTTTATCATTTCGTCTTCACAATAAGCCTAAAGAACAGGTACTTATATTATCCCCATTTAATGGATAAGAAAACTTGCATACAGAGAGAAGAAGCTCTTTGCTAAAGATCACAGAGCTACTAAGTGATGGATCCTAGATTTTAATTAGGGTCTGTCTCATTCTAAACCCTATGATCTTAACTACTAATATTGCCTATTTCTTATAATTATAATTTCATCATACTATTACAATTATTTTTACCAAAGCCTTTTCTATTCTGCAAGTCTGAGCTCAAATGCCACTTCTTTCATGAGGATATATCTAACCTCCAGACACACCCATCCTCTACCTCATCTTTTCCTGCGTTAGTCATATGGAATCAATCACATAGGGGAAGGAGGGTCAGGAACTAACATTCGTTAAACATACAGTACACGTGCTTTCACAACGAAAGATATATCATTCTCACAGCTATCCTACAAAGTAGACATTAAATCTGTTCTGAAATGTGAAATGGCTTGGGCAGGGTCTTAAGGCTCAAAGTGGTGGAATCAGAATTTAAACCCAAGTTGGCTTGATGCCTGCCTGAGTCCAAAGTATTTATACAAAGTTACTCTGCATTCTTCAATACACACCCAGACTAAATAAATCCCATTCTTATAAACCTTCAAAGCACCAAGAACCTCTTCTTTGAAGTATTTTCCATAATTATAATTTTATATATAATCATATGATTAATTTTAATTCCTTTTTTTACCCCTTAACTCCATGAGCAATGAATACATCTCTTTTTGCTCTACTAAATACTCAGCACTCAACAAATACAGTAGTCAGAAACTAACAACTATATTTGATTTCATTAAATATATCTCATGTATAAGTTTAGCCCATTTGTGCTAGATTTAAGCTCCCTGAAGTAGATTATCTACCTAATTTATCTCTGTATCCCTCGTAATGCTCTGTACATAGTAGGAACTCAATAAACATTTGCAAGATAAATTTTACTTATCAGTATGTACTCTTTCAACCCTTACATCATCAAAGGCTCCTAAGTAGGCACTAAATAAAATAACAGAGTAGGAAGGCAATATAGTTCCTTTACAAGAGAAGTTTACAATCTAACAGGTATAGGTTTGAAAACCAAGAAAAAAAATAAGTAGTGTGAAACACAAGTCACACAATTATATCAATCAGGATATGATAAGCTATGCTGCTATGATGAACACCTGGCCATCTCAGCGGCTTAAAGCAAAGTTTTACTTCTCATTCTTGTTATACAGATATTTCAGGCTGATGAAGGAACTGTGCATTATTCCACATCATCCTAACCCCAGGGCCCAAGTTTACAAAACAAAACTGGTTGCCATAACAGAGGGAAAATGAGAGCAAGGGAAATCACAAAGCAACTCTTTAGGTTCTACCTGGAAGTAATGCTGTGTAACTTCTACTCATATTTCATTAGCTACCTTTCAACTGTGGGAATGTTCTTTTATCCAAGAAGAAGAAGCAAAAACATCTGGTGAATGGCACTAATGACTACCAAAATAGCAGACTGCCTAGGAGGAAACATCAAAAAATAACTTAGTTAGACCCTGACATACCACCCATAAAAAAATATTTCAACCACTATCCTAAAAGCAAGCCATTGTTAATAAAATGATGAAATTGATCATTTTTTATCAGCTCTTGAGCAGCTATCCCTCAGTGTCCTCATCTGTACCATGGGAATAAAAATAGAGTTTCAGGGCTGCTTTATAAACTGTAATGATATATGAGAAAGTAATCTGTCAAAGGCCTGGTACAATTGATTTAAACATTGGTCTTTAGGGAAACACAATTTCTATATATAAATATTGTCTTTGGGGCACCTGGGTGGCTCTTTTAAGCATCCAACTCTTATTCCAGTCGGGTCATGATCTCACAATTCATGGAATCAAACCCCGTGATGGAATCTGTGCTGTCAACTTGGGATTCTCTCTCTCTCTCTCTCTCTCTCTTTTCTCTCTCTCTCATCCCCTCTCCCATCTCAAAATAAATAAACATTAAAAAAAAACAAATACAAGTTTGTCTTTAAAATGTAGGAAAAATTAATTCCTCAGGATGAAAGAGATATATAAAATGACTCACTTTCCCTTATGCTCGACAGTTTTATTTGGCCGATATTGTCTATCTGCTCAAATGATTTCCCACATACTATCACCCTTACATCCCTCTGATACCAGTAGTCAAATACTTATAGAAGGACTAAATGTACCATATTCTATGGCAAAAGAAGTTTGGAGGGAAGAAGGAAGTGGAAGAAAACTATCAAAATAACTGGAAACTACCTGTCCCTCCTGGGCAGAACCAAACCACCCCCATCCAGGGGACTGAACAATTGCCATCATTCTCTCTCCTCCTCCTTTATTTCTTATCTTTCACATTCCTCCCTGCACAGGTCTCAGTATTAGTCCAGTGTTGCACATTCCCCAGTTTTCCTCCTTACCACTAAGACTCAGAACCAGGACCAACAAGCAATTGGTGATTCCACTTGATGGGCTGCATCAACACTGATCCAAGTGTGTGATTGAAAGAGCTTTAAAAGGCAAATAACCCAAATTAAATATTACTATATCCTACTCCTACTCCTACTCACACCTCCATTCAAATGTTCTCAGGATGAGGGGAGAAGCACATATCAAAGCTTTTTTTCTAAAGAGATGCATTGTGTAAATGCCTAACGAAGAGGACGTTCTCTACTTTTCCCCCTCCCTCCTGTGCTCAGTGATACTCCTCAAGGATGAAGCCTGATTCCAGGACACTGTGCCATGTTTGCAAGTGGAAGATGGCTATTAAGCAATGAAACACAACTGTTTATGTGCTCCCTTCTGTCTTCTCTCTCTTTCAAGCTAATGGAATAACAAAGTGTGACTATGTTTCCAGATGGGAAGACCCTGGCCTTTTTACATCTTAGTTTTTCTTCCTTCTCTTCTATCTCTGCAGCATAAGTGGTAAGCTGGCCTAGAGTAAGGTCAATACAGCACTTAGAATCATTAATGACACAAAACAAGAAAGTATCAAGTAATCACCATGGGCATTTTAATTTTCAAATTGCTTTTTATCCTCTGTCTCATTCTGCATAGCAACCTATATGAGCTTCCTGGGGCTGCCACATCGAAGTATTTACAAACCAGGTGGCTTGAAATAATGACAATTTACTGTCTCTCAGTTCTGAAGGTTACAGGTCTGAAATCAAGGTGTCAGCAAGGTTATGCTCCCTCTGAAACCTGTAATGGAATCTTCCTTGACTCTTTGTAGCTTGTGGTGCTTTGCTGGAAAGCTTTAGCAGTTTTTGGTTTATGGCTGCATCACTCCCATCTCTGCCCTCATGGTCACATGACATTCTTCCCACCTGTCTCACATAGCCATCTTCTTACAAGGACCCCAGTCCTACTGGACTGGGTAACCTATTGGAATGGACAAGGCCCACCCTACACCACTATGACTTCATCTTAATGGACTTTATTTCCAAATAAAATCACGTTCTGAGGTGCTGGGGCTAGAACTTCAACATAATCATTTTAAGATGGGGACACAATTCAATCCATAAAACAACCTTATGAGTAAGATTTTCTGGAGGTATTATTATTAACAGGTTGAAACAGTGTTTCTGAAATTTCTCCATCTATAGTCCAACCTCCTCATTCTGTGCATAAGAAAACAGAATCAAAAAAATGAAATTACTTCCTCAATGTCACAAGGCAGTGACAGATGTAAAGGTAACAAATGGGAAGCAGCAGGGTTATCTGGTTTAGTGAAGGTCATCTCAGTGATCCCCCTTTGCTGATTCAGCAAGTCTGTAGCCTTCAAATATATCCCTTCCAAGTGTCATGCCTGGTGAAAGAAGATGAGCATTCTAGATAGAGGAGAGCAGGTGGTCAGAAGAGAGGTTCATAAGTAGTTATCCTCCCCTTCTTGGAACTGACCATAGACAAGTCTCATGGCTAGCCCACAGCTCTGGACATATTTGCTTCTACCTCTCACCATGTATTTCCCAGGGACTCACAGCACATGACTGCTTTTCAGTGGTGCTACTGTGATACCAAACCACTACCTAGGGATCAGACATGCTCTCCTCACAAATGAACTATTTCTGACCTAGGTGCTAACTTGATACTGTTACTTAATAATCCATCATTTTCTTTGCATTTTCAGTCCATTATTTCTGCACATATAATCTGCTTCTCACTACATCTCTGAGATAGAGGCAGAGCAATTATTATTTGAAAAATGGGAAAATGAAGATCAAAGAGGCTACAAGGAATGTACAAATTTAGAGTATAATTTGTGTGCTGGACTACAATCCTAGAATCTCCCAACCTACAGAGTCCCATTGCCCTCCCCTATCTACTGTGATAAGACCTTGGAGATTGGGGAAAGGAAGAGTCATAAGATTTCAGAGCTGAAAGGAAATTAATCTTATGAAGTAGTACAGAAGAGAGAGTGGAGGACAAACAATTCATAGGAGGTACGCTAAAACATCAAGTAATTGTCACTGCCTCTATGTGATCTGTGTCAGTTAATAATTTCACCTTTCTAGTGTAAGAGAAATATTAAATATTCACAAGCTTAGGAAATAATACAACACCTATAAAATGCTTCAAATGAAAAGTCAAGATTTACCACACTCACTGGCTCTGAAATAATTTGGAAGCCCTGCAATCACCTTTTCTTTTCTGTAGGTTAAAAGGTGATTTAAAAAAAAACTGCCATCCTCCATAAAATTAGTCTCTACCAAATCCATTTCCAAAACAATCAATAATAATACATTAAAAAAAGAATGTCTAAGAAATAATAAAGACTGATAAAACGAATCAAGTCAGAGAAAACTCAAGCATGACCTTTTCAGCAATCCCATTTGTTCGGCTGGCACTTTGTATGATAAATAACTTTTAAATAAATGAATTCAGGCCAAAAGTGATAAGGAAAAAAAACAGTATATGAATGCAATTTCAATGCAGATCCTTACTATGGCTTTAAAAACAATCACACCTTCACTTGAAACAACGGAGCTTCAATTTAAGCCATTTACCATATAAATGATAAAATATTTTGAAATGTCAGTGCTGGGTTCAGAAATCATCAAAAGAAACATTAGATTACTAGAAACTGAAAAACTTGCTGACTGCAGCAAAAATGCTATGATAATCTACTATCTTGTCAAATTATATAACTCTCTCTGGCATTAGTATCCCATCCCCTGAAACCTGTCCGAATGCTGCAGTAAACAGTAAAACTATTTTATTCAGGTGTATGTTTGCCTGTTTTTAAAGACTTCTTTCCCCTCTGCTCTCCATTTATCTGTCATAATCTTTTAGAATCAAGAACATGTTTGTCTCCAATATTATGTAATATTTATGAGACACTCACAGTGTGCTCAATGCGGATAACATGCTGAAGGTCTGTCGTCTCTATACCCAACCTTCGTGACCCTGAATCCCAGAGAAATCAATCAATAAACAACAACATCAATAATAAAACCTCTTAACAGGTATTGAGCTTTAGTTCTGTGCCAGGTACTATGCTAAGGGCTCTAAGCACAGTTTCATCTGCAAAACAAACATGTGACATATTATAATTATCTCCATTTCACACAGAAGAAAACCAAGACTCAGAAAGATTAGGGAACATTCTCAAGACCACGCAACTGATATATACCAAGGTCTTTCCAACTCCAACATTTTAAGAACAGCAGTTAACTCACACACTGCACAGTCTCACCAGCTTACCCTTCCTCAGTGGGGGCTGATACAATAGATATTGCAGTACAGTGAAGATATCCTTTCTTTATTTAGTATGTTGTGGACACTCCTCTAATGAACCAAATCACTACACACAGCAAAAAAGACTTATGGAACGGTTGAAAAGTGCTGTGGTACAGATATATTATAGCAGAAATATAATGAAGTGGAAAACATGAAAAGGAAAAAAGTAGAATGTAAGACAACTAATGTGCAAAATAATGTTACCCTCTCCTGTTTACTATATTCTAGGTATTTTCTGAATTATTTTTCTGTATTAATTCTTTGACTCCCTCACAACAGCCCTATTTATTTGTATATATTAGGTGTATTTGTTTTCTATGGCTGCTGTAGCAAATTTCTACAAAGTTGGCAGGTTAAAACAACACAAATTTAATTTTTTTATTGATATAAGTGGCTTTATTTATTTTTAATTCCAGTATAGTTAACATACAGTGTTATATTAGTTTCAACAGACATTTATTACCTTATATTTCTATAGTTCAGAAATCTGAAGCAGTTTCAATAGGCTAAAATCAAGGTGTTGGCAAGTTTTGATTCCTTTCTGGAGGCTCCAAGGAAGAACCTGTTTCTTTGATCTTTCCAGCCTCTAGAGGATGCCTACATTGTTTAGCTCTTGAACCTCTTCCTTCATCTTTAAAGTCAACAATATCTGTCCATGTCTTCCTCACGCCGCTATTCCTCTGGTCAATTTTCTCAGACTACATCTCACTCGTGGCTCTCTCACTTCCTTTCGCCTGACCGTCCATCCTTTGTGGACCCCTAGATTCGCCGGAACAAGGATCCCGGCAAAGGACACTTACAATTACGCTGGGTCCATCCAGATAATCTAGGATACTGTAATTTATGGTCAGCTGATTAGCAATCTCAATTCCCCTGGCCCTATTACCTAACACAACCACAGGTCCTGGGAATTGGGATATAGACATCTTTGGGGAGTTATTATTCTGCCCACCATAGTTGGCCTTCTGACCCCCAAAGATTCATATCCATCGCAAGCCTTTACACCTAGTAACTCTCACTGTCTGAATTTTTCTGTTGGAACTACTGTTATCAAAACTTAGGAGCCAAAGAGATTAATAAAGTGCCAAAAATGGAGCTGAGGAACTAAATGCAAGGCCTGAAGACCGCTTATTATACATCCTTGCCTCCTCCTCATCACTCACTGCATAAAGCACGATTCAAGGGAGGACAGGTGACTCATAATGAGAAGCTCAGATTTGATGAAAACCATAGGAGGATCTAAGAAAAGCAAATGACATAGGTAAATCAAAACTGAACTCGTAGGCTTGTGTGGAATTGAAGAAAGAGTACAGAGAAGCAAGTTCAAGTCCCATCTTCAACATTTACAGCTCTAACACCTTGGAATGGTCTAATCATCCCCCTGGCCCTCAGTTTCCATATCTATAAAATAGAAATGAAAATAATGCCCATGTGCTTCACAAAGTTGTTATGAGGAATAAGGCACATGGTTTGGAAACTATAAAAACCCGTAACTGGGAATGAAGGAGGAACTTATCAGTAAAACAGCAGCTAAAATGGTCCAGACAGGTAAAGGTAGAAGGTGCAGATAGGTGGAAGGTAGGCTGGCATTTGAGTAGCTAAGGAGAATAGAAGATTTTTAAAGATCTCAACACTGAAGCTTCAAGAATTTAACGAACTCTTCTGCAATAAATGGTGGAGTTTCAACCCTCTCGCTCTAAACTCTGTACTCTTTTCTCTATCTACATTGTCTTATGAAACCAGACATTCAAGGATTTGAGAGAATGATTAGGAGCAGGGATCAGAAGCCTGGATGTATGAATCAACAATTATAACTGAGAGTTTTGTCTGTGCTGAACACTGTTCTAAGCACTTTATATATAATAACTTACTAAATCCCCCCAACATCCAGGTAAGGTAATTGTCCCCATTTTTATAAATGAAGAAACTGAGGCATCAAGAGGTTAAATGCAACATGAGGATTATACACATAGTAAATGTATAAGCTAAGATTTGAATCCAGGCAGTATGGCACCAGAATCTGTGTCCATAATGACCAGGATATAGGATACACTGACCCCAAGCAGGTGTGCACAAATATTCTACCACACTATCCTGCCATCTCCTTAAACACTGCCCACACCCTTACACCCATTATACAGGGTCATGTACATAACAAATGCTTGTTATGTATTTATTAAGTTTGGAAAATACCTTGGAATGCAGTACTATTTAGGCTTATGATTAGGGATGAAGAATAAGAAGCAGACATTCTGGGTGACTGACTGGATATGGCAAACCTAGGAGAGACATGGCCAAAAGGTTCCCAAATTAAGGGAACTAGCTGGGTCCTCCTAGATCAAGAAGAAATTCTGTTGAAAGAAGTCTGGGAAGGTAAGAGGGAAATCAGGTAAGAGAAATGTGGATCTAGGGAAGCCATTTGGTGACCACATAGGTAATAAGTTCCTCACAATAATATGTTGACCAGTATCTGTAATTATGCCAAAAAAAATCAAAGATGAAGAAAAAAGTTAGCATTATTAGAAATAAACTAAGATAAGGGTGCCTGGGTGGCTCAGCTGGTTAAGCATCGAACTCTTGATTTCTACTCAGGTCATGATCTAAAGGTTCGTGAGATCGAATCCCCAGTCGAGCTCCATGCTGATGGCACAGAACCTCCTTGGTATTCTCTCTCCCTCTGTCTCTGCCACTTCCCCTCCCTCTCTCTCAGAAATAAATAAATAAACTTAAAAAAAAAAAAGAAGAAAGAAACAAAGACAAGTATAGTTCCTTGAAGAGATTCTGGGAAAAGAAAAGTTTTCAAGACATAGTCAAGAAAATACAAGCAAAACAATACTCAATAATTCTGCTAATCCAATACCCCTTTACCAAGATGGCCAGGTTTAGTTAATAGCTTTTATACTGCATTTAATTTTCAGTTTGTGAGATGTCAATCTGGAAGGCTTTGTTGGAAACCAATGAGGTGAGTGAGATTACTCTAGCAATTACCCTCAAATAATGGATTACTGCATTCAACAAACCTGTAAATAAAAAATGCCTTCCTTTTCATTAGAGGGAATAACTATAGAGAAAAGAGGGAATTTGGGACAACATATTGGAAAATAATCACTTAAAATATATACTAAGCTTTCATGGGACAGGTTTCTAGAGACCTTTATAATAACCCCACAAATATACTTACATTAAAGTAATAAAAAGGCAGCACTACTCTCTCCAGACAACCCCAGCTTTAGCATAAGACTTGTAGATGGACAGACAAATATCCTTGTTGCTCTAATAATACTTACTCAGTATGAGGGCTGCAGCCAGCTGAGAACCTAACACAACTTGGTTATTTGAATTTTCAGGAAGGCAGTGTATTTTCTCTCATGTGCTTCCCATTTCAGATGTCCCTTCTGTGTCAGTAGGAGGAGGAAAGGAAGGCCCTTAGAAATTGTAATTCTGGAAGTGAAAGCTTAAATCCTCCAGACAGACATTAATTTGTAAAGAATATCTGAAATTCCAACTCGATGACACCCAAGAAGATGGTGGGGATAGTTCTGTCTATGAACAAATACACAATCTCTGAAACCTCTACAGTTGTCTCCATGAAATAAAAAATAAATCTCACATTCTACCCAAAAGTCATTCTTTCATTTTATTCAACGAATTTGTATTCATCTTTTACTAGATGACTGACCCTGAGGATAAAGTCACAATGATGAACAAAAATGGAAATAATTTTTCCTTCATGGAGTTTGCTACATAGAGTGAAGACAGACATTCATGTAATAATTACACAAGCAAATGTAAAATGGAAACTGTTGTGACTTTAAAAATATCCCTGTGAAAGTAACTTGGATACTTTTACAGTACTTTACCCCTGTAAAAGTAACCCTGAAAAATAAGGTGGAGGCCACTGGGGTATGGTGGAGGTAGGAGTGCTGGTTAAAGAGGAGTCTTCCTGGAAGCGGAAACAGCACCTTGGAAGGCCCTGTAGCAAGAGGGACCACAGTGTAGTCAAGGAACTGAAAGAAGGTGAGAGTGCACAGAGTGCATGGGGGCTGTGGCATGAGTCAAGTCTAGAGAGACAGGCAGAGTTAAACTATGCTAAGTGGAAGATTTGGGCTCGCAATGGGAAGGCACTGAAGCAGAGGTGGATAGAGAAAGTGTAACAGATACCAGATTTGCATTTTGAAAAATCACCCTGGCTGATCTATGGTAAACAAATGGGTGGAGACAAGAGATAAGGTCAGAAATAAAGTGGTGGCAGTAGAGTTGGAAATTAAGGGGTTTCTGAACTTACATGATATGTGTACAGAGTACCTGGACAAAACAATAAATGGCAGTCTCTTAATGTATATGATTGGCTTTGTCAGAAGAGGAATGTATGGTGAGTATCAAAGCATCAGTGTTGGTTAAGAGAACAGAATTTCAAGCCAGGCTTCCTGACATAGAATACTAAGAATACCATTGTGTACCCTTATAAGTTATGCAATCTACCCACCTCGGTTTTCTCCTCTGTAAAATGGGGAGAATAATACTGATTCCACAATCCCTTCTCCAAAATCCTCAGAGTCAGACATGTTTTGAAATTTCACAACTTTTTGGATTTTGGAAAGGTATGAAGTTTTCCTAGGTATTGTGTAATACTTGCAGCAAAGTCTTGAGCAGTACCTCAAAACCAAACCATTGATATGTTTTGAAGCAAAATGTATCATAATTTACACTACAGGGTATAAAGACTTATGTCACTCCAGATCAGGTGTTGCCACCAATGAGTTTGTACAAATGTTGCAAAAAATTATATGTTTTTTTCAGATTCTTTTGAAATTCAGAATTGCAGATAAGGGACTGTGGACCTGTAGTAACTTTCTTCTAGGGTTGTTATGAGGAATAAATGAATTATTATTTGTAAGCACCTGGCAAAGTGCCTGGTACAAAGCAAATGCTATAAAAGTTTTTATTTATGAAATAAATAAAGCTCTGGTGTACAAAACTACCTAGCTAGATGAATTCAGGAATTCCCAATCCATACAAAGCAGGACTGTCAAGGGTGACCTCTGAGGTTCCTCTAGTTTTCACGTTCCATAAGACCCCAAAATGTCTTGGGGAATGTCTGTTTCCAAATGCTTTGTGGAAAAGGCAGGGGTGGACCCCAAGTCCAGTGCTGACCAGGTACAGAAAATGCCATAACAATTTTACACCCTGCCCTCCCACCTCTTTAATCCCCATGGGCAGTTCAGTTACACCCAGACTTCATTTTGGATTCACCTCTTCTCCAATACTACATCTCACCCCCATTCTCCAAGATCTCAGACTGTACGGCTCCGCCCCCACCCTGTTCCAACACAACATAGCACTACTGCCACAGGTTCAGTCATGAACGTAAGGTCCATAATCACCAATGTGAATCATCAAGCTTCCGGAAAGAAGTAACTCCTAGGCCAAGTACAATCTTTGCCTAGAAAATGGAAGCCAACAATTATTTTCACTCTGCTTCCCTTCAAGTGTATTTGGGAAAGGGTCAAAATCAGTATCAAGGAGTCTAGGTAAATGACTTTGGATGAGTTGGAAACTTAACTGCCCAAACCTTGGTCCTCTTACATGTAATATTAGGAAAATTAGAGTAGAACCTATTCTACTGTCTTCATACAGGTGCTATAAGGGTCAAACAAGGTGATACAAGTAAAAGCTACCTTACAGCATACAGCTTATTGGTAATACCATCAGTTGCCTTATAATTGAAATATTTTCTGCATGGGAAAGATGTCCTGGTAATTGATAGTTCCCTAAGAAAAATTAAAATCTTCATTTTCAATGTTTCATTAAAGAAGAAAACATTTGTTGAGGGCTGGCCATATGTCAGGCACTATTCTAGACACTTTACATGCGTTATTTAGTCAGAAGACTTACTTCCATGGACAGTATTATCACGTGCCTTATTCAGTTACTGTTTCTTAGTCATTATTTCAAGGAGAATACAGTTTGATGAAAGTCAAATTCATTTATGAGAGACTGTCAGCTTAGAAATAATAACCCCTTAAATCAGTACAGCACTTGACATTTTGTAAAGAGCTTATTCAGTCACTGTTGCACTTGATTGCCCCAACAAGATACAATTATTAGCCCCATGTGACAGAGAAAGAAACTGAGGCTGAGCTAACAACTTGACAAGTGAGGAACCCAGAAATCAAACCCAGGACTAAATGTCTCTGGGATGCATGCTCTCAACTGCTGGTCCCTAGACCATATTTGCAGTGCTGCCTGAGAAGGACTGCTACAGCAAGATTTTTAATGAACAAATGCTAAATTTCTTTGTTAAGATCATTTCTACAAACTATTTCATTTGGAAGGACAATAAAACAGCATGAGATACAACAAAAGTAGTTTCATTAAACCAGTACAGCAAATGCAAGCATAAAGAAAGAAAGAAACACCCTAATGGTCACTTGCCACATGAAAATGAAAAAGGGAGGTTTTTGCCATGATGCAGTTCTCTGCCCCCTCCTTCAAGGTCCTCCAAATAACTCTGACTTATGTATGGTATGTAAAGTTCTAAAGCAGAAGGAAAATCAACCTCTGTTTGCCTCATCGAACCATTTCCCTTCTTGTGTCAGGAGGTAGAGAGGAAAGCCACAATGCAGACTAAATAGGTTCTTCCATATTTCAAAATGCTTTTTTCCATTGCTTTTTCTCTTTTTCTCTACAATGAAACAGAAAAGCAATTACCACTCCGTCTGCTCATCTTGATACTCATGCTTCACTGAGCTAGAAAGAAGAGGAAATGGGAATGGGGAATCTAAAACCAAAGACCTAGAGCCAGAAGAAAATGAACAAAGTTTTTAACTGAATGAGATTTGCATGGAAATCTGCAGTTAAAGTTTCTATCTACTCCAATTTGGAGAAAAACCTAATTGCATCTGATTAAGGCAAAACAGGTATGGATGTATTTTTTTTCTCAGTAATAATTTTAAGAGTCTGGAAGTCTAATGTTAAGTATACCTTGCTCATATAGTGATTTATACTTTACAAAGAACTTTCACATACATTATCTCATTTATTTCCTAACACAGTACTAATTCTTTAACCAATCATTTGAATTTAGAATTTAAAAGGCTTGCGAGTACCTACCAAGTCCTAGTCATTGTACTGAGTGATTTGCATTCATTGTCTCTAATTCTTAAAACAACCTGGCAAAGCAGGTACATCAGTCAGAGTCCCAGCAGAGTTTAAAGTCATCCTACAAGGAATCCTGCCCTAACCTGAGGCTAGCAACAGCTGTCATGAACTCCGAGAGACTGTAAATGGCCACAGGAGCCTTGGCTGTCTGTGAAGTTGAGCAGTCAAAGTTTGTGAAGCAGTAAGGAAATAGCCAAGGGAAAAGAAACTCTAAACTCACTTTCCACAGCTACGTACTTGTAGCTTCCACGCTCAACTCTCCACTGAATGAACACAACTGGAACCAGAGGACAAAGGATCCCACTGGTGCAACCCATGTGAGTGCCTGGCACAGAGCAGTCTGGAAAAGGGTGAAAGGTAGATGGAGATGGGGAAACAAAAGTTACCCAGCACGATCCATCCCTTTTTTGTCCCCATCATCCCCTACTCCTAATCCAATTGAAAAGATGGAAAATTAAAAAGGGATGATGCCATTTCTGTCATCTAAAACATGAGGAACCATCAGTGCTTGTCATAAAAGGTATCAGAGTAAAGGAAAAAGGGAGATAACTATGTAACTCTTCCAGTCCCTATAGCATCTGTATTTGAGTATAAAGCCTAAGTGGGTAAGCACAGCAGCAGCCTTCCTCCACCGCTATTTCATGCTCCCCTTACCCACTCACTGCTTGCAACTCAGCTCGATTATCTTTTTCACTGATATGATGACCCAAACCTTTATCCCTGAAAGGTCTGAATTCTTGGAGGTTTGTCCTTTTGGACTGCTGCAGTTGTCCACTTGAGACAGGGAATCTGAAGGACTCCATAAAAATCTGCTTTTGTCCTTTTTCTTGCTTCTATTCTTGCTAGAACCTGCATCCACTCCCCACTTTATACACACCTTATAATATCCTCCTTGTAAGGGACAAAGAATTAATGATTTCTTCAGGATAGATAACATCTCAGGAAGAACCAGATGGGAATGATCAGAGGAAGCTATCATATGCATATTCCAGACCAGTGGTGCTAGACATCTCAACGCCAAGTCTCTCTAGCTACAAGGAATAACACCTGGGTTCTCATCTTTGCTTTAACTCGTTCCTGGATGCCTAAGGGGACATGTGCGCCACACCACTGTCCTCACTAAAAACCCCCAGACCCCGAACAAAGACAACGCTCATACTGCTTTCTTTTCTAAGTCTCCCAGACACTCTGTCTACATCTGCTCTACTTCTTGAATAAACTCTGCTCTCACTTCCTCCTGGCTCATTTTTTTTATTACTATCCTTCACGAAGCCAAGGGCCCTCCTGGCTAGTCCTGAAGGACACCCTTTAGGTCCTGGACCCAGCACAGGTGTAAATGGACTCCAACTGCCAGCATCACACTGACCAGGACTGTTGCGCTGGACACACAGTGGATCCCTTTAGTCCCAGGCATAGTCTTCTTCCCTCCATTGTGTAGAAGCAACCCATTTCCCCCAGTAATCAGGATCACTCACCGTGCTGAATACAGTGAGCTCTTTTCTATCTTCTGGTCCAGCCACATGAGGAGCACATAATGGCCAGAGGCAGTTTTTCCTTCCAATTCACTAAAATCATGACTATATCCCATTTGGATGTGCTTTTCCTTTGAGTGTTAGGATCTCTGGGACAAGAAGAAGTTCTTCCCCATGGATTATTGGGTGAATCTGCATTGGGTGTATTTGTAAATGAGGCCACTCTCATCTTCGCCCTTGGTTCTGACCAAGAATGTCTCCCTTATCAAACTTTATTCAGGCTCCTTTGGATGCTCTTCTCAACTATGCCCTGACATTTGAGCTTCCGTTCTGCTCTCTGCACTGTCCAGTTTACGCAAGAACCCTGCTAAGTTGGTTTAGCCATAATCCCCCTTTCTCAATATCTTCAGGATCCTCATCTTCATAACCATCCTCCAAGTGATGAATAATGTCCCTGGTCTGCCTTCAGCAAGAATTTCGTTAGGTTCGGTCAGCCAGAATCTCCCTCCCCACCCCCACCCCCCACCCCCGATGTTTCCTCTTACTAATGTTCCATCTACTGCTCCTCACCCTGCTCCTTCCCTATTAGTTGCCACGTTTCCTTATTGTATTCTAATTTCTCTCCCTTACTACAAAACCCCATTGTAGTATTCTCTCTTAAATAAAGTATTCCTTACCACCTTTAACAAGTGTCATAAATAATTTTTTTCTTGGACAGTTTCCAGAACTTGGCCTTATGGCTAAAAAGGATGACACTGTATCCATGGTTTTAAGGCACACAAAATACTACATCAGGAAGGATAGCACTCCAAAATAGAGTGTAGCTTTCACCAAGTCAGTCCACTATTCTGTTAAGTAGCTGCTTCTAGGTGATGTGGCACAGGATAAAACCAATGAACTGCATAGACATGAGCTGACTATGGCACACTTTTTGTTGGAAAATATGACTCTGGGTCAGAAGTGATATTGGGATACCACTGTGATGGCAGAAGAGCAGAGAGCAGGGAAAGTGTATATACACATACAATAGGTATTTATCCTTTGAGGATAAATCAAAGTACCTTTCATGGTGTAAGAGATCCAACATAATGAATCTGTCACCAAGTGGTCATCTGTTCCCTTTAAAAAATGGTCACACATAGCTGGGAGTTTAGCATTAGCATCTGTTGTGGGGAGGTTGGACATCAAGTCTCTTTGAGAAGAAGTCTAAGTTGTTGAGCTTATGAATAATAATCCCTCCTTGACCTTTAGCTATCTGGATAGGATCCACAGAACAAGTACTGGGCCATCCACAGAATGGGTATCTTGGCCACCTGGTTACCTAGAGCCTCATCCACAGAGAATGATCTCTGCATTAAGATGGAACACAAATATCTATGCTCACTCCAGAAAAGTTCATCCACACACATCTCTCCCAGAATTCTGATGCCCAAAGAGCATCCACATCCACTGTCCAAGCTTAACTTGAAACCAGCAAGCCAGGATGGCAATTGACATAGTTCATAAGTCATCCTCCCGGAGTAGAGAACAAGCTAGAGAAATAGAAAGACTCTACACAGAGGGCAAAGATATCCTACTCAGTAGATATTACTGTCTCTTTTTCCATATAAGGAAACTGAGACACAAAAGGCTAAATAGTTTGCCTGAAGTTACACAGCCTAACAAGGAAGCTGAGATTCCAATCCTTCTGTGGCTCTTCTCTAGGCCATTAACACCACATGGAGGAAAAGAAAGCCTCTGCTTCCTGTCAAGGAGAATTAGGTTCATCTGAGAAGCAAACCAATTACCAGCTTAAAATTTTTTTACATTGATAAGTAATATCCAAAATTCCCTCCTGTGCTCATTAAAATTAAATCTTAAGGATTATGATGAGCAAAGAATTCAAAGAGCTTTATTAGCTTACTCAGTGGAATGTGTTCTTAAAGATGGCTTCACCTCCAACTGTCAGCCCCCCCAGTTCCTGTATTATAGAAATAAAATAAGAGCAACGTTAGTAATTTTCAACTTTCTAGTAGACACATATTCGAAAGCAAAAAGAACACAGATGACATAAATTTTAATAATATACTTTATTTAACCCAGTATGTCCAAAAAACTATCATTTCAACATGTAATCAATATAAAAATATTTATGGAATTTTTACATTCTTTATTTAATACCAAGTCTTCAAAATCCAGTATGTATTTCATAGCTATGGCACATCTCACTTCAGCCACAATTTCCCAAGTGTTCAATAGCTGCATGTAGCTAATCTATATTGGATTATACTGTTCTAAAGGTAAGAAGGTCTTCCACTGGCTAGCTGTGTCTTCTCAATATTTCTCATATTCCTCATCTTGAAAATGGATACTCTTGGGCACTCTTGGGAATAAAATAAGTAATAACAATAATAATACTAAGAATAACTACGATTTGTCAGGTGACAAGCACCCCTAACTCTTAGAAAACTTAGGGCATTTAATTCTTGTAACAAAATACTTAAAAATCAAGAAAAAAAATAATTAAGTATCTTGTCCTAGGTTATAAAGCTAGTAAGTAACAATGTGAGCACCAGCAATCTGATTTCAGCACCTTAACTCTTTGATAATAATAATAATAATAAATAATAGCTACCAAATATTCTATTTTAATACCCAATAAGTTAACAGAACTGTGATTCAAACCTTAGCAAGGCCAACCTTACATGATAAATTGAGCCATTATTATGACTCTGTCCAAGAAGTGTATAATATTACAAGGAGAGAGAACATAGCAAGAAATAAATAATCACAAAAGGCAGTTTATACCATGTAACAGACAAATAAAGGTGAACTCTACAAAAGTCCAGGGTAGTGATCCAGCAGTAGTGTTCAGTATGGGCTTTCTAACTAAGAAAGCCTTATGAGAAGGAGCTAGATCTTAAAGTCCCATAAGGAGAAGTTAGCATACAACCCAGCAAATGCAAGCAGGGTCAGCTTCTGGACATGTGACCTGTGCAATTACATAAGAGTTATGCGATCAGAAGGGCCTTACACTTGCTTTAATGTTGACTTGAAATCCTTAGTAATTTATCTGTGAACTTGTGTTCTTTAAGTGAAGTATGTTGGGCCAATGGAGAATGTACATAAGCAGAAGAAATATATGCAATATAAGTGTCCACCTCCATTTCTTGCCACTGAATTTGCATACTGTGTTCACAATGCCCTATGAGTAGAACAAACTGTGCGGGAGTTCAGCAAGACTCAAAATGAGTACAAGGTAGTTATGACCTGACTATAATTGAGAAAGCAAACAGCCTCAAAAGGCCGCACTTTTCATCTGATCCAGAACTTGCTCTGAACACAGAAAGAGAAACAGGATCATTCTAAGGAGGATGAATGACCAATGAACCCTATCATATCCTTTCTTATTTGGCTAGACTCCTGCATTAGCCAAACACTCATGCTGAAAATGATGACAGAGAAAAGGGAATGATAGGGCTAACCATAGTTTCTTTTCCTTTCAGTCCTATCTTACTATCAGTAGGACTACAACTAAGAGAATTAGTAGAATGTTTGCATATCAAGAAGTGAAACAATAATAGATGAGTTGGTTCTGTGAAGCATCTCCACTGTTCTGATAAGAATATATGTGTGAAGGCTATGCAAAAAAAATTGAGGGGCACCTGTGTGGCTCAGTCAGTTGAGCATCCAACTTGATTTCTGCTCATGGTTCCAGGTTGTGGGATCAAGCCCCTCACTGGGCTCCAAGCTGAGCATGAAGTCTGCTTGAGATTCTCTTTCTCTCTCCCTCTGCCCCCTCCCCCACTTGCACACTTGCTCCCTCTTTCTCTCTCTCTAACAAAAAAAAATTGAGTAATTTTGGTGACTTTGTATATAAGTGAAATGCCTTTATATTTGTATTTAAAACTGGCATTGGACAATATAAGATAAATAGTAAAATTCATGCTACTAATACAAGTATTTACTTTATGAAATTTAGAACAATGTTAAATAGCAAATAAAAATAACCTGACAAATTAAGAAATAGAGACCATGGAGGAAAGTAAAAAGGTTTATATTTTGGACACATAATGATTCTTCCTGCTTTTGCACAAGGCTCCCCAGATATATATTTTGCACCGGGTCTCATAAATTATGTAGCCAATCCTGATGGCAAGGCTGCGGTTTCCCCCTTTGCTACACTTATAGCAGATGTTACTGATTGCACATGGCACTGTTTCCCACTGAGCCCAAGTATGACACCAGAGTCCTCAAAGTAGTGCTCCAATAAGCAATTGAAGCAGGTACATTAAGTTAAATCAATGGACAATCCCCCAAACCAAATCACACAGAAGGAGGATGGCACTCCAGGCAAAGAAAACCTTGGGTAGTGTACGCCAGGGCAATGAATAAGTCTAGCCTGCTAAACTATCTGTACACTATCAACTCCTATTAATTTACTGCTCCATCTCCAAGTATTAAACAACATAACCAAAGTCAGCTTGATGGACGAGGTAATTAGGTTCTTGTTTCATTACAGAAATGGCCCACAATTTAGAGGTTTTTAAAACTATATTAGAGTAGCAACGCTTAAAAAATGTATAACACAATAAACTGGTCAATACTTCTATGGTGATTATGACGTACCAGACACTGTTTTAATTGATTTGTGTATATCAACTCAAACCATACAACAATACTATGGGTTAGGAACTGTGATTATCCCATTTCTATATGTGGGGAAACAAATCCACAGAGGGGTTAAATAACTAGCATCCAGTCATCACCTAATCGATAGCCAACAATTGAACCCAAGCAGTATGGGTCTAGAGTTTGTCCTCGTACAGTCTCTGCAGAAGGTGTCTATCACAAACATAGTGATGTTTGATCAAAGATGAAATATCTGAGGGAGCCTGTGTGGCTTGGCTGGGTAAGGGTCCAACTCTTGATTTCTGCTCAGGATATGATCTCACAGTTCATGATTTCGAGGCCATGTGAGGCTCTGTGCTGACAGCATGCAGCTTGCTTCGATTCTCGCTCTACCTCTGCCCTGTCCCCACTTATGCATGCGCATGTTCGCGCGCTCTCTCTCTCTCTCAGAATAAATAAATAAACTTGGGGAAAAAAATAGATGTTGCATCTGAATGTCCCTGGTGGTATGGACTGCTTACAGTCTCAGAGGGAATGGCCTCCTCTCAGGTAATATTCTTTGTCATCTGGATCCTAGAGTAGATCTACTTGAGCTACCTCAAAAAGTGTCTACTGAGTAATTTCACCCTTTTCAGCCCTTCCCACTCTAAAAAGAGCAGTTCGGTCTCAGCCCAAGAAACATAAACATTCAGGATACCAGCTCAGTCAGACAGAACTCCCTCTATTCCTTCAATCCTTAAAATTACTGCAATCTTAGAAGTGAAAGAGTCCTTAGAGATTATTTAATTCAGGGACAATAAAAAAAGTTTATACTGGGGCACCTGGGTGGCTCAGTCAATTAAGCATCTGACTTTGGCTCAGGTCATGATCTCACAGTTCATGAGTTCAAGCCCCGCATCAGGGTCTGCACTGACAGGGTGGAGCCTGCTTAGGATTCCTCTCTCTGCCCCTTTTCCAGCCTCAAAACAAATAAACTTAAAAAAAAAGGATATCTTACATGACCACTCTGATCTGACTGAATAGTGGTCGATACATGGAGCAATTGGATGACTGATTTTGAGGCCATTTTGGAGCTTTGTAGGACAGAGTATGTGCCTTATTAGCAACAGGTAAGGGGAGGTAGAAGCAGAAACTCCTATGCTATTCTGGCAATAGGGCATGATACTTAATAATAGGGGCTCTGGGGTTAGATGTCCAGGGATCAAAGTCTTGCTTCACTGTTTCCTGATTGGTGCAACCTTGACCTAGTTATTAAATCTTTCTAACCATCGGTTCTCTTATTTATAAAATGTGGATGATAAAACTATCACATAGGTTAAGTATGAGAGTTTAATGAAATAATACATGTAATGTGTTTTTTTAATATAATTTATTGTCAAATTGGTTTCCATACAACACCCAGTGCTCATCCCAACAAGTGCCTTCCTCAATGCCCTTCATCCACTCTTCCTCTTTCCCACCCCCCATCAACCCTCAGTTTGTTCTCAGTATTTAAGTGTCTCTTATGGTTTGCCTCCCTCCCTCTCTGTAACTTTTTTTTTCTTTCCTCTTCCTCTCCCACATGATCTTCTGTTAAGTTTCTCAAGATCCACATATGAGTGAAAACATATGGTATCTGTCTTTCTCTGACTGACTTATTTCACTTAGCATAATACCCTCCAGGTTCATCCATGATGCTACAAATGGCCAGATTTCACTTATTCTCATTGCCAAGTAGTATTCCATTGTATATATAAACCACATCTTCTTTATCCATTCGTCAGTTGATGGACAGTTAGGCTCTTTTCATGATTTGGCTATTGTTGAAAGTGCTGCTATAAACATTGCAGTACATGTGCCCGTATGCATCAGCACTCCAGTATCCCTTGGGTAAATTCCTAGTGGTGCTATTGCTGGGTCATAGGGGAGTTCTATTTTTAATTTCTTGAGGAACCTCAACAGAGCAGCTGCACCAGTTTGCATTCCCACCAACAGCGCAAGAGGGTTCCCATTTCTCCACATCCTTGTCAGCATCTATAGTCTCTTGATTTGTTCACTTTAGTCACTCTGACCAGCGTGAGGTGGTATCTCAGTGTGGTTTTGAATTGTATTTCCCTGATAATGAGTGACATTGAGCATCGTTTCATGTGTCTGTTGGCCATCTGGATGTCATCTTTGGAAAAGTGTCTATTCATGTCTTCTGCCCATTTCTTCACTGGATTATTTGTTTTTTGGGTGTTGGGTTTGATAAATTCTTTATTCGTTTATCAGGTGTGGAGTTTGGTGAGTTCCTTATAGACTTTGGATACTAGCTCTTTATCCTATATGTCATTTGCAACTATCTTTTGCCATTCTGTTGGTTGCCTGTTAGTTTTGTTGATTGTTTCCTTTGCATTACAGAAGCTGATTATCTTGATGAGGTCCCAATAGTTCATTTTTGCTTTTGATTCCCTTGCCATTGGAGATGGGTCAAGGAAGAAATTGCTGTAGCAGAGGTCAAAGAGGTTGTTTCCTGGTTTCTCCCCTAGGGTTTTGATGGTTTCCCGTCTCACATTCAGGTCCTTCATCCATTTCGAGTTTATTTTTGTGTATGGTGTAAGAAAAGTGGTCCAGTTTCATTCTTCTGCATGTCGCTGTCCAGTTCCCCCAGGACCTTTTTTTAAAGAGACTATCTTTTTTCCATTGGATACTCTCTCCTGCTTTATCAAAGATTAGTTGGCCATGCATTCGTGGGTCCAATTCTGAGTTTTCTATTCTATTCCATTGGTCAGTGTGTCTTTTTTTGTGCCACTGCCATACTGCCTTGATGATTACCGCTTTGAGGTAGAGGCTAAAGTCTGGGATAGCGATGCCTCCTGTTGAGGTTTTCTTCTTCAATATTACTTTGGATATTTGGGATCTTTTGCAGTTCCATATAAATTTTAGGATTGTTTGTTCTAACTTTGAGAAGAATGCTGGTGCAATTTTGATTGGGATTGTACTGAATGTGTAGGTTGATTTGGGTAGTATTGACATTTTGACAACATTTATTCTTCCAATCCATGAGCATGGAATGTTTTTCCATTTCTTTGTGTGGTCTTCAATTTTCTTCATAAATTCTCTATAGTTTTCAGCATACAGGCCTTTTACATCTTTGGTTAGATTTATTCCTAGGTATTTTATGGTTTTTGATGCAATTGTGAATGAGATCAGATTCTTTATTTCTCTTTCTGTTGCTTCATTATTGGTGTATAAGAATGAAACCAATTTCTGTACATTGATTTTGTTCCTGCGACTTTGCTGAATTCATGGATCAGTTCTAGCAGACTTTTGGTGCAGTCTGTCGAGTTTTCCACATAGAGTATCATGTCGTTTGCGAAAAGTGAAAGTTTGACTTCATCTTTGCCAATTCTTATGCCTTAAATTTCATTTTGTTGTCTGTTTGCTGATGCTAGGACCTCCAATACTAGGTTAAACAACAGTAGTGAGAGTGGACACCCCTATCCTATTCCTGATCTCATGGGGAAAGCTCTCGGTTTTTCCCCATTGAGGATGATATTCGCTGTGGGCTTTACATAAATGGCTTTTATGATGTTTAAGTTTGTTCCTTCTATCTCGACTTTCTCGAGGGTTTTTATTAAGAAACCATGCTGTATTTTGTCAAATGCTTTCTCTGCATCTATTGACAGGATCATATGGTTCTTATCTTTTCTTTTCTTAATGTGATGTATCGCATTGATTGATTTGCAAATATTGAAACTGTCCTGCAATCCAGGAATGAATCTCACTTGATCATGGTGAATAATTCTTTTTATATACTGTTGGAATCGATTTGCTAATATTTTATTAAGAATTTTTGCATCCATCTTCATCAGGGATATTGGCCTGTAGTTCTCTTTTTTTGCTGGGTCTCTATCTGGTTTGGGAATCAGCATGATGTTGGCTTCATAGAATGAGTCTGGAACTTTTCCTTTCATTTCTACCTTTTGGAACAGCTTGAGAAGGATAGGTATTAACTCTGCTTTAAATGTCTGGTAGAATTCCCCAGGGAACCCATTTGGTCCAGGACTCTTATTTATTGGGGAGATTTTTGATAACTGATTCAATTTCTTCAGTAGTTATGAGTCTGTTCAAATTTTCTGTTTCTTTCCGTTTGAGTTTTGGTAGTGTGTCGCTGTTTAGGAATTTGTCCATGTCTTGCAAGTTGTCCAGTTCATTGGCATATAGTTTTTCATAGTATTCCCTGATAAGTGCTTGTATTTATGAGGGATTGGTTGTATTCAATACATTTTCTTTCATGATTTTATCTATTGGGTCCTCTCTTTTCAAGAAGCCTAGTTAGCGGTTTATCAATTTTGTTTACTTTTTCAAATAACCAACTCTTGGTTTCATTGATCTGTTCTACTTTTTTTTTGGATTCTATATTGTTTATTTCTGCCCTGATCTTTATTATTGCTCTTCTTCTCCTGGGTTTGTGGTGTCTTTGCTCTTCTGCTTCTAGTTCATTTAGATGTGCTGTTAGATTTCGTATTTGGGATTTTCCTTGTTTCTTGAAATAGGCCTGCATTGCAATGTATTTTCCTCTTAGGACTGCCTTTGCTATATCTCAATGGGTTTGGATTGTTGTATTTTCATTTTCATTTGTTTCCATATACTTTTTAATTTCTTCTCTAATTGCCTGGTTGGCCCATTCATTCTTCAGTAGGATGTTCTTTAACCTCCATGTTTTTGGAGGTTTTCCAAACTTTTTCCTGTGGTTGATTTCAAGTTTCATAGCATTGTGATCTGAAAGTGTGCACGGTATGTCTCAATTCTTTTATATTTACTGAGAGCTGCTTTGTGACCCAGTATGGGATCTATCTTGGAGAATGTACCATGTGCACTTGAGAAGAAAGCATATTCCATTGTTTTGGGATGTAGTGTTCTAAATTTACCTGTCAGGTCCATCTGTCTAATGTGCCATTCTGGGCCATTGTTTCTTTACTGATTCTCTGTCTAGTTGATCTATCCATTGCTGTAAGTGGAGTATTAACGTCCTCGGCAATTAGCATACTCTTATCAATAAGATTTCTTATGTTTGTGATTGTTTTACATATTTGGGAGCTTCTGAATTCGGTGCATAGACATTTATAATTGTTAGCTCCTCCTGATGGATACACCCTGTAATTATTATATAATGCCCTTCTTCAACTCTTGTTACAGCCTTTACTTTAAAGTCTAGTTTGTCTGATATAAGTATGGCTACTCCAGCTTTCTTTTGACTTCCAGTAGCATGATAGATAGTTCTCCATCCCCTCACTTTCAATCTGAAGGTGTCCTTAGATCTAAAATGAGTCTCTTGTAAACAGCAAATAGATGGGCCTTGTTTTTTTATCCATTCTGATACTCTATGTCTTTTGATTGGAACATTTAGTCCATTTACATTTAGTGTTATTATTGAAAAATATGGGTTTAGAATCACTATGTTATCTGTAGGCTTCATGTTTGTAGTGATGTCTCTAGTACTTTGTGCTCCTTGCAACATGTCCCTCATAGAGGCCCCTTAGGATCTTTTGTAGAGCTGATTTAGTGGTGATGAATTCCTTTGGTTTTTGTTTCTTTGGGAAAACCTTTATCTCTCCTTCTATTCTGAATGACAGACTTGCTGGATAAAGGATTCTTGGCTGCATATTTTTGCTGTTCATTACATTGAAGATTTCCTGCCATCCCTTTCTGACCTGCCAAGTTTCAGTACATAGGTCTGCTACTACCCTATGTGTCTACCTTTGATGTTAAGGTCCATTTATCCCTAGCTGCTTTCAGAATTCTTTCTCCTTGTATTTTGCCAGTTTCACTATGATATGTCATGCAGAAGATTGATATGGGTTACATCTGAGGGGAGTTCTCTGTGCCTCTTGGATTTCAATGTCTGTTTCCTTCCCCAGGCTGGGGAAGTTCTTATCTATGATTTGTTCAAGTTTTCCTTCAGCCCCTTTCTCTCTCTCCTTCTTCTTCTGGAATTCCTATGATACGGATATTGCTCTGTTTGATTGCATTACTCAGTTCTCGAATTCTCCTTTTGTGCTCCTGGATCAATTTACCTCTCTTTTCCTTGGCTTCCTCTTTTCCATAATTTTATCTTCTAATTCACCTATTCTCTCCTGTGCCTCTTCAATCCACCCTGTGGCCACCTCCATTTTATTTTGCACCTCATTTATAGCATTTTTAAACTCATTATGACTATTTTTACGATCCTTGATCTCTGTAACACTGGAGTTTCTGCTGTCTTCTATGCTTTTTTCAAGCCTACCGATTAATTTTATGACTATGATTCTAAATTCTTGTTCAGTTATGTGGCTTATATCTCTTTTGATCAATTCTTTAGCTGTCACTTTTGCCTGGAATTTCTTTTGAGGAGAATTCTTCTGTTTCATCATTTTGGCTACTTTTATGTCCCTTTTAAGTTTTAAAAACTTGTTATGTGCTCTGTACCTGCTAGTACTGCTATATTCAAGGGATGCATACTGTTCATGTCCTGGCTTTTCAGAAATGTTTTTTGGAGAGTGTATTGTTTGACTTTGGCTATTTTATCTCCCTACTCATAGTGATGTTTTGGACCCTCCACCAGGTGTGCTTTGGTTTGTTCCTTGAAGTAGCCCTGTAAAGGAAAACAGACAGACAAACAAACAGGAAACCAAAACACGCAAAGGCACAAACAAAACAAATAGCAAACAGACAATAAAACCCAAAAAACAAAAAACGAAAGACAATTTAAAAGCATAATACCAGAAAACCAGCTAAAAGTAAAGACAGGGTGGAGGCGGTGCTGATGGAAGTCATACACAAAGAGAGATATGACAGGGGCCGGGAGAAAGAGAAAATGACCACTGATCAGGTAGAGAGTCTAAAAGGCTTAATCCAGAGTGAGAGAAAGGAGAATAAGGAAGGAGGTGATAAAATGGAAATGAAGATAAGGTTACCCAGAGAAACTATACGGCCTGATTATTCCAGAGAGAGAGAAAGGAAAGTAAAGAAGGAGATGTAGAACATGTACCAAGAGAATGGGTTAAATACGGCTGTTTAAGCAAACCAATAACCAGAGTAACCAGCCTAGAGGAGGGAAGAGATAAGGAGAAAAGGGAAAATATATCTAAATAACAAGAAGTGACCTAGAGTTAATCCAGGCAAAGCCACAGTGCTGGTTCCACAGCGTCTATCCAGCTCCAGTAGATAAGAGGCTATCAAGTGCCAAGGGGCGTGGTTTGTTGTAGGCGGGTCCTGCATCCACTGTGGGCCTCTGGGATCAATCCCTAAGGCCCTATCTTGGTGGTTGTGGGAAGAAAAATGGTGACTCCCCAGTCTCTTTTTCATGGACCAAGTGTCCCAAACCACTCCTTTGGTTATATCCTCACTGTGCTTCGGGCACAGACGAGGTTAGCTTTCTCGCTCCACTGTTTCCTATGTCTCACGCCTAGCTGGGTTTTAAAGCTAGTGGGAACTCCGTGCAGGTTAATGTTGCCGCCCAATACATGCTTCTGTGGCTGAGATGCAGCACTTCAGAGCAGGGAAAGTGCTGTTTCTTTTGCTGCTGATTGCATCCCTGACATACCACCAAACCCGGAGGTGATTCCCCACTTCCCCAGGTGTGCGAACAGGGCAGCTGGCCCCAGTCTGAAGAAAGCCCTGCAGTTAGAGATGAGATGATGGGATCTCTCTCCTTCCTGGTCTGAGGTTTCTCTCTTGTGCAGATACAGTTCTATGCTTCCCCAGACGTTCTTTCTCTTCCCTTTGTCTCTCTGCACAAGGGGTGCCTCCGTAGCCCATTTTATCTCCGCCAGTTTGCAATCACACACCTCTGGTGCTGTCTGGTTTTCCAATTTTCTTCTTGGTAGAATCCATCTCCTCTCCTCCCAGACTCTTGGGGTTCAGAGTCCTTTGGCTTCAGTCCTTTGTTTGAGAGACATGGGAAGTATGGATCCCCCTACTTCTCCGCCATTTTGGCCCAAAACTATAATGTGTTTACTGAAACATCTAGCATACCCTAAGTACTCGACATATTATTGTTATCTACTGGCCAAAAGTGATTCATGGTTTCCGGTATGGGTCCTGAAGAAGACAGGAACAGCAATAATGCCATGCATACAGCATTTTTTTCTTTTTCTTTTTCTTTTTCAAGCTTTTATTTAAATTCCAGTAGCTAACATACAGTGTAATACTAGTTCAGGTTTAGAATTTAGTGATTTATCACTTACATACAATAGCCAATGCTCATCACAACAAGTTCCCTCCCTAATACCCATCACCCATTTTACCCATCCCACTGCCCACATCCCCTCTGGTAACCATCGTTTGTTCTCTATAGTTGAGACTCTGTTTTCTGTTTTGCTACTCTCTTTTTATTTTTACCTATGTTCATCTGCTTTGTTTCTTAATTCCACATATGAATGATATCATATGGTATTTGTCTTTCTCTGACTGTCTTGTATCAGTTAGCATAATATATTCTGGCTCCATCCATATTGTTGCAAATTGCAAGATTTCATTCTTTCTTATGGTTGAGTAATATTTTCATTATATATATACTATATCTTCTTTATCCATTCATCAGTTGATGGATATTTAGGCTCTTTCCATAATTGGCTATTGTTGATAACACTGCCATATAACAGGGTGCATGTATCCCTATGAATCAGTATTTTTGTATCTATTGGATAAATACCTAGTAGTGCAATTGCTGAATCCAAGGGTAGTTCTATTTTTAAGTTTGTGGGGAACCTCCATATTGTTTTCCAGAATGGCTGTGCCAGTTTGCATTCCCACCAACAGTGTTAGAGGGATTCCCTTTTCTCTGCATCGTTGCCAACAGCTGTTGTTTCCTGTGTCATTAATTTTAGCCATTCTGACTGGTGTGAGGTGATAGCTCATTGTAGTTTTGATTTGTATTTCCCTGATGATGAGTGATGGTGAACATCTTTTCATGTGTCTGTTAGCCATCTGTATGTCTTGGTTGGAAAAATGTCTTTTCATGTCTTCTGCCCATTTTTTAACTAGATTATTTATTATTTGGGTGTTGAGTTTGATAAGTTCTTTATACATTTTGGATACTAAACCTTTATCAGATATGTCATTTGCAAATACCTTTTCCCATTCCAAAGGTTGCCTATTAGTTTTATTTATTGTTTCCTTCACAGTGCAGAAGCTTTTGATCTCAGTGAAGACTCAACAGTTTATGCATATAGCATTTCTGATCTCATTCATCTCTTTAAATATACAGATGTAGAAATTGAAGCTGTAGAAATTTGGAGACATTCCCTAAATCACATTTTTTTTATCTCTCTCAAAACTAAAAGAAGACCTTCAAGGAACACCCTGTTGTGGCCTGAATCTCCTCACACAATTACTTTTTGAGCTGACCTCAGACGGTCTATTAGACTATGACCCACAGTGGTCACATCAGCTTTCACTTCCTCTTGAGTCTTGGCCAACGTAGTATTGAAGTGCACTTCCCAACTTATCTCTCCAACGACTCCCCTAGGGCCTATGATTATACTTTCTAAAAAAAATTTTTTTATTGAGGTATAACTGACAAATAAATAGATCTATGATAATACTTTAACCAACTCTTTCTTTTATTGAGTCCAACACAAGTGGAAACCCTGCTTCAAAATCTCAAGGTAGAATCTAAAACTGGATAAAATCCAGAGTTTTATTAACTTTCTGATAGGCATTAAATTCTAAATAAGCACCTAAATAATCACATGAAAAGGAAAAAACATAGAATTGGCATTAAGCACAGACATATGTAATATGCGTTATATTTATAATAAGAATAAATACACATGTCATAAAACACACACTTGTACTTAATAATTTTATACATATATTTTAAAGGTTGCCTAGGCTCAAGGATTATTAAAGCAGTGGTTTTGTAAAGCAGGAGTCACATATTCAAATTTTGCTAAGATCTTCCCAATATATTTCAGAGAAGTATAACATAAATGTTAAGAATTTGAACTCAAAGCTATATTATTTTGGTTCAAATCCAGAGTCTTCTACTTTCTATCTGGAGGCTTTAGCAAGTTAAACTGTCTTACCTCAATTTGCTCATCTATAAAATAGGAACGATAATGACTACCTCTTCAGAGTTGTGAGGATTCAATGAGGGAATACACATTAAGTCTAATGTGGATGAGTCCAACTAACCCAATGACGGCATACTGTGATAATGGCAAGTTCAAGTCTCTTGGAATGATGACCTCAGTTATCAAGCTATTTATTTCTTCTTATTTTGCAGTTAAGAAATTGAAGTTCCGAAAACAGTTATGGTACTTGCCTCAAGTAGCCTTCACTGAGCAGGCCAGGATAGGATGCTACTTAATAGCAACCAGGACCAGAATCTGATTTTCCTAAGCCTCGGACCACTGCTTTCCCCAGTCGGTGCTCTTTCTGCTTCATTTGGGGAATGAGGGCTTCACTTAGATGGCTTCTTGAGAGGGGGGTTTGTGTCATTGCATTTCATTGCCTGGCATAATTCCTAGCACATAGAAAAATTAATTAATGTCTATTGAGTTGAATTAAATTTGTTCTTTTTTTTTTAACTTTATACAACTGAGTTCTTTTTAGATGTTGCAAAGACGCTGATGGCCAGTTATTTCGTTCTTAGGGAGATAGTCTAGAATAGTGGTTAAGTGAAAGGGTTCTGAAACCAAAATTTATGGGCTCAAATTATACTTCTGCTACTTACTGTTTAATGTGACTATGGGCAAATTACTTACCCCCAGTTTCTTCAGTTTTAAAATGAAGATAATAATGCCTCTGTCACATGGTTATGAGTAATAAAATGGATAAAATGTGGTTAGGTTTTTTTTGATCTACGTAGCCAGCCTATCATACCCAGTAGTAATCAATCAAATACTCATCTAGATACTGCTGCAAAGGTATTTTGTAGATGTGGTTCACATTTACAGTCGGGTGACTTTAAGTAAAGGAGATTATTATGAGTGGATCTGATTCAGCCATTTGAAAGGAGTAAAATCAGCACTCACGTTTCCCTGAGGAAGAAGAAATTCCATCTGTGGACTGCAGTGTCCTCTTCCACTTGAGAGTTTCCACCCTTCTTAATGGCTTGACCTACAGATTTGGGACTGGCCTATCCATAGTCCCATAAGCAAATTCCTTGTATACACACACACACACACACACACATTTATATAAGGCATATGTAAATACCCTACTGGCTCTGTTTTTCTAGTGGACCCTGGCTGATATATAAGCACATACCTGGCCTACAGCATTTACTCCATCAGTGTTAAGTGTTAACAGTGTTAATAATGTTTTGTTACTTTTTATTATTTATTGAACATGTAGAAAAGCCTTCAACACGATGGCTGTACGAATATACTTTTGTCTTTGTCTAAAATCCTCCTAAAAGGGATCATACCTACAATGTTTGAACAACTAAGAAGAAAAACCATATATAATAATGGTAGATAATGGTAAAGCGAAAGCAGGAAAATATTAACATTTACAGAACCTGGTAAGGGATATATGGGGATTCTGTGCACTATTTTCATGAGTTTATATGTGTGAAGTTATTTTAAATTAAAAAGGTAAAAATTTTTAAATAATGAAAACTAATAGAATTAATTTAAGTTAAATTTTAAAACTTCCAACAGATATACTCTGTCAGGATCTAAAGGTCTGAGGCAGGGATTGCTGATATGAAATGAGAAATGCCTATTTTAAAATTATTAATACTATTTAATAACCATCTCAAGTGCTCCTATTTTAATTATGCAGTATTATCTTCGTGAACTCTTAATAAAGATTCAAAGGAGAAAGAGAGATTTCATTATGCTTGGGTACAACAAAGGGAGAATGGGTATGATTTCACTAGAGAAAAACGAAAGATGGAAAAAGCGGGCATTCTGGACAACTCAAACAAGCTAAGTCAGTCTATTTTAGATGATAAAATCTATGTCTATTTAAACTCTTTTTCTATGTAATAAGTGCCCAGCGGATAAATGACCAGACTGGCTCACTGCCTGGCAGGGGTCCATATATTTAAACGTTTCTCTTGGAGGCCGAGTGCTAAGAAGTTTATTTAGAAAATACCTAGATGTTTCCTGGGTCTAGGCCTTTCTGCTGGATCAAAGTGCACCCTGTGGATAAATGTACCCAGACTGAAAAGGCTAAAATCCTGGGCTATCTGCTGGGACTCAGCTTTGTTCTAACACCTCACTTTTGATTAAGACATCTCGAACTGCCTTATTATTAAAATTCTACTCAAACTTGGTGGCTACACAATTGGAACCTCACAGACAGGCCACCTACACTTTAAACATGACATTTGAGCTAATATGCTGTCCTTTTGCCAAGACACACATTACTAAAAATCAGTGGAATCTAAAGGCACCAAAAGTTCAGCAATCAAACCCCAAATGCTGATTGTCACTGCTCAGAGCCCATGGTGAGGAGTTTCATTTAGGATTATGAGGATGCATTAGCAGACCAGATCTCATCACCAGAGCACCTGCAGGCTGTACCCCAGCAGACTGTGAACACCCAGGAAAAATAAAGAAAAATCTACATGCTTTGTGATTTCATCTAACTTCCCACGTCTTCTGCCATCACTATCTTCCATTTGCAATCTGCTCGAAGGAGAGCACAGACCATGCAAAATTAGTCTTAAAGTAGAACTTGTATTGTGACTTCTATGTCTTACAAAGTATCTTTGAAAGCCAACCAAATACGCAATGCTTTGTTAGTTTCTGTACAAAGATATATGAGACACCATCTCTATTCTATTAAAGGGGTTTATAATGTAGGAGCCGTAAGACATATGAACCAGAAACAAGTATGACATCATCTTTGGCAAACAGGCATTCCAAGAAGGAAAAGGTTAGAAATGGAATGTGCAGCATGTTCATCATAATGTTAACATGTTTTCTCTGAGTGGTTGATTTTTACCTTCCTCATAGAACTTTATACTTTGTTTCAATTTTTATAGTAAGCATGAGTAGTTTCTACAAAAGCAATATTGCTACTTTAAAAAGAGAAGAGCTTCATGGATGAAATGGCACTTTTTAAATGACTATAATTTGGGAGAATAATAGTGAATTTGTTGGGTAACTGGACCCAACTCTACCTTCTTTGGAAATCAAGAATTAAAGAATAAGAGGAACCTCCTCCATGAACCTGAGCAAATTCACAATTCCTACCACTTACTCCTAATTACTCTGCCAATGAAATGCAATTGACATAAAAGGCAAGGTTCTTTTCAAACCACCAAGTCCACAAAAGTCACGACAGAGGAGACTACACAGGTATTTTCATGAAAGGTAATTTTTCAGAGAGAAAACCTCAGTGAACGAGGACCAGCTCACGGTTCTGACCTACCTGTGAGCAACCATCCGCTCAGTGGTCAAAGCAGCCAATGGAATGACATCTTCTCAGAGGAAATAACTCACCTCTGCTACAGAGAATCTGCATATAACAAAACAGTTACAGGTGCAGAACCCTAGAAAAATATATGCTTAAATCGCCCAACTGGTAAGAACTAAAGCTTTTCCAGAAACAAGGCAAGGTGATAAAGTAGACAAAGCACAGGACTGAGAAACAGAAGATGTAAGTTTCTTCCCGACGTGTGCACTTAGCACAAAGTGTGATGCTGATCCACGAAGCCTCTCTTGAGTTCAATTAGCAACATTACTCTGTAAATTAGAATATGATCATCCTTCCCTCACTACTTTACAAAGTTATTTTATAGATTGGAATATAATTTTCTAATGTTCTTGGTACCTTGCAAAAATGAGTAATCTCACTTATGAGCTCTAGAGTTTAAAAAACACAGTGTGTGGTTATCTTGTTTAAAGATGGGGAGAGGGCTTTTTTCCTCCAGAAATGTCGATCCCACCTCTTTCTTGGTTTTTAACATAACAGGAAAGGTATCAAACAGACCATCTTGAATTTTTAAGTGACTACAAGTCAATGAAATCTAAGTTTTACATTATGTGTCTTGATCCATTCATTCAAGAAAAGGACATTGCCCATCTACTCTGTGCATCTTAATATAGAAGATCCATTCCTTTGCTACAAACTCAGACCCAGCTTAGGAGTGAGCCACTCTGGTAATAAGGGCACCATCAAATACGGGAAAATGAAACATGGTCTTTGAGGCACTCAATTATTATAAATGTAATGAGATGAAGAACATGAGATGTTTACCAAAACTCAAGTAGGGAAACATACATGTGGCTGAAAGTAGTTACTTATAAACTGTTTTGGATGCTCTGTGAGACTCTACCAAGAGAACCTCAGGGCTTTGGGTTTGCTATATGGAAAATATAAATTTGGGAGCCAGGTTAGACAAGAGAGATGAAGTTGTAGGTTGCTACCAAAACTCATCTTTCTCCACCCATACACTGGTCAAACTCACCTCTAAATTAACAAATATTTAAGTTCATCTTCTCAAAGAGGTATCAAATTATTAGCCTGCAAGAAATAGCTATCTATCTTATTAAGTTGTGAAAAGTCTTGTCTGAAGGACCATCTTGAAGACTTGGGAACTATAAGAGAAACAAAGCTCATTCTCTTAGTCTTCAAGCCATTTCAGTTTTCCTTATACTGCATCAAAATCACCCTAGACAAGATTGATACATATGGAAAAAATGAAAATGCTAAAGATACTTAGTGTTCTTTGTTCTCCCTTGTCTTTCCTTTTTAACTATAGAACTACAGGTATGAGACATGCAGCTGTTTTTGATACAAAGACCAAAAAGGAACAGATGTGTTATTTTTTTTCTGTTACACTGTATACATCTTTCTAAAAAAAAAAATAGATGATGCTCCAATGATTTGGTACTAGAATCAATAATTTCCTTCTCCTTCTTCCAGAAAACTAACAAATACATAGACCACTCAAGCACACAAAAAAAATGTATAAAAATTGAAATTTTCAAATATCTGAAGTAAAGCTCAGGCCTGGGAAGCAATGGATGTATCTCCTGGTGCAATTTAATGCCAAGTGCCTCCAATGAAACTCACAATACGATGAGGCTGAGATTTTAACACAGAGAACCCAGGTATTAGGGGCACAAAACAACCTAGTTGATGAGGCAGATCTTGATAATCCAAACTTAATATTTAAAACACTAGGACAGTAGCCCATAGTATTTATATAACCCACAATCAGAAGAATATGGAATTATCATCATTAAGTTCCAGTAAACTCGAACCCAAAACATGAAACACAAGAATCCCAAAACTGCATTCATTTACTATTTTAGCTTCTTCTCCACTTTATCTGGGAATTCTGTACCTTTGGAAAGTCACTTCACCTCTCTGGGACTGATTTTTCTCTGTAAAATTAAGAACTCAGATTAGATGATATTTACAATGCTGAATGGCTGCATACTACACCACAGGGGAGTTAGAAAGCCTGCTACCCAATGCCTGATCTGTTGTTAAATGTTAGGCAAGTCATTTAATCTTCCCTGTGCCCCAAATGTCCTCCTCTATCAAATGGAGACAACATCACCTGCTCTGCCTGTGTTATACAGCTGAAGATACTTGGTTTGAAAGGGATGCTGCCAATGTCATACAATTATAATGAAGTAGAGAAAGACTGATCATTTTAACTTCCAAAACATCTAATAAAAAAACTTTTCTTAATGTTTACTTATTTATTTTGAGAGAGAGTACACGTGCAAGGGAGAGACAGAAAGAGAGAGCAGGAGGGGCAGAAAGAGAAGGAGGGGCACAAGGGAGGGGCAGCAGCTTGGAGACTCTCTCCACACTAACAGCAAGGAGCCCAGTGTGGCCTGGAAGCAGAGCTTGATCTCACAAACCATGAGATCATGACCTCAGCTGAAAAACCAAGCGTGAGATGCTTAACCGACTGAACCACCAGGTGCCTAGAAAAGTTTTCTTTTTAATTAATTAATTTCTAAAAGGAAAACAAAATGTGATAATTCCATTGCTCTGGGAAACTTTGGAGCCAATGGCTACAAAGTTATTGAAGATCCAATGTCAAATAGAATCAGAAGAGAAGTCTGCATACAGCCTCCGTGCGACCCCAAACAAGGCACTTAATCTGATCTCCCTTAGCTTCTGGATCTCACAAATACAGAGCTGGGAATGTTTTAATACACAACATTTAGTGAATGCTTAATAGTTGCCATGCACTGTTTGTTCTTCCCATACCTTCTTTCAGTTGCACCTCAAAACAGACCTATGAGACAGGTAGTGTGATCACTGTCATTTTACAGGTGAAGTAACTGGCACTGTGTGGGTATGTAAATGCTTCGGGTCACAGGTGATGGTAATGAGATCAGCCTGTTTTCAGTGTCCACACTCTTCTAACCAATAGCGCTCCAACTTCTTGGTTTGAGGACTCATAAAAATTATTGAGAACCCCAAAGAACTTTTGTTCAGGGTTACATCTACTGATATTTACTATATTAGAAATTAAAATTAAGAAAAATTTTAAACTTTGTGAATTCATTTAAAAACAAGAATCATAAGGGCCGCCTGGTGGCTAAGTTGGTTAAGTGTCCGACTTTGGCTCAGGTCATGATCTCACCATTCCTGAGTTTGACAGCTATGTGCTGACAGCTCAGAGCCTGGAGCCTGTTTCAGATTCTGTGTCTCCCTCTCTGTCTCTGCGCCTCCCCCACTCATGCTCTGTCTCTCTCTGTGTCTCTTGCAAAAATAAATAAACATTAAAAAATTAAAAAACAAATAAACACCTAAAAACAAGAATCATAAGCCCATTAGGTGTTAACATAAATAAAATGTAAAAAAACTATTTTGTGAAAATTTTATCTTTCCAAAAACTAAAACAATGAAAAGAGTGGCATCATTTTACAGTTTGCAAGTCTCTTTAATGTCTGGCTTCATAGAAGAGAGTAAGAGAAATGGCTATTACCTCCCAATCCCATCCCCCAGTGGCAAAAAAAAAAAAAATATTATACAAACAAATAGAAAAGAAACTAGAAAAAGATCATCACAATCATACCAGTACCCTTTTAACATTTATCTAATAAGCATCTTAAATTTCTAAATTAGAAGGTCACCATATTTAGTGAATGAAATGGAATAATAATCATAATGAGATTCTAAATTGCATTTTATACTTCAGTGATAATCCCAGACAAATCAGCCATTACTAGCAATTACTGATAATTTATTTTTGTTAACAGTCTGAAAAAGTTTTTGAAGGGAAATTAATGATGGAGAGATTGATTATAAAAAAATTCACAAGCCTATTTGATTCTAAGAAGGTCTAATACAAATCCTCCTAGAGAGAAGCATAATCGAAGGGAGAAGTGATGACAGGTATAGGACTGATAAGGCAGGAGACATAGTTCAGTTCCTATGAGAAGAAGGAGTTCCAGGTAGTCTATGAACTCAGTATTGGGTGAACATTCTTTCTAAACACCTGTGATTTACCTCCACCATTCCTTCCTCGAGCCTAGAGGAAGCTCAGGTAGGGCTGGAATGCTTTTTATGATGCCATGAAATTGACGTTTGACCTCAGGGAATAGGCAAAAAGAATATTATGAACTTCCGTGTTTGATCCACCTGGTAAACATTCATTATTCACTCAACTCACTGAGACAATCTTTATTCACTCTACAAAAGCTTTATAAACAATAATTATGTGTGTTTATTTCCTTTAAGTCTTGATGTAAATATCACCTCTTCAGTGAGGCCATCAATGTCCACCTGGCTAAAATTGTAAGCATCACAAGAGCACCTGAGTGGTTCAGTTGGTTGAGCATCTGACTCTTGATTTCAACTGAGGTCATGATCTCATGGGTTTGTGGGTTGGAGCTCCGACTCAGGCTCTGTGCTGACAGTGCAGGGCCTGCTTGGATTCTCTCTCCTCCCTCTCCCTCTGCCACTCCCCTGCTCGCTCTCTCTCTCTCTCTCTCTCTCTCTCTCTCAAAAAATAAATAAACTTAAGAAAAAAGAGATTCTTTCAAAAAAAATAATAAATAAGATTATAAACATAATTAACATCATCACTTGTCTGTTACATCCCTCTCCTTTCTCCTTCATTTTTTCTATAATTTTTACCAGTAGCACATTTCAAATTTCATTCGTTTATCTTATTTACTTTCTATCTCTCCAACAAAAATTTAAGTTGCATAAAGACAGGTATTCTTTCATGTGCTTCCCTCACAGTTAATTCCTTTTACCTAGGGTAGAGGCTGGTACATAAAACTTAATTTCTGTCCATACTGCACATAGATCCTTCCTTACTAAAGAGAATATGGCAAGTCCAAGTCTCTAAACTGCCAGTCCTAGTCAGATTCCTCACCTGTCTTAACACTCACAAGCACCTTAATACTAAACCAATAGATAAAAGGAGAGAAAACAACAAAACACATTTGTTGAGTGAATGAGTGAACAAATGGATGTAGCATTTTGTCTCTGTAGAGAGAAAAAGAAATCATTAAGGCATAGACTGCACTCTTGAGGAGTTCATGGTCCACTAATGACTCTAAGCCAGGAACATGTGACAGATGACATGCACATCTGTCAATTTCACGTCATGCTCAGTATTGCAGACTCTGGCACTAATAATTCTGTGCCTTTATTTCCTTCAAGTCTATGTGCAATTCTCCCTTCTGTTCACTGAAATTCCGTCCTTTTGCTCCTACTCAGGAAAGCATTAGGATCTAAGAATTCAAGAGACTGAGCATGGCGTTCCCACAGGGAAAACTTAAATCTGTTCTATTTTATAAAGTAATTTTTCCTAAAATGTAACACTTACACTGTGATTAGTGATCAATTACTTATACCATCAATCATGACCATTGGCAACATTCCAGAATGTCTAACTTATTTTGTAAAACTGCTTGTCTAGAAGAGAGGTTAAAGAATGTCACTTAACAAATAAGGAAAGCTATGTGGTCTATTAAATTAATAGATAATTACCTGGAAAACGGATGGTATAGAAAAATACAAGACATTGTTCCTGCGTCTGCCTTATTCCCTAAAAGGTGAGCTTTTATTCTTTGTCTATTCCCCGATGCCACTCGAACACAAAACCTTTATATACCTGGAACTCCAGGGTTTTACAAATAAATAAATAAAACTTTGGATAAGAAAATGAATCTCGGAACAAAGGAAGAATAATGGATGAGTTACTAACTGATACGCAGAGATTCTAAAGGCCCCAAACCTATGTAACTCATAACCTATTCTTCAGGACACAGCTACCACCACCTACCAAAGTCTCTCTGACTTTCTGAACTCGAATCTCATTTTTCCTTCATCACATATATTGTTAGTTCCTTCCTTAATATACTCACCACATTTCACTTTGTGTAGTCCTTCAGTTCAGCTCAAGTCCTTTAATTCCCTGACGACCACTGCAATCTTGGACTAGTTCCTTTGTTATATGTACACAAGGAACTATTCTTTCCTTTCAGGGCAACTGTCTCAGCTGTAGTTACATATTTGTCTATTTGAGCATTTGACTTCAGACTGTCTCCACTACACTGTAAGCTCCATGAGACTGGTGACCACATATATCTAATCTTGTTCACCATGCATTCCAATCACGAGCACAGTGCCTGGCCATATTATTTGTTTCATTAATTCATTAATAAGGTGTATGTAGCCTCTTCCCTAAACACTATTAGCTCCCTTTACCTTTCATAACATGTAGTTTAATGCTTTGAACATGGTAATGACTCAATAACTAATATAGTGGATATTATTTTCCTCAAAGTTGTGTATTTGTGCATGAAAGCATATGTACATTTGTGTGGCAGGGGAAAGACAGGAACTACATAGGAAACCTTTAAAAATTCATCACAGCTTTCTGCCTTTGGCCTCTGACTTCCTTCAGAAGATGTTTCTTTTTTTATGTTCAAACTGAATACTAATTTAAGCCATTACAAGGTATTACGCTGTTGACAAAAGAACCTGTTGCAGCTTTTAAAACAAGCTCAAATAGGATAATAGCCCTCCATCACTGGAACAAAAATTCATTTTTACTGAAATTAAACAGCATGCACCAGAAGGTAAAAGAAAAAAGTAACTCTGCCAGACTTGGCAGCTTGACTGGACCAGTCTGTGCACCATATTCACTGGTGATAATGTTTATGTATGGGGCCCCTTGGGATCATCATTTACTCACAAGGACGAAACTTCACAGACTACTTCAGAATACATTAATTATTCTGGATGCTCCAATTTCATTTCAAGTGTATTTTTTGAGCATGTAATTTTTTTGATAGAAGAAAACATCTTCAGAAGACCATTAAGTAATTCTCGAACCCCTCCAAGGACAAATGAAATATATTTAGTCACTTAGCCATGCAGTTTTCACCTCTTCTCCCAAAAAACCAGGTTAGCAGAGTAAAGGAAGAGATTAGAAAATCCTCGCCTGGCACCCCAGCCAGCGGCATCCACTTGACCTGATGTATTGTACAGACCAACTACCAACAATCAACTCTCTAATCCTCTCTTGGGCCTGCTTGGCCGCTGGTCCTGCCTCGTAGCTCATAGTTTCCTTGAAAACACTATGGCATCTAAAAACTAATTCCGCACAGAGCCAGGGTTCCATTCTGGAACACTTTTTACTGGGAAGTATTTGCATCTGACCCTTCACATGTTCACTCGCAGATGCCTCTTTCCATAACAGAAACAGCACAGGACCTGAAATAATGAGGAGATCCAAGTTCCCTGTCCAGGCTCTGCTGCACAGCCTGGGGGATGCTGAATAACAACACAGGGTGTCCCTCAGTCTCCTCCTCTGTTTTCAGAGGGAGGTGAATTACATGACTTCAAAGGATTCTTTCAAGTACAGAGTCCATGCAATTGACGAGATCACTGTTTTGATATGCCAGGCTTATTTTTTTTATGTTTTCCCCTTGTTAACAATAGCTAACCCTTCCTTAGTGAAGGGAATTTGACAACAATGAGCCTTAAAATTAATTAACTTTGTCAGATCCCTATCCTACTTCCAATCTTGTAGAGACTCATTTACGGAAAACCAACAAAAACAACCAACTACACTTGGTATTAAACCAAAAATTTTTTATCAAAGTTCTATTAAGTCTCTAAAACTGTAATCAGTGTGTATTATTTGGGTGGAAAGACACCGCTGGAGCGTCATTTAAATAGAGAACACGATGCAAGTCCAGAGAGAATCAAGAAATGGATTTGGCATTATTACACTACATGTTAACTAACTCGGATTTAAATTAAAAGAAAAAGACATGTCGTAAAAGAAGACAAATGATCTGTCAACAGGCAAAGGGGTGTTCTTCTGTGGGAATCAGGAAAATAAAAATTATAAACAATATGTGATGGCTACATAAGTCTGTGGATACACCATATAAACCATTGAATTATACATTCTGAATGAGTGACTTGAAGGGTGTGTGAATTATACAGAAATAAAACTGTTATTAAAATTTTTTAATGAAAAAAACATGGACTTGAAAAATGGTATATGCCAAGTCATTTATGTTAAACTGCTGAACTTTGTGTAACATACAGCCAAATTAGTGAATACTAAAAGACAAGGCTGATACGGTCATGGAACGAAGGGGTAGGAAATATATTTTGGCCTGTGGCATAAAAATATAAAAAAAGATTTAATATAAAAGAACAAACTGGGAAAGAAGTTCTTCCATAAACATGCCAATGTTTGGAGATAAAAATGAATAAATACATGCAGTGCTTAAAAGTATGAGCTTTGCAGTTTTGTAGCCTGATCCTGGTTCTGTCATATAGCTGTCTGCCTTGGGTAAGCTACTTAGCCTCCTGAGTCTCTGCCTTTCCTCATGTGAATGGCAATATTAAGAATGCCTATCTCAAAACATAAGAGACTCTTAAATACTGAGAACAAACTGAGGGTTGATGGCGGGTTGAGGAGAGGGGAGAGTGTGTGACAGGCATTGAGGAGGGCATTTGTTGAGATGAGTACTGGGTGTTGTATAGAAACCAATTTGACAATAAATTATATATAAAAATAGAATGCCTATCTCAGAAGCTGTCTATGAGAATTAAATAAGACAATACCTAGCACATAGCAAGAGCTCAATAAACATTAGTATTTCAATATTACTATCAATTAATATTTGTTGAGAACTTGTTATATACTAATCAGTCTTAGGCCTAAGAGATACAAATAAAGTGAAACTATTTCCCTGGCCTCAAGAAACTTAATCTGAAATAGAAACAGACTAGTCAATAATTCACCGTGATACATATTATGCTAGAGCTATCCAAATAGAAGCAAAGAGAATGAGTCCCAGCAGTGCTTGGAAAGTAGAGAAGGATGAAGAAAAAGATTACAGAGACGGCAATGATTATGATAAATCTAAAAGAATTAATAGGAATATATGAGTCACAAAAGAGAGAAGTTTTTCTAGAAAGAATAAACATGCAAAGGCATGGATGTTTAAGTGATCTGAGAACTGCAACAAGTTTGAGGGTGGATGAAGTGCCAGGTATGGAAAAGAAAACAGCAAGAGACAAGGCCAGAAAACTGATAACCAGATTCGAACCTACGGTTTTAGGCAAAGGTATCAGATAATGACTAAGAATTCTAAAAAAGGGGAATAAAAAATCTAAAAGGTAAGGTTGAATCTGTAAATTATACCCAATTATTGAAGGGCTTGAGATGCCAGTTTGAGTTTGAATTTTAGCCTCCGTATGGGCTGTTGGAAATACTGAAATTCTATTTTAGATGGACTAGGCCAATATTGGCTAAAATAATAATTAAAATGTAATTCAAAACAAGATAACTAGTTAGAAGGGTGCAGCATACAAAAACAAACAAACAAACAAACAAACCACACACACTACACAGTCAGACCCTGGACCTGGATTTTGACAGTGGTAATAAAGAAGAAAAAAAATCCAGGGGGTACCTAAGTAGATCCTGATATAGAAAATAAATAAAAGGGAGAGTCAAAACTGCCTGGAGAAAGCAATGTTTATGAGGGAAGTGTGATGGCGAAACAGACTAAATTTAGACCATTTACTTTAAGAGGAGAAAAAAGGTAACAGTTGATAAGGCTATCAGACTTTCGGTTTGAGATCATTTATCCATCTACTGATTCACTCACTTACTCAAAACTATTACTCAGTATTTATTATGACAGAGTAATATGTATAGGAACTGGACATTGAAAGATGTTGTAAATATAGATCTTGTCTTATGAGCTTAGAGAATAATAGGGAAGATAAGGAATGTATACCTAAGTATTAAGACAAGGTATAAAATGATACATTTAATGAAAGAGAGATTTCTGTGTAATGAATTACTTCCAAATGAGGAAACCATAAAGGTCACTATGGAGAGGTTAGCATGTAACCTAAGCTTTGAAGGAGAAGTAAGTTCGCCAAACACAGCCTGACTATATGTCCCAATTTACCCAAGAGCCCCAATTATGCCTTTTGTGAAGCATCATTAAATGAATGCCCCTTATTTCTCTCAAGTGTCTCAGTTTAGATGATAAATTACACAGTAACCCTACTCCTGGTGAATGAGTGCTCATAATCAATGTTAGTAAGAAGCTTGAACATTGAAGTCAAAAAGCTGTTAATAATATAGTATCTATAGCTAAAGAGACAATAACTGTGTTCTTCTTGGTTCTAAAGTCTTCTATTCACTTCTAGGCTCCAACTATCCCCCTGGGGAATGGAGAACTATGTTCGAAGGAGAGGAACTAAGATGTAACCAGGTTAACCAAACAGTGTTAACAATTATTTAACCACTGAACTCTACTTTGGGGAAGCAGCTCATGGAACCAGTGTACTAAGAACATACTTCAATAAATACAGGACATTATGACAAATTGGCAATTACGTTTTAAAGAGAAAAAGAAGTATTGAATGTGGTACTGACCATAAGTAAGTTATTTATAAATATCATTATCTATGATAATTCTGTGCCATCTATAATGTAATCCAAAAATTCTTACACAGCACAAATCTGACATACAAGCCTCTTTAACGACTTCTTGGCTTCTTCAGAGATGTAATTATTGAATTTAATAAGACATGTACAGGCTATAGTGTATCCATGGGTCCTAAACTAGGTTTCAAACTTTAACATGGTTTTTAAAATTCTGACCATGGGATATCATAAGTAACAGAACAAATGATGTTCTGCTTTCTTCTTCAAAAGGATTATTGTGCAAACCATCTCTATGAATGTAAATGCCAGAAACCTCCTTGGCTGCAGAAAATCTAGTGCCTTTCAAAGTTTCATTTTGAAAGCTCTGAAGAATGAGATTGATGATAGAATCCCTAATGTCTCTTTTCTTTGTAATCCACACCACACAAGATTTAAGAGCTAAGCCAAAAAACATCAAACAACATGTTCAGAATTGTTCAAGGAGAAACACTGATGTTTTTTGCCACCAACGAGAACACTAAAATATAAAAGGTAAAGCTATAAAATACAAAAAAGTAAAATATAAAAGTTATAAAAGGTAAAAAGAGATATGACCAACAGCATGTCTGCTACAAGATGCTGTTACACCAACTACTGTAAGCAGATCAATATAAAACAAATTCATATTCCTGACTGCCTGAAAGGAGAAAGACCCTCACAAATCCACAGTGCATGAAAGAAAAATGATGTTAGCAAATAATGAATATAAAGCTGGGTCCCAGTGACCTCCAAGCCTATAAAAATCAAACACATTTATATATAACTTTATTATTTCTTGTTTAGAGCTAGTGGTAGATAAGTCTGATATTCATTGAATAAAGGACAGCAAGATATTCTTTTATCATTTTAAGGGCCTACTTGGCCAATAAAGATATATCTTGCTGTAACTGAATTTTCTCTTCAGTCTTTAAATATGGAAACTATATCACCATCAAAAAATACAACTCACTATAATGTGGAATATACTGGTCACGATGCAAAGAGAAATACCTAGGCGTAGCTCAGGACTTCATAGGAACATGATGTCTAAATTTGTAAAGTTTTTATGATCTTCCAAACTGGTTCATTTGCATCAGAACATCTGAGCTTCTCAATAAGCTTTTAAGATTAAAAAGGTAGGTGATACAATCTAAATCAGAGGAGGAAGCCAAGCATCACCACTTAGTCATCATGCCTGAGAACATAGAGTAAATGCCAAGTTGGGGTTGCAACCCAAGGACTCTAACTCCCTCTCTAAGGGTCTTTCTCTCACACTACAGCTAACAAGCGACTAAGTCCTCTACACCTTCTCCTCCATAACAAAATTGACATATGCCTCTTTCACATCAAGTCTTAAAATGAAATGACAACTTAAAAAGTTACATTCACCTAGTCAAAAAATGGGCAAAACATGAGGATGGGCAGTTTTTGTAGGTCCCTACCAAGGTAGCTGACACCAGCCTATAGGCTCGGTCTTTCATATGCCATTACACAGAGCAGCTTGTCCATACACACTTAAAATCAATACATAAGTAAGTACTAGTGCTCAGAATGCAAAGAAATCTAACTTTCTTATAGATTACCATGAAAGCCATGGTCTTCAGGAGGGCACATAATGAAATGAGGAGGAGAGATGAATCCTATAAAAGTAAGGCCACAAGAACAACCCCAGTGGTATCTGAAGAATGAGTCACAAATAGAAATGTTAACAGAGATCTGACACATAAGAGTGAGAGAAGTGGGCTGGGTGGGAACTGGGGAGAGCTGGAAGGATACTATTTGAAGGAAGAGGCACTGTGTAGCTCTAGTTGAGTACTGCCATGCAAGAGACCATGCTTGGTGGCACCAAATCTATCACTTATTTTTTTTTTTTAAAGAAAAGGAAGAACGACTTTTTTTTAAAAGAAAACCTGGATCGTTATTAGAAATTTGATTTATATATGGTAGCAACTAATCAAAAAAATTAATAGTATGGATCAAACTGAACATGTCTGTTGATTAAATTTGACCTGTGTGTTAGATTGAGCCTGTAAACTAACAGTCTTCAGACCTCAAATTTCAATTTAAAACTTCCATTTTAAGCAACAAGAAGTATTTACTCCTTCCCAGTTCAACACAAATTGTATCTAGTTGCTCAACAATGACAAATACAGGGTCCTTAAAAGTACACTAGAGTTTTTACATACTCACTGGGTAAGGGCGTAGGGAGAGGTGTCCTGAATCTAACCCACTAACAGCTTTTTATTTCCTTTTAAATCTCTGGTTTTATCTTAAAAATGCATGTGATTTTTGCCTTCCAAACTATAATATATCCAGGATTTTCCTTTTCACATCAGAAAGATGATTTTTACCTCACATCTTCCAGTAAAATTGACCTTCCAGGAAAACATTTATCCAGTGGCTTCCAAAATCTCTGAGTACCCTGCTCAAGAAGCATAGCCCTAGATGAACCAGAGTTCTCTCAAGAATGTCACCCTTTCCTACCTCCAGCTGTCCCTGCACCTAAAGTCTTAGCTCCAACTATCCATCAGAGTGACAAAAGCCAAGGGCCAGGGCTGGAGTGGCATACATAAAGAGAGACACATTCCCAGGGATTCTCAGAGCTCACTCAAAATACAGCCTGCTCATATTGTTTAATCTAATCAACACCCCAACTGCTGTCAAAAACAATGGCCATAATTCTCAGGCCTTCTCTGACCTCTTTGCCTTTCAAAAGAGTGCCTCTGCCAAAGCACCTAGAAGAATAACTCATCTTTCCCTTGGGGTTGAGACTACAAAGCTTCCCCTCTCTGGAATTGTTTCATACCACTGTCATCTGTAATACTAACGTTCACACAGAAGGGAACATCAGCACAGCTGGGCAGGAGCGTGTCAGATGGAAACTGGGGCTCCTGCAACAGCAATGCTTATTGCAAGGGCTGATACGCTTCATTCACTCAGACTGTTCTTAGAGACATCTCTTCAGAGGAGCAACAAAATTACAAAATGTACTTAATTTTTTGAACGTTTATTTATTTATTTACTTTTGAGAGAGAGAGAGAGAGTACAAGCAGGAGACAGAGAGAGAGGAAGACTCAGAACCAAACCAGGCTCAAGGCTCTAAGCTGTCACCACAGAGCCTAACACAGGGCTTGAACTCACGAACCATGAGATCATGACCTGAGCTGCAGTTGGACGCTTAACTGAATGAGCCACCGAGGCACTCCCAAAATGTACTTAATATCTAGAAGCACATTTGCTGCTAAGTAATCGATGACTCTAATAAACTATCATACACACCCATGTGAAGGGTATAGACATACATGGACATACATCATTATATATTAATATGTGGCAGAGCCTGAAAAATTATTTGTTGGCTCCAGCTAATGGTTGTTTTTTAATTCTCTATTTCATTTCAAAGTGGACTCTCAAATGTATTTCCTTTGTATTCTCCTAGATACCAGATACACCTTTGTGAGGGAATGATTAATGGCTCTGAGAGGCAAAAGAAGCTGTATCCTCTGAAAGCTTTCTAGGACTCTAAATGTACACTATTTTTTTTTCTGTAATAAATATCTCCATATTTTTATGCACAGTATCTTTTTCTCTGGCAATTGCATGATCATGTTAGCTAAATATTGGCACAAGATTTTACTATGAGGCCTTCAGAATATTTCTTCCATCCACCAAGAAAGACTCTGCAGATAATTTACCCTTCAAGGTTTCAAACCAAAAGGGAAAAAAAATTGTGAAGATTAAAACTGCCAGAGAACCATAACCTCCATTCACAGACCTCAGAGGAAGCCACAAAGGAATATCTGACAATTGCAATTTGTCTTAAATATGCCAATGCACTGTTCACATTCAAGACTCATTAAGCAGATCTGTAGCATTCACTTTTTATCTGATGTACTAGATCCCCAGAAAATGGATTTTTTTTAACCTACTGGTGACACTGAAGCAGACTGGCCACTGCAGCCCTTCGCGAAAACAACATCGAGTCTATCTTCTATGAGTCATGAGATGACATAAGAAAAGATCAGAATCTGCCCAGATATACTGTCCGGTTAACAGTGACTTCAGTAGAATCAACTCTGCTTCCAAATCAGGAGCTAGACGAAAACACATGGTTACAGAGTATCGACTACTCTCTTGCTCACTCTCTTACTCTGTACGCTCCTTCACTCGCTTCCCAGCAAGCTATGAGGAGAAGGTGGTTGATAATCTGGGCTTTGGATCCAAATGACTAAAGTCAATTTCAGTAGAAACATATACTTTGAGAAGTTACTTTATTTCTCTGGGCTTAAACTTCTCCATCTTTGAAATGTAGATGATAGGACGATATACTTTATAGCACTGTAATAAAGAATGCTGTATATAAAGCTTTTGCTTAGCATCTGACACAAGGTAAAGACCTATCAGAGTTTTTGTTGTTGTTGTTAGTTACTGAGGACATACTGAGGTTAGAATACTCCTCCAGTAATGGTATAGCATAAAATAAGAATGCAGATGGCTTCTCTCTGATCTCATTCTGATTAGGGGCTCCTACAAACAGCTGGGCCTTACTCCACAGCCTTCTTTCAGAAGTCCAGCATTGATTGTCCAGTTCTATCTTTTCCTGATGTGAGGGACTGGTGCAGTCAGCTGGCTAAAGAAGATATACTGCCCTAGAAACCAATAAAACGGCATGAAATTCCTTTATTGTCTCTGTTAAGTATTGGTTGGGTCACGTACAATCTCTGTGCCTCCGTTTGCCTGGGTGAAAAGTAGAAGAAACAATGTTTTACACAATTTCATGTGCAATTTCTTCCTTCTACCACTTTCCTCTTCTTCTCACAGCCAAATTTCTCAAAAGATTAGCTCGTGTTTTTCACTCCCCTCTCCTTCCTCAATGAACTTTGACCTAAAGTTGCATTGTCTTAATAACTAATTAAATACTATTATATGTGTAAAGTACCCAACAATGGCCAACGCATATGAGATACTACAGAAATGTCAGCTATTAGTATCATTAATAGACATTATCTAATAAATTCGTTGACAAAAGACCAACAACAGCACAAAGTATCTTCTCTTTCTCCATGGTTGCATGCATATTTTATGCTGCATATTATATGCTATAATTGGAGAAGCCTCAGGATGTTTATCTAGCAAGACTCAATTATCTGTTGTTTCTTCCTCTGTTCTCTGTTTTCATTTGATAGTAGAGATCTGGTTAATTATTTTCTAGCTATAATTATCATATCATTAATTTGCAGTACATAGCCATGTAACCCCCTTCTGTCCTTTTAGCTCCCTAGACTCTAATATAGGTAATTTTCAGAGAGGCAGAGAATGTGAGTTTTGCTTCAAATGGAAAACTTGCATATAATTGCATACAATAATTTCTGGGCTATGCTTCTTAATGTCATTAAATCTATACAAAGATATCCACTGGTACCAATTTATCACTCCAAATTTGATTCTGAAAAATCAGGAGTTTGTCAGAGACATCAGTAAGCATTGTTAAAAACAACTTAATGCCAGATGTTTATCTTGAAAGTTTCAATAAACAAGTTAGTGTCAAAAGGCCTTCAAGCAATCTTTAATGGGAAAACAAACTCCATGAAACTAACCTTACTGTAGTCGAACTCCTGGAAACCCCAGAACACTATGGTAGAGTCCATCCTTTTACCTTTATGGCACACTGCCCACTTAGCCAGCAATGACAGTATTCTCTCGTCTTTATTTCTGTCCATTCACCATCTCTTTTCTTATTGCGTATTCTTTAAAGCTTATCTTTCTATGGTGCAAATATCCAGAGACTTCAAGTATGATTTTCTATTAGTACTTATTATTTTCTACATTGTATAGCATTATACATGGGATAATTATGACTATAGTTAATTTATTCATATGCCCTATCCCCCCAACCATACCGTAAGCTCTATGAGGGCAGAGTCCCTATCTTTTGGGCACCACTCCAGCAGTAGCACAGTACCTAGTAGGTCGTCGATAAATTATTGCTTCTTAATTGATGGGGTGAAGAAAGCAGTGGGGAGGAACAGAAGAAAGGAAGATAAAAAGGGAGAAAGGAAGGCAAGGAGGGAGGGAAAAAAAGAAGGAAGACAGGGAGGGAGGCAGACAGTAAGAGAGAGAGGAAATACTAATAGATTAGTAAGTACTTCTAAGAATTAAAAACAAAAAGATTATGTCTGTCCTGAAAAAACTGCTCATCTAGCTAGGCCAATGAAATACATGTTTTTATATACCAGGAGAGCTGAATAAGGTAGTCTATAAAACCACACAACCTAGTATTTGGTTTCTAAAAGAAATGCTATAGGGGCAGCGAGGTGGCTCAGTCAGTTAAGTGTCCGACTTTGGCTGAGGTCATGATCTCGTAGTTCATGAATTTGAGTCCTGTGCCAGGCTCTGTCAGGCTCTGTGGTTACAGCTTGGAGTCTGGAGCCTGCTTCAGATTCTGTTTCCCACTCTCTCTGCCAATGCCCTACTGGCACTCTGTCTCTCTCCCTCTCTGAAAAAAATACACATTAAAAAAATTTTTTTTAAAGAAATGCTACAAAGATTCGAAGATGAAAGTCTACTGGGCTACAGAAATAGAGAAGGCTTTATGAAAAGGTGCTCTTTTTTTGGTAGAACTTGAAGAGAGAAATGGAAAAGCAAAAAAGTCAGTCGTAGAATGCTCCATGATATTCAATCTCATGTCTTGTCTTTGTCATTAGTAATTAATGAATTCTCATTTGAATAGTACAGTGATTACAGCTGACTTTCTTGGGCATGGAGAATAATTTTTATTACAATAGAGAATAAACACTAATATTTAATGGGATTACTTATAACGCATCAGGCCCTGTTGTAGGATCTGAACATAAATTATTTAATCTAATCCTTATTAAAACCACCATTATTATGTCTGTTCTCCAGATAAAAAATTAAAACAGAGAGGCCAAGCATCTTGCTCAAAACCATACAGTTAGAAGACAATTTATGTAACAATCCAGAAAAGTAGAACTAAACCTTCAATTCTCTTCTCATTTTTCATTTTAGTGACAACAGTCTACCAGACAACAAAATTTACTTTGGTTAAACTAAGGTTTTGTCCAGACATTCTACATCTGGGTTTTAAGAAGTCCAAACATTAGATGAGATAGCATGCAGGATTTCCATGGAGACCTCCAGATTCACACACACACACCCCACACACTGTTCTCCATTCTTCTCTGCACCACATCTGCTGACCTGTAGGACCTGTGACAATGGTCCTGCTCCTTGGCTTTCCACTGAGGTTATCCAGAGAAATGGCTGACAGAGAATCAGAAAAGAGAAAAGTCAGGACAGTAGTCTCCAGACTGGGGGACCCTCCCCGGAAGTTGCTTGTGTCATCAACTAAAGGTAGAGGACTCCTAGTAATTCTCAATCTCTCTCCCTCTTGCTCTCACTCTCTCTTTCTCTTTCTCACTTCCTTCCTCACCTCCCCACACTGTCTCTCTTCCTCCCTTTCTTCCTTCCTCCTTTTCTTTCTTTCTTTCTTTCTTTCTTTCTTTCTTTCTTTCTTTCTTTCTTTCTTTCTTTCTTCCTCTTTCTCTCTCTCTCTCTCTCTTTCTTTTTCTCTCTCTCCTCCCTCCCTGCCTCCACTTCTTTTTCTTTCTCTCCCATCATAATAGTTTTCTGCCTTTTACCTTTCAGGTCTAAGGGTGATATAATGTATGATTTTTTTGTTATCAGTCTATAACAATCCTTGTTGTTTTTTCTTTTTCTATGCTCACACATTTATACAGTTTGCCTTTAGTAAGCTTCCCTCAGTCACACAACTTAAGTGTGCCTTAAGGTTTCTGCAGGGAGCCTGACTCATACAGGTGTTAGGTTTGTGAATTAGAATAGTGATATTTAAGACATAAGAAAAGGTCCACATCTGAGATAACCTAAAAGAAGTAACGTATCTGGATGAAAGACTGATGTAGGTAATAAAACAGAAGAATATTAAAAAAAAAATCTTAGATTTTTGAACCCAAGTTATCTGGAAAATGATAATACTGATAGAAATACAGATGCTAATAAAGGAAGCTAGGATTTTTCATGTTACTGCAATTATCTATTTGTGTCTTCATTTGAATATGTGCTTTGAATATGAGACAACAAGTGCTTTTTTGTTAAAAAGAATAAAACACAGATAAAACAAAGTATCCTATGTTCCACACTTCAGTTTTGTTCTGCCAGTTCCCTTGCCGAGAGAAATCTCTATCATGAATTTAATATATATTCTTACAACATTTTTATACTTTAAATACACATATTTGTATCCTAGTTCATGAATATTATTATTATTTATAATGATAAAACTTTCCATTTTTATGGGTTATATTTACTATTTCCATAATTTGGTAACTTGAGGTTGTCACTCAAAATTATGTTTTGCAACTCTATCCATGTTGACATATATAAATCTGTCATCTTTTTTATAATAATCCATCATATGAATATGTCACATTTTCTTTATCGGTTTCTCAACTGACATACTTTTCACTGCAACAAACAATACAGTGGTGAACCTCCTTGTATAAATTTCCTTAGGGAAATTTCTTTCAGGCTCTTGAGGCATTGCCGAGCCAAAAGAAAAAAAGAAAATGAGTTTAGACACTTTGACTATAAGATACTATGCTATTGGGTGCCAGCGTGGAATTTTAACAGCAGTCATAAGGAAAATAACAAAGAAGAAATGAAGAGAAAGATTTTCTGTTTGCAGTAGCTATATTTCTATTTTTTTTCCAGCTAGGATATAAAAATAGCACTGCTCACCAGGCCCTAAACCAGGCATCTTGCAGTCATTATCTCATTTAATCTTCACACTTACCCGTCAAGTGATAACTGAAATTCACAAATGCATCATTTTAGGTAATACTTCCAATCTCTGCTACAATGACATTTTTAAAGACTTCTTTAAATAGTATTTTTAGATTAACAGCAAAACTGAGAGGAAGATTCAGAGATTTCCCACATACCCTCTGTCCCCACACATCCCAAGCTTCTTCATTATCAACGTGCCCACAAGGAGTGCTAAACCTACACTGACACATCATAATCAAAGTCCATAATTTACACCATGGTTCGCTGTTGATATTATACACTGTATGGGTCTGGACAAATATTCATGTATCCATCATTAGAGTATCACACAGAATATTTTCACTGTCCTAAAAGGGCCCTACATCTTTCATCAGAACAATTTAACAAATAGGAAACTCCAATGGTCTTAAGTATATCCTTTTTTAAAATCATTATTCCAGTGCAAAGAGTAAAGTCACTAACAAATAAATAACAAGTAAATAACAAGTAATTTGCAGAAGGTGGGAAAAGTAGAAGCTGGATAATCTATAAGCTAGTCAGCCCCAGGAGAAATCAGGAATTGACTCCACTTGAACTTATAAATTAATTCGTCCTCCCAGTGAGGGTTCCCTGATTTGAGGCAAAAAAGATCCATTCTTCAATTAACTGTAGATGTCAAACTTGCCTCAGAAGTCCTCAATAACTCCAGAAGGTGAAATAAATTAGGATTCACCCTAGGTAAACATGGGCTGGATCTATTAGAATGTTAACAATAAAGTTACACCATAAGGTAAATAAAGTATATTTTTCCATGATGATTTTAGAACAGAGCAAAATATGAGAAAGAAAAAAATGTCTATATCTCTCCAACCCATTCAGAAAAGAAGGACAAAATCACCCAGAGAGCTTGTGGATTTCCTTTTGTTTTCTGTTCTGTTGTTACCTTTTCGAATTTATCCTTCTGTCAGCTATTCAGATCAATATCTCAATGGGAAAAAAAGGAGCTATGGGAATGAACAACAGAAGCTAGTGCCTCTAGCATCACGAAATCTCAGTTGAGGTTACCCTCATTCTGTAGACATGAAATAACCTTTTCAGGAACTGTGATTTTCCAGAATTTCTGTCCCTCTCTGTACAAAGCCACCAAGTTTTTAGCAAGGTCAACAATTAAGAATCTGATGCACCAACCGATTAAATGAAGAATAAAGTCTTCCTTAGGAGAGCTATGTAGAGAGTTAGCCTCAGGAATAGAGGCAGTAATAATAATGTAGCACCGGGGCGCCTGGGTGGCTCAGTTGGTCAAACGTCTGACTCTTGATTTCAGCTCAGGTGGTGATCTCAACAGGTTTGTGAGTTTGAGCCTCATATTGGGCTTTGCACAGACAGTGCAGAGCCTGCTTGGGATTCTCTCTCTCTCCCCTCTAGAAATAAATAAACTTAAAAAAAAAAGTAGTATCATTTTACAGAGGTGTGCTATTTCATTTACTCCTCACAATAACCCAGAGAGGTAGTAATCATGGAGGATCCCAGTAGTGACATAAAACTGGCAAACGACAATGTTGAGATGGATATGCAAGTCTTCTGACTCTGATCCTTTCCCCACAATACTATCCTGCCTAGTTCTTAGTAGGTGTTTAGTGACTGTATGTTAACAAAGACTTCCCTAGGCTGTATATCCCACCTGTCTTCTAAACATCTGTCAGAAATGCCTTACATACTATGATTAGGTCTTCAGCCTTCTGTTAGAAGAAATTATTCTCTATTAAAGTGTAAATAAAAAGAACTGTACTTTTCTTTTAAATTTTTGACCCAGGAATTCTATTGTTGGGAGTAATTCAACAAAGCAAACTACTAAATACATGAGCCATGTGGTACAGTATATTCTGTGATAACCAAAAGAAAAGGATATAAAGAGAAAGGAATATCAGGAAGGAATAGAAGGAAAACAAATTCTGGAAATAAGTGAAATGCCCAACAATAGGAGAGTAAATTTCAATATAAATTTGGAAACAGTGGTTTCCAAACCATAAATTGCAATCCATAGAAATGATGAAAATATTTAGTTGATCAAAATAAGCATTTTTAAATGAAATAGATAAAAAAGAAAATAGAATGAAATGGAATAAAATGGCATGGAAAATATTGGAATGTGTCACTCCGTGAGGGTGAGAACTACCTCATGAAATCTATTTCTATGTAAATATGTATGTGTACATGTGTGTATGTGCACCTATATATGTTTGCCAAGTACAATATAAAATTCATTTCTTAGTGTGGAGCATAGTCAAAAATTTTTGAAACATACTGGCCTCGGTTACTATCCGTTCTTTAAAATTTACTTCCAATAAATCCTGGAGAATATTTGTAATATTGTTAAGGGAAAAGTAGATCACAAAGTGGGACATATATTATGGTGGCAATTAGAGAAAAGATGAATGTATATACATAAAACACAGGAAAAACATGAGCAAAGAAGAAAACAGATGCCCTAGGGAGATGTATGTGATTACTATCTCTCATTTTATCTTTCAGTTATAATTTGAGATGAACAGATCTATTCTATACTTAACTGTAGTTCAAATTTGCCTTAGACTCTGTCAATAATACTAATAAATAAAAGAAATCAAAATGCCCACCAAGCAAGTAAGGAACCAATCTACTAAGAAAACTTACAAATGGAACTAGAATAGCAGGTACAAAAAATGTGACCGGCAGATGGAACAAACATTCCTAGGACAAAGAACATGTTTCTGTTCATACATACATCTGTGCTCACATGCAAACAGTGGGAGGGGTAACAGATTAAGCTATCTGTTCTTCCTTTACATCTTAGCATTATGGTACCTAGTCCCTTCTAATAAAAGATTCAGCCTGTATCAGGAACAGATGAAACTGCTAATGGTTATTAAGGAAACTGAAAAGAAATTGTCAAAAGCATAAGAAGGTACGAAGTTGTTTATCTTCAGACCTTCTAGTACCTCTTTCCAATGTACAATTTTCCTCCTTGATTTTGCTTAAAATTGGCTGTACTTTATAAAGAAATGCCTTAAGTAACCAATAGAAAGATCAGTGAAAACTGTATCCAGTTAAACTACTTCATAAAGCCACCTTAGTGAGTCTAGAATCATTTTGGGTAAAAAGAGGCTAAACTTAGGGGCTGAAAGGGGAAAGAAAAGGCAAAGGGGAAAGAAACGGGGGCAACAAGGGCTATGATTTGCATGAGTAGAAACAGCTAGAGATAGTACAACAGTGGACTCCAGATTTCTTACCATCCCCTCTACTACCATTCAACACAGAGAGAACAATCTGTGCTTTCACCATTAAAAGCTGCAGATGTGTACCAAAAAACTCAAGTAATTTTCAAAGCTATTAAAGTGCCTGCTAGTCCAGATGATCTGGATTGATCTTGCTTGTCAATCAATCCAATATTAATTTCTAATGATCTGCATAAAAGGTTACAATTTCTCATGCTTGTGGCAGCATGAGGGTCTTCTGACCCCACACCCACTTATTTCCTTCTGGTTTTCATCAATGACTGAGAGGATGCGTTTGGTAAGTAGAGAGGATTTTTTTAAAGAGAGCTTTTTAAATAAATAAATAAAATAGATGACCGCTACTAAGAGAAAGGTGTTAAAGCAAATACAGCTAAAGGGTCATTTGATTTTTTAAGGCAGAAAATTTTCCAAGTATATAACTATGTAAGAAGTCAGAAAAGATTAATAATGTTTGCATAGGAATTAAAAATGTCTACATAGCTAGTCACATTAGAAATAAGACTAAAAGGAAATAACTATGAAGAAAGATTTCTCATAGTTAAAAATTTTTAAAGTTCATATGCATTAATGAATCAAACTGTTGTATCACCAAAACTGGGCAGAGGACACTGACAGAAGAGAAAATACAAGTGCCTCCTAAATTAAGAAGAAATGGAAATACATATTATATTATATGTAAATACACACACTCTGTTCCTTTTCAAAGTGTCTCCAAACTCATTACATCATTATGTCATTTGATTCCCACAATGTCTATAAGATGGATATGTCCAGGGTTAAGACCATCCCCAATTTACAGATGAAGATCCTAAGACACAAAAAGGTTAACTGGCTTGTACAAGGTAACAGAAAGTTAATGTGGAACAGGGATCTACTCAAATCTCCTGATTGCTAATTTAATTTGTTACATCACAAAATGATTTGCTAGGTCACTTCACTTCCCCAATATCAAGGGTCTACGTCTTTGATATCTAAATGTCTTCGAGGAACACAGGAATACTGATTATTATTCCCCTGGATTCACCTTTCACTTCTGTTCAGAATAAGCCATCTCCAACCACTAACACATGGGGTTGTTTTCCAGCAAAGTTTTCCCACAGATGACCTGAAATTTTCAAAAGAGATATCTGTTGTTACATGGAGGTGTGAGGAAGCTTTTGGTTTTATCTTCCCATATCCTAGCTTGATCTATTAAATTCTGAACTCAGTGATTCTCTGAAGGTGTTTAAGATTCACTGCTCAAATCCAAAATTTCTCAAGGGTCAGCAAGTCAAATTCATTTACACTTTGTCCCTGAGTTTCTTTCCTTTTTATTCCCTTTTTTATATGAAAAGCAATAAAGGAGTGACCCTTGCTTTTCACTCAGAGCCTCTTTGGTCTGTACTTTAATCACTTCTTATCTGGTGTCTTCACTTAGGGTATCATGCTGTAAATAAGTGCTACACAACTATTTACTTCCTGCTGGACAATTCCAGCAATTTCTACCAAGTCAACTTGATGACGATCAAGACTGCCAGTTATAAAAAAGAGTCATGAGTCCAAATCTGCTGCCACTTGGAAAGCAAATAAATTCAGGGATGTGGGACTGAAAAAGACAAAGGAAAGCTATTTGGGATTTTGTATAAAACAAACCTTGTAAATGGCTAATGAATGTTGAGTGAACAAAACAAAGCTTCAGTTATAATCATATAATGGAAAATTCTTCAGTCATTAAAAGCAGTGGTGCAGATCTATATTTACTGACATAAGATGTTTACCACATTCTATGGAACTATATACAGTATGGCTCCATTCTTAAAATATGGCTCCATGATAAAAGTCTAAAAATCGTAATTCTCTCTAAGCAGAGAACTTACGGGTTATTTTTCGTTTTTGTAAGTTTATTTATTTATTTTGAGAGAGAGAGAGTATGCTTGAGAGTGAGTGCACACAAGTGGGAAAGGGGCAGAGAGAGTGAGAGAGAGAGAATCCCAAGCAGGCTCCGTGCCCTATGCAGGATTCAGTCTCACAAACCAAACAATGGGATCGTGACCAGAACCAAAACCAAAAGCTGGAGACTTAACCAACTGAGCCACCAGGCATCCTGTATTTTTGTTTTCTTTTTTTTTTATTCATTTATATTTCCTAGTTTTTCTACAATGAATTTATCTTTCTCACTTTATAATAATGGAAAAGTCAAAGCCTATCTGTGAAAGTTAACTTAAGGAAAGGTTAACAAAGCCAGAGTCCTTTGTTTCCCATCTTTCAGACATTGTAAGGCTTACAGAGTAAAATTATTGTAAATAATAGACCCTTAAATACAAAGAACAACCTGAGGGTTGCTGGAGGGGAGTTAGGTGGGGGATGGGCTAAATGGGTGATGGGCATTAAAGAGGTCACTTAATGGAATGACCACTGGGTGTTACATGTAAGTGATGAATCACTAAATTCTATTGAAACCATTCATTACACTATATGTTATCTAACTTCAAATTAAGTAAAATTAAAAAAAAGGATTTAGAAACTTAAAAAAAATAAAATAAATGTAAAAGAAAACACTAAATAGTAATTAATACTCAAGAAATTATAAAAAGGTAAGCAGGAAGTTTAAGGGTAGCTTCTTCCCCATCTTTTCTGCAACTTATTTTCTTGGTTCTCTCCTTTTTGGCTTTAGGAAAAAAAAGTGGTCTAGTAAAGAGAAGTCTGTCTTTGAAGTCAAAAGTCCTTGATTACCCTATTAGTATCTCTTACTTGGGTAAGATTCAATACCTCAATAGATTTTAGTTTCTTGATCAAGAGTGAGGATCGTAACAACACTTAACTCACGATGCTATTATGAGAATTCCCTGAGAAAATGTGTATGAAAATAATGGAACATGGACTTAGAACTCAAAAACTGTAACTTAAACATGAAGTTCAGTCCTGATTTTCACTTTGTTTTCTTCTCCACCTGACACACAGATTTGTTAAGTCATCAGGTTCTTGGATTTCATTCCCATGGACTACTTGGTCCCAATTAATATTCAAGTTGGGATTTGACAATTGCTATGCCTTTCTAATCATCCCTTTGTGCACCCAGAGCCTCAGATGGGTTTGAATTTTGTTCAGCATACAAAACAGAACATCTATGTGTCTTTGTAGAAGGATTCTTGGCTTGAGCCTGTGTCCACTTCAATACTCAACCATGTCAGGACAAATCTGGCTGCCTGTAAGGATAGGTGCATGAGAAAACCGTTTGCATGAATGAATAGGACCTTTCTCTCTCAGCAAGGCATGGAAATTCATTTCTGAGTTCCCTTTGGAAGTCTAAACATCATTACTTTTAGCCTTGTCTCTTCTTCCTCAGAAGGATAAAAGAAAATAGTGTATACACAAAAGAAGAACAGGGTACTATTAAACAGAAAATATAAGACAACAAAGAAGAGCTTTGAAGATTTAAACTGTGATTGTTCATCCACATTTAAAATCCAACAGAAGAGTTTAATGATTCAAAGAAATTTCCAGAAAATAGGACCCAAAAATCAAAGAAATGGAAAAAAAAGAGGTTAAGAAAATTAAAGAATGAATGAAGTTCAACATCTTAGTTCCAGAAAAAGGGACTTCCATTTTTTTCCTAATGAGCCTCTTAATACTATTTGATTTTTTTAAAACATGCACAGCCTTGATAAAAATAGAAACTAATTTTAGAGTATTATTTATACTTACTATATTCATGTTTTTACTTCTAATTTATTTCTTAACAGCTCAGAGAGTAACTACATAATAGTGATCTTCTAAATGTCAAATCTAATGGCTATTTTCAATACTCATACTATTGGAGAACTATGCAACATTTGCATTGGACTACTTACCCATTCTATTTTAATTTCTAGGATGTACACTCCCCTAGCTCTCCTACTTTTCACTCACCATCACCATTATTGATGCCCCTTAAACTTTGATCCCCTTAGGGTTCCATCTTTAGTTATCCTCCTCTAAATGCATGAACTCTTACTTTTTGACCTTACTCCCAAGTTTCGATTTCATATATATATATATATACCAATGACAGCCAAATCTCTATGCCAATGTCTATATCTTTACCTGATGTCCTAAAAACACTTCAAACTTAACATGTACAAAACTGACCTCATCATTTTCCCAGTTTCTCCCACCTCCAAATCCAAATCCTTTCAGTTTGCTACATTTTTCATCCAGTACAATGATCTGACCCAGTTTGAAAACATGTGGTCATTCTCAACAACTCTCTCAACCTTCAGATGAGAAAGAGCTTTCACGTCTGGCGTTCCCTCCTCATCCATAACACCACTGTCTTAGTTTAGCCCTATGTTTCTCTTCCGATGCCATTCTTTTCCCATGACAATCCATCTACTCTCTGCATTACTGCCAATTATTTTCCTACAAACCAAATCTGATCACATCCTGCTCCTCCCTAAAACCTTTCACTGGCTCCTTATCACTACAGTTACCTTTTCCTGGCCTCAGAGTCCCTTTCAAAATCTGACTACAACCCATACTCCAGTGAACGTTACCTTAATAGACACACAGCCTTAGCCACACACATGCTAGACTCCCCACTGGTCTCTGAATGCCTCGGACTCTTTCATCACTTCCTTCTGTGTACACTGCCCTAAAATTCCCTCCTCAACTTCTTCAACTGGAGAACTCAGGAATTTTTCAAGACTTTGCTGTAATGTCACTTTTTCTGTGAAGCCATGAAAACATGCAAAGTTCTTTTTCACTGCTCCCACAGTCCTATATTCTTACCTTCTTCAGCATTGCAGGTCAGGAATCTGAATCAGCAGGAAGAAGACACATACACACATACACACAGACAACTGTTCTCAATGTATTTAGCTAATGGCTAAATACAGAACTTAACACAAGTGGCTGCACAGAGTAGGAACACATGCCAATTATCCTTGAGCAGTTTTTTCTTGTTCCTTGGTTCCTCATAGGCTGTCCAGCTGCCACTGACACTCTCCCTTTAAGTAGGGTATAGCCATATTTCATGTTTGAGAAAAAAGCTGAAACCTTCCCATACCACCACCCTTTCATACTTGGGCTTACATTGTGATTCCAGAAGAACTTATACTAATAACCTGTGATCTTCCTTTTTAGGAAATGGCAACAAACAGGCCATTCCAGTTATTAAACCAAACTTAGCACCAGTACAGGCATATCCTCACAGATAGAAGAAAGCTGAGTTGGGGTGTATGAATAATATCTTTGCCTGTAGATTTATAGACACAGAAAGTCTGTCTTCTTATACCACTAACATAAAAGTTGCCAGCTTTCTATTGCAATTTATATATTTATGTTTCCACCTCTGTCACTGGATTGTGAAATTTCTGATATCAAAGTTACATATTATCCACATTTGTACACTCTGTGACAAGCCCAGCATTGGGCACCTAACACAACATACAAAATATTTTGTTGAATAAGCCAAGCTAACATACGTTTCAAAATCAGGCTCTCTGTAAAATCCATCAGGTCTCACAATCGATTTGTGATTCTAGACTTCTAGAATTTGGCGAAAGATGTACACTTGAGAAAAAGGTATTTCAAAGAAGTAATCTTGGGCAGGTAAAATTATAGGATATTTGTGATATCCTTGCACAAATCTGACCTGGAATATCAGCTTTGGTGCCCATCCTGTGGGGAAAATAACGATAATACTTCCTGGCCACCTGGAGTCACAATTACACGTGTGGGGAATTCAAGGCCAAATGGCAAGCCAAAAGAAAGTGTCCTCTCTCCCTGCAGATTTCAGATGGAGATGTCTGGAGAAGGGGATTTCCAAAAGGCTACAAGGAGGATGTTTGGACCAGATAAATTCTAGGTAGGTCACTCTAACGAGGTTGACCAGACTAGCTGGTTCTATACTCTATCCCTCCCTTCACAGGACCCAAATTTGTAGTGTTAGGAAAACTTCACAGTTTGGTATCAGACAGACCTGATTTCCAATTTGGATACTACCATTTACTAATTGTATAACTGTGTGCACACTGCCAAAACTCCATGAACTTCTGTTTCCTCACTGGTGAAATGCAGGATTATTGTGAGGTCATGAGGTAAAGTTCCTTAGAATCTGAGCCCAACCCTCAGTTTGTATTGGGTAATCCATCACTGGTAGCAAATAGGAAATAACTGAACTAACAGAACATATTTTATGGGATGGGACACACTGAGCCAGACTTCAGAATAGGGTAATAAATTTAGCAACAACACTATGACTTTGTGCTAGTCACATAACCATTCAAGGATATGGCTTCCTCAATTATATTTTCAGAGAACTGGACTTGACTATTAAGATTTTTTCTAGCCATCACTAAGTTTCAAGATTTCATATACCTAGTGTTATTTTCAGGCCCCCATTTCATGAATAACACTATTTTTAACAGCGAAAGAAGAATAATTAAATGACCTCTCCAAGGTCAAATAGCTAATAAATTACAAATTACTGCATACGAGACTCCATGCATAATTCTTAGATCTCACTTAATCTTCTCTAATAGGCATTGTGGCTGTTTGGGTAGGGGGAAGTGGTTTTTGTTTGCAAGGGTTCTAAAACTGATAGTTTTGGAGGCATCTGGGTGGCTCAGTTGGTGAAGTGACTAACTCTTGATTTCTGCTCAGGTCATGATCTCACGGTTTGTAAGATCAAGCCCTGTAACAGGCTTTGTGCTGGAAGTATGGAGCCTGCTTGGGATTCTCTCTCCCCCTCTATCTCTGCCCCTTCCCTGCTCTTACTCTCTCTCTCTCTCTCTCAAAATAAATAAACTTAAGAAAAATAATAATTGTTTTTAATTAGTAGATTTGGGGACATCAACCTATAAAAGTAGACCTTTTTTTCTTGCCAGAACATCTGTGAGACCCCTTATAGCCTATGGATATAATTTTAAATATAAATAACAAGTTCCTCTAAAAGCGAAACACAATTATTGTATGACCCAACAATTCCATTTGTAGTTATGCAAACAAAATAAATGAAAACGAGGACTCAAAATGATGCATGTACATATATATTCAGAGCATCGCTAGTCAAAATAGCTAAAAGGTGGAAAACAACTCAAAGGTTTACCAAAAGATAAATGAATAAATTGTGGTATATCTATACAATAGAGTATTATTTTGCCACAAAAAGGAATTAAGTACTGATACATGCTAAAATATGGATGAACTTCAAAAATAATATGCTACGTAAAACAAACTAGACACAAAACCAGTACATACTGTATGGTTCCATTTTTATGAAATATTCAGAATAGACAAATCCATACAAACAGAGAGCAGATTGGTGGTTGCTAGGGGTCTAGGGCAGCATATGTGGGGAATGAGAAGTGCCTAATGAATACACAGTTTTATTTGGGGGTAATGAAAATATTTTAGCACTAGATAGAAGTGGTGGCTAGACAACTGTGAATATGCTAAAAGCCACTGATAAGGTGATTTTTAAATGGTTTTGTCTTACACGAATTTAACCTAATTGAGAAAAATAGGACAGGCCTTCTAATATGTGGAAAATATAAACCTGGAAATGAGAATAAAAGAAAACTAGTGTTAGGAATCTGAAGTCCTTATAAAGGCATCAACCCAAACTTCAACTTCAAAATTTAATGTTACGACTGAAAGTGACTATTGTGGCAGACTGTGGGTAGCTGGCAGGAAAGAAACCCAACAGCTAAAGGAAAAACTGCCTTTAACAGAGAAGAGAGTCTCAGGACCATAGCCCCAGCTCAAGGACAGAACCTCAGTTGCTATTCGCAGAGGCCAAGTTTCAGGCTAACTGATGCTGCCATTTCTATGTATCAACCACCTGGGTACCAAAAGAAGAAAAAAAGAAAAAAAAGGAGGATGTGTGCCCATTCAACCACAAATTCATTCATTCTATAAATACATGTTGAATATCTTATTAGTACCAGACATCATTTTATAATTTGGGTATTACAGAGAGATTATCTTTATTGTCATGGAACAGAATAAGATACACAAAAGACAAGAAGAGACAGACAATAAATTCAGATAAGATCACAACTGTAAGAAAAACAAAACACAAAGCAATACAGAAGTGAGTAGATTGGAAGAGAGGTGCAGCATAAGATAGGATGGGCAAGGAAGAATTTTTGAAGAGGTGATGTTTTATTTTATTTGAAATGTTTATTTATTTATTTTGAGGTGGGGTGGAGGGACAGAGAGAGAGAAGAGAAAATCCCAAGCAGGTTCCGCACTGTCAGCACAGAGCCCTACGCTGGGCTCAATCTCATGAACCTGTGTGATCATGACCTGAGTAGGAATCAAGAGTTGGATGTTTAACCAACTAAGCCACCCAGGCACCTCTGAAGAGGTGACATTTTAGATGAGTGAGACCTAGCTCTTCAGAGTAAAGGCTGGTTGGGGGAGTCATAGCAGAGCACAGCAGAAATTAGCTTCACCCATATGGATACTTTAGCTCACAAACTAATTCCTTACAAAGCTAACTTCCATATTCTGCATAGAGTGGACACTTAATAAGTATTTTTAAGATCAGAATGATGGGTGGCAGGGGAGAGTTACCTGGGTGCCTAAGTCGGTTGAGTGTCTACATCTTGGTTTCAGCTCAGGTCATGATCCCAGGGTCATGGGATAGAGCCCCATGTGGGGCTCCACGCTGAGGATGGAACCTGCTTAGGATTCTTTGTCTCTCTCCCTTTGCCCCTCCACCTCCTCCTAAAAAAAAAAAAAAAGAAAAAGAAAAAGAAAAAGAAAACCACAACCTAAAGACCAGAATGAGAGGAGAGGGCAAGTCTAAATGGCACCTAGAAGGTATACTGCAGAAGAGTGGTGAGGCGGGGAGGTGTTGTTTTGTTTTCAATTTTGTCTGTAGGAAGCAAATCATTTTCTACTACTCAGATATACTTTCTGACAAGACTCAGAATGAAACAAATGTATTGTACTCGTTGTACTGATCAAATAGTTGGAAGCAAATCTTAAGCCATTTTTAAACTTCTATGGTAAGCAAAAGCGCAAGAGAGAGAAAAGAACCCTGAAGTGGGAATTAGGAAACCTCTATTCTGTTCCCAAATTTCGTCCTAACATTCTGTGCAAATGTGGCAAAGTCATTTCAACTTTTTGCACCTCAATTTCCTCTCTATAAGGGGGAATTTGGATTATATAATCTCTGAGGTGTTTTTCTGGTATGTGGAATATGTGGGGGCAGAGGAGAACGGGAATCAGAGGAGGTACGGGCAGGGCACCACAGACATTGATCAGATAAGGAGATTCCATCCACTGGGTGATTTCTCTGGGACACATATTGCTTTCCCATCTTTACATCTACTCTGGTGCTTTTCACATTCAGCTCCTTTTCTAACATCTTTCCCTCCCTCCCTTTATTTACCACAATATCGGCGACTCCTGAGAGATCAATAAAGTAGGATTCAAATATACCAATAGCCAGAGTTAAAATACTACATCAGTTTCTTTCTCTCTCTCTCTTTTTGAAAAATAAAAATCCTACTTATGAGCAAATTAGCTTTACATATCACCTCCTTGCATTTAGGAAGATAGAATAAGTGGATTTTTCTTTAAAAGGGCATCAAGACAATCCAGTTCTACTCTTTCTTTTTAATGTTTATTTATTTATTTTTGAGACACATAGAGAGAAAGAGAGTGAGAGAGAAAGAAAAAATGTGAACAGGGGAGGGGCAGAGAGAGAAAGGAAGACTGAGAATCCCAAGGAGGCTCCACACTGTCAGCACAGAGCCCAACACAGGGCTTGAACCCATGAACTGTGAGATCATGACCTGAGCTGAAATCAAGAACTGGATGCTTAATCAAATGAGTCATCCAAGTGCCCCAATCCAGTTCTACACTTAAAAAAATTATACAAGCATGCATAGGTCCATTCGATTTGATATTAGAAGGAAGAATTTTCCTATATTTCGGGGAGTAGAAGATAACGAGTTCGGTTTGGTACAAATAATGTCTGAAACAGTGTTGTTCTCCTTCCTATAAATACAGACTATAAATCTTATTAATCAGACTTCATTTCCTTCTTTTGTGAATGTAAGATTTTAATTGTTCCAATCCCTTCCCTGTTGATTTCTTGCTACAATTTTACACAGCAGCAGGCCACCTCTTCTCTTTTCCAGAAATACATTAGCACAATTCCATAGTCCTAAATAATGTATTTTTTAATTGACTAAGAAAAAAAAAAAGAGGAAATCAACTCTGAAGTTCAAGGACCTAAAAATAGTCTTCCCCGAAAGGATACACATTTACTCATTGGAAGCTAATGGTAATGAGCTTTTCTTTCACGACTAAGAAACAAAATCTCAAGATTCCATTTTTAAGAATGCTTATCGACAAAGAATCAACATATTGATTTGAGAACACAATTTACCTATACCAAAAATTTTAAAAATTGGAAGGAAAATTTTTTTACCGCCTGGTCACTGAAAGTCAACATCTAATATACACTTAGGTACCCATAAAGGACTATTTTCCATAATATGGTACGTATGAAAAATGCATTCAGTGAGATTCAAAGAACCTTAATTTGAGTCCCTGTTCATTGATCACTGCATGATTTTGAATAAATCATTTAATTCCTTTGGGTCTCATTTTTCACATCTGTAAACAGTTGTAGAATAGTTGAGGGTGCTCAGTAAAATCATTTTATGGTCCTATAAAATAAACCTTTAAATATCTCTTAATAAAACATATATACTTTGCAAGTGTTTTATTTAAAATATGGAGATAGTATAGAGCTGTGTGTACAACACATTAGCTACCAGCTACACATGGCTATTTTAATTTAGAATGATTAAAAATAAAATAAATTCAGTGCCTCAGGTACACTAGCCATATTTCAGATGCTCAAAACCCTATACGTAGTCAGTGGTTAACAGACAGCAAAGATAAAGAATATTTCCATCATCACAGAAAGGCCTATTGGGCAGTGCTATTACAAAGGGACAGAAAAAGCACTGTATAATCTTTATGGAGCTCTAAAACAAATGTTTCTTTCATTCCTTCAACTGGCCATTCCAACAGACATCAATCCATGTATCAACATCCATGGGTACAGTTTTCAGTCAGTTATAAATATGTCTGCTTTTTACCATTAACCCATCAACTTTCTCCTTTTTGTTCATAAGAATGTCATGGGAGATATTATCAAATGCCTTGCTGAAATCCAAGTGCCCAATGTCTGTTGGAACAGACACGTGTAACTCTACTGAAGGAAACAGAGGAGAAAAGGCTCTTCTGTCATGGTCCCTTATTAAACTTTTGCCAGTCCCTCATGCCACCTATTCTAAGCAATCAGTGCCATGCTGAATGATCCCCTTTTAACTAGAAAAGAAATCAGACTACAGATATTTCTCTTCTTTTTCTAGTGTCTCTCGTACGTCCCTTGACTCCTCAAAGATCACTGATGATGGTCCAGTCCTTTCTTCATATGCATGGCCATAATTTGTATATCTTAAATAATTTTAAACTGAGTTAAAATGAGGTGTTTCTTTTGGATTTTAGCATTCTTTTCCATGAATGTTCTACTTACTCAATTTTGAAAATAATATTCACTGACAGTTTTTTCTTTTTTCTCTGTTAGTTCAGTTTTTCCTTTTTTCTGTTAGTGTTACACCATTAGAACCCCCTTCCTACTCTTCTTTCTCTAAGCAACTATAAATATAATTTTGTTAATTTTATCCTTAGAATTTTTTCTTGCAAATTTCAGTAAATTTTCCTATCTGCCAGACTCATTATACTCATCCTTAGCTATAATAAGCTTGTGTTTGTTAAGACCCTCAGTGGCAAGAAGCAGAAGTTCACTTGAGCTACTCTAGCAACAGAAGTTTAAAAACAAATGGATATAGGGGCACTCAGGAGGCTCAGTTGGTTAAGCATCTGACTCTAGGTCTAAGCTCAGGTCATGATCTCACAATTCATGGATTTGAGCCCTGCATCAGGCTCTGAACCATCAGCACAGAGCCTGCTTGAGATTCTCTCTGCTCCTCCCCTTCTTGTGCATATGTGCTCTCATGCTCTCTCTCTCTCTTGCAAAATAAATAAACTTTAAAAAAAGTTTTCTTTCTTTAAAAAAAAAGAAAAAATGGATATGTCCACCCAAACAAACTGCCTATATTCATATATATGAATATATATTGTATATACGAATACACCCATTTCCTTTAGTCAGGAAGGACTAAAACTGAAATCCAACAATCTTCCTCTTGCAAAGAAGCCAAAAGTATTGATGGCTGATAAAACTGATAATATAAGGAAAGTTGGAAACAACAAAAAGCTAACAATTAAAATATTTATTTGAAATCATACTCATAAAAATAAATATTTTTTTCAGACCTGTCACTATCAAGAGTAACTCAATGAAAGTAGCAGTACTTTTATACTCTTCAAGCAAACTTATAATGGGTTTAGAAATCTATTATTTCCAGGGTGCCTCAATCCATTGAGCATCTAATTCTTAATTTTAGCTCAGGTCAAGATCCCAGGGTCATGGGATCAAGCCCCATGTCATCAAGCTCCACGCTGAGTATGAAGCCTGCTTAAGGTTTTCTCTTTCTCTTCCTCTGCCCCTCCCCCCATTCCCGCAAGTGCTTTTTCTCTCCAAAAAAGTAAAAAGAAATCCATTGTTTCTAAAAAGTAAGACTTGCTTCCAAGAAATCTAGAGGGCAAAAGAACCAATTTAGAGGTCTCTCACTGACCAAGCTTTATCTATTTGAGCAAATAACAATAAAATTGAAATAAGCTAGATGTATAAAAAGTCATGAGCCCATAATGATACTCGGAAGAGAAAAATTAATGTAAAGAATACCAAAATGTAGTGATACAAACAAAGAGTGAATACAATAAATAATTGAACTTTTATTGATTTTAACAAGTTTGAAAGAAATAATACATATAGAGATTTATTCTTCTAGAAGCATATGTCTGTCTATAAATTATACATATGTATCAGTTTCTCTTCATATCAGCAGGAAAGAGTGAACTAACGCATGTAAGCCAAAGAGCATTAAAGAAAGTAATATATGTACATGAATAGAAAGAACAAATCTGCATGGTTCACTGTTTTGACCAAGTAGAATGAAAGCCCTGAAGCTGATTAGTTCTGACAACAGCGTATGTTCCAAAATGATCAATTAGCCCAACATTCTAAAGAAGCAAGAAAATTATACATAATCACATCTTTACCTCTCAGGGAATCAAACCTGTAATTATAATAAGTATACTAATTATAATAAATTATAATATGAAATACATATTTTATATCAAACAATCATGGCAATATGGTAAGTTATAAACTTCGTGCTATATAAAATAAAGAATGGATCATTTGCCAAAAAAGGAAACAAAATTTTACTTCTTCCTTGCCAATTTGGATGCCTTATATGTCTTTTTGTTGTATGATGGCTGAGGCTAGCACTTCCAGTACTATGTTAAATAACAGTGGTGAGAGTGGACATCCCTGTCTTGTTCCTGACCATATGAGAAAAGCTCTCAGTTTTTCCCCATGGAGGATGATATTAGCTGTGGATTTTTCTTTTATGATTTTTATTATATTGAGGCATGATCCCTCTAAACCTACTTTGTTGAAGGTTTTTATCATAAATGGATGTTGTACTTTGTCAAATGTTTTTTCTGTATCTGCTGAAATGATCATATGGTTCTTATCCTTTCTTTTGTTAATGTGGCATATCATGTTGATTGATTTGTGAACAATGAACCATCCTTGCAACCCAGAAATAAATCCTACTCAATCAAGGTTATGATTTTTTAAAGGTATTCTTGAAATATTTTTGCAACTATTTTATTGAGAATTTTGCATTCATGTTCATCAGGGATATTGTCCTATAGTTCTCTTTTAGTGGGGTCTTTATCTGGTTTTGGTATCTGAGAAATGCTGGCTCATAGGAGAAATTTGGAAATTTTCCTTCCCGTTCTATTTTTTGGAATAGTTTCAGAAGAATATGTATTGACTCTTCCTTAAATGTCTGGTAGAATTTGGTTGTGAAGCCATCTGGCCCTGGACTTTTGTTTTGGGGGAGATTTTTAATTATTGATTTCATTTCTTTGCTGGTTATCAGTCTGTGCAAGTTTTCTATTTCTTTCTGCTTCAGTTTTGGTAGTTTATACGCTTCTAGGAATTTATCCTTTTCTTCCACATTGTCTAATTTGTTGGCATATAGTTTTTCATAATATTCTTTTATAAGTGTATTTCTGTAAAGCATTCCACATCAGCAATGAAGAAAGTAAAACTTTTACTATCTGAAGATGACATGATAGTCTATAGAGAAAACCCAAAAGACTCCACTAAAAAAACTGCTAGAACTGACACACGAATTTATTAGAGTTGCAGCATACAAAACAAACCTACAGAATTGTTTCATTTCTACATACCAATAATGAAGTGACAGAAAGAGAAATTAAGAAATCAATCCCATTTATAATCTCACCAAAAACAGTAAGATGACCAGGGATAAACCTAATCAAAGATGTGAAAGAACTATACTCTAAAAATGATGAAAGAAACTGAAAATAACACAAAGAAATGGAAAGATATTCCATGCTCATAGATTGAAAGAACAAATGTTATTTAAATTACTATACTACCCAAAGCAATGTACACATTTAATGTAATCCCTATCAAAATATCAACAGCATTTTTCACAGAGCTAGAAAAAACAAACCTAAAATTTGTAGTGAACCACAAAGATCCCAAATAGCCAAAGCAACCTTGAAAAAGAAAAGCAAAGCTGGAGACATCAAAATTCCAGACTTCAAATTATATTACAAAGCTGTAGTGATCAAAATAGTATGGTACTGGCACCAAAACAGAAACACAGATCAATATAACAGAACAGAAAACCGAGAGATGAACCCAAAATTATATGGTCAGTTAACCTTCAAAGCAGGAAAGATTATCCAATGGGAAAAAGATAGTCTCTTCAACAAATGGTACTGGGAAAACTGAAAAACAACATGCAGAAAATGAAACTGGATCACTTTCAAACACCAAATGCAAAAATAATTTCAAAATGGATTAAAGACCTAAGTGTGATATCTGAAACCATAAAAATCCTCAAGAAGAACACACAGGCAGTAACCTCTTGACATTGGCAATAGCAATTTCTTTCTAGATATGTTTCCTGAGGCAAAGGAAACAAAAGCAAAAATAAACTATGGGGACCTCATCAAAATAAAAGTCTTTTGCACAGCAAAGGAAACAATCAGAAATGTTATATGCATTGTTGAGACTTCATTGAGATAAAAATCTTCTGCACCGTGAAGGAAACAATCAACAAAACTAAAAGGCAAACTTTGGAATGGGAGAAATTTGCAAAACGACATCTCTGATAAAGGGTTAGTATCCAAAATATATAAAGAACTTATCAAATTCAACATCTAAAAAATGAATAATCCAAGTTAAAAAATGGGTAGAAGTAATGAAGAGACATTTTTCCAAACAAGACCTACAGATGGCCAACAGACATATGAAAAGATGCTCAACATCCCTTATCATCAGGGAAACACAAATCAAAACTACAATGAACTATCACCTCATACCAGTCAGAATAGCTAAAATTAACAACACAGTAAACAACAGGTGTTGGCCAGGATGTAGGGAAAGGGGAACCCTCTCCCACTGTTGGTGGGAATGCAAACTAGTGCAGCCATTGTGGAAACAGTAAAGAGGTTCCTCAAAAGTTACATATAGATCTACCCTTCCATCTACCAATTGCACAACATGGTTTTTACCCAAAGAATACAAAAGTACTATTTAAGAGGATACATGAACCCTGATGTTTATAGCAGCATTATCTACAATAGCCAAACTATGGAAACAGCCCAAGTGTCCATCAACTGATGAATGGATAAAGAAGATGTAGCATATATACACCCACACTCACACACACGCACACACACATGCATGCACACACACACACACATACATACATACATACATATATCTCCAATGGAATATTATTCAGCCATAAAAAAATGAAATCTTGGGGTGCCTGGGTGGCTCACTTGGTTAAGTGTCTGAATCTTGATTGCGGCTTGGGTCATGATCTCATCATTCATGAAATCGAGCCCCATGTCACGCTCAGTGCTGACAGCCTGGAGCATGCTTCGGATTCTCTCTCTTCCTCCCTTTTTGCCCCTTCCCTCCTCACACACTCTCTCTTTCTAAAATTAAATAAATAAACATTTTTAAAAAAAAGAATGAAATATTACCATTTTCAATGACATGGTTGGAGCTAGAGAGTATTATGCTAAGAGAAATAAGTCAGAGAAAGACAAATACCATATGATTTCATTCACATGTGCAATTTAAGAAACAAAGCAAATGAGAAAGGGGGGAAAAGAGAGAGGCAGACCAAGAAACAGACTCTTAACTATACAGAACAAACTGATGGTTACCAAAGGAAAAGTGGGTGGTGAGATGGGTTAAATAAACCATAAATGGGTTATGGGAATTAGGAGTACATTTGTGATGAGCACCAGATGCTGTATGAAAGTATTGAATCACTATATTGTATGTCTGAAATTAATATTACACTGTATATTAACTAACTGGAATTTAAATTAATAAAGAAAGAACAGGTGCACCTGGGTGGCTCAGTCAGTAGAGCATTCTTCTCTTGATTTCAGGTAAGGCCATGACCCCAGAGTCATGGGAACAAGTCCCACATTGGACTGTGCTGACAGCATGTTGCCTGCTTGGGATTCTCTTTCTCCCTTCCTCTCTTTGTCCCTCCCCTGCTTGTGTTCTCTCTACAGGAAAAAGATTCAATTCATTTGAAACACAAACTTGCACCCCAGCTTGTCTGATATAATATTTTTAACACGTATATTGGTAAGATTACCAAAACAACTTGAAGAAAATATAAAAATTTATCTGATTAAACATATGAAACCCTAAGAAATTTTAATTGCTGAAACCAGTAAAAAGAGATGAAGCCAAAAAATAAAAACAAAATTAATCAGAAGGTGTTAGTAATTTTTATACTGTCCTTGGTAAAGGGACCTTAAGAAGATCTGTAATTATTGTTATTATGTATGTTTTCATCTGCCATTTCAGGAATTTGAAATTCCTGAATCCCACCACAGTTAATTCATAATAGCAGTTTAAATTGTTTGAAGGGCTTTAATCAAAATTTGTAATCAATATCTAAATTCACTCAACAAAAAATAGTTTCCTACATAAATAAGAGAATAACTGAGAATTAAACAAAATACAAAGAATAGTGACAGTTCCTTCCCATACTCAAAAACCCACTGACATTTTAAACAGTATGCATTCTTCTATGTTCTATGTCATCTCATCTCTTTGCTTGTGTTTCTGTTTCATTCTTTCTAACTGGCTTTCTATGCCCTTCAGTAAACAAGGCACAGAGAAGATGGCCGCCCAGAACTCCCATGTTCCTATACTATACAGTTCGAGCTATTTATTCTCTCACTAATCAGTGTCTAGAGGAAAGAATTCTTTCTACTAATGGTTGGGCCAGATTCTCTTCCCAGTTCCAACTTGCTGTTCCCAGGAGGTACAATTACACTGTAGGAAGATGGCTGCCAGGAAGCCATGGCCAGAGATACAAGAAAAGGGTAAGGACATCACTGCAAGATGGAAAGATACCCCCAAATATATCTACTTTATCCCAATAAGCCTAAACTGGTTAAGCGAACACTCTCTGACTTGCTGCCTTTTCTTTGGATCCTAACGTTTTTTCTTTTTGAAATTATCATAATTAGAAACTGTTTTTGAGAACTGGCAACCCTCTTGAGTCGTCTTTTACCTCAAAATTCTCTAACTGAGGATTTCCAATATCTGACTACTTAAATTCTGGGGTTCAAATCTGACTCTGACCAAACTTCTCATCCCTATTGCAAACTCTAAGAAGTATCGATAAATATCCAAGGTTGTATTATGGGCCTAAAAGGGCAACTTAATTTAAATAAGAACAGAGAAAGCAGCATATGTCTCAATAATTGTACCTTCAAAAGTTAGATCATAAAGTCAGAAATCCCAAATGGCTTTGTCTAACCAATTCACATCATTAAATTGATGGTTTAATAAAATCTAGCAACAGAAAACAATGAATAAGTATAAATAAAAAACATAAATGACAGGTTCTGACTTCATCAATGACATTTTTCCCATTTCCCTGAAAATAATAGCAGTCATAAACCATTATGGAGTTCCACTAATATGCTTCCAGACTACATGACAGTTTTATATTCAAATTTACTTCCCCTGCAAATTTCTTCAACTAATTAAACTTCCTAAAGGTAACTGAGGTAAAAGAGAGCAGAAAACTATTTTTTTCTTATTGTTTATTCCTTAATTGCACATGTAATGAGGCAAAACCAAAACAGTGCACCTTGAAATGTGTTTTTTAATGAGGCCTTTCCTTGGCTTTAGTACTAATGCTTTTGTTCTTATTACTGGGTATTGCTTTGTGGCTAATACTTCACAACCACGGAAACATCCGTGATCAAAATAGACCTGATGTTCATTAATAGTGTCTTTTGCAAATTAAACTTGAGTTAGGACAGCCACGCTTCTAGATAATGTATTAGAAAATGTTCATTTCATATAGCAGTCTTCGTGCTAAATTACTTAAGTCAATAGGCACTTAAAAATTTTAGTCTCAAAGCAAGCTATTTATTCAATATAATATATATTTTGCATTTTCAAAAAAAAGAATGTGGAAACTTATTTTTATTATAAAAATAAATATTTTCATTTAATTATTTTTGAAGCTTTTTTTATAGCATGATAGCCACAGAGCATTCATTCAATCAGTATCTGGTAGGCCTACATTTGCCATAGTTGGAGACGGTATGTCAAAGTAAGAGAAAAAGAGTCAATTACAAGAGTGTGCTAGAGCTAATTTATATTGGCTGGAGAGTGCAAATTGTTACATTGTTAGGAATTCTGTAAGTTACTTGTTAAATAACAACCATTAGTAAATGTTAAAGTAAATACTCAACAAAGGAGGAACAAAAAGGGAACTTCCTCAACCTAAAAAGGGCATCTGTGAAAATTCTACAAAATCATACTTAATGATGAAAGACACTTCTACTCACGTTCAGTGATTCACACTGGTGCATTGAAACTGACCATGGTGAAAGTATATATACCACAGAAATCAGCAAATGCCAACAAATATGGACTTAATTTATCATTTTCTTGACAAGTGAAACTAATAATAATACAGATTAAACATAAGAGTTCATTGTGCACAAGAAGTTTAGGAAATATCCTGCCAGTATTTGAAAATTATGACCCAATCCAGCAAAGAAATCACTGACATCATTGACAAAAGAGTAAATTTCCAGCACATGTCCTCACTTTCATATCATTCATTATTATACATGAATATATGAACCAACATTTATGTCAGAACTACACTCATTCATCAACTGCAACCACAACTTGGCTATGGATACAAGAATTTGGAAGAATATCAATGAGAGCATTCTGTGAGAATCAACTGACTGTATGGAATTTATAATAAAGAGTATTGTATATTTTATTATTAATTATAAATTGGGTGTTACATATCTTTATGCCAATAAAATATATAACAAACCTGTGTATATATGTTATATATGCAGTTTGGAGATCCAGTTTTCATTCATTTACCAGCACATAACTGGTTTTAGTGTTATATTCCTCAAGGAAACAGGTCTAGCATTTGACAAACAATTGCAGTGTTAGTCTAATTGTACAACTGGATTTTATAATTTCTAGATATAGAAGTTATGTTGACAAGTAAAATGTTCCCTCTTTAAACCTCCAAGGTCTCCATCTTTTCCTAAAAAATTATATGGACCAGTTCTGCAATGACTCCAGCTTACTGTATATAGACAGAGTAGAGAATTTATTTGGGCTTTTTGAAGGTGTACACTTGGCATACATATGTACAAGAACTGTTGTGGAGCATCTGGGTAGCCCAGTCAGTCTGACTTTGGCTCAGATCATGATCTTGCAGTTTGTGAGTTTGAGCCCTGCATCGGGTGCTGTGCTGACAGCTCAGAGTCTGGAGCCTACTTCAGATTCTATTTCCCCTTCTCTCTCTGCCCCTCCCCTACTTGTGCTTTCTCTCTCTTTCAGAAACAAATAAACAAAAAAAAAAATTCAACAAAAATTAAAAAAAAAAAAACTATTCTCTTTTACTCAGACACTCCAAAGGGCCACACATCCACTGCACAAACCCAAAATAAGCAAGTTATAAATATCCTAGGGCATTCGTGAAATCTCTTAACTCATTTCTTTCAGCCCTTATTAGACCACTATTCCCCCCAACTCAAAACTCTCTGGCTCCACATCCTAATTCTAATGCTGATCTTAGGCCTTGAACTGGAATTTATCCTAATTTCCACGGCAGTTGACTCGGTTCTCCATGGAATACCCGGGCATGGCTTTCCCCTTCTAGAATTAACACCTTACTCCTTTTCCAAAATTCTAGACACTGACTTCAATGTAGTAACACGGGCTCCTATTTTCACATCAGATGCATTTGCAAGCCTTCACTGGGGTTTCTTTCTTTTTTCCCAACCAAAATTTCTTTGATCATTTTTAAAAGGATTCAGAAAACTGCCTCTTACTCTATTCTTATGTAACTCCCTGCTATCCCAACCTAGAATGCCATCATTTGTCTATTTTGGTTTTCAAAGCAAAGTTTAGCATTTTGTCAAGTATGAAAAATCAGTGCACTCCGAAATCATCCTTTCTTTGCTCTCTCCTACCTAAAGAGGAAACATATTTCTTTCTCCTGCAATTTATAACTACTTTTTATTTTTCTTTTTTTCTTAAAAATTTTTAATGTTTATTTATTTTTGAGAGAGAGAGAGAGAGAGAGAGAGAGAGCGAGCACATGCAAGTGGTAGAGGGATAGAGAGAGAGAATCCAAAGCAGGCTCCAGGCTCTGAGCTGTCAGCACAGAGTCGCACACGTAGCACAAACCCACAAACCACAAGATTATGACCTGAGCTGAAGACAGACACTTAACCAACTGAGCCACCCAGGCGTCCCTACTTATATTTTTCTATTCCTACACCCCTATGTAACTTTATATGCCACTCCTGGACTATACCTAACTTCTGGACTTCTTTGAAACAATGTGACACTTTAGTGTATTTCTCCCAAGGATTTCAAATTACATTTTTATCAATATAATATTTAGTTTTACTGTCCCTCCAGCAGAGAATAGTATAGCTGGTCCCCCAAAGGAGACAGATACCCTTAGAAAAAGAAAAAACAACCATAAATGAAAAACAAATATGTTTTGCTTTATTGAATTATCATACACTTTTTAAGAAACTGAAATTATTAGTCATTCTGTAAAGATTAAAGTCAAAGAAACATAATAGGAATAAGGAAGAGGAAAAAAATAAAGTTTCTAGAAAGAGAAAAAGCTTGCATTTCTTGGTTTTTCACCCAATAAGCAAATAAGAGACTGTTTAATACATTCACTTGATGACCTTTAAAAGCAACCATCTTCATGTATGGCATTAAAAGCACATAATGAGATTAGTATTTAGAGATTGTCATAAGAATAGGTCAAGTTAGTCACAAGAATATTTTCATTTTGGTTCACTGTATTTTCTGTCACAGTATTTTGCAAGGCAATGTGTGATTGGTTTAAAGGAAGTGGAGCAGTGAGAGTACTCCCTTGACCTTTTATCTCATTTTCTCCCTCACCTGGAGGTAACTGTCAATTAGCATGGTCCATATCAGACTCAGACATGTAAGTAAACAGAAGGTCTTTTGGAATGGCCTAGAGAAAGGAAACTGAAATCATCATAATTTTCAGAATTTTCAAAAGATCTTTAAGACTGTCTGCCAGTACACGAAAAGCAGGGTATGCCTCCAAATCAACCTATTCATCAAGGGTCATTTCAATGCCACCTGTCAGGAAGCTGACAATAATGATGGCTGCTGAAGTGATCTCTCCTTCCGTAGAACACACCTAGAGCACTTTCCTGGCACTTTAATCATAGGCATTGAAAGCCTCAACTATTTCGGTAAGTGGAAAGGTCCAAGCCAAGTGATTCTACTCAGCCAACCTGGACAAGTCTATAGAAAACCTTTGGAACTTTGCTGTCTCAGCACCAAATAAAGGTTTGGGAACTTTCCCACTCATCCAGTTAGGATATCTGAGTGGATATCCTAGGAACCCATAAATTTTTAAAAGCTGCTCAAGCAATATCTGGAAATGAAAAGTACTGGAGAAGGGGCTACGATTTCTTCTCACAGACTTTACCTCCTATGTGATATTTGTAACTGTATGCATGAATTACCTTGATATGCATTAAAAAACAAAAATCTCTTCAGGGAATTCTAATGCGTAGGCAGATATGGAAGTTATTTGGATGGATGTGGTGTTTCCCCCTATCCTGGGATAATGCTAACTCCTCTCCAAACTTTTCCACGGAATAGTTATTGTTTTTATTTTATTTTTATTTCGATGAAAATGTGGTTTTTGAACTGTTGCAGAATATACAGAACTGTCCCTTAGGTTTCCCGATTCACCAAGCCGATTCCGTGTACCTCTGGCAGTTCTACATGTGTGTGTCCCGCAGTTCCTCTGGGAAGCTGAAGGAACACGTGATACACTGATGTTTACCACATATGGCTGTATGGTCGCAAGCCTTCATCCATACTGAAGGCTTACTAAAAGTAGGAATAGTGTCTTTTATCTCTGTATCCTCAGTCTAAATAAGGAATGTCATGTAGTTTTTAACCCTCAATTATTTGATGATTAATAAATATTATAAGATATAAAAGGCAGTGATTGCTCATTGCATCTCCTTGCACACTCCACAGTGCCTAACATAATAAATTTGTTGCTTATTTAAGAAGTATAAAATGCAGGTAAAAGTTAATCACTATTTTATGTGTTTGAAAAAGAGATGTTTTGGGAATTAGAGGACCTAACCAAATTAAAGATTTTACATTTTTTTAAATTACAGAATTCTTCAGAATCTGTTGAATGCTATGAGCAATCTCCATACCTACCAAACTATACATATACTTTGAAGGGATTTGTAAATTAAGTCCCCCTACAAAGCCATCCTAGATTGAAGGTAAGGGCCACTGACCAGTTCATTTCAAAGAACATCCAGCTCTAAAAACATATCCAGTCCAGGGTGCATGGATGGCTCAGTCAGTTAAGTGTCCAACTTTGGCTCAGGTCATGATCTGGTGGTTCTGAGATCAAGCCTCACATCAGGCTATGCATTGACAGCATGGAGCCTGCTTGAATCATCTGTCTCCCTTTCTCTCTGCCCCTCCCCTGTTCAAATGTGTGTACTCTCTCACATGCTCTCTCTCTCCTCAAAAATAAACATTTAAAGGGGCGTCTGTATGGCTCAGTCGGTTGAGCGTCCGACTTCAGCTCAGGTCATGATCTCGCGTTCCGTGAGTTCGAGCCCCACGTCGGGCTCTGTGCTGACAGCTCAGAGCCTGGAGTCTGCTTCAGATTCTGTGTCTCCCTCTCCCTCTCCTCTTCCCCCATTCATGCTTTATCTCTCTCTGTCTCGAAAATAAATAAACATTAAAAAAATTTTAAAAAATAAACATTTAAAAACATAAAAAATAAAAACATAAACAGCCCTGAAGAAGGGCTATGCTTATGAATATCAAGTCCCAATAGGAATCCAGACACTCAACCAATAGAAAAGTAAAAAGCCTATAAGAGACTCTCAAATACAGAAAACAAAGTGAGAGCTGCTGGAGGGGAGGTGGGTGAAGGGATGGGCTAAGTGGATGAGGGGCATTAAAGAGGGTACTTGTTGGGATGAGCACTGAGTGTCATGTGTAAGTGATGAATCGCTGGGTTCTACTCCTGAAACCAATATTATACTGTATGTTAACTAACTTGTATTTAAATAAATACATACATACATACATATATACATACATACATACATACATACATAAGAAAGGCAGCCACTTCTAAGACAAAGACTGCCCTGACAAAGTTTGGGACTCTCGGAGGTAAGTGTCTCTATGCAAAGAGATTATTTATGTCCCCAAGCCTAGATCAGCTGTTTGTGCAAGGCTGGTAGAGGGGAAGCATGTTTGCCTCAGGAGTTTATTGCAGGCAAATTATCTCTGGAAAATACTGCTAGGGAAAGTGCTGACAAGACAACATCTATATTTACACAGTTAGATATTCATTAAAGCAGAAAATGCCCACTAAATTTAGAGTGCTGCTAAGTACCAGATTCAAGAACAGACCAGTACAGAAAAGTTGGTTCAAATTTGTCCCAAGAGTGTACCAAGGATAAGTTGGGTTCCATGGCAGTAACTTCTCCCAGGTGACTCTGACTATAAGATTGTCAAATGTACCTCCTAGGAAGCGAGTCTTTTTTTTCCTAAGGGAACACAATAAGAAGGTCAGACGGTGGGATTTGATCCAGTACAGTAGCAATTATGTCTAAGGAGGGAGTTCACTCTTGATATTCCAATGCACCCCAGTGAGAGTATTACAGTCTGTATTATCTTGACATAAAATATGACCAAATGGCATTCACAAGCCCCCTCTGTGAAACAGGAAGTAGATTTCTGTGTACAAAGAGTAGTTGAACTTAGACTGAAGAGTATGCAGAGAAAAGGGGGGCTGATTTATCTTCATTCTTATGCATATAAGAAATAACTAGACCCAGGGAGGTAGGTAACTTTCCCAAGGTCATAAAATTAAGAAGTTCCTAATTCTAAATCCATGAAATTCTTACTACTCAAATTTTAATTCACAATGCAGCAGCAGCAGACTGAATGCAGATTGAAGCATGTTGGAAATGCAGAATTTCAAGCCCCAAGACAGACTTGCAGAAGCTTAATCGACATCCTAATAAGAGCCACAGAGATGTGTGTGCATGTATAAAATGTGTATGCTTAAGAAGCACTGCACCAGACAACGTGGCCTCCTCAATGTGGTCATGTTCTTATTGTTATGGTAACAATTTGGGAAGCAGGATAGAGGAAAGAATATTTGAGAGATGAGAGGAGAGGTGTTAAAAATGTATGATTTGAAAAAGTTTAGATACTTTGGAAGGGTTAAGGAAGATATGAAAAAAAGCAAAGCATGGGAGCATTGGGCCCTGAGGATTCCACTATCTTTGAAGCAAACAAAAGAAGATTCTAGGGGTGGGAGAGGCAAAAATGGAAGAAAGAGACCACAGATCCTTCTCAGTTTCCTCTACAGGTCTTATCATTAGAAATACAAATGCATTTCAATACTAGCCTTTAAAAGAACGAGTAAGATAAGTGAAAGCTTACTTATTCATCATCTGAGTCAAGCACAAATGAGCAGATTTATTCTAGGACTTAAAACTGATATTCAGAATGATGATCCCATGACATGAGAAATCTACAGAGACTAATTCATTTGTCCATTGTGTTTAGGATAATTTCAGTTATACTCCTGAATCCTCCAGTTATCTCTGTTCATTGCTGGGTCCCTAAACTGAGAAGAGTGCTTGACTTTGAGTAGGTACTTAGTAAATATTTGCTGAATGAATAAATAAATCCCTTGCAAACTGTCCTCCTTCTAGTTTCTTCTGAACTGGATACTCAGAGACCTGTTACTTCATGGAGAAGATCTGCTTGTTAAAAATTCTTTCCTTATACTCTGCCAAATTTTGCCTTCCTGCAGTCTGCACGCAACCACTCAAGTTCTGCTTCCTCTTCTATATGACCAACCTTCAGCTATAACCAATCCCAGTGCCTTTCCAATCAACCTATATATTACTAATGAATTACACTCATTTCTGTACATAACGCAGGGTTAATTCATGAAATATATGAAGTTCATGGTCACAAGACTTCTATGCCTGTTTTAGGACTATATTAAAAATGGATGGAATACATATTTAAATCCCAATTCAGGAGTTTTGAGGGCTTTGGGTTTCATGATAAATCATTTCTAGTGGTTCTGTACCCAAGACAATAAGGACAGAGGACAAGCGTGAATCATCAATGGAAAAATTCTTTAAGATACTTTCTTGAAAGGCTGCCTGGCCCACTTACCTCTCCATTCCCCACCCACTCCCTCCTACTCCTTCAGGCGTAGTTACAAAGGATCTCAGTGATTCCAAATCCTTGAGTTCAATTTTCAAGGAGGCATATTATGATTGATTTCACCATGGGCTAACAGAGAAGTAAAATCCATTGGGATCTTCTAATTACATCAACTTGGTCTCACTGTGAAGCTCCATTTGTTCTAGCAGACAAGTACTTGACCTTCATAGGTCCTTAGAACACAACGTTCTGCCTAACACCTCAGGCAAGGACATTTCACCTGAGAACCTCAAAACTGAAAGCAGATTCAGAGAAGGCAGATTCACAAGTGTGCTACAGAAGGATTTCAAAACAAACGTGCAAAAATGGGGAGGGGAGGTGCAAAAGGATGAAGGTAGGAAAATAAATAAGGCGGGATGGAGAGCACTGGTGAAAACATGCAGAAATAAAGAAATAAGGTGAAGATGGAGGAAGGAGCAAAAGGAAGGGGCCCTCAGAGACTAAAAAAGTGGTGAAGAAAAAAGAGGGAGATGGGAAGCTACTCTAAGGAAAGAGGGAAGCTGATCGTGCCTCCAGTAGAGAGTTGAGAGGGATAAAGGTAAATGGGACGTCTGTACCATAGTCCAACCTTCTCCATGTAATCAACTTTGTCGGCATATGAAAAGCTAGAAGAGCAAAGTTGGTAGTTTTGGACAACACCAACTCTTGGAAGATCAGAAATCAAGACCCACATCAATCATCTATCCTTTCATATTATAGGTGAAGAATCTGAGACCTAGAGAATGGAAGTTTCTTAATTCAGAGAAGAGATGACTCATACCGGAGTTGAGATACTAAATGCCTCACCTAAAAAGTTGTTTGTTAACAGAATTTACAGTCTTTTTCTAGCCTTTTTGAAAACAACAAAAGCAATGTGCCAAGCCTGAATAAAAATTATTTTAGGAAATAAACTATGGCCATATATAATGTCTAACTCATTGCTCTGGGGAAGCAGATGTTTCCTTTAACAGTGTGACAGAGGATGAAGATAAAACGAATTAGCACCACTAGCCCCTTTTACTATGTTCTCAAGCCAGCAGAACGATCACATCAAATAAAGACCCAAATCAGGGGTGGAAATAGTCCTATAATAAGCAATAATTTCCCCTTCCCTGATCTTAAGTTAGCCAGCTTACCATTAGGGCTTCTAAATATGATGCCTCAGCAGGAATCAGTTAATGACACTTTTTTTTTTCCACCTCAAGATAAGCAGCTCTGCACTTTGTTAGGAAATCTCACTCAGCTCTATTCAGGGAAATTGAGGTCGGATGAAATATAAGCCTCCCCTGGCAAAATAAAAAAAAAAAAAATAAAGCATTTTTTAGCTAAGTTTAATCACAAGGTTTAATATCAGCATTTCCACACATAGGTATTGCTCCTATTCACTCCTCTGAAAAAACATTTCTTTTAATCTAATCTGAAATCTTCAAATGCAGAATTAAATTCTGCCCAAGCTAATCAGGCAGAGAAAGACTGTTGAGACAAGGGATGAGATAAATATCTTTCTCTTAAGCCATAATCATTTGCAGAATTTCTCACCCAAGAGATGGGGGTTGATTTTTATTGACAGTTTTGATATAGAGATAATCAGTGTTTCGCGGATTATTTTTACAGTTCTTTGTTTCAGTTTAGTGGGTGGAAAAGCAAGCACTAATAATATTCTGGGTCGGAGGGCTTAGGCAGGTGAGCTATTTCCCAGAATCATTAGAAGGCTCCTGCCTTACAGGAAGCCATTTTATTTGCAAGTGGATAAGTATATGCATGTTTCCTTATCCATGATAAAAAAAAGTGGTGGAGGGCTAGAGCTGGGGTGAGCAACCCTCCTGTAAAGGGCAAGATGGTAAATATTTTAACCTTTGTGGGCCATACACTTATTACTTCAACTACTCAACTCTTCCACTGCAACTCAAAAGCAGCCACGATGTATAAAACATGGGCAAAACTGTGTTCCAATACATCTTTTTTCACAAAAACAAGTGACAGCTGAATTTGGTTTGTGACCTGGGCAATAGTTTGCCAACCGTGGGCTAAAGGGTTAGCAACTTCTTAAACTAGGTCTCTAAAAACACATTGAGTAGAAAACACAAAATCTCATGGTTAGAAGGACTTTTATGCAAGAATTGGATCAATTGTACATTTAGTTACCCAAATTCAACAAGAGAGAAGGAAAGAGAGAAAAAAAATTAACAACTGAGTAACAAAGAACACTAACTTACCAGTGCACTTCATTGAACCTATGCCTGGTGCAGTAGAAAGATCTACAGTAAGAGGGGAGAAAATTCATGTTTCTTTAGTCACTCACCTTCCCTAATTCTGGCCCCTCTGGAGTTCCTTGAGAACTCTGGAACTCTCTCAAACTCTCATCACATGAGCACCTTGCCCTACAAAGTGATGTTCTAGTTATAGTGTTTGAAGACACTATATCACTTTCTTGCTAGGGCACTCATAAATTACTTAATTCCGTGCCCAACTAAAGAAACAGCAATCATCTCCAAGGATAGAAGACAAAGAAGGAGCATTTAACCTACTGACAGAATTTGTGGCTCTCCATAGTGATACCTTCATGACAGATTTTTTGAAGGTGGTTGTAACTGCTGACCTTAAAAGCCTTCCTCAGCATAAAACATAATGACAGTCCATGTAGCCCAGCCCTATTCAATGCTTGAAACCCCTCTACTATGTCTTCACACAATTCACTGAGCCAATCACTGATGAAATAACTATCATAATAGGAAGCTAATCACTTTTTGAAGTGACATATTCCTTCTTTGGACCACTCTATTAGAAATTTCTTCTCCAGGTTGAGCTAAAATATCTGTCTTCCCAAAGCTTTGTTTATATTATGGATAATTCCCAAATAGAAAGTAGCCACCCACCTGGCACCACTGAAATCCATGGCCATATATTACCATTTTCAAAATTCACTTATACTGAAATTTGGGGGTAATGAACTTTGGGAATTTCCCATATATGGGGTTACTCCCTTAACTTTGAATTTTCAATCCTATTTGGTGCTAAGAGGTAAAGCAGAGTGGTGGTGGATAGAGCCAATACTGTCTTATTTGTTTCAGTTGATGCTGTGTCTGAACCATTTATTTATCTGCTCTGCCTGTGAGAAACTCATCATTTCAATAGGTTCATATTCATATAGTGGACTTCATTTGTATGTCTTAGACATTTAACATTTAGCCTTTGGGGACTTGGTTTGCTGATTTATAAGTTTAAAAACAAAAGACTGCAGCACATTCTGCAGACTGATGAACAAGTCTGTAGAATTGTCCTTGTAATTATCTCAACAGTGAGACCATTCCTCTATGCCCTATTAAACGCACTGGGACTAGATTTAGACAACTTCAAGCATAAATGATCTTCCCGTGTAAGCATGGTAACTACCTATTTCTACTGTCCGTCATCAAAATCGAAAATTCTCCTCTACTTACTAGGTGGTTTCTGAAACCCTGCTAATGGGAAATAATGCCTTTTGTTCCCTGTTTCAAGGATTAGCATGATTAAAATGCAAGCATTTATGATCTAAGCTTATATAAATATCTGAATAGCTGATATAAATCCTGAGACTAGCCTATGGGCCATAAAGGTGAATAAAGATTAGGATTATGCTGAAGTACTACATTGGTACAGAGGGCAGTATGAGGAAAACAGACCTGGAAGAATCGGAATACTTAAAATAAACTTAGCCTCATTTACAAATTAGCCTGGACAAAACAATGAGAAATGGAAAAGGAAGAAAAGGATTGATCCAAGAAGGCATCTGGTCATTTATCAGATAGTCTACAAGGATAGTCCATTTTCTAAAACAGAAGTGACAGTATATGGATCCACTTCATAACCCACCTTACAAACTGGTTTTGCACAAACCACTTTCACATCTTTAAATCAAACTGCCCACAAGCTGATGGACAAATGCTTCATGTGGCCCGTGGCTATGCTAAAGGCAGCAAGAAAGATTAGGGATTCTGCCCACTCTCTACACCCTACCTTACTCCACTCCAACCCCTCAAACAAAACCTTGGAAACTCAACTCCAAAACCACTGTTGAGTAATATAACTGTTACTGATGGATTCATGGATAGACAGAAGGAATATTTCTAAAATTCTCTTCAAAACCGTAATCTCGCTCCTGGACAAGTGTCCCAGTTTCTCCAACTTACCTTTTCCCCAGAGATACTTAAAACCCTGTTATCTTGCAATCTCCACCCAACACAATAAAAGATAGTTGTATTGCATTAGCCTAGCAAAATCCTAGTCCTTAATCAAATCTTGGTCTTCTGGGTATTCAGAAGTAAGGCCCTGCGAGGTTATCTCTATAGTCACAGATGATCCTCACAATCCTGGTGGGAGGCAATAAGGTCACAGTTTTAGCCTCATTTTATTACCAAGGAAATTGGAGCCTAGGTTAGACTTGCTCAGAGTCTCAGATCCAATTGTATAATTTGAATAAAAATCCATCCATTTCTTTCTTCAACTTCAAAGAATCCAGTAGTGCACTGGATGCTAGTGATCCGAGTCTACTTAAATATGATGACAAATGCTACTCAGAAGTAAACATGCAAGGGCACAGTGCCCAGCCTTATCTGGGGACTCCTAAAAGGTTTTTTTAAGGAAGAGATGACTCCTGAGCTAGGATGCTATAGAAGGTACGGAGGTATTAGGTGAAGAAGTAGGGCAAGGATATTCCAGAGAGAATTGGCAGCATGTGAAGACATAGCAGATTCTAGGCTTGATTTAAATGTCTCTATTCTCTTTCACAAACCATCATATAAAATAATCCTAATCCCTGTGATACTCACCCAACCAAGAACCCACTAGGAAGTTCTCCACTCATGAGTAGAATTTCTCATGACATCTATCCATTTCTTCTTTCATTCAATTAACACTTAATGAATTATCACTCTAACATAAATAATAAAATATAGAACACGTAATGAGCACCTACTATGTGCCAGCCATTTTATATACACTATTTCATTTGATCTTGCCACATAACTGCAAGGCAGGGAGTATCTCCATTTTTTAATCTCTATTTTATAATAAATATATGAGGCTTATTGCCATTAAGTTAGTTGTTGAAGGCCACACAACTACGAAGTAAATTAAACAGAATTCAACCTTTGAGTCTATCTGTCCCCAAACCTAGGCTTTTCCCAGGATTTCACATTGCCTCATTCATCTACTCAAAAAAAAAAAAAAGTTTGTTCATTGCCTTCTATGCACTCTCTGCTATGGAAAACAGGTCCAGAGACTCAGAATTTTTAAATAGGAAATTTCTAAGAACTTCACTGTAGAAACCAAAGACAAAGTTGCTTATCTGCCAATCGCTGGGTAACCACCATATCCCTGTTCCAGCACACATCAAAATTACTGCTTTCTTTTATACATGAGTGCAACTTAATAAGCAAGACCCTCTCTGAAAATTGCCTTGTGGTCAGCAGGGAAGGAAAGTCACTGTGAACCTAGGTAGGTGAAAGACCTATGACACTCAGCAGATGGACCTTTCACTTTTATGTTGGCAAACTTCAAAAAGGCCATTTGAAAAGAACACAGATGACATTCATTCAAAGGGGTGACAGAGTTTGTCTAGGAAAACATTAGACACCTATCACCTTGTTGAGACCTCAACTTTCTTTCTGTGACTCCTGACATGAAGCATGCTTTTGTGATGGAAACTCTGGCTTTTTCTCTGGCTTCTCTGGAAGCTGACATCTAGGTTGCATAAGGCACTCTGCTAAGGCTTATAGACAGAGGGAGACAGTCCTTCCGTGTGACCTTTCCATGCTAGACATGGACTTAGGAGTTTTTGAAGTAAAGGGAATAGATGAAGAGACCACTCCTTCCCTCCTGGCAGTAGTAAGTTACAGAAAGGCCATGCTCATGCTGAAGAAATAGCAGTTGTACAAACTGTACTTCCAAGATTTACTGGTGGTGGCATCTTCGGAACAATTCAATGTCTGGATTTGGGAGATAGTTTCAAACCTGGTCCTCAGACTTCTCAAAAAATCTGTGTTCCCCAACATTCACTTAACAAACTCGTGCATACCCAGCTAGAGTCAGCCTCTGTCTCTTGCAGATATGAACTCTGATGCAATGGACATTTCAGGGTTGGTCTGCTCAGAATTGTTTAGCCTTTTTTTTTTTTAGGAATATCACAACAAAAATCAGTTTGCCCATCAGAGAGGCTCCCCCTATGCGTCCCCTCCACACATACTCTTTACAGTTGAGCACCAGGTTAATAATTGTATCCTGTTCCCTTGAATACAAGAAGTAGTCTAGGTGTGAAATGTGACCCAAGCTGGGCCCAACAGTCTGACTGGGGATTCTTTTTTAGTCTGCAACTAAGAAGGAAAACCAGTACACCAGAGAATAAGAGTAACTCAGCTTGCTAAGTATAAAATGGCAAAGTGCCATTGCCTTCTTACCAGCATAATGTCAGCACATCTGACGTAAGGGTTCCTGCAGAATGGAAGAAAAAAGTCAGAGGTAGTTTAAGCTGGCCTATCCCTCTCATTTAACAAATGAAGAACTTTAGGCCCAGAGAGAGGAAGAGACTTACCCAAGACTACACTGCTTTCAAAAGCCAGAATACAAATTCTCTCCACCTCTTATCAACACCTGCACACCCCTTTTCTATCCCCTACCGTGATTTAACCTCATAGCACCAATTAGTACCTAATCTAGGTTATACGTATTTACTAGAAGAGGCTAGACAAAGGTGGGTTTTGTTTTCCACTGCATCTTCAGTGCATGGAACAGTATCCAGCATAGAGTAGACGCTGACTACATATTCCTAAATAAATTAATAAATGAGTTTTTCCTAGTTCCCAGTTAGCTAAGTGCAAACTTGAGTGATCGATGCTAGTGATTATAAAATGTATGTACCTTCACATGCAAATACATGCCATCATGAAAACATGTGCAGAGCCTATTATGTTTTTCAAAGTTGATCCAGAACGAAGCCTTGGACACAGTTTACCTGAATCTTTGAGTAGCTAAAGCATCTTCTGGAGTCTGGAGGCCAAATTCTTACATACCATTCTACTGGCTATGAAATTAATCAATAACCCCTTGCTCTCAGGTGTGTCCACCCATTTACTTGCCTGGTGTTTATTCTTCTCACAGGGATAATTCATAGAACAATAATTGGTTGTTTAGCATCACAGACCTTTCCAATCTCATATTCCCCCTTCTCTAGCTTACCACTAGACCAACTCCTAGAGTATGGTTATCATGTTCTTGGAGTTAGTTGCATTTAATGGAAGGTGCCTTTCTTTACCTTTCCCCCAACTCATTCATATAGTACTAGCCCATGGTATTCTGTTGAGGCTGCTTTCCAAATGGGCTATTTATAATTTGTGAGATTATGATGGAGTATTTATCAATACTCTGGTCATCATCCTCCTACCTTTCATGCAGGAAGAAGTAATTTACTCTAACCCCAAACTATTTTTAAATCAATACTTCTCACAATATTTTACCCTCAGGGTCACTTTCTCAGAACCACTTGTATCATTGGCAAAGCATGAAATGAAGGGCAAGAGTTGACTTCTAGAACATCCTGCTATAACTGGTCCATGAACTTTCTCTGCCAGTCACTGCCCCTCTACTCACCATGAAGATTTATGTTCTGTTCCCCTTATCACACTGCTTATCTCCATACATTTCTCTATGTATGATGAAGCCATCAGAAATTTAAGTTCCTTCTGCACAAGTGAGACAGAGAGACATCTATTAGTAGTTGCTTCTGTTACAACAGACCTGGAACTGACCACTTCCATCTTGTCTCCAAGCTAAAAACTATTCATCTTTCTAGGCACTGAGCCCATAAGAATAATATTTCCATGCTTAAGTCATGCGTCGCATATTATATTCTGCATCTGCACTGTCTGGGTCTGGTAGCCCTGCCGGATACCTAGAATAGACAAGTTGAACACATTACAGGAAAGCACTGATTTCATTTAAGCTAGTGCCCTAACTGCTAGACAACCCAGGGGAATTCAACCCAATTGAGCTCAATTCAAGGAATGCCTCTCCAGTGCCAAGGCATCACACTAGGCATCCTTCACAATTAACAAAGGCCAAAAACACAGTCTCTTCCTTCAAGGAGATTATTATGGTCTATATGTTTACACAAGTAACCATACAAGGCAGAATGTGATAGGTTACAATGAAGATCTAAATAACAGTTTTAAAAGGTAGAGGAATAAAACTGAAACATGTGGAATGTTTGTGGAAAGCCATAAACTCATCTCTTTAGAGCCCGCAGCTAGCATTTTAAAAATGTACTTATTTTTTAACCCAAGTGGCCCAGCCAAAGGGAGAAGAATGCCCAGATGGATCAAAAACTTATAAATGTCTTCTGTAAAGTCACTGGATATTGAACTAAGCAGCAACCTAGAAAAATTCACTGCCTCTTCCTACACCAAGGGAATGTAGCCACCATCTTTCTTCCAGTAGACAGGCAAGATTTCTGTCATTGCACTTACGTCAGTGAACAGAAGACAAAAACATTCAAACCACCAATCCTCTCTCCTTGCTTTCTTCCTACCTAAAAGCAATCTCAATCTTATTTCGTTTTTGTTTGTTTGTTTGCTCATTTTTTTAGTATTCCTTTTTATTCAGATTCTCATTATCAGAAAGAAAAAATGAAATGAGGGAAAAAAGAAAGGAAATGATAAGAAACGAAAAGAAAAAGAGGCATTTATTAAGATTTGCTAAAGAGTTAAGAAAATCTATCAAGTGACCTAAGTAACTCTTTGAGACCTATTATACATTCTTCCTTCAGTATCTTTGGTAACATTTTGGTTTTCCTGCCTAAGCACTGGGGCACTTTTCTCTCGTCCATTTTCTCAGACATTTCTGTACAGGCACAGTCTTTCAGCTCCTTTGTATGGAAGGAAACTGAGGTTTTAGGAAATAAGTTTGAAAGAGAATCGAAAAACAATCTAGGTTTCCTGACTCAGTCCATGCTCTTTCAACTCTACTGCTCCACAACATAAATGGGAATCAAAATGCACGATTGGGTTTAATCCTGTTTCTTAATCCCTAACATGAGTCTCCTGATTAAGAGCCATCATCCTATATTTTTCTATGAATTACCTTCTAAAAATGTGGATGGACATATTTTTTTTCCATTTTTGAGACAGCCCTTCCATGGAACACACAAAAGCCAGTACTGAGAATCACTGGTGGGAGACCAAAGAAAAAGTCAGAAAACTGTCAGAACCACTGCTTGTTTGATAGATAGCTCGATGGTAGCAGTGGTAAGTCAGACAACACAGTAAGCTCATTTCTTCTGCAGGAAGCACAGCAAAAAGGTCAAAGAAGCAAATCATGGGATGTGCCTTGCATTTTTCTGAGAAATGATGAGGCAGTAAGTCTCTCAGTGAGTACTTGCTAGATATAAGGGAGAAACAAGCAGGCATCTGTTCTTCACTTGGTTCTCTGAAAGCCCAGCATGAAGTGCAGTATTACAACAATGAAGAAACATAGTCTTGCACAGTTCTGCCCAGAGTCTTTCACAGGAGTATTTAACGTGCTCACAGAGGTTTAAGACTATCTTAGAAAAAAAAAAAAAAAGACTATGTTAGGCACTTGGCAGTGACCATTTCACAATACAGAGCCTCTACTTCCAAGAAGTTCGTAGTGTGGCAGACTATTTCCCTTCAGTCAGAACAAGGTGATTCTTTAATATTTTTTTTAGTGTTTATTTGTTTTTGAGAGAGAGAGAGACAGAGCATGAACAGGGGAGGGGCAGAGAGAGAGGGAGACACAGAATCAGAAGCAGGCTCCAGGCTCTGAGCTGTCAGCACAGAGTCCGATGCGGGGTGTGAACTCACAAACCATGGGATCATGACCTGAGCCGAAGTCAGACACTCAACCGACCGAATCACCCAGGCACCCCAAGAACAAGGTGATTCTTAACAAGACTTAAAAATTACTCCTTTTCTACACATGATCACGACCTCAGTATGGCAGATTTTAGAAACAGTGGTCTTAATATTATCCCATTCCTGCCCAAAGCACATACCTCGAACTTCAATTTAATTATGTGTCTACCCTGCTTTAAAACCTTTAATGACACCAATTTGTCCAAGGATGAATTTGAAACTCTTTAGTCTGAAATTTGGGAACTTCTATGACCAGAAGATAGACAAGGAGATCTGCCCTCCTAACCACAAGTTCTACGGGGCAACAAAGTTGACCTAATCATTGAACTGTTATATAATAGGTGCTCAATTAAAGTTTTATGCAAATGAGTTACAGAAAGGATAACAGCACAGTGGTTAAAAACATGGGTTTTCTCAATATTCATAACAGCACTTTCGACAATAGCCAAATCATGGAAAGAGACCAAGTGCCCACCAACTGACGAATGGATAAAGACATTATGGTACATATATACAATGGACTACTATGTGGCAATGAGAAAAAATGAAATCTGGCCATGTGTAGCAACATGGATGGAACTGAAGGGTATTATGTTAAGTGAAATAAGTCAGTCAGAAAAAGACAGATACCATATGTTTCCACGCATAGATGGATTTTGAGAGACTAAGCAAAAACCAGGGGGGAGGGGAAGAGGGGAAAGGAAAATAAGACCCAGAGAGGGAGGGAGATAAAACATAAGAGACTCTCAAAGACTAAGAACAAACTGAGGGTGAGGGACGGGGGGGAGGGGGTGATGGGAATTAAAGAGGGCACGGGGGCGCCTGGGTGGCTCAGTTGGTTAAGCGGCCGACTTCGGCCCAGGTCATGATCTCACGGTCTGTGAGTTTGAGCCCTGCATCGGGCTCTGTGCTGACGGCTCAGAGCCTGGAACCTGCTTCAGATTCTTTATCTCCCTCTCTCTGTGCCCCTCTCCGGCTCATACTCTGTCTCTATGTCTCTCAAAAATAAATAAACATTAAAAAAAATTAAATCTTAAGAGGGCACATGTTGGGATGAACACTGGGTGTTATATGTAAACCAATTTGAAAATAAACTATTAAAAAAAAGGATGGGTTTTCTCTCCATTTACAACATACACCTTTTTGTGTACATATTATACTTCAAAAAGAGATTTTTTTTTTTTTTGTAATGAGTTTTCAAAGTGATTTGAATGGACTAAAATCCCTTCTTTGTCACTTTCTGGTCATGACATTGATCAAGTCACTTCATATTTCATCTCTCTAAATCTCATCTGTAAAAACAAGATGTTGCAGGGGTGCCAAGGTGGCTCAGTCGATTAAGCATCCAACTCTTGATTTCGGCTCAGGTCATGACTTCATTGTTGTGAGGTCAGGCTCTGCACTGGGGTGGAGCTCGCTTAAGATTCTCTCTCTCCTTCTTCCTCTCTTGCTCCTCCCCAAAGAGAAAGAGAGAGAGAGAGAGAGAGGGAGGGAGGGAGAGAGAGGAGATACTACAGTACCCAGTTCATGGTAAGGATTCACCGAGATATATGTGAAGTACTTAGCATAGTGCCAAACACACAGGAAGAACTTAACAAATGTAGCCATTCCGGTTAATAAGGATGAACAAATGTTCACCTCCACATCAACTCTGGACACTTCCTTTCATTTACTGAGTGCATGCTGTATGTCAGGAAGTATGTTAGATGTTGTTCTAGGAAACTTTTGGCCAAATTCCTGTTCACACCTCAAAGCCCTCCTCATATTTGCTATACAAGTAATGTTTTTTTTTTTCTCTCTTTTGGACTATTGTCTCTTTTACTAAAACAAGGCAAAGTGATCGCTGCACCTCTCCCAAAGGTCGACATTACATTTTGTGACAAGTGGAACTAATAAAACTTGCAAATTCATGTGCAAAGATTCCTTCTAGAACAGTTGCTATTAAACCTCAGTTCTCCCCTTCAGCACTGTTACAGGTTGAATGGCATCCCCCAAAAAGATACTGAAGTCCTAACCTCTTAGCACTTATGAATGGGACTTTATTTGAAAATAGAAGTTTGTAGATAATCAAGTTAAAATGAGATCATTAGGGTGGGTCTTAATTCATAATTTTTTAATAGATATATATATTTTTTAATTTTTTTAAATGTTTATTATTTTTGAGAGAGAGAGAAAGACAGAGCATGAGTGGGGGAGGGGCAGAGAGAGAGGGAGACACAGAATCTGAAGCAGGCTCCAGGCTCTGAGCTGTCAGCACAGAGCCGGACGTGGGGCTCGAACACATGGACTGCGAGATCATGACCTGAGCCGAAGTCAGACGCTCAACTGACTGAGCCACCCAGGTGCCCCAATATATTTTTATAAAAAGAGGAAATGTGGACACAAAGACAGACATGCTCGGAGGAAAGAGAATGTGAAGACACACGGGAAGAAGAGGTCATGTGACTACAGCGATACATCTATAATACAGAGAATACCAAGGACTACCAACAAACATGAGGAGCTTAGAAGAAGGAAGAAAGGACTGTCTTCAAAAGCCATCAGGGAGAGCATGGCCTTGTGGACATTTTGAACTTGTAGCTTCCAAAACTGTGAGACAAATTCTGTTTTAAGCATCCAGTTTTGGATACTTCATTAGAACAGCCCTAACAAACTAATACAATCACCATTACCAAAACCTTTTATAGGGCTAGTGATCTGCAAAGAATTCAAAGCTCGTGTAGCATATGGCCAACCTGTAGTGCTCATGCAAGTGGCATGCTCAAGAATGAGGCTGGGGCGCCTGGGTGGCTCAGTCGGTTGAGCAGCGGACTTCGGCTCAGGTCAGGATCTCACGTCTGTGAGTTCGAGCCCCACGTCGGGCTCTGTGCTGACGGCTCAGAGCCTGGAGCCAGCTTCAGAGTCTGTGTCTCCCTCTCTCTCTGCCCTTCCTCTGCTCATACTCTATCTCTACATCTCTCAAAAATAAATAAACGTTAAAAAAAAAAAAAGAATGAGGCTAAATGACAAATGTCTTGCTTTAAAAAGAAAAAGTAGAGAGTAGGTAAAATATCTGTTATCAGCACTAAAAAAGCCCTGTTGAAAGAATTACTTAACAAAGTTTCATTTAGAAAGTCTTCCTTGAGGGACTTTAAAATGAAGAGACCAGAGAGGGAGGGAGACAAAAGAAAAGAGACTTTTAAATACTAAGAACAAATTGAGGGTTGATGGGGGGTATGAGAGAGGGGAGAGTGGGATGAGCACTGGGTGTTGTATGGAAACCAATCTGGCAATAAATTAAAAAAAAAGAGAGAGAGAGAGAGAGAGAGAACTAAATCCCCCCCCAAAAAAAAAATAAATTAAATTAAATTTAAAAAAATAAAATAAAATAAAAAAGAGGCCTAAAATGAAGGAGAATACAGATTTGCAGAAGGTATGGGACAAATGCTAAGGTCTCAGATGCAGGATAAGTGAGAATCGCCTACCACAGAGACTGGCAAACTGTGGCCTGCAGACAAAATCTGTCTGCCACCCATCTTTGTAAGTAAGTTGTATGGGAACACAGCTACGCTCACTTACTACATATTGTCTATAGCTGCTTTCATGCTACAATAGCAAAGTTGAGCTGTTGCAGGAGATATCATATTTATATATTTATTATTGAGATCCTTAAAGAAAAAAAGTTTGCTGAACTCTAAAGTAGAACATTAGTGGTCTCAAACTTCAGCAGGCATCAGAATCACTTGAAGGCCTTGTTAAAACTCAGACTGCTGAATCCCCTGGATTTTCTGGCTCAAACTATCTGGGGTTAGGGCCTGATCTTTTGCATTTCTAACAAGTCCCAATTACCACACATTGAGACCTATGCTTTAAATTTACACCAAGCAGATGTACCTGGGAAGACTGATTTAAAGGAGAGGGGAAAGGAAGAGCAGTTTAAAACCTGTTTGACTTTGAAAAAGAACAGAATTAGGCAACATACACTACGCAATTTCAAAAAAGAAAATTTTTTTTAACATTTATTCATTTTTGAGAGACAGAGCACAAGCAGAGGAGGGGCAGAGAGAGAGGGAGACACCGAACAGGCTCCAGGCTATGAGCTGTCAGCACAAAGCCTAACGCAGGGCTTGAACCCACGAACTGTGAGATCATGACTTGAGCTGAAATTGGACGCTTAACTGACTGAGCCACCCAGGCGCCCCATACTACCTGATTTCAAATTAACTATAAAGCAAATAGCTGACAGTGTGGTACTGTCATAATGATAGACTAGCAGATTAATGGAACAGGATAAAGAGTTTAGAAATAAGTCATCGCATATACGGCGAACTGATTACTGACAAAGATGAAAAGGTAACTGCAATGAAGAAAAAGATGGTCTTTTCAACAAAATGGTGGTGGAAGAGTTTGATGTCCAAAAGCAAAAAAAATGAACTTCAGCTCATTCCTCACACCATATACAAAAAGGAGAACAGCAGCTTTTTCTTCATGCTTCGTAGGAAAGATAAACACAGAAGCACATTAGGTCACACATGGGTGCGTGAATTACACTGCGATGTTTATATAAGAAAAAAGATATAAAAAAAGTTTGATGGATGTGATAATGCAGTGCTGTGTGCCATCCACCCAAATGTGCATTAGGATCAGGGGAAACTGCTGAGGCTTTGTCATGAAGACCGTTCATTCCGAAAGATGAGAAAAAAATCTTAACTACCAGTTCACACTTTATCAAAAGGAATTATTCAAACATCCTGAAAGAGAGAGGATAGTCTATTTTCAAGTACTGGTGGATGAACACCTTGCTCCATGAGAACTAACTCCTCCTCCAGTGTCCCACCCCACTGCCCTGCAGAATTTTGCCAACTGCTAAGGATTTTGCCCCCATTAGCACCAAGGAGTATTTGCAAATGCCCTGAGATCTATTCCAGGATTCTCTAATATACAGAGAAACCCCCTCATCATGCATTTGTCAAAATGTTGGTCAGCTTTTGGAGTCTGTAAGAGGTGAGGACCCAGGACACGACATAAGCTAAAAGTAAAGAGTTCATGGACTTTGAGGCATTGGTTATGTGATAGCTGGACTTGAGTTTCATAAATGTATCTATAAGACACAAACAAATCCAAAATCACCTGGGTAATTCAGGTCACATGATTTTATCTAATTTAGACCAGACAATTATGTCAAAAATAAATCGACCAATTGTTTATTTGCCTGGTTAGGAAAATATGAATATAGATGGTAAAATACATAACTCTGGAGCAAGGAAACACAGAGGTAGAGCCCAGATCTGCCCATGCCAAAGAGGTCTCCACACTTGAACTGAGTTTTAAGGAATGACTGGTCTCCCTTACTTGTGAGGAAGACAGGAGATGGAGCTGTGGGATGGCAAGAGGATGTGAAACGCAGGGAAGACCATGTTCAAAGGTGAGAGTAAGTCCAAGAGTAAGCAGGTTCTTGTGTATATCAGAAACACGAGGCGCCAGAAGGTGTGGTGAGAAATGAGACTGTGGTCAGGCCATGACCTCCTTTTGTGCCCAGCTAAGGCAAGCACACTTTACCCTTGTAATCACCTTTAACTAGAGGAGTGATGTTATCTAATGGATGTTTCAGAAAGATCATGTCAAAGGCACTATTGGGTTTGATGTGGCAAAAATGGAGACAGGGAGACAAGTTACAAGGTTTCTGTAAGAAACGGACTTCAGATAGGACAGTGGCAATGAAAGAAGAGGGGAAAGAATAAAAAGTAGTTAAATCTAAATCTTGATTTGCTTTGAATTCTTTGAAAAACTCAGTCCACAATACCAAGTGACTGATTAGACTTAAGGGACAAGGGAATGAAGAGTTTTTTAAGATGATATCCAGAACTGGGGTGCCTGGGTGGCTCAGTGGGTTAGGTGTCCGACTTCAGCTCAGGTCATGATCTTGCAGTCCCTGAGCTTGATCTCCATGTCAGCACACAGCCTGGGTCCTGATTTGGATTCCGTGTTTCCCTCTCTCTCTGCCTCTCTCTGCCTCTCTCTCTCTCTCCCCCTCCCTCTCTCTCTTAAAATAAATAAACATTTTAAAAAATTTTTTAAAAAGAAAGATGATATCCAGAATCAGGGGTGCCTCAGTCATTGAGAGTCCAACCCTTGATTTCAGCTCTGGTCATGATCTTAACTTTGTGGGAATAAGCCCCTTGTCAGGCTCCATACTGAGCATGAAGCCTGCTTGGGATTCTCTCTCTCCATCTCTCTCTCTCTGTCCCTCTCCACTCACATTCCCAAAAGAAAGAAGAAAGAAAGAAAGAAAGAAAAAAAGAAAGGAAGGAAGGAAGGAAGGAAGGAAGGAAGGAAGGAAGGAAGAAAGAAAGAAAGAAAGAAAGAAAGAAAGAAAGAAAGAAAGAAGGAAAGAAGGAAGGAAGGAAGGAAGGAAGGAAGGAAGGAAGGAAGGAAGGAAGGAAGGAAGGAAAGAAAGAAAGAAAGAAAGAAAGAAAGAAAGAAAGAAAGAAAGAAAGAAAGAAGAAAGAAGGAAAGAAGGAAGGAAGGAAGGAAGGAAGGAAGGAAGGAAGGAAGGAAGGAAGGAAGGAAGGAAGAAGATGATCCCCAGATTTCTGGCTTAGCAAAACAGAGTGAATGATAGTATCAGTGTCAATAAAAAACACAAGAGGAGAAGCAGATTTTGGAAAAAAGATGCTAAGGCTGATTTTGGACGTACGTAGTTTGTAAGGTCTGTAGCATTTACATGTGTGTTTCTAGGTACACACTCAAAAATAGGGTCTAAAATCCAGCCAATAATAAGAGCAAACTTTGTTGAATCCTAGGCATTCTTCCAAGCACTTTCTTGTTCTATTATTAGCTTTACTTTGCAGATGAGAAAGTGAGGTTCAGAGAGGTTAAATGACATGCCTAAGGTCACAAAGCTAAAAGTGGGTTTCAGAACCCACTTTCTTTTTTTTTAAGACTTTAGTTTTTTTTTTTAATGTTTATTTATCTTTGAGAGACATAGAGGCACAGCGTGAACAGGGGAAGGGCAGAGAGAGAGGGAGACACAGAATATGAAGCAGGCTCCAGGCTCTGAGCTGTCAGCACAGAGCCGGACGCGGGGCTCGAACTCACAGACCGCGAGATCATGACCTGAGCTGAAGTCGGCCGCCCAACCGACTGAGCCACCCAGGCGCCCCTAAGACTTTAGTCTTTAATTTTAGAGAGAAATAAGGCGCACGAGCATGGGAAGGAGAGGGAGAGAAAGAGAATCTTTTCCTTTTTAATGTTTATTTATTTTTGAGAGAGAGAGCATGACAAGGGGAAGAAAGGGACAGAGAGAGAAGGGGACAGAGGATCCACTCTGTGGTGACAGCAGAGACCTGATGTGGGGCTTGAATTCATGAACTATGAGATCATGATCTGAGCTGAAATTGGACACTTAACCGACTGAGCCCCCCAGGTGCCCCTATACCATTTCTTTTAGAAGCCAAATACTAGGTTGTGTGATTTTATGGATGAACTTATTCAGCCCTTATACCACCCAGGCACCCCAGAACTCACTTTTTTTAACCTCTCAGATATCTATCCAAACTCCCTCTCTCTTTGAGTGGGAAACTGTGACTAACCCAAAGTCATGAAACTAGCTAGTATTCATTAGAATTAGATTGCGGTAGTCTGGAAATCAAATCTGGGTTACCAGGCCCCTGGGTGGCTCTGTTGTTTAAGCTTCTGACTCATGACTTCACCTCAGGTCATGATCTCATGGTTCATGAGTTCGAACCTTGTGTTGGGCTCTGTGCTGACTGTGCAGAGGTTGCTTGGGACTCTCTCTCTCCCTCTCTCGCTGTCCCTCCCCTGCTCACACACTCTCCCTCTCTCTCAAAATAAATAAACTTAAAAGAATATATGGACTCCCTATATAATTGGTAAGAATTCTGCTACTAAAATACTTCTCTTAGAGTATCTAATGAAAAACAAACTTATAATTAATTTCCTTACAAAAATAATAATAATACATTTGGTTAGCTTTGGAGGTTGGAGAATCAAGTAAAAAAGTAAAAATGTATTTTATATAAGTAACTGCTATCCATACCAAAATATGTCATAAGAATTTCTTTGTACAGAGAATAATGGAAGAAAGGACTGGTGTGCCACCAGGAATGTGTCATATCGTGCTCCCACATGATGGGAGGGTAGTCCTCAGACTTATTTTGGTAAAGGGACCAGTTTTTGGCCTAAAGGCTCTTCCTTAACTCTTGTTCATAACAGCTTTTGCTCAAGGGAAACCCCATCTCCCTACCCTCCTCCTTCCTGGTAACTACAATGCCAAGATTCCCAGCCCAAGTCACTAGTCATTCTGGGGAAGATGGTTATTTAAAAGATGGCCTGAATGCCATTTGCAAACTGAAGAAGCAATAGAAATTACGCCTATTTGGGGATTTCACCCTGTGTAAAAACAATGGATAGATAGGAATGGGTGAAAGAAGATCTGAGCTTTAGTCTTAGTTCTGCCACTAGCCAGGGGTATGACCTGGACTCGTCATATAACCTCTCTGCACCTCAGCCGCTTTGTTTGCAAAATGAAGGCCTTGGGTCAAACGACCTCCAAGTTCCCTTCCAGTTTTATGACTCCAGTCCTTTATACTCAGGCAAAGGGGTGCCCTGTACTGACACCCATGCTTTGGAGAATCCCTAGGACCAAAAGGATGAGCCTACCCTTGGTCCTGACTCCAAGCATCCAAGACACCAGAGTTCTCTGTTCAAATGGCCTTGAGCCAGCTTCCAGTCTGCTGTCTGTAGAGTCTGAGAACTGAGCTTGCCCATGCAGTCTGAAGTATCCACTTCACATGGATGGATATAGGACTGGAGGGAGGAGGTACAGGCTGCTGACTGGCTATCTCTGCTACCGCATGCTGCACCAAATTCTGAGGAGTCCAGAACCTGGCTTTCCAAGTCATTAAAATAATAATTGGTTAATGTAGAAGGATGAAGCTTACCTTATTTAATAGTTTGTTAGCCTGATTTACAACTTTTAAATATTTAGATACATATTGAGCAGGAAATCATTTATATTCTTGCCCTGGACCCTGAAAATATTAAAGGTTGCCCTAGAGGTTCACCTGCAAGAGTCTAACTCTTCAGAGCTCTAGAAGTTTCAGTTAAAATGGGTATAAATAGGGGTGCCTGGGTGGCTCAGTTGGTTGAGTGGCTGACTTCGGCTCAGGTCATGATCTCACGGTCTGTGAGTTCGAGCCCCGCATCGGGCTCTGGGCTGACAGCTCAGAGCCTGGAGCCTGCTTCGGATTCTGTGTCTCCCTCTCTCTCTGCCCTTCCCCTGCTCATACTCTGTCTCTTTGTCTCTCAAAAATAAATAAACGTTAAAAAAAATTTTAAAAAAATAAAAATATAAAATGGGTATAAATAAATAAATAAACAGGTATAAATAAAATGACACAAAATATGGCTGAGCATGGTGTGGATGGGACATATCCACATTAATTTGGAGTCTAAACTGAATTACCATTTTTCTTTTCTCAAAAATAAAAGATCATGCCTATTCTTAAATGCTTTAAGGCCCCTAGGTTATTCTCTTGGCACTTACGGGGCACCATAAATCAGTTATCGTAAATCTAACTCTCAAGTAATACCCATTAATGGATTGTCGAAAATCTGGTTATATTCCTTTTTTTCCCCTTTGCCATAAAACAAAGAGAAAATAGAGTGTAGAGGGTGAAATTTGGGACTGCAGACATATGCTTCCATTAAACCATAAGGGAATCTTTCGGGTTTCAAGTAGCTAGAATAAATTCAGTGGGCTTTGTTCTGCCATGTATCCAACCTGACTCTGTCAAACACTCAAGTTCATATTTTCCTTCAAGCTTGCTTGCTCTTGCTCTCACTCTCACACTCATTCTTGCTTTTATGCTCTTTTCTAAATAGAGAGGGTTCCTCTTTGAAACTCCTTAATGCTGCTTGGCTTCAGCACCCCACGCTGGCCCTCTAGCTACTCAAAGATCTTCAGTAACTCTCAGCCTTGCTCTCCCCACATTTGCTCATCTTCCATTACCACTTCACCACTTTTTTTTTTTTTTTTAATGTTTATTTTTGGGAGAGAGTGCAAGAGGGAGAGGGAAGAGGTAGGGAGTCAGAATATTCGAAGCAGGCCCGCCAATGTCAGTGCAGAGGCCAACTCAGGGGCTCAATCAGGAACCATGAGATCCTGACCTGAGCCATAATCAAGACCAAGATCAAGAGTCAGATGCTTAACCGAATGAGCTGAGCCATCCAGGTGCCCCCACTTTTTCTTTTTTCTTTTGCCTGGCCTTTCTCCTACTCTCTGTAACCTTAAGTATTCCAATATATTAATTCATATTAAAAATGTTTATGGCTAATAATGCTGAAACATATTACCCTTTCAAAGAAACAATGTTTAAAGAGGTTTCAGTGCATTTTTGGAGAGTTTTATGCCTAAAAGTCACCAACAGAACTTGTGGGGGCGAGGTTCAAGAGTCTTCATGTGCTGAGAACTACCTGTAGTGATTTACATATGACACACTGACAAAGAGTAGCTTATTTCTAAGGAATAATTTTGGTAGTGCAAATTTCAGACACAGGGCAGAACAATGGAAAGACTGTTTTTGGACTTTAGGTAGAGTTTCAGACACTTCGGATTGTACAAGCAGAGAGTATTCTTAGTCAACAACAGCATCATGCTTTATACTTAACAAAACAGGCTCAGATCCTTAATCTGAGACACCTCACAACAACCGTACAGGTAGATGATATTTTTCGGTTTTACATATGAGGCAACTGAGGTTCAAAGAAGGTAACTCCGCAACTCGGACTCTCAGCCATGGGTATAAGCCTCCAAACACTCCTTCAATTATCCTCAGGCCAACTCAACCAAGGGGCTTATCTTAGACCAAGGGCTGGGGTAGACAAGGAGGCTTTATTTCAGGGCTTAGGGTGTGACTTTACACTTTTTGCCATTGGTCAGCTGGGAATAAGGGAGTTTATTGGCCTGGGACTTTACCTAAACAACCTTGGAGAAATGCTCCATTCTAAGTACTAGACGAATTGTGCTTGTATCTAAGAAACAGATTAGAATCTGAAAGTGTAATGTCAGAGGCAATGATAGTTAAATTTACTACATCATCAATGTATGAAATTAAGGGTGCTTAGTAACATTTAGTGCTATTTTGAAATCATCACATCAAGATTAAAAAAATAATAATATAGTTAAAAACAAAAGTAAGTTCATTAAAATCTAATCATGCCCTTCTCCTTTATGTATTAAAATGAAAGCTGTGAGTGATGCTTTTAATTATAGTCCTGATGTTTTAGTTGCTGAGCAGTTTATTTAAAGTGACAGTATCACTTTCTTATTACATAATTACTCGTACTGAATTTGTAATGTAAACAAATAGGAGACTAATAATTCAGGGACAGCAGTAAAATTGCTAGTACTCACCAGATAATAATCTTAATGTATTTATTGCAGATTGCTGATTCAGACCTAATTTAGTTTGAAAGTTAACTAATTAGAGGGACAAGAGTTACAGGCTCACTTCTTTGGCAGGATCTACATCTAAAGTCCTGAAGGTGTTGAAGACAAAAAAGATTCAAGGAAAGAAATCGGAGTCACACTGAAAATCACTATCAATATGATATTCCTATTCTCTATAAGCTTGTCTATATAACTCTGAATATCCAAGACCAACGTGAGGATGTTAAAAGGAAATAGGTCTCTCTCTAATTAAAAAAAAAGAGTTGGGACTTAGTCCACAATATCATGGGCTACATTATAGGTAGTCAATACCCCATCAAAACAGGCATCAAAGAAACAGGCACAAACGCAGATTCTTACACTGAGGGAAAGACTTGTTTCAACATATTTTTGAAGGTCACTTCAACTTTAATGTTTGATGATCTCAGACTCGGATCTTAATTAATTAAATCCAATTCTACCTCTCTAGGTATTCACACACAAAAAAATAATAATTTTCCCTGGTTTAAAAGATGCTAGACATTTTTCCATATGCCTTAAAAAACATAATAGAAATGCCCTGTAAACTTCTCTCTGAGTTAAAGTATGGTCAGGGCGCTCGGGTGGCTCAGTTGCTTGAATATTCAACTTTGATTTTGGCTCAGGTCATGATCTTAGGGTCATGAGATCGAGTCCCGTGTCAGGCTCTGTGCTGAGCATGAAGCCTGCTTAAGATTCCCTCCCTCCTTTTCTCTCTGCCCTTCCTCCACTGGTGCTCCCTCTCTCTCTCTCAAAAAATAAAAATAAAATAAAATAAAACAAAATAAGGTATGGTCATCTTGTGTCATATACAAGGAAATTTTGTTGGTAAAATTTTGTTAGGACATAGAGCTATGAAATAATCAGTTTTATGAAGCAAGGAGTTAGGAATTTTACACATCACTCCTTTTATGAGTTTCCCTATAGAAATCGTGTTATATGCAAACTTCAGAAGGCACAGTTCTTGTCTACTGAAAAATTCACAACTGAAGCTTCAAAGAGATCAACTGCACCTCATATATAAACCCATCCTAATATAAAGACAGATTTTTATATGTTCAAAATGTTCACATGTACACTCAAAATAACCAATAATGAGTGAATTATTATGGCAGGAGGTGATGATGGGCTTATTTTATTTTTAATTGTTCCTTAGATGCTGAAGAATTACTTAATGAAAAATATATTATCCTACTCCAGCCCAGTATCTATCATAAAAGTTTCCACGTCTTCTGTGCTCAAGAGATATCTACTGAGAGTTCTCAATGTTCCAAGCCTTGGGCCATGCAGACAGAAATGCTTCCCTTCTCTAAACTGGAAGAGTGTGCACACTGAAGTTCACTCTAAAGTTAACAATGAGAACTCTAGCAGTTTAAAGTTAATATTTAGAACCAAGAACAATAACAAGAGATGCCACAGTTAATAACTGCGATAATAATTATACTGATTACAAATTGATAGATCGATTGTTAAGAAATGCCTCAACAGTAAGTTAGAGTATAACTTTATGATAAAAGATTAATAAGGAAAGAGAAGAAAAAGTGTTCATATACATACGGGTAACAGCAGATATGTGTGAGTTGTCAGAATTATCAATTATGCTGGTTTATACAGGATGTTCTTATTTATTTAGGAATGCTTCTCCAAGGAGAAAGATGTTTAAGGAGGAAGGGACTAAAAAGGAGAATTTTCAAACTCACTGGGATGGACCCACACTGATCCCCTGGAAGAAAATATTTTGTCCTAGATATCCCAAAACCACTCTGACCTTAGATATTTAATCCTTTGTCTTCCCCTATGAATAGAACCTTTAATATGACTAATTGTGTGTCCATTACAATCATCATTTGTAATGGGGTAATTTTAAATACACTCAAGATGTTGCAGATTCTATCTTTACTGAACCCTTGGGGCGTTTATATCCTTGGCACCACGACATCAGGATGTTCACACTAGTGGGCAAATGTCCAAAGATACCAAGATCCCACAAGAAGATGATCAGAACGTGAAGGCCAACACCTCCAAATTAGGGATCAATTTTGTGTTTGGAGGTTCAATCCTCCTATCCTTTCAATAAGACTCTACTCTTATGCATTGTTAGAGTAATTGGGGGAGAACTAAACTGGAAGAGAATTACATGAGGAGCAAGGGCATAACCAACACAGTGCCTTATCATCATATGCTCTACAAACCTACATAAATTCAAATATATGCTGCTCGGTAAAAAAGAAACAGTTTAAACAATTTGGGCAATTCTGCCCACCATTTCACTCAATAAGTATATAGCCAAGAATAGGAGGGAAGCGGAATGCATGAATCTAATGTTTTCAACCAATCTGAGATCCTTTGTGCCAAAAAATAAGAATGTTCCCATCATTACAAACAATTTTATTGAGTATTAAAAAGTAATATTTATTAAATCCAAATTTTGTCTTACACTCTGACTACGGATGGTAAACTTAGTACAGGATACTTTGTTCACTCTTTAAATATTAACCAAAATTTTCTTCTTGGAGAAAATGTGAGAAGTTAAATGGTCTCTCCCCCATGATGCCATGAGGTTAGCTGTTTCTGAAGATGTAGTGAGCTAGACTCTTCTTTCTTTTCTATATTACATCAGTCTACATTTACCTAGCTCTAGTAAAAGTTTAGATTTACTCCAAAATCACCCTGCAGGCAAAAGATATAAACTAATATGTTAATAGAACCTTCCAGCAGGAAACTGAAGTGCTGTGACTACACAATAGGATAAAAGGAAAGGGATCTTCTGAACTGCCAAAAGAATTTTAAGTTATGATGCAACACCGACTATGTATCTTTAATGTCAGGAAGCACCTGAGTAAACCTGTGATAATTCTAAGCCTGGTGCTGTATCGAAACACTTCTTTTCCTGTTCAGACACTGGAATTCTTTTTCTTTTTCTTTTTTTTTTTTTTTTTTTTCATTTGTAAAACTATTTGAAGAGTATGAGCTTCATAAGGCCAGGGACTATGTCTTATTGACTGATATTTATTTTTCAGTGCCTGGTATATTATAGATGTTCAGTAAGTGGTTAATGAATGAACGGAATTGTGGACTTGAAATTGAAGAGGACAGAATTTTGTTAGGAGAGTTCTCAATAAATTAGAATGAAAGTTGCCCCCATTGCAGCAAGTGGAAGTAATCACACATTTATACTCACCAACCATTGGCAATATAGCACATGTGTACAAAAGTGACCATGTGTCAATAAAAATTGAAACAATAATTAATAAATTTCTTCCATTTTTAAGTTCAGTGTCCACTCGTACTTTGTCTTAAACTTCCTCTGGACTTCACATTGCCAAAATAATTTTTTAATTTAACAGTGCTGTCTAAACATGTAGCTGAACCTTAACATGTACCTCTTTGTGCTATCCCAATGTAGCTATCTCATATTGACATTGATCTTGACCACTCATGACAAAAATTTTTTTATGTACATGTTTTCTCTCTCCAGAAAACAAAGGGCATAATTTTGGCCAGTAGGTCTTCAAAAAAAAACATTTATTTAATCAAAATACAATGGGCATGGTCTGGGACTATGAGCATAATAAGTAAAAGAGCAGGCTGGGAGATAACTTCTCAGGATCAGATCCTAACTCATCTCTTCACACCATTTCAATATAGATAATGTGTTTAAACTCCCTGAGTTTAATTTTCCTCATGTACAAAAGAAGGCTAATAAGAACAATTACCTCAAAAAGTGTTTGTGAGGATTAAATGGAATCATCCATGTAAAGCACTTAGAACAAAGCCCATAATATGACCCTATTGGGCCAGGGGCTGCCAGAAGTGCTTTCCTTATATTAATTTGAATTAACACCACAATTAATAGATGTTACATGCAATAAATGTTAGCTATTATTAGCTATTTTTATTATACTGAACATATAAAATTACCAATATTTCATCATTTTGACCTGCAAAAGCAACAACTCAGTGGGTTTGATCTGATATTTATGAACTTAAGACATACAAGCAATTTCGTCAATTGTGTTGGTCTGTGTGTTAAATCAGAAAATGGGAGAAGTGGGTAAACCGACTGTTTGCACAATCAAATCTAAAATATTAATCCATTAGTAATAGTCTCTGCCTGTAATAAGCTGGGGCTTATATTATTACATTTGCATCCCTGGTCTCAGGACAGAGTTAGGGAAGCCCATTTGGAAGGAGTGAAATTGGGAGAGGAAGAAACGTGAATACTCCACACCAGCACACATCTACACTTTTCTGATTACCACCCACGTCTAACTGCCCACTGGTCCGGCTCCAGCCTAACTTTCTCTCTGGGAAGTGATTTCAGGGAAACTGCAAAAAGGTAAGTATCTTAAGATAAGATGCCCCGAATCCAAACCATCATTTATCATCATCTTATCAATATCAGAAATGATATTCCCCAAGAATTCCTGACAAATTTGCAAACAAGCTCCTGCCTAGCTCATTTAGTAGCCACTAAGTAGAGTCTCAGCTTAACTAACAGACTGCTGATGGAATGAGGGGGAGGATACATATGTTGTGATGAGGCAAGTGATGGAAACGGTTAAAATATACACAGTGGAGCAAGAGGGCAGGAGGCTTGGATTAAAGATTCAAGAACTAAATTGGGGACGAAAACTGAAAATAAATGATCCAAACGTACCTGGTTTAACGCTACCTCCCCATTCTCCCCCTAATCCTCTGTGCTCTGGATCAGTAAAAACACCTTCCACACCTCCCGCCCTCCCACTGTGCTCCTATTCTTTGGCTGGTCTAAAATCACACTTTCCTCAAACCAAGATTACCTCAAACAGCCTTTTTCTGCCTAACATAAAGTGACTGCTTTCATCTAAGCATCTGCAAAATCAATTTTCCTTACCCTTCACTTCGGAATGCATTTTTAAATATAGCACCAATAGCTGTTGTGCTTAACAACATAAGTGAATTGCACTCCTAATTTAACTTTTTCAAATAACCACTGATATCTGTAAAGATTCTTAGTCCCACCTTAAATAAAGTCCCTGAGCTGAACGATCACTTTTTTTTTTTTTAATAAGAAACAAGTATTCTCTGAGCTTTAAACAGTTTTTAAATGAACTAAGAATCCTTACCAGGAGTTTTTTTGTTTTTTTTTTTTTTTTTAATGAATTGAACACAAGCATTAACACAGGAACAGCTGGTCGCTAATCATTAGCTGGAAAAAACTATATTACATGGCTAATGGAAACACTAGGGAGGCAGAGGGGAAATAAGAACTATGTGTTGGCAACAGCAATGTGTCTGTAGGCAGCTCCAAGTTACCAAGTAGGCTTGTGTTACTATAAACAATACAGAAGCAAAAGAGTTACTATAACATCATTTCAGCCTCTTTAGAATTTACCATATGAGGCATCTCAGGTCTATGAAGGCCACTAAGAAGTAGCTTTGGCATTACTGACAAATGCACTGTTAATTTAAAACCTATTGGCACATTTAGCAGAAAAGTGACCAATGACAGCAAGAGCAATTCCATACATTTGTACAATACTGTATCCACTTACCACCTTTAATATTGACAACAAACCTAAGAAATGGACATTATAAATGTGGTTCAGTGAGGTTGGTAAGGGACCTGCCTGAGGTCACACAGATAATAAATGATATAGGCCAAATTTTATTCAATATTACTCAATAAATTTTTACTGACTTCTCTCTCTGTGCAACTTTATGTGCCAAGCACTGGGGACAAGAGAAAATAAAGTCATAATACCTGCCTTCAGAAAATGCAGAGCCTGTTGCAGATAATGGGTGGGTATACATTCACTCAGCAACTTCTAATCGTTGTGGGTCTTCTATGTGCCCAGTATAAATGGGGTGCTGAGAAATGAAAATGCACCTGCTACCTTGGAACATACATTCTAGTAAGACCAGACAAGTAATTTAAAATAAACAATACAAAGGCTACATATTCTATGACTCCAACTATATGATATTCTGGAAAAGATACAATTATAGAAACAATTTTAAAAAATCAGTGGTTGCCAGGAGTCTGGGGGGAAATGAGGAAGTGGGGGATGTAAAGAGGATTTTAGGGCAGTGAAACTATTCTGTATGATACTATACTGGTAGATATATGGAACTACATATATATATATATGAGGTAGATATATGGAACTGCATATATATATACATATATATATGAGGCATTCTGTCTCAATTTTATATAAACCTGCAGCTACTCTAAAAAATAAAGTCTAGGGATGCCTGGGTGGCTCAGTCAGTTGCGTGTCTGACTTCGGCTCAGGTCATGATCTCACGGTCTGTGAGTTCGAGCCCCGCATCGAGCTCTGTGCTGACAGCTCAGAGCCTGGAGCCTGCTTCAGATTCTGTGTCTCCCTCTCTCTATGCCCCTCCCCCACTCATGCTCTGTCTCTCTCTGTCTCAAAAATAAATAAACATTAAAAAAAATAAAGTCTATTAGTTAATTAATTAACTAAACAAGGCAATTTAGTGAGTAATGCCAAACTCACTAAAACAAAGTGATAGCACGGAGCCAGGAGGGTGCTGTAATGGATCAAAGAAGGCCTCTCTGAGGAGATGACATTTTAAGAGGCTTGAAAAGAAACAAGCCTAAAGATCGTGGCAGTGACCTTGTTGGGAGAACCCAGGGAACTTGCCTCTCATCCTGAGGCTGCACTTGGATAGAAAACCACCTCTTTTCATTTATATTTTACATTTATTAAGAATGGCTTTGGGGAAGCTAATGGAGAATACAGGGGAGGAAGAGAAGTTAAATCTTCCTCCCTCCCTCTATATTCACACAGCAAGCGACACCTTGGAACAGCCTTGAAAAATAAACTGGGTGCATTTGAGAAACAAACAGAAATCTTCAGAAGTGAGGGAGTCTGGTATAAAATGAAGGAGGAACAGGCTATATCATGTAGGTCCCTACCTGGCACAATCAGAAGTCTGTATTTTATTTCACTGAAAGGAAAAGTTACTGGAGAATTTTCAGCTAGAAGTAACATTATTTGTTTTACATTTTGAAAGAACTGTGGCCACTGTACACAAAATGGATTGAAAGAAAGCAAGAGTAGAAGAAGACAGACCAGTTTGGAGGTGAGAGAGAAAAGCTTTGCGTTATATTTAGGCTATAAAACCAAAGGAAGTGCTCTTAATTAGATGAGATGAGAATAAGAGGGAAATCAGGATGACTTCTACATTTTTGGATGGAGCAGCTGAGTCACTGATTCTGCTATATCAGGACTGGGAAGACAAAGAGAGGAATAGGTTTAGTGGCAACAAGGGTGAAATCAAGAATTCTGTTAAGGTTGGAGATGTGGGAAAAGAATTAAAAATATAGTTGTGATAACTGCCACTGAGACAAGGGCATATTCTAAATAATGTGAAAACACAGAGAAAGCAAAGACTAAATCTGTGAGAAGAGAGAAGGAGAGGAAAAATATCACAGAGAATGTGAAGTTTAGTTTGTATATTTAAACACAATAAAGAGGGGTGCCTGTGCGCTGAGTCAAGGGAATGTCAGACTCTTGATTTCGGCTCAAGTCATGAGCTCATGGTTTGTGAGACTGGGCCCTGCGGTGGGCTCTGCACTGACCATGCGGAGCTTGCTCGAGATTCTCTCTCTCTCTCTCTTTCTCTGCTCCTCCTCTGCTGTGCTCTCTCTCTCTCTCTCAAAATAAATAAAAATTAAAAAAAAAAAAACATAAAAAATAAAAACAATGAAGAAATGGCCAATCGGTGAGAATGACATTTGAAGCAGAAGCAACAGCACACATGCCAAGGCAGGAATTCAAAATAGTTTGCAGTAGGCCTCACCCATTGCTCGAAAGCTGTCTCTTGAGGTCAGTCTGAGGTTTGTAGAGCACAAAGATAGTGAGAAAAGTATGAAGTGGTAAATACATGACTATGTGTAAGGAGGAGCTTGAGATTGAGAAGATAAGGAGAGTAGTCTATATAAGATTAAAATCCCTGAGTTCCAGGGGCACCTGGAGGGCTTGCGTATCCAACTTCAGCTCAGGTCATGATCTCACAGTTTATAAGGTTCGAGCTCCACATCAGGCTCTATGCTAACACCTCCAGACTCTGGAGCGTACTTTGGATTCTATGTCTCTCTCTCTGTCTGCCCCTCCCCAACTTGTACGCATAATCTCTCTCTCTCTCTCTCTCTCAAAAATAAATAAACATTTTAAAAAGGAAAAAATAAAAATAAATAAAAACCCTGAGTTCCAGTCCCAACTCTGCCACTAAGCAACAAGGCAAGCTGTTTCACTTCTCTGGGCTTATGTCTTCATCAGTAAAATAAGAGTGCAAAACTCAGTTATTTCTAAGGCAATCTTTATGTCTGAAAATCTACAAAACTACAGTTAGTAGTCCTCTTATATCTACATTGAAACCATATAAATTGTTTATATTTTTATTTATACATACATATACATAAACATAAATAAATTCTCTACTTCATTTCAAAAAGTATTTAAGACAGCCTAAAGAAATATACTGTTGTATAATAAAGAATGTGTCTCATCCTGGACCCTGGTTCTCTGGAAATAATCTCAAAATCCGTGGAATTTCCTGAGTAATGTGAGTGACTTTGTTATACGTAAGTCCCTTGTGTCATACCTGATTTATACTGATAAGATAACTTGGGATGGGGTTAGTTATTGGAAAGACCAAACACAGGATTAGAGAATTGGGCCTTTGAGTCAGCCCAGCCTCCAGGGAGGAGAGGGGAACTAAAGGTTAAGTTCAAACACGTGACCAATGATTTAATGATTCGTGACCTATGTCATGAAACTCCAATAAAAACTCTGAACACCAGCTCTCAGGTAAGCTTCCTAATTTGGTGAAATATCAATATGTAGAGAAGGTAATGCCTTCTACTTCTATCCCAGACCTCATCTTAATTGTCTCATTATTTGCCTGGTCCTCATTGCTAGTCTTTATAATAAAACTATAATCATAAGTATAGAGCTTTCCTGAATTGTGTAAGTCATTCTACCAAATTATCTGACCTGAGACAGTCATAGGAAATCCCAAATTTATAGCCAGTTGGTCTGAAGTCTGGGAGTCTGGGTAGTCTGGGGACCTCTGAAACTGTGGCTGGCATCAGAAGTGAGGATAGTTGTTTTGGGAATTGTGCCTTTAACTTGCGGAGTCTCTGGGTGGCATCAAAATTGCATTATAGCATTGTAGTAACAAATGAAATAAATATAGAGTTATAGCCAAGAGAAATAAGAATACAAAAATAAAATGATGAAGATAATGACATTACTACTCATATATTGAGAATGAATTCCAAGGCCTTTTCATAAGGATTTTAGACTCACCATGGTGTGATAGTTAAGAACATAGGTTTGAGCCAAAGTTAAAGGATTCATATCCTACCTGTACCATTTATCACCTGGGTGACAACAGGCAAGTCTATGAGCCTTCAGTTCTTTAGTTTAAAATGAAGATGAGAATAAATCCTACTTCATGGAATTGTTCAAAGAATTAAGGATGTCAATTCATAAAAGGACTTTAAGGCAGTATCTGACACATAAGAACACTCAACACACATTATTAGTACAGGTCACTGTCAACACATCAAAGTACAACTCAATGAAAATACTTATTTTTTTATAAGATGCAGTCCAGATATGAACCTTTCTAGTAGTCTATCACAGCACTGTCCAATTAAACTTCAGCAATGATCATTATGCTCTGTGGCTAATGTTGTGCAATACAAAAGTCACCAGCCATGTGTGACTGTTTAGTGCTCAAAATATGGGCATTTTGACTGAGGAACTGAATTCTATTTTATTTTTAATTTGTTTAAATTTAAATGGCCACATGAAACTAGTAGCTACTATAGATTGTACAGCAGAGAGGTCAAGGGTACATTGAACTGGCCACATGCCCTTCAGATGCTCTTTCATGAATAATACTCCTCAAATCCAAACTTCTGGCAAGGACTGGGAAGGCAAGAGTTCAAATTCACTTGATTCTAAGTTACGAGTTAAAGGAAGAATCATGTGTTCAATGTGCATCAAAAAAAAGAGTAGGTTTAATATTTTGCTATAAAAGTCAAGAAGCCTACCCATCAAGCCTAAGCCTGGAGAAAAGTCCATGGCCACACAGACATAGGCCAAGGTAATATCTGCAGGTAAGAATAAGATTTTTCTCATATAACAATCCAGAGTTCACTAGAATTTATAATAAGGAGAGTCCCCAAAGTTTTACCTACTTTATCAGGTTGTGTTAAAAATTAAAAGAGAAAAGGCATATGTTGCACAACAAATTTTAGTCATCATTATCAGAATTATTCTATGCCATAAAATATGACTGTAATACCTGCAACCTGAAAAATCACATGAGATATTAATAATCTCAATATGTGCCTGTATAATATTGAATTGCAAACAGTGTTATTTACTGATGAACGCTTCAAGATAAGCTAGTAGCAAGCAAATGAACTGTCCTTCTACAAAGAATTTTTAGATTTTGACCAAATAAATGCTGGAGGATGTCTACCAACACCAATGGCTTTGATTTTGAAGTATCTAACTTAAAGTAAAGTAATTAGATCTGAGGACCACTGTCTGTAGACGCTACTGTAAATGGGAGGAAATAAAACTATATCATCAGCATTTAGGTAAAGGCTATCTGTTTTTTCTCTATAGCAGGGAAGCATGGGCTCATCCAGGAATAACATCAAGTCATGAATAGACACATGAAGGAGGAGAATCTGAAACATATTACATTTGTTGCCCTTAAAATTATCTAGTCTGTCAAGAACCTGTCTCTAATGACATGGAATCTGGAGAGTGGTGTTACAAGTCTCATTTAAGTATCAATAGCCAGGGGCGCCTGGGTGGCTCAGTCGGTTAAGTGGCCGACTTCAGCTCAGGTCATAATCTCACGGTCTGTGAGTTTGAGCCCCGTGTCGGGCTCTGTGCTGACAGCTCAGAGCCTGGAGCCTGCTTCAGATTCTGTGTCTCCCTCTCTCTCTGCCCTACTCATGCTCATACTCTGTCTCTATGTCTGTCAAAAATAAATAAATGTTAAAAAAAATAAAAAAAAAAAAGTATCAGTATCTAGGGCAAATCCAAATCCTATACATAAGCCAAGGGCTGATGGAAGATCAATAAACTCAACATTTTCAGAGTTCCCAAGAAACTTATTCACAAACTCATGAGGCTCTTATGATGTTGGTCAATAAGGCAAGAGCTGTGCCTAAAATCCAGATACTCCTCCTGACAAAGATATTGTCCTGAGAAATCAAGAGTTACAATTTATCAAAAAGGAAATAGGCCTACATTTAAATGGAATAATTTTGAGGGAAAAGAATACATTTTTTACTGCCATTACAATACATATAATTCCAGGATTTTGTTTACTCCTAGGTAAGAAAAATAACAAATAGACAAGGATCTAAGCCCATCATGGAGAGCACTGTTGAATATTCCAAAGGCAAATAGCCTTTACCCGGTGCTTTATTTAATGATAAACTATTACTGAGAGCGTGAATTAGGTCTTCAATTTCAAGGCAGTTGATATGGGGAGTTTGGCTCAGCATCACTCTTCTATGAGCACTAAAAAATAAACTAAGAATCCTATGGTTTTCATCTCTGGTGACATAGCCACAAAAAAGGAATACTGGCAGCTTCAAAGTATGCATACTGCCAATTCTGAATTGCATTAAGATGAAAAGGGAAATAGTACAGTAGCAAAAGGATGGCTAAGATTGGTCTCTTTGGGTATTCCAAACTGTATGTCATAATTTAAATAAATATCCATTATATAATAGTAAAAAACACTACAAGATCAAATGGTATATCAATTAGGAATATTTTAGACCAAAAGAAGAAAACATGACTATGGTGGCTTTAATATTAGGAACTGATTTTCCTCACATAAGGGGAAGTCAAGAGGCATGTAGTTGTTGGTTCTGGTGTAGTTCGCTCCAGAGCCTCTGAATCCCCTTGATATTTCTCTTATGGAGCCAGGTTGGCTGCTGCAGTTCAGGTTACATTCCAGCTTAAGGAAAAGAAAAAGAAGAGGTGGCATCTATCGAAAAGTCCAACTCTAGACTAAAACCCTATGTGTGATCATTCAATCTGATTACAGGCAATTATGTGGCTTGACTTGGCAGACCTCACAGCTAGAAGCCGCCTTCCCCATAGCAGACTTGGTGCAGAGCCAATGCATTATTATTTTCTGAAGAGAGTTATAGCCATGGACTGAGCCCAATCTCCATCCCACCCCACCTGGGTTACCATGCTTATGCTTATCTGCACACATACATCTGGCCCAGGCATCTCTGTTCAGAGGCCTTTAATAAGGCACTTCTGAGGCACCTCCACCAAGACTTCATTACAGGGCCCTCACTAAATCATTTTCTCCACTCCAGTTCAGTATTTTTCTATTCTTTACCCTTTCGCCTCTCCCTCTACCAGACCCGCCAGATCCATTAAAAGTCAGGAACCTTCCATTTCAGGCTCCACAGCAATGAAACATTTCTCCCATTTTTGCTGCATCCACCTGACGCTTGCCTAGTGCTGTTCCATGAGGAAAAATGGAATACCAGGGAATCGGTGACACTTTTTGCCTCTTTCTTGCGGTGTCACAATAAATAAATAAAGACTTGATTGTTTTCAGTTTGGCTTACTGCCCTCACTGACCAATCTCAACACCTGGCAGCTCAGCGTCTACCTCAGGAAAACAAACCTTCCCAGAGACCATGCGACAGACTTCGACCTCTTATTGGCCTGCGCCGAGATACACAAGGCTGTTCTTAGGTGAACAGTGTAAACAAAGAGAAAGAGGTTGATCCTCCAACCATCAGTGCCTGTTACAATTTGGAAATGAGTTCTATGAGGAAAATACAGCCTAGGAGCTCAGAAAAGAGACATATGCTCTGAGTTAGAGGGAGATGGTTTTATAAAAGATTAAAGTTTAAACTATGCTCTAAAACATAGATAAGATTTGCAGATGAGAGGGCATGACAGATGGAATAAATCTAAAAAGAAAAGGTTTTAAGGTAGGAAAACCTGGGGCTTAAAAAAAAAAAGTGCTCCTGGGGACAGAGAAAGGAACATCCTATTCTTTGGAAGAAGAATAAACGGAGAAAGAATGTTTTGATTCAACAAGCAGAACACAATTACCTTCCAAAATGATGTGGGAGCATACCACTCTTATGGGAGAATCTTTAACAGGTCTAGGGCTGGCAAGCAAACTAACAAATGGCTAGAGAAAATAAGCTATTGTCTATCTTAACATGTCAATAACATTAATACCAGATGGGTCGCCTTAAAACATGCAGATTACATTCTTCAGAGAAATCAAGTAAAAGGAAGAAAGTACCATTCTGCAACCATCTCAGCTTTTAACTCCCACCGAGATCCACAGGGTATCCATTCACGGATAGGAGGCATATGGCCCTGAAAATATAAGCCTCTGATCTTACAATGAGGAGAGTAATCTTTAAATTAAAACATGACATCAAAAAGGCTCTGAATAACAACCAACTTAACTTGATGGTTTCTTTCTTTCTGTGTGTTTTAGGCTTTTTGTGCGCAAAGAGAGATGGGGGCACTTGGTCAAATGGAAAACACATTCAGTAATTGCAGCAGATAAGATCAAAGCAATATTTTCTCTATATTCCCTAAGAGGCATGTTTCTTCTGTTCCTTATTAATTGGCAGTGGCGGTCTAAACAAACTTTGGAAATAAACGCAGCAATTTGGGTTCTTTCATGTCTCTTGCTGTACGTCTTATGGAGGAACAGGCAGTCGGACACTGAAAAGCTCCAGGGCCAAGATCTGTCCTGTTATGTCCAAGTGAGCTAGACCAGAAAGAAATCTGTAGTGAAAGCTCCCCTTCAAAACAGTTCCCAACAGGCCCATTTTGAAAGTGGATACTTTTTCTTCCCTGACCCCAATTGGTAATTAGATATTCCTGCTTATTAATCTAGCAAAGTGACTGTTCCTGAATATTAAAATGTGGGATTGTATCACCATGCAACTATGCTGGACACGGAAGGAAAGAACAAACTGCAAATCCACAACTGTAACCTTCTAAAAGTTAAGAGGACAATAACCCAATGAAAAGGAGACATTTTAATTAATACGCCTCCCTGTGGCTCTGCCTTTCTTCTTGAGCACTCAGCTGGAGTAATCAGAGGGAAACCTGAAGGAAGCCTCCCCAGAAGCCTCATTGAGCACCCTCCAGCTGAGTCTCACTGTATGTTGACAACTGTCTCCACTGAGTACAAGACTTGGCATGATCCGTAATGTACATCTGCTCTGAGGAATAATCCCTCCTGAGACCACCAGGAAGTAGCCTATTCCAAAAGCAAAAAATTAAAAAATTAAAACCCTACTCACTTTAAAAGTAACAAACAAGCAGCATGCCTGGGTGGCTCAGTCGGTTAAGCGTCTGACTTCGGCTCAGGTCATGATCTCCCAGTTTGTGAGTTCCAGCTCCGTGCAGGGCTCTGTGCTGACAGCTCTGGAGCCTGCTTCAGAACATGTGTCTCCCTCTTTCTCTGTTCCTCCCCTACTTGTGCTCTCTGTCTCTCTCTCTCTCAAAAATAAATAAAGATTAAAAAAATATTTTTTAAGTAAGAAATAAGCAACAGTCATTTAAGAAAGATTCCTTCAAGCTATTGGCATATGGTATAACTGCCTCTTTAGAGATTTCCACCTTTTTAGCAGCTTTTTAAAGTATAATTTATAATACCATAAAATTTACCCATTTGGAGTGTACAGATCAGATGAGTAAGTTTATACAGTTCTGTAACCATTATCAGACTCAAGCTTTAGAACACTTCCATCATCCCCCCCAAAATCCCCTCATGTCCTAGAGCCCTAAATCCCAGCTCTTACTCCCAGCCCTAGGCAACCTGCTTTGTTTCTATAGTTTTGCCTATTCTATAAAGATCATATAAATGCAATCACACAATATATATTCTTTTGCTTCTCTGGTTTCTTTCACTTACCATGTTTTTTTTTTTTAATTTTATAATAGTTTATTTTCAAATTGGTTTACATATAACACCCAGTGTTCATCCCAACATGTGCCCTTTTTAATGCCCATCACCCCCTCTCCCCCCTCCCTCATCCCCCTTACCCTCAGTCACTGTATTATCTGTAAGTTTCATGTTTATAAGGCTGACCCTGGCAGTTTGTGTTCTTTGCAACCTTGTCTTCATAGAATGCCCCTCAGGATCTCTTGCAGTGCTGGCTTATTTGTGATAAATTCTTTCAGTTTTTGTTTGTTGGGAAAAACCTTGATCTCTCCTTCTATTCTGAATGACAGGCTAGCCGGATACAGAATTCTTGGTTGCATGTCCTTCTTGCTCGTCACATTGAAGATATCCTGCCATTCCTTTCTGGCTTGCCAAGTTTCTGTTGATAAGTCTGCTACTACCCTTATAGGTCTCCCTTTGTATGTTAGGGTTCTTTTGTCCCTAGCTGCTTTCAGGATTCTCTCCCTATCTTTGTATTTTGCCAGCTTCACTATGATGTGCCATGCAGAGGGTCTATTCAAGTTACGTCTGAGGGGAGTTCTCTGTGCCTCTTGGATTTCCATGCCCATTTCCTTCCTCATGTTGAGGAAGTTCTCAGCAATGATTTGTTCAAGAACCCCTTCAACTCCTTTCTCTCTCTCTTCTTCCTCTGGAACTCCTATGATACGGATATTGTTTCTTTTGAGTGCATCGCTCAGCTCTCGAATTCTCCTTTCCTGTTCCTGGATCAGCTTCTCTCTCTTTTTATCTGCTTCCTCTTTTTCAATGATTTTGTCTTCTAATGCACTAACTCTTTCCTCTACCTCTTCAATCCGTGCTGTGGCTGCTTCCAGTTTCCCCTGTATTTCTTCCAATGTCTTCTTTAATTCTTCCTGACCGTTTTTAAGGTCCTTGAACTCTGCCGCGCGGGACCCCTTGCATTCATCTAAGCTTTTCTCAAGGCCAGCAATTAGTTTTATGATTATCATTCTATATTCAAGTTCTGTTATGTTGCTTATATCTGTTTTCATTAATTCTTGAGCTGTCACTGCTTCTTGTAGATTCTTTTGAGGAGAATTCTTCCGTCTCGTCATTTTGGCTGGATGCGTTATGGATTGTTTCTTGAAGTTGCCCTGGAAAGGAAAACTGACAGACACACAGAACACAGAAATACTCAAACGTACCGACAAATGGTCCAGACAAGAAGTTCACAACAGAAAAAAATAACAAGTGACTCTCTGAGGGCAATGTCCTGAAGTAACAGCTACACGTTAAGGACAGGGTATGTAGTGTGCTGGTGGCAGAGCATATATAGACAGAATAATGACTGGTGCAGGGAGAAGAAGGAAATGGACTTTGCCCAGGTAGAGCGACTAAAGGGTTTAATCCAGACTGATAGAAATCAGAATAAGGACAGGTGCGAGGGAAAAGGAATAAAGATTGATGTCGTCTAGATGAACTTATACGGCCTGGTTATTCCAGAAAAAGGGCTAGGGAAGTAAAGAAGAGGTTGTAGGACATGTCCTCAAAGAGTGGGTTAAAAAAAAAAAAAAATGATTAAGCCAGTCAGTACCCTGGATGACCAGCTCAGGGATGGGGATCGGTAGGAATGAGAAAGGGAGGGATAAATTTAAAAAGAAGAAATGACTGGCATTACTCCAGGCAGCAATCTCCACTTGGATCAGTCGCTCCTGCTGATAGTTTGGGAGGGGCGTGGTTTAGTGTAGGCGGGTCGGCCTCCACTGCTGCAGAGATGGCTTCTGGGGTGACTTCCTGGCTTGTGAGACAACAATAGCGTCTCTCCAGACCCGTGCCACCAGTCCTGGAGGCTTTATTCGCCCCTTTATTTCTGTTCTCTCTCCACCGCCAGCGCTGGCCTAGTGTGGTTTACTGGAGCCGCTGCCTGGGGCTGCCTGGGTCCCTGCTGCCAGTTCCGGTGGCGGCGGCGGCGGTGGCGTGCGTGCCCGGAGGCGCTGGGCGAGGGTGGCGCGGTGGCGCGGCCGTCTGCTACCCCCCGATTTGGCTGTAACTGTGCGGGGGTTAGAGGTGCTCCCCAGAAGCCACCGCCTGGGTCCCCGCTGCCTGTCCTGGCAGCGCACGCGCCCCGGAGGCGCTGGGCGAGGGTGGCGCGGTGAGGCGGCCGTCTGCCACCCCCGATTTCGTTATAATTGTGCCGGGGTTAGAGGAGCTCGGCTGGTGGCGCCGCCTGCGTCCCCGCTGCCAGTCCCTCCCGCGCGCGTCCCAGTGGCTCAGGACGGGGTTGGTGCGGTCCCAGCGGCGCGCGGGGATTGCTGCTGTTTGCTACCGAACTTCTCTTCAAAAGCCCTGCATTTAGGGGCTGGATGGTCGCAGTCTCACCCGCTCTGGCCCTCTCGTTCAGATGTTGTTCGATCGGCACTTTCCCAGCTATCTCCGCAGACGCTCACCCTCCCCTCAGCTCAACTTCCCGAGATCGAATTCGTTTTATCCGACCCAGATTAAACTCACGGTTTAGCTGGGCCGTGTCTGTTTTCGCCTACATTTCTTGTCAGCTGTAGCACCTTTTCCCCCCGATTTTTGGAGTTGAGAGCTCACTTACCATGTTTTTTAAGTTAATTCATGTTCTGGCATGTATAAGTAGTTCACTCCTTTTTATTGCTAAGTAGTATTCCCTTATATAGGTGTACCACCTTTTGTTTATCTGTTCATCAGATGACAGACATTCGAATCATTTCCAAATATTTAGAGATGTTATGTAGCATGAACATTCAGATACAAATCTTTGTGTAGACATAAGATTTCATTTCTCTTGGGCAGATACTGTACCTAGAAAATAAATTGCTAGGCCACATGGCAAATATATGTTCATTTTTTTAGGAAACTTCCAGGTAATTTTTCAAAGTAGTTGAATCATTTTCCACTTCTCTCAGCGAGGTATGAGAGTTCCAGTTTCTTTGTAACCTCGGTAACAGTATTCTCTATCTTTTCTGATAATAGAACCATGTGTAACGGTTTCTCATTGGGGTTTTAATTTTAATTTCCCTAACAAATTAAAATGCTGCATATGTTTTCATGTGTTTGTTTACTATTCATAGATCTTTTTGGTGATCTTTCAAAACCTTACCCTTTTGTGAAATTGGGTTGTGTATCTTCAGATTATTTATTGTAAGAGATTTTTTCTTACTCTGGAAGTCCTTTATCAGATATATAATCTGCAAATGTTTTCTTTTATTCCTTTTTTTATTATTTTATTTATTTATTTATTTATTTATTTATTTATTTATTTATTTATTTATTTTTGAGAGAGAGCATGCAAGCAGGGAAGGGGCAGAAAGAGAGAGGGAGAAAGAGAGAATCCTCTCACTACTAGTGCAGAGCCTGATGCAGGGCTCAACCTCACAAACCGCAAGATCATGACCTGAGCAGAAACCCAGAACCAGACACTTAACTGACTAAGCCACCCAGGCACCCCTCTTCTTTTCTTTTTACTTGTCTTTTTCACATTTTATTAATCCTACCTTTTGTAGAGTATTAATTTATCTTTTATTGTTCATGTTTTTTATGTTCTAAGAAATGCAAGATCACAAATACTTTCTTCCCTACTTAATTCTAGAAGTATGGGACTTTCAGCTCTTATACTTAGCTTTATGATGCATTTTAAGTAAAACTTTGTATATGATGTAAAGTAACAGTTGAGGTTTGTTTATTAACTTGCATATAAACAACCAATTGTTCTAGCACCACTTGTTGAAAAAAACTCTCTTATTCCACTAAATTAACTTGTGAGGTTATCAAAAATCAAGTGACCATAAATATAAGTTTATTGCTGGACCTTTTGTTCTATTCACTGATCTATAGTTTATGATGCCAGTATCACACTTTCTGGATTAGGTAGCATAAGTCTTGCAACATTGTCCTTCTTTCCAAAACTGTTTGGTTTATTCTAGGCACTATGCATTTCCATTTAAATTTTAGGATCTATGTGTCAATTTCTATAAAAAGACTTCCAAGAAGCCAGTTTGATAATGAATTATATTAAAATAATAATAATAATAATAATAATAATAATAATAATATATAAAAATACTGCCAGGCATTTGATAGGGAGTCTGATCAAATCCATCAATTTGAGAAGAACTGCCATTTTAACCAAACTAAACCTTCTAATCTATGAATATAGTATATCTCTTCACCTAGTTAGGTCTTCATCAATTTCTCTTGATAAAGTTTTATATTCTTCAGCATACAGTTTTTTACTCCTTTTATGTTAAATTTATGCTTAAGTATTTTATTCTTTTTGGTTTCATAGTTAACAAAATTTTATTTTATTTATTTTTGGATTGTTAATTGCTAATAGATAAAAATAACTGATTTTTGTATACTGTGATCTTGCCAAATTTGGCTATTAATTCTAACAGCTTTTTGACAGATTCCTTAAGATTTCCTACATGCAGAAGGAAATTGAGGAAGACATAAGGAAATGGAAAAACATCCCATGCTCATGGATTGGAAGAATAAATATCATTAAAATGGCAATACTACCTAAAGCAATCTACACATTCAATGCAATCCCAATCAAAATTGCACCAGCATACTTCTCAAAGCTAGAGCAAACAATCCTAAAATTCGTATGGAACCACAAAAGACCCCGAATAGCCAAAGTAATTCTGAAGAATAAAACCAAAGCGGGAGGCATCGCAATCCCAGATTTTAACCTCTACTACAAAGCGGTAGTCATCAAGACAGCATGGTATTGGCACAAGAACAGACACATAGACCAATGGAATAGAATAGAGAATCCAGAGATGGACCCACAAGCATATGGCCATCTAATCTTTGACAAAGCAGGAAAGTGGAAAAAAGATAGCCTCTTTAACAAATGGTGCTGGGAGAACTGGACAGCAACATGCAGAAGAATGAAACTAGACCACTTCCTTACACCACTCACAAAAATAAACTCTAAATGGATGAAGGATCTGAATGTGAGACAGGAAACCATCAAAATCCTAGAGGAGAAAGCAGGAAAAAAACCTCTTTGACCTGAGCTGCAGCAATTTTCTATGCGACACATCTCCAGAGGTGAGGGAATTGAAAGCAAAAATGAACTATTGGAACCTCATCAAGATAAAAAGCTTCTGCACGGCAAAGGAAACAACCAACAAAACTAATAGACAACCAACGGAATGGGAAAGGATAATCGCAAATGACATATCAGATAAAGGACTAGTATCTAAAATCTATAAAGAACTTACCAAACTCCACACCCGAAAAACAAATAATCCAGTGAAAAAGTGGGCAGAAGATATGAATAGACACTTCTCCAAAGAGGACGTTCAGATGGCCAACAGACACATGAAACGATGCTCAAAGTCACTCATCATCAGGTAAACACAAATCAAAACCACACTGAGATACCACCTTACCCCGGTTTGAGTGGCTAAAATGAATAAATCAGGAAACTATAGATGCTGGTGGGGATGTGGAGAAGCAGGCACCCTCCTACACTGTTGGTGGGAATGCAAACTGGTGCAGCACACTCTGGAAAACGGTGTGGAGGTTCCTCAAAACAATGCAAATAGAGCTACCCTATGACCCAGCAATAGCACTGCTAGGAATCTACCCAAGAGACACAGGAATGCTGATGCATAGGGGCACGTGTACCCCAATGTTCATAGCAGCACTTTCGACAATAGCCAAATCATGGATGCAGACCAAGTGCCCATCAACTGACGAATGGATAAAGAAGTTGTGGCACATATATACAATGGACTACTACATGGCAATGAGAAAAAATGAAATCTGGCCATGTGTAGCAACATGGATGGAACTGGAGGGTATTATGTTAAGTGAAATAAGTCAGTCAGGAAAAGACAGATACCATATGTTTCCACGAATAGGTGGACTTTGTGAGACTAAGCAAAAACCAGGGGGAGGGGAAGAGGGGAAAGGAAAAAAAGACACAGAGAGGGAGGGAGATAAAACATAAGAGACTCTCAAAGACTAAGAACAGTCTGAGGGTGAGGGAGATGAGGGAGGTGAGGGAGGGGGAAGAGGGGGTGACGGACATTGAAGAGGGCACATGTTGGGATGAACACTGGGTGTTATATGTAAACCAATTTGAAAATGAACTATTATTAAAAAAAATAAAAATAAATAAATAAAAGATTTCCTACATACAAATCATATTGTCTGTGTTTAAAGATAATCTTACTTCTTACCTTACAGTGTATGCCTTTAATTTATTATTCTTGCCTTACTGTACTGAGTAGAATCTCCAGTACAACACTGAATAAAAGTGCCAAGAACAAACATTCTTGTCTCCTTTCAAATCTTAAGGACAGAAAGCATTCAAGCTTTTAATATTAAGCATGATGTTAGCGATAGCCCTTTATGAAGATGATGAAAGTCTCACCTGTTCTTGATTTGCTGAGAACTTTTACCATAAATGCATGTTGTATAATTTCAATTTTTTATATCCATTGAGATAATCATATGGCTTTTGTCCATTATTCTATCAATACAGTGTATCACACAAACTGACTTTTGATAACAGATCAACTTTGGAGTATGAGGAGCTTAGAAGTCACCATTATATCCTAACAACAAGTAAAATGCTGAAGAAGAAGAGGAAGAAAAAATCTCTGAAAAATCAACAACTATTCTTAGATCCATCAGAGAAGTGAAGCCACAGGACAAACTGCTACCCCAAAAGTTGGAGACAGGGAGGTGGAAAGAGAGAATCATGGCTTACTGGAGCAGAGATACAAGAGTAGAAAAGTCTGCCAGGACCAGTGCTGGTATAGGAAAACCTAAACAAAGAACTGACAATTGTTGCAAGCTCGATACAGACAAATCTGAATGATTAAAAACTCTAGAGGGACTCAGTCTTCAGGGAACCCCGACACTTTTGTGAATTTTACATCCAGAAGTTCCACCATGTTCTCACTGTGAATACTGGAGAAAAATCACCTTATGCTGCCGGCAGGTGGAGAGGAAATGGAACCATTTTGGAAAACAACAAGTCATTCTGTTCTTCTTTAAAAAACTTGCCCTCAGGAGAAACAATTTTACTGGAACCTAACATGCTGAGGTTTAACCAGAGTCTAACGAACCTGGGGAAGGGAAGTACCAAATTCCAGCTCCCTGTACCCATCCTGTCCCACCTAAGTAGGGAAAAAACTAGGAAGCACTGGAGAAGTTCACACTGACAACAGAGACCTAATCCTAGGATCGCAACCGATCCCGATGTTACTAAAGGCCTTCTTACCACAGTTCCTTTTACCCAATACATCATGTCCACTACCACAAAAAATTAAAAGGCATACTAAAAGGCAAAAAGCACAGTTTGAGGGATATTGAAAAAACACCAGAACTGCAGTCAGATGCAGCAAGAATGTTGGGATTATCAGACCAGGATTTTTTTTAACTGTGACCAACATACTAAGGGCTTTAATGGAAAAAATAGGCAATATGCAAGAATAAATGGAAATGTAAGCAGAGAGACGGGAATTCAAGAAAGAATAAAAAAGAAATGCTATAGATCAAAAACACCATAACAGAAATGAATACTGGAGACAGCTGAAGAATCTCTCTGATTGAGAATATGACAAAAGAAACTTCCAAAACTGAAAAGCAAAGAGAGAAAAAAAGACCAGGAAAAAAACCAGAATATCCTAGAACTGTGGAACTACAAGAGGTATTAACATTCATATAATGGAAATAATTGAAAGAGAAGAAAAAGATTAATCAATCTCACATTCCCAGAATAAACATGATTTGGTCATGGTGATCATCATTTTTATATGTTACTAGACTGAGGTTGCTAATATTATGTTAAGGACCATTTGCTTCCACATTCATAAGAGATACTGGTGCATGGTTTTCTTTTCCTGTGATTTCTTTATCTGGTTTTGGAATTAGATCTGTTTAAGACAAAGCATTTCATTGTTTATTGTGGACAAGCAATACAGAGAATAATAAACATCTCTGAAGCCAAAAACACAAAACAATAATAACAATAACAACAAAAACAAACCACAGATTTTGGCTCATCAAGAAGTCACAATAAAGCCAGCTAAGGTCGCTAAGCTTTGAGTGTTCAGAACAGAGCAAAACCCAGCCTGTGTGAGTGCCCTGTGAGTGGGGCCAAGGCCAGAATATCAAATGTCAGACCTTATGGGAGGGTATCAATTTATAAACAGCCAGAAGCCTGTTTTCCTTGTAATTCCTGTAGGCAATGAACATAGTATCCAAATTGAAAACTAGACCAAGTAACCATGAAGTCTTCAGAGACAACATTTTTGTACATATTTCATGATTTCTTTTTAGGGAAATGTGCAAGGTCTAATTACACAAGCTGTTTATTCTCCTCATTAGCCTTTTGGGTTTCAGCATATGTGGATTTTCTTAAGCTTTTCTCACTATTAAATCAGCCAAATTCATACTCACAAAGGAAGTTAGATTCTAGCATGCAGCTCTACAGAAGATCCCCAAGCTACCCAAACCATGGGGTAATCAAAAACATTCTGTCTGCTGCTATATGACTTTTTTATTTCCTCCTACAAATAGCTGCAGCAGGATTAAAGTCAACACACATGCCCCTACAGGTTTAGCCTGTTTAACTGCAATTAATCTCCTGAGTAAGATCTTTTCTGTCACTTGGTAGCAGTGAAGAGGACAGAGGGCAAAGAGAATACATTATTAATATAAATAAATACACAATGCCTTATATTATTCAAATTACTTACCTTACATTATTCCAAATTTCAAAGCACTTCTACATATTTGGTCTTTTATAACTCACTGAAGAAGCAAGGTATTTTGCATTCCCATTTTACTGATGAGGAAGTCAAGTGGTTAGTCAAAAAGCTACACGGTTCATAGGTGACTGAAACCCATACTCCTATCTTCTAGTCCAGAGTTCTTTCCACTATGCCAAATGTCTAGCAGTCTGGAGACAAAAAAAGTGGTGACATGGCTTTACAAATTTCTTTCCACCCATAAGATACAAATTCTCACACAACCTTGGTTTGTAGTAGATGCAATTCCTTGATGTTTTTGAGACCAATCTTCACCCAAATTTGTTATCTCTTTGGCCTGCCACAGATCTGAATTTTCAACATTAAAGGTCATTCCTCTGGCTATAAAACTGGACTTCACTATACAAGCCAATTTTCCTAGGTATTTTTCATGAAGAAATACTTTCATCTCTCAGATATAAACTTGGAATACACTAAAAATATAAATTCCTGGGCATCATCCTAGATTCATGGAATCAGATTCTCTTGGGGCAGGTGTGTTTATGAACGAGCATTTTTAACAAGCTCCCCACTGTGCACTCTTAATACTTTTAAAGTTGAGAAGCACTGTCCTCAGCAGTGAAAAGCCTGAGATGGTTTGAGTCAAAGACTAGGTCAACGGATTATTTTTAAAAGATAACTGTGGAAGCAATGTTTGGCATGTATTGGAGTGAAAAGAGACTGGAAAACCGGTGTGACATTACAGCAATAGCCCAGCCTGAGAAGTGGGATGGGTGCGAAGAGTAAATATGGGAATAGAAAGAAAAACTGTAAGGGGTATTGGAAAAGTCACTGTAATTTCCTTCATTGTCTTCTACAAAATGGCTACACCTACACTACACTATTCATCTCATTTTACCTAAGCTCCATTACCCATGACTAAGAGGCCGAGTTGATTCTGTGAGCACATTTCATGTGTGCCACAGTTCAGCTCCTCTTCCTGTGTGTGCTACACTTCACATAAGGGGATTTAACTACAGTTCATGCAAGATGGCTTAATTAGTCTCCTGTGACTAAAATTTGAGCTCCTTTGGTAAATTCATTTAGAATGAGAAGAAAAAGCAGTGAGTTACCAATACTGGTATCCAAAGTATTTCAAATTCATTTTTAAAACTATAACTCTCCAGGCTTTTCATGTGTGTTGGAGAATTTCATGAGAGCATTACTTTCCAAATCATTCTGTGTGACTCATATTTTGTTCCCTAGAAATTAAAAACACAGAATGCACCATCCAGGAAAGCTCTCATTTTCACTTGTTTCCCTTTGCCTTTTGTTCTCACTTCCCCTCTTCTCTGTCTTGCCTCCTTTCTTTCTCTCTATTTATAAAATACATTTAAATAGTGTCAAGTGTTGTTCTCAGATGATTTAAGTTTTTATCTTTCTCAGAAAGTCAGAAATCGCATCAGCCTAGAATCAGAATACCTGAGTTCTTTTTTTTTTTTAATTTTTTAAAAAGTTTATTTTTGAGAGAGAAAGAGGGAGACAGAGACAAAGTGTAAGCGGGGGTGGGGGGGGTGGGAGGGGACAGGGATAGGCCGGGAGAGAGAGAGAGGGAGACACAGACTCCAAAGCAGGCTCCAGGCTCTGAGCTGTCACCACAGAGCCTGACGTGGGGCTCAAACTCACAAACCATGAGATCGTGACCTTAGCTGAAGTCAATGTTCAACTGACTGGGACACCCAAGCGCCCCCAGAATGCCTGACTTCTAGTTCATTTTACCACTAACTTGCTATAGCAGCTTGAATAATTCAACTCTCCCTCCTGGAGCTCAATTTCCTTATTTGTAAAATGAGAAGACTGTACTAGCAGGTACTCAAAGTCCCTCCAGTTCAAATACTCTACAATTCTGAGTTGACTTTTCTGGATCCCTTCCGCAACATGAAAGTTTAAAATCTCTAGATCCAAATTACTCTTTGGTTCATTTGAGTTCAGAGCATTTAAAATGTCTGTAAGAGCGTGCACTAGAGTCTTGTGCTACAGCAATGAAGCTATAATAAAGTTGGTTTAGCTACTTAACTGTCTGCCCACACATATTTCTCACTGCAACTTCTTGAATCAGGTCTAGTGAAACTAGGTAAGGGAAAGGAATCTTAATGAAATAAGCAGTCATCTTAGCATCTGGTCACATCAGAGAAGCGCTGTATCCCTTTTATTCACCACAAGGATTCCCTATGCATAGTTTCCCATCGTCTTCCTCCTCCAACCATCACACGAGAAACATGTGCTGATGCCAAGGACTCATATGGCATAGCATTAGCCGCACTAGGATGAACATGTCCCCTGCTTTCCTAGAACTAGCCAGCAAGATGCGTGCAGTGAAAGGAGGAAGTGGTTTAAGTTGTCATGAATCATAACAGTCAAAATGTACCTTCTCATTAACTTAAAAGCAGACTTAGTTGTTTTTTGCTTGTTTGACTGTGTTTTTTTCCCCCCCTTTGGCTTTAAAATAAAATGCACTGTTAACTATACGTAAGGAAAAAGCCATAACCTGGTGTCCATACTTCTGAAAACCTGATCCCATTTCCCAGTAATTAGACAACACTCTCCTTATCTCCTAATTTAAGATCCATCACAAAATGGACATGTCATTCATTTGTCTGGCATTTGACAAATATTCATTAAATATCTATTGTGTGCCAGGCACTATACAAGGAGAGAGGAGTACCCTGGTGAATGGGACAGACACAGTCTGCCTCCACGATGGTTAAATTCGTGTTTGGGGGTAGATGAAAAATATTAATCAAACATCTACAGGAATAAAATGTACAGACATACACAGTTTTAGTACATGTGCTCCCAAAGCGAGCACCCAACACACACATTTAGGAAAAAGTCACGAAGTATATACATTTAACTGTTAATGGGAGTAACTGCCAAGAGGGAAGATTATGTAACTTTTTTTTTCCTTTTCTTCTCTAAAATGTCTTAAATATCTTCTGCAGTTTTTTTTTTGCAAGCATTACATTTTTAAGAAAAAAAGCCAACATAAATATTTCATGCTTTTGAAGATTTATTGACACAGAGAAATGCCACATAATGCTAAAAATTAAAATTGCCAAGCAGCATGTATAAGATTTCATTTTGATTATATAATGCAGTAATAACAAACTAGAAAGACATATAGCAAAATACTAACAGCAATTACCTCTGGTGCTATAAGAGATCATTTCATTTCTTATGCTTTTAAAAGATTATCCAAGCTCTCTACATTGAGCATGTATTAACCTTTTATTTATTTTATCTTACGTCCTCTGGGGAGCGGTCTCTGACCACCAGCACCCGTAGGCCACATGCTCCCCCTCTGCTGAATGTCTATCACACTTGGTGAATCTATTGCCATTTTAACACCATGACATAGTGCTCATAATTACTTTCCTTGTGAGAAAAGTATCAGATGTTTTCTTTCTTTCACCCATACTAGTATTGGATCATGGTCAGTAAACAGTGGGAGCTGAACTGATTACTCTCAAATCCTACCGGGACACATTGCCAGCAGTTTTTAGAATCGGGTTGTGAGTTACACAGACAGTAGCATTCGCCAACAGCCCCTACACCTTATTCCAAGCTCTCTCCCAGAAAGCCTGTCATCTTCATCTTCTCACACAGAGGGCACCTCCAAGGGGTAAGAACTCATTTCTGATCTGTGAGATTTTCTGCCTCAACCCATCAAGGTTCACGGCAAAAAGGAGAACCAGCAGACAGAACAGAAGCAAAGGGCTCATTATTATAGAACATAATTTATTACCCACAGGATTCCTGAGTCACTGCTGCTGGGCAAGGAAATAGAGATTCACAGAATCTTGAACCTTGAAGAGAGGCAAGTGTGAAACTCAAGCTTACCAATGAAGAAAGAGGGTACAGAGATAATAAGTGACATGCCCTAGGTCCCACGACAAATTGGTGGCAGACTCACTTCTCCCACTCCAGCAGGCTGAGAGATAAACTAAACTACAAAAATCTGCACAGGATGAAAGAACAATAATGGAAATGGGAAATTGTCACATTTGCCTCTGATTCTATATTGTTAGACTCTTTTACAAGGAAACCACAATATTTCTGAATCGATTATAAATATTCTAATCTAATAAAAATATACCTTCTTAAAACAAAAATACCAGACAAACAGAATGATTTTTACTAATAACACCAGCTCTCAGGACGGATTTCATGGGACTGTTTGCTGCGCTTCTTATCGGATTCATGCAGCACCTCCAGAAGCAGAGCACGGTGGCTAGTTAAGGAAAGGGACTTGGGGATCAAACAGGTTCAAGTTTGTACATAAACTTTGCTTCTTAGTAGCTGGGCAATTTGTGCAAGTTAATTAACCGCTTTGTGCCTCTGTTTCCTTAGCAGGAAAATGGAGATAATAATATTACATAGCTCACAGGGTAAGAATGAAAAAACATGATGCATGAAAGTGCTCAAAACAGTGCCTGGAGCAGAGCAGCTGCCCACTTTGCCGACTCGTTTTTCATCATCACATTCCTTGCGGCTACTGTTCTTACTATCACCACTCCCAGGCTGGTTTTGTGACACAAGACAGAAGCTACTTCTCACTCAGCTGCTTTATTCAGGTTGCTGTTGTTCCCTAGAACGGCCTCCCCTCCCCTTTCTATCCACCAAAAGTCTGCATTTTCTTCCAGACTCAACGTAAGATTCATCCCTCCAAAATTACCCCTAAATGGCTATCACAAAAAAATCTTTAAAAAATGTATTGGGAGGGTGAACATATATTTAAATACAAAGAGCAAACACGATAAGAGAATATGAGAAGAGGAAAGACCCTGAGCTTCCGAGTCAGAAGGCTCTAAAAATTGCTAATCTGCCAACCACCAGCTGTGTGACCCGGAACAAATCACCTTAAATTCTCTGAGCCTTCATTTCTTCAATCTGTTCGATAAGTTTCATAATCCCTCCAGCCATTTCTTCTGTCAGGAACAGCCTGATAAAGAAAAGCATTAAGGATAAGAGCAAGCAGAAAAGAGCAGGAAGAAAAACGGAAGAATCAAGGGTAGTCAAAAAAAAAAAAAAAAAACTAGCAAGGTGGGTGTGAAGACGGACAGAGCTCAGCTGAGGGGAACGGAGCGGGATCTACATGTCTGTCCTTAGGAGAAAAATCAGTGATGATTCCCATGGGCAGACTCAGAGGAGCCTCATACTTGCGGATTGGTGAAGAGCTTCTAACAGAAAGCAAAGCAGGTGACCTTGGTATTGGTTAGGAAGAGACCTGGAAAGGGGAGGAAAAGGCAAGAACTGAGTTTTATAAGTATCAATCGAGAGCCTACCTGAGATGCTTAGACCCAAGTTGTGTAACTAGGGACTATTTAAAAAAAATTTTTTATGTTTATTTATTTTTGAGAAAGAGAGAGAGAAAGACAGAGTGTGAGCATGGGAGGGGCAGAGACAGAGGGAGTCACAGAATCCCAAGCAGGCTGCAGGCTCTGAGCTATCAGCACAGAGCCCAAACAGGGGCTCAAATTCAGGAACCTCAAGATTATGACCTGAGCCAAAGTGGGACTTTGAACTGACTGTGCTGCCCAGGCATCCCAACTAGGGACTATTTTATTATTGATTCCGCACATAATGTTGTGCTAATTTTTAGCTTCCTAAACACATTTCCCCCTCTTGTTTTTATAAAAAACCATGCCATGTGCACCCCCACCCCTACTCTGGGCTCACTGAGACAGACGATTAAGATCTGGCCAATCAGAATGCCTCATTTCTAAAAATGCTACTTAGGATGTTTCAACCAGCAAGGGCACCAAGTGTGAGGATAGGGTCCTGCCATAAACAACCATTATGACTATACCAGTACACTGGTATACTGCCCTGCCCACTTCCCTGGCCGCGTGATGAATCTAACCATGGATCCATGACAAAATAGGGCCAACTGGATCTTTTTCTGAGAATGATAAATGGGCTTTGGGAAAAAAGAAACAAAGCTCTTTACAACGGAATCGCTAAGACATAAAGCCTGAGATAAGACAACAAAATGAAAACAATCAGGGTCAGGTAGAAATGAGAAATGAGCAGAAAGAAAACCCTGGTGAAATTGTGTCCTGATTCTCAAGTCCCTGGGTCCTGCAGTTCTTTCTTTAATTCTGTGGTCTGCACCATCATCCTTTCCAGTTATCTGAGCCAATCAACTCTATTTTTTTCTTACGTTTGTTCAAATTGGACTTGTCACATACAATCAAGGGTTCTGACTAAAACTCTTCTGCTCACTGTGGCAAATCTCAGCTTGCACAAGAAGTGACCATGTACCAAACTAATTACAATAGAAAGACAAGGAACCATTAGAATGAGAAAGGAAGGAAAGGCCCTGAATCTGGGTATTCACTCTTGTGTGGAAAAAAAAACCTCCTCTCCACCTACAGCACATTTGACCACTGGTGATAGTGTGATAGTTAATTTTAGATAAGTGTCTGCTGATAATTGTGCCCAAGAGGCCCCAGGGTTCCCCCTCTGGGTAACAAGAACCTTGTACAATGCTAATCCTCACCCCAGGGTCTCCAGTTTTCAGGCAGCTTCAAGTTCATATGCACCTTCTCCTGTGTGCAAATAGCTGGCTATTGATTGTTTCAAATAAGTAAATACCATTGTGACAAGCTATTACTTTCTTAGCATTCCCGAGGAATGAAGACTCAAGGATTTATATATAGCAAACACCCAATGAATGTTTAGATCTAAAAGAGTGGCTACTAGATACCACATTACAAAGCTCTTCAGTCTCCCAGGTGCCTCAGTCGACATTTATAGGCCCCGTTGATATGCGTGCAAGCAAACAGCACTAAATAGTCCAAATCCCTGGGGACCAGAGCTCAAACGACCAAAACTGATGGGCTTGTTAGATCCAAATCTGGGTGATCTTGAGTGTGAGCAATGAATAGTCAGGTTAGGAAAGCCTCAGTAGATTCTAAGAAAAATCCCTGAAGTGAAAATATTCAAAGAAGCAGAGCTCAGGAAAAGCCTATAGAGTAGACACCTTCAGTTAATCCCACCTATAAGAGTTCTAGTGAACTCTTATGGTCAGATGGCCGTTGGTTAGAGATCACTAGGCTTACAAGTGCTTGTGGCTTATTGTAATCTATGCATCGAGGGCAGCCAATAAGGCAGGAACATTTAGGATAGATGGCTCATCAGAAAGTGGTAAAGTGGGAACAGACACAGAATAGGAGGTTAGACATTACACCCACTATCTCCCAGGTCATACAGATGTCTGATCAACCTTTACCAATGTTCCCTTGACTAGGGAAATTTTTTACCCACTCCAAGTAGACAAGGTCCATTAATTCTCCATTTATAAGTATTCAGTAAATGTTAGCTACGTGCTAGGCAGTATGCTAATAAGCATTTTGTAAGCATCAAATAAGTTAACACTTGGTAAAGGATGGCATCATGTTTGACACTTAGCAAGGGCTGAATACATGTCAGTTAGTATAATCATTTTTAATCTTCACAGTACTTCCATGAGTTAGGTACTTATTTGTTATGGTTATTTTATAGATCAGGAATTAGAGGCTTAGAGACATTGAGTGAACTGTACAAACTTACTCTATGAAGAGAGAATTCAGGATTCTAAACCAGAAAACCTGGCTCAAGAGCTCTTAAACTTTATACTCTACTGCCATCCTTCAGCACAAAAAGGAGTTTTCCATATCCAGACAGCAGCACTTGCCCATAATGTTTATATGACACGGCTGCATGATCTTCTCACTTCCTTCTATCCCCTATTCCAGTGGTTCCAAACATTTCTATGAATCAAAATCACCTAAGGAGCTTGTTAAAACACAGGTTTCTGGGTCTCATCCTCAGAGTTCCTAAATCAGGGCCTGTGTGGGATAGGGCATGAGAATTTGCACTTCTGACAAGTTCCCTGGTGATGCTGCTACCAGCCTAGGCACTGTGCTTTAGCAACCACTGCCCTATTCTTGCCCTCACCTCTTGTCTCTACCAACCACTGAAGTGACTAAATTCCTCAAGAAATACTCCACAGCTTCTTTGGGTGTAAAGATACAATCACAACACATCTATCTCCCTTCTTCTCCCACACTCTGATTTCCTTGACTATTTCATTCCTTCATTCCACACATAATTCCCAAGCTCCCATGTATGAGCCACAGGCACTAGAAAATACCACAAGAGCAATGTAGAGCTGATTACCAACCTAGAGAGGACACAGAAGATATTAACCAAATGAACATACAAAATACACTAAATTTCAAATTGGACAAGCACTATGAAGAAAAACAACCGGGATCTATAAGAAAAAACCATGAGAGAGGTTACAGTGAAGCTTCGTTGGCTTTTATCCATCCTTCCTTTGGTCTCCCTTCCACACTCCTCACCCCACTTCGCCCCAGGCACACACACATAAGTTCTCCACAGTACATTGGAAGAATATTTCAAACACAAGGCTCCATGCACTCCTCTAATCCAGGCCTAGACAGGCCCAGGAAAGAGGGTTGTAAAGTGGTCTTTTGGACATCCCTCCACCTCCCCCCATCTCATGGTAAAGTTGTCTCCAGTTAGAGAGAATGAGTTCAACAGTGAATCACCAAGCTGAGAGATGAGAAAGATAGACGAGACCCAGACCCTAGGCAGTATTGTTTTTGAGTGCCTGGATCCAGTCATGCCTGAAGCCAGATCTATCCCTGGGCTTCCTGATTCAGAGACCAATGAATTCCTTTTTCTGCCTTATTTTTATCACCTTATTAAACATAACAATTTCAAATATAGAAATCTTAATTGTATTTGAGAGCAATGCTTCTTTGAAAGCAATGTTTCTTTAAAGAAGTAACACTTGAGTTGAGACCTAAAGAATAAGCAAGAGATGGGGCACCTGGTGACTTACTCAGTTAAGTGTCCACTTTGGCTCAGGTCATGATCTCATTGTTTGTAAGTTCGACCTCTCCACAATGGGCTCTGTGCTGACATCTCAGAGTCTAGAGACCACTTCAGATTCTGTGTCTCCCTCTCTCTCTGCCCCTCCCTTGCTCACGCTCTGTGTGTGTCTCTGTCTCAAACATTAAAATATTAAAAAAAAAAAAAAAAGAATAAGCAAGAGAAGTAGCCAAGGGGAGAGTTAAAGGCTAAGGTTTTAGGTAAAGAGAACAAATATGCAATGGCCCTGTGATGGGAAAGAGCTTTCTGAAGGAACTAAAAGCAGGAGTGGCATGGGGGATGGGTATGGTAGATGAGGAGGTAGGAGAGGTACATGGGGTCAGATCCTACAGGCTGTGCAGAAGACTTTGTAACTCATTTTTAATATGTTATCCATGACTACAAATCTCTGTTTAATACCACGATTTAAACTAAAATTAAATAAACCAATATAGATTTTCCTAGACACCTGCTCTAACTCAAAACAAAATATCCCCATACGAAGCCACTCTACAATGCCTCCTTGACTCTTTCAATATGCATATTTCCTCCTGCATTCAGCTGACTGAGTCCAAATATCCCTCATCCTATACTAGAACAAAGCACACATCCTTTGGTAGCAGATGGCCGGGGACAGAATACTCAGGATAACACTGCTGTTCTAATAACTAAGTTCATGGAAAGTGGCCCCCGTGGGGCCAATTAGAGCCAGTACCCAACTTTAACTAATAGCAGTAGCCACGTTCTCTGATGTGCCCTCACCTTTATGCAACTCTGCTTCATTGGTTCTCTAGATCAAATGTCAGTGGAATTTAAGGATGGTGAAAAATATGGTTACAGAGAAGTTCAAACACCTGCTCCCTATAAGTAAAGGATTCTTTCCTCCAGCTTTCTAAGGTCCAAAATTCTAAATAAGAATAAAAATAAAAACATTATAAAATCTAAGAATACTGACATATATATCAATTCTTTTATTTTTTTTTTTCAGTTCTTTTACATGGACCACACTTTAGGCAGCAGCTGCAGCACTTGGTACCTCTCATAGCCATTATGAGGTGTCAGGCACAGAGAGAAGCTTGTGCATGCTTTGTCTCAGAAACCCATAAGGTAAAAATTTCCCAAATTACAAATAGAGAAACTGATCTCCCCCCCAAAAGTAAGTTATTATAACTAAGGATACCCAGTAAGTACAGATAAGAAATAGAAATCAAACCCAGAGGCAAAGACTATGCGCATAACGACCGTGTTATGCAAACTTTACTATCAGGAAAGAGTGCTGACTGGTTTACAAATCAGTCAAGACCAAAACAACAACTAGTTCTAGGAACATAAACTCTAAATAAATAAAACCAGTAAAGGATAGACAGACAGATAAGTAAAATGCTAGACAAATAAACACACACTATGTGGCCAATTTCTCCCTGGCTGGTCTAAACCTAGGGCTCAGGATAAGTCCTATTCCTTCCTGCATTCTTCCCTCATCACATGCATATGCTGCCCATCCCACCAATAATCTGGCATCTGGCTGCATACATTTTACTCCTGTGAGATCCTCTGATGACCCTTTGATGACAATCCCCCTTTCAGTTAAATGTCTACAGTCCCAAAAGCCAAGATCAGAAACCACTGTAGCATGTCTTACTAAAGTTATTTCTCCTAAGAGTGTCAGCCCTACTCCTTTCTATCTGAGGAATATGAGGCAAATTATTTAACCTCTCTGAGCCTTAGTTTTTCATCTGTGAAATTACCTTCCTTATGGAGTTGCTGTGAAGATTACATGAAATAATTCATAGTTAGCATTGGTATTTGGCACTGTGCCTGGGACATAGTAAACATTCAATAAATTCCAGCTATTATTGGCCATACTATTATGTATGATATGCTCTGAGGAAATGTAATGTATGAAAATAAGATTTTGCAAATACATAAATGAACGATTATTAACAACATTAAAAGAATCTTCATTTTACAAATATTTCTCATGGGAATTTTTTTTTTTAGATCGAAACTTCCCTAGAGCATTACAAATGAGTCTCAGTCTGTGCTGTTTCTACTCACACCACTTCTAACACCAGATAGGTGGGTTTTTCCTCACACCAACCAATTCTCCAACTCTCTAAATATCAGCTGGGTGGCCTATAATTCAGTGCAATTCTGACTCTAAATAAGCAGAGTTGGCATCAGACACCACAGGTTTAAGAGCTCAATCCCATAAGACTACCCTCACTTCAGATGCCAGTTCCAAGTATTTGGTGCCCACAGTGCTTCTGCCTGATGTGGCTACAAAGTTGAGAGTTCCCACGATACCCCCTTTCAGGTTTGGCAATTTGCTAGAACAGCTCAAAGAACTTAAGGAAAGACTCTACTTATATTTAGTGGTTTATTATAAAGGATACAGGCAGGACATCTGGATGAAAGAGATGCAAAGTGCAAGGTGGGGAGTGGTTCAGATCTTCCACGCCCTTCTGGGTACACTATCCTCCCAGCTCCTCGATGTGTTCACCATCCTCCAGAAGCTCTCCAAACCCTGTCACTTAGGACTTTTCAAAGTTTCACTACATAGGCATGATTGATTAAATCACTTGCTGTTGATGATTAACACCAATGAACGCTGGAGGTCACAGGTTGGACTGAACGTTCCCATCCTCTACTCATGCCTTAGTCTTTCTAGTGGCCAGTATTCATCCTGAAGCTATCTGGGGGTCCTTAGCCACCAGTCATCTCATTAGGATACAAAAGATACTCTGATCACTGCAAGGATTACAGGGTTTTAGGAACTGTGTGCCAGGAACCCAGGACAAAGGCCAAATACATACTTCTCATTGTATCCACATTTGGGTACCCAAAGCTAACTTACCACAACATTTGAATCACAGAATTTAATAACCCTATGCCCACAAAAGATTTCTAGCAAGGAAGAGAATATCATCAAAAAGATATTCTCATTTCTAGAGAATTCAAGCCAGCTAGCACATATTCCCAAATAGTTTATTGTGCAAGGGAACAGAAGAAAGCCCTTCTGCCTGGAACCAACTAGACATCTGGCCTGCTAATAGCTGGGTGCCGCCCAGTTTTGAGAAGTGAGAGTGAGTTTATTGTAAGAAATTGAGGGAGAGAAGTATCGTGTCACCAACCATACAATCTTAGCTAAAAATCAAAAACCTTTATGAACTTGAGTTTCCTTACTAATGAAATGAGATAGTTATAAATAGATGATTTTTCAGGCCCCTTTTTGCTTCCAAATGGAGCACCCATTGCCTGGGGGAAAATAATACAGAGAACTTGTCTCGAATAACACGACTCTTCAAGTGGAAAGCATGCTGCTGTTTTATTTCAACCTCTCACCCTATTCCTTGCTATAACCCAAACTAGGTAGCAATTTTATCTGCAACAAAGGAAATGAACTGATGATTTTAAGGATCAGGTCACAGAGGCATTTGCCATCCTGACAGCCCCACTGATATGCCCTTTACACCTTATACATGCAAAGAAGAGACATCTTTTTTTTCCTTCCAGTTTTATGGATAAGTTCTGGGAAAGAGAGATCTTCTTAAGCAGTCAGGGGCAGGTGTAATAACCTTCCCTTGAAAAAAAACTGCTATACCATGATAACACATAGCTCTTTATGTTGGAAAATCATGGCATTTATCAGAGGAGTAGGTCACTAGTGCATGCCATTACCCTGGCAAGGGAGAATCCTCACAGTGGGAGGGAAATATGTATGCTACATGGGAATCTGGGATATAAAAATCACCCTACCTGTAGAGCATGGTCATCAATACTATACTGACTCTCAGATTGATCTCATTAGAGAGGAATTCATTTCATGGTTTATTAAGTCTACGGAAAAATATATCTATTTCTCAATCTGTCAAGTGGTAAAGAATACAGGTGAAAATTAAATGGAAATGATCAGAACAAGTAACTACAACTAGTGAGAATCCAATGAAACTACTCCCAGACCCTCACTTTAGGGTCTGTAAAAGAAGCTTACTTTAGGCCACTAGACGTGGACATCAGAGTTCTTGATCATAAGTAGTGCAATTGAGGTTGATTAACAATCAAAAGCAAATATATTGGGTGGAATGTCACAGAACCAACAGGAGCTTGGAAGAGCAGGCTTAGCACCATGCAGCAACCAAGCAAAGCCCAGAAAGCCAAGAAGCAAGAAACACAGCAAGAACACTGTTGTGGCTGGGGCAGGAAACTACTGCAGCTGTTCCCCAGGATGAATAATTTCCAACTGTAGTTTGTGTCCTTAAATCACTCACTCAGGAGAGAAAAAAGAATCTGATTGCCAGGGCTAGGGTCGCATGTCAGCCCCCCCCAGAACACAGAGCAGAAGGCTCTGTCTTCTTCAGATTCCATGGAGGGAGACAGGCACCTGCCTGGAAATTTACTGTCCCAGCAACAATGAAATGACGGAGGGCAGTTCTCCCAAAGGAAATCAGGGTACTACACAGGAGGAAGAATTTATGCTTGCTTGCAGCCAAAAGAAAAAAGAAAGCTATAAACAAAAACCTGTATGTGTATTTGCTCATTAATCATTCAATAAAACTTTCAGTGCCATATGATATTATAGAGATAATCCTAGGGCACAGAAGATCTCACCAGCCAAACAGTACAATCTCTGATACACTCTCACTACTGTAGATATCCCAAAATGTTGTGCATTAAGGAAGAAAAGGATTCCAATATGGTTGCTATGCCTGTATTCAAAATGAGAATGTTGAAGTCCTTGAGGGCTGGACCAATCCCCACAAGGTCATTTTCCTTCCTCTCCTCCCTCATCTATAGAAGGATAAAAAATTTAGGAGATTTCACAGGTCTAGGAGTCCCTAACTCTCAAATTTAGTAATTTCATATGTGCAGTTGCAGTTTAAAAAGCCTATGGATTTAAGTAAGGCAAATATCTGTACCCTCTGCTAAGCTAGGTTTTCAACAGTGAATCTAAAACAAATGATGTGGAGTTAGGAAGACTCATCCTCAGATCCAGGTACAAATGGGGTATTTGGCAGCAGCATACCCTTTGTAGATCGGTGGGTAAACACCCCACCTACTGTGGGAGGCTGGCCAGTGTTTATACTGAGATCTGCAGAAGGCATCATGAGGGATGTCATTACGGCCTATCATGTCAGTGTGAGGTGACGTGCTTCAAAAACCATCTACATCAACTCTTCCTACTCTGCCGAACAATGAGGAGTAAGTTATAGCAAAAAAGTCCTTGTTGGGAGTTTTTACCTACAGAGGGCAATTTTCTTATTTTTTATAACTGTTTTCATTTTTTAATTTAATTATCAAAACCTGTTATTCCTATTCCATGAGGAAGTAGTCAACCTAGATAATTTCAGTGATTACTAAACTACAAAAAGTGCCACTTTAACATGGTCGTTGTGTTTTAATATCCACAAAAGGCTACTCTGCTCTTTTAACAGAACATACTACCAGTTTGAACAGGTGAAGATAAAGTATGTAATTCAGTAAGATCTTAAACTATCACATTGTAGTTTCAAAATGACTGAGTCATGAAAAATTGTTCGGGCACAGAGGAGCAGACATGAAATGCTCTTAAGAAGTTTCTCGAGGTAGTCCCTGAACCTGGGTGAATTAGGTGGAAATATGAGTCATGAAATTGAAGTCAATACTAAATGAGCCCCAGAAAGAAGGGTAGATGGGAAAAGCAGGGTTTTGCTGTTCCGTCCCCCAAATAAAAGCACCAGTGTTTCCAATGATATACCAATAAATATTTCAGGTATGCCCAGACATGCCCCAACAATTACCAGATTCTCCCAGGGACTAACCAGCTCACCCCTGCCTAATTACTTATTAGCTCCTTGTTGTTCATCAGTGTCCCATATGTACTAGACTAATTACATCCTAACCTAAAAGAATTACTGCCATTTTTCTAAGGTATCTAAAATGAGAACTTGGATAATTTTCTACAAGAACACAATGCTATTTTATGGGTGCTCAATGTATACATAGCACCTGAGAGTATTTGGCATCTGGGCCTGACTGTTTCTAGAACAAGTCACTTAGCCTTTGCGAGCATGTGTTTTCTAACTTTTATAATTAGGGATTAGGGAGAGGTAGTTCAATATGACTACACATCTTGAATCCTAGACTTACCTGCTCCCATGGACATAACAAATCTACAGCTACATATGTAACAATTCCCTATGTAAAAAAACACCTAAAAACTAACTTAATAGATCCTCCACCACAAACAATAAAAAGGCCACATTAATGCAGGAAGGAGAAGCAGAGATACAGTCTCACCAAAAATCCTACCTCTGGCACAGTAACCCACAGCAGCAGGAATTAGGAAGGATCACACGAATACACTCCATGAGGAGTGAGAGGATTTCTGGCCCACATCAGGCATCCAAACTACTGGGACCTGTTCTGGAGAGATAAGCACCCAAGACATCTGACTTGGAAAACCAATAGGCTTAAATCTAAGAAAAACATACAATTGTGGAGAAAGGATATTCCACTCTTACAGAGCTCAAACGCAAGTTTGTTCACTCTGGAAACCAACATAAAACCAGCAGATTGAAAAGCACTTACATCATATGTGAAGGAGATTCATTTTCTAACCTTAAGGTGTCTGTCAAAGAGGCATAAACCTATGGGGACCTTCTCTGAGGACAGAGGAGCAGATGAGTACTATTCTCAGTATTCTGCCTCTGTTTTGCTAGTGCTAGCAAGGTGAGCACCATCTTTGTACTCACTCTCCCTCTACATTTCTGGCATTGGCACAAGCAGGTGTCATTTTCACTCTAGCCTGCTAACGCTGGCAAGCAAGTGCCCTGACCTTCTGTGTTGTTCATACAGCTGCTTCCAGACCCAGCACATAAGCCCAACACACACAAGGGACACTTATTGAGTTTCTGGCCCTAGTGGCCTGGGGGAACTGCATTTCTGGGTCTCATGGGTCTGAAACAATCAGGGAGACAGTTCAAGAGATAACCAAGAGCTAGAGCAAAGTTAGAAGATAAGGTTCATTCCGAATACAAGGCCCTTCCTTCAAGACTGTAAGAGATAGCTGTTTAACCTAATATATAGAAACAAACACAGAAGCCAGCAAAATGAGGAAACAGAGGAATATGTTCCAAATGAAAAGAAAATAGATAAACCACAAGAAAAAAACTTTAATGGAACAGACACAAGTAATGTACCTAATAAAGAGTTCAAAATAATGGTCATAAAAATTTCAGTGAAATGAGAAGACTGGAGGAACACATTAAGAATATCCACAAAGAGATAGAAAATATCAGAAAGTACCAAACAGAAGCCAGAGAGCTGAAGAATACAATAAATGAACTGAAAAAGTGGGACAAATACAGGTGAAGTAACGTTCATGTTATAGGGGTCCCAGAAGGAAAAAATATGAAGGAGCAGAAAACTTATTTGAAGAAATACTGGCTGAAAGTTTCCCTACCTTGGGAAGGAATCAACCTCAAAATTCAGGAAGCCCAGATAATTCTAAACAAGATGTGCATAAAGAGACCCACACCAGTATACATAATAATTAAAATGTCAAAAGAGATTCTTAAAAGCAGCAAGAGGAAATAACTTATTACATACAAAGAAACCTCCTTAAGGCTATAAAAACTTGTTTCCACAAAAATTTTTCAGGCCAGGGGCACCTGCATAGCTCAAGCATCTGGCTCTTGATTTCGGCTCAGGCCTCATGATCTCATGGCTGGTAGCATCGAGCCCCACATGGGGCTCTGCAATGATAGCATGGAGCTTGGGATTCCCTCTCTCCCTCTATTTCTGCCCCTCCCCCACTCACGTGCATGTTCTCTCTCAAAATAAATAAACATTAAAAAAAAAAACATATAGGCCAGAAAACAGTGGCATGATATATTCAAAGTGCTGAATTCAAAACTGAGAAGGAAAAATTTCCAGTCAAGAATATTCTACCTAAAAAAATTATCATTCAGAATTAAAGGAGAGATAATTTTCCAAACAAGCAAAAGGTAAAGGAGTTTGTCACCATTAAACCAGTCTTACAAGAAAAGTTTAAGAGATTTCTTTAAGCTGAGAAAGCTGCTAATTAGTAAAAAGAAAAAATATGAGAGTAAAAATTTCACTGATGGATTTAAGTATATAGTAAAAGTGGTCTTACAAAGCAAGTTAGTAAAGATAAAAGGAGTAAAAATAAATATAACTAAAATAATTATTTATGGAATCCACAAAATTCAAAGATGTAAAATGTAACATCAAAAACGTGAAACAGGGGTGTCTGGGTGGTTGGCTTAGTTGGTTAAGCTTCTAACTTTCTATTTCAGCTCGGATCATTTTCTGAGATTAAGACTTGAGTCAGCTGTCCACGAAGCACAGATCCTGCTTGTGATCTCTCTCTCCTCTCCCTCTGCCCCTCCCACACTTGCTCTCTCTCTCTCTCTCTGTCTCTCTCTCTGTCTCTCTCAAAATAAATAAATAAACTTAAAAAAAAAACCACATGGGGTACCTGGGTGCCTCAGTTGGTTAAGCGTCCAACTTCGGCTCAGGTCATGATCTCACAGTTCATCTCAAGCCCCACATCAGGCTCTGTGTTGACAGCTCAGAGCCTGGAGCTTGCTTTGGATTCTGTGTCTCCTTTGTCTGCCCCTCCCCTGCTCATGCTCTGTCTCTCAATATCTCTCAAAAAATAAAACATTAAAATCTTTTTTAATTATTAGCAAACTGAATTCAAAAATATATTATAAGTATCATACATCATGATTAAGTGGGATTTATGCCAGGGATGTAAGATGGTTCAACATCCACAAACCTGTTAATGTGATATACCACATTAACAAATAAAGGGCAAAAATCATAAGATGACCTCAATACATGCAGAAAACAACTGACAAAGTTCGACAACCATTTACAATAAAAACTCTCAACAAGGTGGGTAATAGAATATACTTCAACATAATAAAGGCCAATATTAGCCTATACGTGATACCATACTCAATGGTAAAAAGCTGAAAGCAAAGATGCCCACTCTCACCACTTTAATTCAACACAGTATTAAAATCCTAGCCAGACCAAGAAAAAAGAAATAAAAGACAGCCAAATTGGAAAGGAAGAAGCGAAACCATTACTATTTGTGTACAAATATTACAAAATATTACCTATTTTGGATGTAGGAAGCCCTAAAGACTCCAAAAAAAAAGAAAGAAAGAAAATTTATTAGACTAATAAACAAACTTGGTAAAGTTTGTAGAGTCTAAAATCAGTATACAAAATCTGTTGTGTTTTTATATACAGACTCTTAGAGAAATTAAGAAAACAATCCCATTTACAATTACATCCAAAAGAATGAAATACCTAGGAATAAATTTTAACCAATGAGGTGTAAGAGCTCTACATAGTAAAGTGTAAGAAACTGATGAAAGAAACTGAAGGAAAAACAAATAAATGAAAAGATATTCCATGCTCAAGAACTAGAAGAATCAATACTTTTAATATCCATATTATCCAAAGCAATGTACAAATTCAATGCAATCTCTATCAAATTCCAATGGCATTTTTCACACAAAGAGAATGTATGATTCTAAAATTTGTATGGAGCCACAAAAGACTCTGAATAGCCAAAGCAATCTTGAGAAAGAAGAACAAAGCTGGAGGCATCATGTTCCCATATTCAAACCATACTACAAAACTGTAGTAATCAAAGCAGGGTGATATTGACATAAAAACAAACAGAGAGATCAATGGAACAGAACAGAGACCCTAGAAATAAATCCATGAATATAGGGTCAGCTAATTTAGGACAAGGAGACAAGAGTATAAAATGGAGAAAGGACAGTCTCTTCAATAAAAGGTGCTGGGAAAGCTGGATAGCCACATACAAAAGGATGAAACTGGAACATTATCTTCCACCGTACATAAAAATTAATTGAAAATAGATTAAAGATTTGAATATAAGACTTGAAACCATAAAACTCCTAGAAAAAAATAGGTAGTGATCTCCTTGACATTGTTCATGGTGATGTTTTTTTGGCTCTGACTCCAAGGGAAATGGCAACAAGGGGAGGGGCCAACATGGCGGAGGAGTAGGAGTAGGACCCAGTGCTCTCCCGTGTCTTTCAAACTAAGAAGGACTGAAACTGATGGACTCTCAATCCCAGAGATCTGCAGGAAGAGGAGTTGGAGGCTACGGAGAAGAGAACACGAAATCCAGAAAATCCTGGGAGACTGAGGTGCGGACTGCGGGGAGCGGGCCCCTTCTGTGGAAAGGCAAGGGGAAGAGAAAGAGCAGCGGGGAAAGTACCTCAGACTGGAGGCAGAGAGGGAGCTTATCATTCAGTCCCTGACCTCGAGGCTTTTGGAGAGGTCTGTTGCTCACAGCAGAGCTGGCAAAGCTCCCTTCACTCCAGTGCCAGCGATGCTGACCCAGCCTGGGACACAGAGAGGCGCTGAGCCATCACTGGATCCGTACTGAGTCAGTGACACAATTTACATAGGGGAAACCAGGCATGCAAGGGGCGCACCACCGCCCAGTAGATAGCACTGCACCTACAACCCGGGCAGAGTGAAGGCGGAAACAGAGGGGTGGTTTGAGACTCCGGGTCGGGTGAAGAAGAGACTGGGAGGACGCCATTATGGTCGTGCTGGTGCTGAGTCAGAGACACGATTTACATAAGGCGCAGCGGTCTGAGCAAGTTAAAGGAACTCAGATGAACGTGTGGTACGCGACCACCCAGCAAATCTCACTGTGCCTGCAACCCAGATAGAGTTGAGGATGGAAATAAAGGAGTGATTTGAGACTCCGGGTCCATGAAGAGGGGACTGGGGGCCGTCATTGTGGTCGCACATAACCACAAAGCCAAACGCTAGGACTCCAATACCCCCGCGGTGAAGGCGAGACCCGCAGCCTACACTGCAGCATTGCCCGGATTAATTCCAGGTCAATTCTTCTGTTTTAGACATATTCTCCCTCTTCTCCTTCCTATCTCTCCCCACTTCTAAACCAGTCACCCGGGGGTTTTGGCTTGCTTAAACAGACATTTAACCCACTCTCTCAATGCATGTCCTACACCTCCCTTTTTAACTTCCTATCTCTCTCTATGGAACAATCAGGCCACATAGTGCATCTGGGTAACATCTAACTTCATTTCTCTTTCCTCACATCCTTCCTTACTCTGATTTCTCTCTTCCTGGATCAAGTTTTCTAATCTCTCTACCTGGTCAAAGTTCAATTTCTTCTTCTCCCCGCACTGTCACTACTCTCTCTACGTATGCTCTGCCATCAGCAAAGCGCACACCCTATCCTTAACGTGTAGATGGTACATCAGGTCGCATGCCTCCAGAGTGTTGTTCGTTATTCTTTTTTATGATGTGATTTGTTTGTCTGTATTATTGGTCAGTACGGTTGTGAGTTTGTGTTCCCTGTTTGTCAGTCTGACCCTTTTCCTTTCCAGGAAAACCTAGGAAATAAACCAATACACACCTAGCCAAAATGACGAAATGGAAGAACTCCCCATTTCTTGTGACAGTGCAAGAAATGATGAAAGGAAATGGCAACAAAAGCAACAATGAACAAATGGGACTACATCAAACTAAAAGTTTCTTCACAGTGGGGGAAACCATCAACAAAGTAAAAATGAAACACAGTAAATGGGAGAAGATATTTGCAAATCACATAATCCAAAAATGGGCTAATATCTACATGTGTATAAAGAACTTACACAACTTAATATCAAAAGAATAATCTGATTTTAAAGCGGGCAGAAGTTCTGAGTAGACATTTTCCAAAGAAGACATATAGATGGCCAAAAGACATATGAAAAGATGCTCAACATCACTAATCACTTGGAAATGCAAAATCATGATCAAAATCACAATAAGGTATCTCACAACTGCCAGAATAACTATTGTTTAAAAGACAAGAAATAATAACCATTAGAGAGGATGTGGAGAAAAGGGAACTCTCATGCACTTTTGGTAGAAATGTAAATTGGTTGCAGCCACTATGGAATGTAGCTTTCTCAAAAAATTAAAAATAGTACTACCATGTGACTCAGCAATTATACTTCTGGGTATGTATCCTAAGAAAATGAAAATACTAATTTAAAAAGATAGATGTATCCCTATGTTTATTGCAGCATTACTTACAACAGCCAAGATGTGGAAATAACCGAAATCACCACGGAATGATGAATGGATAAAGAAGACATGGTATACACATATATACAGCAGAATATTATTGAGTCATGAAAAAGAATGAAATTTTGCCATTGTAACAATATGGAGAGACTTTGAGGGTATTATACTAAATTAAATATGTCAGAGATAAACAAATACTGTATGATTTCACTTATATGTGAATCTAAAAAATAAACAAACCAAATGAACAAACAAAACAAAACTCACACACAGAGAGAATAAAAAGGTGGTTGCCAAAGGGGACAAGAGCTGGAGGGATGAGAAAAACAGGTGAAGGAGACCAAGAAGTACAAAATTCAAGTTAAAAAATAAGTAAGTCATGGAGATGTAATGCACAGTATGGTGTTTATAATTAATAATAATGTATTGCACATTTGAATATTGCTAAGAAAATACATCTAAGAGTTCTCATCACCAGAAAAAAACATTTTTTTGTAACTTCGATAAGGACAGATGGTAATGAGACTTGTTCAGATGATTATTTCACAATGTATACAAATATAGAATCATTATTTTGTATATCTGAACCTAATATAATGCTATCTGTTAATTTTATTTTAATTTAAAAAAGGAAGAAAAAATATTTCAATCCTATTTCCACTATTAATTTTTCTCAAGAGAAAATATTTTGATCCTATTTCCACTACTCATTTTTCTCAATATTTTATGGATCTTTCTACTTCTTCCTGAAAATGGCCCAATTGCTAAAATGGCTCCTGGAATATAAAAGGCAGCAATGAACAGTTATTGAATGATTGAAAAAATAATGGGTCAGACTAAAAGTGAATAATTTTTATGATTAAATATTTCTATTTTATGAATTAACATTCAGGGAAAAGAACCAATTTATCAAATATCAAAGGGAGTATGGATTATTTCATGTTTTTGTCACTTGAAGTAGAAGAAATTATTGGAAACTTTACCTTCTGGTATTAAATGTTTTCTTTCATGTTCTTACTTTTATTTTTTTTCCTTTCACAGACTTCTTTTTAACACCAAAGTCCTATGTAGATGCTAGAGAGAATCTTTCCATTTCTCATGTTCACCCACATACTCATTCAATAAACATGCATATAAATACTTATGTATATTAATATATGTACAGAACTCAGCCTTCTGGGATCAAATATGCAAACAAGAATTATTATACATCACAACAATATACGGAGATAGGAGAAAGCAGAAATATTTCTGCTTGACAGAGAAAGCAGAAATATTTCCCTGGGAAGACCTATGAATGATACCTATTCCAGAATTCAGTGATGCAGGAAGGATTCGATTCAAGGAGGCAAAGACATATAAACCAAGTCAAGACACAAAAGATGAGAATGAGTTGCCAATTAAAGAGGGGTAGGACAAATAGTCCAGTGAAAAGAAATAACCCGTGTGACATTCTAGAAGCACAAGATGGCATGAAATACTCAAGGAAAAGAAATTCTTCTGGCAAGAGGAAGCTATGAGGTCTGTAGGCACATGTCATCAAGGGCATGTTTGTGTATGTGTGTGTATGGAGAGATAGATGGTAGATAGATATAGATGATATAGATATTAGGTATCTCCATATTATGATGATTAATATTACACGTCAACGTGAATGACTAAGGGATGTCCAGTTGGGTGGTAGAAAGATTACTTCTGGGTGTGTCTCTAAGGTTTTTGTGAAAGAAATTAGGATTTGAATCATTAGACCGAGTAAGGCAGATGGCCCTTACCAATGCAAGTGGGTATAATCCAAACTGTTGGGGGCCTGAATAGAACAAAAACATGAAACAAGGACAAATTGATTCTTTCTGCTTGAACTGAGACATTAATCTTCTCCTGCACCAACACATCAGTGCTCCTGATTCTGGGGCTTTTGGATTCAAACAGAGACTTAGACTATCCATCCTGTGATTCTCATAGAATCATAGCCTGAATTACACCATTGCCTGGTTCTCCAGCTTACAGACAGTAGATCATGGGACTTCTGGACCTCCAAAACCACATCAGCCAATTCCTAGAATAAATCTCCTCCTATACATCTCTCTACCTATATCTCATTGGTTCTGCTTCTTTGTAGAACCATGACCAATACATACATTTTTATATTAGAGATTTAAGCAGAAGAGTAACACTGATTGAATATGTATTTTAGAAAGATCACTCTCACAGTGAACAAATCTGAAAAGAGTAACACTAGAAGCAGAGAAATCCGACAGAAAGTAGCTATAGTAATCCACTTGAGAAACTCAGTAGCCTGGACCAGGACAACAATAGGAAAGACAGAATAGTAAAAAACAAAAACAAAAACAAAATGTAGCAGGGAAAATCAACATGACTTGAACACCAACCAGATGTGGGAGGATAAAGGAGATGGAGAAATCAAGGATGACACCCATTTTTTTTTTTTTGCCTGAGCAAATTGTTTGATAGTGGTACTATTCATTGTACTATGGAAGATTAACAAATTCTGGAAAGAAAGGACAAGGGCAGTTGTGAATTCCATAAGTCTGAGGCATCTGTTCAAGGAAAGTAATAACAGACTACACTAGAGATGCAGATTTGGGAGGTATCAGCATATTGCAGGTAAGATCACTCAGGAAGAGTGTGCTAAGAAAGAAAAAAATACAGCCCAGGAAAAACCTCTCAGGGATAATCAATCAGTAAATGGCTAAATTAACTATTATACAACTCTGTAGAAACGATGTGAGTCCTAAAATGATAATTAGGAAAAATGCTTTATAATATTCTCTTGCATACGTCGTGTCCTCATGTTTCTTATGAAAATGAAAGGTTGGGACAAGAAGCAAGTGAGGTTACCTGCTGATTTTTTTTTTGCCAGTTTACTGTAGCACTTAATTTTCCTCACACAATGACATGTTGCTGAGAGCCTACTGTTCTCACATGACAGTAGAAAACCAAAATTGTTGTCATCTCTTAAACATTTGAGAATTGTGTACAAAACCCTTACATATATTAAGAGGATGAATAAATTTATAGGTGTAAATGCAAACTGTTTTCCAACACAAGGCAATAACAACCGACATTGTTCCAGTAGGAAACACTGGATAAGAAAGGAAAGTGGATCCTAAGGTTCAGACCTTCCTAATTCTGTCAGACCAGCAAGACAAAGAAATTTCTACTGGTTCAAAAATCTTGTCGGCCTCTAGAGAAATCCTGCAATAGGCAGCTCTCACACATTAATACCCAACTCAGATTAAGAACCTTAGGGAGGATGCTCATCAAACCAATGGGTTTCTCTTCCATAAACATGTTCTTTCCTCAGCCATGAAATCACTAAGCCACATGGACAAGGGGTTTATTTTTTTTAATGTTTTTACTTTATTTTCGAGAGAGGGAGAGAAACAGAGCACAGATGGGAGATGGGTAGAGAGAGGGAGACACAGAATCCCAAGCAGGCTCAGGCTCCGAGCTGTGAGCACAGAACCTGATGCAGCACTCGAACTCACAAACTGTGAGATCATGACCTGAGCCCAAGCCAGACGCTTAACCAACTGAGCCACCCAGACACCCCCCAAGGGGTTTAAATCAAGGGTATGTACAAGGAATTAAGCACATACCAAGACAAAAGTTAATTTGAATACAAAGCAAAAATAAGCAACAATCTTCCATCCAGGGCTGACATCAGATATAACCTTCAAGGACAAATGTCTTTTCAAAGGCTTATGAGGCTCCATGAGGTATACACATTTGCCAGGGTAAATTTATACTTAGGAATTAACTCATGCAGCAAATGCTACCTATCTACTTGCAGGGCTTTTGGGAGCATCTGCAGTGGGCAATGGAGGGGCCCAACTCATCATATTCCTATTTGCTGATCCACATCTGCTTAAAGATGAACAGAGAGGCCAGGATAGAGCCCCTGATCCACACAAAGTATTTGCATTCAGGAAGAGCAATGACCTTGATCTTCATCATGCTGGGCTCCAGGGTTGTGATCTCTTCCTGCATTCTGTCCAAGATGCCTGGATATATGGTGGCCCCACCATTCAGTACTGTGTTAGAATAGAGGTCCTTCCAGATGTCCATGTCACGCTTCATGATGGAGTGGAAGGTGATCTCGTGGGTACCATAGGACTCCATAACCAGAAAGGAGAGTTGGGAAAGTGCCACAGGGCAGCGGTTGCCCATGGTGATCAGCTGACTGTCATGCAGCTCATAGCTCTTCCCAGGGAGGAGCAGGACACCACAATGGCCATTTCCAGCTCAAAGAACAGGTTGACCTAGCAGAGCTTCTCAGTGATATCACACATGATTCCTCACTCTCCTGTGGTGGTGAAACTGTAGCCACTCTCTGTGAATATCTTCAAGAGGTAGTCCATCAGATTCCAGCCAGTCAGGTCCAGACACAGATGGCATGGGGCAGGGAGCACCCCACAGAGATGGGCATAGTGTGGGTGACCCTGTTCCCAGAGTCATGACAATACCAGTGGTGGAAGTGTTGGAGTGCTCCTTGGAGGCCATGTGCAGTTCATTGTAGAAGGTGTGGTACCAGATCTTCTCCATATCCCCCCTGTTGGTGACGATGCCAGGCTCAAAAGGGTACTTGAGGACAGGATGCTCCGCGTGCTCTGGCCTCTGTTGCCCACATAGGAGTCCTTTTGGCTCATGCCCACCATGACGCCCTGGGAAGTGGAGGGTTCCTGACAATAGATGGGAACAAGGTGGCGGGGGCGGGGCATATCATCCCCAGCAAGGCCCACCTTGCACACACCAGAGCCATCACCACTGATGAGTGCAGGGATCTCCTCTCCCAGTGGGATAGGTGGAGGTGGCAGCAGTGGCTGTGAAAATGAGCGGTGGGAGGACAAGGAGCCGGGGGGGGGGACTACAGTAAGTGAGATCATCCAATTTTTTTTAATGTGTAAGCATCTCAGATCTTTTCCAATTGACACTGCTAGAGACTAAGAGTGCTATCTCCCTCCCTTCTTTTAACTAAATGCTGCCCTGAATTACTGCATCCTTCCCCTACTACCACCATGCCAAATTTTTCTTAACACAATATTCCTAGAACTTCTCAAATGTACGAGTCTGCAGGAAAAATGTGCGATAAAGAAACATATTAAATGACACAAAGAGCATATGATCATACAAATTCAGAAAGTGAGTCAAATGGTTGTTTCTATATAAAGAAGTGGCATTTTAAAAGAAAGGGAACATGAACTATATAGATTATAAGACCCGTAAGAACCACGCCAACCAAATGCAATGTATGGATCTCACCTGAGACCTGATTTAAACAAACCAACTGTCAAGGTGTTTTAGACTTACAGAAAAGTTGCCAAGGTACAAAGAATTGCTTCCCTTAGATTCCCCAAATGTTAACATTTCACTATATTTACTTAAGCGTTTTACACATTCATTGTTTGAAGGTAAGATGCAAACGAATGCTCCTTTACCCTTATACTACATTGTGTATTCTCTACAGATAAGGACATTCTCACACATAATCCCAGCACAATTATCAAAATCTGGAAATTAACACCAATTAACATTTACCACAGACCTCATTCAAATTGTGCCATTTGTCCCATGATATCTTTTATAGAAAAAGAAAATATATTTTTTTCTTGAACCAGAATCCAAACCAGGATTATATGCTGTAGTATCTCTGTAGTTTTCTTTAATCTAGAATAGTATTTCAGTGTTTGTTCCTGATGACCTTGACTTTTGAAGAATAAATGCTAGTTATTTTGCAGACTGTCCCTCAACTTGGGTTTGATTAATGTTTCTTTGTTATATTCATGTTAACACCATGACTATTAATCTTTGAGGTGGCTTTCATCACAGTGGTGAAGTACTGAGAAGGAAAGCCAAACACATCACTAACCCAAGGTGTATAATAGATTATATTTAAGATACCAGAATATAGTTTAAAAGCTACAAAGTAAACTACTAGTAAAACCATATACCAACAAAATTAGCGGAGGGTGGGGAATAATAAATGAGCTGAATTATTCATCTTTCTTAGCACAGCATCAAGAGAAACTTCCCAAAGTTGAAAAATCAAGAGTTAGAGATAAAAGCATCTTAAAACTACCAGAATAACTAAAAAGAGAAATGAGAAATGGCCAAAGATTATTTTTTTCTAATGAATGGGCCTGTAGAAAGAGGTGCCTGGGATGAAGGAGCTTTTTTTTATTAGACAAACTCTATCTTCTAGAGTAGTTTTAGGTTGACAGCAAAACGGAGTAGAAAGTACAAAGAGTTCCATATATGCCCTGACTATATACTCCATGCAACGGAGCATCCCTGTACCAGAGTGATACATTTGTAACAGATGAACCAATACTGACATATCATTATCACCTAAAGTCCAGAGTTTAAATAGAGCTCACTCTTGGTGTTTTAAATTCTATGGGTTTGGACAAACATATAATGACATGTATCCACCATTATATCATACAGAATAGTTTCTTCACTGCCCTAAAAACTCTATGCTCTGCCTATTCATTCCTCCCTTCATTCCCATCTGCTGGCAACCATTGATCCTTTTACTCTCTCCATAGTTTCACCTTTTCTAGAATGTCATGTAGTTGGAATCATCTAGTATGTAACCTTTCAGATTGGCTTCTTTCACTCAGCTAAGCATTCAAAGTTCCTATGTTTCTTTTCAGAGCTTGACAGCTCATTTACTTTTAGTGTTGAATAACATTCCATTGTCTGGATATACCACAATTATCAATTCACCCACTGAAAGTGAATTCACATACTGTTGGCTTCCAAGTTTTGGCTATTATAAATAGAACTATTATAAATATCCATGTGCAGAGTTTTGTGTCCATGGGTTTTCAACTCTTCTGGGGAAGTACCAAGGAGTACAATTGCTGGGTCATATAGTAAGAGTATGTCTTACTACTCTTACTAAGAAAATAACAAATTTGTAAGAAAATGACAAATTGTCTTCCAAAGTGGCTGAACATTTTGTATTCTCACCAGCAAAGAAAGAGAGTCCCTGCTGTTCTGCATCCTGACCAGGATTTGGTATTGTCAGCGTTTCGGATTTTTGCCATGCTAATGGTGGTATCTCGGTTTCAATTTACTGTTCCCTAAAGACATATTATGTCACGCATCTTTTCATATGCTTATCTGCCAACTATAAGTCTTCTTTGGTAAGGTGTCTGTTCAGATCTTCTGCCCATTTTTAAAGCAGATTCTTCATTCTCTTATTGCTGAGTTTTAAAAATTCTTTGAATATTTTGAATTTAACAGTCCTTTATCATAAATGTTCTTTGCAAATATTTCCTCCCAATCTGTGGCCTGTCTTCTCGTTCTCTTGACAGTGACTTTGTAAAGCAAAAATGTTTTAATTTTAACGTAGTCAAAATTATCACTTATTTCTTTAAGGGACTGTACCTTTCATGTTGCATTTGTAAAGTCATTGCCAAACCTCAGGTCATCTAGATTTTTCTCTTACGTCATCTCCCAGAGTTTCATAGTTTTGCATTTATATGTAGGTCTCTGGCCCATTTTGAGTTCATTTGTATAAAGATTTAAAAAAAAAGGCTTTTAATTTTTATTTTGAACTCTTTGGTACTATTTTATTATTGTTCCCAATATTATATTTTAATTTTAGAAAAATGATGACTTTTTTCATTATTGCCCAGAATCTGATGATTCAACTTCTAAGCAATTATCCTCAGAAGATAATCAGAGGTTTGGAGAAAGATGTTCATCCAACACCATTTATGATAATGAGATATTAGAAACAACGTTAAGTATTAAAAAATTGCAAGGATGGTCATATAATTACACTCAAATAACAGAATGTTATAAATCTATTTGAAATAGTACTTTTAAATAATTTTTACTTTCCTGAAAGGGGTTATACTAAATGTTATCATTAGAATATGAAATATGGATTATTTATACTTATTCTTTATAGTTTTTTATATGATGTGTCTTAGTTTTATCATCAGAAAAGAATAAGATATTCCTAAAGGCCCTCAAAATGAGATTTACAGTGACAAATATTCAGAACACTGGACCAAAATAAAGATACAATGTTTTTTCCCATTGTTATCATGTAATAGATTTAAGTATCCAAACACAGAAGTATCCAATGTAGAAGTCAGTGGAAAGTAATTAGTAGAGTTTGGTTTATTAAGGAGAAAATTTAAATAATTAGAAGGGAGCATGGGGACCAGAAGTATAAAATGAAAGAATTATAATCAGGAACCAGAAAGGGTCTTCAGGTATCTCTGTGTAACATAGTATCTCAACAGATCTCAAAAGATATTCAACTTCGGTAACTTATGATATAAACTACATCCAGCCTACTCTAATATCTGTCATTTACCTTTATTGTGGGCAAGGGGCTACCAAACGAAATTCAGTGATTCCTTGTTACCAAACAATAAATCCACTTAGAGAAGAAAAAGCTTGGCACTGGTAGGCTAGGTTATGGACTGAAGTCTAAGGAGCAAGTTTAAGTCCCAGCTTACCTGCTTACTTAGGGCATGATTTGGGTAGGTTGCATAACCAACATGGGACAGTTACCTCATTTGTTAATTATACCAGCTCTGTCTCTACAGTACAGCTATCACAATGACCAAATGGGATCATATGAATGAAAGCTAAGAAGTGTTAAACAAACAAAGCATTTTATAATAAAATAATTCTCACCCTATCAATAATTGTTTGCCCTCCAATACCAATTCAGAAGATAAGAAATTAAATCCCTGGTTGAAAGGGCAATTGACAGACCGATCTGGCTGCTGTCCCATGTGTAGTGCAACTGAATCTGGATCCAAAAGGCAGGTTGACAAAGGACCTTCTTTGGCTGAAGTTTATGTGTAGCTGTGCTTCCAAGATGGGCTACCAAACAAGGTCTCAAATGTACCACTAGCCACTCATAATGTTTTGCTTGATCTAGATCATTCATTTATTCATTGAGAGCAGATTATGTGCCAGGCACTAGAAACAATGAATCAGACAAAGCCCTGCCCACTTGGAGCTCATACATATGGAGAAGTGAATATTACTCACAGAATCACATATCAATGTATCATAAAAACTGTGAAAGAAAGTTCTCTAAAGAAAACATATTTAGTTGGAGGGACCGACGTGGATTGAGGAGTTCAGAGACATCACCCTGAGCTGAGATGTGAGGTGGCTCAGTGGGGAGACAAGAGTCAGAGGATCAAGTAGACGAATCAGCATTAGTAAATCTCCTGTGGTCCAAGACAGTGATATTCAAGAAACTAAAAAGGGACAGTATGTCCAGAGGACAGAGAGTAAAAATGAATGAAGTGTAAGATGAGAGTAAACAGGTAGGCTATGTTAAAGATTTCTGCTTTTATTCTGAGAGCAATGAGAGCCGCTGAAGGCTACTAAGCAGAGAAGTGACAGAATCCATTTTGTGTTTTGAAAGACTGCTCTGACCAGGATATGTATATGAGATGTACATACAAGTTTTTTTGACACACAGTGTTACATACAGGGTCCTACAGTTGAAAATTTTCTATTTAAGTTCTAACTTCAAAAGACCTCTGTATTTCCTTGACCCTATTTCTACAAAACAATATTGATGAGCACACACAAGAGATTCTTGATGATTCTTAACTTGATCAATACTGCCTAGAAGGAATTAATAAAATGTAATGAGTTTTTAGCTTCATGATTCTCATCCTTTTCCAACATGGTATACCAGCAGGTTTTGGTTAACAAAAAGAAAGAAACGGATTAAAAGGGGCAGCGGGGCCCAAGTCTGAAAAAAACTGGAAAATTCTAGCAAGCACTGTGAGTTTAAACATCAACATCTAAAGCGGAGTTCTTTTTTTTTTTTTTTTTTAACGTTTTTATTTTATTTTTGAGAGACATAGAGACAGAGCGTGAGCAAGGGAAGGGCAGAGAGAGAGGGAGACACAGAATCTGAAGCAGGTTCCAGGCTCTGAGCCGTCAGCACAAAGCCTGACGTGAGGCTCGAACTCACAGACCGTGAGATCATGACCTGAGCCGAAGTCGGCCGCCCAACCGACTGAGCCACCCATGCGCCCCTAAAGCGGAGTTCTTATCCACAGGGTTAAGATCTACTAATGTGTCAATCAACAGTGAGATATCAAAAGTAACTGGATTCTAATAATAGCACAAGTAGGAATACGCTGAAGTTAAGGGATGATCAACATGTTTGTGGACATCCTTATAATAACTTCAGTCTTACTCATGTCCATTCTGAAATGTTTTCTTGAACTAAAGAGAAAGGAGCTGCTACGGACTGGGACATTACACACAACCCTTTATCTGCACTAAAAACCCACTGTCCTCTCATTACTAATATATAATTAGAAACTGAAACTATTTAAAAATTATTGTACCACATACTGTCAATGAATTTTTCTTTTTTTCTCACCTAGGCATAAATATTTAAAAATAAAGCAAGCACAGATTAAGAAAGCATAAGTGGTACTTGCACATTTACCTAGGACAAAGGTGAAGAGGATGCCAAGAACAAGTAATGGCACAACAGCTACAATTTCTAGGTCAAAACCATGTGAACAAGTAGTGCAAGTGAACTTCGTAGTAATGCTAGTCACGCAGATAACACAGTTAAAATCTTGAAATTGTCAGTCTTATAATCATCACAATAAAATAAAACACTTTATGTTTATTCTCTGATGATACATACTTGCTTGTTTCATTACCTTGTAGAGCAGAACTCCTCTTCTAAAGTGAAGATAAAAATTAGATTAGTCATGTTAACTGATTTTACTATGTAAATTATAATTTTGAGATTATAATATTGGTAAACTGTATTCCTGACACGCCAGAAAAATATCTTACTGAATGCCATGTGACATAAATACAAATTGGTGGTACTATTTGCTTATATACTTTGGATTTTATCCAGCTCTGGAGTGTACTTGTGGAACAGTAATATGCACAGGAATAACACTCATCTTGCATATCATATCAGTAAAAGCCTGATGTCCAGGGGCCTTGGCAAGACAAAGTGGAGGGGGCAGCCCAGATTAGAGAGAAAGGAGATCAGCACAGGTGGGAAGGAGAAAGTTGGCATCAGAGAGCCACAACGTCTGCTTTTTAGAACAGTATGGGTACTATTAGCATACAAAGAGGGCACAGGGAGCAAGGAGCAAGAACTTCAATTAGAACAGAGGGAGCAGAGAAGTAGTGACACAGACACAGAGACTAACGAGAACCAGAATTCAGATTCAAAGAAGCTGGTGATACAAGCCAGAGGCTGAAGGCACTTGAGGGCACAGAGTGCAGGACTTCAGCTGAAGACAGAGATCAAAAAAACTGACAGAAGGAACAGAGGGGCAATGACACTAACTACAATGCTGATTGGCTCAGGGCAAGAGGAGAAAGGTATATCCTGGTAGCCATGGAGGGGCATACACTTCTTGTGACTGGAGGGTTAACCTTCCAAGGAAATCTGACCTAGAGACTCAAGAAAACCCAGGGGAAACCTGCAAAGAGCAAAACATCAACCTGGAAAGATTCATTGTGTGAGATGCTTCAGATGGAGGGATGATGAGCCACCACTGGGTTCAAATCCTGGCTTTCTTAACAACAGCTCAAATTTAGGTCAGTTCTTCAGTTTCTGTGTGCTTCAGTTTCCTTTCTAAACATGATATATGGGGCTAATAATTCCCATTTTTCAAGGCTGTTAAGGAGATTAAATTAGAGAATACATGTGAAAGATCATAGATCCTGGCAAAATAAATACTCATTTCTGTACCTTCTCCCTTATATCTACCAATACCTGTTACCTTTCATCAACTGGGCAGTATTGATTTCTACTCCACGTGAAATTTACAAAACTACAGTGACCTTTTCTACATGCGTTTGTTACTCCCTCCCTTGATTTTTTTCTGATGTTTCTTTCTACACATGTTGTCATGATTAAACAATATTCTTAGTCTTAGAAATAAGTGCCTTTGCTTGAAATAATCTGATCACTAGCTGAACAGTGTGTCATCCAGGGAATATTGGAAGAAATTCACTGGTCTGCAATTCTTTTTGCGAAGGTGGATTCAATGCTCAAAGTAGCTAACTCGCTCTAGGAGTCTTTTCTACAAAAATTACACCTCTTATTCGAATGACAGGCAAAAGAAGTAGCTGGATCATAACAATGTAAAATCCCCGCTGCTTCTAAACAAACTTAATTAAACTGCTCCAATTTTGTAAAAAGAGCTTCAAATGCAGATAAGCATAACTCACTGAAAATGTCAGTTTAATGACAGCATTGTCTAAACTTGTCCTGTTGGGAGCAGAATGTTTCAGAGAGACATACAGAAGATGAAGGGATTAAAAAGAAGAAGAAAGAAAAAAGAAAAGTTAACTATAAAGTTGTTTAGGTAGCTACCCTCTCTTATGTCTTAATCGTAAATTCATCCCTTTCTCCATATACTATCAGGCAGAAAAATCATATCCTAAAATCAGCTCTGAAAGCTCCATGACCTCAATCAATTTTTCCTATAAGCCTGATAAGTCAACCAGCAATCATGGCAAAAAAAAAAAAAAAAAAAAGACTACAAGGCATTACAATAACATAAATCCTGTATTTGCAATGCAACTCTTGATTGATTCAGTCATTCATTCGACTTAACAAATAGTTATTATCTACCACGTTCATGGCATGTAACAAATTATAATTTTGCCCCTCGAACTGAAAGATAAAACAAGGGCGTCTATGTGGCTCAATTGGTAGAGTGTCCACCTTCAGCTCAGGTCATGATCTCGCAGTCGGAGTTCCAGCCCCACGTCAGGCTCTGTGCTGACAGCTCAGAGCCTGGAGCCCACTTCGGATTCTGTCTCCCTCTCTCTCTGCCTTTCCCCCACTTGCACTCTGTCTCTCTGTCTCTCAAAAATAAGTAAACATTTAAAAATATTTTTTAAAAAGGTAAAACCTAAAAACATTACTGTAAATGAAGAAGGAAAAATGGAAAATACAGCATTCTGAAAAATCAAAAAAAATTAATTAATTAATTTAATTAATTTAATTAATTCCTTTAATTATTCCAAGTGACAGTATTTCTCTCTCATTCACAGTCTATTTCAAATCCCTAACCTTCATAAAAGTTAAATAATTCTGATAACTAATTTACTAAAGTCATGATCTTGTTCTTAGCAGAATCGTTTCCCTCTTTCTGAGGTAATTATTAGGACCTCTTCTATTCTGCTTCAGAGTGGGAACCAGTTCCTGATTTGCATTCTTTCTGTTGAATATATCCACCTTACTGCGATACAGAAGCCTGTTAAAATCCTTCTGCCAGACCCCACCACCTTTTGTTGCTTTGTCCACTCATGTAATTACATTTTCACACCTTTGACTACAATTTGTACAAAAGCTGGTCTTGGTAAATGACTTTCAGACACATATTCATTAGAAACTCCCACAGTCACTCATCACTCCTTTTTAGTTGCCATTGTCCTCTGAGCTTTTTGTTTTTCTGTTTCCCAATGCCTTTTTTTTTTTAAAGAACTTCTTAAAGCATTTTTTTTTTTATTTTAGAGAGAAAACACACACATGCAAGCAGGGGCAGGGACAGGGAGAGAGAGAAAATTTCAAGCAAGCTCCATACTCAGTGCAGAGCTCAATGCAGCGCTCGATCCCACAACCCTGGAATCACGGTCTGAGCTGAAATCAAGAATCAGATGTTCAAGAGATTGAGCCACCCAGGTGCCCCTGTTTCCCAATGCCTTTTAATTGAAAATATTTCACAAGCTGCGAAGAGAGGTACTTAAGTTGCCAGCTTTAGACAGCAGCCCCAAATCATGGCATTTCCATAACTCTCTATGACATGAGAAAAAGGATAAATATAACAGTAACCGGAGGAAGTTCAGCACTAATTCTATATGTCACAGAACCACTGCTGTTGTTTTGTTTATTTTTGGTTTTTTTATTACATATTTTTAACACACATTTCATTTTTGGTCAAGTTCAACCAATCTTTTTCAGGGCTAATGAGTCCCTAGAAGCTCATATGAGCATTAAGTATATACCACATGCATTGATTTCAGGCCATTTCTATGAAGTGATTTTGTGTTTTAAGTGTCAACTTCTGTCCTGCTACTTAAATGGATTCTTTGCAAATAGTAAAACGATAAAAAGTACATGGCAGAAGAGACATATATTCTGCCCTGCCCCATTGCCCCGATGGTGAAAACAATGAGTCAGCAGCAGAAGTGGCACCAGAATCAAGGTCAGTTAATTAATTCACTGTGCAACACTTACTGCATGAAAGATACAGTACTTAGGAACATGTATCCCACAATTCCACATTTGGCCCAGACATTTAACATGTCTTTGATGTTCCCCAAAAATGTGAAAATCCATTAATTCAACTCTTCAACTCCATGTTAGACTAAAGTCAGCAGGCCGCAAAAAAGCAGGCACTAATCTCAGGAGGCACCAATAAAGATTTCTAGGTAAAACCATATCAAATTCATTATTAGTTTGCAAAATTAGAATTCAGGATTTGGGAGAGTGGAGATGTTCATGACTCGCTACATTAATCATCTAGGAAATCTGACTATAATCGGTTACATGAAACAGGCAGAGGAGGATGAGATGGGGTGAGAAACCTAGATGAAGATCTGGAATGCTAGCCGGAGGAGAGGACTGGCTTAGATTTATTGCAGACTAAGCAAAACATGAATTGGAGACAGCAGCCAACAATCAGACTAAAATTAAAAGTGCGAGTTTCAACATAGAGGGAGTCCATCAAGAACTGAAGAGCATTGGCCGGCTAGACCTAGAAAAGCATCACGCTGAATTTAATGACTCAGACAAGTCACCACAAGACTTATTGGTTCAGAAACCAAGACTCTGATCAAGTACAAAGGGTACATGGAATCAGAATGCCTCAGTTCCAGTCTAGAATAGAAAATTCTTGACACACGTGTGCTTGGGATAGCTTCTTGACCCCTCTGAGTCTTAATCCCCTCATACAAAAAGGGAATTTTAAAAAGCTATATTGAAAAGTTGTGGAATGTATTAAGTATTTCATCAGAAAATGGTTTGTAAGATGCAAAATGACACACAAATGTGAATTATGGTGGTGGCATTATTATGGCTCTTGATTTTAGCAGTACTGACTTGATGGAATAACATTTCAAATACTGTCTGCTACATTTTCGTCCTGCTTAAGTTTTGTTGACCTTGTGGTCCTCTAGCCACTGACGCTAAAGCATCCACTGCTCGAAGGCAGAAAATAAAGAAGTCATTCCTCGACCTTGATTTTTTAATTCATAAAAACTGTTAATAGCATGAATGCAATAGGTATCAACTATAAGAGCCATATAATAAGGCAGTAGAAAAAAGATTTTCTAAGTCACAGAAGTAACTCTTTATATTAAAAACCAGACACTGACTAAATCAAGGCATCTATTTTTTTCCTATAACCAACAGAGTAAGAAACATATAGGACAAAATACAAGAGCAATTTCCCACTACAAAGGAAAGCCTTCAAAACCATTCATAAGCTTAATTAATTCATAACAAAAGAGAATTCAGTTTAAGTGAGGGCTGCTTTCACATTCTCCCACACATCGCCACAGACCTGGGGTTTCATTCCTGGAATGGGAGAACACATAGTAGAAACATTCTTCCTGGGAAGCCTGGGCGGCTTGTTCAGTTAAACTTCCGACTCTTGATTTCAGCTCAGGTTGTGATCTCACAGTTGAGATTGAGCCCCACATCCAGCTCTGCACTGGGTGTAGAGCCTGCTTGAGATTCTCTCTCTCCCTGTCCTTCTGCCCGTCTCCAGCTCGCTTGCTCTCTCTCTCCTCTATGTGTGTGTGTGTGTGTGTGTGTGTGTGTGTGTGTGTGTGTGCGTGCGCGCGCGCGCCTGTGTGTCTCAATATCTCTCAAAAAACAAACAGGGGCGCCTGGGTGGCTCAGTTGGTTAAGCGGCCGACTTCGGCTGAGGTCATGATCTTACAGTCTGTGAGTTAGAGCCCCGCATCAGGCTCTGTGCTGATGGCTCAGAGCCTGGAGCCTACTTCGGATTCTGTGTCTGCCTCTCTCTCTGCCCTTCCTCTGCTCACTCTCTGTCTCTCAAAAATAAATAAGCATTAAAAAACAAACAAACAAACAAAACATCTTTCCCCTCAACTACACTTTGAGGATGTAAATGTAGAAGGGACTTTCTTCCTGCTTCCACTGGACTTTTGGGACAATGCAATCTTTCCGAATATATCCCACCAACAGGAAGACTGTAAGTAGAGAATGGTTACAGGCAGAGGGAAAGAAGATACATGCAGAGAAAAGGTCTATGACAGTAACACAGTCCTAGAGTCTACATGTGGTGATGGAGGAAAACCTGAAGTACCCACTGCCCCCCTGGGGCCTGCAGACTTCCTGAGAGGATCAGGGATTCAAAGACACTTGACATAGGGTTGAGACACAGAGAGCATTTGCATGACCTTTCGTGTCCTTCCCCTAGTTTTCTTTCTTTCTTTTCTCTTTAATATAATTTATTGTCAAGTTGGCTAACATACAGTGTATACAGTGTGCTCCTGGTTTTGGGGGTAGATTCCCGTGATTCATTGCTTAATGAGTGGCAGATGCCACTGATGTGCTTGGAGCCTCATAGCCCACATGAAAGAGGGGGTCTCCTGCCCTTGACTCAGGAGGTGTCTTGAATTGGCATGTAAAATTAGCAAGAAAAATAAGCTGTGTTCTCTAGCAGAGTTGAGTGCCATTTATCTTTGACATTTAGCAAACCAAATACCAAAGGAATTTGAGTTGGCTATGAACCATGCATTCTTCTGAGCCTCTGAAACAAATATAATCTATATAGTGGTAGTTTCTATCCTAATTAAGAACAACACTGACCTAGTTAAATAGGGAAATGGGTAAATTGGGTTGTTTTAACCTGAAAAAAATATTCAGCTTCTGAGAAAAAATCCTAATCTCCTACAAAAAATAGAGTATCTGCAGAATGAAGACAGAATTAAATTTGTGAACTATATTCTTTTCTTCTCCTTGGGCTACATAAGTGTCATCTCTGCGACAAGCAAATCCCCCGAAAAGTCAACCAAAAAAGTAGCAAATAATAGTTCTGCAAGCGTTTTTGGATTCTCCTTCAAATGTGCAAGCCCATGCACATGCATGCACACACACACACTCCCACACATACACACACATACACCATGAGCTGTTTAAAAACATTTGTACAACCTGCCCACATTATCTTTATCCTAAAATAAAAAAAAAGTAATCCCTAAATAGATTCACCCTTATGAAACTGCTGAACTTTCAAATATTGAAAAATAAAACCCTGAGTGGCAAGAGGAGGGAATGAACACAGCCAAGCTCATTACCAGCCTGCCTTTTTGCTTTTTTTACAGGTACAATGAACTCAAAGGTCTCAGAGAGAGAATGAAAACCAGGAAAATTGAAAGTTACAACCTCAAGCAGTTTCCATCAAACCACTTTCTTCCCAATTTGTTATATGCACCCAGCCAACGCCTTCAATGAAGGAGAAAATCTATTTTTTCATCAGATACAGTGGGAAATCATAGCAAAGCAAGGAAGTCTGCTTCCAAGAGGAAAAACTGCAAATTGCCTCACTCGGTGAATATTCAGACACTCAACAGACAATTTCAAATGGCACTTCTGTATCTTTATCTTTAAACACAAAAATGCACCCTAAAACAAAAGTGTTGTTCATGGTATAGTCTTATCTAAAATGTCAACCTCTCCACTGGCTCATTGCACTTCTGAAACCAGAATTAGGGAACATTTGACTTAGACCATCTGACTTGCGAAGTAATTCATCACCAATTAGACTTTATTTGTCCTTTTTCAGAAAGGTTTTCAATTTTTTAAAAACCCAGCTAACTTGCATATGCCCAATGAGTTGTAGTATAAAAAAAAAAGAAAGAAAAAAGAAAAAAAAGGCATCATTAAAAAGTTTTAAAGACACAAGTTCAACTTATGTAACATTTTTGGTTTGCTTTCCATCTTGCATTGTCTTCAAAATGGGATCATAGGTTGAGGATGAATCTTGCCTATGTCTAGCAAAGTTTCTTTATGTTTTTACCATATTTTCATGGCTACTGCAATCTTAATTTAAATTAATATCACCCCATTTGACCTATAGAGTACATAAGGCAAAAAGACAGCCTTCCGGAAATGGCATGACCATTTAATATAACATGAAAATATCAGATATGAGTTATTTACATGTTTCTGTGTTTTCAACAAAGTAAGATTTGGATTAGATGTGGTATATGTGACTTTTTAGACTATGGACTGGTTTTTGTTTATTTTATTTTTTTCTATCAACAAATCTCAGCACCTTGCCTTTTGGTTATAAATGGCTCTGAATAATCTAGGAAGGGAATTGCAAGTCTCAAAATATCAAGCAACGAATAATCTTCCATTCAACTCTCTTGCCTAGAGCTTCGTAGTGGTAGCACAAAACCTAGAGACAAGAGGATGTTCTTTAAATAAATAATTTCCATTACATTTTTTTAGATCATAAAAGTGTCACTTGCACTTAGGACAGCTGGAAAACACATTTTTAAAAAGAAGACTATCAAAACAACCTATAAAATACTAGTTAGAAACAAAGAATTACCACTTATTTTATTTCTTTTTTTTACAAACACAAGGAAGTCAAAAATACTAAAAACCTTGAAAGGCCTGAGTGGCTCAATCAGTTAAGTGTCTGACTCTTGATTTAAGCTCAGGTCATGATCTTATGGATTGTGAGATTGTACCCTGAGTGGGGCTGGCTATGCAGTGACATAGTGGAACCAGCTTGAGAGTCTCTTTCTCCCTCTCTCTCTGCCCCCCCCACTCGTGCACACGCTCTCTCTCATCCCCTCAAAATAAATAAATAAACACTAAAATAAATATTGGAAACCTCGATTAACTGTCCTGCTCAAAACAAGGGGTATAGTTGTGCTGAGTTGGAAAGTTTTCTCAAATATCATATGTATTGTTTTCGAAATCAGGAAAAAAAAAAAGATAAAATACAGTAATCCATTTTCTAGCTCAGTAATTAATAAATAAGGCATAAATAATGACTCAGGAACTCTTAGTACTCCTGGTCATCAGGGAAAGATCAATTTTATACTAGGGGTGAAGTTACAGAAGGGATAGAACAAAGCTTGAAAATTCATATGTTTATACAGGGACCAAGAAGATAATATAAGTAAGCAACTACAAAAATCCTGTCAAGGGGATGCCTGGGTGGCTCAGTCAGTTAGGTGTCTGACTTCAGCTCAGATCATGATCTTGGGTTTGTGAGTTTGAGCCCTGCATCGGGCTTCGTGCTGACAGCTCAGAGCCTGGAGCAGGTTTTAGATTCTCTGTCTCTCTCTCTCTTTCTCTCTCTCTCTCTCTCTCTTTCTTCCCCTCCCTCGCTCATGCTCTGTCTCTCTCTCCTTCAAAAACAAATAAACATTTAAAAAAAATCCTGTCAGGAAGACAATTAGTAGACATTCCCTAGTGTTATTAAATTCTCCTACTTTTTGCTGTTGTTTTTTTGTTTCTTCTAGATAATCCAGATATTTGTGACATCTTCCAATTTAAGATTTTTCTGTTAAGAAAACATTTTTAAAACAAGTTGGACAATCTGCATGACTATAAGCCTAACCTGGCCTATCAATTACTGACTTATCAAAGACTGAGTTGAATCCAAGTCAACTCTAGACCCTATTCTTGGTTTATTGAACACTGCTGGAAAGAAAGTGAACTTCCAAAACACAGTTTAATACTGAAATGGACTTTGGGGTTCACTAACCAGAAGGCAGATGAATAACACCACCCCTCAAAGGCATCCATCCCTTAATTCCCACAACCTATGAATATGTTACCTTACACAATAAAAGGGACTTTGCAGCTATGATTAAGGTTAAGGACCCTGAGATGGAGGTAATCCTGGAACATCATCCTGGTGGGCTTGGTCTAATGAGACCAGTTCTTTAAAATCCAAGAGTAAGACAGAAGAGTAGGTCAGAGAGATAAGATATGAAGACTTGACTTGTCACTGCTGACTGTGAAGACAGAAGAAAGGAGTCATAAGTCAAGGAATACAGTGGCCTCTAGAAAGGCAAGGTAACAGATTCTGTACTGGAGCCTACAGGAGAAAACAAAAAACAAAATAAACAAAAATAAAATAACAGCCCTGCTGACAGCTCGATTTTGAGTCCAGCGAGACTCATATTGGGCTCCTGACCTACAAAACTATAAGATTTATTTTAAGCCACTTATACTTACTTTGTTGAGCCATTTATATTGTTTAAGCTACTAAATTTTTGATCATTTATTATGGCAGCAATAGGGAACTTATACACTGACCCCAGTTTGACATTTTACAGATTGGAAAACTAAGGTACACAGACAAAGCTAGGAGAAAAAAACATTTCAAGATTCCCAGGCCAGTGATATTCCCACTTTACCAGCCCATGTTGATTGCTTTTGTGTTTGCCTTTATGTGATTTTTCTCATAAGGGAAGAGCTATTAACTTGCAAAAAAGGGAGGAATGGATGAGGAGAGAGAGAGAGAGAGAGAGAGTGGGAAAGAGAGAGAAGGGGAGAGGGAGAGGGAGATGGAGAGAGAAATATTCTTTCTAACTAGGACTTACTAAAGTAGTAACATTTGGTTTGGGATTCACAGCTAGATAAAAGGACAAATAAGTGGAGGGAAGAATGTATTTTAAGATGTATTAATCTTAAAAATGCAAAGCTGCTACAACATATAATCAGTCTATCTTTTTATTATTACTTAAAATGTCTGACTCTAATCCTTAGCTGTCTAACCAGTTTGTGATTTGCAGAAATTTAAACAGGCTGGGCATGGGTTGCACGTCCTGCTGTCTATGAAGGATTTGTAAGGATCTGTTAGCCCAGGATTATGCACATTTTCTGTTGGCTGAGGTGTCAACCATCTGCATCATAACTGGAGCTGTGACATGCCTGCCGAGATCATGATTGCAATCACAGCTCAACAGCAAGAGCAATGCCAGAGTCAGCAGCATGAAGGACATCAGAGCTCAAGCCTGCTTGGAAAATGTGTCCACTTTCACGTCTGTTCTCCCTTCCAGTGTGTAGTAGAAGAACCGCCTTGGTGCCACACATACACTTCTCCCGAAGGCCCCACAGTTAGTGTCTATGCTGCTGGCACCTGAGCACGGACACAGAGAGACAAGTGGAAAGGACAGGAAATGCTTCTGCTCTTTGGTCCTAAAAGTACACAGTAAGTCCACAAAAAAGGCTGTCCTTGATATTCATTTTAGATGGATTCCACCAGGAAAAATATTCTGGGATAAGAACAAAAGGAAGAAAACCAGGCATGTGACATGGTCTGCCCCTCTCTTTCTCAAAACGGCCAAAACTGTCCACATCTCCAATCTTCTCCCTGTACACTTAGAGCTGCTGTAAGCAAAAGTATGTCTGTGCCTTGTCTCATCCCAGGCATGCAGTTGAAAGGTGGGGTGGCTGCCCCACCTTTTCTAAAAACTGACCTCAGGGGTACCTAGAAATGCCCTTTCCTTGGCCAGGTAGGCTGAAGCACACTGCTCAGCAGAACCCCCAGAGCATGATGGAGAGAGCTCAGCCCAATCCTAACCAATCCTTCAAAGCTGACTGAAAATGCCATCTCCAACATTATGACTTCCCAAACCCTTTCAGTTCCCATTAACAGGCTTCTTCCTTTGAGTTTGAACCCTAACACTTGGAGTATTTCTTTATGTGCACTCATCAGTAACAGAAACACGTTCAAAGGAGCCAAAGGAAATATCTATCTATCTATCTATCTACCTACCTACCTACCTACCTACTACCTATCTCTATTCTTATCTATCTATCTATCTGGGCAGACATAACTAAAAGAAATCCATAACTATAATACCAGTTTCTAGCATGGCTGCTACTTAGGCAAGATCACTGGTAATCTCTCTCTGGCTCTTGGTTCTGCTTTTTCTGCCAGTTGGCTTCATTCTTACCTAAGTGATAGCAAGATGGCTACCAGCAGCTTTAGGCTTATATTCCATTTTCTCAGCAACCCCAGTAGAAATGCTTCTTTTCTAAAAGTTCCAGCAAAAGTCACAGACTTGAATCTGTGGTTCTGAATGGCTGGTCTGGCATGAACACCTGCCCATCTCTAAACCAAACATCACAGGCAGGAAATGCAGCTGTTGATTTGGGTAGTTAGAATCCTTCTAGATGTAGCAATAAGTCAGTTCTATACGAACTACGTGGTCCAAGAGCAGTTTGTTTCTCCAGGGAAAATCAGAGTGCCACAAAAGGAAAAAAAAAACAATGAATTCCAGGCTGGCAAAACCACACAAGACCAACTTTGCCCTAATTCCTGGCCAGAGTTATAGCAGTAGTCCTATGAAAGGAGAGGACTCATGGGTATGTTTTCCTCTCTGTTTCTAAACTTTCCATAATGTTATTATTTTGTCTTGATTGTTTAAATGAAGGTGGAAGGCAAGGAATAAAGGGAAAGGAAAGCAATGCTAACTTTTAAATAAACGTAGATATGATAATATAAAGGTCAAGGCTTTCCTTCAGAATAGAAGAATCTCCCATTTGTAATAGATACTATCCTCTTCAAAGTGTCTCTTTGTATATTATCTCATTTGATCAGGTTTAAATGATTAAATAAGACAAATGGCATCATAAACTTGTCTTCCAAATGATTTCTGCTTCACCAAAATGTATTGCTCTGAAACCAAGAGCATGACTCTGGGACACCTGGGTAGCTTGGTCAGTTAAGCCTCTAACTTTTGATCTGGGCTCAGGTCATGATCCCAGGGTCACGGGATCAAGCCCTACACTGGGCTCCAGCTGAGCATGGAGCCTGCTTAAGATTCTTTATCTCTCTCCCTCTGCCCCTCTCCTGCTCACACATTCTCTCTCTCTCTCTAATAATAGTAATAATAATAATAATAAAATTTTTTTAAATGACTCCAAAATAATTCAAGGAAAAGGTCTGTGCTGTTTTTTTTTTTTTCAAAGAAAAAAAATTCAACTGCTTCCAAACTCTGTGGGAAGAGATCTAGAACTGTAAAATTCCCTAGCCTACCAGATTGAAGACCCCCCTCGCTCCTGCTCCAACATGTCTCTCTAGTTTTGTCTCCTAATACACCCAATATGTACCTGATACTCAGCAATAATGGTCTGTTTCTACTCCAACAACCCATCAAGCATTCTTAAGACTCCTGTCTTTTTCCACTCAGTTCACTGACTAGGAAATGCCCTCAGCCTCCTCTTGGCCTATAAAGCCTTCTCATCTTTAAAGCTCTACATAAATACCACATTTTCTAGGGAGCACACCCTGATCCCCTTTTAAGTTCTCTGAGCTCTCAAAGGACACTATGAATATTCTTCTATGATCTTTATTTCAGTCTGCTAGAAAGCAGTAAGCACTGTAAGTAGGCAAGGCTGTGTCATTTTCTATACTGTCACTTTACTACACTGAAGATTGCAAATGAACTGCTTATTTTATTTTACTTTATTTTATTTTATTTATTACATCATTGTGTAATAGGAGAAGCAAATTAAAGATGAAAGAGTTTTCCTCCAAAATCTACAGGGAGAGAAAAATATATACCAAATCTTTAGTATTATGCACATAACATTTTCTAGGTAAGTCTAACATTTTATTCCCTTCTCCTAGTGGCAAAATACAAGAGAAAAGAGTTATGAACTTTACTAAATGGGGGGGGGAGTCTTAGAATGAAAGAGAGCTCTCCTCCCTACGATCAGATTTCAGCAATCACCCGAAAGATAGAAGCGAGTTAAAAATAAAACTCTCACCCAAAAGGCAGCCAGGATACAACCCAGTTGCTTACGCTGAGCCAGCATCTTTCCAGAGCCACTTCCCAGGTGGTTAAATACAGCCATGCAGTCCTCTGGGCCAGAGTCTGAGCTAATTAGGGAGTCTCTGGAAAGGGACACAGAGACTTTTAATAAAAGCCACTGCACTGGTTTTAAGCCTCTTCAAAATGCCAGTCCCTTTCTTACCATCAAGCATCACCACACTAACAAACACAGAAAAGGGGAGTTTAGGGTGACAATAATTCTGTCATAAATGTTTCTGTGATCTACAACATCAGAATCCTTTTCTATGGAAAAACAGCAGAGAAAGGCACACATTTTACTTTGCTATAGATATGACTTGTAACCGTCTAACTTGGCTGTCCTTTGACTCTTTAAAATGCTTTTTTTTTTTTTAGAGAAATAACATTCCATTTAGGTTTTCCATAAAGCATATTAATTTGAATGATGAAACAGATACTATTATAAAGTACATCACTGGAAAGTAGGCTCATTGTAAATGTCAAGGAAAGACAGCCCTGACTCTCTCAGGCTATAAAAGTGATGCTTAACCAATATCAGATGACATTACAGCAGCAATTTCTAACAAATCTAAATCCGGCTCTCATCAGTTAACGTATAGGACAAAACTGTGCCCTCTGCATACAGTGAGAGCAGGGAGAGTGAGAGTTGTGCTAATATTTCTGTTATTTTTGAATTATTGCTTGTGTTTTCAGAGAATCTCAAGGTTGATTACCTTAAAGATCATCTTGTCAAACCTTGAATCCAAACACCATAAAACTTGTAGAAAACATTATTGTTCCTTTAAAATTCCTTTAGTCATTTATAAGTGACTTCAGGTGTGGTTTGTCCATTTTTTTGGCGATAATGATAATGATTTCTCATAATAAATAACACTCTATAGTTTACAATTGTTGTGCCCGAATTCTCGAATCCCCCCACAAGAGACCACCAGAGTCGAAAGTCAAAGCCAAGTGGCAAGGGTCGTTTTATTTCAGGATCGATCCCGGTCCTTTCGCATACCGCTGCCAGTATGCAAAAAGGCCTCGAACATGGTTGGTACAGCGTTTTTATAGACAGAGACAAATAGTATAGGAAGGTTTCAGGTTATAGGGTGACTGATTGGTCAATATTTGAAATACGAACATATGCAGCCCTCTGATTGGAGTTTCTTTGTTTGCTCTTTGGCAGGAAGTCTCTGTCCGTTATGTGAAAAAGTTAGTTATTTATCCTAATACATATCAGAAAAGGGAGAAGGGGAAGAATGTGAGGGAAGCAAGGTTCTCAAGCTAGTAAATGTCCGCTCAAGCTAATGAATGTCCGAAAGGTGAAGGTCTTCCGAATGTGAGCAAAGCCAGTTACACAAACTAATGCATGTCATAAAGGGGGAAGGGGAAGAATGTGAGGGAAGCAAGGTTACAGAAGTGAGAAACGCCAGATACTCAAACTAATACATGTCAGACTAGACTCAGAAAAAGTTTTACAATGTTTGCAGCAAACAGTAAGCAAAACAGAATACTCAGCAATTGTATTTCTTATCAGCGGTCCACAATCGGCAGAAGGCCAGGGCAGCTATCTTTAACCCGGTATCTGTCCATTGATTTACAGAAAAAGAGAACTTAGCTTCAAACTAAGGCAGAGCTGCCATTTGGACATAAAATGTTAAAACCGCTCTCTTCAACAATAACACTTTTTCACAAATAATACTATCTAAATTCTCACAGTGGTATTTCTGTTAACTGCCCCCCAAGTTTACCTAACTACCCCCATGTTACAGTATTTCATAAAAAAAACAAATATTCTGTATCTTCCCAATTTATTTTTGAATAGAAAAATATGATTTTTTTAAAGAAGCGAAGAATTAAAATGTGAGTGCTTAACTAGTTCATTTTTAGCAATACACATTTACCAAAGTGCGATGCATTGGAACTATGGCATTCCAAATTTCCAAACCTTAAATGCAGAAATATAACTTTAATTTAGTTTACTCATTAATTATTATTAAAGGATTTTAGTAGATACATGCAAATATAAGGCAATTTTAACAAAAGTGCCATATTTCAAATTATTTGTTACATGCAGAAGACAGGACAGCACTAATAGGAAAGAGAGCCTTAATAAAGTCCATAAAGGAAGGGAAGAATGAATGGATAGTCATCCTGATAATCCAAACTTCAAGTTTCTCAAAGCCTACCCGTCATGACCAAACACAAAACAGGCAAATTCCTTATGGGAAAAAATGTTGGAAGCCATGAAGAAGCTAACAAACACCCCATGTGATCCTTCCATTTGACTAATTAATTTGACTAATTAATTCCACCAAAGATGCACCCCTTCTGTTTGAGGATTTGGCCCTGTTAGATTTCCATTCTGTTTAGGATGTAGTAGGAAATGTAGGGTGTGTAACACAAGCTGCACTTGGTTATCTATACTCCATGTAACTGTAAGTTATTCTTAACCACATTTTATACATAAAGAAACCAAGGCTCGGATAAGTTAGATGATTTATCCAAGGCTCAGGGGGAACAAATGAAAACTTATGGTCATAGCAGGGCCATTAAGAAAGATAAAGAGATGCTAAGCTGATACTAAGTCAATGGCTTTGGGTTCCTTTAAAAGAAACCTCAGTACTGAAAGCATTGTTGAAGCATGAATGACTCTTCAAGTAATTAAGTGGCCTCAGGCAAACAGGAAGACCAACAAAGAAAATGTCTCTCTCTTCTCTTCTCTTTCATCCCCCCTCTACCACCTTACTCTCTTCCTCCTCCCCCACACCTCTCTCTCACACACACCCCACTTAAATTCAAAGCACGCTGATAAAGAAATAGAAAACTTAAATCGCCTAATAAGCAATGCATGTATAATTACACCTCCTAATTCTTTAGGATTCTGCCACAACAAGGGTACATATTTACAGAGACAAAGGGAATTGAATGTAAGGGGAATTTTAATTTGTGGCAAGAAGAAGGTCACCAAAAACTAAATGGCACTGCACTTTGCCTCAGATTTCAACAAAGGACAACCAGCATGTGGGAAGTTCCCTAAATATTCTGGTATTAAAACTTAATCAGTTCTGGTAGCAGGATATTTCCCAATTTTGCCAAGCAAAGATGGTTAGATAATGTAAGATTGATATTAACAAAGATGAAGGGAGTGGTTATTTGATTTTCACCATGTTAAAAACTTACCTAGAAGGTTTTATATTCTTAAACTATAGCATTTCACCCAGAAGTTTTGGACACCACAAAATAAAACCAGATGATGCAAGACGGAAATTGCTCTACTATATGTGACTTCATTAATTATGCAAATTATCAAGACAGTAAATGGAAAATCATTTTAAATATGAATAGTCACACACATCAAAACAGTAGTATTAGAAATGACTGGAAATGCAGAGGAAGAAAACAAATCCTGGAATAGGCAACTCAGTGACTAAAAATATCACTGTTAGCCTGATTCGCCAATGCGAGTATCTATTACCAATCACATTCATGAGGCTCTGTAGGGTTTTTCTTAATGAATTAAAATTTTTAGCCCCATATGAAACAATGGAAATAAACAAAGTCCTATAATAGAAAAAGGAGAGCAAGGTTTAGTGTGAAAAAAACATTTGACCAGATTTTAGATCTTGTTCTTCTTGGCGTTTATGAACCAAGCATTCCAAGTGTTCCACAACATGTGTTCTTACCTATGAAATAAGGAGGTTGCACTAGATAAGCTTGGGAGTCTAACATTCTCTGATATTACAAGTCTTCTTTTTTTTTAATGTTGATTTATTTTTGAGAGACAGAGTGTGAGCAGGGGAGAAGCAAAGAGAGAGGGAGACACAGAATCTGAAGCAGTCTTCAGGCTCTGAGCTGTCAGCACAGAGCCCAGCACAGGGGTCGCACTCGTGAACCAAAAGATCATGAGCTGAGCCAAAGTCGAAAGCCCAGCCAACTGAGCCACCCAGGCACTCATTAAGTCTTCTTGATTAAGTTTTAAAAATCCACTTTATTCAAATGCTTCTATAGTATCAATGGAAATATTAATTAAAAATTAAAAGCATACCCATACTGACAAGTGTCCTTAACAAACGAATTCTTTGGAATTCTGGTATTTTTAGAGTATACTAAATGAAGCTTATTCCTACATTTTCTGCACATTTCTAGATGATATAGGAACATTTGACAAAAATAATTATTTTGGAGAACAAAATGCTGGAAATTTCAGAAATAATTGAATTCTCCCTTATTCTTACCACATGTTTGCTAGTTTAACTAGCATCTCACTGCCCTCTCTTGGTAGATTAAAATAACAAAAGCTGATTTCTTTGCAGGGATTGGAATTCGGTGACAAGCTTCAAGAAAATGGTCTGATTATTGCCAGTAGGGGGAATCTATTTAATAAGACAAGTTTCAATGTAATCTGTAATATTTAAAAGGTAGCGATTTGTTACTTTCAAAGCTAGCCTCTTCCAAGAACCAAATTAGAGAAAGAGGAACATGCAGAAAGTTTATTAGGGAGTGCTCTGGGGATCAACACTCCGGGAGAAAAGGAAGAAGGAAGGCAGAATCTGGGCTGTAATGCAGTTCCAACAAGGGCCGAAACTGAAGCTTCTAGTTCTGAAGCTAGAGGGCCTGTGGAGCTGACCTGAGTGGGGACAAGAAGACACAAGGACTTCATAAGCCACATTTCAACCACTTATTGGATACTAACTGCCCTTGGAAGGAGCTCTGACCATGAGCAAGGTGACTCTTTAGCCAGGGACAATTTCTGGGGAGGGCTGATACCTGAGGACTGTCGATTAGCACTTTCGGAAGCTGGAGCAATAACAAAAAACCCTTCAGTCCTGAAGGAGAATCGGAGGTGTCCCATCACAGCGTCTGCTATATACTGTCAGTAATAACTTTCTGTTTCTTAATAAGCACCATACAACTAATCTTACAATAATTACAAAAATAAGAGGTAATGAATACAGAAAATGGTAACAGCCACTTCGGAACATAGACTGGTACTTCCTTTTAAAAGTAAATACAGGGGCTGGGGCACCTGTGCGGCTCAGTCAGTTGAACATCCCACTCTTGATTTTGGCTCAGGTCATGATCTCACAGTTCATGAGATCAAGCTCCTTGTCAGGCTCTGTGCTGACAGTACAGAAGCTGCTTGGGATTCTGTCTCCTTTTCTCTCCCGCTCCCCAATGCATGTGTGTGCTCTCTGCCTCTCTCCCCTTGCCCCTTCTGCTCATGCTCTGTTAAAAAATTTAAATATTAATTTACCATGTGACCCAGTAATTCCACTCCTAGGTGGAAGAGAAATGAAAATATATGTACACACAAAGATTTATACAGAAAAAGCTCATAACAGCATTATTCCTAATAGAGAAAAATGAAAACGATTCAATGTTAAACCGATAAGCATAATGTGTTATATCCAAAAAATGGAATAATAGCAATAAAAAGGAACAAAGTACTGGTACAACATGGATGAATCTAAAAACATTACGCTAAGTGAAAGAAGACAAAAGCAAAATACTGCATATTTCTGATTCCCTTTCTATTAAATGTCTATAAAAGGCAAATATATAGAGAGAAAATAAAACAGGGACTACCTGAAGTTGGAGGTGGAAACCTGAAATGACTGAAAATGGGCATAAGCAATATTTAGGAAGTAATGGAAATGTTCTAAAGCTGGACTGTGGTGATAACAATACTATGTAAATTTACTAAAAATCTTTGAAATGCATACTTAAAGAGGATATTTTATAGTAAGTAGATTATACTCAAGGAAGTGGAAAGAAGAAAGGCAGGCAGGCAGGGAGACGTCATTCATCATACACTAGGTGGTGTGACCTGATAAGTGGGATTTTTCTCCAAACTTAAGACCATAGAGTAAAATAAAGCCTAGTTTGTAGCTCAGAATATGTCAGATCAGCAAGTCCTTGAAACTTAATGTTAGTAAATGAATTCATTTTGGGTAAGGATCAGCATAGACCAGGACTCATAAATAGTATGACAGACACTTCCCTAAGGCAGCTAATAGGAGACCACCCTATAGATCATATTAAAAACAAAAAAACAAAACAGTGGTGCCTGGGGGGCTCTGTCAGTTGGGTGTCGGACTTCAGCTCAGGTTACAATCTCACGGTTGGCGGGTTCAAGCCCCATGTCAGGCTCTGTGCTGACAGCTCGGAGCCTGGATGGAGACTGCTTCAGATTCCGTGTCACCCTCTCTCTCTGCCCCTCCTGCTCATGGTCTCTCTCTCTCTCTCTCTCTGAAAACTAAAAAGAAAAAAGTAACAAACAACTCTAAGATATAAACATTCAATGTACCTCTAAAATTTCCAACTTCACTCAGACTGACAAATAGGATGGCTCTTCCTCACTTACACAGATAGGAGTGTGTATGTATATATATGTGTGTATATATATATATAATGGTAATATAATTAATTCATGATACTTAATTATAATTAAGTATAATCATAACATTAAAATTATTATTTAATGGTATTAGTAATTATTCATCTTCAATATTTTTGCTTAATAATACATATGTATACATAAGTATATATACTTAATATATACAATATATATTTATATATAAGTGTACTTATATACTTAATAATACCATGTTTGGCTTATTTCTTCCTTCATGATTAACCCTGGTATTCACTGTAATTTTATTTGAACAAGATACAGAATTTATATGGGGTTAGCCAGGAGAATTTTAAGAGAAAAGAAAAAAGAATCTAACCTCAACTGAGAACATACTATATTCAACACTGTCACAAGTTTTCTTCATATATCATTTATTTTAAAAACGCTGTGAGGGGAATTATTTCTATTTTAATGACTGAGAAAGCTGAGTCTCAAAGGATTAAGCAACTCACCCAAGGTCACTCAGGATGGCAACTAAAACAACGATGGAGGAGGCTGTATAAACCAGACAACATGCAAATATCACACTCTTTCGTAGCTGTCTTTTGGAGTTATACAGTGAGACTCTGCCCCTATTAATAGGGAAGGCAGTTCCCTTGGGGGAAAAAAAACCCTGAATATCCTACTGTAAAATATCCTGAGAAGTCTTTCCTGCACTTGGAATGAATCTCTAAAGAATTAAAAAAAAAGAAAATGCTTCTGCGTGGTCAGTTTGCCTAGGACACCAAAGTTCAGAGAGATCTGGAATGATGATGGGACATGAGCTGCCCCTGGTCACACAGAGACAGGACAGAAGTTACACAGGAAGCTGGCCTGAAGTCTCAGGTCGATTCTCTAGAAGCAGATGCCGTGATGATTTTTGGGGTGCGAGGCATTTCTTAGGGAACCGTTGCCAGTGAAAGGAAGGATGAAGAGGAAGGACTGAGAAGAGGAAGAAGTTTGAATGTGATGCAGGCCTGATAAAGCCCTGACTGACCTGGTGGGAATCTCTGCAGCAGGTGTCACACTTGTCCTGTGCTGCATCTGTGTTGACCGCACCTGGGAAGAGACCTAGGGACGGTGTGGCTTTATGAGTCTTTGAAAATTATTCTCCGCACTGCACATCCATTTCATTAGAGTCTAGTCTGTTTGTGATATAAGCATTTTGAAAAAGAGCCTGTGACCATGCTAGCATAATAGACACAGGAGAAATATCGCCATGAGAATGACTTCAGGTATGTAGTTTCCTTACAAGGAAGTTCAGAATTCGAACGATTCCAGAACTTGTATGATCAGAGCTCCAGCTCCACATCCCTGTGATTATCTTGCTTCTCCTTTCATCTGTGTTGGCTTTATCCTTAGGCTGGTGGTAAAATAAAACATAGTTCCAAATAAGACATGCAACAGGGTAATGCCAAGAAGCAGAAGAAGCATAGTCTTTTCTGGTATATCCTCCACAAAAAAACAAAACAAAACAAAACAAAAAAAAAAGTCTTCCCAGTACCTGCCACTTCTACCCCAGCAGTGCTTCCGTCACATCTTACTGGCCAGAACAAACCACGTGGCATCCCTAAACCAAGCACTGATGAGTGATTCATTTAAAAACCATCATGACCGGGGCACCTTGGTGGCTCTGTCAGTTGAATGTCTGACTCTTGATTTAGGCTCAGGTCATGGTCCAAGGGCCCTGGGATCAAACCCCACATTACGCTCCAAACTCAGTGTGGAGACTGCTTGGGATTCTCTCTCCTCTCTGCCACTCCCCAGCTCACGCTTTCAAAATAAATAAAGTTAAAAAAATAAAATAAAATCTTCATGACTGGCTCACTCTAATATGGATCTACCTGCTATACTATACATGAGGCCAGCTTCCCCTAAAGCACATAGCTCTGAGAGGAGGGGTGGATATTTGGACAAAATCAGAATTCTCTTAGGAAGAAGAGAAAAGCAAACTGTTGGTTGGGCATGCAAGCAACACTGTTCCCTGTATAAGAGCAGCTCCATTGCTGAAATCAGCAAACGTCACCCAGCCAACTATGCTGCAACGGTCAGAAGTAGCAGAAGCAGCAGCTTCAGAACAAGAATGGAAAAAATCATATTGGCTAGTTTCAGCACATCTCATAGTGTCCTAACAGGATGTGTAAAACAAAAAACATCTCCCAGGAGGCTAATTTCCCAAATCAATTTCATTTTACTGTGGTTCTGGTTATCTAAGACATGACAAGTAAAAAAGTGAACTCTGATCTACCTGGCTCCCGAGTTCATGGGTTCAAACACGAGGTGCTAATTTTTCTCAGATCCCAAATCCCTTGAGGGGATTTAGTGACCAGACCCAACACCATTCTCTGACAAGAGATCTGAAAGGGTCTTATACAAGAGACAACAGTGATGCTTAAGTTTAACTGCTGCAGGAAAGGGAAGAAAATACTACTTACTGCATTTCCTGAAACTGAAGGTATATGAGAGCAACCTGTGAATGTGTAAGTTAACTTAAATGAACAAAGGACCTGAAAAGATATATGTGACTCACCAAACAATAAATGTTTAACTGATCTCCCTTAATACTATTATTACATAAAAAAATATAACTATGTATTTTACAATGAGAAATGAGAACTTTCAAGCATAATTAAAAATCAGTAGAACATTTCACCAATACTTTATTGTAGTAGAATAGTCCTATATGTTTTCATTATAAGAGGAAAATAAAAGAAGAAATTCTGTCTCTGTGAAAATAGTTTGTAACTCTAGTCCTGCCACTCACTGGTTTGAGGTCTTAAGCTCTTGAGAGTCTCCTCATTTTTTCATTTGTAAAAAGCAGATGATTTCTAGGTCCTTTCTAAGCCTCTTAATCTAGGACTGTAAGATACACTTGATTCCAAGAAACAGTAATACTAAGCTATATGATAAGTTTCGTGTGGTTCTTGGAAGCAACAAGCTGTTTCTTTTTCTTTTCTTAGTTCCAGATATGGTTTCATAGGCTATTGGGTGATAATGTATGTCTTTCATTAGTTTTATGTTTTCTAGAATTAATAGCAATGCTGTACATTATTAGCCATTGAATTAAATTGAATTGTTGTGTATACACAGTAGTGTTCAGAAACTTTAACAAAATAATTTTACAAGTCTTGCTACAACAATAATCCTCCAGTGCCTTAAATGGGTTCACACTTGCACCATTTAAGACTTTATGATAGAAAATAAGGAAGGTGAAAGGCAAAGAAAGATGAAGTAAAATATCACACACATAATTTCAGAACTGTAAAACACCTTGGGGATAATCTAGTCCAGTGGCTGGAACACTTAGATATGCAATCTAGTGACATGCAGAACTGGGTTAAAATAAAACTCTCCCCCAACAGCCATTCCCAGTCGCCCCCCCATCTCCAAAAGAGACTCACTAGTTTTAAATTAAAGCAAGACTGGCCGTCTGTATTTTTATCAAATTCCTTGAGCGATACTGAAGAACAGGCAGGTTTGGAAACCATTGACAGAATCCAACCGCATTATTTAATAAATGAGAAAACTAAAGTTCAAGTAGTTAAAGAACAAAAGCAAAATCGAATTCCCAGGGCTCCTTTACCAAAAGTCTAAGGTTCTCTCTATTACCTCATCAATATACATCTTAATTATGTAAAAACAGTATGTTCCACATTAAATTAATAACTAGTTGTAATTCTTCAGATCCAGGAAGAAAGTCTATCCCAGGAAGAGCAAGAAAATGAGAATTAATTACAGGAAAGCAACTGCATGGAATGAGGTGAAGCACATACAGCAATCCGGACCTAATAAGAAAGAAAGAGGGAACTGGAGGGAAAAAAGTAGGAGAGAGGAAAGGCAGGGATGCTATTCAGGTTAGTAAAGAAGAATAGACAGAGTAGCATCCTCAAGTGAACTAAAAATGAAAAGCACTTAAATTCTTTACCTCTAAAAAGGATGGACAGAGCTAGCATAAATAAGAATGACTTCATATGTACTATTTTTGTGTTACACTTTCTGATTCAGCATAATAATCTAAGAAAGGAGCGTTAGATTGCAAAAAGAGACCTAAAAGCTGTAGTAGAGGATCTCATGAAAAAATAGGCCACTGCCCAGGTCACTGGGGACAGAGGAAGAGCTTCCCTTGAGGGTCTATCATTTCCAGGCAATTAACTTTAAGCAGGGTCCACCCAAAGATTTAAGGTACTGATGGGATGATTTAATCATCAACATCATCATCATCATTATCATCACCATCATCAAGTATGTACTATATACCCACAATGCCAGGTGCTAGAGACAAAAGGGACAAAAAACTTTCTTCGTATTTAGCTGGGAAGGTTGAAAAGCACAGAATCTGGTCTAAGAGACCTGGAAGCAGTGATATGCTGGTAAACGTTTAAAACTAGGGGAAAGCCCTGACTTAAGTCAATTTCCATGGTGTGCATATTCCCATGACAGTCAGTTTCATGCTACGAGGATGACATCAACCAGCTAAAAAAATACCTACAAATTTAACAATTGGTTCTTATGAGCTGGAGTGAGCTGGCCTCAGCCCACCACTGTTTAAAGACCATAAAATAAATGCCTATATTCTCCTCATATCACATTCAGATAAAAATACAAAGAAATAAAGTGACATGTTAAAGACCATATAACTAGGTTATGACAAAAATAAGAATAGAACCCATTTCCTTGCTTTTTCCATTATAACTCACCTTGTCAGTTCTAATATGGTATTTTATGGCATTTGATTTTAGAGATTGAGAAATCAGAGAAGTCCACAGGCCTAGGCTCAAATCCTACCTCCAACTTTGAATGAAGACTGTGACCTTGGAAATTTAATGAATTCCTCTGAGCCTTATTTTTTTATCTATAAATTGAGGGTGATTATACTACCTACATATAACTAGATTGTAGTGAAGATTAAATAAGATAAAATGTGTAAATTATTTGCCAAAGAGCTTGGCATACAATCCAAATTCAATATACATTGGCTATTATTATTATGGCATATTAATATCTGCTAGGACAGCACTGGTTCCCAGACTGTTATGGTCCTTGACAGGATAACTATAGAATGTGACAGTAAGTGTTTAGAAACTTCTTAAGCAGTTTGACATTGACACAACTTCCAAGTATGGGACCAGTGAACTCATTTTGATAAACAAAGTATAAACAAGTTTGGATACTGTCAAACTCAAGCAGTGAGCAGCATGGGGCCCAAAATGCATGCTAGTTAAGCACAAAGGATTGCTTAAACACATGATATTTTATGTTAGTTTATCACCTGTAACCCACATAGGAATAAAAATCTGACAAATATAGGTATTTGTGTACCTTAAAGGTGTATTATTTTTACAATCATTATGATTTTAGGTCAAGCTTATTTTCTAAATTTATACTTTAGTAAGATAAATTAGGAAAATATTATTTTATTTTTAACACTGCTTTACATATATTGAGATAAGCCTCACTGAACTTCTGTCAAGAATAGAGACTCATTTTTCTGAATGCAGCAATGATAGTAAATCAAATGATAATGATGGAAGTTATTCCTAATAAATGAGAAACAAAAGAGTTTGTACTGATTCTCTTAGGAATATGGTACTTTGTATATTGACTTTGGTTGTATAGCCATAATCGAGGATGTGATATTCGTGGAGATGTACTGACAAATCAAACTTAAGTGGATCTTACATATAAATCATAACTAAATAAATTCAAACCCAAGAATTCTTTTAAAGAAAGGGCAATGATTTAAAAAGCTAACAGAAGCATATGCTCAATATCCCACATATAAATATTAGTAATTCTCAGGTCTTTTTTAGGTGGTACTTCATGTTGCTAACACTAAAAGATCACTGACAAACATGTTTGCTTGGAAATGCATGTGAATAGAAGTCAAAGAATATAGCTCAAATACCACTTTTCAAGGTATTTGAATAGCCCAACATAGCTAGGCACTGGCTAATGATATAGAAGACCAACTCAAACAGCAAATAAAGCCAGCTGAGTCATTTTCACTGTTAATAAAACTATTTTTAAACCATGTTGGTAATTTATTTCCAGCTTCACTGTTGATAAACACAACTAGTTCTGAACTGTGTAATATCCTAAGTTGTCAACGTTGTCAACATATGTGATTTGGAATTTAAATTTTGTATAAGTGTGTTCAGATGGCATAGCTCCAATGACAAGAAATGTTTTTGGAATAGCTAATCAGATTAAGGAGTTTGAGCCAAAACATAAATCATCACACTACCTCCTTCAATGACAAAGTCTGTTATTCAAAACAAAACAAAACAAAACAAAACAAAAGTCAACGGAATTAAACATTGTGCTTAGCAAACTAGTGTCCTAATAAGAACTAATGCATTTAAATCTTATACAATTGTTTTTTATGGACTGAAAAAAAATTTGATAATAATACTTCTATGTGTAAGTACAGTCCTTATCAACTGGAAAAAGTCTGTAAAGAATGTTTGAACTCAAAAATGAACTTCTTGTGCAGCTATAACATAAAGAAGCAGATTGATTCCAATCTTTTAAGGATATAAATTGAAAGAACAGACTTGCCTATTTGTATAATATTTTTGGCATTTTAAATTTCTTAATATTTCTATTGAAAGGAGTACAACGTCTTAAAGGCAGATAAGAAGAAAAGACAAAATAATTTTAAAAGCTTGTAAGTATATACTATGACATCCTATAATTTATCAATATGATCAAAGAAAAAAGTGGCCTTGGTACACCAAACACCTTCCCAATTTGATAAAATTTCTAAATTTTAGTTTCCATTAAAAGGAAATCTATTCATAAGAAATTCATTTATTGCAGATATATTAATTTCATTGATTTAGCAATAATTTTAAATTATAAAATTGTTAGAATTTGAGAAAATGATGAAAAACTGAAAATGAATTTAAACAATACAGAATTACTTGCTTAATTTTGAGTCAAGTTTTTAAAATTAATATCCTGAGCTTCATGAGCTTGTTTTAAAATCTCTTCTTACATAGTCATCGAATACTTCTGTGACACTGGTTTCTATACGAGAGTGTTAAAACAGACCATAGACACAGTTGAGATATACATTAACTCCTACAGTTAGCATTATAATCAATCAAACCAAGATTAAACAAATTAAACAAGCAAAAAGCCAGCCACATTGAATTTAATGAGTTTGTCACATTGAAAATGTTAAATTTTGACAAAAATGGTATTCTTTTTCTTTAGTTTATTTATTTTGAGAGAGATAGCACATGCACAGGAGGCAGAAGTAGCGAGAGGGAGAGAGGAAATTCCAAAGCAGGCTCTATGCTGGCAGCACAGAGCCAGACATGGGGCTCCATCTCACAAACTGTGATTTCATGACCCAAGCCAAAATCAAGAGTTGGACACTTAACCAACTGAGCCACCCAGGTGCCCATACATGCTATTCTTTTAAAGTGGGCATACAGATATTGAATATAAGAAGACACTGTTTCACTTACAACATTCTGTTAGTAATAATGGGGAGAAAATTAAAACTCATAATAGAAATTTTGTATCAGCTGTTCTTAAGCTTTTTGGTCTCTTTACATCTGAAAAATTATTGGATAACACTTTAAGAACCACTGCTCTGTATTAATCATGTAGACTTTTTATTTTATATGCTTTTTAAAATTTTATTTTTCTGATATTTTTTTACTGCACTTTACAAATGTATCAGTCTGCAAGGGATTGGAAATTTTTTAAAAATCTGAATCTAGCGCCACAGATAGTTTGAGAAGAACTGTCCTAATTCAACCCTGTATGATTAAGTCAGACATTTCTATTTTAATACTGAATAATTCATCAGCCACTTCATTTGACAGATGAAGTTTATCAGTATTATATTGAAGTACTACATGAAAGCCATGATGACTGAATAGGTCATTAAAAACCAGGTATGTGAAGAAAATCATCTAAGTGTTCTTAACCTTTTATTCTGTTTCAGAATGCCAAAGTTATAAAGTCTATTCCCTTTAAGAGGTCAAATATGTGTTTTTAATAGCTAAAAGAATGACAACAACCTTCATGTCCATCAACAATTATGACACATCCATATGACAAAATACTACAGAGTCATGTAGAATAAAGTAACTCAATGTGTGTTAATATACAACTATTTCCAAAATATATTAAAAAGTGCAGAAGCAAGTTACAGAAGAGTATGTGCTGTAATCCCATTTATATAAGAAAAAACTGGGGGATGTGTAAATACAGCTTTATGCTTATAGCTGAGATCTTTCTGGAAGGTACCACAAGAACCTGAAAAACTGGTTGACTTCTGAAAGACTGGGGGATTAGGTTTTAGAATAGGAATTCTAAATTCTAATTCTATTATATGTTCATTTGTTCTATAGATGTAGCATGTACATTTGAATTTTTAAAAGCTAATTAACTTTATAAAGTAAATTATCTAACCAAAGGGAAAAAAAAAAAGAAGTCAAATTAGAAATCGAGAGAAAATGCTGCTAAATTAAGGGAAGTACAAACATCTACCCAGGATCTTCTGTGTGTCAGACACTATTCCCGAGGTTGGATAACTGTACTACATAACGAGGTATGACAACTAAAGTTAAGGTATGATCCTTGATTCAATCCTAGATTTTAAAAATCATCCTTAAGAGCAGTGTTAGAACTGTGGTATATATACACAATGGAATACTACGCAGCAATGAGGAAGAGTGAAATCTGGCCATGGGTAGCAACATGGATGGAACTGGAGGGTATTATGCTAAGTGAAATAAGTGAGTCAGAGAGAGACAGATACCATATGCTTCCACACATAGGTGGATTTTGAGAGACTTAGCAGAAAACCATTTGGAAGGGGAAGAGAAGAAAGAAAAAGAGACACAGAAAGAGAGGGAGACAAAAGATAAGAGACTCTCAAAGACTAAGAACAAAGGGATGGATAAAGGGGGATGTGGGAGGGGGGAGAGTGGGTGACAGGCACAGAGGAGGGCACTTGTTGGGATGAACACTGAGAGTTGTATGGAAACCAAATTGATAATAAATTATCTAAAAATTAAAAAAAAAAAGAAATACATACTTGGTTTTTATCCCCCCCCCAAAATAAATGTACAAACCTCCAGTTATAAAATAAATAAGTCATGGGGATATACAATCATGGTGACTGCAGGTAATACTTTACTGCATGTAGAAACTTGCTAAGAGAATAGATATTAAAATTTCTCAGCACAAGAAAAAAAATTTTTGCACCTGTATGTTACAGATACTAACTAGACATATTGTGGTAATCATTTTATAATATATACAAATATTGAATCATTATGTGGTACACCTGAAACTAATATGATGTTACATGTCAATTATACCTCAATAAAAAAATAAATCAAAAAATCCTAAAGCATCCACTCATATACAAAAAAACTATTAGAACTAATAAAAGTAGTTGAGCAAGTTTGCAGGGTACAAAGATCAACATACAAAAATCAGTTTATATACCCAGCAATGAACCATTTGAAAATGAAATTAATAAAACAATTTCCTTAAAAACTACACCAAAAAGGATACAAAAACAAGTGTAAGACTAATACTGTAAAAACTACAAAACAATGTTGAAAGAGATTAAAGACCTGAATAATGGAATGACATCCCATATTTACTCACTAAAAGATATAATACTACTTAGATGGTAATCTTTGCAATTCTGGATTAGGCAACAATTCTTTAAAAATCTAAGAAACTAAAGCACATGAACACAAATGAAAAATAGATAAACCTCAAAACATCAAAATTTGTAACTTTTGTGTATCAAAAGACACTATCAAGAAAGTAAATGACAAGCCAAAGAAGAAAATATTTGCAAATCATATAAATAAGAGTCTAGTATCAAGAACAATGAATTACTGTAACTCAACAACAATGAAAAGACAAATAACCCAAATTCAAAATTGGAAAAGGGGAGGTGCCTGTATGGATCAGTTGGTTAAGCATCTGACTCTTGATTTGCGTTCAGGTCAAGGCCTCATGGTCATGAGATTGAGCCTCGAGTGGGGCTCCACACCCAGTGTGGAGCCTGCTAAAGATTCTCTCTCTCTCTCTCTCTCTCTCTCTCTCTCTCTCTCTCTCATGTCCTATTTGCACTCTCTGACTCTCTCTCTCTCTCTCTCTCTCTCTAAGTGTCCTACTTGCACTCTCTGCCTTTTCTCAAAAAATAAAGACTAAAAAAAATTTTTTTAAATTTTCTCTCTTCCTCTTACTCTGCCCCTCCCTTGCTCTCACACACACTCTTTCTCAAAAAAAAAAAAAAAAAAAAGGTAATGGGATACCACTGCATACTCACTAGGAAAGCTATAATAAAAAATACAGAAAATAACAACCATTGAGAGGAATATAGAAAAAAATTAATGCTTACACATGACCAGTAAAAATATAAAATGGTGCAACTGCTTTGGAAAACAGTTTGACAATTCCTCAAAAAGTTAAACATTATATTTCTATATGACCAAGCAATTACACTCCTGGAATTGAAAACCTATGTTCACACAAAAACTTTACACAAATGTCTACAGTAACATTATTCGTAATAGTCAGAAAGTGGGAACAACCCAGCTTTCCATCAGCTGGTGAACAGATAACGAAAAGGTGGTATCCACACAGTGGACAACTATTCCATTAAAAAAAGCATTAAGTATTGACTCATTCTAAACATAAGTGAACCTTGAAAACACTATGTTAACAGAAAGATATTGGACACAAAAGGCCATATAATGTGGTATTCCATTTATATGAAATGTTCAGGATAGGCAAATCCATAAAGACCGAACAAAGATTAGTAGTTTCCAAGGGCTGGGGGAGGGAAGAATGGGGAATGACTACTAATGGTGTGGTTTATTTTTGAGGTAATAAAATGTTCTGCAATTAGATGGTGATAATTGTGTCATAACCTGGAGAATGTTCCAAAACAACTGAAATGTACCGTGTAAAGGGGTGAATTTTATAGTATATGAATTATATCTCAATAAAATACATAGGTAGCTAAGTAGGTAATTAGATAAAGAGGTAAATAGATGATAAATAAGGACAATATGCCTTTGGTTGAGGTAATTAATAATAATAATAATAATAATAATAATAATAATGGCATTTTGTCCGCTAGGTGGACATCAGACTAGTCAATGAACTTGCTAACTTTACCCAGTATTATTAGTGAAGAGGGAAAGAGCATTAGATAGATAAGGTCCAAAAAGGAACAATTCTGCTCCCAATCTGAAGTAACCAGCTCCCAATAATTATGAACAATGGGTCCCATTCATGCCAGCAAACCCAAGAGTTGCCCAGACAAAGCAGATGAAACTCCTTTCTCATCGAGGGTCATCACAGAATTTGACAAACAGGATGTGATATGAAGCTGCCAACTGAGGCCAGCCAGGGAATGTAGTCTAGTCCTGAAAGGGGTAATTACTGTCTAGGGGACATTACCGTTGAACATACTCGAGAGTAAGACATTTGTCAGCAGAATCTGCCGAAGCCACCACACTTCCGTGATGTTCACTAACCATGATAAGGCAAAAAGGCAGTGAATCAGATATGAGATTGAAGTTTTTAAATGAAAAGAACTAAAAAGAAAGGGAATGTGACTATCCTAACAACAGAATACCTGAAAAGTTATGCAATTGAGCTGTGACTGTATTTTCTATGGGAGACAGAGGTTCATCATAGCAAAGCTGGGGGCAACAAAAGCCAAAAAAAAAGCATTTTTTTGTTTATAGTTTGAGAGAATGCTCATAATATGAGCCAAATTTCATATGACACTTCTACAGGCTGGAAGATAACTTTTTTAATGGGACCACTTTTTCCCAGCTCTCAGCTGTATGCAGGGAGCCCAATTTCTAAGATTCTCAACTTCAGTATGCATAAAAACTAGTGTGCCAGATGGTATACACCAAAACACTGCCCATACAATATTGTATGAGATATTTTTCAAGATTTTAAAAGGAATTTGGACAATATCTTAAAGATAACTTTAAAGAACCCTTAAAGCTATATTCTTTAGAGGATTTGACTCAACTGCAATAAAAACTTATACATAAGAAGTGGCAATATCTATCTATAAAAAAGAACAATTCCAAGAAGCATTTTATGAAAATCCACTGGTAATATAACCAAGGATCTGGGGAGAACACCTTAAGATTTTAAAAGAGCTATACCTTAGGTTTACTTAATCCGTACTCTGTGTTACAGACCACAGGGAATTGAAAAGTGAAAACACACGATGACCGTCCTCAGGATCTAGAAGTACTTAAAAATTAAAATTTTTTAATAAAACAAGATAATCCAATTGAGAAAAGAACAAAGAACACAGAGGCAGGAACTCTCTACATGGGAGGAAAGCCAAGAATGCTTTATAGAGAAGGTGACATTTGAAATGAAAATTTTAATTTTTTTTAATGTTTACTTATTTTTGAGAGAGACAGAATGCAAGTGGAGTAGGGGCAGAGAGGGAGGGAGACACAGAATCTGAAGCAGGCTCCAGGTTCTGAGCTATCAGCACAGAGCCCCATGTGGGGCCCAAACACTTGCAACACAAGATCATGCCCTGACCTGAAATCGGATGCGTTACCAAATGAGTCACCTAGGCATCCCTGAGATGAAAATTTTAAAGGTTGTGCATTAGTTTCCTGAGGTTGCTGTATAACATACCACAAGCTGATTGGCTTAAACATCAGAAGTTTATTGGGGGGGTGGGGGGAGGAAGAGGAGGGAAAATATAAGGAAGGACAGGAGGAGAGGGAAGGAGGAAGAAGGGTAAGAGAAAAAGAAGAAAAAGAAATTTATTTTCTCATGTTTCTGGATGCTAGAAGGCCGAGATCAAGATGTCAGCTGGACCACAGACGCACTGAAGGCACTAAGGAAGGATCTGTCTCAGGTCCCTCTCCTAGTTTCTGGTAGTTCCTTGGCTTGTGGCAACCTAACTCCAATCTTAGAATAGCATTCTTCCTGTGTGTACCTCTCTGTGGGTTCAAATTATCCCTTAAAAAGGACATTTTATTTAATTAGGACTCATCCTAATAACCTCTTTTTAACCCGATCATCTGCAAAGACCTGATTTCCAAATAAAAATCACAGGTACTGGGGTTAGGACTTCAACATTCTTTTGGGAATAGGAGGCAAATTTCAACCCACAACAGCTTGTCAAGTAGATATGCAGAGACTGAGAAGTATGAGCAAGGGGGAAAAAACATGTGCAGAAAAGCAATAAAGAGGAATTGCATGAAAACAAGGCTGAAAAGGTAAGGAGAACCTAGATCATGAAGTGTATCACATGCTCCCTGAAGTATATCCTCTATGCAGAGGACAGAAGTCACAGAAAAGACCACTCTACTTGCAGTGTGACAGATAGATGGACAGAGTCTTTACTCAAGATAGGGAAACTGTGAGCTTACCGTAGCTTTAATTCAGTGAATATTTATGGAAAAGGGTGATTGCACTTTGGAAGAGAGAAAAGGCCAGAGTAAAGAAAGGGAAGAGAAACTGACACATACTGATTGCCCACCAGAGGCTGCTAGCTGTGTATTACCTCATTTAAAACTCACAGCACATGTCATAGGTACTGATTCTTCCATTTTCATAAGTAACCGAGAACCTCAAGTTTAACCCAAGACTACACACTTAGTAAGTAATAGAACCAGCACTCAACTACAGGTTTGTCTGACTAAAAGGCAAAAAAATCTAATGAAAATGTTTACAGTTCAGGAGTGAGAGAAATAATTAAGAGAAGTAACAGAAAGATTCAGAACAGTCTATACATTAAGTGAACTTTCAGGGGGAAAACTGGGCTGGAGAGAATATATACATATATTTATATAAAAAATAACTTAAAGATTTATAAGAAACTAATAAAAGTTGTTACCTGGAAGTAGAGTGTAGGAAGCAGAGAAAGAAGAAAAGTAGAAATAGGAAGTAGGAGTAGGAAGAGAACACATGTCACATACTTCTTATATTGTTTTGAGTTTTTATCCATGTGACATACTTCCTTCTCAAAACGCAGCATTAAACACTTTATAAAGAAACAAAAATTCGCTGGATTATTTGGGTTTTTTTGGGGTGCTGAGTTTGGTAAATTCTGTATAGATTATTTATAGGTAGAATGAAGAAGATTATACAGGCACTTAGAAATTGGCTTTGGCCTTTTGGTAAAATCCCACAATATTAATCTTGTTTACTTAACATGCTCGATTTGTCATTATCACTATACATTTTATTTAATGTTGTTTAGAGAAGAGAGAAAGCATCTTTAATGACTCTGTGTCAGCTAGAAAGACAACTAAATCCAATAACAATGTAGAAAAAATTAGAATCAATAATCTCTTATTTTGTTAAACGACTAATCTCCAGGAAACATAAAATCGATGTGCTTATTTAGCTATAGAAAGAAATTGCTTGCAAATGAATGGGGTGGTTGGGGAGAGCTTTATTACAGTTACACCAGAAGTGATACCTGGCCATTAATAAAATACAATACTAAGAATTTAAAACCTTGCTGTTTACAATGAAAAAACATACAGGGAAAAAGGATGTGAGATTAATGCACTTCTATTTCTATTTAATTTCTTTTATTTTTTAAGTAGGCTTCATGCTCAGCACAGCACAAAGCCCAATGTGAGGCTTGAACTCACAACCCTGAGACCAAGACCTGAGCTGAGATCAAGAGTCAGACACTTAACTGACTGAGCCACCCAGGCGCTCTTATTTAATTTCTATACTCATTAATTAAAATCGAAAATTGATTCACACAAATCTTCTACAACTTCTCTACTATACAATTCTTGTCCCATCAGAGCAAAGAAATATAGCTAGTTGGTACTGAGAGTGGGAAGAAAACACTTAGAGCAACATGAATGGCTCTTAGATCACAGCTATTATTATTTCAACCCTTTTACACTAAATGTCCCTTTCAGTGAAGATGATAGCCACACAAGAGTGGAAGGTGAGAGAGCTATTGCTAAGTCAATTCTTATTTTTAAAAAATCTTCAAAGAAAATCTTATTGTAAAACTTAAAGGTCATAAAGCACTTCTCTTAAAAGAGGTTGTCTGGTTTTTGTCCTGCATCAATCATGTATTCCTTTCTCCCGTAACTGCTATTGGACACATAATATCTTCAAACATACTATCAAACAAGAACTCAAAAATGTCTTCATTGATTGGATACTCTGCCCAATGAAAAATTATCTTTTTATTGGAAATGGCTGTCAGAGCTATTTTTATTGCTCTCCTAAGGGCTCAGTCTATAATCATGTACACGCTTCTCTACTCTGAGAAGAAAATGAATTAGATGACTGCATCTCTTTTTCAGATTGCATATTTATGCCATTTTAGGAGTTCAAACTGTGGATGTGAAAGTAATTGATACTCTGCATTTGGTGCCTTTTCCTTGAGGATCTTTAGAGTCTTAGAGATAGAAAAATCTCTAAAGAGGGAAGGCTTGCAAATCTGCTACAAGGAACTTCCTTTTAGTTTAAATCTCTTCAGGAAAACTGTCCCCACATTTAACTTCTGGAGACAACAATAAAGTCTATAAAACCTTGTAGAAAAGGAATTTCCACATGCCTATTTGCATTAAAAGGCACAGGAGCACTTCTGTCTTCTATTCTTTTCAAAACAGAAATATTCAACTGGAAGTGTCTGGCTGTCCATAGGATGAACGAAGGGTCCATGTTAGACTGGTCTCCAAATACCTTCTCCAACGCAGTAAATATTTGTTCATCTTAGTCAAAGCTTTGCCTCTCTAGAAATTTTTGTCAAAATTCAAATAGGAGTAAACGATTAACAAATTTAAATATCCTAAAAAAATAACATCTTTCAGGAAGTCAGCCTACTGGCTTGTTTTCCAACATGATCACCAAGAAAATTGCCAACAGTATGTGTTTAGCTTTTTTTTTAAGAAAAAGCATAAGTCTAAGTATTGGCCACCATATAAATAGGACAGGAGCAGGTGTTATGCACAAGAAAGGAAACACAGAAAAAATAGCAAAGGGGAGCTAAGAATGGGGAAAGCTAAGAGAAGATGAGAAAGTACAAAAAAATGGGTTTCCTCTGCTTTCCCATTCATTTTGCATACAGGTGGCCCTGCCATCAACTTCCCTTTACTTACATGTGAATAATCCACTTGAAATACGATCTTCAACCTATTGCTCACTCCATTGTGATATTTTCTTGACACCAAAACTGTCAAAGGTAGCTCCTCCAAGGAATTCACACGAGCATCAAAAATTACTTAAAAGATAAAACAGGAAAGGGAGAGAAATCTACCAGGTAAAAAAATAGATTCCAACACAAAATATAAAGAAACATAGAATCAGTTGATATATATTAATCAGTTTATTTATTTTTGAGAGAGAGAGAGAGATAGATTGTGAGCAGGGGAGGGGTACAGGGAGAGGGAGACACAGAATTCAAAGCAGACTCTAAGCTCTGAAATGTCAGCACAGAGCCCAAAGTGGGGCTCGAACCCATGAACCTTGAGATCATGAACTGAGCCAAAGTCGGACACTCAATTGATTGAGCCACCCAGGGACCCCTTAGTTGATATAATTAGACTATCTGTGACATGATGCCTTTAAATAAAAAAAAAGAAATTGAAGAAAAAGGAATTGTTTAATATATTTTCCTGTGAATAGAATAAATATCTTAAGAAGCAAATACCAATTCAAATACAAAGATTTAACTGATAACTTTTATGTGGACCTAGTAGATGTGCTAAGATTTCACCTCTCACGTATGTTTCTAAGAATCAGGTTCACTTTTGTTTCTGAGCAGAACCTATCACATTCTTAGAACCCCATGGATGAAATTCTCCTCTCCTTAAGCCAGCAAGTGAGAGAGCTGCATTCTCTTTCAGATGTCTTGGGCACAACTGTAAAGTTAAACCCACAATCATGGCCAAATCACTACTGTCCATAAAACTATGTATGCTTAAAGTAACTTGTCCTAACAGCATTTCTCCTTCCAAAATCAGTAGTACCAAGGGCGGTGTGTAGTATTTGCATTAGACCCAGAACTGTACCTAGAATGAGCATCTTTACAAAGAGCTTTTCAGAAGAGCCTACTTAAAATAATGAAGAGACTAAAGCCAAATACCAAAATATTAATGATGGTAATTGTTATGCGAAATTTAAAATTATAAGCAATTTTTCTTCTTTGTAACCTCCTAGAGTTTATGAATTTTTCATGATTAGAATATATACAGTTAATTTCAATCTTTGACAAGAAAATTTCCCAATTTTCTCCATGAATGTAATTTTTGTTATTAAAACTTCTTTTCTAGTACTGAGCATTTTCTTCCATATATTCTATATTCTTGTATAGATATGTCATAGATATCAAGCTCTTTGAGGACACATTCTGGGTCATACACATGTTTGTACCTCATATTTGGTAAGTGAGAGTACCTCATATTTGGGAAACTATCAGTAGCTATTTGAGGAATGAATACTTTCATGAATGCAAAAGGTTAGAATTTATATATTCATCAGATATTTGCCAGAACTGGTAAAATGTTGAAATACTTCTATACTGATTAGTAAATACTATAACAGTAAAAAAGTAAGCAGAAAGATAAAAGTATCATTTATAACTTAAATTCATTAAGGATGCCTGGGTGGCTCAGTCAGTTGAGCATCTGATTCATGAATTATGCTCAGGTCATGATCCCAGGGTCAGGGGATCAGGTCCCACATCAGACTCTGCATTGAGCATGCTGCCTGCTTAAGATTCTCTCTCTTTCTCCCTCTGCCCTTCTCCCCTGCTCACACTCACTCTTTCTCACTCTCTTTAAAATAAAATAAATAGGGGTGCCTGGGTGGCTCAGTCGGTTAAGCGTCTGGCTTCAGCTCAGGTCATGATCTCACAAATCCCGAGTTCGAGCCCCACATCAGGCTCTGTGCTGACAGCTCAGAGCCTGGAGCCTGTTTGAGATTCTGTGTCTTCCTTTCTGTCTGTGCCCCTCCCCAGCTCATGCTCTGTCTGTCTGTCTGTCTCTCTCTCTCTCAAAAATAAACATTTAAAAAAAAAAAAGAATTTAAAATAAAATAAATAAATATATAAATAATTAAAAAGTAATAAATAATTTAAATTCACTAATTCAAGACAATTGTCAAGGTACATCATGAAAATAAATCCTCCCATACTAGTAAGAAATAAGAAATATAAGCAATAACCACCTGTTTGGCCCACATCAGAGTATGCAGCAAGAATTTACTGCACAGGGCATCTAGATGGCTCAGTTGGTTAAGTTTTCAACTTCAACTCAGGTCATGATCTCACAGTTCGTGGGTTCAAGCCCTACAACAGGCTCTGTGCTGGCATCTCAGAACCTGGAGCCTGCTTCGGATTCTGTGTCACCCTCTCTCTCTGTACGTCTGCCACTCATGCTCTGTCTCTCTCTTCTCTCAAAAATAAATAAACAATAAAAAAATTTTAAAGAATATATCACACAATATTTACAAGACACCATAAGATTATCATTTAGTGTATTATATTTCCAAGTTACATAGTTACTTCTATTTTTAAGTTATTTAGTTTTTTCTTTGGTTTTATTGTCAGTACTTCACATTTTTAAAATAATAAGTGCATAGTTTCTTGGTATTTATACATACAAAACTTTATAATGAAGTATTAAAAACAAATATTCAGAAGTAAAAGATTATAAAGTTAGGATAGTTTCACAATGTTCCTTTTGAATATTAAAACATGAATTTTCTGAATCTATAGGAAAACAAAGCAAAAACCATATTAATAAAGAACACCTTCTAATACTGTATGAAGTGCTAATAGTCTAGAATGTCTTTTGAGCGGAGCCTTTGATAGCTCAGCTGGTAGAGCAGAGGACTGTAGAATGTCTTTTGATGCTAAATAGGAATCAGTGCAAAGTAAAAACATTTTACTTCTGGAATGAAAAATGAATTATTTGAACAAAAATATGACTGGCTTATTTTCTTAACAAAATTTTGAATAAAAATGATGCTCGAAAGTGTTATTATTTATAATTCATTTTCATCAAAACAACAGTCAAGTTCTAAAACAGAAAATGCAATCAATAAACGATGCTGCATATAAATATCACACGTGAAAGCATTTAAAATAATTATAAGTTCAAAAGATATTTAATCAGTATCAATAAAGCAAATAAAAAATATTAAGATCTATCATCACATAACAATACGCATTTATAACACTATGCACAGTAAATAAAAATCATCAAGCATTCTTACACATGAAATATTTACACGGAACTTAAAAAAAAAAAACATTGCTATTGTATATCGCTACAATCCAAATTTAGATTTCCACTTATTGTAAAAACATATCTATTGCAAATGTTCTCAAAGTGTGGCCTGGGAGCCTTGGGACTTCTGAGAACATTACAGGGAGTCTGGAAAGTTAAAATTATTTCATAATAATACTCAGATGTCATCTGCCTTTTGTAACTAACATGCCCTCATTTTCATAAAAGTGACACCTCCCATCCTTGCATGTTTAAATAAGCTAATATGCATACATGTCTTACAGAAGCATATCCTTACAAATATAAAAAGATATATATTAGGTTGCTAATAAGCTACCTGGGAGGGAAAAGAAAAGGTAGAAGAAGAGGCAAGAGGAAAGCTAGCAGAAATAGAATAAGATACATTTTAAAATAAATAGATGACTACATGTGTACATTTAGATAATGTGATGGGGGCGGGGGGAAGCTTTGCAAAAGAAAAAAAAGCCACCAAAACCAGTTTTTAAAAAGAATTTAAACTACTGGTTGACAGGGTCACCTTGGTGACTTAGTCAGTTAGGCGTCCAACTCTTGATTTCAGCTCCAGTCATGATCTCATGGTTGGTAAGATCAAGCCCCACAGTGGGCTCTGCACTGACAGCATGGAGCCTGCTTGGGATTCTCTCTCCCTCTCCCCCATGGTCCTGTGCACACGTATGTGTGATCTCCCTTTTTTTCAAAAACAAATTAAACAACTAAACTAAAATAAACTAAAATAAAACTACTGGTTGCCAAACTTTTCGGTTCATGGTAACCTTTAATGTTACCTTTATTTTTTTTTTTAACGTTTATTTATTTTTAGAGACAGAGTATGAGTAGGGGAGGGGCAGAGAGAGAGGGAGACACAGAATGTGAAGCAGGCTCCAGGCTCTGAGCCGTCAGCACAGAGCCCGATGCGGGGCTCGAACTCACAGACCGTGAGATCATGACCTGAGCTGAAGTTGGCCGCCCAACCGACTGAGCCACCCAGGCGCCCCTTAATGTTACCTTTAATGTTGTCACTTAATTTTTCATGACAGCCTAGTCCAGAAGAAATATATAAGAGTTCTGCTAGGTACAAACAACTTAATAATTATTTATGTCCCAACCACTCAACTGCCATTTAGAAGGACAATTAACATAAATGGAAAAAAGGAATATTTTCATTTTAACTGCATTTACTTAACTGATGGGATGCATGTGTCTACTGTTCACTGTACAACTTCTCAAGCCTTGGAATCAGGACGAAAAGTGTCACTCTCATTTTCTGCCACACAATGACTGGCAACAGTGCTTGCTTTATACAACAACAGCAATCACCAAAATCCCAGCTTCCTGAAGATACTACCTAATCAAAAGGAATGAAGGATGATCTAATGTTGAAACTGTGAACCATCCCGGAGCAGTAACTTGGGTATCATTGTTTCCCTAGAACATTTAAAATATCCTGCAGTACCTCTGTGGGTTTCCTTCCATGCCCCAAGGCACTTCAGTGCATTTTGGGAACAATGAATTTAAAGCTTGAAGCACTTTTCTTTGTCACCGTGGTTAGTTTTGCATTAGCCAATTGTCTGTGGTTGGAAAATTCCATTATTAACAACTAAGCAAAGTTTAAAGTAAATTAGCAAATCTTCCAGCACAGGGAAACAGGATGTTTGAGAAGATTTTTGATAGCTCATGGATTTGGATAATTCATGCTGCTTGCTCTGATTGACATGCTTTCCTTTCTCCTCATCTTCTGAGATCCCTTTCCCAATTCAACAGTGGTATGAAAAATTTAAATATGATTCCATGTAAAAGCAAAATAATGACCCAGAAGAGTTCAGGCACCTACTATCTTCCATACAGGCCTATGACCATTTAGAACTACACCTAGGGAAGGTGAGGAATATTCAATGATATAAACCTACTCTTAATTGCTTCATTGTTGATGCATGATTCCCGATCCCCAATCTCAGTGAATATGTGTGAGCAGTACACCAATAGTACTGACAGGTAGAAACACTATGTATGCATGGACAGAATTTCCCTCTTGGCATAACACAAAAATACCATCAGCTTTAGGCAAAGAATGAAAAAGCAGAAATTATTGTTTTTCACACTCTTCCACTTAAAAAAATAAATATTCTAAAGCTTTTGACTATGTCGGAGGATTCTGAGAGAATTACTATGATGGGCCTCCATGCCCAAACAGTTAACTGTTCCTGTAGGGTTGACATTTAGTTAGCCCCTCTAACCTAGTTTAGGATTACAATATAATCACCTCACTCGAAACCTACAAGTTATGCTGCCCTCTATCTCTAAAAGAAAATTTAATTTCCACCTATCGAAGAATGTTTTATTTTGCTCCTTTCTTATTTATTGTTTGTGAGAATCAAGAAGAATCCCAGGCCCACAGAGGGTTACTGTTCTATCAACTCTATCTCATTCTTCATTGCTATCCAGCTGTTTCTACTACAATACATAGCAAAATTTTCTGCTGGTGGGATGTAAGGACATTACAATCAGAGAGAGGGCTATTTTCACTTATCTCAGTCAAACCAGAACTGAACTAGATTAAAAGCAACTGGAGGGTTGGGGATAGAGATGGGGAGGAGGCTAATGACGGAAAGGAATCCTGGGAAAGTCCAGGTGAAGGTGACAGAATAGCTGAAGGCTGAGTCAGGTTCACTTGAGGGTGGGGGCAGGAACCTATCCATGTCCTTCCCTGCTTAGTGCTTAAAAAGCAGTTTCCAGTTCCCATGTCCCACATTTCCTGCCTACGGTATATCTTCAGGCCTATCCTATAAGGCTGAGGAAATGAACGCTTTGTGAGATATTATGCCACTCTGGGGTCAACTGGTCTCACAGACTGTGTGTTAGGGACGTGTTCTCACAGTACTGTTCCAGCATTTAGAAACTTGCAATAAGACTGAAAGGAACCTGAGCTAGGGCGTAAGTTCTTGCTTTCAAGCAAGTCTGTGTTTTAATCACACCACTTCTGTTCTTGAGGATTACCTCGGAAGCACCACCCCCCACATTAACCCTCCCTCAACCATTCCACTACTGTTTCTGCTACCGTAGAATGAATCTACTGTCTTTCTTAATTTAAACCCTTCTTCTTTGGAGCTACCACCATGTGGGATAAAATGTCTGGTTGTAGTTTTCAGCTGGAGCACTCTGTGAACTAAAGGACCATTTAAAATAGCACCTAGCACAATGGATAACACACAGCAGGTGCTCAATAAACAGGTATCGAATAACCAAATAAAAAATGCTAGAGATGAAAATTAATTGCAAATAACTCTAGTTGTCAAATAAACTATGTTCCTGATAAAAACAACAACACATTTTAAAACTTGTACTGGGGGCGCCTGAGTGGCTCAGTCGGTTAAGCACCGACTTCGTCTCAGGTCATGATCTCACGGTTTGTGAGTTCGAGCCCCGCGTTGGGTTCTGTGCTGACAGCTCAGGGCCTGGAGCCTGCTTCAGATTCTGTGTCTCTCTCTTTCTCTGTCTCTCCCCTGCTCACACTCTGTCTCTCTGTCAAAAGTAAATAGACATTAAAAATAAAATAAATAAAATTAAATTAAAATTAAATTAAAATAAAGTAACATACTGTATTTGGTTAAGTTGTATTTTTGCAACTATTAGCAGATCTAGATACGATGAGATCCAGATTCAAAGCATAACAGGTAAAACCACATGGCATTAACGACTGGCACACTTTAGCCGTTCAAATCTCATGAATGAATTTAAATTATGTCAGATAGGAGTTCTTAATCACAGTGAAACTTAGATATAAGCAATTGTTAGCTCTCAGACAAAAAGCATTCCCAAGGTTAGTGCCTCTGGACAGTACTTTGTATCTTTGTCAAATTTATTCAGTCTGAATTCCATACCTACTCAACTTATATCTTCAACATGAAATTCTCTTAGATTGCATAGAAATGGGCAAAAGATAGGAATACACACTTTCCCAAAGAAGACATCCAAAAGGCCACCAGACAGATGAAAAGATGCTCAACATCACTCATCATCAGGGAAATACAAATCAAAACCACAATGAGATGCCACCTCACACCTGTCAGAATGGCTAAAATTAACATTAAAATTAACAGGAAACAATAGATGTTGGCAAGGATGGGGTGGGGGAAGGGGAACCCTCTTGCACAGTTGGTGGGAATACAAACTGATGAAGCCACTATGGAAAACAGTATGGAGGTTTCTAAAAAGTTAAAAATAGAACTATCCTACGACCCAGCACCTGTACTGCTAGGTGTTTACACAAAGGATACAAAAATACAAATTCAAAGGGGCACATGCACCCCAATATTTATTGCAGCATTATTAACAATAGCCAAGCTGTGGAAAGAGTCCAAATGTCTAATCAACTGATGAACGGATAAAGAAGATATACTGTGTACATATATTTCCATCCAATGGAGTATTACTCAGCCATTAAAAAGAATAAAATCTTGCCATTTGCAACAACATGGATGGAGCTAGGGAGTATTATACTAAGTGAAATAAGTCAATCAGAGAAAGACAAATACTAAATGATTTCACTCATATGTGGAATTTAAGAAACAAAACAGAAAAACATATCTAAAGAAAAACAAAGAGAGAAGGAACCACAGGATACTCTTAAAGATAGAGAACTGAGGGCTGATGGAGGGAAGTGGGTGGGGGGTGGGCTAAATGGGTGACGGGTATTAAAAACAGCACTTGTGAGGAGCACTAGTCATTATATGTAAGTGATGAAACACTAAATTCTACTCCCAAAAACAATATTACACAGCAAAAGAAATTCAGCATTTCCCTGAAATTCCTCATCATGATTCCCACAAGCATTTTTTAACTCTCTCCTTATTTTCAACAAAGAAAAACTTCTTGTCCAGTCATGTAAAATGGATATTTTGTCATTTGCATTTAAAGTGAGCAAAGGATAGAGTTATCCCACCACCTTGTGGACCATTAGGGTATTGCTACCTCAGAGCCAAAAGCACATTTTAAGAATGGGAAGCTTGTGAACAATGAACAGTGGTTTGCTTATACTTTTCCAAATCCCTGCAGCTGTGCCATCCCTGATTCCACATCATCAAACCTTACCCACGCCTCAAAACACAGTTTAAATGTCCCCTAATATAGCCTTCTCTAACTGCAAATTAAAATGACAAGAAAACAGCTAAGTGAAAAATGTATCTCGTCTCTAAATTTCCACATGACTTCTCTGGTTCCTCTTATTTTCTAGTTGTATTACATAGTCTTATCTTCCCTACTGGACTTTAAGGATTTTGAGAACAAGTGGACAATCCCCTTCAGTGGTGTCCTGAAGCCAGCTCACACTTGCTCTTATGAACAGTTTAATGCACAGAAATTTTGCAAGCCAGTTGCTAAACTGTGGAAAGCTTGAAATAATTCATCATAGGTATGTTTACACAACAGAAATCAATAAACATTACAAATCATGACACTTTAAAAAATTTTTAACAGCTCTAAATTCTCCACATCTCATTTTCTCTACATATAATACAGAGTGAGAAGTAGCAGTAACTCCTACCTCACGGGATTGTTATAGAGATTAAACAAAACCTACATGAAAGACTTGGTCTAGCGTCTGACACAGAGTATTTGCTCACCAAATATTATAATTATTCCCCGTACTCCATCATAGTGCCTGGCAAGAGTAACTCCTCAATATATACTCAATTGTTGAATGACAAATAATATCAAGAATTTCAACGGGAAATTTTAAGAGACGTTATTTAACACTGATAATAGTCTCAGGTTAACAATAGGACAACCAGAAACAGAAGCTCATACTTAGAAATAACGCAGACATTTTCTTTCTTTCCCTCTTCTTCCTCTAAATCAGTATCTTGAGAGAGAGAAAGAGAGACAAAAAGATACAGATATATATCCTTATCTCCTTCAGCATCTCTCTGATTCTCATTTACTCTAAAGTGCCTTCCTTTCTCTTCCTCTTTTAACTTTATTCCATAATGCAAAATAAATAATTTATGCTGTACTTTGTTCCAAAAAACGTTTGTGGTGAATAATAGATAACTTGGTTTCATGTTTAGTGGAGAAGCATTTTATACCTCTCCAAGGGAAGAAAATGAAGTAGGTTTTTAACCACCTCTTTCATCGATCCCATGCTCCTGTTTGCCTCTTGGCAGAAAATGGGTTCTTTATATTGACCTTTGGGGAAAGACAAAATTAGGTTTGCAACCATGAAGTTGAAAACCAAATTACCGTGAATTCCAGACACTCTCCAAAAGAGGAAGCAGGAAATGACCCTGTCTTTTAAGGTTGATGTCACTCTCTTATCTCTACACCTATCTCATCCCAATCCAAATATGGTGTTTCTTTAGATATAAGGCAGCTTCCAATAATTAACTATGTTCAAGGATCTGCCATAGCTTTACTTGCTTACTAAAAAACCAAAAAATTGAAAACTAATAGTTGTAAAAACAGAGAATATTATTTACTCCAGATGGTTTGAAATAAAATTCCTACTGCTCAAATATAAATTTATTCACCTAAAATAAGTTTTCCCTTACTTAGACATTATTAACTACCATAGAATTTTCTAATGGGGGAAAAAATTAAAGTATTAGAATACTACCTCTAAATGACCATTTTCCCTAGAATATATAAATTCTGTCCATGATCGTTTCTAGCTTAAAAAGACACATAGGTTGAAACAAAGAGCAGGTCCACAGGCAGTGTGAGGCACTCTGTTTAGTGGAATGTATCCATCGATATTGGTCTACATAGTGCCCTTGTCCAAGAACATGTGGATGACAGTGTGTGACAGAAAAGTGTTTCCTCTAAGAAGTGGAAATAAGGTAGGTAAGTCAGAAATTAAAACTCCAAATAACCTGCAGCATCTACATTTAAGATAATGCATTGTGTTTGACTCACCTCCCAGACTGTTTCCAAAGGTCAGTGTCAAATACAACGATTTTTTTTTTCCCACCAGCTGTCACCACCAAGTTGGCTATACTTTGTACCTGAAAGTCAGACCTAAAGCAGATGGCTGGACTCAGTGCCAGAGCAAAAGTAAAATTGGTTGTCTCACCTCAGGAGATACTGCCAGACTTCATTAAGACAAAACTTCTAGCAACAAACACCTACAAAATCTAGGGTCTGGAAAGCACAAACTGAACCTCCTGTTTAATTTACCAAGTAAAAATAAACAAACAAAAAAACACTCATAGGGGGAAATTGTAATTAATTTGTTAAAAAGTACATATTTCATCTTCAGTGAACACTGTTCCTGTGTCCTCAACTCTGTAATTTCCAGGCTCTATAAAAAAGCAAATTATATTCAATGTTCTTCTCAGTTGAACTCACAGATAAATTCTAAAACATGAAATATAATCTTCCAGAGCTGAAACTTTACTAAAGCAAATAGATGTGAAACTATTTGATTAAAAAAATACTACAAATTAAAATTACAAGGGAACTAAATGGAAGGTAAGACTGTCCAACTAAGGGTATTAAAGCTAGAATTAAGATTAAAGAGGGGAATTCAGAACTGCAAGAAATGACCGGTCATTAACCCACCACAGTGTAATTGTAACATATAACTGAGAGTGGAAGAGTTAAGATCAGAATAACACTGAAGAACCCCTCTTACTATTGCAAAAAAAAAGTTTGATTTCCCATAAAAATAATCTTCTGGACTTCCATTCTGAAGCTGAATGGTCCCTGAGTTCAAAGAGCCACCTATATGGCCTCTCCTAAGTGGCATAGAAACAGAGCACTTTGTTGCTCGCATTGACTTATTAAAAATGTCTAAAAGACAAGAAAGTAGAACTAGAAATCACTTTGACAGCCATTCATAAATTGGTGATTTTCTCTGCATTTGTATTACTACCAAGAGAGATGACATCATATATGCAATATATTTCTCTTATTTAGCCCCTATCTCAGGTTACTCAAGACCAGTAAATTTATATGATAAAGTTGACTGTCACAAGGCAAAGACCTTGGTGGCCTGATAGACCATTTTCAGTAGTCAAGCTTCAAGACCAGGCTATCTAGAAGTAAGATCAAGGTTTTTTTTGAGGCAGACTAATTAATCTGATTGTTTAATCAAAGCCCAAGGGCAACAGTCCTTAAAATAAAACTTTTTTCAGCCCTTAAAAAAATAATCTATCAAATTACACGGTGCCCTTCACTACAGAAATTAGTAAATAATTAAACAATATGAGAGCTAGAGGCATTGACTGCTTACACAGTTGAAAATCCACATATGAATTTTGACTCCCCCAATACTTAACTACTAATAGCCTACTATTGACTGGAAACCTTACTGATAACATAAACATTCTATTAACACATATTTTGTATGTTATATGTGTTTTATACTGTATTCTTACAATAAGCTAGAGAAAATAAAAGGCTATTGAAAAAATAATAAGGAAAATACATTTACGGTAACATACTTTAAAATATCCATGTATAAGTGGACCCATGCAATTCATATCTATGCTGTTCAAGGGTAAATTTTACTATCAAATAGGATGAAATATTATATAAATTTTTTAATTTCATGATTTGTAAGCCTTTACTTCCTCCACAGCACCTGGTAGAAAGGTAGTCTCTGAATATGGCTAAGACTTGGCAACACAAAGAGTGAGAAACTTTGTCTTCAGAGAGGCAGCTTCAAACCTGGGCGCAAATCCCACTCTACCTCTCATACATATTGGATACACAAAAAGTTACTTAATTTATCTGAATTTCAGTTCCCAGACTTTGTCCAAGACAGTAAATATTGCCTACTTTATGGAGTTGTTGTGAAGATTACATAAGAAATGTATAATATTCAGCATAGTGTATAGAAATGTAACATCCAATACAGTAGTCATTAACTATATGTGGCTATTTAAATCAAATCTAACTAACTACAATTAAAATTTTAATGTTTATTTATTTTTGAGAGAGAGAGAGAGAGAGAGGGAGACAGAGCATGAGTGAGGGAGGGGAAGAGAGAGAGGGAGACATAATTCAAAGCAGGCTCCAAGCTCTGAGCCTCCAGCACAGGGCTGGATGTAGGGCTCAAATCCACCAATTGTGAGATCATGACCTGAGCCAAAGTTGGAGGCTTAACCGACTGAGCCACTCAGGTGCCCCTAAAGTAATTATCATTAAATAAAACTTAAAATTCAGTTCTTCAGTCACACTAGCCATATTTCAAGTAATCAATAGTCACATGCAGCTTGTGTCTACTGTACTGAACAGCATAGATACAGAACATTTTGATCATCACAGAAATTTTTGGACATTGCTAGAGAATATAGTAAGTGCTCAACAAATGTCCATTTAATCTGCCTGGCATTTTTTCCTTCTCCTCACCAATTCCTGTAGGTTCTCAGGATGCCCAAGATATTTCCATATCAGGAAGGAAAACAGTATGATAAAACATATATGTGTTTATCCCTTCTTTCACTTCCGGGAATATTGGAGTTTTAAAAGAGCAGCACAGGGAGAAGATACTGCTTACCACAAATGGGAGTTTGCTGATGGGGATTTCAAGCCTTGCAGTGAGATCCTGAAGAAGGTCTTTTTTCAGAAAAAGAGTATCCACAATGTTCAATTCACACCTAAAAATCTACCTATTCACAGCAATGACACTGATTTTAACACATTAACATTTACTGAGATAATGAAAAAGAAAAGGGCTTTTTCCCCTGTAGAATTCATTTTACAATATTTTTTCCTGGTGAGAATACCTAAAAACAAGTATAAATTATCAGCATTCTTCCAGAAATACTTTAACCTTATTAATTTGGGCATTTGAATAGAATTCTTCGCATTAGTCTTTTTGTTTCTTTGATTTCATTTTCTTTCTCCTTGCCAATAACCAGAATTGGAGCTGGGAAGCTACTAGAGTGAACATAATGACAGAGGTACAGAAAGCTGCAGGAATGTAGGATTATAAAACACTGAAATTTAATAAAACTCCTAAGAAAAATCCTGGTGTCAGATGATACTTGAGGGTATCCGGTGAAATTATCTTAAAGACCCTTGTAGACATGGGTTTAAATGTTGTGGCTCAGTCGGTTGAGCGCCGACTTCGGCTCAGGTCATGATCTCGCAGTCTGTGAGTTCGAGCCCCGCGTCGAGCCCCGCGTCGAGCCCCGCGTCGAACCCCGCGTGGAGCCCCGCGTCGGGCTCTGTGCTGACGGCTCAGGGCCTGGAGCCCGCTTCAGATTCTGTATCTCCCTCTCTCTCTGCCCCTCCCCTGCTCACACTCTGTCTCTCTATCAAAAGAAAATAAACATTTAAAAAAAAAAATGTTCTACATAGAACATTCTGCAACACGACACTTGTGGCACTAAACTTCAAAGGATACACATCTTTGCTTTCAAAACTATAAGTAGAAGAGACTGGCCCATGTGCCTTATTATAAATGAGGAAAAAGGAGATGTAGTACTTTTTAAAAATCATGACTTTCGCTAATGCATGCCATCCTTCTAGGTAATATGCAAAGCTGCGTTCCCAAGTCAAAATGAAAATGTGTGAGCCTAACTCCTTGAAAGGCTTTTGCAGACAAGTTGCAAACACAGCCAATTTATTCTCATAGCCTTGGTCATAGTACTTGAATACACCTGGTAATAAATTTGATCAAAGGTCTTTGATGAGTGAAATTAATTCCCTGCTAGTGATGTTTCAGGTGAAATAAGCACATAATTCTATTCTTTCACCTCTTTTACCTATTATCAAACTATCCCTATTTAGTTGCATACCATTATGGGGTATTATTCTATAATCATCATTCCCGGATATTTACAACTAAAGTACTTAGACTAACAATATTCTGATTGTGATTATACCTCGATGCTTTTCGTTGTCAATACCAACAAAGTATGGACTTCATTAAACTACAATGCAATGATAAAAATATAGGACATGAGCAAATTTTTTCTTCTTCTGAAACCATATATTTACTAGCAGCCTAAACACAAAAATATAAGCCACCGTCTTTTTAAAAGCACAAATAACACAGAGTGATAATTTTGTACACTACAACTCTCAGGTTATTTTAATCAACAGCCATAATTTTTTACTTACTGCAAAATGATCCTCATGACATCCACTTTGGCATACGATTTCAGCCACTAAAAAGACATATTTTCTGAACAATTTACTTTCTATTCTGCTATCATTTTATAATATTGGGCGCATATTATATACAGTATAACTCATTATTATCCCTTCCACCAGGTATAAATTTTATGTTTTTTACAACTGTTGGATGTAAATTCCTAATCATGTTACCTTAGGAGGCATTCCTTAGTGAAAACCCATCAGAAAATCCAAGTATTACAAATAAAAAATATAACTTACCAACTCATAAAATGAATACAAATTCATAAATATCAACTAACTTCTGTGCAAAGCAGAGTAGCTGATTATCTGGCCTGAATCTTCTAGTAATGATAATGGTGATAATAGTGCCATCATCCTCACTGGTCTAAATTCTCTGACCACAGTAAAAGAAACCATACTGACTTCACTTAAATCTAAAGGGAGAGTTTATTATAAAAATACAAATATGTAGCATGAATTAAAAAGGGATCAGAACCAGAAATAGCCAGGTGTTAGGAACTAAGAAATCCTGTCTCCTTGTCACTTATCTGACTTGTTTTTCTCTTAGAACATGGCCTTATCTTTGCCTCTCCATCATACACCAAATAAAGCTACCTTTTGGTCCCAAATTATAAATATAGTTTTTGCTGGGTTTCGGTCTCAGCTACTCACAAAAATAATCTTAGTGGCCTAGCCTAAATCAAGTATGCATCAAGGACTCAAAAGCATGAGTTAAGACTTAGGGGTCGTGTAATAGAGATATGACTACCAGCAAGCCCATTCCGTGGGGTGGGATGGGATGGGATGGCAGGGAGAGGTATGTTCTCAGAAAGGAAAGAGTCAGTAAGTCGGGCAGAAACCCCCAGCAGTATCAACAGCTGTTGATGAAATGAAAATGATTTCATTTACACTAAATTATTTGATGAGAGGATGCAGGTGCTTATACTAGGCCTACTTAATATTAGGTAGTGATAGTTATAACTGCAAAGTTAAGATTTCCAAATTATTCTATTAACACTAACAAATATATATGTATATTTGTTAGATAGATAGATACATAGACAGACAGATAGACAGATAGATAGATAACTTGTGCTTACTTTGGGCCTTTCATCACTGGCTATAAAGTATATAACAGATTAAACTCAGATAATGTTAGTAAGACTTGGAGGAAAGAATGGCTTCTCCATACAAAATCATACAGAACTTCATTAAAGCACTGCAAAAAAGAAAAAAATATATATATGTATGTATATCATAAAACTACCTCAATTACAGTCCATTTTTGTTAAAAATTTGTAAGATCATATAGCCATACTCCATAATTTAGCCAAAGATCATTCAACCTACATAATGTTAGAGTTTCAGCATATTGAATTATTTTTTATTACTGAACCGAGATTCATTTTTCTTCTGCCAATGAAAAAGCCAAAAGAAATTTGAATAATCAATGTAATGTTCAGGTCCAAGACTATTGACAGCAGTCAATTTAGGCTACTCATTAATGTCCAGAAATAAATTTTTGTTCTTCACAACACTAAACCTATAGTATTTTGTTATAGCAGCACAAACGAAGACACTATTAATACCAAAGGAATGGTGATGAACTAGGAGTGTAAACAGTTTCTTCCCTCCAGAAAAACTAACTGAAACACTCCAGAAAACATGAAAAAACAAAACAACAACAACAACAACAAACCAGGCAAGTCACCAAAAACTGTTTTGCCATTGAAATGGGTCTAAGAAAAGTATAAAAAATGGGAAGGGGGGCCACAGATCATGAACTCAGATTTCTTCACTATCTTTTAGTTCCTGCCCCATTTTAAAGACCCCCAAACTGGAAGTGAGCGTAAGCATCACATGGATTCTTTTTTTTTTTTAGCGTTTTTATTTTATTTTTGAGAGACATAGAGATAGAGTGTGAGCAAGGGAAGAGAGAGAGGGAGATACAGAATCTGAAGCAGGCTCTAGGCTCTGAGCCGTCAGCACAGAGCCCGACGCGGGGCTCAAACTCACAGACTGTGAGATCATGACCTGAGCTAAAGTCGGCCGCTTAACTGACTGAGCCACCTGGCGCCTCGCATGACATGGATTCTAATCAGGATACCCCGCATCACGCGCGCGCGCATACGCGCGCACACACACACACACACACACACACACACACACACACTTTGGCCCTGTATCAAAAGACATGCAAATAAATGTACCAAAATTACTTAAGTTAAAACAAAATGTTTCTCTCTCCTTCCCTCTTTTCTATATTTCTTGATCTTCCATGTATATGTAACTTTTACAACTTTAATAGGAGAGTTTTGCCTGTGAGTATACTAAAGTTTCAGAAACCAAGAGAAGTACCTTATAGAGCAAAATGGGAGCACAAAGAAAAGAATAACCAATCCTACAGAAATCAGGATCAGGAAAGATACAGAAATGAAAACACTTGAGCTGAGTAAACAGACAGTATGGGGAAAAGGCACCGGAGACACAAGAATAATGTGAAAAAACGCACAGAGGCCCAAGTAGCATGACTAATTGAGAAAATATAAGCAGAAGAAGGGGTTAAATATTGAGACCAAAGAAATAGGCAAGGACCTTTTAAGCCAGGAAACAGAAGGTGGACTCTGAGAGAAACTTGGAACAAACACAGGATAAATTATTATTTTTTAATGTAATTCATTGTCAAGTTAGCTAACATACAGTGTATACAGTGTGCTCTTGGCTTTGGGAGTAGATTCCCATGATTCATCGCTTACCTAAAACACCCAGTACTCATCCCAACAAGTGCCCTTCTCAATGCCCATCACCCACTTTCCCCATCCCCACCCCCCTTGTTCCATCAACCCTCAGTTTGTTCTCTGTATTTAAGAGCCTCTTAAGGTTTGCCTCCCTCTGTTTGAAACTTTTTTTCCCCTTCTCTCCTGCCATGGTCTTCTGTTAAGTTTCTCAAATTCTTTCTCTGACTGGCTTATTTCACTTAGCATAACACTCTCCAGTTCCATCCAGGTTGTTGCAAATGGCAAGATTTCATCCTTTCTCATTGCCAAGCAGTATTTCATGTATATATAAAGCACGTCTTCTTTATCTATTCATCAGTTGATGAACATTTGGACTCTTTCCATAATTTGGCTATTGATAGCGCTGCTATAAACATTGGGATACATGCGACCCTATGAATCAGCACTCCTGTATCCTTTGGATAAAATCCGAGAAGTGCTATTTGCTGGGTCGTAGGGTAGTTCTATTTTTAATTTTTTGAGGAACCTCCACACTGTTTTCTAGAGCATCTGCACTAGTTTGCATTTCCACCAGTAGTGCAAGAGGGTTCCCGTTTCTCCACATCCTCACCTCCCTATCTGTTGCTTCCTGGGTTGTTAATTTTAGCCACTCTGACCAGTATGAGGTGGTATCTCAGTGTGGTTTTGATTTGTATTTCCCTGATGGTGAGTGATGTTGAGCATCTTTTCATTTGTCTCTTAGCCTTCTGACGTCTTCTTTAGGAAAGTGTGTATTCATGCCTTCTGCCCATTTCTTCCCTGGATTATTTTTCGGGTGTTGAGTTTGTTTAAGTTCTTTATAGATTTTGGATACTAACCCTTTATCCAATATATCATTTGCAAATATCTTCTCCCATTCCGTCAGTTGCCCTCCGGTTCTGTTATTTTCTTAGCTATGCAGAAGCTTTTTGTCTTGATGAGGTTCCAAGAGTTCAATTTTGCTTTTACTTTTCTTGCCTTCAGAGATGTGTCCAGTAAGAAGTTGCTGCAGCTGAGGTCAAAAAGGTTGTTGCCTATTTCCTCCTCTAGGGTTTTGATACTTTCCTATCTCACATTTAGGTCTTTCATCCATTTTGGGTTTATTTTTGTGTATGGTCTAAGAAAGTGGTCCACTTTCATTCCTCTGCAGGTTGCTGTCCGGTTTTCCCAGCAACATTTGCTGAAGAGACTTTTTTCCATTGGATACTCTTTCCTGCTTTGTCGAAGATTGGTTGGCCATACATATGTAGGTCCAATTCTAAGTTTTTTATTCTATTGTATTGGTCTATGTGTCTGTTTTAAATACAGGATTTTCAACAAGTATAATGACAGGATGTGCATCCTGAAAAATTCGTGAAACAACATAAGGGTGGTTTGGGAAAATGTTAGACTTGAAGAAAAGAACTTCAAGAGTTGAAGGAAGAAACTAGAGCCTAAGACTAAATAAACAAAAATATGAAACATTACAAAATAGAATCAACAAGATTTGGCCAGGAAGCTCCTAGCTATGAAGGTCTAAAGTGAAGAAGAAATACAGGGAAATGCTTTGGTTTGTTGCTTTAGTAACTCTGGAAATTGTGGACAAATTAGTCTCCCAGTTTATTTTAAAGGAGAAAAGGAAGATTTGCAGAAGAATTAATCAACTCAGGTCATTGTGAACTTGTGGTGTCTGTAAGACAGGAAGTAAAAATGTTCAATAATTAGGGGTGTCTGGGTGGCTCAGTCAGTTAAGTGTCAGACTTCGGCTCAGGTTGTGATCTCCCGGTTTGTGGCTTCCAGACTTGCATCTGGCTCTGTGCTGACAGCTCAGAGCCTGGAGCCTGCTTCGGATTCTGTGTCTCCTTCTCTCTCTCCGCCCCTTGCCGGCTCTCTCTCTCTCAAGAATAAATAACATTAAAAAAATTTTTTTAAATGTTCAATAATGGTTGGCAATCCACAACCAGAGGGAAGCAGGTATCCATGTCTGAGCTGGAGACAGAAGACCTAATGCTTTTTAACAGTATTTGAAGCTATGTAGGGAGATGCTATTACTAAGGAAGCCCAGACAAAGGAGTAAAGGGGCAGCAGCAGAAACCGAAGGAATGTTTGAAGCGTTCAATGCTTGGTAATGGAGAGGTGGTCTAGGTCGTCAGGGCCTATATGAAGTGCCTTTGTTTCCTACTCAACCTACTCAATGAAACGTAAGACATGAACTCTGCCTATCACAGTCAATGATAATTCTAAGCTAAAACCGCACTAGTGTTATCAGCACATGTAACACAAGCCAGCATTAGTGTGGCAAACACCGTTCTGCCATACAAGCATAAAAAGATACGACACTATCTCCACCAAGGTTATTATCCAGACATAGCTGCACCTGTGTTGTTCTACGTCAACGTTCTAGAAAAGTCTCCTTCATTTGGCTAAGACGACCCCTATTAATCACATATTTTCTGAAGCCAAGGTGACTGGTATATATGCTTATTCTGCAATGGCCTATAGGTAGTTACTGAGGAAAAACAGCCTCTTGATCAGGCGAGAAAGGGCAGTCAGCCAGAGGGCAGCCCACCCACGGCAGGTGCAGCAGAACCTGCAGGGTTTCAAGTAGATGCGGCATGACAATCAGGTCAGACACTTTGGAAATATCCCACTGGATTCAGCAATTTCGAGTTTTTATCAGAATCCTGTGTCGGGGCTGGTTTTTTTCTTTTCTAGGAAAGGGGAAGCTGATAGGAAACACACCTCAAGGAGCTGGCGTTCCCACACACGCCTTAAGGCGCCCTATGAGGTTATCCAGCGCCCTAGAGCAAACCCCATCACACATCGCCCAACTTCCACGCAAGTTCCAGAACTAGAAAAACCCTGTGTGCAGTTCTCCCCTCGGTTTAGAGCGCGCCCCTCCCCCGACTCCAGCAATCTTCCCAGCCCTCAGGAAACTGCACAAATGACTTCACCTCCAAACCCTCCCTGAGGCTCACAGGAAAAATTAAAGCACTTCATTTTATGTTTCCAAAGCTATGTCCGGACTTTACAAAGTTTTGTATTATTTGTGCATCTGGCTCAAAAGAGAGCGAGCCACACCAAAAGTCCAGGAAAGCTGAGAAGACGCCCTCAAAGGCCACTTGTGAAAGGAGAGAGAAAAACTACCACTCCCAGGAGGCGGCGGTGCCGCACGACCCAAGATTCCCAGCATCCTCTGCGAGGCTCAAAATCATCTAGGTGGCGCGCGCATCGAGCCGGCGCGAAATGTCGGTGAAAGCGGTAGAGAGCTAACCTTGTGGGAATGGCAGCGTCTGAGAAGGCGCCTGAGGCCCGGACGGAGCGCATGGATATCGCGCGCGGCCTGGAGAACGTGCCCGTGAGCGCGTGGCCCCCGGGGGCGGAGCCAGAGCCTTTCCAGGTAGGGGGCGGGGCTAGGCCTTCAAGAGTGCTGCTCGCGGGTGCCCCGGGGAAGCTTTCCCGGCACAAGCACTGCGCGCGCAGCCACCTGGGTGGAGCTGGCACCGGTCCAGGTAGGGGCGGAGCTGAGTGGCCGCGAGAACCGAATGTGTTGCTTCCCCACCTGGTCTTAGATCTGTGGAAGGCTCTCCCTCCGCAAGTTATACCCGTGCGTTCTCGACCTTGTTTCTTACCCTGTCGTAGAGCTGTTTCGCACAGGAATAGCTCTTACATGCGCAGGTTTTAGTCTTTTTCTGTGAACCCTCCGTAATAACCTTAACAACAAGAGTATTCCTCTTTTCTGCCCATAGACTGGCAGTTCCCTGAAGGGCAAAACCAAGTGTTTCGTGAGGCCCCTTGGAAAGATCCCTGCGAACCTGGCCTTTTTTCTGGTTCTGTCCCTAGAACTCATTGAGGGATCCGGGCAAATCATGTACCTCTCCGGTCTCAGGTGTCTCATATGTAAGATAAGGCATGCGCCCTGTTAACGGCTCTCAGCCTAGTGGTAGGGTTACAAACTTAGTCTCTAGATTGAGACTTTGCTGAATCTCCCTCGTGCTATGATAAGGTCTTTGGTAAATATAAACTAACCTCAGCCAAGCCTTGGAATCCTCCCGTGTACGATTAAAATAATAGTGCCTCTCTGCCGGATTGCTTCGATAATTACAAGTAAAACACACTTCTGGTTTGCTAAAAGAACTCCAGAAATGTTCTCTACTGTTAACACATCAAAACCTTTTCTGATCTAACTTTCCCACTCCTGCGACCTTGGACTGCTTGTTGCCTAAATAATATGACTAAAAAACATTGATGGAGTGAAAGGAGCGCTGGACTTGGAAGTAAGAGGGCTAAGTTCAGGGTTCAGCCAATCTTAGCTATTTCTTGGAGCCTGAGCTTCTTCATCTGTAAAATGAAAATAATTAAAAATGTATAACCCTTGTCACATTCATTGTCAATATCGAGCCTTGTGTGCCCCTCCTTCTTCCTAGGGTTGTTGCCAAGATCAAATAATAAAACAGTAGACTCAGTAGCAGTTTTCAGAGTACAGCACGAAATTAAGGTCAGAAAAGGTTATTTTTACTCAAACTACCTTAGGCAGTTTATGGTTAATACAGTCGGCTAGAACCAAACACTTTAGGGATTAAACACTGATAAATGTTTTCTTTATTCAGCAAATAATTAAGTGTGTATAATGTTCTAGGCATTAAGCTAGACATAGAAGATAAAATGGTGACCACCTTTCTTTTGAGCTTACAAGACTATATAGAAAGCTTTCAGTTGCTATGGGGAGGAGGGTGGAGGGAGGAGGAGAAAGGAAGCCGTATGATTGATACGTAGACCTACAGTTGATGGGCATAAGTGAAAATCTGGAGACTAAGACTCAATCCTACAGTATTCTAGCCACAAGCCGATACGCATAGCCCTGGATAGAGGTAGGGTTACAGAAAGAAGATCCTTCCTCAAGGAGCTTATAGTCTTACCAAGAAGATAAAACATGCTTGAAACATATTTATGACAAGCCTAAAGTGTCTTTAACTAGTTGGCGTTCATATATTCATAGAACACAAAGTGAGTCTTAGAAAAGGTCAAAACAGCTTGCTTACCCAAAACCCTGCCTTTACAGGCATGAAAAACTCAAGGTAAAAATAACTTTGTGTCTAGTTTGCTTTTGGGTACTGTGTGAAAAGGCAAAAAGAACACTCACATGTTCACGCTGGAAACAAGCCTATCATAATGCCATCTGTGTTGAAAGCCATGTAGAAAATAAACTAATTGATTTTCTTGAACTGAGTGTTGAATCTAGCCTTTTTACAGGTTTCTGAAACCAGCTTCAAACATATTTTTTAAGATTTCAGCTTGGCCTCGACAAGAATTATCTGGCTCACAAGCTCTTAATAGCTGCTTGGAGCAAAAACAAACTCATGGGGTAGAGGCCAAATACAAAGATTCATGTAGCTGGTGTTTCAAAACAACCAAAAAAGGAATGAAGATTTTCACAGCACTTCCTTAAAATTCAGAATCAAGGCCTAGGTTTAAGGCCCAAAATATTATGCAGTGCCATACTAAGTTTCTGGGGCTTCGATACAGAATGTGACTTAGAAAAGTCAGACTTTCGATCAGAAGTTATCAAGAGCTGCAATCAAGCAGCCAAAAAATATTTTGTAAACCAGCTACCCTGTGCCTAGGACTGTGAAAAGTAACTCAACCCCCATTACCGTGTCATACCCCAAATCACATGACCGTTTCCTTGAGAAATGTATTTGTTAGAAAGATAAGACTTACACATTTAGTATAACTAGAGACCCCTACAGGCCACGCTATTTAGATCCCAAAGTTCATACTATTAATAAGTGCAGGTCTAGTTCAGAAAAGAGAGAAATTGTATTTGAAAATACCCAAGGAGGTGTATTTGCTTTTCAACATCTACCTCCTGGTTTCCATTTTGGCTTCTTGAGTTACCATGGTTTATAAAAAAGTTTTAAGTTTTGTGGCAAAAAACTTGAAATCTCCACCCAGTTCTTCAAGAATCTGGTTTCTGCTACATTTTTTTGCATTGGTCATTTTGCATTTATTCCCAACTCTTGCATGATCACTGTTTGCATTTGGTACCTACCAAGAAAAAGTAAAATTTATGTTATTACGATACAAAGAAATGATAAAATTCTCATTCTTTGTGTCGTTTTTGTCTTTTTCTGACTGGTTCTTTCTAAATCCTGGCACGAGCATATAATAGGCAATAAGGCAGTATTTGTGGATGAATGAAAGATGTCTGTGCTGGGTCAATTCTTAAGTTTCCTCCCCTTCTAGAAGGATAAGTAGTGGAAGATAGGAATATAATCATATGGTCTCCTAGACGTAATTTGGGTTGACTGTGTTTGAACCTGGAAAATTTGACTTCAGAATCTGTTGTTTCCACCACCCTACAAGATAGCCTACATAATTCATGTTGAACAGTGCCAGCCACTAAAGTAAGCTTTGTACATGGATTCTTTCACTTGTTTTTCCTTCACAGCCACCTGTGAGATAGATAGAAAGGGACTATTTAGAGATATTAAGTAACGTACCAGAAATAGATGATGTTTTAAATATAAAACCTAGAAATAACATCTAGAAGCATTTAAGGAAGCTACTATTTTAAAGGTATAAAGGGCCTGGCACTGAGTATAGTGTTAGTTATTTAAATTTAATAATACCTGGGGTGGGGGGCAGATGCAGGTATTATTCCTGTTTTATAGGTGCTTTCCTGAAGCTTAGACGGTAACTTGCCCTAAGTCACAATGCTAATAAGAGCACTGTGTATGTGTCTGTGTTCTTTACGTGCCTCCTTTAGGACATTCTGTGTCCTGCATTAAGAAGTTCTCCATTGGGGTGCCTGGGTTGCTCAGTCAGTTAAGCGTCCATCTCTTGATTTCTGCTCAGGTCATGATCTCATGAACCCACAGGTCAAGCCCCACGTAGGGCTGTGGGTTGACAGTGCAGAGCCTGCTTGAGATTCTCTCTGTCCTCCCCCAGCTCATGCTCTCTCTCAAAAGAAATAAATAACCATTAAAAAAGGAAAAAGGTCACCATTGGTGTCCAGTGTTCACCGCCTATCACAGGTGACTCTGGGCTCCTGCACACTTTGCCTTAGCCTCAGCTCCCAGTTGGAGACCTGAATTCTCATTACCATTTATGTCTTTGACTAAATTTTCCAGCCATTTCCTGGAACCATTGTCAGCTTCCACCATGGGTATATCAATAAAGAGTCATTTGTGGGGGGCCTGTGTGTCTCAGTTGGTTCAGTGTCCAACTCTTGATTTCAGCCCAGGTCATGATCTCACGGTTCTTAGGGTCAAACCCTGCATTGGGCTGCACACTGACAGCACAGGGCCTGCTTGAGATTTCTCTCTCTCTCTCTCTCTCTCTCTCTCTCTCTCTCTGCCCCTCTCCTGCTCACTCACTCTCTTCTCTCAAAAAAGATAAATAATTTTAAAAAGAGTCATTGTTTGTAAGAATTAAAAATACAATATAAACTAACTCAAGCATAAAAGGGAAGGAATTGCCTCATAACAGCAAAGTCCAAGACTGGTAATTACAGGCATGTCCAGATATAAGAACTCTAACGATGTCATCAGATATTTCTTTCTACCATCTCCACCCTTCGCACCCCTGTTCCTCTTTCCTCTAGTTGGCTACGCACTCTGTAGGTCTTATGTATGCAGTAGAACTTGAGAATTCCAGGTGAACAGGGAGAAAGAGAATGTCTCTTGCTGGTTGTTTAAGCAGTAGTCCCAAAATTCTTTTCTTTTTTTAGAACTCTTTTTTTTTTATTTTTTTTATTTTTGAGAGACAGAGAGAGAGACAGAGCATGAGTGAGGGAGGAGCAGAGAGAGCGGGAGACACAGAATCCGAAGCAGGCTCTAGGCTCTGAGCTGTCAGCACGGAGCCTGATGTGGGGCTCGAACTCACAAACGGTGAGATCATGACCTGGGCTGAAGTCGGATGCTTAACAGACTGAGCCACCCAGGCGCCCCAGAATTCTTTTTTTTTTAATGTTTGTTTATGAGAGAGAGAGTGCGCATGAAGAGGGGAGGGGCCCTGACAGCAGACAGCCAAATGTAGGGCTTAGTCCCATGCCCTGAGCCAAAGTCAGACACTTAACTGACTGAGTTACCCTGGCACCCCCAGAATTCTTTTTCATTGATCTGGCTTAAGTAGTATGCAGATCCATGAACCAAACACTGTTGAAGGGAACAAATGATGAGCTGATGAACCAAGTCCAGGTTCCTGCCAAACCTGGATCCCTCACCCAAACCACTGAGACAGGAGTGGGAAGGGTTTCCCTGAAAAGTCAAGGTGCTTTTATCAGAAGAAAAGGAACAGATGCTGGATGAGTAAAAGTATGTCCTCTGTGGTCTCATTCCTCCTTTGGTCTCTCCTTGGTTGAAGGTAAGCACAAAAATCCTCAGGGTAACACCTTTTTTTCAGATCACTGTGGTCCTGGGCTTTGTTCCAGGAAGTAGAGGACAGACTATGGAAAGAGTTACAAATTGGGAGCATTTAAGCTCAAGTCAACTGACTCCTCCTTCATAATGTACTTAACATTAGCATTCAGGGACGCCTGGGTGGCTCAGTCGGTTAAGAGTCCAACTTCGGCTCATGTCATGATCTCATGGTCTGTGAGTTCGAGCCCCGCATCGGGCTCTGTGCTGGAGCCTTCTGATTCTGTGTTCCCTCTCTCTGCCCTCCTTTGCTCATGCTCTCTTTCTCTCTCTCAAAAATAAAAAAATAAAAAATAAAAAAAATGTTTTTTAAACCATTAGCTTTCAAATTCTCAAAAGTTAACAACTTGCATAACATATAATATTTGAATAGAATATCAGGTCAGTGACATCAAATTATTCCTGAAAACAATTTTTCAATATGTAGTTAGATACCCAAAAAGATGAATAATAACATAATCATGTTAAATTAGACCATGGTTTTCAAAAGATTATTCTTTAGCCATTTTTCTAAGTCAGGTGAAACATCTTCCTGGAGTGGTATTTTACTGACTGTTTATGGAAGAGAAAATGGAAATATATGGAGATAAAATGATTTATGTTAAGCATTGGTATCAGGATTAAGGATTACATCCATCAAGGGAAAACAAATACTCTCTTTAAACAGGAAGTTTATCTGGAGGTCTCTATTATCTTTTGCAAGGTGTCTGCAGCTCATTTGCAATTATTTATAATCTGTGTCTCTAAAAGACCTTAGATTGTGCATCAAGTTTAAATTCCAGAATTTAAAAAAAAAAAAAACTGTATCACTGGATTCTCCAATATATTGTTTTAAATATGTTAATAAAAATAAGCAAATAAAAGTATTTTTTCAAACCTCACCATACCCAAATAAATTCAACAACGAATTATATGCTCTTCTGGTTAGAAAAATGCAATCATTCAGACTTGATTTTAAAAGGAATTATCTGTCCAAAAAAATTCACTTTAGAGTTTAGCGATTTATATAGTACTTTAAAAATATGTGCACTTTTAAGAAGAAATCAATTTAAAAGAATTCTTCATGAAAAGTTTAACAAAGGGACAGTAAAATCTTCATTTTACAAGTACTTTTTTAAAATGTCTCATAACCATTTATGTTTCAACCCTGACTCTCTTAAAAGCTGGAAGTAGATTCTGTGTAAGACAGCAGCCATTGGATTTGACTGATAGGGCATCTTTTTCTAAGCCATTCTTTATCCCTTTAGGACATCTCTACTAAGCTAAAGCTGTAAGAAATGACACAAACAACAGAAGCTATTTCCGCTCTCCACCCCCAAATCACTTTTTAAGCAGAGTGTTGGCCTTCCCCCGCAGGTGCTCCCACTCGTCCTCCTCGTATTTCACAGAGGATGTCAATCCTTACCCCAGCCCGACGTTTTTTAAAGTATAGGCTTTTGAGCCTAACTGCATAGCTCGAGGCTTCCACAGGGAGTGTAAGTACACCTTGTTTAATACTTTCTCCAAAGCTTGGTCCAGAGACACAGTATCAAGGGATGATTGACTGAAAGATCCGTGGTTCAGACATTCCTCTAGATACTCTAAAATCTATCCCTAAATTAAAGCCTGTACAACTGGTCCCTCGCAGGACTGCTCTAACTGACGGTGCATGGGCAGCATGCCAATAGCCTTTATTGAGAGTCAGAACGAGATACAGCCCATGAAACTGCTTTCTGGAGAAGAATGGTTTAGACAGACACATTGGTGAAATTTCCCTCTTCTCCACTTGGAAAAGTCAATGCTTCTTCTCAACAGTGAGAATGTTCTTTATGGATAGTGCAAGCCACACGTCATGTTGTGTTTCCCTCCTGAAGTGGCTGTGCTCAGAACCAAACATCCACTTTACTTCTGTTGCACACTTCGTGTGCCTAAGCTGTCTCAACGGGCTCTTATTGTTCCTTCACCTTATATTTCTTACGTATTGTTCATTTATCTTACATCTTTGTGAGTCTCGTTAAATCCTTTTTGGAACAATGCAGTTGTGATTTTTGTGATAAGAAATACATATGTGATCTTTGTCCCCATTTCTGGCACCGAGTTCCTAAAGCCTTGTTGTTTACTAACTGGTGAGAGCAGCCAAAGGTATCTTTGTTATGTTAGTGAGGCAAGGGTTGGAAAGCACCTGAAGATGAGAGCTGTTGGCCACTGGGGCCAACCATGTGCTTTGAGAGTTGGAACTTTCAGGACCCTCACCCCGAGCCTCCAGCTACAAGAGGGGCTGGAGGTTGAATCATCAGCCAGTAGACAGTGATTTAATCAATCTTGGCTATGAGATGAAGCCTCCCTAAAAAAACAAGAAAACAGGGTTCAGAGGGCTGGGAGTAGAGGTGCTGCGAGTGTGGCATGCCTGCAGAAGGCATGGGAGCTCCTCTCGCTCTACTCATACCTTGCTCTATGCATCTCTTCCCTCTGGCTGTTCCTGAGTTGTATCCTTTTAGAATATACTGATGTCTACTATGTAAAATTTTTCTCTGAGTTCTGTGAGCAATTCTAGCAAAATAGTCGAATCCAGCCATAAGTTCAGGTTAACAACGTGGACTTGTGACTGGTGTCTGAAGTCCAAGGAGGATGTCATGGGAACCTCCAATATACAGCCCATCAGTCAGAAGCACAGATGACAACCTGAGCTTGGGACTGGTTTGTGAAGGGGGTGGGGAGCAGTCAGGACTGACTCCTTAGACTGTGGAATGTGACGATATTGGATAGTGTCAGAACTGAGTTGAATCATAGCACACCGACCGGGTGTCCGAAGCATTGCTTGTTAGAGGTGTGGGAGAACCCCACCACTACCACCACATTGAAATTGGGTCCGAGAACACTAACAACATGTATAAGTAAATAAATTAAGTTCCATATAAGCAAGAATTACTTTACACGTAAGGAAATATGCTGGACCTGTACGAGATGCTTAAGTCTTTAAGGTGTGAAAATACGCTTCATTATGCTAGTGAGGAAATAACTGGAGATCAGGTTTCACATTGAGATTTTAGACTTGAGACTTTCTTCTTTTTCTGTAATGTGAGAAACTTTTCCATATTGTCTATCGTTCAATAAAAACAGGATTTCTTTACATGTATGTAATACATCTACATTTATTAATATCCATATAACAAATATAATTTTTAGAATTCCGTCTGCACTTTCTTGGCCAATTTTGCGTATTTTTAACGTGAAAACTCAAGTAAAACTGAAGTAATAGTGTCTTTTTTAAACATCAAAGAATATTTAGGAATTTAGGTGATCTTCAAATTAAGAATTCTTTTAAAAATCAATGGAAGACTTTCTTCCACAGGCCATTTTTCATTAATTTGTTCATCATTTATGACTTTCTTATCCCCAAAAAGCATCTGTGGTGACTCAGTAAAATCCATACATGCAGGGGTGCCTGGGCGACTCAGTCGGTTAAGCATCAGAATCTTGATTTTTGGCTTGGGCCATGATCTCACGGTTTGTTTGTTCAACTTCCAAACGGGGCTCTGTACTCAGCTTGGGATTCTCTCTCTCCCTCTCTCTCTCTGCCCCTCCCTGACATGTGTGTGCATGCATGCATGCACTCTCTCTCTCTCTCAAAATAAATAAAACATTTAAGAAAAGTACATATATAAATTTATATTGTCAGATAAATGTAAAAAGATCAAGAGCCAAGGATGAAATGCTTAACTGCATTCGAAAACTAAATTCAGCACCTAGTTTTCTGATATTCAAAGCTAAGAAGACAACAAATGAGTTACAAATCTTTACATTTCTGATAACAGAAAAACTTATTTTTTCTTTTGTTACCCCATACCTAAAATAAAATCACAGAGTTTTAAATCTAAAAATTAATCTTGGGGTGCCTGGATGGCTCAGTCAGTTAAGCATCCAAGTCTTAACTTTAGCTCAGGTCATGATCTCACAGTTCATGGGTTCAAGCCCTGCATCAGGCTCTGTCTGCGCTGACATTGCCGAGTCTGCTTGAGATTCTCTCTCTCTCCCTCTCTCTCTCTGCCCCTCACTCTTGCTCTCTCTCTCTCTCTCTCCCTCTTCCTCTCTCAAAATAAATAAAATTTAAAAAAATAAAAATTAATCTTATTTTTTTAATTGAAGAGATATGTTTTCAAACAGTATTTTAACAGATTGTGCTTTGTTAGTTTTATTTTAATCTATTTTTATGTATGTTGGAATTAGGAAGTGTCTCATCCAAAAGCTGCTTGAAATGTGTATGAAATACATGACATGCCCTGCTGACTTACAGCATTTCTGTTTTTTGCAGTACACTCCTGACCACGTAGCTGGACCTGGAGCAGACATTGATCCCACACAAATAACCTTTCCCGGATGCATTTGTCTCAAAACTCCCTGCCTCCCCGGTACTTGCTCCTGTCTCCGTCATGCGGAGAACTATGATGGTAATTCATGCCTTATAGATACAGGATCCGAAGGAAAATGCGCCAAGCCAGTTTTTGAATGCAACATCCTGTGCCCGTGCAGTGACCAGTGCAGGAACAGAGTGGTCCAGCAGGGTCTGCAGTTCCAACTCCAGGTGTTCAAGACGGATAAAAAAGGCTGGGGGCTTCGTACCTTGGAATTCATACCAAAAGGACGGTTTGTCTGTGAATATGCAGGAGAAGTTTTGGGGTACTCTGAAGCACAGAGAAGAATTCAGTTACAAACAATACAGGACCCAAATTACATTATAGCCGTCAGAGAACATGTTTACCATGGGCAGGTAATAGAAACATTTGTTGATCCTGCCCGTATAGGAAATGTTGGAAGATTTCTTAACCATTCTTGTGAGCCAAACCTGTTGATGATTCCTGTCCGAATTGACTCAATGGTACCAAAGCTGGCTCTTTTTGCAGCCAAAGACATTTTGCCAGGAGAAGAACTCTCTTATGACTATTCAGGAAGATTTCTTAATTTAATGGACAGCGAAGACAAAGAAAGGCTAGATCAAGGGGAAGTAAGAAAACCTTGTTATTGTGGTGCCAGATCATGTGCTGCTGTCCTGCCTTATGACAGTTCACTGTACTGCCCCTCAGAAAAGCCAACCATCGGTTAGGAATGAAAAGCCAAGGAGAAACACACCAGGCCTCTCTCAGTGGGTGACAAGAAACTGAACATGTTTGACTCAGCCCCTTCTGCGATCCCCCCTTACAAACAGTTTACCCTCCAAGTCAGTCTCTTCGCGTGGTAAGCACTTGCCCTTCTCCACAGGGGAGGCCAGTGGTTGCCTGGCTCGCCTCTGCGTGGCTGCATAAGTTTAACTCAGGAAAGTGGCAGAGACTGTAAATTGTCCAGCAATACACTTTCTCCCCTTCTATAGTAGAATTCTCCATTTTTAGCTGAGTACTTTCCCTAGTTAGACGTGGCTAAGTGACTATGTTCTGGCTAATGAGATATAAGCAAGAACCAGTGTGTCTTTAAATGGAGACATTTTTCTCTATCCCCTTCTTTATTCCTATTGGCTGGAATGTGTGCATCTAGCTGGAGCTGGGGTGTGCACCCTAGACCCCAAAAATATACCTAGAAGAGGAGGCCATTCATAACTAATGAACAAAATTAAAGGGAGTCCAGGTCAGATCAAGTCCTGTTCTGCTACCTCTGGACTTGAGGTGAGAAAGAATCTGTGGAGCCCTTATTTATGCCACTGTTCTTTTCAGTTTTCTAGCACTAGCACCAAACCTAATCATAATGACCCAGGAGAATCCTTGTGGCTGCACACCTAAGCCTTGCTTTCCAGTCAATTTTATCAGTAATAAAGCTGATATTTTCATTTCTGCTGACTCGTGTATCTTATTTCTCATTTGTTTAGAAACACAAATCAAGGAAAAGGGCATGATTGATTATCACCTGCTAAAATTCTAATAATTACCACCAGTCGTGAAAAATATAACCATGACAGTGACTTCCATGTACCTGACCAGAAAAGTCATAAAAGGAAACAAATTATTAAGTTTTCACTATATACTTGGCTATATTTCAGATCTTGTGAAGTTGTGCTTCAAAACTGCAAACAGCCTCACTTTGTCATGTATTAATAATATGAAAATAACCCCAGCACCACCACAAAAGGGGATCAGAGTTCTATTGTTCCATTTAAACTTCTGGAGAGGCAAACGTCTTTAACTTCCTTCCTGAAAGCAAGGTTGTTAGAAAAACAAAGTTAATATGGAGATTTATCAGATATTTTGAAAGCTAAAATAATTATTTGGATCCTACAGTATTTAATAAATGCATTAATTTCTTCTCTACTATATTTAAACTCTACCACAATGAGGCCCTACACTTTATAAGTTGAAGGGATTTGTATTATACATAACACTGTACTTCTGCGTGATATCATAAGTAAGATATTTGTTGTACACGTTAAATGAAACATGATGTATGAATTATATCTCAGTAAGCTATTAAATAATAAGTATGTTATAGGGTTTACCTGTTATATTCATTATCAGGAATGGTTCCATGTGAATAGAGGATCATATAGAGTTCTCATAAAATGTCCTACACTACAAATGTGTTATGTTTAAAACAGAACAAATTTTTCCTCTAACATAATCATTTCTCCCTGCCAACCCACGTCTAGATCTTTGCTTTCTCTGAAGGGGTCCTTGTATCACTCGTTTCAAGATGGCCTTTCTTCTCCTCACAAGCACTTGTAACAACTAAGATACTCCACAAGCAGTAAGGAAATGGTCAGAAGGGAAAACGATTGGCTCGCTGTTTGATTCTACAGATAGTCTTTTCTTCTTCCTTCAGCCCTTTCTGTGCTGCGTATCACCTTCTGTGAATCACATCCTTGCAGAGGACAATCTTCAGAGGCATGGGCATGAGCAGCATCGTCCTCTTGGTGCCGCTGCCAAAGACACAACTCACTGAATATAGATCCTTGGAATTTTTTGTACTCATGCCCAAGTTTATTCTTAAATAGCCCATAGCCCTGGAAATCATTCCTAACATAAGAGTCAAGAGTCTATTCCTAGTCTTTACTAAACACTGAGTTAACTGCATTTACTTTATTACCATGTTTTTAAAAATGGTAACACTTCTATTTTTAGAACAAACATTCATAGATATACTTCTATTACTAATAATATGCAAACCTTGTACAATCATAAATCACTACAAACTGAAGGTTAAATGGTAGCATATATCTTTATGGAATTAAAACATAAAAATTGGCTTAAATTTGAAGTCAGTTTCCACTGACTTCATTAAGAATGTGGAGATGTGTACCTTGGGAACAATTCTGGCCCAAAAATAATAAAGATCAAACTTGGAAAATTATTCTTTTCAGATTTATTTTTAATGATTTTTTTAAAATTCCAAATTAATATTTACAAGTTATCAGTGACTAAATGGAAATTTTGGCTTTAATTGAAACTATTTCTTTCTCCCTCTCATTCTCAGTATTAGGTCTCAGTACCAGTTAGCTCTGAAGCATAAGGCCAGGAGTGGATTCAGGACATCAACGGGAGACTAACTTTGATAGAACAGAAGATTTTAAATTCAGGAAGGTCTTGTTAAAAGGCGGGGTCGGGGGGGGTGGTGTGGTAAAACTTGCCCAAATTGTTTCCATTACCCTGAGTGTTCAAAGAGTGTTTATTTGTGTAGCATACTTCTAATTTCAGCTTTGGTACTTTTCAGTGTATTAGTGTTGAGCAAGTTACTGAACCTCCCTAAATCTGAATTCTCTTTTCTGGATATAGCAGTATTTGGAAGATTAAAAGAGTTAACACTTGTGAAGGGTTTACCACAATTACTCAGTATTAGGATAGCTATAATAAAAAAGATACAGGGGGACCTGGGTGGCTCAGTTGGTTAAGCACCCAACTCTTGATCTCAGCTCAGCACTCAATCTCAGGGGAGTGAGTTCTAGCCCCACGCTGGGCTTGAAAAATTAAAAAAATAAAAAAGACACAAGTGTTAATAAGAATATGGAGAAATAGGAATCTTCATATATTGCTGGTGGAGTTGTAAAATTGCACAGCTATTTGGTAAAGCCTTTGTGTTAATTCCTTAAAACATTAGATATAAAGTAAACCATATGTTCCAGTAACTCCATTCCTAGGTATGGACCCAAGAGCAACAAACTCATGTCCACAGAAAAGCTTGTACACGAATATTCAGAGTGGCATTATTCATAATAGTCCAAAAGTTGGCACACCCCAAATGTCCACTGACTGATGAATAAACAAAATATGGTATCCTTACTGCAGAATACAATCCACCCATAAAAAGGAATAAAAAGTACTGACATATACCACAGCGTGGGTGAAGCTTGAAAATATCATGCTAAGTGAAAGAAGCCAGACACAAAGGGCTGCATATTGTATGATTTTGTTTGAATGAAATATCAAGAGTAGGCAATTCCATAGAGATATAAAGTAGATGAGCATTTGCCAGTGGCTGATGGGGAGGGAGGTACAGGAAGTGATTCCTTCCTACTAGATACAGGTTTGCTTCTTAGGGTAAATGTACTAACAACCACTCTCAAGGGGTGAGTTTTATGTTAGGTGATTTATACCTCCATTAAGCTGTTACGAGAGAAGGAAAGAGGATGTGAGTGCCTCTCCCTTGGAAGCTGGTAACCAATAATGCTGAACACTGCTCTCAGGAATAACTCCTCAGGTCCCAGAGAAATGCTTCTCCACTCACCTCATGCCCTCGAAACCAAACACAAGTGTGCCTAATGCTGTGATGGTGGCCATTACCACTATCAGAGATGACCACTGCTTCAGAGTACAGTGAGATTTTGAAGAACACAAGTGTTTCGCCAGACAAGAACATAAATGAAGCCATTAACTTGTCCGGTCCTTCCTTTCAGATGGCATGAATGCAATTCTTAAATAACAAAGTGCAGTTCCCTTGTGCTGTTGAATGTCAGTTTTCTCATTTCTCCTTCTGTTTGGAGTTCCAGAGGTACTCACACGTTAGCACTGTATTCATTACACTTGCACATGGAGACGAACATTTTGCAACATTAAACAATTCATTTAATTCAATTAAACTTGTTAGATGTGAGGGTCTAGAAGGTTGATATTGGTTCTGCACATTTCTTCACACTACGTGGTTGTCATTACATCAAGAAACTGTTAAAATGGCAATGTGAAAGTTGTTTATTTTATGAAATTAAAATATTTTCTGCAATAATAACTCATTAAATGTGATCTCATTACAGTGTTTGAACAGAAGAAGTAAATTTCATGGTTTACTTTCAAATCCGTCTTTGCAGAGTGAAGCTTTCTCAAATTGCAATTAATAAAAAAAAAAGAGAGCTACAATGACTCAAGAAAGATGGTCTCATTTAGTATCATTATTAATAGAACACCAACTATATGAAAATCTTTCTTATAACAACACAGTTTATGATTTTGCTAAAAAGAAGAAAAAAATAGTCTTTGAAATAAATTTATAATAATTATGACTCAGTTCATTACTTTATTATCCATCTCAACATTGCCAGCTCACTTAGGTGCCCAGGCACGAGCAAGGATGATTAAATTTAGTCATATTTGATATATTGCCAATTTTCAGTCATATAAATAACATAACTTTATACATGCTTTCCATTCTTGTGGTTACGAAGCTATTTTAGTCAAAGTAGGAAGATCACTTGGTTTGTAAGTATTAACTATTTCTACGTATTGCCTGGGGCTCTCCCACAAGCCGCTCTGGCCTTCACACTTCTCAGGAAGGGATGTGCTAGCTTCCTTAGCAAGGCTCACATAAAATAATAGATGTATATAGGCTATAATGAACTATATACGTTCAGGTATTATTTCAGACCTATTTCTAGGTTAACATTATGCCATACAGAACAGACAGCATATTATCATGGACATCTTTGGTTACATCAAAATTCATTTAGATTCAATATAACAGTAGGTGACTCTTGGTGGTACGGGTTATGGAAATATTAGAATAAACTCCTAACAGAGGTCTGTGAATCATTTGAATGAAAGGACACCCATCTTTCGTCATTTAAGTGTAGCTAAAATTATAAGCAAAATCCGAAGTTGGACTTCCTTTTTGCTTTAAAACTATTAGGGACTTCCCCAGGATAATAAAAATCCCCTCTAGTCTTATGCATACAGTTATTCAGTTAATAGCATTACTTTTCACCTCATTGGCTAAAGCTACAAGTCGTCTGTTCTTCTTCCCCTCCTCCTCACAGCTGATCAACCATGAATCCTGCAAATCCCCTGAACTACACATATCTAAAATCTGTTTTATTCACCCTGTTATCGTTGTGCAACATGCTACCATCGTTTCTTCCCTGCAATAGCCTCTCTGCCTCCAGCCTCACCATCCCCACTGTACATTCTCCCTACCTCTAGACCTTTCCATGACTTCATCTCACACTCAGGATGGAGCTCAAACTTCTCAACGTGGCAAGAAGGCCCCTTCCTACCTTTCCACGTCATCTCTCACTTTATTTCTCTGTGGTCCTCTTTGAAAAGCCACATGCCGTCTCTCATCCGTCACCTTAACAACTGGTATTCCCTTCGGGCAGAAGCTTAAGGAAGCCGTGTTTGTGAGAGAGAGAGAAAGAGAGAGAAGGGGATTTTACTTTTTTTTTTTTTTAAAGTTGATTTATTTTGATAGAGACAGCATGAGTCGGGAAGGGGCAGAGAGAAAGGGAAAGAGAGAGAGAATCTCAAGCTGGCACTGAACTGCCAGCACAGAGCCCAATGCAGGGCTCAATCCCACGAACTGTGAGATCATGACCTGAGGCAAAATCAAGAGTCAGATGCTTAACCAACTGAGCCACCCAGATGCCCTGAGATATTTTATTTTAATTTTTTAATGTTTATTTATTTTTGAGAGAGAGAGGGAGACCGAGCATGAGTGGGGGAGGGGCAGGTAGAGGAAGAGACAGAATCCGAAGAAGGCTCCAGGCTCTGAGCTGTCAGCACAGAGCCGTATGCAGGACCTGAACTCACGAACGGCAAGATCATGACCTGAGCAGAAGTCAGACACTTAACCAACTGAGCCACCCAGGTGCCCCATGGTGTTTTTAAATTGTTCTTACCCTTCCTTCTTTGTAGAATATCTTGGAGTTTCTTCATCCCGATATCTTTTTTTATTTATTGCTGGGATTTCTTACACTCCATTTCCTATGCTGCTTATTTACATGTGGCTAAAATAATAGAGCCAATGATATATTCTGTTTTATTTCCCTTTCTCTCTCTCCTTCCTTCCTTCCTCCTCCTGTTTCTGTTTGCTGCTAGCTGGCCAGTCACCACTTCCATCAGCCTGCTGTCTCCTTGTCATTCATCTTCCTCCACCAGCTGCTCAGGCTTCCTCAATGCCACATTCCCATGGTTGAACTGGGGAAATACAAATTACATGATTTACTGTATAACCATCCCTGCTGCGTACTTCTCTGCTAACTCTGTTAGTCCTCTGCTCCAGACACACCCAGTGCTCCCTGCTTATAAGGGCAGCCAATTACAGAGTGCTGCTGCCACTAATTACAACCTCATATGTCCCAGGGCCTCTGCTTATCATGCCCCCTCTCTGGCCAGCCCATAATCCACCCTCCCTCCACCCCTTGTCCACTCTGTCTTCTTTTCCTAAACTGCCAACACCTCAAAGCATTTGTGCATAGTAGGTGGACACAGAAAAGTGCTTCCAAACAAATTTGAGACATATTTCTCCTAGCCTGTATTTGAACATAATTGAATCTTCTCAGTTAGAGCTTCCATTCGCCCTCAAGGAGTTTTACAAAGTGCATTTGTATTTGTTGTTTATCTTAGAGGTGTTTGCTTTTTTAGCAATCTGTTCCACCTGTCTTCCCCAGCTCATGAAAATAACCTCCTTCCCCTTCCCCCACCTCCTCCCACCCCACCCTCAATCCTAGATTCATTGGTATACATCTGAAACTTTTTCAAGGGTGGGAATTAAGAACAGCTCAAAGACTAATCCTTGACCTTCAACAGACAACAGAAACTTTCACTATCTTAACTGACTCTCGAGAAATTGATCCCCAAATTCTGACCAGTTTAAAACAATTTTTGCTATTATTTTTTTTTTTTACTTTTTTGCATAGTAAGAGTATTTCAAAATAAACTAATACTTACTACCACCATCCTTCCAGGAAGAAAAGGCATTTTAACACAGGGAAAGGGGCACATAATCACTTGAAATCTCTTAGCAGTTCTTAAAATGAAGTCAGTGTAGCTTCAGAAACGTGATACCTTGTCCTTATCTTTCTTTTGTTAAGATTACCACTAGGGAAGGATTTCTGACTGAACCATCTAGGCCCCTAAACAATTCCGTCATTCATTCATTCATTCATTCATTCAATTCATTCATTCTTTCACTCACAAACATCTGCTATGTGGTGTGAAGTTGAGTTCCTGAACTCATAATTCTTTCAGCAAATGTTTCTGAGCACCTGCTATGCTACATTCTAGAAATGGGGACAAAAAGCTATCTTCGTTCTCAAAGCATTCATAGTCCAAGTAGAAAAACAAATAAGAGTGAGAGGGTTTCAACTTAGGGCCTACATATTATGTCTACACTTCATAGGTCTTTGAAACACTTTAATTTGGTATGTGTGTACCAATTTGATGTTTGTGTGATTGGCTTATGTTTAGCTCTGCATTAGACTGTTAGCTCCTTGAGGACTGGGACCAGGTCCGTTTTTGCTCACTGCTGTCTTTCTAGCACTTAATGGGCATTGTTGAGTGAACAAACTAATAAATGTTAGTGTGATGAATCTGACATTATCTTTAGGATCAAGTCCAAATTCTTTACCAGGGCACCTTACTGCTTCCACAACCTACTTTTTCAGCAAAGTCCCACAACTCCCTTCTCATTTTATGATCTGGCCCATATGGGTAGTTCTCCATTTCCTAAACAAGCCTTAGGATAAGTGTGGCTCACAATGCTTTCCTCCCGTGGGACATGTCCCATCTTAGATCCTGCCACCTCTCCCTTCATTGCTCGTTGACTTCTTTCCCATCCTTCTTTAAATTCTCAACTCAAATCCCATTTCCTCTGTGGGTTCAGGTTCCTGGAGATGGAGATGCTGAGAGGAAGGGATGGAGAGATTATCAGGAGGTGCTGTTAAGATTAGCACCTGTGAGGGGCACCTGGGTGGCTCAGTTGGTTGGGCGGCCAACTTCCACTTAGGTCATGATCACTCGGTTCGTGAGTTCCAGTCCCATGTCAGGCTTTGCACCGGTAGTGCGGAGCCTGCTTCAGAGTCTCTGTTTCTCTGGCTCTCTGCCCCACCCCCACTCTCAAAAATAATTAATACTTAAAAATTAAATTATTAAAAAAAAAGATTAGCACCTATGTAATGGATGGAAAGGAAGCAGACTGGGCAAAGGAGAGGTTGGGCTGCAATGAAATTTCAACAAAGACCACAGTCAACACCAGGAGTTCTGAAGATGAGGTGGCCTCTCATTGGAGTAAGAAGTGGGGCCTTTAAATTCCTGCATCAGCCAGTCACTGGATGCAGACAGCCTCTGGAAAGGGGTGTGGGCTTGGGTGAGAAGACCAACAACCTTCTCGGCAGTTAGAGAAATCAATGCTTCCATCCTTCAGGGGGCGTGTGGGCACAGCACACAGCATTCACTATCCTGATTTTCTCAAGGTTTTAGCACCCATCAAAATCACCCAGAGGGCTGGTACAACACGATTATTTGGCCCCAGTCCTTGAGCAAAAGCTAAATCAAAAGATCTACTAAACCAAAAGATTTAAAATTTGTATTCTAGAAGTTTCCAGGTGATGATGATGTCACTGAGCTGCAGACCACATTTTGAGGACCACTACACAACACACTGTAACTACATAATGCCCAGAAATGTAATTTCTGACCATTAATATTGCTCTTATCACTTGCTGCTTTATGCGATGTAATTCATGTGTGTCATATTTTTCTGAGTCTCCTCCTCCTGAGAATGCAAAGCTCTATAGGCCATGTGACAGTTTATGTTTGTTACGGACTGAATATTTGTGTCCTCTCAGAATTCACACATCAAAGCCTAACCCCCAATGTGATGATATTACCCTCTTTGGGAGGGGTGGGGCCTTCATGATGGGATTCGTGTCCTTATAAGAGGAAGAGATACCTAGGTCTATCTATCAGTGCCTCTCTGTCTCTCTCTTTCTTCACGAGCACACACCAAGAAAAGACAACGTGAACACATGGGCAGAAGACAGCTATCTATAAGCCAGGGAAAGAGCCTCACCAGACACTGTAACAGCCAAGTCCTTGATCTTGGACTCTTTAGACTCCAGAACTTCAGGAAATAAATATCTGTCACTTAAGCCATCCAGTCTGTGGCATATTGTCATAGCAGCCCAAGTCAACTAAGGCAATATTCTTCCTGAAAGTACATGGAAAGCCATTAGCTGAGGTGGAGCAGAATGGGGACATGATCACATTTATTTCTAAAAGAAATGGAGAAAGTGGGGAGAGCTGACTTGAATTGAAGTGGAAATGTTTGTCAGAGAGGATCCAGGGACACTAATTAGGAGATCGTATCTAGGAGTTCAAGAGAAACACGCAGCTTAGACTACTGAAGGTGGAGAAAAACAGACTGAAAGGTATACGTCGGAGGCAGTAGTGACAAGCCTTGCAGATGAACTCGATGTGGGAGATGAAAGGGAGAGGTCAAGAACGACACTGCAATTTCCGGCTTATGCAACCTGCATGTACTGAGAACAGCATTTCCTGAACTCTGTGAGGGAAATCAGCTTACGGGCCCAAAGGGCCTCAGCTACGGGGCTTTCACAAACTTGGGGGGCTTATTTCTAAAGTTGCACATGATTTAAAAAAAAATAACGTATTAACTTACTTCATTTTTCTTCTTCTTCACCAGAAACCTGATTTTTCCACATAATATTCCCAGTGTTAGGAGATGTACATGAGGTAGCTTTTGTCTTCAGGAATGCTTCTTTGCATATTTGACCATCAAAAACAGGTTTAAAGTCTCACAAGAGAGAACATCATGTTCTGAACTAGCTGTACCCAAAAAAAGGGACAAAGAGCATCACGTGGGCTGGCATTATTGCCAGAAAGCATCAGCATCTTGCCAAATTTGTTCTCCCATCTCAGATGCAAGCTCTGGCCAGTGTGATGACAGGAGGAGCAGGAGAACAATAGGAAGGAAGACACAGAGCAGAATGTGATCAGTGTAGGCATCGGGATGCAGTTCAAGCAAACCTCCCACCCTGAAGCGGAGGTGCTTAGAATAACGATACATTTGGGAGACCAAGGGCATTCTGGTTTTTCAAAAGGAATGGTTTTTTTCCCCCTTTAAATCAGTTTTTATTATTTTTCCTTTTAAAACAGTTTGTATTATTGTTATTGTTTTTATAGAGTATATCTTTAAATGGTTTTAATATTCAATATTTTAAAGTTTAATATTTTGTGGAGTATATTTTAACACAACAAAGCGGTAGAAAATAAGTGTGCTTTCAGTGTTTGTTTCAAAAACATAGGTAACGTTCTGTAGTATCTTTTAAATCTAGGCTTATATTCCTCTTTATGTTTTTTTTCCCCATTGAGATACAACTGACATGTAACACTGTGTAAGGTGAAGGTGTACAACTGTGTTAATTTGAAATATGTTTGTAATATGTTATATATATTGCAGTATGATCAACACCCTAGTGTTACCTAACACCTCCATCAAGTCACAAGATTGCCACTTCCTTTTTGTAGTGAGAACATTTAAGATCTAGTCTCTTAGCAACTTTGAAGTATATAATACAGTATTCTTGACTATAACCACAATGCTGTGCATTAGGTCTCCAGAACTTATCTTTTAACCCTAAGCTTTAATCTGTAAGTTTTAGCTATAAACAAATAGATAGCTTTTCTCTTTTTCTATTAAGATACCAGATAAAAGTAGGAATTTAAAGTTCAAAAAATCAGAAGACTTATAAGGCTACAAATTAAGGGGGATTTTTTTAGAAACTGTTATTTAAAATAGTTTTAGATATAACAACCATTCCTTAAACATTCATTCCTGGGCAGGGATCAAAGGGATTCACTGACAACTTTTTCCCTTTAAAAGGACTCTATTTCTTGGAGCGCCAGGGTGGCTCAGTCACTTAGGCATCTGACTTCGGCTCAGGTCATGATCTTGCGGTTCCTGGATTTGAGCTCCGGAGTTGGGCCCTGTGCTGACAGTTCAGAGCCTCTCGCCTACTTCAGATTCTGTGTCTCCCTCTCTCTCTGCTCCTCCCCTGCTTGCTCTCTCTCTCTCTCTCTCTCTCTCTCTCTCTCAAAAATAAACATTAAAAAAAATTTTTTTAAAGAACTCTATTTTTTTACCAATACACCTATTGTGTATTTGGTATTTCTTTACCATTATGTTTATGGCTGGTTAGGCACGTGGTCCACGTCCCCCACCATTGCCACAAGACATCAAGGGTGATGACAAAAGCTATTCACACTTCTTCTTTTAACTGAGAAGAGATTTGGGTGGACTTCTCCAACTGCAGTTTTAGCTTATTCGTTTATAAATAGTGCCACTCTGAGGACGCAGAAGGCAATAAGTAATTATTTTCTACCACAAAGCCAACTTGGCTGAGTATTGCAGACATTCTGGGACCTAACAGTTCCAAGCTCCAAGTTTATACTGCAAATCCCACAGGTCCCCACAAAGAAAGCACGTGCCAAAGGTAACCCAAAGGCCACACACCATTAAGAAGCTGCTAGCAGGTTGACCTTAGGTCCTCACTTCTCACACATGTCAAAAGCTTAGCTTTTAGCCAACATTTTGGGAGCACACCAACACATCAGCTATTGTTTAGGGGCTCCCAGACTACAGTAAGCATTCTGTTGTGTTTTTGTTTTGTTTAAAGATTTTATTAAGTAATCTCTACACCAACGAACATGGGCTCAAACTTAACAACCCTGAGATCCAGAGTCACAGGCTCTACCGACTGTGTCAGCCAGGCACCTCACTGTTGGTGTTTTTTAAAGCTACTATAAAGCGAAAGCTACTTCCTAGATTTATGAGGCTGGTTTCACCTTTGTTTTCACTTTACCAAGAAAACCCCGTCACGGACTTCCAGAGTGGAAGGTTCCTCAAACCACGTGAAATGAGAGGTCTACAATAGGTCTCTGTGAAGGGAGGTGCATACAGTTGTTTCTGTCTTAACCCTCTTCCCAACTGGTTTCATGTCATTCTGGAAGAGTCAAAAATAGAGCCTAAAGCAAAAGCAGCATCCATCAACGTTTCAGCAACAGGGCCATCCAGATGGCCACACTAGTGACTTCCCGGAGTCTCCAAGTAACATTTTCCTGACAACTGTCCTCTCCTGTCCCCTACAGGAGAGCTCCAGCAGTTGAAGCTCTCGTTACACAGAGAATGCAACTCCACCTTCTAAGGGGTAAGAGGCTCAGGGGGTGAGAATGGGGACTTGCAAAAGTATCTAATCCGGGGCCACACTGTAGCCCTAGTCACTAAGTCTTCCTAAGAGAGAACTTGGAAAAGTGCATTTTTTACAATCTCCCCCAGGAACTTCTACCAACCACAACAAGCCAGGTGAGGCAGGGACCCACTCTGAGGACATGAGATGGAGGATGAGGCTGGAGAGATTAGATAACATGTAAGATTCCTGCCCTTCAGACTGTGATTTTTTAATTTTTCAGAGACACGTGAGGTCAGACACATTCCCCGACGAGCCTTACCTAGGTAAAGTCAGAATTATTAACTCAGCAAGGGGCTCCAGATCACCAAACCACGAGGAGAAAGATGACAGGGTAAGTAGAAGCAGTTAAGAGGTCACCGTGGAGTATGGGCAGCAGTGGAGAGTGGAAGCAATTTACTCGTGAAAACGGATTTCATTAACAGTGAGTCACTTTTTGCAGACCAGAGTCATTTCCAACCAAGATTGAATCGATTAGCGTGCCCGGGGGTTGTATTTCAGCAACAACCAGGAATGCTCTAGTGGTGAGGCCAGATGAAGACCTCAGTTTGATTTCATTCATCTCTCCTGACAACAGATAAATTTTCCTGATGCTGAGCTACCTGGGTTGTTTTGATTCATTTTAATATTAAAAAAAAAAACAAACAAACAAAAAAAAAAAACATCGAAAAGCTGCAGATTCACAGTGTGTGGAATTATAAATTGGTTTAGCCTTTTTGGAAAGCTGTCAATCCATATCCATCACAACTTAAAATAACCATGTGCTTTGTTACAGGATTTAGACTCCCAGGAATTTATCCTGCAGAAATGTCTGCAAAACTGGTAAAGATACACGTAAGTACAAATAGGTTTACTGAAAGATTTTTAAACATTAAAAAACTGAAAATTTTCATCAGTAGTGGAATGCTTAAATAAATTAAATTAATTCAGGTATTTTAAAAAGGGCTAGACCTATATAGTACTTTCCTGAGATGTACAAAATACATTAAATGAATAGTGTTTATGATTCCATTTTTTAATTTTATTTTTTAAAAAATTTTAAGTTTATTTATTTATTTTGAGAGAGAGAGAGAGAAAGTATGAGTCAGGTAGGAGTAGAGAGAGAGGGAGACTGAGAGAGAGAGAGAGAGAGAGAGGGAGATTTCCAAGCAGGCTTCTCACTGTCAGTGCAGAGCCTGACATGGGGCTGGAACTCACGAACTGTGAGGTGATGACCTGAGCTGAAGTTGGACTCTCAACCGACTAAGCTACCCAGGTGCCCCAGTATGATTCCATTTTTTAATAAGAACCAAATATAAGTGTGTTATAAGTGCTATAAAGTGTATATAAGTGTTATAAATAACACTGTGTCTGATTTCAGTGTGTGTGTGTGTGTGTGTGTGTGTGTATAGTCTATGTTCAATATATATCAATATATATATGTCTGTCTGTAAATGCAAAGAAAAAAAGCCTGGAAAGATAGGACAGTAACTGTCGATAATAGATAGCTGCTGGCACAGGTTTGGAAGAAGACTAGAACTCACAGGATGAAGGGTTTTTAAGAATACTGTGAGGGCCACATGGGTGGCTCAGTCGGATGGGTGACCGACTTCGGCTCAGGTCATGATCTCCTGGTTTGTGAGTTCCAGCCCCGCGTCAGGCTCTGTGCTGGCAGCTTGCAGCCTGGATCCTGCTTCGGATTCTGTGTCTCCGACTCTCTCTGCCCCTCCCCTGTTCACACTTCCTCTCTCTCTCTCTCATAAATAAATAAACATTAAAAAAAATTAAAAAAAAGAATACTTTGAGTATATATTAGAGTTTCTAGCTTACCTTATGCATTTTGCTGTTCATATATTAAAAAATAATAGTAAGAGTTTTCTACTGAAACTTGATGGATAGTTACTAATATAATTGTTAATAAAGGCATAGGAATTTGGAAATAATCAGAGTAAAAAGATGAGAGATGATTCCAAAGCCTCTCCGCCCTTCTGCAGAAAGGAGACGTGTGTAATGAAAACATCCCTTCTCCCATCCTCACATTCCCTATCCCCCTCTCCTCTTTAAAAAGCTAGAGATTGGGACGCCAAGCTGGCACAGTCAGTAGAGTGTGCAACTCTTGATCTCGGGGTTTTAAGTTTGATCCGCATGTTGTGTGTAGAGATTACTTAAGCTCAATAAATAAAATCTTAAAAAAATTTTTTTTAGATAAAAAGGTAGAGACTGGAATGAACAAACACTTCAGAACAATTTTTTTCTATGGAAAAGAAGTTTGTGTTCCTCTTTTTTTATCCCCTCTCCCTCGCCTTCCTGAATCTAGAGCACCCCTAAATAAAAGTTTCTCCCACTCCAGAGAGGATTTGTACAAAAACAGCAAAAACCACAAACGATCTGGCCACTAGAGGGGGAACATTACATATAAAACCATTGTAAGTTGCCACTTCACATAAAAACGTTCCCACAGATGGAGTTACAAGTGCTAGCTCCAAAAGAGGTTGTCCAAAGCTCACAGCCACAAGCAACAATCCATGTGATTCAGCCTCTGGCTTGCCTAATATGTCCTGAAGCAAAAGGTTTTGTTAATAAATAAAAAAAATTACACATGTGAGTGTGGTTCCCCACATAGCGAGGTTTTTTCTCTTCCCCCCAGAAGTGAGTATTTACAAATGTTCTGGAACAGAGGCAAACGCTGAGTTGGAAGCTGTCCTGAAAATGCATCCAGTTTTTAGCCCAGCAGCACACTTCGCAAAGAGTGAGAAACTTTAGCCTCGTTTCTCAAGGACCAGGGGATTTCATCTTATCAAGGAAGTCCTCTCTGGCTTTTTCACAGTGCTATTTAACAAGCCTGGTCCAGGACACTTTTCTCAGCAGTCTTTATCAGCTGGATTCTTTTCATGGATTTGAGCCTTGGGACAAATGAGCTGATAATGCACCTTCTGATCATTATTTCCAGAGGATCAGTGTTTCCCATACACCCAAGCCTTCTCCCAGCCCCGCCAAAAATCCCCTTCTTTATGGCTACATAATCATTTTATAAAAAGAAGGGGGGGCACATTTGAGGGTGGGGGAAGATGTGATGAAAACATGCCTTTTGGAAACATGTAGCCTTAACCTTTGGCATCTCATTACCAGATGGAGAATAATTATTGCATCGACCTTCAAAGCTGGAACGGACGTAAAGCAGGTCAAAGGTTTAGATGTAGATAACGCCATTCTATTTTAAACCTTCCTGCCTCCAAGTCTACCTTTTCTAAAAGTACTTGCACTTCATTTTCAAAATCAGAAAAACAAACAGGTTTAGTAACTTGCCCAAAGTCACATACTAGCAAGTGGTAGGATAAGAATTCAAAGCCAGACAGTCTGGCTCCAGCGTCCATGTCCTTAACCACTAAACCATTTCGGCTTCTTGCTGTTTGCCTTTTTTTTTTTTTTTTTTTACCTTGAGGCCCCCTCCTGCCCCATTATTCTCTCCTCTCCTCTCCACCCCTCCCCATGCCAAACTCATGATCAAACCATGGGTTTAATGGTACACTGGAGAGAACAGAAGTCTCAAAAATGGTACGAGTTGCTGCTTCTGCCTCATTCGGCTCAGTCGCTTGGGCACCTTGCAAATACTGTGAGTCCTAGTTTCTTTAAGCACACATCGGAAATGCTACCCAAAAATAACTGGTTCTTCCCAAGATTGCCTGCAGATTAAATTAGATCAGAAAGCGCCCAGCACAGTGCCCAACTAAGGGGTGCCGAAAATTGTTGGCTGGAAGACAAACTGGCCAAGAAAAGAGGCCGAACAATCACAATTTATGGCAAAATGAAGACAAAATCCACCAGGAGCAAGAGCTGATTCATGAGAGTAAAACTATAATCTCTCCCACTAGCTTTATAACATAACCACCATCTGAGGAGGCAGACGTGGGTGACACACAGGGTCCCACCATCATGTCACCTTGGGCAAAGGCTGCAGCAGTGGGGGCAGGGGGCTGGAATCTTACACTACATGTACCTAAACTTGTGAGGCACTGTTGGGGAGTTCTATGTCAAGGTGATTCCAAGTACAGGACAGTCCACAAAGAATGGTCTTTCAGAGGACCTGGTCCGTGTCACCTCTGCATGTGATAGATCTCCCCAAATGAACGGGAGTGCTTCTTAACAGTTAATTTTACTTTCTCTTGTGGTCATTTAACCTCAATTCTTCATGACTGTTTTCAAAAGAGATGGAGAAGAGCTGATCACTATTCCCCAAACAAATTCTGACACCATCAAGACCTTGCTTTTCTCCTCGATCAGCAGCTCCCAAACTTTTAGCTCCCAGGAACCTTTCACATGCCTACAAATCACTGAAGACTCCAAAGAGGAGCTTTTGTAATTGGGTTAAATCCAGAGACATTTAGCATATTAAAAATTAAGACTAGGGCATTTTTACTTCTTTTTCTAACGTTTATGTTTGAAAGAGAAAGCACGTGAGCAGAGGAGGGGCAGAGAGAGAGAGAGAGAAGGAGAGAGAAGCAGACTCTACAGTGTTGGTGCAAAGTCTGACGGTGGGGGGGATGGGGGGGAGGGGGAAGGGGGAGGGCTTAAACCCATGGACTGTGAGATCATGGCCTGAGCCCAAGTCAGATGCTCAACCGACTGAGCCACCCAGGAGCCCCAAGACTAGGACATTTTTAAACTTAAAAATATATAAATGTATATTCTATGTAGTCTATGCAAAATCTCACCATACACTCGTGAAATAATGAGAATAAAAAAGGTAAATAAAATCTTAATATTATTATGAGAATAGTTTTGACTCAACCTCCTGCACGGGAGTCAGAGATCTCCAGGGGTCCACAGACCACATTTGGAGAACTGCCCACTACACTTATCCCCATGAGTGCTGTCTGCCCAGCCCTCATCTATTCTCTTTTGGACATCACATTGATTTTTATTTTTATTTTTAATTTCTTTAATGTTACTTTATTTAATTTTGAGAGAGAGAGAGAGAGAGAGAGTGGGAGAGTGGCAAAGAGAGGGAGAGAGAATCTTAGGCAGGCTCTGTGCTGTCAGCATAGAGCCCTATGCAGGGCTTGATCCCACAAACTGAGAGATCATGACCTGAGCTGAAATCAAGAGCCAGAGGCTCAACCAACTGAGCCACCCAGGCACCCCTGATTTTTAAATCTAGTGAAGTCAGAATCTAGATCCTGGACCAATAATTTCAAAGAAGGATTAAATGAGAAAGAAGTTCAATGACTAAGCAGAATTTCCTAAACAACCACTATCTAAACTGAAATGCAAATTGTTTTCTATAGCATCAAACACACCACAGAAAATGGTAACAGGCTGATCAATATATTGCAGGTCAACTACCCTCCCTCTGTTTTCCTTTTAATTTTTGTTAAGAATAAGTACGATAATTATGATATCCAAGAATGATACTTTCATTGGTATTAAACACAGCAGAGGTTCTTTACTTGTTGAGTTTTTTCAATTATACATTATACAATATATGTCACAATAACCAGATGTCCTTTAATGAGAACTTTATGAGACTGATGGAGCATGTAGGATCAGGATATTTTCAAGTTCAAGTATTAACAGAAATTTGGGGATCAATCATGTGGGCTCTTTTTTTTTTTTTTAATTTTTGAGACGGAGGTCAATTTCATGCTTTTATATTCAGCCTCTTTACTCTTTCTTTACTCTTTCTTACTTCTGGTCGGTTATGCTCTCTGTTCTGGTGTCTGGGCGGCTCAGTTGGTCAAGCATCTGACTTTGGCTCAGGTGATGATCTCACAGTTTGCGAGCTCCAGCCCCTCATCGGGCTCTGTGCTGACAGCTCAGAGCTAGGAGCCTGCTTCGGATTGTGTCTACCTCTCTCTCTTCCCCTCCCACTCTCAGGCTCTCTCTTTCTCAAAAAGGTAAACATTAAAAAAAATTAAACAAAGATGATGCTCTCTGTTCTACAGCTGTCACCCAGAACCATCTGGTAGTACCTTCTTGCTCCTCCACTTTTAATGATCGCATCGATAATCAGAACAAGAACCTAGCAAACACTTGCTAGGTACTTTATTTTTGCCTTACTCCATATAGTTCCACAACCCTAAGACGTAGATCCCTTATCATCCACATTTTACTTGAGAGCACACTACTTGCCTATAGGTGGCACATGGTTAAGTATCTGGTGGGGTAATCCCAATCTTATTACAATGTTCTCTTCCTGTGACACTAAACTGCCTTTTAAAGACAGTAACTGAAAAGATTAAAGGGATCTCTCCTTCCATGTCACTCAGAAGTAAATAAATAAAATTTTATTTGAGTGTCTGGAGCACAGAAAAAGTGTGCCTTCAAAGAAACCAACCACAAAGGGCCTTTTTCCTCATTAGCACCAAACTAAAGGCAGGTAAACCTTTTATCAGCGCCACCTGACAAGGCACAGCTTATCTCTTTTCCTGATAGTTAGCTGGTTTCACTTTCCGCCCGTGTGTGATTCAGAGCTTTTAACATTACTCTGTTGAGGTGCCAAATGGACATGTTGGAAAGGAGTTGCTCTGATCAGTCTTCCATTCCCTCAGCAAAGAAAACAGGAGTTTGTCAAACATGGCCCAGACCGGGAGGTGGGAGAGCAATCCTATCTGACCTTCAATTATTCTGAAACGGAATCGCCTTCTTGCCTGACAACTGTGACTAATTCCAAAGGCCCAACCAGGCTTCTCATAATGATGACTTTGGGGTCAATTACCATTTGGGGGCAGATTAGAATCTGAAGCTGAAACATTCCACCCCTTAGTGCTAATCCCCTGAACTTTCCAATCCTAAATAGGGCAAGTTTCAGAAAAAAGCATTTTTCACTTTATAGCCTACCTAACTGAATATTAGCTGTAATGATTTTGCTTAATCGAAAATTAAACTCCTGCTCTAATGGTCTAAACGTAAGAGTCAGAGGAAGGAAGGAGGTCTGGTCAGCCGCCAAAGCTCCACATGAGGCTCTAGGGTTAATAATTTCCATGGTGTTTTAAGCATTTGAAACAACAAAGGCCAGCTTTCACTAATAGCACAACGGGTTCCAGCAAATCTATAAATACAAGGCCTGCTCTAGGGTAGTTTCTGTTATAGAGAATTAAGTTTCAATAAATGAAATGAAAACCTAAGTCAGGAAAGTGACATTTCTGCTGTTCTTGGAGAGGAATGAGTGCTAACGCTGGTGGGAAAGGACAGGTCAGGGGCGCCGCGGAGCCTGCCTGTGTCTGCGAAGTGGTTTCAGGTGGGATGCGCTGGGGATGGAGGAGGTGTCTCATAGGCCTTTCTAGGTACCATGTCCTTGGGCCCCAGCCACTGCCCTTTCTCACACTTTTCCAATAGGTACCTATCAGTATTTTTCAGATAAAAATACATGAGATTTTCTGTTCCATGAAATGAATCAAATTTTAATAATCCAGGTTGAAAAGTGGCACCCCCACAGGCCAAATCTGGCTACAGAAACAATTTATTAAGTCTTCGCAGTGTTTTTTTTTTTTTTCCATCTGAATTGGCTGCCAACATAACTCAAAAAAAAACTTCACATGAAAATGCAGGTATCCAGCTACTCTGGGAAACTAGACAAATTGAGCAACTCCGGACTCGTATTTCTTTTTTCTTTCTATTTTTTTTTCTTTTTGTTTGTTTATTTTGAGAGAGAGAAAGAGAGGGAGAGAAAAGGAGAGAGAGGCAGAGGGGAGACACAGAATCCCAAGCAGGTTCTGGACTGTCAGTGCAGAGCCTGTTGCGGGGCTCAATCTCATGGGAACTGTGAGACCATGAACAGAGCCAAGGATGCTTCACTGCCTGGGCCACCCAGGCACCTCTGGGGACTTGTGTTTCTGATATAGCAGCCCCTTTCGAAAGGGCATCACTCATATGCAGCCTGTATCTTGCCTGGCCCCATTCCCACAAGGGCCCCACTCTGTACCTCTGGTTTTCCTCCTAATAGCCAGTCTGTGGGTTAACTCCCTTATGAGAAACATTGCCAATGGTAATGTAAGTATTTGTTGGAAGGAAGGAGAGAGGAAGAAATGCATGCAAAATATCATGTAAAAAAAATAAATAAATCCCTTGAGGTGCCTGGGTGGCTCAGCTGGTTAAGTGTCTGACTTTGGGTCACGTCATGATCTCACAGGCTGTGGGTTCGAGCCTTGCATCGGGCTCTGTGCTGACAGCTGAGAGCCTGGAGCCTCCTTTGGATTCTGTGTCTCGCTCTCTCTCTCTGCCTTTCTCCAGCTTGTGCTCTCTGTCAATAATAAATAAATAAACTTTAAAAAGTTAAAATACAGAAATCTCACACCAGTCTTTTTTATGAACTTCCTTAAGTCTCAGAAGAAAAAACACCATAAGTCCATGCATGTTTCAAAAAAGTCCTTTCACTGTCAGCTATGGATTTTACCACATGCAATAATTCTATCAGCTTGAAAACAAGATCTATTCCAATCTAATCTGAAAAGGTGAGGACTAGAATTCTGAGATTCTCACAGATCACAGGCCCATTTCCCTTATTATACGTCAAAAACAGAATTCTTGGTAAAGAAAATTTGGGGGAAAAAGAATTTACCAATACAGTAGTTGGGAGCCACTACCACACCTCAAATCAGTGCTTACTAAAATAAACAGCACCTTCTATTTCTTCAATATCGCAGTGACAACAGAAAATCTTTGTACAAAAAAAAAAAAAAAAGGCAGCAGGAGATAGGAGAGGAAGAAGGGTGCCTGGTTGGCTCAGTCAGTTAATCGTCTGACTCTTGATTTTGGCTCAGGTCATGATCTCAGTTTGTGAATTCAAGCCCACCATCCGGCTCTGTGCAGACAGCATGGAGCATCCTTGGGATTCTCTCCCCCTCCCCTCTCTGTCCCTCCCTGCTCCCACTCTATCTCAAAAATAAATAAACATTTAAAAAAAAAAAAGGAAGAAACTGTCTAAACTGATGCAATCAATATTCCATTTTAAGCTGAACCACACAAAATCTGAGGCATCCATGAAATGTGATATTTTCCAAGAGGGAAATGTCACTCTTGATCACCATCACCTCCACTTTCCATCCCCTCTGCCGCTTCCAACCATGTTTACAAGGCTTGAAAAAAGAAGATACAACTTACCTCCCACTCGTCTTATCAGGTACAGCCCTGAAAATAAATTAAGATTGTCCAGGAATGAGGACCAAAGCAGACTGAGAGCAAATCTCAAATTCCCTCCATCCTTCAATGGGGCAAGGAATAAGAGTTATCAGCACAGACCTAACATAAGAGCTCTTTAAAAACAAACAAACAAAACACAGATTTTCATTACTGGTACCAGCACATCAACCAAATAGTCTTCACTGCTACACTAAGTATTTCCTTAATGCAGAATAAATGACCAGTAAAGAGACAATGAAGGACAGTAGAATGTAGAAGTCACATTGGGCCACAAGCCATCTGAAGTGTGCCTTGTGACAATCAGGGTAAACTTTCTTGTAGGTTAAGAGAAAACCTTGACCATATGAAACTTGCAGAAAATGCAAATTAAAAATTTCATGAAGTGCAAGTAGTGGTTTATTTAGTGGCTTCAAGAATTGTGCCTTCTGCCACTTAATTAAGCTCTCTGAAAAGCTGAGGGTGCAGAGAAAGATGTTACAAAGACAACGCCCATACCCCTTAAGCAATGAGTGATCAAGAAGTGTACACTCCAATTAGATTTTGACTTTTGAACTGGTCTCTTTTAAAAGCAAGTGTCTTGGGGCCCCTGGTTGACTCAGTCAGTTATGCATCTGACCCCCCCCTTTTTTTTAATGTTTATTTATTTTAAGAGAGAAAGAGAGCGTGAGCACATGTGAGCGGGGAAGGGGCAGAAAGAAGGAGAGAGAGAATCCCAAGGAGTCTCCGAGCTAGCAGTGCAGAGCCCGATGTGGTGCTTGATCCCACAACCATGAGATAGTGGGCTGAACCAAAATCAAGAGTCAGACGTTTAACCGACTGAGCCACTCAGGTGCCCCAAGCATCCAACTCTTGATTTCGGCTCAGATAGAACCCCACATCAAGCTCTGCGATGACAGCACAGAGCCTGCTTTGGATTCTCTCTCTCTCCCTCTCTCTCTCTGCCCCTCCCCAGCTCACCTGCACTCACACTTGCACTCACTGTCTCAAAATAAATAAAATGAACATTTTTTAAAAAAGCAAATGTCTTCCAGAACTTTTATCTTGGAGAACGAAGAAGGAACCCCAGGGCATATACCTGCAAAGGGCTGACAGGCTGTGATGCTGGCTACAAATGCCACTGGAAATTTAATGGAGCTACTGTGTTTCATAGGATAGTTACTATTTTTGCTAATGTTCTAGTTTCAAAGTTCTTTAAGTTTTGAGTGGTCTGCCCTAGCCATATTTTCCCTTTATGTCCCCTGTTTTTTGCATGCAATTTTGCAGAAGGAGAGGGTTTTTCAGGAACACATGTATGGCATTAAAGCTGAGTTATTCTATTGCTGTCTTGTTGGTCTGTTCACATGTCAGAAAGCAAATGTATGAAGTGGTCACGGCTGTCTGTAGCTTGGTGCACTTGTTGGTTAATAACCTAAAAATGTGTTCTTAAATGAAAGGCTTGTTAGGATTTAATTTTAAATGCTTCTTAATATTATGCTGCTGCTAAAAATGTAATTGTGAAGACTAAACCAAAACACACCCAAAAATATTTATGCTATATAACATTCATTAACAATCCAAATATACACACTAAAAACATAACCGTGTTAAAAAAAATTCAAGCAGGTGGGAGGTAACAAGTAAAAACAAAAACTGTACTTGAGTAGCAGTGATTTTAAGAATAAAATACCTTATTTTTAAATTAGCTTTTTCAACTAAGCAAATGCATTTTTTGTTTGTTTTGCCTAGAATTCATCATCAGTTGGTAAAACTTTGCAGAGAAACATTCTGTAACTATAAACTGATAGATTAACACATATAGCTGAATACCGCAGCAACATGACTGTTTTTTAAGACAAGTATTTTACTGTTAGGAGGCTATGCACGAAAGTAGCAATCAAGTGTTGGTGGAATACTTATGACTATTACCTGACCTAATTTTTGAACAACCAACATAAAGATGAGCCATTTCTTTCAAATGATGTATCTTTCAGGGCCTTAAAGGACTGGGGAATCAGGAAGGGATCTTGGTAAAGGGACGTCTGGTTGAGAGCCAATGCTTTAGAACAAGGCACTCTCCCGACAAGCAAAGCTGTCGGGTTTTACGGGACCACCAACAGAGGTCATGGCCCTGCCTCTGTCCCATCCACTGAGGCACAAAGAAGCAAGGTTATATTAAGGTTCCTGGCCAAATAGCCTTGCTTTCTGGAATAAAAATTCCTGCAAACTGCTCACACATCAAAGTTGTCAAGTAGCTAATGGACATGAAAGCTTTATACCAAACAAAACACATCCATGTCACAAAGAAATTTCTTTAAAAGAAAACACAATGGAGAGAAACAAAAGGAGAGCGAAGCCTGCTTTAGCAGATACCAGTTTATTCGACATAGTGCATGATTCAGAGCATCTGATATTCCAAAGCCAACAAGATGTCCTAATTCCCTGTTATAAAATACCGAATACCCTGACTAGGGTTAATCTGAGGTTCTCATTTCTCTTCTCCTCCATCTAGAATTAAATGTTTCTTCGTGTAGTACACATTTCACATTCACCGAAGGCTTTGGGGAGAGGGGGGAAATAGGGCTTATAACCACCCCCCTGAACCAAAGGCACTTAATGTTAAAAGATAAAGCACAGTAGAGTCACCCCACAGACATTCCTGCATGTTCAGATTGCTGAACTTGAGCGCCCCACTAGGGGCGCACGTGGGATTCCTCCTAACAATGTAAAAGACACTGATTTCCTTGAAAACACAAAGTGCAGTATGAATATAAAGACTCATCGCCACCACCTTTTCCACCGCCGCATCCTCTTCTCAAAATAATATGTAAGAGAACTCTTATTTTACATGATTAGTATCACCCAAGGTTCACACATGGAAAAAAATAGCTAAAAAATAATCTGTCATAAACTCTTACTATGAAATCACAATAGAATCTAATATACGCATAGAATTTGTCGGAGAAGGCCTCAGAGATCACGCTGTGCATGCCCCCACTCGATAGACGAGGTCATTGAGGCTCCGGAAGGTCAAATGTGGGACCTGAGGTCTAGCCCTGGTGGTAGAGGCTGGGAAGAACCCACGCCTTCCGAAGTTTAGCGCAGGGTCTCGCCCACCCCCCTCCTCTGTCCAAGACTCTCCAAACCAGAGCACAGCGATGATCTCCGGAAGCGCGCCACGCCATAAAGCACGTACGCTGACGCAGGTCACCGGTTTGGTCCCGCAAGGCGGTTCCTTTGGCCACCGGGCCGGCATGTAACCCACCTCAGAGTGGGAATTCTTCACTCGAGGTTGTTCAGCATTCTGAGGAAAGCCTACGGCAGGGCAGACACGACTTCTCGGACTTGGGAAGGCTCTTCTTGGCTCTTAGCCCGTGGTGGGCTGACGGTCAGCTGCACAGCGGAAGCCCAGGTTGGAAGCAGAGCTGTCGGGGGTGTTCTGGCTTCGGGCGGCACAGCGGTACCGATAGCAGTAGGACTGCGCAGAAACGAAAAGAAAGGGAAGTATTCTCAGTCTCTTGGGTAAAGGCTCTAAACTGTCAGATCCATGTTGTACCCGAGCACCAGCTACTGGGAAGTCCTGCCTACCTGGAGACGGTGCTCCCGCCTCCACCCCAAACGCTCCCTCAGGCATACTTAACATGTATGTTTTGAAAACAGCAGCACATCCAGAGTTCAGCACATACTCTCCAATATTTACATTATGAACAGACATAGATACAGTGCAAAGATGTTAGTGCCAGCATTACTTTGAACAGTTAAAAAAAATGTAACGACCAATGATGACACAAATTATGCACATCCACCTGTGGGATTACTAAGTAGCCACTGAAAGCTTTTTATGGAATACTTAATGACAGGAAATTCTCGCGATAGGCTGTTAAATGGAAAGTCAGAATGCAAAACTATATGTGTGGTATGAGCTCAAACTACACAATTATATACGTCAAAGAAACAAGACTGACGATTCAAAATGGACCACAATATAAACTGTAGTTATAGTCGCGCAGTGGAGTTTCATATGTCCTAGAGTATGTATATTACTTTTATAATTTGAAAAGTTATTTTTACATTTAGAGTATAAGACATTAAAGCAGATAAGCTACATGGCAAGCAAGAAAATATTAATTATGAACATTAACATATTATTAAATATTCAACAGACTGACAGAAATTATTTTATTTACTTATTCATTTATTTATAATTTACATCCCAGTTAGTTAGCATATAGTGCTATAATGATTTCAGGAGTAGAATCCACTGATTCATCCCCTATGTATAATACTCAGTGCTCATCCCAACAAGTGTCCTCCCTAATGCCCCTTACCCATTTAGCCCATCCCCTCCCCACAACCCATCCAGCAACCCTCAGTTTGTTTTCTGTATTTAAGAGTCTCTTATGTTTTGTCCCCATCCTTATTTTTATATTATTTTTGCTTCCCTTTCCTTATGTTCATCTGTTTTATATCTTAAATTCCTCATATGAGCAAAATCATATATTTGTCTTTCTCTGACTGGCTAATTTCGCTTAGCATAATACCTCTAGTTCCATCCACATAGTTGCAAATGGCAAGATTACATTCTTTTGGATTCAGATTGGCAAGAACTAAAATGCAAGCCTAGGAACATAAAAAGTAGGAAAGGCTGTGAAAAGCATTTTTTGAAATACATTGCTTTTGGATTACTATAAAGCTGTATATTGCTGTGTTTTATTTTATAGGAGCAGAGAACACATATATAGATGTGCACAAACACACACACAGACATTGAGAACCCAGTACACGCCAGGCATGCTAGACACGCCAAGTGTTATCTCATTTAATCATAACAGCACAGAGGAATTAAGTGAGTTATCCAAGGTGACACGGTTGTTAAAGGAAGCAGAATTTGAACTCAGGTCTGACATGGGGCATGTGCACTCCTAAATGAACAGACAGCACATCTCATGCTCCTTTCTCACCTCTACTGTGTTCATCCTGCACACACATGCATACTTGCACAAATAAGAAGGACTAACACTATGGCTGGCCACCTAGTAAGTATTCAGTGAATAATCACAGCTTACTTAAACACAGGCAAGTTTCCACATTCCAAAAACGACCATGCATGGAACTGATATCCTAGGATTGTACTTTGATCCATAATAACAGAGAATGAAAATAAACTAGTTACCCTGTGTAGCATGAGCATTAACGCTGATTTGGCTCAGTGAAACTAAAGTCCCCGCCAGGTGGCTAAAGAAAATGCATAAAGAAACTTAGGGACTCAGGAAGGAGAGATCATTGGATAGGGGTGGGGGGGGGAGGGCGGGCGTGGAACAGATCTGCATGAAAAAGGTTACTTTTATTTTTTCTTAATTCTTACTCTCCTTTCTCGCACAAAAGGTGAGTGTTTCTAACCTGCATAAAAATGATCTCCTGGGGTGCCTGGATGCCTCAGTTGGTTAGGCTGAGATCTTGATTTCAGCTCAGACCATGATCTCATGGTCATGGATTGAGCCCCTCATCAGGCTCTGTGCTGAGCATGGAGCCTACTTGGGATTCTCACGCTCACCTTCTGCCCCTCCCCCGCACTCATGCACATGTGTGCACACACTCTCTCTCAAAATAAACATTAACATTTAAAAAATTAAAGATAAAAAAATTATTTCCAAAGCTGCCTAGAAATTCTTGACAGTACATCTATCATGAAAATAAAGACGCAGTGGTTGTCTTGTACAGATAGTGAAACGGTAGCAACCGATTTTCTCATTTTCCCTGTCGGTAGTGAGGAATATAACCTATTACCAATATTCAAGCAGGCAGAGGGAAGAGGAATAACAAAAACTGAACCTGAAAGAATGAAAAGCTTGACGGCACCTGCTATCGTGCTCATGCTCCGCATGCAGGGAAGCTCTAAAATGTCCAGAGTTTACTCGCAGGGGACGCAGCAGAAGCCTCATCCCAAAGACGCCCGACTAACCAGGCTGCTGTGAAGTCAGAGCACTTTGGTATTTCTAGAATCAAATTCCGGGGGATAACCCAGGACCCTGTGCTACCAAGTGTGTGTAGTGAATTCAACACTAGAGCAAGAATCAAATTCAGGGAGAGGCGCACACGTAGACATGGACATTCTTGTGCCATAACTGCACCGCACACGACAGAAAACAAACAAGCGCTTCCTGATGGCTCGCTGTGCGCAGCCTAGAGGAAGCCTGACTGTAAGCATGCTCCTGTCCCGCTGCAGACCACACGCTGGTTGTGGAAACAATGGCTGCACATCAAACAGTGATAAAACAGGCTAGGGTTACAAGAGTCTAAGGTGTTTTTTTACTAATTCAGATGAAGGAACTGTCCCTTGTAGAATGCCAACGTCTTTAGGAAAGACTTCTAGAAGGCAAAACTGGGCCATGGCTGGATTGACATAATTATAGCAGTGGTCTTCTGACTTGAGCTTACATATAAGAATAGCCTGAAGATGATCAAAAAGAATCAAATCTTGCCATTTGCAACAATGTGGGTAGAACTAGAGTGTATTATGCTAAGTGAAATAAGTCAGTCAGAGAAAGACTAGTATCATATGACTTACTCATATGTGGAGTTTAGGAAACCAAACAGATGAACATAGGGAAAGGGAAGCAAAAATAACAGGGAGACAAACCATAAGAGACTCTTAAATACAGAGAACAAACTGAGGGTTGCTGAAGGGGTGTTGAGCGGGGGAATGAGCTAAATGAGCAATGGGGATTAAGGAGGGCACTTGTTGGGATGAGCACGGGGTGTTATGTGTAAGTGATGAATCACTAAATTTCATTCCTGAAATCATTATTACACAATATGTTACCTACCTTGGATTTAAATTAAAAACAAAACAAAACAAAACAAAAAAACCTGAAGAGCTCAAGTACCAATTTCAGGCCACACACCCAAAGGTTCTGATTCAGTCAATATGGTGCAGAGTCCAAGAATTTGCATTTCTAACAAGCTTCCAGGTGCTGCTGATGCTATGGGACCCACAGGCTGCAGTTTGAGTAGCACCGATTTATAGAATTTAGAAAGGAAGAAAGAAGGTATATTAGGTAGAGAAGACAATGACATCAGAGGCATGAAAATGGAAAAACAAAGGCAACTTAAGGGGATAGCAAGGCCACAGCCTGATCGTGTCAGAGCATGATTTATTTAATCACTAAATATTTGAGATTTCACAACATGCTAGATGCTATTCTGGACACAAAGGATAAAATGTGGAACAAGACGGACAATGTACCTGTCCTCAGGAAGCTTACATTCAACAGGGATTAGTTAGACAATAAACAAATGGTAAATTCAAGATGGTTTCTGGCAGTGGTCAGCTTGGAAGAAAGTAAAATAGGGAGGGAGGAGTGGCAGTGACTAGGTGGCTACTTTAGACAAGGTGTCCTGGGAAGGCCTCTATGAGGTGGCGCCAGAGGAGCTGAACTGACCAAAAGTTTGGGGAACAATAATTCCAGGTGAAAACAATCACTGTATAAAGACAATAAATGATAAAAAGCAGGAAACATGGGTAAGTAGGATGAAGTTACATTACAGGTGGGCTTCTCACCAGAAAGATTTAGGCTTTATACCAACGGAAATCATGACAATGTGTTAATTTACTGAAAAGAAAGAGCAAAATCCAAGACACATTAGCTATTTAACCTTATGCAAAGCCTTTCTCAACCTGTCCCCCCAACAATGAAGTGGGGCTATTAATGGAAAAATATCAAAATACTTCATCTTGGGGTGCCTGGGTGGCTCAGTCGGTTAAGTGTCTCATCTCACAGTTTGTGAGATCGAGCCCCACACCAGGCTCTGCACTGGTAGTGCTTGGGATTCTCTCTCTCTCTGTCTCTGTCCTTTTTCCACTGGTGCTCTCTCTGCCCTCCAGACTCTCTCTCTCAAAATAAATAAAATAAACTTTAAAATTTTTTTTAATCCTTCTTCTTATCTTTACATAAAAAAAGCAAAGCACCAGACACATGGAAGTTATTATAACTATTAATTTATAATGACCATAACACTATTAATTATAGAAACTAATTTTATCTTATCTGATATGTTAGGGTTAATCTGCTTCCTCACTAAAGCAAAAGCAATAGCCAGCTTCTCCACAGGTCTTAGAACCTCATGTTGGAAAGATAATGCTGCCAGTACCTGAATGTGGATTTACAGCTGGTCCTTGAACATGGGTCTGAACTACACAGGTCCATTTAGGTGCAGGTTTTCAATAAATATGGTATGTGCTATAAATGTATTTTCTCTTCTTCTTAAAATTTTCTTTATGTTTTCTTTTCTCTAGCTTACCTTAAGAATACAGTATGTAAGGGGTGCCCGGGAGCCTTAGTCAGTTAAGCGTCCGACCTCGGCTCAGGTCATGATTTCATGATTTGTGGGTTCGAGCCCTGCGTCGGGGCTCTGTGCTGACAGCTCAGAGCCTGGAGCCTGCTTCGGATTCTGTGTCTCATTCTCTCTCTGCCACTGTCCTGCTCATACTATGTCTCTCTCCCAAAAATAAATAAACATTAAAAAAAAAATTTAAGATTACAGAATGTAATACATATAACACATGAAATATGTGTTAATCAACTATTTATGTGATCGATAAGGCTTCTATTCAACAGGAAGCTATCAGTAGTTAAGTTTGGGGAGAGTTAAAAGTTTTATGTGGTTTTCTGGCCACGTAGGGGGTTGGTGCCCCTAACTGCTGCATTGTTCAAGGGTCAACTGTGCATTTGTTACATAAATATGAAAGGTATTTGCTATAAAAATGGGAAAGAAGAGGAATATCTGTGGTAACTGAGGCATGGGGCTGAGGTCTTTGTTGGAGGGCATATTTCTATATGCAGCTTATCTCTCAAATTATATCAAAAACTATTTTAAAATAAGATGTTGTCCATATGCTACAAAACGCAGGCTGTAACAACTCTGACAAATTGTGCCTGCCCGGAGCACTGTGTTGAGAAGGATTGTGACGTTGTGACAAAAGATAGTAGAAAAAACATCCATGTAAGAGATTTTTATAATAGCCGTATCTGAAGATGCTGGCACGTAAAAAGTAATTCCATTTTGGGGGGAAAAGAAATAAAAGTGCACCAAAAACTGTGGGAAAATACTATCAACAGATTACTTCAGGAAGCAGGATGAGTGGTTTTTATTTTCATCTTTATGTTTATTATTTATTTTCTAATTTTCATGCAATGAAACGTTTGTTTTTATAAAACAAAGAAACTTAAAATCAGTGACAACAAAAAGAGCTAGTCCTTTATGAGATCACGGCAGTCCCTAAAATCTTCCATTAACCTAAATGACTGTGAAGCACTGACTCTTAAAAAGCAAGTCTCACCATAAGTTAAAGTTTGGGAGGTCAGGACCACCATACGAGATTCAGTTCACATCATCGTTCAATTTCAAATGAACTCATTCACTCAGCAAACATTTATTAATAAGTAGTTCGTGTTAAATTCCAATAATGGGCAACTAACGGAACACAAAATTAAAGAGGAGAATGGCCTGATTTTAAATGTCCTCATTGCTTTTTCTTTTTTTCCAACTCTACTTTTAGCACCAAAAATTGTTATTAATGATGTTAGGCCTTTGAGTGGCTGATATATGGGTCATTTTACTAATTAAGAACAGAGGTAGTGGGAAGGACCTTTTTTAGCCCCTTTTCATCAAAATGGATAATTACTTGTGAAACTGATCTCAATATCTACACTAAGAATGTGATCCTGGACTCAGGAACAATCCATTTAAGATAATGACTTACCAGCCTTGGGGCTCTGAAGTCAAGTAAGACAGCAATACGATTTTTATGAGAAGACAACTTTCAGGAATAAAGGGAAGTTTTAAGGAAATTGTAGCTCATTGTGAAAAAAATCCTTATATAAAATGACCACAGCAGAATCCCAGTCTATTTCATATCCACTGCTCTTGCCATTGACACTAAATCAACACCTTTCTTAGTAATCTTGGTGCAAAATGGCAGGAGGGTGAGGATTTCCTCCATGTTATGAGTTGGGATAAAAACCCCAGAGGGCTTAGTCTAACGACATCCAAGAACCACAGCTAATACTTCTTGAGTACTTACTATATGAACTGTTCTAAAAAATTCACATGTATTAATTCACTTAACCCTCCCACTAATCCTCTGAGGAAGGTATTATTCACATCTGCATTGTACACACAGGAAAAATTGAGGCACAGAGATGCTAATAGTGTGCCTAGGGTCACCTGGTTTGTAAGCAGTGGATCCAAGATTAAGCCTTTTCAATCCCATTTCAGAGTCCGGGCTCTTAACCCAATGACATGTTTCCTCACAGTTTTTCATTCCATGCTCTCTTCTCATTATTGAAGCTGCACTTCAGATGGACTTTCAAAAAGTTATGAATAATCATCAGAGCTTACTTTAATCATGCAAATCAAGCTCTGGTCCATGATCAAAAGTAAGTCCCCTTCTAAGCAAGGTGATTTTTTTCAAAATCAATTTTTTTTCCTTACAGTGGTTTCCTTTCTTTTACTGATTTTCATCTATGCCAAAAGAATCATTTCAAAGATTCTGCCTCACTAGTTAGTTCACCAGTTGGCTCCTTATTCAAAAGGAAAGGGGGAAAAATAATCTAATTATAACAAACATGATGGTTAATGATGATGGTATTAGTAGTGCTTACATACTTGGTCCATTCTTTACTCATAAGAACCGTACAGTAGGGGCAAGTATGGTGTGCATTTTACAAATGTGAAAACTGAAGTAATTTTCCTAAGATAACAGACTAACAAGAAGTTACAGAACTCTGACTCAGATCTAAATTCAGAGTCTACAGCTCAATAATTTAATTATAGCTGCCACTCTTAATGTAGTGGAAAGGTTAAGTGCTCTGAAAGTCATTCACAGCCAACATTATGCTGTTTTCCTAACATCACTAAAATACCAGACTGATGGTAAATACCTCCATCATCTACAATTAACTTGACCAAGATCCTGGAGCTACGGGTTTTTTGGTTTTTTGGTTTGTTTGTTTGTTTGTTTTGTTTTTGTGTTTGTTTTTTTTCCTGAAAAATGCCATGCTATTCTCTCTTCTAGAATACTCTCTCCATCACTCTGAGCATAACTAAATTAAATTTATCTTACAAATAGATTAAGAAAAGCTAAAGATATATCATATAAGCTCTAAATGAATCCCTAAAATTTTAAAACAAAGAGTTTTAGCTAATAAGCCAAAGGAGAGATAATGGAGTGATAACAGATCTTTAAGTAAAAGAATTCAAAGAAAAGAGAGAAAGGAAACAGATGGGAGAAAAAAGACTACAAATATAAAGAGGGCAAATTTTTTTTTAACATTTTTATTTTATTTTTGAGAGACATAGAGACAGAGTGTGAGCAAGGGAAAAGCAGAGAGAGGGAGATACAGAATCTGAAGCAAGCTCCAGGCTCTGAGCCATCAGCACAGAGCCCGACACGAGGTTCGAACCCACGGACTGTGAGATCAAGACCTGAGCTAAAGTCAGCCGCTTAACCGACTAAGCCACTCAGGCGCCCCAAGAGGGCAAATTTAAACTCAACCATATCAATAATCACATTAAATGTAAATGGCACAAACAGAAGAGGCAGAGATTATGCAATATATTCAACAACTCAGATGAAATGAACAAATTCCTTAAAGACACAAATTCCCAGCACTTAATCAAGAAGAAAAATAATCTGCACAACCCTGCAGCTATTAACTAAATTAAATTTATGGTTACAACTCTACCCCTAAATGGTTTCCCTGGAGTGGGGGAATTCTAGCAAACATTTAAGGAAGAAATACTGCTAATTCTACATGAACTGTTCTAGACAATTCAAGATGAGGTAATATTTCCCAATTCGGTGTATAAATCCAGCAGTACACTGATACCAAAACCAGATAAGAAAACAGCAGACCAATACCAATCATGAACATATACGTGAAAATGCTTAATATTTTAACAAGCCTAATCCATAATTTATAAATAGGATAGTATGTCATACCTAAATTAGTACACTCTAGGAAGGCAAAGATGGTTTAACATTTGAAAACTGAAAATCTATGAATGTAATTTACCATATTAACAGAATGAAAGAGAAAAACCATACAAACATCTCAATAGGTGCAGAAAAGGCATCCAAGAAAATTTATATCCATTTCTGATAAAAATTCTCAAGGGGCGCCTGGGTCACAGTCGGTTAAGTGTCTGACTTCAGCTCAGGTCATGATCTCGCGGTTTGTGAGCTCAAGTCCCGCACTGGGCTCTGTACTGACAGCTCAGAGCCTGGAGCCTCCTTCAGATTTTGTGTCTCCCCCTCTCTCTGCCCTCCCATGCTCATGTTCTGTCTCCCTCTGTCTCTCATTAATAAATAAAAACATTAAAAATTTTTTTAATTCTCAAAAAGCTAGGAATGGAAGGAAACCCCTGAACGTATAGAGAACATCTCTGAAAACACTACAGTTAACATAACTAATTTTATAAAGTTGAATTTTTTCACCCTTAAGATAAAAAATGAGGTAAAAATAGCTGTTCTTACCACTAATATTCAATACTATACTAGAGGTTTTAGCCAATGCAAAAAAAAGAAATAAGCAAGAAAAAGTAATAAAGATTTTAAAAGAAGTAAAATTGTCTATATTCACAGAAGATATAACCAGCTATACAGATAAACCAATAGAATCTACAAAAACATTACTAGTACAGATGAGTTTACAAGATAAACCAATTATACCACATAATTTATTTATTAAAAACATGTATTAGGTGAAAAATATTTTAAAACAATAAACTGAGAAGCTTATGAAAATACAGATTTAAAATAAGCAAATAATATGAATTGTTAAAGTAAACCCATCCATATGCATGGCAACGAATACATTTAGTGGTCATGCTTAAATGTTTTTTACAAGCTTCATTTCCTTTTATTTTCTTGAGGGAAAATCTTCTGGTCCCCAATTTTTACAGGGTAAATGGATTCTCAATTTCTTAAAATACCAGATGTCAGAAACACAACTGGTGGTAATTAAGGTTTTGAGATACTATTCTGCAAAGAGAAATTCACCTCCCTTTTATGGAAGTCCATTTCCCCAGTAATAGGATTCATATATACTTGTAGTAACAGCTTGAATGAGAGAAAAAAACTGGGACGAAAGACTGTTATGTATGTGAGTATTTAAAAGTACTGGATGACCTAGGACAATGCTTTTACTTCAAGTTATAATTGTAAAGATAAATTTGTATGCATCTTGTTATAAATGTAGGTGTAAAGCATAAAGTAAAATCAATTATAAACTTCACTTATATAACTGGATTAAAATTTTTAAGAAATACAGAAGACACATATACACACACAAATAATCTACAGAGATTCTCTTAAAAATTTTTTTTTATGTTTATTTATTTTTGAGAGAAAAACAGAGTGTGAGTGGTAGGGGGGGAGGTGGAGCAGAGAGATAGGGAGACACAGAATCCAAAGTAGACTCCAGGCTCTGAGCTGTCAGCACAGAGCCCAACACGGGACTCGAACCCACAAACTGTGAGATCATGACCTAAGCTGAAGATGGAGGCTCAACCAACTGAGCTACCCAGGCACCCCCAGAAGATTCTCTTTAGACCAGTGGTTTCCATACTTCGCAGAATGTTTTCATCCCCTTGAGACCTTTAAAATCCTGGTGCCCGGGCCACACTCCAAAGAAATCAAAATGAGGTGAGTGGGGGAACAGGTACCAGTCTTTTTTATAGATCCCAGATGATTATAATATGAATAAAGTTTGATAATACATCCATCGTTAAATTAGTAACTTGATGTGGAGCCCTTAAAGGTTGTTTTAAGTCTCTAACTGCCTGGACTGACTGAATTACCATGGAAAACTTCCTGTAATAGCCATCTGCAAAATGCCATCTTTGCATAGGGATAGAAAGAAGCTGAAGTGTTGGAGATACTAAAAATATGTGATTTAAAGAAAAAAGGGCGAGGTGGTATTCAATTTCCAAACTCCTTAAAAAGGTTATTCATGAAACACCAACTCATGCTGACTACTCAAGAACAACCAGTTCTGACAGTGAAATCATAGTCCAAAGAGCAGAAACACTCTCTGAGATCGATGCTTATTTCACAAAGTACACATATTATACCTAGAACATGTGTGATGCTTCCATTCCAGTAAACCACAATCCACCATTTCCAACTCTACCTTAATCTCCACAGAGGATCCAGATATAATCTCAAATAAATTGAGGCTTTACTTCCAGACATACACACTGGAAAGAGTATACAGCCCAGCCTGGTTCATGGAGCAATAAAGGTCTCTCAAAGGGGTCAAGATTCAACAGATGGAATTTGGTTAACAAAAAATCATTCACAAACTCTGCTTCTTTTCCCCATGCCTGTGTCCAAATTTGAGGTGACATTTTGTGTGTGTGTGTGTGTGTGTGTGTGTGTGTGTGGTTTTGATAAGGATACGTATGTATTTGCAGAAGTAATGGGACACTTAAGGGCTAATGACAGTGGTTCTATTAATGGGCTGTTAGTACACCAAAACAGAGTTTAATGACTTGACTTACCTTATGGCACATGTAGGATCCACCTTTCTTCACCCGGTCTTTCCCAGAAGGGGGGCCTTTCTGTGAATGAAGAGAACTTGTTAGCCTAGAGTATACAGATGCTCCTCACAGACCAGCAGAGAGTTCATTTTAGTCCAACCAGCTCTTCCACAGCTGCCTTAACTTTCTACATGCTTTCCAGCCCTGGGCAGAAAACCCATGAATGCATAGAGGTGAACTCATGAACTTTCCCAAATGCCCTCGTCTCCAAATCCTACCCAGCCTCTAAGGTCCAGCTCAGGTTCCCACTTTGATAAAATGTTTATGACTACAGTAAGCAATCTCACCTCTAAACCCCTGTAATAGCGTTTCTCCCCTAGATGACTAACAAGCTGCTTGGCAGTATCTCTTATATCACCTTCTCATGCTGATATGCAAATTTATCCTGCATAACAATTGGCTTGTTCAACTAGACTGGTTACTGTCTTTGAATTATGTTTTTATAATCCTACTGTGCAACACCTAATAAACACTTTGCTGACTGAGGGAGCTTGCTTTTTATCTTTTAAAAAAAAATTTAGGTCAGGTTTATTGAGGTATAATTTATATACAGTAAACTTTAACCTTGCTAATCCTTTTTAAATGTACACATCTGATGAGTTTTGACACAAATGTATACGCATGTAACCACTACCACAATCAATATACAGAACACAGTTTATCTTTTCCAAAAAGATATATATAATGCTTACTATGAACCAAGCATGGATGCAAATATTAACCCATGTAATCTCTATAACAACTTTTTTTTAAGATTTTATTTTTAAGTAATCTCTGTACTCAACATGGGGCTCAAATTCACAACCCCAGGATCAAGAGTCACATGCTCTACCAACTGAGCCATCCAGATACCCCTCTCCATAATAACATCTTTTCTTCCTTTGTTTTTTTTTTTTTTAATTTTTAATGTTTATTTATTTGTGAGAGAGACAGAATGTGAACAGGGTAGGGGCAGAAAGAAAGGGAGACATGGAATCTAAAGCAGGCTCCAAGGCCTCAGGTGTCAGCAGAGAGCCTGACACAGGGCTTAAACCCATGAACCATGAGATCATGACCTGAGCCAAAGTCAGAGGGATGCTTAACCAACTGAGCCACCCAGGTGACCCTTCATAACAACTTCTGATGTAAGTTAAGCAAGTGGCAGAACAAGGATTCATACCCAGGAAGCTGGTTTGAGTCCATTACACACCCCGGTTAGAGACCAGGAACAGAGGAAATTGGCCAATGTCTAAGAGAACACACAGTGACTACCACTGTAATGAAAACTGAAGCCATAAAGAGCCAGCTAAGAGGTAAGACTATTTTTTCTAGGAATGGCTTTGGATAAAAGTGCACTGGAAATGAACATCCTAAAACTTCAGTTGCCAGGGTAAGGGCCTCAACATCAGGTTAGCCATGCAAAGGACATCTGAGAAGTACCAATAGACTTCTACAAACCAGAACCACATATGGGAAGTTTGGGGGCTACAAGGATTTTTGTTTGTTTGTTTTTCCCTTATTATGCAAAAAATCAACTAATCATACAGCAGCCTACTTTTTGTCTACTGAACACAAGAGAAGGTTGAACAATGCCACCTATCTTAGTGTTCTTTTTTCTTGACGACTACTTGTCTAGTGTCAAAGGCTCAGACATAAGTGGCAGAAGTTAAAAGAAGCATGTTTTCTCCAAGCATGGTTAACATATTGTCTTGCAAATTTTAATTGTGGTCAGAAGTTCATGTTTTCTAAGCATTTCCAGGTACTTAGAAAGAGTCACAGACTAAGCCACTGTCTATTCTTCATTCTGCTGCAGAGCCACAGTATTTCCATGGCCTTAACTGCTTAATGTTATACTAATACACTTTTAGGGCTTGATCTCACCAACTGTGAGATCATGACCTAACCCAAAATTCAGAGTTAATTACTTAGCCGACTGAACCACCCAGGTGCCTCACAAATTGCAAGTTTCTAAATGTCTGCCCCAATAATCCCAAAAGGCCAAGGTGCAACTAAAGTTCTCAGGAAAAGAGATAAAGAAACAATGCTCTTGAGTGTTAGTATACCTTCATTCAAAACACTCAGGAATGCTAAAAGCCTTCAACAATAAAAAATCCACACAAGATACCATAGAACCCTCATCAGTAAGACAGGTTTGTTGAGTGAGAAACAACCCTGCAGGAAGGAAGGGGGCCAACCTGCTCAAGGCCTGCCAAGATGTGTTTCATAAGAGCATTAACAATGACATTTTGTGTAGTGAGGAGAGACACTTCCCTTTCCCTCCTTTTCACACCAAACATGATGTCAAGGAAAGCAACAGAAGGGTCAGAGTTGCCAAATTTTCATCAGTCAGCAAAGAGTCAAAAAGCACTACTATGAAACATGTCTGATAAAGTGCACGGTGTGAACTACTAAGCAGCTGCTAAAAAAAATGAGGCATGAGGCATTTCTGTAGGAGTATACTGCACTATCATTTTTGCTCAGAATATAACACGGAATCAAGCATTCATTCTGATTTTCTTACTCACTGTGTCCCAGTGGGGGAGTTGGTTACCTGGAGTGAGCGTCTGGCCTGGGGCACAGGAGATGCGCAAGGGCCACTCCTCACTGGTAATGCACTCATCCACGTTTTCATTCTCATTCAGGTCAACGTGCCCTATGACCCATGGATTATTTAGCTTCTAAGTGTTTGGAGATTTTCCTATTTTATTTCTGTTACTGATTTCTAGTATGACTCCACTGTTGTCAGAGAGCATACTTTATACAATTACAACTTTTAAAAATGTACTGAGGTTTATTTGATGGTGTGGGATATGGTCTTCACTGGTATATGTTCCACGACCACTTTAACAGATATTCTGCGGTTATAGGGTAACTGTTCCAGAAATCTTGGTTAGATCCTATCCACTGATTGTATCAGGAGTTACTTTATGACCTTGCTGATTTTCTATGTAATTATACTGTCAGTTGTTGAGAAAGGGGCATGAAAGTTTCCAACTACAATTGTAGATTGGTCTATTTCTCCTTCGAATGTTTTGTTAAATTAGTTTTTGCTTCATATGTCTCAGCTGTATTCACTGGTGCATACACATTTAGTATTACTATATCCTGGGGTGCCTGCGTGGCTCAGTCAGTTAAGTGTCCGACTTCAGCTTAGGTCATGTTCTCACAGTCTGTGAGTGTGAGCCTAGCCTTGGGCTCTGTGCTGACAGCTCAGAGCTAGAGCCTGCTTCAGATTCTGTGTCTCCCTCTCTCTCTACCCCTCCCCTGCTAGCACTCTGTCTCTCCCTCTCTCAAAAATAAACGTTAAAAAAAAGTCTTTAGTATTACTATTCCCTCTTGTTGGATTAACCATTTTATCATCACAGAACATCCTTCCTTGACTCTGGCAATTTGCTTTGCTTTGAAGTCTACTTTATAGGAGCACCTAGGTGCCTCAGTGGGTTAAGCATCCGACTTCGGCTCAGGTCATGATCTCATGGTTCGTGGGTTCGAGACCCACGTCAGGCTCTATGCTGTCGGCTCAGAGCCTGGAGCCTGCTTCAAATTCTTTGTCTCCCTCTCTCTCTGCCCCTCCCCCACTCACATTATGTCTGTCTAAAACATAAACATAAAAAAACTTTTGAAGTCTACTTTATATGATATTAATATATCTGCTTTCTTTTGATTAATGTTTGTATCTCTTGTCACAACATTTTGTTGTTGTTGTTGTTGTTTTTTAAGGTTTATTTATTTTTGAGAAACAGAGACAGAGTGCTAGCGGAAGAGGGGCAGAGAGAGAGGCACAGGATCTGAAGCAGGTTCCAGGCTCTGGGCTGTCAGTACAGAGCCTGATGCGAGGCTCAAACTCATGAACCACGAGATCATAACCTGAGCCGAATTTGGACGCTTAGCTGACTGAGTCACCCAGGGACTCCCCAACATTTTGTTTTCAATCCACTTATATCATTATATTTTAAATGAGTTTCTCATAGACAGTATATAATCAGGTTATATTTTTTAGTCCCCACTGCCAATCTGTCTCTTAATTGATATATTTAGAGCATGTACTTTTAATGAAATTATTGATGTTAGGACTTAAATCTACCATTTTGTTGTTTTCTGTCAGTTCTCTATGATTTTGTTTGTTTGCTTTTTCCTGCCTTCCTATAGATTACCTGAACATTTTTGTTAAGAAATCCATTTTTACTTACCTATTGAGTTTTGAGTGTACATTTATATATGTGTGTATACATATACATGTATGTTATCACAGTTTTATATAGAGATCATAGTTTTATATACAAATCACAGTTTGTATCTTATCTATATTACAGATAGATATGTGATATATAAACATATATATCAAACTGTGATGATATAAAACATTAGAGTCCACTGATGTTATTTTTACCAGTTCCAGTGAAATAGAGAAAACATATCTCCTTTTTTTATCCTTTTAGCCTCCTCTATTTTTAATGTAATTGTATAGGGGCACCTGGTTGGCTCAGTCAGTTAACCATCTGACTTTGGCTCAGGTCATGATCTCAAGGTTAGTGAGGTTGAGCCCCCTGTGGGGCTCTGTGCTGACAGCTCAGAGCCTGGAGCCTGCTTCAGATCCTGTGTCTCTCTCTCTCTCTCTCTGTCCCTCCCCCACTCTCTCTCTCAAAAATAAACATTAAAAAAATTATAATGTAATTTATAAAATACTTCCTCTAAATACATTTAGAAACACATCAGACTATGTTATAATTTCTGCTTCAACCATCAAACAAAATTTTTAAACCTTGGGAGAAAATGCTTTAAAAATATCATGCCATTTCCTCTGGCCTTCATTAGGTTCTCTGACGAGAAATCCGCGGTCATTCAATTTTTTCCCCTATAGGTAAGGTATTCTTTTCTCTTCCTTCTTTCAAGATTTTTCTTTGTCTTTTATTTTCATCAGTAATTATGATGTCTTGGTATGCATTGCTTGGGAAAGTCATGTTTAGGGTTCACTTAACTTCTTGAAACTACAGGTTTAAGTCTTTCCTCAAATCTAGGAGGTATGCAGCCATTATTCCTTTGAGTACTCCCACAGCCCCACCCTCTTCCTCCTCTCCTCCAGGATTCCCAAGCCACAAATGTTAGATCTTTTGTTACAGTCACACAGGCCCCTGAGGCTCTATTCACTTGCTTATTTTCTATTTTTTCCTCTGTTGCTCGGAATGGATAATTTCTTTTATTCTAGTTCCAGTTCACTGATTTTTCTTGTTATTGTTGTTCTGTCCCTCCCATTCTACTTCTGAGCCCATTCACAAAGCTTTTATTTCAGTTATTCTATTTTTCAGTTCTAAATTTTTCATTTGGTTCTCCTTTATATCTTCTATTTCTTTTCTGAAGCTTTCCATTTTTCTTTCATTTGTTTCAAGCATGTTCTTAATTGCTCACTGAAGAAACTTTCTCATGGCTGCTTTAAAATCTTTAGTGGACAATTCTAAAACCTCTGTCATCTCAGCATTAGCATCTATTGTTTCCTTCATTTCGTTTGGTTCTGGGTATGATTAAATGATTATTCACTTGAAACCTGAATACACTGTTCTGACGTTACAGGCCTCTGAATCTTATTTAACCATCCTTTTTTACCTGGCTTTCTAGGGCCCATGCTGGCAGGGGAAGGGAGGGAGGGAGCCATCTCATTACTGCCAGGTGAAAGTAGAAATCCAGGTTCCCCACGTGGCTTCAACTGACACCTCAGGAGGGACTCGCGTTAATTTACTGCTACATGGAGGGGAGACCTCTGGCTCTCCGCACAGTCTCCACTTCCTCCACAGTGAGGGTGGCATCATTACTGCTTGGCAATAATGAAGGCCTCGACCTTACTTCACCTTCTCTGATGCTACCCTAGCAGGGGTATTATGGCACCTCAACACAGACTCATGAGAGTGCAAGCCTAGGCTCCCTACCTGGACTTTGCAGGCTTCACTGAGAACATAATTTTTTCTGTGGTGTCTGGATGAAGTAGAGAGGTTACTGCCTGTAAGTTTTCTGTATGGCTAGACTACCCCTTTCCTATTTGCTCCTTTAGCTAGATAGATTAGGCTTTCCTTGGGAGTTTGTTTATCTATATCTGTTTGCATTTGTGGGTTGGTGGCTTCCTCAGTTCCAAGTCTGGGATATATTGGGTCAAAAAGAAAATGCATGTAACTCACTGACATTTCATTTCTAAGGTCCACAGGTACTCTTCCTTGTTTTCACCTTTCCTATTCATTCATTCATTCATTTAGAGAGAGAGAGAGAGAGAGAGAGAGAGTGAGAGAAAGCACAACTGGGGTAGGAGTAAAGAGGAAGGGAAAGAGAATTCCAAGCAGGCTCCACATATTCAGTGCAGAACCTGATGGAGGACTCGAACTCACAAACCATAAGATCATGACCCAAGTGGAGATCAAGAGTCGGATGCCCAACCAACTGAGCCACTCAGACACTCCTCTTTTCACCTTTCTTACATTTCTTTTATGTGTAGTGTCCAGAGTTTTAATTATATTTAGTGGGAGGAACAGGGAAATTTACGTCTACTCCACTTTCCCAGAACCAGAAGAAAAACCTCCTTCATCTTCATTTTCAAAAGATAGTTTTGTTGGACACAGAATTCTTAGTTGATGGTTTTTTCGGCACTTCGGATATATCGCTACACCGTCTTTGGGCTTCCATGGTTTCTGATGAGAAATCAGCCATTAGTCACATTATTGTTGCCCTGTATGTGATGAGGTGTTTTCCTCTTGCTACTTTTAAGATATCTCTTTGTTTTTCAACAGTGTAACTATGATTTGTCTAGGTGTACTCTTCTTTGTGTTCATGCGAATTGAAGTTATGTCAACTTTTGCATCTTTTAGATAATTTTCATCAAATACGGTATTTAAACAATTACTTCAGAAATATTTTGTCCCTTTTTCTCCCTCCTCTCCATCTGGGACTCCTAGTATACATGTGTTACATAATTATGTTGGAGCACCTGACACTGTCACACAGTGCTCTACTTATCTGTCTCCAATTTTTCTCCCCTCTCTATTCTTTGGCTTCAAATATTTCTTTTGATTTACCTTCAAGTTCACTGATTCTTTCTGCTATTCCTAATCTGTTATTGAGTTAGTCTACCGAAATTTTATTTCAGTTATTGTATTTTTCAACTCCATAAATTTCACTTGGCTCTTCTTTTATCATCTCCATTTGTCTATTGTGATTCTCTGCTGACTCACATATTTCCTACTACATCTTTGAATATATTTTCCTTTAGTTCTTTAAATGCAGTAGCTGCTTTGAAGTCTTTGTTAAGTCCAAAATGTGGGCCTACTCAGAGTCAGTTTCTATTTAACTAATCCTTTTCCTTAGTATGGGTCAAACTTTGTTAATTTGCATGTTTATTACTTTTTAGGTGAAAAGTAAACATTTATTTAGATTATTTGCTCATGTGCGCGTGCGCGCACGCGCGCACACACACACACACACACACACACACACACACCAGTTGCTCTCTATCTAATTGAACATGACTGGTAAGAGTTACCATTCTTTCCACTCTTACTAATAACCATTTCCATAACAAAATCCTAAAAAATATAACACGCTCACATATGCTAATACAAGCATAGATTCCCTTTATAAAAGCAACCATTAAAAAACTATTAAAGTTGCTTGAGGAGGAAAGAAGGGATTTGAGACACAGGATGAACTCGTGTGCCTTTTGAAATTCACATTCACAAACTACCCATTCACATTTTAATGAAAACTAAAACACATTTAGTGCAATAAAAACTAAAATGCTCTAACATGTATTGTTCCGTTTCACTGACACTCAGCGATAACACTGTTCATTAATACCTAAAAGCACCTTTTATTTTGCATTTACTATTTCCTTATTATAATCAATTCTTATCACTAAATAGTGCAATACATTTTTAAATAGGAAATAAGAGTTAGCCTTTGAAAAATGGCTAACGCACCACATTATACACTTTCCTTTTTACAACCATCATCCTTTTATGAACCAAGTAAGTGAGGTACCACTCCAATGGCATTCAGATGCTAGCTGACTTAGCCTTTCAACTATTGTCAGAGTGTGAGCAGGTTTGGAAACACTATTCAGTTTAAAACTGACAAGCCGATTCCTTATAACACTAAAGGGAACCAGAGCGGAGCAGAAAAGGTGGGAGCAGTGGATTTACTCCCAGATGGCAAAACCTAGGTTGTTTGAAATAAGAAAATGTTTTTGAGATCAACTAGTTCAGAAGCTCCCCATCTGAGCTCTTTGGAACTGAGAAAATAGAAATGGGTTCTTTTGCACTTACTCAAGATTTCAAGGAGACTTTTCAAAGGCCTCGTAAAATTATCAATGAAAAAGCTGTTCTGGCTAATCAAAACAGGTATTTTTTTAGGCCCTATGCCCTTCTGGTCATATCAGCATTATCAACATTATTTCTCATCATCGTCCCCCCAGGACAACGAATTTCTCACGTCCCCCACAATGATACTAGATTTTTCCTACCTTACATGCCAGTCCCCACTGTCCATTAAAAGTCCATTTATCTTGGAAGATCCACCTCAAGTATCATCTCTTTTTTTTTAGAGAACACATTTTTATTTTGAGAGAGAGAGCTCATGCACGCAGGAACAGGGGAGTGGCAGAGAGAGAATACCAAGCAGGCTTAACCAACTGAGCCACCCAGGCATACTCTTTCCTACTGAAAATATTATCTCTTAATGAAAAGCATGAGCTCTGCAGCCAGACTATCTGCCTGGGTCCAAGTCACAGCTCTAACACTGACTATGAGACTAGTCTAGGTCTCCTCAGATAACCCATCTGCATCCCAGGTTCTACTCCAGCAAAATGGAGATGATAGTAGTCCTACTTCATTGGACTGATGTGGGGATTAAATAAGATAATGCATATAAAGCATTCAGTAATAAACAATAAACGTGCAATTGTTGTTACTATTATGTAGTATTAGTTCATGACTAATCAGGTTTCCCAAAGGTGCCTATAAATTTAATAATCCAAATGGCATGCATTTATAAAATTCCAAAACCAAAGAAATCACTCGAATCACTTTTTCTAAGCCCAAACCCCGAAAGGGAGTCCAAGTTCTAATAAAACTGTTGAAATATTAAAAATCCTGTAGAAGAAAGACAAGCTATCCTGCTTTAAGATGAAATTCACATAGCTAGTCACTATGTGCAGATGTTATCAGACACCTGACTGAGCAGAACATTTTCAATGATAAAACCAGCACAAAAACATTCCGGGAGCCATGGAAAGGAGGGGTGAACTTCACCTCAAGTAGCTTTTATTTTGTTTTTAAATTTTTTTTTAATGCTTATTTACTTTTGAGACAGAGAGAGACAGAGCATGAGTGGGGGACGGGCAGAGAGAGAGGGAGACGCAGAATGTGAAGCAGGCTCCAGGCTCTGAGCTGTCAGCACAGAGCCCGACGCGGGGCTCGAACTCAGAGACAGTGAGATCATGACCTGAGCCGAAGTTGGACGCTCAACCGACTGAGCCACCCAGGCGCCCCTCAAACAGCTTTTAAAAGCTCTTAAGAATGTGATTGGCCTCTGCACTCCTTAGTCTCCCCTTGCCTGGTCCAGATGATACTACACACACCTGAGGAGAACACTGAACTTCATTATTTTCAATTTGACAACGGCAGCTAGACTTTATGTAATATCATTCCTGAGAAGACCCAGCAATCCTGTAAATATGTTGAAGCGCATCAAATACGGTTTTCATCTGCAGATCAAGTACTGCTTCCAATTAACCAATGATAATAATGACAGCTTTGAAGAAGCAACGGACATCCAGGGAAGGGCTGAATCAGGAAAGGTCACACACAGCTGCTCCTCACTGAGTCTCCTCCGTTTCATCACACTCTCCTCATGTGCTCGAGCTAGAATCCTCAGGAGGAATTCTGGATCCCTCCCCTTCCCTAACCCCCACATCCAGCTGGTCTGATTAGCTCTACCTCCAGAGCAGATCTCTAATTGTGGCAACTGTCATCTCCATGGTAACCACCCTCTTCCAAACCATCATTTCTCACCGGGACTACTACAATAGCCTGCTAATGGGTCTTGCAGCTTCCTGAATGGTACCTAGTCAGAGCACAATAATATTGGTAGAATAGACAAAAGACTATGCCATGGTGAAAAAAAAACAACTGGACCAAAAAAAAAAAAAAAAGTATGTACTTTATGATCCCATTCACCTAAAACTCTAAAAAATAAAAACTAATACACTGTGACAGAAAGCAGATCAGTAATTGCTTGGGTATGGGTGGCAGAGAGGGGCAAGAGGAAAGGATTCCCAAGGGACACAAGGAAACTTTTCAGTGATGGATATGTTCACTATCTAGACTATGGTGATTTCATGGAAGTGTGTGTGTATACACTCTTTGATCTGTGTGTATACACAGACACACTGACTTATAAACTTATCAAATAGCACACTTTAGTCTCCTGCAACTTACGCCAATTATACTACAGTAAAACTGTTCTTTAAAAATAAAAACAAGCAAGATGACATTTTTTATAAAATATAAAGTGTGGGATTTCCTTCAAATAAACTAGGGGAAAAGGGGAGCAAGAACGAGTGGGTGAAAATACAGATGAAACAAGATTACGTGAGTTAATAATTTTTAAAACTAAGTACTAAGGACATGGGGGTATAATATACTATTTTCTTGACTTTTGCATATTTGAAATTTTCTATAATAAAAATAATTTTTAAGTTAAATTATAAACCAGGATAAACTAAGAGAAGAGAAATACCATGCTGGTTCTAGAGCCCCACACTGCTAGGAGTCAGAGACTACCTTAGAAGTTGAAGTGCAGGGGAATGTAGAGTTTAAAGGGACAGATTTTATTCTCTACTCTCTCACCTGAGAAACGTGCATGTTCCTTTGAGAGCTAAGTCATCCTTTCCCTGGTGGACTAAAAACTCTCTTGCACGCTTGACTTCCAGTCAAGCCTTCAAGCTGTCAGATCACACAGGCTCCCACAGACATGCTTCCAACAGCCTGAAGTTTAGGATAAAAGAAAAACCATCTTGCTGTCCATTTGAAGTACTTCATGCATGCTGAAGCAGCACCTGGTTAGATAGCCAAGTGCTACAGCAGCAGGCAACTCACAAACATACAAACAGAAACAGCATTTTCATCTTCTTTTCCTTCAAGCCTCTGTTCATGGATCTTCCAAAGTGAGGCTCAATCAGGTCAACCAATTTTTAAAGAAAAGAACTCTTGGCCAACATTTGCTTAGGGCATGCTAACTCATCATCTCATTTGAGCCTCACAGTAACCTTGGGAAGCAGCACGTATCTTTATCCCCATGTTAGGCATGAGAAATACTGAAACTCAGAGAGATGAAATAAATTGAGTGCCCAAGCTCACACAGCTAGCATGTGGCAGGGCCAGGAGTCGAGGTCCATCCCACCTCTGTGTCTGTCCACCGTGACTAACTTGCAAGCTTAGCAGCAACTCTGATCAAGATGCATATATGAAGAAAAGCCATATCCTGATTAACCCACTTTTTTTTTAACCCAATCTCAAATATGTCAAAGGATTTTAAGAGCTTCAAATAAAGCTTTTTCAGTTATGTATAATTTCTTTATCCCTACCTAGCACAAGGACGTATGAAGAAGGGACAGCAATTAACTTTAGACGTTGCATGAGGGGAGGAAAAGGAAGGTGATGCCCAAACAAAGATCAGAGAAAGAAAACTAGGGATCAGACTGGAAAGAACAGCACATTAACACAAAACCCAGATTAACAACCCCCACGGTACTTTCTCCATTAAACCAGTGTGCCCTGGGAGGTGATTACCCTGTTAGTAAAATGAAAGAAAACAGCCATTTCTTCCAAGCTACTTGTTTCACCCATGCTAGTTAAAAGAGAAGAGAATTTTCAAAACTGTATTAAATTTGCTCACTCTGTGGTGACTCTCCATTTTCTCCAACAAAAAAATGTCACTTTCATAGCTCAAGGTCTACAGTAACAATCCTTGCTTCTGGGGTAATGCATGAAACTGGATATTTAAAACACTGATTCTAGTTGCCACAGATAGTAAGAGCAGCTAGTACTTACTGAGCACATATTATAAGCAGGTCTTGTATTTAATTCTTTTAATCTTCAAAATGATCTTCTGAGATAGATTTGATTATTGGTAGGGCAACCATATAATTTATTGTCCAAATAAAGATACTTTGGGGAATCAAAGGGGTAAGCCATTAACCATTGTGCTAGGCACAGCTACAATCCAGGAACATTTGGACATATAAGCATTAGCTTCATTTTACAAATGGAGACTTAAGGAACACAAAGGTTAAATAGCCTTTCACACATCCAAGGTCACACATCTAGTAAGCCAGGTTCAAGCCCAGGTCGTCTAGCTCCAGGCTCATACTCAGCCATTCTGCCATGTGCCCCTGCTGAGCTGATATACTACCTTATTTTTGTAAATAAATCTTTCCACTGTTCCAGTGTGAAGCACACAAACCTCTCTGTACTTTACAAGTTTGCTGCAAGAAAATGGCTAAAACCCAAGGAGACCCCTGGGTCAAGAGTTCATATCTTTAAAAAATAAAGACAGGGCACCTGAGTGGCTCAGTCAGTGAGGCATCTGACTCTTGATTTCAACTCAGGTCATGATCTCATGGTTGGTGAGATTGAGCCCTGTGTCAGGTTCTGCACTGCCAGATTCTCTCTTCCTCTCTCTCTCTGCCCTTCCCCTGCTCGAATTCTTTCTCTCTCACACACACACAATAAACAAAAACTTTAAAAATAAATACACGCATACATACATTCATTTGCTCTTGGCTATGCAACTGAAACACATCCCTTGTTAGATGGGCTGCTTTTCTTAATTACTTCTCTCTATATATAATATCTGCTTATTTCACTCAGGAATAAATCCACATTTAAAGCAGCAACACCTATCACTCAGACTTGCACACTTAGATTGATACCACAGATGCATTTAGTGCTTTTCACTGGCTCAAACCACACTGGGCTTTGGAGTCTTCACCTTATACCATAGAAGCAAAGTCTTGCCTTGAGTATTACTGGAACTGTTTTCAAGAACTTCCAAGGAGAAATCATGTCCCAGAAATGAATTTGGTAAGTAGGGAGTGCAACATTTTCCTTTCATTACTAAAAAAAACTATAGGCAGCATAAAACTTCAGTAAGCCACAACGTCAGGTAGGTAGAAAGTGTTTTTGTGAATATACAAGACTGCTTACAGATGTGCTTTTTAAGGCAACCCAATACTGGCGTATTTCACATCATCCCTTTTCTCAAATCCCTCAGTGATACCACTGTCCTTTTACATTTACAGTTCTTCCTGCATCTTCCCTCAGATGACTGCACATTTGTTTCAGTGCTCCATTGAGTGTCTCTGTCAGATGGCACTTCTCCAGCCAGGCTGAAAGATCATGCCCTCTCTCCAGCCAGCATCATTCTCTCTCCTCTTACCCCATCTTATCCCTTTCTTCCTACCCATGGTAGGAACAAATAAACATTTGGTCTTTGTCCCTGGTTCCTGGAAAACAGCTCCTAAAAGCCTCAGAATTTCCTAAGTGATGAAACAGAAAAACATTTCTTTTGTAAGATAATGAGGTGTTTCATTAGGGACAGGGGGTTGGATGTAGCTACCATCAGGATGGGCCTGGTTGCTGGAAAGACCAAGCCATTAGAATGGTTGGAACTTTTGGGTCCACCTCTGATCTTCAGGGAGGGGAGAGGGGCTAGACATTGGGTTCAATCACCAATGACCAGTGATTTGATCAATCACGCTTATATAATTAAACATTATAAAAACCTCTAAGCAACAGAGTTTGGACAGCTGGATGAACAAATGGATGTGCTGTGAAGGTGGCATGCCTGGAAGGGCATGGAAGCTTGTGCCACTCCTATTCCTTACCTTTCCCTATGTTTCTCTTCTATTTGGCTATTCCTGACCTGCATCCTTTGTAATTGACAAATAATCATAAGTAAATAACTTCTTGAGTTCTGTGAGTTGTTCTAGTAAATTACCAAACCTGAGGAGGAGATCATGAGAACCCCCACGTTTGTAGTTCACTGGGCAGAGGTGTGGCAAGCATGGTGACCTCATTTGCAACGGGCATCTGTAATCTGAGACTTTGATCTGTAGTGTCTAATATTAACTCCAGAAAAGAAAAGAAAAAAAAAAAAATGTCATGGGCTTAAGAGAGATTACAAGCAGGAAGTATCAGTGAGAAAACTGCTGAGACTCCCCCAGGATGAGCCAGGGCAGGAGACATGACCAGGGAGCCCCACACAGGCCAGGAAGGTGTCTACACCAGGCTCTGTCACTTTACTACTGGCCTGAGATTCCTCACTCGTGAAATGCATGTGCTGAAACAGAAACCTTACGAAGTCTTTTCGTCACGACCATTCAACACAAGCTAGTGAACACACCCCCAGATCCTTCCACCTTAAAGCTTTTCCATCCCAAATCACTTGACTTCCTCCAGGGACCGTTTCCACTAATTCTTGCCAAGATGGGAGATAAGGAACAAGCAACACAATTTTCTATCAGGTACCTTATTCAAGGACCTTAACTTTGTTTTTTTAATCGTAGTGAAATATTTATGACCTAAAGCTTACCATTTCAACCATTTTTAAGTACAAGTCGATCCTTCGACTCACTGGATGTGAACTCTACAGGTCCACTCATGGGCCCACTCATATTTTCTTCAATAAATACACTATAGTCCTATATATGTATTTTCTGGTTTTGGTTCATCCTAAACAATGCATGGTATATGGTGGTATCATTCTAAAAAAAGGTAACTTCTGGATCAACCGACCAAGCCGCCAACATCACAGGGTATAGACTACATTTGCTGAAAAGGTTTACTCCAGACTCAAATCACTTCCACCTCTCAGAATAATCTTATAAACCTGTTCAGTCCTATTTGCTAAGTCAGACATGGCTCTAAGCATTTCCTGAAGTGAGAAACATACAGTTTTATCCTTCCTAAGGATTTCACTGATCATACTCTCTTACTCTCACAACTTTCTGTGTCCTTCAGTGAAAACTCATTAGCAAGTTAGGAAGAGAGTATAAGCAATTAGCTTATACCAAATGGTATTTAGAGATAAACATTATTTTCGAAGAGTGCTTGAAGGCTTCCATGTTTTTATTTTCGACATTTTGAAACTGGACAAGTGCTAAGGGCCCAATTCTATGAGCTCTGCTGCTCCATTAGAAGCAGTGTGTACTTCCTTTAGTGAGTATAAACTACAGACTGTCCACAGAAAGTGGTATTTTTAACTGCACGCTACCAGATGGCTTATCTCCTTACCACATCCCTAAAAACGTCTTGAATAAATGTCTGCCGTGGATTTGATTTCAGAGTGAGGTATCAGTTCATAGCTTGCTAACTTACTGTATTTAAACTGCCATTACACATGAAACATAGTGGTCATAATTGGATTTATTAAGCGCTTACTACATAATAGCCACCATATCAAAATTTTTCTTTGCATGATCTTACTGAAACCACAAGGGGTGCTCGTATTTCCTCACCATTGAGGAAGCTGTGTGGGAGTTGAAATGACTTGCCCCAGGCTATCCAGCTAGTAGTGGGCTGAGCTAGGAAACCAGGTCCAACTCTAAAAATGCATGCTCTTAACCATCATCCTATACTTCTTCCATATGTACAATTAAATACATATGCATATGTATATATGCATTACGTATATATGTGTGTGTGTGCGTGTGTATATATATATGTATACATGTGTGTGTATATATATGTATACATGTGTGTATATATATATATATATATATATATATATATATATATATATAAAATTATGTGAATTTGCTTGATTCTTTAACATCTGCAAGCTCCTTGAGGGCAAGGAATTTGTGTCTGTTGGATTCCCAGAACTCAGCACACGAGTCTGGCATTGAGTGGGCTGCCAATAATTTTCCTGAATGAATAAAAGTATAGACTTACATAGAAATCATAGGTGTAGAAATGTACATGCCTATATTATAAATGTGTCTACATATCCACATGAAAAAAAAAGCCCAGAATATCTTGGCAAAAAAGATGATTTAACTGTTCTATTTTTTCTTCTCAATAACATGGTTTTATTTCCAGATCTTTAGGGAAAGAACAAATGAGTCACACTATGGCATAGGGAGTCATGGAAGGTAAAGCTATAGAAATGGAAAATGGCACTATATTACTTCGCAATTAATTAACAAGTCAAATGTTAGGTACAAAAGTCAATTTGCCAGATCAATAATTTTTAAAAATAATTTAGTGGAAATAACAGATTAGGAAGGTAAGGACAGAAAACTGATTTTAAATCTCAAGATAAAAAGAACAAGAGGCATAATTCACTGCCTCTTCCTTGCTTTTAGAAGAAGCCACTGCATGACACAGCAATTCATATCTCTTAAATTATCTTTCATATTTATAACACTTCCTGAAATTCCTGACTTAATGTATGCAGTTTGTGATAAAATACTACAAGGAAGTAAGTAGCCTTTCGTGTTGTGTTTTTCAAATAACATCTGGAGTCTGGTAAACACTGTACAAGTCTCAACATCAGAAGACCTGGGACTTAATCCCGACTTTGAAAATCAAATTCAAAATCTGGGGCGAAGTCAACACCTCTCTCCATTCCATGAATTCTTTTAAGAAATGAATCTAAGACCACATTCCTCTTTTTACGCAAGCAGGAATATTTTGAGGATATGAGAAATAAAGGGAGGGAGACAGAGAGAGGGAAAGCACTTTGGGCTCTTCAAGGGGAAAGAAAACCTCTATAAATGTAAAGAATAAGCACTTTGGACTCCTCCCAACAGCACTAGGCAGCCTAGGGTAAAGTCACGGTGATCATATCAGGATGCAGGGTCTGAGGCTTATCTCTTCTTCTGGAACCCAAAACAAACTTCACACTAATAATCTAGAAAGCTAATGTGGGGAAGGGCTTGGGGACTGTCTTCAGCTGACAGAGACTGCACTTTTTCTTCCCAAACAACTGGTAATGATTCTGATAGAGAAGTGCCATGGGAAAATGGTTTATGAATATGGACTGTTTTATATGAAAAACTATAAAGAAGAGAATTATTCTGTGTGTTGGAAAATACATATAAGTTAATTTTTGTTGATTGCCAAGTGTGATAAGATAGAGGTCTTAACTGAAATCATTAAGCATAATTTAGGGGCTAAGATACCAGGGAGATATTGGGAGATTCATTGTAAAATCAAGAAGAAAACTGTCCAAGGGAGCCCACATATGCAAGAGATGGAAAGGGAAGCCCACAAAGTGGAAGACAGGATGCCAAGCCTGGTAGGGAGGGTCTGGACCTAGAGGTAGCATATAAGCTACTGGCTGTCAATTCATACTGCAAGTACACCAAGACTGGAGATTCAAACCTCAGCAAGTAACCCACAGTACAGGCCTACTCCCACCTAGAATTTCATGAGTACCCTATTGCTGGCCAGAAAGGCTGCTCAGACCTGGTCTTTTGACTTTGGACCCAAATAAATAAGGGGGCCTTTGCAGGCCAGACCATGCTCCTTTCTTCTTGGCCCTTTCCAGGTAAACAGAGCACATGGAAAGAATAAACAACCTTTGAGAGGACGCCAGACACCTGGGCTTTGGTTCTGACTTCCCAAAGGTCAGTGGGGCAAAAACTTCCTATTACCATTGAAGGAGGGAACCATAACTTGGGATTTTGAAATCCCAACTCTCTGTAGGCAAGGACTATGATTTTTTTTTTAAAGGTTTATTTTTGAGAGAAAACATGAATGCAACCAGGGAAGGGCAGAGAGAGATGGAGAAAGAGGATCCAAAGTGGGCTCCGTGGTGTCAACAGAGCCCAATCAGGGATCAAATTCACGAACCATGATACCATGACCTGAGCCGAAGTTTGACGCTTAACCGACTGAGCCACCCAGGCACCCCAATGACTGCGATGTTTATGCCTGCCCCTAGCACACAGCACATGCTCATTAAATGTTTATTAAATAAATCAAAGAAAAAGAGCTTAATCTGGTCCAACAAAAAACAAGAGGAAGTGCCGAAGGGGACAGGATTTTCAAAAAGGAAATGTTCCAATGGAGGCGTACTTGGAAAATAGTAACTGGCTCTAGCGTAATGAGTGCTGACTATGGGGCAGGCACAGTGTTGATTGCTCTCTCTAATCTCTTTTTTAATCCTCAGAACCCAATATCCTTATGCGTTGTTGTTAGTCCCACTTTATAGATGAGGAAACAGAATCAAAAGATGTCATCCTCTTCCCAGGAGGCCCACCATGCCAACGAGTGGCAACACTAGGATGTGGACCTAGGTCTGAATCATTTTAAAACCAGTCCTCTTTCTTTTTCTGACTGACTTATTTCACTTAATAAACTATTATAAAATTTAAAACAAACAAACAAACAAACAAATAAAAACCAGTTCTCTTAACCAAGTTACTGCCAGCCACTTCACCCATCTTGGCCTACTCTCCAAGCCAGCACCAGACGCCAGGGCGCTTGCCCAAATTTACTGTGCACCCCAAGAATCACTTGCTACATCCTTAACAAAATGTATAGATGAAGCAGCAAGCCACATGAGGGCCAGAAGACTCACCTACAGCCCCACGACATTTTAAAGCTAATTTCAGATAGAAACCCAGGCTACTGCCCTCTGCTTTCATCATGTAACAATGGTTCTGTTATTCAGCGCAGCAGGACGAACCTGACTGATGATGGCAAATAATCACATTAGCAAACTCTTCACTCTTTCAATTGAATGTTTCTGTTATAACCCCAATCCATTATGCTGACCCTCTGTCCTCCCAGTGTTAGAGCACATGGCTTTCCTTTCCCAGGAGTGCCATACACTCTGAAAAAGAGAGCTTATAAAAGTCCTTTGACTGAGCACACCAAGCTAAGAACGACAACTTACAAGCCATTCTCTAAAGCCCCTAGTTGGCTAGCTAACAAATTCTTCAAACAGCTTTGATGCTCCCGTAAGGACGGGGAAAATACGGTACAGCAAAAGTAAAAAAAAACAAAAAAACAAGCACACACGGACACAAGCATGCACACACACACACACACACACACACACACACCTCACTATTTTTACTTTTACTGTGAGCATGGAAAGGGCTTGACGCTTCAGGACTGAAGAGCGAAGACAGGGCAGCTACGGCTGAGCACTTACTTCAAGGAAAGGAAAGCAGGACAAAGAAAGACAAAATTCCTTCTCTACTTACCGTGAATTCCTCAAAGGGCTGCACTCTGTTTCCCTGTTTAGATGTCAAGGATCTACTGTGGTGATCTTGCCAACTACGGCCATCCTTCCAAAGGGCAACTCCTCAGAGAAGTCCTTAAAGCTCCAACCAGCAGCGAAGAGAGTTCATCGAGGCTCCCACCTCTACCATATCAGCAACAATTCTTACCACAGTGCCTTTTGATTAATCTGATCACTACCCAACCTACAGGCTTCTCAATGTCCAGGCCTGTCTCATGAATCTTTACATCCCAAGACAGCCCTGGAACATAGTAAGTGCTCAGTAAATGCAAGCTGAGCCCCCATTCATAGTGCATCAATGACAAAAACACACCTAAATCTGTCAATTATAAAAATCTGGATGGGAAAGGTACTACCATAAATGACGGTACTGACAGACACACTGATTTCTACAAGCTATCTCTCAAAGTTGAAACCCATAAAGAAACTGAACTTGATGGAGAGAAGACATTGGCTCTGAACTGTTTCAAAATGCAGCTATACACATAGGAAAAATTCAAAGAAGTTTTCTTTCAAACTACTTTAAAAAATAGTTGCATAAAAAATAGCTGTATGGCAACGTATCTGGGGGGGGGACATAGCCTAAAATCAACATATATGGGGGGAAAGGGAAGTTTTATTTGGCTACAAGCTTATGCGGGGCCGACACTGAGACACTGCCCTTCCTGTTTCTGCTGCACTATTCATAAAAATAGGAATAGGACTCTCAAGAATAGTGCTACAGTACTAACAATGATTAAAACAGAAGCTGCCACGTATCACACACTTGTGATCTGCCAAATATCATGCTAGGTGATACAAACATTTTCTCTGTCCCTCACAATTCTATGATGTCAGGATCTTCTATCCCCACTTAGGAAACAAGCAAACTAAGTTCAGAGTAGTGAAGTGACTTTCCCAGGGTCATACAACTGGTAAGCCAGAAGTATAGCAACAAAATTCAAACCCAGTTCTATTGGATTCCATTGGCTCACCTCTTTACTGCTGACATAATCTGAGATCTGATGAGACAGAATGATGGAAAAGGACAGCCCTAAAGTTATTAGCATAGATCAGGGAACATATTGAATGCTGAATATGGTTCTGGGTGCCTCTTGAGAAAAGGGGACATTTTTCGCCCCACTCATGTTATTCTGAGGAAAGTAATGCAGGTTGCCTTGGATGGGAAACCAAGTTACCCAAGGTGCACCACAGAGGGGCACAGGTTGGGACTATCTTCAGGTATTTGGAAAGATTTTGTGTACAGGACAGAGAGAAGATGTGTTCTGTGTTCTCACCAAGTGCAGAATGAGGTGAAGCTGGAGAACAGAACACTCTGGTTGGCCACAGACACCTCCCCCCAAGGAGAACATCTGATAACATGAGCTGTCCCAGGTGCTAGAGACACTGCAGGATCAGAGCGGTCAGGGGCATCAGAGAAGGGATTCCTACATGGTTAGAGGCTGAAGGTTTTCACTTCCCACTTTTAAAATCCACTGATCCTCCAAACTGAGAGAGGAGGCCATGACACATTTGAGGGTCCTGCTCTGTTTGCTCTGGAAGAGTCAACAGTAACATGAGGCTGCAAAGGTAATTTTATTGTAAAGTAGAAACAGTGTTTTTACGATCTTCCAAATAGCAAGTAAAATTAGCATTCACTCTTTTCAAGCAAAAAGCGAGTGTTTGGATAATGTCCTTGAAAATGTGTTTACAGGATCTAAATATCTCAGCCATATATATTCACGCGTATTTCTATTTCTCAGCACTTTGGTTGTTGTTGCTGGATGATCAACCTTGCTCCAGAAACACAAAGAAAAGCAGCAGTAGATAAATATGAGCTTTTTCTCCTTAGTGATTTCCATCTTCGACTTAGGAGAAAGAGACAAAATTATTTTCCTAAACATAGTCCCAAGACACTGTTTTCCTCTTGGCGCACACTAAGTACAATGTAAACCATATTAATTTATTATCAAGTTTAAGTCAACTTCATTAACACTTTAACACTTTTTCATTTTTAATACTAGGTCACTTCTCCTTCAAATCGATTTATTCATGCCCCTAAAACATCCTCATCAAAAATATGTGAATGAAGTCCGCAGAGCAGGTAAAAATCGTCAGTTAGTTCCTCCTCCTAGTACAACCTAGATACCAACGATAGCTTGCTGTTGGGCAGTCGCTGGGTGTGGTAGGCTCAACTAAGAACGATGACGTGATATTTACCATTTTTTGCCAGACTGAAACAAGGACAGTCGCATGCCATTGGCAGAGGAGGACCAGGAGATAGGCTAAGTAGGAGTCTAACGTTTGTGCTGTACAAAACTCATTGATTCATGCAGTAGCAGGAGACCAGAGAGGGGGTTACTGGGAAAAGAAGCAATCGAGTGTGGAGTTTAGAGGATGGACGAAAGTGACGTCCCAAGTGCCATCATCCCAAGTCCCAAGGGCAACCATCCAATGGAAAAGAAGTTTCTGAGCAGGACTGACAAATGTGGCACCTGGCAGCACCCTGTACATGCAGATTTCAGGTCAGAAGGAAGCACGTGTCATGTGCGAAGGGCAGGGGCTCTGAGAGTCATTCAAAACAAGAAGGGAGCAAACTCTGCAGACAAGGAGGGCGTACAGCCTCCCTGGTCAATTCTATACCATGACGAAGCAGCCTTGCAAAACGGGATACATTTCCAAAAATGTCTGGAGCTATACAATCTAATTGAACAATCAAATTACACGCCGACAAAAACAAAACAAACTCAATCTCTGGCTAATAGAATTTGGCAAGCAGCCGGGATTCATTCAAAGGAGGAACAGTTTTTGGAAAACTTCATTCCGGCTGGACTTGAATGAACCACAAAGCACTAGCAAGTTTCTCATTTTAAGGATGACAATGTGTTATGTCAACCAACAGTAAAGAGAGGAGGAGTACTGAGCACTCATTATTTATATCACTTTCTTCCCCTCTGCTTCCGAAAACCAACATTCCTCATCAACTCTGCCTGACAGAGGCATATAATACCCCAACTAGGTAGCCAAAACATAATTCAAACAAAAATAATAAAAACAATGCTTTGGAAGTATAAAATACTTTCACATGCAGCATCATCAAATTTAACTTCACAACAACTTCATGTTAAAAGCACAATTATTCCCAACTTGTAGATAAGCAAAGTTAAGACATTCTAAGTTTAGGGGTACCTGGGTGCGTCAGTCAGTTAAGGGTCTGACTCTTGGTTTTCGCTCGGGTCATGATCTCACGGTTCATAGGAATGTGAGTCCCACACTGGGCTCTGCTTTAACAGTGGAGAGCCTGGCTGCTTGGGATTCATTCACTCCTTTTCTCTCTGCCCCTCCCCAACTCGTGCTGTCTCTCTCAAAAAATAAACTTAAAAAAACAAGATATTCTAAGATTACAGAAATTCCTTAAAAATTAAGTGACAGGGCTATATTCCAAGTTACTTTGACAAATTCCAAGACTGGAGTTCTTTCCCTCAGGAAAAAAGCTGTCTAAATGAAACCATATACCTCAAAGTTAGAGTGGAAAAGATATCATAGATCACACCACCCTCTCACACAATCAGCAATCAAGTCAGCATGGTACGTGGGTAGTGTGAGTGAGTATGCAGGTGCCGGAAATTAGGGTGCTACATAACCCCCACACATTCTTTTATTGAAAGCACTACATACTGCCACAGATTAATATGGGCCTTGGGGTGAGGTAACTGAAAACGAAAAAAAAAATGACCTTTTTTTTTTTTTTAATTTGGTTAAAAGAAATAGTAGGAGCAATGGTCATACTCTGGATTGTATCTGTGTGGAAAAGAACGATGCCATCTTAAGCAGCTCCAGAAGACACACAAACACACACACACACACACACGTACGCACACTCTGCATAACCTCCTACCAGCTAAGACCAAACCAACCCTCACTTCATATGGTCAAATACCTCAACCTCTCTCAGAATTATGTGTACAAAGCACACAACATGTTTCCACCACCTGCTTCTGCCATAAATGATTGCCCAATAAAATAAGCACTAATGATTAACTTTTGCTCCCTGCAAGTCACTGAATGAGAAAAAGACACTCCCTGAATAGCCTTTGCATATAGAATACTGACTTTTCTTAAGCTCCTCAAAGAAGCTTTAAAATGATTTGCATTTTAAATTATGAGTTAGTCTTGGAGCTAACATATAGGCATGACATGCTGAAATGTTTACTAATGAGGTGGACGTTTTGATTCAAAACTCTCCCTGAAAATGTCTGTTTCCAACCAGCCTTTGCTTTTGAAACACCTGAAATAGGAATAGTGGTCACACTGCCTCAATTACAGGTCTCTGGAACTGGCTTTGTTACAGGAACAGCTATTATGCACCACAGCCTTTGCTAGGCACTGGAGATACACAGGCCATTAGGGAAAGAAGGCAAATAAATTAAGACCTTGGTGAGAAATAGAGGAGTTTTAACCAAACTAGATGAAAACTACGGTAGTTGTGAGGAACCACAGAGCTCAAATTCCAGAGAAAAGGGAAGCTCATAGATGAGCCTTTCCCACTCTTAGTTTCACTGAGAGGTCTGTTGATTCATGACGGCAGCAGCTATAAGGCTGAGAAGCTGAGCAGAACTTTCAATGGACTCGTGGCCTAAGGAAACAATAAACTGGATTTCAGGACCCTTCGAGGAAGAAGAGCCAAAGTAAAACCCTTGACTTATGGTTGGCATCCTAAAAAACTACATCCAAACTAGCCCACACAGGGACTGAAGCGGGACTGAAGCGTGGCTTCAAAATATCTTGATTTCCTTTTTTTTTTTTTAAATGTTTATTTATTTTGAGAGAGAGAGAGAAAGAGATTGTGAGCAGGGGAGGGTAGGGAGACACAGAATCCGAAGCAGTCTCAAACTCACGACCATGAGATCATGACCCGAGCCGAAGTCAGGGACGCTCAACCGACTGAGCCACTCAGGCACCCTAATACATCTCAATTCCTGATTGGAATTAGCTCATCTGAAATAGAAGTTTTTAGAGGCAAATGTAAATCCTCTCTAGAGAAGGATCACACTACCCAGATCTCCAATAATATCTATAATTTTTCATATACATTGCCTAGTATTCAGTCAAAAATAGCCAGGCATGTGAGAAAACACAATGTGACCAAAACCCAACAATGACAACAGAAGCAGGGCAAAAGGGTAGCTAGAGACTAGAGTTATCAGATGCAGAGTTTAACATATGATGACTAAAGACCACAGTGAGATCACACTATATATTGCCTAGAATAGTTTAAATTAAAAATATTAATAATACCTAGAACAGTTTTTGTTCTCCTGGTTTAAAGAAATACAGTAAACTGTTAATATATGTTAAATCTAAATGGTAGGTATGTATTATACTATTTTCTGTACCTTTCTGAATTTTTGTTAAATTTTATAATGAAATGTTTGAAGAAGTAAAAGATATGGCTAAAAAGAGATCAGCAAGGATTAAATTATTTTAGTCTTGAGACGTTGTGTTCAAGAGTCTGTACTTTCTTCTTTAGACAACAGAAGCCACTGAAGGGTTTTAAATAGAGGAGCGACTGCATCAAATCTGTTCTCTACAGAGGTCATGACAGCTGCGCAGTGCAGAGAGTGGAGGCAGGGGCCCAACTGAGAGGCCGACGCAGTACCCCAGATGGGAAATGCCAGTGGCACTGGAAATGAAGGAAGTTGTAAAGATGTGAATGATGGCGTCTGAGTTCTCTAGGAAGTTGGAGTTAGTTCTCAAAACAGATGAATTTTAACCCATTCAAACAAGAAGCAAACGAGACCACTGTGACCAAGAGAAATCTAAAACCAGAACCACTTATAAAGCAAGGACAACATATAAGATAGAGCCTGGGACTGGTGAGAACAAGAGGAATGTGAATTTTTCTGTAAATCCTTAGAAGAAACACAGTTATAAGACTGAAAGCTAATAAGCACTCAGCTCGACAACAGATGGTCAGATAGATACATTCACAACTTGCCAGAATCCTGAAGCCTTGTGCACCCCCTTCCAAACATGCAGATGCTTTTATCTGAGGGGGAAAAAATTCTATTTCTGATTCTGACAGCAAATGCCAAGTCACATTTTGCCAGTAGAGAATGGCGTCTCCCAACCACAAACCTACCGAGAATTTCACAACCTTATTCTCATTTTGGAGAGAAGAGTTGTCTCTGACCGCTACTTCCACCAGCCCTGCCAGAAAGTACAAGGGAAATGAGTGGGGGAATGACAGTTTCTGAAGAACTGAGCTTTTTCATCTGCACCCAAGAAAGTAGGTTTGTGTCTCCAATTATTCATGAGCAGCCCACGTGTTATTCTGTGAAGAAAAATTAAGCACATCTAACAAATTTATCCTCATAGTCCGAAAAATGGCCTGAGGCACAGAGCCTGACAATTTCTTCAATTACTCGAGCTGCTTAACCCTCCACTGAGAAGAGATTGAAGAAGTAATTTTCTTTATAGTTACTCTTAATGCCTTTTCAAAAGGTTAAGGTTTAAAATTGAGCATATTAAGTTCCCGGTCTAGCTAGTTTTGGTATAAATATATATTCTTGGGTCTGACTTATGAATGTCTAGTTTGCTACAGATAGGATTTTTAAGTTGTTCTCCCCCCTGCCCCCCTCCATGATCTGTTCACACAACAAAAAATATTCAGACATGTTTTGTTTTTTTTTTTCAAAGAAGTACTCCCCACCTACATGCCCATGTAGTGTCTGAATTTTTGTATATTCTTCTGGCAGAGCTTGGTTTTAGGGGCACAGTTGAATACTAGTTGCATTTAACATTCTTCCCACACCAGAGTAGGTAAAACTTAGATAAACGTGGTTGTCTTAATTCCTAAGGCATATGATATACTGAACTGACATACTGCAGAGTGCAGGAAAGAATCACTAAATGACTCAACTTCCTGACTCAATATTGACCAGAAAATACTCTTTCTCATTTTTGTCTAAATAATGCTCCTGAATCAAAATTTCAGCCAATCAAAACTCAGGCAGTTAGCTGCATGATAAATACCATCTAGCAGATCTCAATGGTTATTACTAAAAACATTAATGATTTTGCACAGTTATTTAGATACCTCACTCTGATCAAATTTATTAGACTGGATATAATTTCTAAAGCTATAGGCAGATTCCCTCAAATAATTATGACCATCGCAATCCAGCAGCACATAAAATGCTCGTAGACATTTCTACACGGTGCTTCAAACTTGAAATAAGAGACATGTGCTTAATATCCCTTTGGGGAAATTCCAAGATTAATTTCAAGAGCAGACAAATATTCCCCAAAAACACATGAAATTCTTGCCACAGACTGCCTAGGGGATGGATATAACCTTCTCATGATACGGTCTGAGAATGATACTCACTGGGTTAAGTGTTTTTTCAACAGAATGGTGAATGGTCCACCAGTCTGAAGTCCATTCCCATGCGTTCCCCACTATATTGTATAAGCCATAACCATTGGGAGGAAAGGCGTCGACCTAAAAATTAAAAAGAGGAAATATGCTGTCAAACTACTCACCTTGTTTGGAATCTCTATGCTGCAGAAATGCACTAAAAAAGTAGAACTTCAAGGTATGAGAGGAGGGCACTTGTTGGGATGAGCACTGGGTGTTATATGGAAACCAATTTGACAATAAATTATTTAAAAAAAAAACTTCAAGGTATGAACATTAATTTTCATTCTGACAGTCAAAATGCAATTTGGACAATGTAAAAACAAAGAAAGAGGCATGTTTTGCTTTGATTTCTCAAGGGGAGTTTAGAAACCTAAGGAGAGTTGATACCACATGGTAGGAAAGCCAACAAAACTTCCTAACAGACGGACTAATAATGACCAGATGCCTAATCTGCACCCAATGGGGGTAGGAGGTAGATGATATTTCATCCCTCAAAAGCATAAGAGAAACATCAGATTAAACCCAGTATAAGTCTTGTCATCAGAGCTAAGATATGCAGCCACACCATGTCTTTTAGCATTGAAAGGCACCAAGCCACTTCTTTCCCACCAGCCCCCTCCAACTCACTATCTTATCATTAAGCCTCAGTCATTATCATCAAAACACTGAGGGGACTTGTTTTTCTAAAGAAAAAGTGAATTCATTATCAAGCATATTTGTAAGAGAAGGTTTGCAGTCAGTCTCTGAAACCTGGAAGTATGAGGCCAACTGACAGGTTTGTCAGCAAGAAATTATATCACATTTCAAGGGCAGGTCAGACACTCTGTCTGCCACATAATATTATCACAGACACAGAGCCAAAGTATAAAGCTTTTTTAAGAAGGAGGGAGAGGAGAGGGATAAGAAAACACTTTAACTGGGAACAACACTAAGTGCAGACAATTATGCTATTTCAATGACTTAAAATATTTTCCCAACATTTTTTAAACGGAAATTCTCAAACTGCAAGAAAAATTTCATTTTATAGATGAAATTTGATATATCAAATTATCTCTGGGTTTTTACTTTTAATTATTATTATCTTTTTAATTTGAGAGAGAGAGAGAATACAAGCCAGAAAAGGGGCAGAGGGAGAGGGGGAGAGAGAGAGAGAAAGAGAAAATTCCAAGCAGGCTCCATACTCAGTGCAGAGCCCAGTGCAGGGCTCAATCCCACAACCCTGGGATCATGACCTGAGCTGAAATCAAGAAATAGACACTCAATCAACTAAGCCTCCCAGGCACCCCTATCTTTGCGTTTTAAAATATTTTTTGTAAAAAATAAAAATAACAATATAAACTATAAAAATAAAAATGTTTTTGTAAATCCATGGGGTTTTTTTATCCCATACTAATGAAGCAGGACTAAAGAAATGAATAAACTAAAATTCGCTTCTATTGGACACATAAATATGGAAACACCTAATACTTGGGCAGTTCCGAGCACTTCGAAGTTATGAAGCTACTTCCTAAAAGAACTTCATCTGGATGATTTGGAAAGCTAAACAATTTTATCACTCTGCTTCCATATTCAGCATTCATTATGGAAACAGCAGTCCTCATTCAGTGCATCATCGTTCAGTAATTCCATGCATGTCGACTGAAGGCAGGAAGGGATCAATGGCGTAAGACATCAAAGAGCTTACTAAAGGAGAAAAAATATATACCCAAAACAAAAAATCCAATTCTGTAAGGCAGAGTGGGATGAATAGGGAAATGAGTGGGGGAAAAAACGCCTCAGAAATTCCCAAGAGGGAGAGGATTTCTGGCTGCAGAGATTTCTGGTTGCAGATTTCTGGCTGTTTCCTCCTCTACAAAGGTAGAAGTGTCTCGATGGAATCAAGGTCAGAGTTCTAAACTCAGAGAGACAGTAAAGGCAGAAAGGTCATAGGCATAAAATGTTCTTTCAAAAATTTGGAGATGATCGGAAAGAGCAAGGTGGGGTAAGAGCTACAAGGAATAGGAAGAAAAAGAAGAAATTAATTTGCTTCAAGAGAGAAGAGAAAGAGACAGGGGCACAAGAGCAATTAAAAGATGCAACAAACATTCTGGAGGAAGGAATAATTTCTCAAGCTCATAGACACACAGGTGGAGAGGTTTTGAGTCTGTCTGCCTGAGGTCCTTTTTATGTGCCCACACTTAGCAGCTACTGAGCAAGCAATTTAACCTGTCTGGTGCTGTTAAACCATTCAGATGGGGAAATAATATCGCCTCAAAGCTCTGGGTTTTTCTTCCCCCTTTAAATAATCTGATGTTGAAGTGAGGTCAATCTGGAGGTCACCATCCATAAAATTACCATCTATAAGTATGCCATTAAGGAGAAGACACTTTGTAATTGCTCATTGTTAAATTAATTGCACTAACGAAGCTTCCTTCCAGGAACCTCAAAAGAAAACAAATGTGTCTGAGAAATATTTCAAACCCGCTTATTTTTAGGTGAATGATTGCTATGCATTAAAACTAAAACACACTAATAATTATATCAAAGTGGCTTAGCGAAATAAAAATCCAATTCTTTAGATTCACTGTGGTCAAAACAGTTTGCTCTGTCCAGACCAGAAGAAATAGCATACATAAAATATCAGGTGAGGGAGCTGTTTCACTGCAGTCCATCCTATCATTGAACTTAAATTCCTCCTCTCCACTGACCAGAGCGTGTGGACACAAGAGCTCAGGTGGACTCGAGGTAACTCTCTGGGCCAACAGTCCCATTCTAAAGATACAGATCTTGTTAAGTCTCATTCCAAACACAGGTGGACGTTGCTTCCCTGTGCCCTGCTGCTTCTTCTCCCCAGATCCCCGGCTCTCAAATTGGTTCCTTGAGCGCCCCTGGTAACTGTTCTAATTTTGTCTTAGGAACTTGGATGGCTGCTTCTTTAGGTAAGTTCTGTTGCATATCTTCCAGGATAGACATCTGCTGAATTCCCAGTTAAATGTTCCCACTCTAAACATCTGTAAAGTGTCCTTATTTCACAGGGAACGTTGTGTTTTCTGAACAGGTGCCCTTAAGGATAAATGACTGTTATCCTTGGAGACTCAAGGATTTAATACAATATGAAATTCCAGAGCAGTAAGCACTGTAAAATATTCGTAACTGTCCAATCCAGCCTTTTCGTGGCCTTTTACTAAAACTGACAAGTGCTTATATAATTTGGTCCATCAGAAGCCCATGCTTTAGGATCCAAGGTTTACTGAGGTAGCCCTACTTCTCACAGCCTAACATTCAGGAAGGGGATCCAGCTGCTGAGACCTTTTTCCAGTCTCTCTCATGTATCTGCTACCAAAGAAGGCCGGGTATGGTCCCGACACCCTGAGCCATCCATGTTCAAGTTTAGCGCATCACAAGTGAGTAGCTGCACACTCCTTGGCAGTATGTAACACTTTGATGGCCACTGTCCCACTGTGTACATCTACCAACACCTTTCCTAGAGACTCATGAGCATCCTCACCGAGCACCTGCAACGCCAGTTCTGCGGACCAAAAGCGGCCTATCACTGGCTAGGCTTGTCGCCCATGTAAAGTCTGAGAAGCTTTAGTCCCTGGTGCTCCTTTAGTCCGTGACACATCTAATTACTCATTTTGCTGAATACAACTATGTGCTTGTGAGAGTACCAGCTATCATGAAGGAAAATTTGGAAGAACCAACTTCAATATCAAATGATTAGTCTTTTGCCTCCTTCGGGTAGTGCGTCATTTCCCATTGGTTTATGTTGGTTCCTTTATCACGTGCTTACACATGTATACGGAATTTTATATGTATACGTATGCACCCCAACACCTCTTGGAGGGCTACATATTCTCATGCAATCTATTATTTACATTAATTGCTTAAAAATGAAACTATAACGCTTTAACGACTATAGCTCAAAATATTTTTAAATTTCTGGTAGGTCAAGTGTCTCTCCGCGCTTCCTCTTTTCCAAAAATGTCTTGGTCTTTCTCTTCACTACTTTATTATTTCAGTCAAAGTTTTAGAGTCATTTGGCCATCTTCCAAACAATGTAACTGTGTTACATTTATAAAGTAAATTTTGGAAGAATTATTTTTGTGTGGAACAAAAATACAAATATAAAAAAAAACAATGACAACTGTTTGAAAGAGTGTCAAAAGAAAATTATTCTCTGTAACAACAAACCTAGTAAGGTGTCACTTTCCCACCACAAGATTTCTTTCCTCACTGTTAGGAAAAAATGAAATATTTTCAACACTGCCTCGTTAGTGTATGATTCTGCCAGCAAAAGAGCAATGAGAAAGAAAGTCTTGTACACTTGTGGAGGAAAGCATGCAACACGCATTCTGGAAACCAGTTTGGCCATATGTCTAAAACCTTTACCAAGAGTGTTTACTAGTCTTTGGCTCAGTAATTTCATTGTGGGAAATCTATCTTAAACAAATCATCAGATATACAATTTAATTACAAGATGTTCCTTGTTATATTATTTAGCAAAACCAAAACATAACAAAACAACAGATATGACCTAAATTAGCAACTTATTAATAAAAGGCAAATAAACGAGGGCTCATTCAAATGACAGGTTATCCATCTGTTGAAAGACAATGTACTTGTTCCTGATATTAAGCAGAGAAAAACAGAATTTTAAGTATTGCATTCGGCATGACCCAAAAGCAACAAGTAAAAAGTATGTAGCTACAAAACTGTATGTATATGTATTTATGTATATACATACATGTATACATATAATATGTATGTGTGTGTATATGTACACATGTATATATACATATACACGCATATATATATATATACACCAGAAAAACAAACGCTGGCATATAGTAGTTAAGTACATGGGGTTTGGAAACATACTGACCCAGTTCAAATCCCAACTGTGCAGCTTTCCAGCTCTGTAACCCTGGGCAAATTAGTTAACCTTTCTGTCCCTCAGAATGCCCACCTGGAAAATGATAAAATACTTGGTACCTACCTTACGGAGTTGAATTAACATTAAATGCAACAACTCATACAAATGGCCTAGCACCAAGCCTGGCACAATGCACGTACTCACTAACTACCAGCCATTATTAGCATCATTACACACAGAAAGGAGCAGAAGGAAATGTACCAACATGCTAACAAGGGTTATCTCTGAGCGGCAAAAATCCAAGTCCTTTTAATTTTCTCTTTGGTACTCTTTTTGTTTTCCGAAGTTTCTGTAAGTATGATGGAATCAGAAAGAACACTGTGTTATAAAAAAGGACATTGGATTAATTATTCGGAACTGCCATGCGCATGGGCGGATGAATGCAGGAAGAGGGCCACAGACGGGCCAGAGCGCGCAATGCCTTTCGCGTATGTCCGCCTTGTCTGCGTCCGCCGCCCGCCTCCGGAAGCCTCACTACTCACAGGCGCAGTCCCTCGGAAGCCGTCCTCCCCGGTGTTGGTCACAGGAAACTCGCCCTGCCAAATGTTGGCATAATGTTGGCCTTTGGGCTGCAGTTTGTTGCCCCAGGGGAAAAGTCTGTCAGAAGAGACACAGGTATCAGCCGGTCAAACAGGCATAGGCTTCTGGATTAAAGTCAAGAGAAGGAATGCAATGAAAGAGAAAGCATTGCTCGCTTGTTCAGAGTGAACTACGTTATACATTTCAAATACATAAATAAATAAAGCTTTTAACCAGAACTGTTTTGTTTTGTTTAGTTTTTGAAACTTCCGTACAGCTAGCTTGTGTCAAGTGCACCACAATCTCCGTGTTTCCCGGGTACTGGAGAGGCCTGAAATAAGTCACATAGCTAAAAGAAGGGCTTATAGAAGGCTGGGAAAGTAGGCATCCTTCTGGACTTATATGGTAGCACAATCGGGCAGCATCACACCGCACTTTTTTAAAAAGCCTCTGCTATTTTAAGGAGCCTTTCCTAGAAGATGTGACCCAAACATGAGTTTTCTGTCTCATGGTTCTAGAGGCAGAGAAATACCACTGCTTCAGGAGATGCCTAAAATAAGAAAATCCTAAAAGCAAGGCAGCCGGCCAAGAGGTTCTGAGGAGGACCCTGTAAGAGCAGAGGGGATGAATGCATGGAGCACCTTCGGGGCTGCAGGGAGCCCACTTCAACAGACACTTCGGTGACCTAGGCATCCGTGTCTCCTAGTAAGTTCATGCAGATGAAGAAAGCCTAGGAAGAAAAAGCTCTTGTTGTTTTAAATCAACTTTCTAACCAAAGTAAGTTCCACAGATTTAGAAAAAGGTCAACATATAGTTAGGCAAGGTGAGCCCCTCTGGGTACCTATTCTGCAGGCCTCCTCGACAGCTGTATTCCCACTCAGCTTCCGTGGGCAGCCGCTTTCCTGCCCACGTGCAGTAGGCGACGGCATCGTTCCAGGAGACGTGCAGAACTGGATGATCAGGCCTGGGAAGGAGCAAAGGCAGAGTGTAGAGGGGCATGAACCAGAGCAGGAAACAGAAACCGGCTTCAGCGAAGCGCCCATAATCACCCTCAGTCCAAACTGGGACACTGAGGTGGTCCCGGGCCCCAACTCAAACCCCCAGCTATGCCACATCTGTCACCTTCCACCACAGGTGTCTGACATCTCAGGCTCCCAAATGGGTTATAATCCTCTCTAAAACTAGACTCAAAACATGTCCTCACCAGCAGGCAGGCCTGGACACCCACGGAATCTCACTTGGTACGCTGGGTGTGGAGATGCACCCCCTCGTCCCCCTTGAAGGAAGGAGCGCTGTGCCAGCTGCTGGGAGCGCTTCTTCAGGGTTTGCCACAGTTGCAGAACCAATGACTACCCACAGCAGGGGCATAAAGGGCCAGCCATTTCACAACACCCAAAGCTCCATCCTACAGGCCCTGTTTACCCCGAAGCCCTCTAAGGGATCAGCGGGGACTTCTTGGGCCTGCACTGTAGTCTCCCTCTGCACAATCCTGCTTCTTCCCCCTCCTCTGCACAGGCTGCCTGGCTTTAAACTTTGTGCCCTTCGACTGCAGATTAGCCAGCTACACGCACCTCACACTAGCAGATACCAAGTTCAGGGCACAGAAGGATAAGGAAGGTTAGGGGAAAAGTTTGAGAATAAGGGGCTCCACATACTCATACAGCACTAGGTAATTCTAATACCCTATTCACTCTTTTTCAAGTGAACTACACACTCCTAGTCCATTCCTTAAACATCTTTGAATTGCCTACAGCAATTACACCATGACTTTCATTTATTCCTTCGACAAATGTTTACTGAGTACCTATTATGTGTCAGTTACTGTTTTCAGCAATGACCAGAGATGTACTTTGCTAAGAAAATACACTCGGTGAATAAAATACATTCCCCTCTGGGTTTTCCTTCTGCCTTAGCTTTTTCTTCTATTAAATTCATGAAAGAAAATACCATTTGGGAGCTAAGAGGCCCAGTCAACCTGCGGTACCCAAGAATCCTATGGCTTTCTGCCTCACAGTCTATTTCCACCATGAAGGCTGCCAGCTCAGGCTATGCAAGGATTCTGCCCTTTGTCAAGGGGCTGTATCCCTAAAGCTGAACTTCTTCTTGAGTTCTCAGCTCCCTGACAACGAGGGCAATAACCAGGGATGTTGTCAAAAATAGAGGCTCAAAAATCCCATCTGAAAAAGTGGGTTACGAGAACAGTTTTCCTGGGCTGTCGAGATGCTGAGTCCTGACCCAACCTTTCTCCATCTCCAGGGCTTAAAGTGCTACTCTATTTTTGCTTGAGATAATTATTTCCTTGCCACCCTGGAGACTGGCTGACCGACTTGCAGCTCTGTGGTTTTTCAGTCAGATGGTGACTTCAAAGCATGTCACTCCAAGACTGGAGTGATAACATGACATGGAGATAACATGAATCCTATACCCAAAGCTTGAGCTTCCACAGTGACCACCCGGCCAGACACAACTACTTATCCACAACACAGATGGTCTTCTTCCTCACAAGGACCCACTCATAGAAGAGAGCACAGAGACAGGGTGCAAACATTAAATGTGTCAAGAGATTTGTAAGAGGCCTGTCAAAGGGGGGAAATCTGTAAAGGGAACCCTTTGAGAGGCCAAATGAGGAAGAAAGAGGCTACTTATAAGAAGCCTTCTACGAGTTAGGAACGGTCTTTGGGTCTTCATGTATGTTATTTCCCGCTATTTTATTTTCTTACCAACCAACTAGAGTTTGTCATTCCAACCAATTTACAGACGAAATCGGCCACTGAGTTCCTCTTCAACAGCACAAGAATCTTTCTGGCAATTAAACATGTCCGCGTGGTTAAGAACCACCAGCCTCACCTGTGTCGAACAGTAGAGTCGGGCCCTTCTGGGTGTCTCCAGTTCGCGCCTTTAACAGGTAACCACCAGGGAGCAGCTGCAACCTCAAAGCAATACCCAGAAAGGCTGAGGTTAGTTACAATGACTCTAGAAAAACAATGACTCAGTATGTACAGAAAAAAATCTCACTTAGGATCTTCAACTTCCACTTCGGTTACCAAACAAATGCTTTTACCAGAACTATAAAAAAAAAAAATCTTCAACAAAAAAGTATTATTTCATATCATAAAAGCACCACAATGACTGAACAGATACATATTTAAATGATGTATATCTTCAAGAATTTTTAAAAGATGAAGTGCTAGCTAATCCTCTATAATCTCTAACCAATGAGAGATAGGTAGTACTGGTCCTATTTAAAAGATGGGAAAACCGCGTTAACCTTACGATTATATGCTGGCCGAAGGCCAACCCAGGTGGTCAGATATTAAGCTGAAGCATAGGGTGAAAAGCTGGAGTGTGCTTTCAAAAGACCCTGGTTCAATTTCTAACCCAACAATAGATGTGTAGCCCTGGGCAAGTTCACTGCTTGTCTGGCCTCATCTGCAAAATGGGAGCAGGAACCCAGCCTCACGTACCTCAGACTACAGAGGAGGTTGAATTAGACAGGAAAGTGCTCAGCCCAATGTTCCCAGGACCTTAACTCCTATTTTTCAGTTCCATTTACCCAAGTAACACTAGCAAGTGGCCCTCATTTAGTGACTGGTTAAGAACTTGGCTTTGGAACCAGTCAAAACAAGATTCAAATCACTCACAGTGGGGCCCTTGGCAACCTACTGAATCTCCCAAGGCCTGTTTTCTCATTTTTAGATGGAGATAGTAACAATACCTACCTCATGGGTTATGACAAGTAGGGCTTTATATAATGTACATAAAGAGCTTATGCGTAGCACTAGCATGCACTCAGTAAAGAGAACTCCTCTCAACCATGGCCTCATGACAGGAGGACAGGAGGAGAGCCATAAAACATCTTCATCACCACTGTTCCTAATACTAACTAAAGAACAGAAATTTGTGAATGACTCTTGTAATATAAACCACAGTAGACTCAACGTTATCCCCTGACAATGCTACTGTCAGTTATTTGCACCCCGATGAGCTGGAATGAATGGAAGAGAAGGGGAAGTGTTTCTCCTAACAATTACAGCAATCACTGAAAACACCAAACTCTGTTCTTGTTCTTTTTTCCATATCAGCACCATCAAAACATTCATGGTATTCTGATCACAACCTGATGGGAAAAAACAAATTCTCTTGTATTTTTCAACAATACAGGCATTATATCCTTAAAGAGGACACTACTGCAAGGCGTTTTATTTTTCTAAGACCAGGGGAGACAAAAGACATGACTTATTTCTTCTTAAGCTATGGCATTGCAGACGTTTAAATCTGGGATGTGCTCACTGACTTGACTGCTAGATGCTTAGGGTCCAGAGACAGGTAACTCAATCCATGTCAAGGGCAAGTGTGCATAGAAAGCTGAGGTTTTCCCACTTTCAAGTTTCAGCAACTTCAGATCACTCAACCAACCCCAATCCACCCCCAACACTGATCGGAGAGAGCACCAGAAGTTCTATTTCCTAAAATAATAAAAGAACTAAAGAAGATAAATATGGCAAAATGTTAACCTTCGTTAAATCTGGGTGGAAGAAATGAGAATGCCCAATTTACTTGTACCCTTTTGTGTTTTGAAACATTTCATCAGTACCAACTTTGCTAAAAAGCTGACTTATTGATCTGTTCTACTACTGATGGGCATTTGGGCGGGTTCTAGTTTAGGGCTATTATAAACAGCACTTACTTCTACGAACATGTTTAGGAGCTCCTGACTTTCAGCAAGTATACACCTGCATTTTTGTTGACTGCACACCATGGAGTGGCACTGCTGAATACACACAGCTTTGGTGAAGAGCCAAACACAAGCCTGGATGGCACATGTGCTCCAGGGTTTCCAATCCCTTCTTCAGAGGGGAGATTCCATGGAGCTGGCTGACGTACAGCAGACCCTGGAGGGCTGCTCCAAGGGCCTTTTAGACTGTTCCCTTTCCTCTTCTCTTCCCCTCAGTTCACTCTAGTTACAAATATTTGCTGAGCAGCCACTGTCTGCCAAGCACTGAGCCTGATTCCTAAAAGAGATCTTCCAATTCCAGGAATCCTCAGAGTATGATTTAAGACAGTATATTGAGGGGCACCTGGGTGGGTCAGTCATTAAGCATCCAACTCTTGGTTTCAGCTCAAGTCATGATCTCGTGGTTTGTGAGTTTGAGCCCCATGTCTGGCTCTGTGCTAACAGTGCAGAGTCGGCTTAAGATTCTGTCTCCCTCTATCTCTGTCCCTCCCCCTCACTCACTCTCTGCCTCTCTCTTTCAAAATATTTTTTTTAAAAAAGACAGTATGTTGATAGTTCTTTTTAATGTTTATTTATTTTTGAGAGAGAGAGAGAGAGAAAGAGTGCGCGAGCAAGTGGGGGAGGGGCAGTGAGCGGGAGACACGGAATCAGAAACAGGCTCCAGACTCTGAGCTGTCAGCATAGATCCCATCGTGGGGCTTGAACCCACTCAGATCATGAGATCATGACCTGAGCTGAAGTTGGACACTTAAATGACTGAGCCACCCAGGTGCCCCGATAGTTTTTAAATTATTTATTTGACATGTTTCTCTTATATGGTTCACTGCACAAAGTAGGGAACAAAGTGTGGACCTAGTAACTTCGTTTCCCTCTAAAAATATCTGTAAAATTCAAATTGGTGGATCTAGGTACCACCTTACATATGCTATTGCTATAGTTCTGACTCGGTTTCCTCCCCATCACACACACACTTTCTCTCATTCTAGATATCTGCTTTTCACTCCTCCCAGGATTTCTCGTCTCTGAAACCTTTCACATTATCTCTTAGCAACCCATCCCAAGCTCACATGACTTGAATTCATGGAGCTTTACAATGATCAACAATCTCAGGGATGTGGACAGCGAAACGGGAAGAACAGACTGGCTTGAGATGGGGAGGGGACAGCACGGTAACACTGCCCTCGTCCAAAGGCCACAAACTAGTTTTTCTCCAAGATATTAAGACCTGAGGTAAGTATGCAAAGATAGATCTACAGTATTATAATATAATTTCTACTTAAAAATTACAAAATAACCCAGCCTTGGCACCCATTCATCTAAAGGAATACTATACAGTTATCAAAACACACTCTGAGGTAGAAATATGTATATGTTATAAAAATAATCTATAGAATAGGATATGTATTTGATTCTATAAAATACATGCATATGAATGTATATGTAGTATACTCAGAAAAAAAAAAGTCTGGGAGAATATACTCGCACTTATGAGGATCAAGCCTAGGGGAGTAATATACTTTTTAAGAATGAGTGTGTATTACTATAATAAAAGCTCTCAACCTCAGCAACTAAGACTCACGTATTAGACCCAGTAATTCCTTGTTGTAAGTGGTTGTCTTGTGCCCTGCAGGATGTTTAGTACCATCCTGACCTCTTCCCACTAGATGCCAGGAGCACCCTCCCCCTAACTGTGGCAGCCAAAAGTGTCTCCAGACATTACCAAATGCACCCTGAGAGGTGCAAAATAACCCACTGCCCTATGGTATTCAGAAAAAAAAAAAAAGATTGTCTTTCTTAAGTGTTAATATATAGTTGATAGAGGCATAGTGGTAAGAGCATCCAATCCCGGAGCTGAGCTGCCTGAGTCTGAACAACAGCACCATCGTCCACAAGCTGCATGATCTTGGGCTTCTTAGTTTCACCTTTCCAGCTCTCAGTTTCCTCATTTGTAAAATGAGATAATAATACTTCTATCCTCTTCCATGAGCTGTTGTGAGGATTAAATACGGAAATATACATAAAGAGCTTATAACAGTGCCTGGTACATGGTAAGAATTACAGTGTTAGCTCTCATTATTACTATTATTCATTTATGTTATTGTATGTTGCAATATTCTCTTAGAACTTTCAAAGAATATATATATTCTCATCAGTGAAAATTTTCCCCCTAATACTTCATCAGCCTGAGCCCCAGCCACCCCCCAGTTCACCCTTTTCAGAAGAAAAGCTGAGACAAGTATCAGAACATGTGTCATTTCCAAAGAATTCTCAAGAAGAGTGTATAGTTGTCATCCTTCATCACAATCATGATGTGAGAACCATCTACACATAAACTAACCCATTCCCTGAAGCAAGTAGCACCAGAGAGTGGGGGAGAGAGGAGGGTATAGAGGATGCAGGAGGAATACACAGTCGCCAAGCCTTAAACCAGACAAAGCTTTGGGACCTATAAGAGTACCTATACCACATGCCTGTCTGTGAGAAAGACCTTAAGTCTCACTGTAATGATCAGACACATAGTCAGGAACCATCTCCTGATCTGACACATGATAAAGAAAAAATAGGTAATCAAAGTCACCCCACATGAGAGGATTAGTGCAATCAGAGGTAGGACATCACTCATCTTGGGAATCATGCCCTGGGAAAGCCATGATGTTTCCCAGCCCAATTTTAGGCAAATTCCATCTGACATCACCAGATGCCTTCCTTTTTTCCAATTGTCACTGTTAACACGACATTTTTAAAAACTTGTTCTTGAACTCCTGGTTGTGTCTTGAAAATAAATGCTATCCTACTATGTTTAGGAACTTATGAGATAAGTAACTTTTGAGAGCCATATATGAGGCAGCTAATCAAGGTGCATTTAGGGTATCTCTAAGCTCCTTGCTTCAACAGCAAGTCTGCAGGTGTGTTGCTCAGAGTAGAGCGGATTGGCATCTATGATAAGCCTTATCCTACAAAGAGGACTTTTTTTTTTAATGTAGTTGCCCACCTATCCATTTTCTGTTCAACTGAGACAATTCCAGAGTTATAGCACTCCTTTATATCCAAGGGGAAAAGGACTTTAACTTGACCTATTTCTACTCAACCATCTCCATAGCAACTGTCTTGGGTTTTAAGTTGAAACAGCTGTACCAGACAGCCAGTGACCAATTTCAATGTAAATAGGATCCATGTGAGTACTGATGTCCCCTTGAGAAATGGACTTCCCAGCACAAAAACATCTTTTCTCACCTCTCCCTAGGGAATTGTAGTAACAGTTTAAAGAAAAGAAATGGAGACAATATCGAAGGCATCTTTATTCGTGCCAGAAGTGGTAAATTATGATTCTTATACACACACAGCCTAGAATAAAGTCAGCATAGGAAAAAGAGCACTGTATAATCATACATATTCAAGTGTAAAGATGTCAGGTTCACAACTTTCCAATTGTTCTCTTAAAAATTAAATGCCTTTAGACAAGCAAATTAAAAAGATGGACATTTCTTGAAATGTAGTTTAAATATGACAGTTACCCCTATAAAAACAGCCTGGGAGAAGTTTCAACTGGCACTCGTGAACAATGAGAAATTACAGACCTGTTCAAATTCATGAAGTATAAATTAAAACTGGAAGAAAATCCAGCAACAAAAGGAATCAAACAAAATAGAAAGCACACAGTGAACATAGGCGTTCCTTCAGGGACACCTGGGTGGCTCAGTTCTTGATTCTGGCTCAGGCCACGATCTCACAGTTTGTGAGTTCAAGCCCCACATCAGGCTCTGCACTGTCTCCTCTCTCTCTTGGGATTCTCTGTCTCCATCTCTCCCCTCCCTACTTGTGTGTGCTCTCTATCTCTCAAAATAAATAAATAAACAAACATTTAAAAAAAACTAGGCTTGAATAAAGAATAAAAACAAATTCATCATTACAACAGATAGGTAGTCAATTCTGACAGGTTATTTTAAATTAAATCCTAAATTAGGTACCTTCATTAATAGAATTTGTATGAGAGAAAAAGGCATGCTTTTTCAGAGATTAAAATATTTATGAAACTTAAAACATATCTGAAAATTTTCAATACTTTCTGCTTCAGTTATTAGAGAAATTCCTCATGCTAGAACGCACTACATTCCCATGGCATCAATCAGTATACTCTAAACAGTCATTACAAGTCTTTAAGAGAGCAATAGATAATATGTACAGTCATTCAGCAGTAGATAGATACCTATGTAGAGTCATTCATTATACGTTACATGAAAAGAAATTGCCCAAAGAATCTCTGGGTTCAAAAATTCCTTAAATGTGATCTAGTTTGCCTCCTTCTCTTTTCTGATCTTATTTTTCCTGCCCTTCTCCTGTGTTCAACTGTTTTGTTTCTTAAATCCCACATATGAGTGAAATTCTATGGTATTTTTCTTTCTCTGACTGACTTATTTTGCTTAGCATAATACACTAACCATAAGAGACTCTTTTTCTTTTTAATGTTTATTTATTTTTGAGAGACATACAGACAGAGTATGAGCAGGGGAAGGGCAGAGAGAGAGGGAGATACAGAATCTAAAGGAGGCTCCAGGCTCTGAGCCGTCAGCACAGAGCCTGATGCAGGGCTCGAACTCACCAACCGTGAGATCATGACCTGAGCTGAAGTCGGCCGCTCAACCAACTGAGCCACCCAGGCACCCCGAGAGACTCTTAAATATGGAGAACAAACTGAGGGTTGCTAGACGGGAGTTGGGTGGGGGGATGGCTTCAAGGGTGACGGGGATTAAGGAGGGCACTTGTTGGAATGAGCACGGAGTGTGTTATGTAAGTGATGAATCATTACATTCTACTCCTGAAACCATTACTACACCATATGTTAACTAACTTGAATTTAAATAAAAAATAAATATTATAAAATTTTTAAACTAAAAAAAGTGATCTAGTTTACTTGTCAGTTATATGAAGGTAGTTGATTTGAGACTTTAAAAAAATAGAAAGAAAAGGATTTTTTAAAATATATTTTTTACTACTTTAGGCAAAGAGATGACCATGTAAATCAATATAACAGCAATTTGATAATAATCAGCAAAAGGCTACATCACATGTGCACACAGCGAGGAGACTGGTTGAGTTGCTTAGCTTACTTGTACATCCAGAGGAAGGAACAGAATGTAGTCATTAAAAATTATATGCAGGAAAAATGTAATTGCTTAGATAAATGTTTACTCTTTACAGAAAACGAAAAAAGCCACTTACAAGTAAGTATGTGTATACAAGTCTACTTAAAAATGTGTTTACAGAGAGACACATAAACATTCCCCAAGAAAAGATTAGTAGTCCATATAATGAAATGTCTGCAATGGTTATTTCTGGGTGGTGAGATTATGGATGATATTTAATGTTCTTTTGTGGGCACCATTTTTAATTTCCAAATTATCTACAATGGACATATTTTATTCAGATTTTCTAAGTCTTTTCTTTTAACAGAGGCAAGAGACTTAATTTTACATAGAAAAACAAAAAAATAATATTTAAAAATATTTATTAATTAAAAATTATTTATATTCACCATTCTTCCACAAACTTTATTTTTTTTATGTGAATTTAATTTTGAGAGAGAGAGAGAGAGAGCAGGGGAGAGGCAGAGAGAGAGGGAGCAGAGGAACCAAAGTGGGCTCTGTGCTGACTGACTGCAAATAGCCCAATGTGGGGCTCAAACTCACCAACCGTGAGATCGTGACCTGAGTCAAAGTCGGACACTTAACTGACTGAACCACCCAGGTATTCTTGCAAATTTTACTTTTATACTCATCTTCCAGTTTCCCTCATAAGCATTTTTATGTATTTTTTCCAAATTATATACTGATTGTTTTAATTTTACTGAATATTTTCCTATTTTTAATCTGAACTTCATAACAAACATTTTTAGTGGCCACACACAATATTTTGTCATCTTGATATATCATAATTTACCAAATAATCTCCTAACATTGAACCACTCAGGTTATATTAAACTTTGTTGCTTTTGGGAGGGGGAGGGAAGGACTATTATAGATAACAATACAACATCTTCAAACACCTTCACCTACATTTTTTTTTTTTTTGCTTCAGCTATATTTCCAGAAATAGTACCTAAGAGTGTGTTCTTGCTAAAACTCATTTTTAAAAATGTCAACATTAATAGATTTTGTGGGTAGTTTCACTCTGAAAACAGGGTTGAGTATATGGAAAAACTCATGGCACTTCACAGCAAGGTATTTGTTACAATTCTTTACAAGGAGCCTCTATTTAGGTGCCTTAAATTGTTAGTGGCTTACTTAGATCCTTTTCAGTGTATAATACAAGGAAATTGCAGAAAGTCTGAGTGCCATTTGATTTTTTTCTTCATGCCTTCCAAGCTCTGAAGCTTCTGACAAAAAAAGGGCAAACAGAAGACAGAATATAGAAAAAGCATCCTAAGAACGGGAAATTCTCTCACAAAGGTTATTCAGGAGGTAAATCGGAATATGAATAATCCCACCTATTTTTTGGAAAAGAGAAGAAAAAGAGAATCATCGCCCCCAAGAGCATCATGATAAAGGGGACAGGACTCTTGCTGCAAAGGCAGTCAAGGTCCACAGTCAGAGACGATCTACTTTCTAACTGTGGTTTAGCGACAGGCATCTGCAGAGGGTCACGGCGTGATGGTTCAACTCCTGCCCCATGAAACTAGAGGCTAGTACTGAGCTAGCCCATCTCGGCCTAGGGCTGCAGTACCACAGAACAAATTCTGAATACTCCACAGGGCTAACTTCTCCAGGTTACCCACCTGATGTGTACATTTCACCCTGAAGCTGGACACTGTGCCAGTGGCCGGAGAGTGACTGTTGATTCTCCTTGTGGTGACAGCATACCATATGGGAAACATATGCATAACTTCTAACAATACTGTATATCTTGTAAAGCTCTACTAGAGCTGGGGAAGCAAACACAAGCGTGGCAAGAAGTGGAAACCTGGCTCTAACACTTGAGGATGCCATGCTTTCACCGTAAGCTGCCTGCTTAACACCAGCATGCTTACAATGCCGCAGGGATTTAAAGGTGGGATGGATCTGGGAGGCCATTTATTTAAACTTCCTCATTTTACGGATGTAAAAATAAGCCCTGAAAAGCAGCAGGCAGAGACAGGAAAAGAACCTACAACTGCAGATTTTCAGTTCATAACTCTTTTCTACTATCCAAGCATTTCCCAACAGCTGTTTCTTAATAGTTTATGACAAGATGTTGGTAGGTAAAGGGGGAGGTGGTGGTGGCAAGGCTCCACAGTTGCAACAGTCTAAGTAGTTAAGAAGGCACAGGGTTGATCAAGTTAAACACGTGATGATGATGATGATGATGATGATGATTTATTGCGGAACTTTCCAAAATCTTAAAACTGTAACATGTTATTAAGTTTCGAATAAAGGGATATAGTATGCATCTGAGCCAAGCAGTTCATAAACTGTTAGTGGGTTCCAATCCTTCCTCTCCTACTATTTACTAGCTATGTGACATTGGGCAAGTTATTGAACCTCTCTGCGCCATGGTTTCCTCAATCAATAAAATTAGTACACTAAGAAATCTTATCTAATATACTAGATATTAGTAATATACTAGTAATATGTAGTCAGTGTATTACTACAAATCTATAAAACCAATTCATGATGGTTTCATTCATTCATTGAATCATTCACTCAACAAACATTCCATGAAAATCTGCCCTATGCCAGCCCTGGGCTGGGCCTAGGAGGTACAGAAACGAAGCATACAATCTGGGGGTGAAGACAAAAAAAAAAAAAATGAATAGATGACTTTAAGCCTGCATTAAGTACTGTGACCAAGAGGATCTGGGTGAGCTATGGGAGCCCGAGGATGGGCACCCAACCATAGTCAGGGGGTGCTACTTTGCAACTGCTTCCCATAGGAGGTGAGAAGGAGAAGTGAGTGAAGGAGGGTAGGGGCGAGTAGGGCATTCCACACTGCCTGCATTGTAAGTGTACTTCACTTAATTAGAAAAGTTGGGCATCAATATTTTTTTTTAAATAAAACACACCATAGATCTTCAGAATCTTAGATCTGAATGGGAAGCCAAGAGGTCACTTGGTTTCAACTTACATACCCAAAGGCATCCTTTCTACAGTGTCCCCAGGATGGAGAGGTAAGGCAGGATAAACACTGGCCTCATGTGATGAGGGCAGTCCAGATTTACACCTGTTATCCAGCATAATTAAGAGCATCCCATTTCACTCTCAAAAGTGTCCTGATTGGAACAATAAACTGCATGGTCACTCTAGAAATAGATGGCTCCCTGGCTCAGCTTGAACAATTCGGGTGACTGACACGACCTCCTTGCAGGTAGTCCCTCAGGTCTAGGTCATTCTAATAAACAGAGTATTCCTAATCAATGGTTAAAATGAAATGCCTCCCATAGACATTCCAACCGCTGGCACTCGTTAGGCTACCAAGGATCACATGGAATAAATCAAATTCCTTTCGGATCACCTTTAAGACATTTGTAGAATAATTATAATTCAGTCAACTGTTAGTCTCCTCCAGGTTCAGTAATTTCTTCAACCTTCTCCAGGTACTCTACCATCTCAAAAGGAATCACCATCTCCCCAGATGCTCGGGCCAAAACCAAGTAGTCATACTTAGTCCCTCCTCTCCTTTTCCCCTCATGGGTTCAGATGTACTTCCAAATATCAGACCACTTTTAGTACCTCTAGTCCTGCCACCCTTCTCTACAGCACAGTCAAATCTCACCATGACAAAACCCATGCAGAAGCCAGAGAAACCCCTTTATTTTTTTTTAATTTAAATTTTATTTAGTTAACATATAGTGCAATATTGGTTCCAGGAGTAGAATTCAGTGATTCATCAGGTACATACAACACCCAGTGCTCATCCCAAATACCCTCCTTACTGCCCATCAACCATCTAGCCCATCTCCCACCCACCTCCCTCCATCAAACATCAGTTTGTTCTCTATCATTAAGAGTCTCTTGTGGTTTCCCTCTTTTCTCTTCCCCAACCCTTCCGATATGTTCACCTGTTTTGTTTCTTAAATTTCACATATGAATGAAATCATATGGCATTTGTCTTTGTCTGATTTTGCTTAGCGTAGTATATTCTGGCTTCATCACTGTCATTGCAAATGGCAAGATATAACTATTTTTGATGGCTGAGTAATAGTCTACTGTATGTATATACTACAACTTCTTTATCCATTCATCAGTCAATGGACATGTGGCTCTCTCCATAGCTTGGCTATTGTTGACAATGCTGCAGGCAGCCTCTTTAAAATGTTAACTAGGTCCAATGGCTTCTCACTGCACTGAAGAAGAAACCCAAACTTCTCTGAGGCTACAGAGCCCTATGTAATCCACTTGCCACCTATTTTTCCAACCTAACCATCACCATACATCACAATCCCCCTTGCTCATCACTCCCTCACTACTGGTCATGCTGGCTCCTACTCTTCATTAAGGTTTCCGCTCAAGTGTCGAAGAAGCCATCCCAGACCCCACAAATACAAGAGCCAAAAGAACCCAACCACAGTACCCTACAGCCACTTTCTATCCTGTTACTTTCTTTTACTTTATTCACAGGCCATGAGCATACTCCATTACAAGTTCACTTGCTTAGAGTCTTATAGACTTAAACCTTCAAGAGACTGAGGACTTATACCTGCTTCCCTGTTGTATCCACACCACTGCCTGGCCCACAGCACATACAAGATAAGCATTTGTTTAATGAATAAATTCGCCTGTTCCTGAGATTCTATGTTTTCCAAACCCCTCCCCGCTTTGGGTGACCGTCTTCTGGATAAATACCAAGTTTAGACATAGTCTTTCAGTGCGATATCCTTTTGTAAAGAAAGAGGCTCAGCTCCTGGCTTATGAATTTTACACAATGGAAAAAATCCTATACTGGTTCTCAGGAACTAACAGGTTAGGTACCACCCTCGACATTACCCAGAACTGAGGCAAACCATTTCCCCTCCTGGGCCACAGTTGCCTCATCTATAAAGAAAAGGTTTTTTTTCCAGATGGGTTTGAAAATTCCACTGGCTCTAAATTCTCATTTTTGCATAACTTCTTCTTAAAGCTGGATCTCTCCTAGGCATGACTCCCTACTCAATAGTCAATCTTTGTTTCACTTTAGAGGTTTACAATGCAGACACCAACATTTGGGAGCTATGAGGATGTGAGAGTCATTATTACTTCTTCATCAAAGTCAGATCACAAAAGACCTAGAACTTGAAAAGAAACCTAAGAGGGTGCCTGGGTGGCTCAGTTAGTTAAATGTCCAACTCTTGCTCTCAGCTCAGGTTTTGATCTTAGGGTCATTAGTTCAAGCCGTGTGTTGGGCTCTGTACTGAGTGTGAAGCCTACGAGAAGGAGAAGGAGAAAGAGAAAGAGAAGGAGAAGGAGAAAGAGAAAGAGAAGGAGAAGGAGAAAGAGAAGGAGAAGGAGAAGGAGGAGGAGGAGGAGGAGGAGAAAGAGAAGGAGAGGACGAAGAGGAAGAGGAAGAGGAAGAGGAAAAGGAAGAGGAGGAGGAGGAGGAGGAAGAGGAGAAACTTAAGGACTCCTTAAAGAGATATATCAAATCTGAGCCTCTGGAACCCCAACATGCCTCATTCATACTCATTCTGATCAGGTGACTTATTTTACAGCAGGTTGGAAAAAAACACTATGCCCGGTTATCCTTTTACATTGGGTTCTCACCTTCCAGGGTTATCAGGCTTTGCTTCCTGAGCCTACACCAGACACTGACTCCTAAATCAGACGGACAACTACTCTTTTCAAAAGGAGACACAAAATACAGTTGTGTGACTATGTTCTCTTTTTATCTTATCCCATCGGCCACCCCTGGACCGCCCTTCCCAAAAAACTCAATTACTGTGAACCTATTTCAGCCCTGATTGACTAAACCAGTGTTCTCTTGCCAAGGAAAAGCAACTTTCCAACATAAGACAGGTCATACCAGGTCTGAGCCCCACAGCTTTCAAAAACTAAGTGCTCTAACAGATGATACCCAAATGGCATTCTTTCATTTTTTTGGCAAATATTTATTAAGTAGTGCTTAAGTGACAGTTACTAAGCTGGGGATACAGTGGTATAGCACATTCTCACCCACCATCATAGAACATATCTGGTAAAGGGAAAGGCATTCAACAAATACCTACTGAAATAATTATAAGTGAGATAAATGACATAAAAAGAAAGCACTAGAAGCCACAAGAATAAATGGAACAATCTAAATCTGGAATATGGGACAAGAGAAAGTCATTTCAAATGGACTTCCCAGAGTAAATGTAGCTAAGACCAGACCATAAAAGGCTGAAGGTGAGTAGCCAGAGGATAGGAACATAGAAGGCCCCTCACCAGATGCTCTGCTCTAGTTGATCCCAAAATTAGTTCTTCTATGTCTGTAAGGCTTCCCTTTAAAGCCTCTTCCTCCACAGTCCTTCTTTCCTGATCAACAACAAATGCGGCTCTCCAGGCACCTCCCCTAACTGCCCCCCAGCACTCCTTACCACAGCACCTGTCCATGCCCTTCCTAGTTCATTTCGCCATAGTATTTCATGCTACCTCCAGGACATTCCAGGATGGTATGGATCTCACATATTCTCATTCCTTTTGATAATTTTAAAACACATGATGTATGTGCCTTCATTTTTATTTCTTTTTTTATTTTTTTATTTTTATTTTTATTTTTTTATTTGATACAAAAAAATTCATAAATCAGAAAAAAAATCTAATTTTGGTTTAGAGTCTATATTACCACATCCCTTAAACTTTGAGCATGTAAAGGGCAACAGGGAGGGCTATCTTTCCTCTCTATATTCTCGGGAATAACACAGTATCTAGAGGACAGTAGGACATTTTTGACTATTTCCTAAAAAGGTCACATTTTAAGCCAGAAAGCAAACTTTTAAATTGAGGGAGGTAGACTCATTTCCATTACTGGAAGAAATCAAAGAACACACCACAGGGATAATGGCATATATTTAAGGAGGCATGAATCCAAACAACTACTCAAAAAATATGTCACTGTATATAGTCAAAAGAATTGAAATCAGGGACTCAGACATTTGCACACCAATGTTCATGGCAACATTATTCACAAAAGCCAAAACAGTTATTAGATGTTAAGTAGCTAGAAACAGTACAAATGTCCATTAACAGACGAACAGATAAACAAAACGTCCTCTACAGAAACAATGGATTATCATTCAGCCTTAAAGAGATGAAATCTGATACATGCTGTAACATAAATGAACCTCTAAGACATTTTGCTAACTCTTGTAAGCTAGACATAAAAAGACATTTCTAGGAGGCACTGAGAGTAAACAAACTTACAGAGACACCAAGTACAATCAAGGTTACCAGGGGATGGAGGGAAGGGAGAATGGGAAGTTATTGCTTCTTGGGTACAGAGTTTCTGTTTGGGATGGTGAACAAATTCTGGAAATGTATAGTGATGACTAATGCACGACATTGGGAATGACTTAATGCCAATGAACTGTAAACTTAAAAATGGTTAAAATGTTAAATTTTATGTTTTTGTATGTTTTTACCAACCCCTCCAAAAAAAAAAAAAAAAAGGATATATATCACTGATATTTCTCCAGCCAAGGACTCTGAAATAATCTAAGAGGATTTATTCCACAATACTAAATCCTTTCACAATATCATTGCAACTTGGCAGAGTGCTATACATTGGCATTATCAAATCTTACAAATGGGCAACAGTAAAGCAAAGCAAAGGAAATTTAACTCACTTTTCAATTAGAGATAGCACACTGGAAGAAGCCAGCATAATGACATTTACTAAAATACTTCTTATGTGCTAAGTACTGTTCTAAGTGGTTCTTTGTATATTAATTTGATTTTTACAATACTCTACTAGGTAGGCATTATGACCCATATAAGAAATTGATTAAAACAAGCAAAATGCTAGTTACGGGGATGAAAAAAAATTAAGAACAGTGACGCACTAGTATAAAAGGAATGAACAAACAAAATGACAAAATCGCCACTAGCAGTAAGCAAGACAAAACTTGTGGTCCACACCTTAACCAGGTCACCAGACTGTCTTTAAAAAAAAAAAAAAAAAAAAAAAAAACCTCAACATTTTCCTGAGAATTGTATCAAGACCAGAAACCCAACACTGAAGGGAAAGGAAAATATACCTGTGTCAACCACAAGATAACCCAGATGGAATTATCAAAGTTGTTTGTTGTTTGTTTGTTTGTTTTTAAGGAGGCTCCCCAACCGGGAAATGAACTCACAACCCTGAGATCAAGAGTTGAACGCTTAACTATCTAAGCCACCCAGACAACCCGGATTTATCAGAGGCTTTAAAACAACTATTATAATCATCAGCTATGAGGTAAAGGTGAATATTGTTGAAATGAATAGATAGGTAGGAGTGCTCGGCAGAGAAACGGGAACTATGTTTTAAAAAGAAACTTTAGAATTGCAAAATACAATATCTGAAATTAAAAAGTCACTGGATAGGCTCAGGAGCAGAATGAAAATGACAGAGAAGAGGGGAAACTTGAAGACACATCACTAGAAAGCACACAATGTAAATAACAGAGAGAAAAACAATTTTAAAAAAATGAACAAAGCCTTAGGAAGCTGTAGGATAATATCTAACACCTGTGCACTGGAGTCCCAAAAAGAAAGGAGACATGAATGTTGAAAAAAATATTTGGCATAATGGCTGAAAACTGCCCTAATGTGGTTAAAGACATAAATCCACAGACATGAGAACCTCAAAAAATAGGATAATCTCTAATCCCTAAGAAAACAATGTCCAAATGTCCAAATCATAATCAAATTACAAAGACAAGATTTTTTAAGTCTGGAAAGAAGCCAGAAAATAATGACAACCAACAGATATGAGAACAGTGATTTGAATGGCTGCTATCAGAAAGCCCATGACTAGAAAAGACTCAACATTTTCAAAGTGATGAAAGAAGTGCCAACCCAGAAATCTGTTGTATCCAGTAAAAATATCCTTCAGGAATGAAGGGGAAGTAAAGACATTCTCAGATGAGGAAAAACTAAGAGAATTCATGGATCTAAGACTTGTTCTCAAATAAATGCTAAAGGAACTTATTTAGGCTGAAAGGAAATGATACCACAGGAAAACAGGGAACTTCTGGAACAAAAAGCAACAAAAATGGTTTGGGTAAATATAATAGATTATTTTTCTTCTTTATATTAAAAATATAGGGATGCTTGGGTGGTTCAGTCGGTTAAGTGTCCAACTTTGGCTCAGGTCATGATCTCGCTGTTTGTGAGTTCAAACCCTGTGTTGGGCTCTATGCTGACAGTTCTGAGCCTGAAGCCTGTTTCAGATTCTGTGTCTCCCTCTCTTTCTCTGCCCCTCCCATGCTCATACTCTCTCTCTCTCTCTCACACTCTCTCTCTCTCTCTCTCTCTCAAAAATAAACATTAAATGTATATATATGTATGTATACATACATATATATATATATTTACACAAACACATACACATGCACACACGGACAATGTTGCAAGCAAAAATTATAACACCATCTTGGATCTTTTCAATGTATAGAAATGTACTATATATGCCAACTATAGCATAGGAGTAAAGGAACCTACATAGTTATGAGGTACTTATATTTACTTGAAGCATTAACATGTTAACTCTCTAATAGACTGTGAGAAGTGATGTATACATTTTGTAATCCTTAGAGCGACTACTAATATTATCAAAGATATAGCCAAAAAGCAACAAAAATTAAAATTAAAATATAAAAATGGAATATATATCTACATATTCAAAAGCGGGTTTAAGAGATTGACAAAGGCTGACCTATATCTACACCTGGGTCCCCAAGAGAGGTAAGTGAGAATGAAGAAAAAGCAATATTCAAAACGATCATGGTTAAGAATAGTCTGGAGTGGGAGCACCTGGGTGGCTCAGTTGGTTAAATATCCAACTTTTGACCTCAGCTCAGGTCTCGATCTCAGGGTTGTGAGTTGGAGCCTTGCGTTGGGCTCCACATGGGGCATGAAGCCTACTTAAAAAAAAAAAAAAAGGGTCCAGAGTTGTTTAAAAAAACGTCAGTCCTCAGATCCAGGACACCCAATGACACTCATGCCAGATAAATGACAGAAATCAACACCTATAAACATCATAGTCCAACTGTATAAACAAAGACAGGAGATAGTCTTAAAAGCAGCCAGAGCCAGATCACCTGCACAGGAAAAGCACCAGACTGATGAATGGCAAAAACAAGAGCCAGAAGACAGTGAAATCATCTCTTCAGTGAACAGAGAATAAATAACTGCCAATCTAAAGTTTTTACTTCGTGGGGCGCCTGGGTGGCTCAGTTGGTTGAGCATCCGACTTTGGCTCAAGTCATGATCTCGCGGTCTGTGAGTTCGAGCCCCACATTGGACTTCCTGCTAACAGCTCAGAGCCTGGAACCTGGTTTGGATTCTATGTCCCTCCTCTTTCTGGCCCTCCCCAACTTGTGCTCTGTCTTGCTCTGTCTCGCTCTGTCTTTTAAAAATAAATGTTAACAAAATTTAAGTTGTTACTTCGTGAAAATATCTTTCAACAATAAAACAAGATTAAAGATATTTTCAAACTATTAATAACAAGAACATTTACTACCAAAGGAAGTCCTTTGGTCAGAAGATACATTCTGTCTGGCATGAAGAAAGGAGGGTGAAGACAGCAATAATTATAGCCATAAGTGAATATTGATTATATAGAAACATAATGATAACATCTAAGTACCGGAGGAAGAGAACAAATTAGAATGAAATAGTGGATATCAGTGATGCATAAGTTGGATGGGGATGATTAGAGCACGGTCCTAGTATTACAGAGCAGAAAAATGAAGAGACTAAAATTTAGACTTTAAGTGAATGTTACAATAGTTTAGTAAATGAAGATACAGTATATAACTTCTAAGGACACAAGTGAAGTTAGAATGAGGAAAAAATAGAAAAATAGGCAAGAAACTGAAGAAAAAAGAGAGAAAAAATGGGATAAAGCAAAGAATAAAATAGTAGAAATAAAGCCAGTATATCAGTAAGCATAATATAACTACATAAATATAAATTTATTTATAAATATAAATAAACTCTTGACTAAAAGACAAAGATTATTGGAATGGACTTCTTAGAAACAGTTATATACTGGGGTTCTGAGTGGCTCAGTCAGTTAAGCATCCGACTCTTGATTTCAGCTCAGGTCACGATCTCTCAGTTTCTGGGTTCGAACCCCTCATTGGGCTCTGTGCTAACAGCACAGAGCCAGCTTGGCATTCTGTCTCTCTCTCTGCCCCTTCACCACTCAGACACTGTCTTTCAAAATAAATATATAAACTTAAAAAAATAAAAATGAATAAAAACAGCTGTATACTGTTTACTGGAGATATACCTAGGGGTGCCCCACTGGCTCCTCTGGAACAGCATACGACTCGTGATCTCAGGGTCATACGTTTGAGCCTCGCATAGGGTGTAGAGATTATGTAAATAAATAAGACTATGGAGGGAAAAAAACAAAAGAGCTACCTAAGAACATAGATACAGAAAGAATGAAAATAAAAAGGTGAAAAAGTATGTATTAGATAAAAATTAGACAAAAGAAAGTTTATCCACCTTTGTAGATATCAGAAAAAATAGACTTAAAGATAAAATTTACTAGAGAAAAAGAGAATCCCTTTTTACAAATTACAAAACATTCAATTCAACAAAATGGATACATTTCTACACTTATGCACTTATTCTTTCAAGGTTAACAGCATAGCTTTGAAATATATAAAGCAAAAACGGACAGAATCACTAAGAGAAATGACACTGGCCATTAAAAAATATTTAGATATAAACATATCTATACTACAGAACTTGTGGAACTAAGGGGATCATTTAGAAAAAAATTCGTAGATCAAAATGCTTAAAAAAGATGACCCAAAACTTTCAAAATGAACTATCAAACTTGAAAAGTTAAAAAAAAAAAAAAAAGAGTAGCAAAGAAATTAAGTGACATTTCCCAAAACCAGCTGGTAAAAGGCATAGCTGAGGTTTAAAACCAGGTCTCCCTCACTCAAAGGCTGTGATCTTTTCCTTATGGCTTCTCTGAATAAACAAGCCCCAAAATCAGTTTGAAAAAGAAAGGCCTTGGTGGTCATGTGAAAGCAGAAACTTCTTAAATCCGAAATGAGGTTGTTCAGGCAAATGGTGGTTAAGCTACCAGAAAAGTAAATCTTCTAACATCAAAAATGACGCTGAGCAATTTATCCGTCAGGCTCATGTTTTGAGTTATTTTAATTTACTTTTCCTACGTACTGGAACTTGCGTTTCTAAACACTTTCTGGTTTGGCTTACACTAGTTGACTTACTAGAGCTTCTCTAAAAATTATTTTTGGGATATGACCTCAGATTCTTGCTGGGCCCCAAGGCATTTCTCATTACAATTCGTCCGCATTTAGGTGACTGAATCACATCCTTACTAATGGCTCTCTACCTTGGAGTCTTCGCCCAGTTGTGATTATGTAAGAGACAGTCAAGCTGCATTATTCCTGGTTGTTTGTCCTGGTCTAGCCTCTTGCAAATAACACAGCACCCGGCATTACTTGGGCAGGAGATGGCTGTCTCGAAATTGTTTTTTACTTTAAAAAAAAAAAAGATGACTTGGTAATTCTGATTCCTCACTGAAATTGGCTTTCAGTTAAAAAGAACTTCTCAAAATAGCCTACCCTCCTCCATTACCAAGGACACCTATTCAAAAATTTGTTTCCTTAAAATGTTAGCAAATTCATAAAGTGCCAAATCACAAACCAAGAGATAACCATTGTTTCTCACACTCCCATCAAGAGCAACTGTTTTCTCCCCACCCGTGGCTATCTCTCACGTCAAAGATTTATGAGACATATTAATAACAAAATTATTAAAATGAAGGTATTTTTTTAAACATTAAATATTTTAAACACTATCTTTTACAACAGTAGAAGGTTATCTACATTAAAATACCATAAAACAAAAACATTACAGGAACAAAAACTAGCATTAATCCTTTCTAGGATTTAAAAGCTATACCTTTTAAGACGATTGTTTCGTCGAGCGTTCAAAAGATAATCACAACTCAGGCGGGCACCTAGGTGGCTTGGGTTAACCACTCAACTGTTGATTTCAGCTCAGGTCATGATATCAGGGGTTCCTGGGATTGAGCCTCATATCAGGCTCTATGTTTAGCATGGAACCTGCCTGGGATTCTCTCTCTTCCTCTCTCTCTGCCCCTCCCCTGCTCGCTCAAGCCCTGCTCTGTCTCTCTCAAGACAAATAAAAATTTTTTTTAAATCCCTTCGAATGATAATCACGACTAAGATTTCATCAGGCACATGTACTCTGTTTTAAATCACTAAACTCACACAGTTTCAGATACTTTTGTGAGCAAACCCTAAAAGCCAGTTCAATGCCTTGCCTCAAAACTTTATATTAAAAATAAAACATAAATAAATAAATAAATAAACAACTACCTAAGATGAAAGAAGCAGTATAATTTTTGGATCTCTCCGAATCTATGCACAAAACAGGTAAGGCAACAGAACAGCAACATCAAAAACCTAAGAACGATGTGTATGCCCGACACCATCATCTGAGGTCCTGTCCTAGGATTCAAACAGAAGTCTCATCGGGCCTGTGGATCCAGCTACCAGACTGCAGGAAATGCAGAGCACAAGAAAACAGGTGAAGGGCACCATGAGAGGGCAAACAACAAGATTCAGACCATAGAACGTCCACAGGATTCTTCCAGAGATAAATTATTAGGTATAAAAATGGGGTGAGGGGTGGGGAGGGAAGAGGGCAAAGGAAGGGAAACCTGTGATTAAAAAAGTCTTTAAAAAGCCACAAATGTATCTTTAAATGGGTAGGACTAAACTATGGTATAGAAGTCTTGGGATGTACACCTGGTGGCAACACTATAAAGAAATACAGAAAAGCACTTACTTTATTTTTTTTTAAGTTTACTTATTTATTTTTGAGAGAGAAAGCATGAGTGAGAGAGGGGCGGAGACAGAGAGAATCCCTAGGAGGTTCTACCACTGTCAGCGCAGTCTCATATGGGGCTTGAACCCACCAACCGTGAGGTCATGACCTGAGTTGAAGTACGCCGCTTAACCAAGTGAGCCACCCAGGGGCTCCAGGAGGCATTTACTTTAAAAGCAGGACAGGGGCACCTGGTGGCTGCGTTGGGTAAGCATCTGACTCTTGATCTCAGCTCAGGTCTTGACCTCACAGTTGTGAGTTCAAGCCCTGTACTGGGCTCCATGCTGGTGAAGCGTACCGAAAAAATAAAATATTAAAAAATGGCAACTTTAGGGACAGAGAAGGGGGACAAAACAGCGGACAAAACTCATGGACGGGGTTTCAGGCAGCGAAAATTCTCGCCACTGACTTAGGTGATGGTTACAAGCATGTTCACCTTTGAACACTCAGGAAGATAAACACCCGTTTTGTGTGGTTTTCTGTATTTGTGTTTTATTTTACAATAAAAAAGTTTTATTAAAGGAAAATTTGTATCCACCAGTGTTGTCACAAAAAGAACATTTATGATGACATTTAAAATAATTACATTCATTTAAAAGTTGTATGAATTATTTAATTATATGAAAATAAATAATATAAAATAATTACATGAAAGTAAACAATATTACTAAATTCTGTTAGTGACTATAGTCTGAAGAAGGTTCCAAGGTCAATTCTGCATGTCTCCTTTTAGGAGACCAACAAGGGTTACCCAGTGTTAATGACGTTATCAATTCGATGAGACTTCTGTCTTGACTTATTCAGGTTTAGAAAGAGATCTGTAAAGGGAATATCTCTCACTCCGTGATTCAAGATTGTCTTATGCTTGGCCGCATACCACCTTAACTCAACTCCTGTTTCACTTCTTCTCCTGGGCCATCCCACCTGCTATACTTCTGGAAACACCGGGTTAAAAAAAGGTCTGGTGCATGAGAGTATGTCAGGCCTAAGAGGGGGTTGAAAACAAAAATTTAGCTCTCTCAAATCACTGAGAGATTCATCGTATTCATTCAAGCCTTTTCTAAACACACTTAAAAGGTTTGCTTTTCCATTATGAGCATTGAAGCAAGAGAGCAATGCTAGGATCCCATGAGAGCGGCTTGGTATCGTCCTAGTTACAGGCGCACGCACTTCGCTAGGCACTTACAGGGCACCTTCAGAGCCTAGCAATAATCTCCCTGTGCCTTTACGCCTAATGTGTTTGGAGGTTTTCAAGTGATAGGAGGCTCTGTATCGGAAAGAGCAAATTACAAAAATAAGTATAGAGGCCCTCCCTCATCTGAGCTGCGTATCTTAGAACAAGGTGCCACATCCTGAGTTGAGGGCTCATCAACCCTAGGCCACTGTGACCTCCAAGGCCTTTAAGCAAGGAAGGAAAGAAAGAGAGAGAGAGAGAGAGAGAAGGAAAGGAGGAAAGGAAGGAAGGAAGGAAGGAAGGAAGGAAGGAAGGAAGGAAGGAAGGAAGGGAGGAAGGGAGGAAGGAAGGAAGGAAGTCTATCAGATTACATAAAAGACCTGTAATCAAAACTTGTCATGAGCAGAGAAAACTGAAACTCAGATGCAGCTTGATCACGTTTTAAAAACATTCATGTAAAATGCATACAAAAAAGTGGCCTGATTCTCCTATAAATGAGCTGAGAGCAAGTCTAGTTTGACCTCATGTCTCCCCCACCACTTTTGCTACAGTCATTGGAAAAGAAAGAAAATGGGAGCCAGGACAGTTTAATTTTTTTGGCACTACTGCTCACAAGAGAGAAGAACAGTGCTGCCAACACAGAAAGGCCAAGTTCAGGCAACTGAAAGGGAACCTGTGTAACAAAGGAAGATTAGGGTTGAATTCCTGTCTTCAATCTCTGTATCTTAATCAGCCTCCCTTGCAATCAATGCAGACCCCACTTCCTTTTTCTTTCACTACCTCCTGCCTCTTCTGCATTCCCTACCCTCCTCGTTTTGTGAACTCTCAACCTCCTAGCTTACCCACACCCTTTCCCTTGTTCTTATACTTTCTGCCTCCTTCTGAGACATGTGTACAAACAAATACTCAAAGATACAGAAATCCCAAGTTCCTCTCACCACACAGGTGCTTATGGAAGACCAGTACACTGTTCCCATGACTTCTGAGAAAAACGCACCTAATTCACATTCCCTGGATCCTCTCTATGAAAGCAGGTACACCCTGAGTGGTAAGGCCAGTTCCCTGGCTCAGTGTCCTGTGACTATCCAGAGCAAAGGTCCCCCTTTCCGATCATAGGAATTCATGAATGTTTAAACAGGAAGCTCTCTCTCCACACTGGCACCTGATGACATCAAGACTTTAAGAACGGAACTTAAAAAAATATTCACATTTAAGCCCCCATTCTAGAAATGACTGTCAGTAAAAGAAACCCAAAAACGTGTAGCGGCCAGCTGGACCTTCTCAGCAACACAATGTGTCACTCGGATGCACAAGACAGAAACCCAAGTCAGACCCAACGCTTCTCAGACACCATCCTGGACTTGTGGCATTTTCAAAATAAGGTGGCCTGGCCCATAGGCTGTTACCAGAGAAAATCTAGAGCAGGAATGGTTAGGTGCTGGGGGGTGAGCAGGATGGCGCTTAAAGTTTGGAGTTTTTACCCAAGCCCTTTCCAACAAGCAGTAGAGAAATGTGAGAGCCTGTTTAAACGTTACTTACTGCCTGTTGGATATCAGTCTTCACTTGCTCACTCAACATGCCTTCAAAGACAAAGGAGTCACCAAACTTCTCAGCCTGAAAGGAAAGGAGGCAATAAAAATCCAGAAAGATTGGAGTAACGTGTTTCACAGGTACTGTTTTCTTTGCACACTGTTAAAGGGATTCTTCTTGTCCAAATGAACTTATGTCTTTCTTATGACTTCCCAGAGGATTCAGAAATGACTGAAAAGCGTCTGGCTTCCGATTAAAACAGGCTAATATCACTTACAGAGGCCATAGTCTTTTCAGGCTCATTTAGCTGATAAGAACGCAGACTGGAAGAGATTAGCTTTCGACAATGTGATTGCTCCTGTTGACGAAAACGCATCTCCCCAAGTATTACAAATGACTTGGAAAATAATAGTATTCCTTACATGCCAGATTACATAATCGACCTTTGTCCTTTGTTATGCTGCTGCAATCTAGCTAAAAGAATTAAATGGCATTGCTTGCTGATATTCTGATATGATACTCCAGCTCCACGAAGGTGTCAACTGTGTTTATAAATCTCAAGTGGTCAACTCAAGCATCAGATGGAAATTTGTATTTTGATCATTTTCATTTAACATTACCGTCTCAAGTCCTCATCTACTTGGTCTTATTTGTTGCATGTGACCTCATTCTGCAAATGCCTACATTAACCCCTTGGTCTCCGTGGTTCTACTCTCCTAGTTTCCTTCCTCTTTCTGACTCTTCTTACTCATCCCCTGAAATACGCAGACTCTTCTTCTGGCCCCTAGACCACTGTTCCTGCCTGATGCTCTGTCCTGCTCTTCTTTCTCTACACCTGTGGCTCTTGGGCTTTTCGCAGTGGAGAGCACCTTGCCAGCTTATCAAAACTACACATTACTGCTCTGCAACCTCAGAGATTCTGATTCTCGAGGTCTGGGGTGAGGTCAAGGAACCTGCACGTGTGAACAGCTCAGCTGGTGATTCTAACACAGATGGCCTAAGAGATCGCACTTTGAGATACAGGGACCTAATGCAACACAAAGTCTTTCGGTCTCATCCCTTTAATGATGTGCCACCAGCACACAGTGCAAACGACCCTCACTCTCCACCTCAGGCCAGTCCCACCCTCACTAGATGATATTAACTGCCTGCTGGATCCCTGCACTTCAGGCCTATCAACAGCTCAAATTCCTTTTCCTGATTGGAGCTCATCATCTTTTCTTCACCCCTGGTCTTCTTCCTTCTTCCCTTGTGGGGACGTGCCTAAGCATCTAAGTCATCCCTTCATCCACTGAACATGTATCAAACACCCACCTTTGTTCTGTGCCTGAATATGAACTAAATGATGGAGACACAAGAGCAATATTAAATGGACACAGCCCCTGTCTTAAGAGCACTTACATGGCGTGGGGTGAGGATGCAGGCAAAAAAATCAAGTCGAAGAAAGAAAGGAAGAAAATAATAAGAACTTTACTCGACCTTGTAAGGTAAACAGTATCAAGAAAAGCCTGTGTTTGATACAGTGAGCAGAGAAAGCCTCCCTGGGAAGGAGACATTAAGCTGAGACGATTCAAGAATGAGAAGGAGACAGCCACAGTACAAGGGGGACGGGCAAGCAGAGAGGGAACTCCAAGCAGGTAAAAAATATGGGCCACTGGGCTGTGTGGGTGGCTCAGTCGGTTAAGCGTCTGACTCTTGGTTTCAGCTCAGGTCATGATCTCAGTTTAGTGGGTTCGAGCCCTGTGTCGGGCTCTGCCCTGACAGTGTGGAGCCTGCCTGGGATGCTCTGTTTCCCTCTCTCTCTCTCTCTGCCCCTCCCCAACTCACGCTGTCTCTGTCCCTCTCAAAATAAATAAATAAACTTAGAAACTATATATGAGCTGAGATCTCAAGATGGAAAAGAATGCTGAGTTTTCAAGGAATAGAAACAAGACCAGCTGGGCTAGGACATGGTGAGTAAGTGAAATGTGACATGAAATGAAGATGCAGGGAAAGAAAAAAAAAATGTAGTGTCATAAAAAGATGACATATTTATGCAAACTAGGGGTTCTTAACACTTTTTGTGCCCTGAACCCTTCAGGCAGTATGGTGAAGCTTAGGGGCAGGCCTCCCACTCAGAATGAAATGTTTAAAGGCATAAAAGGCATATAATCAATATAATTACAAAGAAAAATAGTTACTTATGAATATTAATAAAGTAAATTTATGCTATAGTAATATATCTGTCCTCTTTATTAATAATATTAAGTGAGATCTAGTGGAAGGTATAATTACCATTTCTAAGGTGGGGATGAATGAAAATACTTTAAGGTATCTATAACAACAATAATGTGACAAAAATATTTGTGATGTCTATTGGTGGCAAAGTTATAGGTGTCATCAGCCTCCGAATTGAAGGAAATGCTAAATTTCAGTTAAAGGGTAGAAAAAAAAGCTAGATGTCATTTTTCCCCATCCATGTTCCTGGATGCCCCACGTTCGGGTGATTCTATCTTCTTTATGGAAAACCCGAGTCTGAAAGGAACTTCTTCCCTTACAAGTCGTCTTCTAACTTATGTAGACTATTGAGGAAACTGATCTGAGAGGACCCTTATGAAACAACAACAAAAAGAGGGACTTCTGCTTATTCTAAACACATATAAAAGAGAAAAACACCTTGTATATTTTAGGAAATTCCAAAGAAATGTGATGCTGCAAACCCACATTTGAACACTGTTTTACCTTTAGCATTTACTCTCAAACTATTTTTAAGATTTTATTTTTAAGCAATCTCTACACCCAACAAGAGGCTCGAACTCACAATCCCAAGATCAACAGTCGTATGCTCCACCAACTGAGCCAGCCAGGCACTCCTCAAATTACTTTTTTATTTAAAAGAAAAAAAATGAGGGGCACCAGGGTGATTCAGTTGGTGGAACATTTGTCTTGATCTCAGCTCAGGTCTTGATCTCAGGGGTGTGAGTTCAGGCTCTGTGTTGGGCTCCGTGTTGGGCTCCGTGTTGGGCATGAAGCCTAGTTAAAAAAAAAAAATATCTTGGGCCTGGGCAGGGGAAATAAAACAAAACAAGGATCCCACAAACCGAAGACACGAGTAAAGTCCTCTGGTGACAGAAAATGGGAGGCCTACAACACAAGTATATTTTAGACACTTAGAGAAAGTTTCATAAACTAGAAAGCCTCCGTCTACTTAATCCCTTTTAGAAGAAACATCCACTTTTAGAATCTTGCTTTGGGATTCAGAACCAGAGAATAACCTGGAACTTCTACAGGAGAACTTATCAGTCGTCAGGCATTGAAAAAAAAACCACAATGATGAAAAGCTGCAGTTCTCCATCTGTAGCTTAATGAAATACGTAATGCCTCTTGAACAACCAAACTGCAATTTTTTGAGAGGGAAAAAGTGGCCTTACTCTAGATGCGATTTGCTATCTCAAAAGAGCAGTGGTACTTTGCATATTATAGAACATATGGTACTCAGCATATTACAGCATTGATACAATATAGCCTAATGGTTATGAACACAGGCCCTGGCACCTCACTGGCCAGGCCTGAATCCCAGCCCCAACACTAACTAGCTGCATAACTCAGGGCAAACCACTTTCTCATCCTCAGTTTGCTGAAAAATAACTGGCCTCATGAGGTTGCTATGAGAACTAGGTTAGATGAAATATATATAAGCTGCTGAGCGCAGTACCGGGCACAAAATAAAAAGTGGATAATTGATATTAGAAAAGAACAAGTTCGGGTTGCCTGGGTGGCTCAGTTATGCATCCAACTTCAGCTCAGGTCATGATCTCATGGTTCATGAGTTCGAGCCCCGCATCAGGCTCTGTGCTGGCAGCTCAGAACCTGAAACCTGCTTCAGATTCTGTGTCTCCCTCTCTCTCTGCCCCTCCCCAATTTGTGCTCTGTCTCTCAAAAATAAATAAACATTAAAAACCAATTTTTTTAAGAAAAGAACAAGTTCTTCCTCCCCATCCCAACGCTGTTACCTCTGTCAAATAGCCAGTTGAGTTCACGAACTTCTCAAATTCAGCATTACTGACTTCATAGGCATCCATGTAAAAGGCATCAATAGCAACTCTCCTCGCAGGTGCTTCCCCATCTTGCTTTATCTGAGGATCATCTGTGCCCATTGTAAACACTCCGGCAGGGATGAGGACCATCTGCAGTGAAAGAGGAGACCAGGTGTCATGTCATCACAGCCAAGGTGGACCTGTGTCAAGCACAGAGCGCCTAGCACACAGTAAGCACCCAAGTTATTACATGCCCACTACATAAATCACTGCACAATCAGTAATATCACTCCTGCTCCTGTGAAAGTCTCAAAAAGAAGTGAAAATTCTTTAGGAAAGTAGATTCCTTAATCAAAACTCTACATGATACACGGCATGGAAATAGGTCTGGAGCAATAATTAGTCACCAAGCTGCTAATGGCTGGATTGCAAAGGCAGGGAAAATATTCCACTTTTTTATACAATTGAGTATGTTTTTCCTTTAATATGCTCTCATTTCCTTTGAATTTTTTCAAATTTTATTTTTAAAAATAAAATCAAACGCAAAAATGCCATTCCTAAAAATCACTAAGTAAATGTGGGTCTCCAGTGAAATAGAAAAGACTTAAATAACTGAAATGGAATATCTAAAAAGTTCAGTAAGGGACCATGTCTTGTCTTTATTATGTCCTTGTCCTTAATTGATTCGTTATTAAAACTCTAATTCCAATTACTTTGCTCCTATCTATCGCCTCACATAAAATCTAATCTCCAAGAGGGCAGTGGACTGCCTTATTCACAACTGTATTTCTAGCACTAAACATAGCACCAAACATATTCAAACAAATACTGCACCAAACATATTCAACCAAGAAATGCAGTCCTATGCTCAACATCATGAATCATTAGGAAAGGGTAAGTAAGAACTAAAAAGAGACTCTACTTCATGCCCACTAGCATGGCTACAACCAAAAAGACTGACAATAACAAGTATTGACAAAGATGTGGAAGTTGGAACCTTTGCATGTTGCTGGTAGGAATGTGAAATGACGCAGCTGCCTTAGAAAACAGTCTCTTGGTTCTTCAAAAATCTAAATACAGAGTTACCATATGACCCTGCCATTTCACTCTGACAAAAATATCCAAGATAAATGAAAATAAATGTCCATGAAAAAAACCTCCTACACAAATGTTCAGAGTAGCATTATTCACAACAGCCAAAAAAATGGAAATTCAAATGTCCACCAAATGACAGATATACAAAATGTGGTACATCTATAAAATGGAATATTATTCAGTCATAAAAAGAAATGAAGTACCAATACATAACACAATATGGATGAACCTTGAAAACATTATTCCAAGTGAAAGAATCTACTCACAAAAGACCACATCTTATATGATTTCATTCCTACAAAATGCCGGGAAGAGACAAATCCAAAGAGACATAGTGTAGATTAGCAGTTGCCAGAGATAGGAGGGAAATAGAAATGGGGAATGACTGCTAATGAATATAAGGTTTCTTTTTGGGGTAATGCAATGTTGGAATTACTGATGCTGGTTGTGAAACCTTGTGAATGGGCTATGAAACACTAAATTGTTCAATCTATAAGGGTGAATTTCAAGGTATGTCATTCTCATTTTTTTTAAGTTTATGCATTTATTTTGAGAGAGGGAGAGAGCATGCACGTACATGCAAGCAGGAGAAGGGCAGAGAGGGAGAGAGAGAGAATCCCAAAGAGTCTCCACACTGTTAGCACAGAGCCTTGATCTGGGGCTCAATCTCATGAACTGTGAGATTGTGACCTGAGCCAAAATCAAGAGTCAAACAGGTAACCAAATGAGACGCCCACGCATCCCTCTCTCGATGTTTTTAAAAAAAGCACACAACCATACCATCTGTCAGAAATACACTCTGCAAGCACAGTGTCTTACTTTCTAATCAGCTCAATGAAGAATCAACTCATTGACCTCCCAGCAGCTTAAGAATTGTGAATGGAGAGAAGAGTCCCTCCAATAAATAGTGTTAGGAAAAGTGGATAGTCACTCAAAAGAATGAAACTAAACCACTATCTTCAACCATACACAAAAATTAACTCAAAATGGATGAAAGAGTGAACATAAGACCTGAAACCATAAAATTCTGGAAGAAAACATAAGCAGTAAGCTCCTTGATACAGGTGTTGGTGATAATTTTTTGAAACTGACACAAAAGTATAACAAAAGCAAAAATGAGCAACTGGGTCTATACCAAATTAAAAAGCATCTGTACCGCAAAGGAAACCATCAACAAAAGTAGAAATTTTTTGCAAATCATATATCTAGCAAGTAGTTAATATTCATAATATGTAAGGATCTCATACAATTCAACAGCCAAAAGAAAAAATCTGATGAACAAATGGCCTGAATAGACATTTTTCCAAAGAAAACATACAGATGGTCAACACGTACATGAAAAGATGCTCAACGTCATTTATTATCCTGGAAAGGTAAATCAAAACCACAATCAGACAGCAGCTCATACCTGTTAGAATGGCTATTATCAATACATCGCACATCTGTTACATGGCTCTTATCAACAGGATAAGAAGTAACAAGTGTTGGCAAAAATGTGCTTAAAAGACCATGTGTTCTGTTGATGGGAATGTAAAATGGTACAACGACCATGAAATACAGTATGAAGCCTCCTCAAAAAGCTAAAAAATTTTATTTAAAGAATGACCACATAGAGGCTCCTGTGTGGCTCAGTCGGTTGAGCGTCCCACTTCGGCTCAGGTCACAATCTCACATTTCACAAGTTCAAGTCCTACATGGGGCTCTGTGCTGACAGCTTGGAGCCTAGAGCCTGCTTCAGATTCTGTGTCTCCTTCACTCTCTGCCCCTCCCCGACTTGTGCTCTGTCTGTCTCTCAAAAATAAATAAACGTTAAAAAATTTAAAAAAATAAAAAAGAAATAAAAAAGAATGACCACATAATCAGGGCACCTGGGTGGCTCACTCGGTTAAGTGCCCAGCTTCGGCTCAGGTCACGATCTCACGGTTCATGAGTTCGAGCCCTGTGTTGGGTTCTGTGCTGATGGCTTGGAGCCTGGAGCCTGCTTCAGACTCTGTGTTTCCCTCTCTCTCTCTCTCTCATTCTGCTCCTCTCCTGCTTGACCTCTCTCTCTCTCTCAAAAATAAATAAACATTAAAAATAAAATTAAAAAAAAAAAGAACGACCACATAATTAGTAATTTCACTTCCGGGTATTTACCCAAAGATAACTAAAACAGTAATTCAAACAGATGTATGTACCCCGATGTTCAAGGTAGCACTATTTATAATAGTCAAGATATGGAAACAACTTAAGTGTCCATCAGTGGTTGAATGGATACATTGTGGAATATATGTAAATATGCGTGTATATATATACAAATGTCTTTATATATATCATACACATTAAATATATAATGTATGTATACATATATATCTCAATCATTCAGTCATAAAAAAGAATGAAATTTCCCTTTTGCAACATGGATGGACCTTGAAGGCATTATGCTAAGTCAGTCAGACAGAGAAAGACAAATAACATATGATCTCTTTTCTATGTGCAATCTAAAGAAACAAACAAATACAAACCAAGCTCATAGATAGAGAACAGATTGGTGGTTGCCACAGACAGGGGGTGGGGGGCAGGGAAGGGGGATAAAAGCAAATTGGTCAATTAGACCTCAATAAAAATAAATTTTTAAAGAAGATTGGTCAGGAGTGCCTGGGTGGCTCAGTTGGTTGAGCATCCAACTTTTGATTTTGGCTCAGATCATAATTTCACAGTCCGTGGGTTCAAGCCCTGCATCAGGCTCCATGCTGATGGTGCAGAGCCTGCTTGAGATTTTGTCTCCCTCTCACTCTGCCCCTCTCCTGCTCCCCTCCCTCAAAATAAACAAATAAACATTTTAAAATTTTTCTTTAAAAATTAAAAAGATTGATCAGTTCCAGAAAGGCATGGCTTTTTATATCTCTAAAAAATACTGTGTACTTTTTGTCAGTTCTATAAGGAATCAGGTGGAAACCCAAGTTTAGCGGTAAAATATTTCAAATTTATTCTAGTGCTTCTTTAGTGCACCATACAGATAGATCACTGCTTAGAAAATTCAGGGCATATGGCTGTTTTTGTTATTGTTCTTGTTTTAGGAGAATGGAAACACCTTTACTGCACCACCTAAAACCTAAAGTCTTTTGTAGTTGTAACAAATATTTTAAAAAGCATTACATATTTTGCTTAATAAATTACAAGGCAAATATCTTTATAACCCACCCTCCATGAAAGAAAGTACCTTGCCAGTCACTGCAGAAGCCACTGCTCTGCCCATGTTTAACACAAATCCTCCATCTCTCCACAGAGAAAAAACACTGCGCTGACTTTTAACTCACGATTCAGATATAACTGATATAGGACATTATGTTAGCTTTGAGTGTACATGATTCAATAATCCTATTGAGTAGGAAATGATCACTATAATAAGTCTAGTTAACATCCATCTCAAGAACTTTTAACATCTCTCTTGCCAACTTTCAAATATGTAATACAGCATTAACTACAGTCATCATGCTGTACTAGCCTTTTATATGCAGTTACCTTATTTTATTTGCAGTTTAATTATTTAACTATGAATCCCTAAATATTACAGCATTTATGTGTTCTTTTTTTGTAAAATATGGCATTTAGGTATCTAAACCTATAGGTTCTCCCTTTATCTTTTTCCTTTTGCAATTTATGTGCTGAAGAAACTGGGTCATTTGTCCAAAAGAGATTCCCAGAGTAGAGATTTAGTTGGCTGTAACTTTATAACATAGTTTATCATAATTTCCTGTCCTCTGCAACTCCTGTAAACTGAGAGCTGAATCTGGAGGCTTTATCAGATTCAGGTTTGATTTTTGGGGAGAAAGACTCCCCTGGAGGTGGTGATTGTCTTCTTCACTAAGAAGTACATAGTGTAGGGGCGCCTGGGTGGTTCGGTCAGTCAGTTAAGCACCTCTTGGTTTTGGTTCAGGTCATGATCTTATGGTTCGTGAGACAGAGCCCCGCATCGGGCAGCGGAGCCTGCGTGGGATTTTCTCTCCCTCTTTCTCCGCTCCTCCCCCGCTCACTCTCTCTCAAAATAAATAAACTTAAAAAAAAAAAAAAAAAAAAGCAGCAGTGCATAGTGTACGGGTTGGCCCTCTTTGGTGTTGCTAGCAGCCACTGAGGTTCAATTCATCAGGAGTTGCAAAATGATGATATTCCAATTCTGTCATACCTTCGTTTATTGTGAAATGCTTTTATAAAGAGAAACTTCCCCTACTCACTTATTTGGCTACTCTGTGGTATATTCATGAGAAACGCAAGATAAATTATTGACTCTTTCCCTTTATTTACCAGCTTTCAAAATAAAGAGCTGGTTCCCAAGAATCTTCCCAAGATGATGAAAACAAAACAAAAAAATAAAAATAAAACTGGGAAACGGAAGGAGTAAGGCTACGTGCTATCTCCACATGTGGCAAATCCTTGGATCTTCAAATCGTGTTACTAAAACCAAAGGAAAGGTATTAACTCAAGAGGCAAGGTCTGATGAGCCTATTCTTACTAGAACGACACTGTACTTCATAATTCCCAATCACTGTGATTGCTAACCATTATCAGGACTCCCAGAATGCCATGAGCCCTCAAGATCTTTCCAATAAATTATAATTTGCTTGAGTTAGCAAGGAGTTCGTGGCATGCCTTCAGTACACTTCATTGGATGCAGCATCAGGAAGGCACAGTAGGGAGAACTCTTACCAGAGCAGATAAATTACGGAAGGGAGCCTGCGTACTTTACCAGAAATGCCAGTGACTGGAAAATCTCTGCTTTCTGATATGACCAATTCTATGCCTGGATTTATCTAAATTTTAAAAATCTCTTTCCAATATTATACTAAATCTTCTTCCCTGTCACATGTTAATCAGTAAGACATTATAAAACTAAAGTAGGTCATTCGTGACTTGTGAAAATAGATCTCGTTGAACTTCTGAGACAGAAACCAAACTGCAAGAAAGTTGGAATAAGTGAGCAGGAGGGAGAGTAGTTCGGCAAACAGGAGAGAAAGGATATGCTAATTTGAGGGAGTGACCAAACTCAGAGAATGTTGTAAAACATAATGGAACCCGGTATATTTTTAGGTGAAATGGGGGGGGGGCGGGGGAAATTAAGCAGCTGTAAGGAAAAAGAATGAAAAGAAGAAAAAAAGATGCTCTTAATACATTAATACAATTAACACATTATCTTGCCAAGATAAGGAACTACAGTGAACAAAGCAAGGTAAGCAAGGTTCACCATCGTAAGCAGGGCGTGCTATCATTTGTGTGAAAAGGAGGTGGGAAAAAGAAGAGATTCACATATTTCTGATTTGCTTATATTTGCAGAACATATAAACTCTGGGAAGACATAAAAGAAACGCATGTAGTGGTTGTTTGAGAGGAAGGTTGTCAGGTAAGTGTAAAATCTTTCACTGTATACACTTCTATATTTTTTTCTAAACCATGTAAATATATTGTCTGTTCAAAAAATAATAAAATGAAGTATCAATTTGATCATATACCGCTTTTCTACTTAAATTCTTTAGGTGTGCCCCTCACCTTTTCAGGGTAAAATAAAATATCTAAGCCTTAAGCCCTGACCTCTTACCTTCACCCTCACCCTGTATTCTACCTACACTGTCTGTAAATAGTCGATATTCAAGATCACCTTCTCCAGGCCGTTACTGCCTACAGTTCCCTCCTCTGGCTGACTCATGTGCCCCGCATTTGGATTCCTCAAATAAATACCTCTATCTATCCTAAAAAGTGACACACACAGTAATTTAATGATGGGTTTTCATCTCCCCTAGATCCTAGGCTCTTTGGGAATCAAAAATAAAGTTTTCACTTCTATATCCCCAGTGCCTAGTATAGTACATAATTCAGGCAAGACACTAAAAAAGAAAAAAAAGAAAATAAAAATAAATCTTTACAGACTGAATGAGTGAGATCATGAATATGCAGAGAAATTTGCCATTTGAATTATTCCTAATTGTAAAAATTCTTTTTCTGTTTATAATACAGTCCCAGACATGGATAGCATGGTTGCATCGTAGTGAACCTGTTTAAAGGACACAGCTCTACAAACATTCTGTATTTTCTTAGTAGAGATTTGGGTTTCATCTTTACCTATGAACCTCAGATCCAAGTGTACTGTCTTCTGGAGTCTCAGGCCAAAGGAAATTCTCAAAAGCAACCACAAGGTAATTTTATGGGAAGAAGCAACCACAGTCCCAATGCCAGACCACAGCTCGATCTTCCCTTTTAATGAAGGAGCCAGTCCACACCCTCGGGCAGTGCTAACCAACTACAAAGCAACACAGCCTTCCACCAGAAAATGCTCAAAGTTCCACAGGGTGGAGTTTTCCAGTGGGAAGAAAATAGAACATATGGAGACAGACCAAGAACAAGGCCAATATTATTTAGGGGTTCCTAGGAAGTATTCTTGTAGTATTTCTGTGACTGGGTATAATGTGAAGCTGTTGTAGTATAGAGGCGTAATACGCACAGGTTGAACTATGTGACAGAAAAGCTTTAAACCCCCCTCAAAGGTGCTCAAGGGCTGAACTAGGTTCACGCATTATTCTCATTATCCTCCAAATGTCTGAGACACAAGATTCCTCGGGCCTTGGAAGAGAAGGCAGAATGTTAAGCAGTTCTGCAGAGAAGCAGAAAAATAGAAGACTTCAGACAAAAGCTTCAAGTGTAGTTTTACAATGATTATTAAAATGATGTAAAAAGAGGTTTCATAAAGGACTTAAAAGGTAAAGAACAAAAACGTGTTCCAGCAGCAGACAAGTAGGTCCTATTCTGAGAACAAGTGTTCAGCCCTCGGCGCAGAGACGAGACCCACAGGAAGCTGTGCACGCTGTTCCTAATGAAGTTTTACAATCACCTCATTTTATCATCCTCTTCTCCCTCAAGGTGAGTAACAACAATGCTAACACAATCATGACTTCCACTGTGGACTCTGGGCCTCTCTCTCTGCCCTTCCCTGCTCATGCTCTGTCTCTATGTCTCTCAAAAATAAATAAACGTTAAAAAAAAAATTAAAAAAAAAAAGAATACAAACAATCTGATTTAAAAATGGGCCAAAGGCACCTGGAAGGCTCAGTCAGTTACGGGTCTGACTCTTATTTCAGCTCATGTTATGATCTCACGGTTTGTGGGTTCGGGCCCTCATCAGGCTCCACGCTGACAGTGTGGAGCCTGCTTGGGATTCTCTGTCTCCCCCTTTCTCTGCCCCTTCCCTGCTCATCCTTGCACTCTCTCGCTCTCTCTCAAAATAAACAAATAAACATTTAAAAATAAAAAGAAAAAATTAAAAGGAAAATAAAAATGGGCCAAAGACTTAACAGACACCTCACCAAATTAGACACAGAGATGGCAAAGATGTCATACGTTAAGCAAAAAAAGAATGCAAACTAAAACAACAGTGAGATACCACTACACACCTCGGAATGGCCAAAATCTGGGAAAATGACAACACCAAATGCTGGTGAGAGTGTGGAGCAAGAGGAACTCTCATATGTTGCTAGTGGGAAAGCAAAAGATAGAACCACTTTGGAAGACAGTTTTGCAGTTTCTTAAAAAGTGAAGCATACTCTTACCATATGTTCCTGCAATTGTGCTCTTTGGTATTTATGAAAATAGATGTCCATACCCAAACCCGCACACAGATGTTTATAGCAGCTTTATTCCTAACTACCAAAACTTAGAAGCAAGCAAGATGCCCTTCAGGAGGTGAATGAGTAGATAAACTGTGGTACATCCAGACAGTGGCTATTATTAATAGAAATTAGCTATTAAACTATGAAAAGACATGGAAAAATCATAAATGCATTGTTATCAAAGAAGAAAGCCAAATGGAAGGCTACATAGCGTATGATTCCAATTCTGACATTCCAGAAAAGGCAAAACTATGGGCACAATTAAAAGATCAGACATTGCCAGTGGGGAGGAAGGGAAGGAATGAATACAGGGAGCACAAAGGATTTTTAGGGGAATGAAAATACTATATGATACAATACTATATGATATTGTAATAAATACATGTCATACATTTGTCCAAACTCATACAATGCACAACGCCAAGCGCGAACCCTAAGGAAAACTAGGGACTTTGGGTAACTACAATGCATCAATGTAGGCTCATCAATTGTAACAAATGCACCATTCTGGAGGAGGATGTTGATAACTGGGGAGGCTATGCATTGTGTAGGGGTTGAGGATATATGGGAAATTTCTGGACCTTCCTCTCAATTTTGTTTTAAACCTAAAAATCCTCTAAAAAAAAAAAAAGGCTAACTCTTAAAAAAAGAAAATTAAGGGAAACAATGTCTATCACTACAACCAAGTATCTCTCTCATAATATTGGACTTCTTGAATTCAGAATAATGGCTAAGTGTCAGAATTAGATCAAAGTCATCTACACATGAACTGAAACACTTGAAACCAAGGAAAACAGAGAGATAAAGAACTTCTCTTAGGAAGTCTTTTGTCTTGATAACAAGGCTACTTCAGGTTCAGTCCTTAAGTAGAGTCTTTGAAGGCTGGTGAGCTGTGTTCCCAGCATCAGTTAGTTTACTAATAGCATGAGATGCCTCCAAACATTAGAGAAAGTGAATGCAAGTGAAGACTAGCATAAAATAAAAACTTATATGGAAGAAGAAAACAAACAAACAGAAACTGCCAAAAATGACCCAAACGATACCTATTCCAGACACAAAACCACTCTGAAAAAATGTTTATCTTCTAAACATAATTAAACAGACATTGGCACCCACATCTCATTCTGAAATTAAAAAAGAAGTTAGAACATTTAAAATGAGGAATGTTCTGTACTGGCCAGAAGGTTCTAGGGCAAAAAATTGATATAGATTAAGTGTGTAAATGTTACCCTGTTAATTACAAAGCAGATAAAAAGATACAGGATGTTCTCTTTCAAAGGAAGGAGGGAGGAACTGATTACCATTTAGCACAAAGGTAGAAAGAAATTAAAATCATGTATCGTCAATACACACTACAAAAATAACCAGGGCTCCTACCACACAAAAGATAAACACTAATAATGCAAGGCATCCTCTGAGTAACAACCAGAAAAGGTATAAGGCCAAAAAACTACAAAGGATAGAGAAACAATGAGAAGCCCAGCAACCAACCTCCTAACACTCTATACCTGAGCCACAAAGTCACAGTCCTCACCCCCAACACCTTCATTCCCTAGTTGAGGAAATGCTCCAGACAAAAATCTTTGGTAACTGTAAGGTGAGAGTAAAGAGCTACTATGGTGGCAGCATATGGAAATACTGAAGAGGAAGAAAAAGGAAGAAGTAAGGCAAGGCCCGCTGGAGGACACTACTTCTCACGTGAGTCCTAAGTATGGTTCAGAATTAAACCACAGGAAAAAAGAATGGGATAGAAAAAATAAGGAAAGGCTGTACTAGGTATACAAGGAGTTTAAGAGTCAAACATCTGGATTCTAGTTCCCATAATTTCACAACCATACCAATATGCAAAGTACCTGGAAAGAATGAAGTAACTGTTGTCACTAATGTTATTATTTATATATACTAACACTTAACACATCCAGGCACTATGTGAACCACAGATAAGTAACACTAATAAAGCAACTACAGTTGGCTTGGTCCTTCCTATGTGCTGAAGTAATAAGGATAATAAGATAAATAGAACAAGTCCTTGCCCTCAAGAAACAGTCTACTGAAAACAAATAACAAAAAACAAATATCTACTGGAAGAATCTATCGATTAACATACAACAATGTTAAAGACATTTAAAGATCACTGTCCAGGTTCCTTCACAGTTAATAAGACAGGAACCCATAACTAACAAACCTGTCGGCCATAAAAGCCCAAGAACCTCAAGAGGAAAACAGGGTGGAGTAAGGAGGAAATGAGTATGAGGTGAGAAAAGCGAGTGTCAACTGTCCTCAAACCAAACTCCCTAATAAGCAGGATTAGCCTGAGCCCCGAGATGCTACCGTCTTGAGGGGCAAAAAGGGTGGACGTACTCTTCATCGAAGCGAAACAGCACGTGCGCGATTTGGGGTGTGGTTATAATCTTTACTTTCCTTCCTGCAAACCACTTGCCTTGCTCATTCTGACCCTGTCCAAGAGCCCCGAGGCCCCCACCCGCTTTCAGGGAATCGAGAGAGCACCTTGGTGGGCGCGAGCGGCCGCTCTCCCGGGACCTGCCCGGGGGCGTTCGCTTCCCGTGAGTATCGGTGCGCGGCCGCCGAGCTGCCATGGTCCCCGTGCCGCTGGGGAGTGCCGCAGCCGCATGAGCCCGCGAGGGAAGCCGCGCCAGCGCCCGCGCCAGTACTGGCCTCCTCGCCCCCAGCCGCCTTGCCTGGCAACAAGAACAGTGGCAGCAAGAGGACGAGAGCGAGCCGGGCGCAGTATCCACCAGCCAGCCCTAGTGAGGGCGCAGCCATGTTGTCTCGCAAGCCATGTGACCAGGTGGATCACGTGGCTGTGCCCTCCTTAAAGGGACCAACCGTGGGCTGATTTTTGAGGTAGCCTTGCTCCCTCTCCACGTTTCTCTGGGTACCATCCCTATGGAGAGCCTCTAGTAGGCTCCGCTGACTTTACAACGCAAAACCCAACAAAACTCAAGGCCATAGAGCCGGCTGTGAGCCCCATCATTATTTCCTGGTTCAAAAATAATAATCAAATTTGTTGAGCATTTGCTATATGCCAGTCAGTATGCTAAGTAAGTACTTGGATCTTTGAAATCTCATTAATCCTCACAGGACCAGGTAACATATGTTTTAATTTTTTAACATTTATTTATTTTTGAGAGATAGTGAGAGACAGAGCACAAACGGGAGAGGGGCACAGAGAGAGGGAGACAGACGCAGAATCTAAAGCAGGCTCAGAGCCGGATGCGGGGGCTCCAGCTCACAAGCCGCGAGTTCATGACCCGAGCCAAAGTCAGAGGCTCAACCAACTGAGCCACTTAGGCGCCCCAAGGACCCTGTAGTATTGGGTTCACAGAGCAATTAAATGACTTGCCCAAGGTCGCATAGCAAATTAAGTGTCAAAAACAAGATTTTAAATCTGGGCAGTCTAACTTAAAACCTGCGTTTAGCCATTATGCTGTACTACAGGCAATTAAAGAAGCTTCACTTAATAAGAAATAAGGGAAAGATGAGCATATTAAAGACTTCACTGAGGGATACAATTAGGGAAATCCGACGCAGACTGGGATAGGTACAACAGTGGTTCTCAAAGAGTGTCAGAGCAGCCAGCATCAGCATCTTCCAGGGACGAGTTAGAAATGCAGTACTCAGTCAGAATCTGTGGGGACAGGGTGCAGCAACCCGTGTGTTTTTATAATATTTATTTATTTTTCAGAGAGAGAGCCTGCAAGGAGGGGGCGTGGGGGGAGGCGGGGGGGTGGGGGGGGGAATCCCAAACAGGCTCCTCACTGTCAGCACAGAGCCCAATGTGGGGCGTGAACCCACCAACCATGAGATCATGAGTTAAGCTGAAATCGAGACTCAGATGCTTAACTGAATGAGCTACCCAGGACCCCCCAGCAACCCATGTTTTTAACAAGTTTTCTAGATTATTCTAATGCGTGCTGATGTACACTAATACACACTCAAGTTCAAGAATCACTCTTCAGGAAAAAAAAAATCAAAAGGAAAAGGATAGAAGGGGGGACTTAAAATTTAAAAATCATATCACAGGGGCACCTGGCTGGCTCAGTCAGTAGAGCGTGCGGCTCTTCATCTCAGGGTTGTGAGTTCTAGTGCCACGTTGGGTGTAGAGATTACTTTAAAAGAAGAAATCTTAAAAAAGTAATAAATAAATAAGATAACATCTCACCCAGTTATAATATATGCATCTTATTTAAATATTGATTGTCTTTTGAGAATTAGGGAAATATGACCACTGAATCAAATTACCATATTCAATAAATTAAGGAACTAATATCAATTTTGCTTTGGGTTTTTAGTATTGGTAATAGTATTTGTGGTTAGGTTCTTTAAAACAATCCCTTCCTTTGAAATTTATGTGTTGGAATATATATATGGATAAAAAAGACATTCTGTCAAGGATTTGCTGCCCAAATAATGGATGCTGGGAGGAAGGTGGTGACTAGAAATAAAACAGAATTGGCCTTGAGTTGACATTTGTTGAAGCTTGTTTATGGGTATCTGAGTGTTTGTTATATTACTATCTCTAGTTTACTTATGGATTTTTTTTTAAATAAAGAATATGGGGGCACCTGGGTGGCTCAGTCAGTTCGGCGACCAACTCTTGATTTTTGGCTCAGGTCATGATCTCACGATTGTGAGATAGTGCCCAGCTTTGGGCCCAGTGCTGAGCGTGGAGCCTGCTTGGGGTTCTCTCCCTCTCTGCCCACCCCAATAAATAAACAAACTTAAAAAAAAGAATATAAGATAGTTCTTTCCCCCTTGTTGACTGTGTCACAGTTTTCCAAGAGTTTTCACACATTTTTGTTTGAGATCACAACCACTTGGCAAGCAGACTCCTATTATTATACCCATTTCATAGTTGGTGAAGGTAAAAATTCATTGTTGTATCTATGGTTGTAAATTTACTGTGGACAATTTAGATTCCAGAGTCTAGGTCAAAGATAATTGTTGTCAGTCTCTTTGCAAAAGATCAGTCTCCGCACACACTGTGTCAGCTGGCCTTCTGAGAACTCAATACCTTAGAGTTGTGATCCTGCTGTACCAATAGGGTATGACCTCCATGAAGGCAAGGATCCTGCCAATTTTCACCCCTGTATCAGCAAAATTAGGCCAAAGCCTGGCACGTGATCAGCACTTAGTGAACAATTATCGAATTAATGGATAAATGAATGAATGTGACCTCTTTCTCTTAAAGGGAGGAAAGTTGCTGAGAAAATAATATAGTTAGGCTTAGAAAGAGCTGAGTTCAAAGCTGTCCACTTCCAAGAGGTACGACATAGGCAAATTCACCTTTCTGATCTTCTATTTCTTTATATGTGAAATAGGGATTACAGTATCTTCTTAGAGGCTTTATAAAGATTAACTGGGTTGGGGTGCCTGGGTGGTTCAGTCGGTTAAGCGGCTGACTTTGGCCTAGTCACGATCTCGTAGTCATGAGTTCGAGCTCCACATCAGGCTCTCTGCAGATCCTGGAGCCTGCTTAGGATTCTATGTCTGCCTCGCTCCCCACCCCTTCCCCACTCACGCTCTGTCTCTCTCTGCCTCTCAAAAATGAATAAACATTAAAACTTTAAAAAAGTAAGATTAAACGAGTTAAAGTATGTAAAAGGCTTAGCCCAGTGCCTGGAATTTCATAGTACCTCAAAAAATAGTTTGCTATTTTTAGCAGTCATTATCCAAAGCGGAAACTTTGTTGATTCTCCAGAAAATACCAACCTTCTCTCTCAAGCCACTGGATAATTTTTTACTGGTCACCAGTCAAGGAGTAAATGGAAAATACTGATGAGAAATCCCTACATGAAGAGGCTTACACTAGACATTAGAGGTAAACATACAATTCACCAATCAACTCTGTACAAATAAGGGCATTTTATTTAGAATCTCTCTCACCCTCCAGCTCCCATCTGAGGTACTTCTGCTGGTCTTGCTCCTTCTACTAAGGAAGCTGGATGAAAGAACACTAGCCCTGAAAGTATGCACGTTTACTACACAGCAAGTAGATTCCTTTGGCTACAATACAGTGAGCAAAGGGAAGATAAAAAGAAAGGGAGATCAGAAATACGGCAGAGGGCTTGATGACGTACACTATGGTAAAAGTTTACTCTAAGTGAAACGCAGTGCCTGTGTGCAGTTTTGAGAAGACACCTCACATTTTTCCTGATAACCAGGTCAATTTCCCTGCCAAATTAGTGATTCCTTATACTGCCTGCTGGTCTCTGAACACAAGGAATCCAAAGTGTCCTGATGCCAGCCATGACTTACAGTTCACTGGGACCCTTCCTGTATCTAAAGGACCAGGACCTTCAACTCTGCAGGGCCCAGAGTTCCAGGGATGAGAGGAAGAAAGTCCCCAGTAGGTTATTAGAAGTGATAATAAGTGGGGCCACTTCTACTACCACCCCCTGATTCCTGAACCCATGTACTCCTACTACGTGGGGACACAATGCCATATAGGCATCCTATAAATAACCTCATCCTGCAGAGGATGGCCTCCAAGCTGGCGTTTCAGCTGTGCCCTCAGTAACTCACTCCCACTTCCCCTGAGGACAGCTCGTTTCTGGTTGATGTGGCATGAGAAAACACCATGGATGGGTCTACCCCTGCCTCTCCTTCCTTATGAAATGGGTCCCCTGCTCAAATGCTATGTTGGTGGGAACACTTGCCTGAGGATAAGGCATTCTAGAAACTCCCATCCCTTTTCCAGCTGCATCCTCATCCTGGGGCTATCCATCCAAAAACCCAGGTTGGGCTTTTTTCTCCTACTATAGGTCATAAGAGACCCCTACGTGACCCTAGATATGAGTGGAGAAAGGGGCACTGGTGCAATGGTGGTTATGTGCCGCTTGCTCACATCATCAGGTCTTCCTTGGACTTGATCTTGTAGGTACCATTTCCATCCAGTAATGGATTGTTGTTCAGCTTGCCTGACTTTAGAACTTATGGAGTCTGTCAGAACAAGTTAATAATGCAGTTCCAGATCCATGATTACTTGCTCGCCAACCATTCTCTCTCTCCAAGGGCTTAGGAGCATGTCAAGAACAGCTTTTTAAAAAGGTGCATAATCGGGGCATCTGAGTGGCCCACTCAAGTGAGCATCCAATTCTTGATTTCATATCAGGTTTTGATCCCAGGGCCATGGGATTGAGCCCTGCATTAGGCTGAGCATGGAGCCTGCTTGGGATTCTTCCTCTCTCTTCCTCTGCCCCCCTTACCTGCTTAATAAAATTTAAAAAAACAAATAAAAGATGCATAATCATATTTCTTAGTGTTCTCCAGAGAAACAGAACCAATAGGACGTATACATATACATATACCTGTATACGTATACATACATATATATATATATATATACACACATATACATATATAGAGAGAGAGGTTTATTATGAGGAATTGACTTACATGACTACAGAGGCAGGCAAGTCCCAAGATCTGCAGCATGAGTGGGAAAATTGGAGATCCAAAAGAACTCACAGTATAACTCAACATCTAAGTCCAAAGGCCTGAGAACAAGGAAAAACAATGGTATAGTTGTAGTCTAAAGGCTGGCAGGCTCAAGACCCAGGAAGAGGAAATATTTTAGGCTTTGTGGGCTACGTATGTTCTCTGCTGTGTCACTGCTGTTGTTTTTTACAAACCTTGAAAAATGTAAAAACCATTCTTAACTCAAGAGCCAGAGGAAAACAGGCTATCAGTCAGCAGCTGTGAGTGGAATTTGGCCCCTGCTATAAAGTAATATTTTACCCATTCCAGTTTAACGTGAACACTTTCTGATCCTTCCTCCTGATTGGGATAGGAAAACAAAAAACAAGAACAAAACAAAACAAAACAAAACTCCACGCATTTGCCAAGTCGACAGCCACACAGTATATACCTGAAGACATAAGGTATATCACGTAGTTAGTATAGTTTATATAGGTTAGTAATAATATGCTCAGGCAATGATGCCACATCAAGTCCAGCAGCTGAGATTGAGGCCAGGATTCTTTGAGCTTGCTGATGCCGACACTCTTTTTAATGGGCCGACCACCCTTGGCCTCCTTCTAACCGTAGTAGCTCTCTGTTGGTTTTAATCACCTATTTTGCCATCCACACACACCTTATGGGGCAAGACTCCTTGGCTGCCCCTCCTACTTATCTACTGCTGCACTGCATCCTCCTGGATGCTAGTGATAAATACCACCAGCTAGCTTGTGTTCCCCCAGGACCCTGTCATCTCCATCGCTATTTGCAGTCTCCAGCTTTGTGGCTGCCCTTCCCAGTCAGCCCTGGCCTGAAGAAGCGAGCCTCCACTGAACTTCTGCCTGACGCTCATGCCCATCTGCCCAGTGCATGTCTGATGGCCACGGGGCATGTGTGTCCTCTGGGTCCTCCAACGAGTAGTCTTTGGTGGTTCTTCTGACCTCTTGGAATAAATCCAAACATCATTCCTTCTTCCTTGAACTGTTGAGTTTTAGCCATTATGAGTAATGTTGCTATGAAGAGGAGATTCACTTTCATGTAGATTTATGTTTTCATATCTCTTGGGAATAAACTAGGAGTGGGACTGTTTGGTCATATTGTAATTCTGTTTTAACCTTTTGAGGGATCTGCCAAACTGTTTTTCTGAAGTGGCTCAACCTACATGCAAAAGAATGAACCTGGATCACTTTCTTACATCATACACAAAATAAACTCAAAATGGGTTAAGGACCTAAAAGTGAGTCCTTTCTAGATGTGTTTCATAAGGTAAGGGAAACAAAAGCAAAAATAAACTATCGGGACTACATCAAAATAAAAAACTTCTGCACAGTGAAGGAAACAGTCAACAAAACTAAAAGACAACCTACTGAATGGGAGAGGATATTTACAAAGGATATAGCCTAATGGTCAATGTCCAAAATATATAAAGAACTTACACTACTCAACACCAAACAAAAACCCCACAAATAATCTAATTAAAAATGGGCAGAAGACATGAACAGACATTTCTCCAAAGACATACAGATGGCCAGCAGACACATGAAAAGATGTTCAACATTATTTAACATCAAGGCAATGCAAATCAAAACCACAATGAGATATCACCTCACACCTGTCAGAATGGCTAAAATCAAAGTGGTTGTACCATTTTACGTTCCCATCAGTAATGCATAAGGCATTCCAACGTCTCCACCACGATAATTAATTCTTGCATCTCCTTTAACATAAAATCTTTTTTCTTCTTTTATCAGGCCCAGCATTTCTTATGTTTGGCTATACTGGGATTTAATCCTGTTTGTAGCCTGGCAGCCACAGAGGTGGCACCCCTTAAAAAATTTTTTTATGTTTATTTATTTTTGAGAGACAGAGAGAGACAGAGCACGAGTAGGGGAGGGACAGAGAGAGACACATACAGAATCCAAAACAAGATCCAGGCTCTGAGCTGACCACACAGAGCCTGATGTAGGGATTGAACTCACTGACTGTGGGTTCATGACCTGAGCTGAAGTCGGACCCTTAACCAACTGAGTCACCCACATGCCCCAAAGATTTTGATTTTAATACAACAGTATCCTCTCCTTTTAGAGAGTAAAAATGAGAAGTCCAAATAATTAGAGGCAGGAAAATGTTGCCAGGCAGTTCTTCATTCGGCATTCTTTAGAGCCATTGTGTGGTGAAATCCCCTGATTGGAAAGCCTATTAACTTAGGCTTTTTAATTTTGCTTATTTTTGCTGGAGTCAATGAGGAAAACATACAGACAGAGAACTCATTTTTTGTTTGTTTGTTTTCTTCTTTTCTTATAAGACATTGGTCTTATTTCTCTCCCTCCTTGAAAGCACAAAAAAACAAACAAAAAAACAAAAAAACAAAACAAAACAAAAAAACAAAACAGAAAGCTTCCTTAAAGAAAATGCAAAGAGGAGATACATTTTAAGGATTCACAAACAGAACAGGAGCAGCAGAAAAGTGAACTATTCCGTGTCAGAAGGGACTGGAACACTGTCAAGAACAGAACCATAACCTGAAGTTTCTGTAACAGGTGTCTATGATCTTCACTTGGGTGGTGTCCTGGTTCACTGCCCACTTCCAAGAAGTCTGCTGTTCCCTGCACGTTTATCTCTTCTGCAGTTGGTTTGCCCTGTGCAGTGTAACTCCTTGTCTTTTTTTTTTCCCACAGCTTCTACTTAGTCACAGTTCAGTTCCTATTTCCAGTACCCAGGACCCTTCATGGCCTCGACATCACAGCACAGCCTCACTCAGTATTGACTGTACTGCTAACCCTCAGGGTATCACTGTTTGCCCACTCAGCTGTCAAGAGGAGGACTGGCTTGTCCAGTTCCTCTGTCTCACAGCACAGCCTACGAGAGACCACAGTAGCCTGTGGTTTAGCTGTACTTGAGTCAGGTAGTCACCCTTGGTCCAATCAGCTACCATTAGAAGTTCAGGCAAAGCTCTAGTGTGCATCAGAATTACTTAAAATAACGATTGGTGTCCCACCTCTAGATTCATTAGGTCTTGGGGTGGGGATGGAAAAATTATATTTCTAACAAGTTCCCTATGCTGGTGATGTTGCTGATCTGGACAGTTTGTACACTACTATTTTATTTTGTTATTATTATTAAAATGTATTTTAAGTTTTATTTATTTATTTTGAGGGAGATAGAGAGAGGCAGGGAAAGAGAGAGCATGAGGAGGGGAGGGGCGGAGACAGGGAGAGAGAGAGAGAAAGAATCTGAAGCAGGCTTCCCACTGTCAATGCAGAGCCCGATGCAGGGCTCAAACCCATGAACCGCGAGATCATGACCTGAGCAGAAACCAGGAGTCAGATGCTTAACTGACTGAGCCCCCCAGGCACCCCTGTAAACTATTTTTCATAAAATATAGGCATACCTTGTTTTATTGCTTTCTGCTTTATTGCATTTCACAGATATTGTGTTTTTTGTTTTTTGTTTTTTGTTTTTTGTTTTTTACAAATAAAGGTTTGTGCAACTCAGCACAGAGCAAGTCTTTCTGTGCCATTCTTCAACAGCATTTGCTCAGTTCATGTCCCCGTGTCCATTTTGGTAATTCTCATGATATTTCCATTTTTCATTATTACTGTACTTGTTATGATAATCAATGGTCACTATCTTTGATATTGTCTTGGAGTGCCATGAGCCGTGCCTATATGATGGTGAACTTCATCAATAACTGTGTGTTCTGATTGTTCCACTGTTCTCTCCCCTCCCTCTCCTCTCATCTCCCTGTTCCCTGAGACACAAAAATACTGAAATTAAGCCAGTTAATAACCCCACAATGGCTTCCAAGTGTTCAAGTAAAAGGATGAGTTGTATCTATGTCACTTTAAGTCAAAAGCTGGAAATGATTCAGCTAAGTGAGGAAGGCATGTTGAAAGCCAATAGGCCAAATACTAGGGCTCTTGTGCCAACAGTTAGCCAAGTTTTGAATGCAAAGGAAAAGTTCTTGCAGGAAATTAAATGTGCTACTCCAGTGAACACATGAATGATAAGAAAACCTTATTGCTGATATAAAGTTTTAGTAGTCTGGATAGAAGATCAAACCAACCACAACATTCCTTTAAGTCAAAGCCTAATCCAGAGCAAGATTCCAACTGTCTTCAATTGTATGAAGGCTGAGAGACACGAAGAAGTTGCAGAAGGAAACTTTGAAAGTCGCAGAAGTTGGCTATGTTATCCATAATATAGAAGTGTAAAATGAAGCAGCAAGTGCTGATGTATAAGCTGCAGCAAGTTATCTAGTTAATTAATGAATGATAATGAAGCTGGCTACTCTAAATAATGAATTTTCAATGCAGACAAAATAGCCTTCTACTGGAAGAAGATGCCATCTAGGACTTTCAGAGCTGGAGAGAAGCCCATGCCTTCTCAAAGTTTCAAAGGACAGACTGACTATCTTGTTAGGGGCTAATGCTGGTGACTTGAAGTTGAAGCCAATGCTCATTTACCATTCCAAATATCCTAAGGGCCTTAAGAACTATGCTAAATCTTCTCTGCCTGTGCTCTCTAGGTGGAACAACAAAGCCTGGATGACAGTACATCCATTTACAACATGGTTTACTAAATATTTTAAGCCGAATGTTGAGACCTACTGCTCAGAAGAAAAAAAAAATACTCTCAAAAGTTTACCGTTTATTGCAATTCACCTGGTCAACCAAGAGCTCTGATGGAGATATACATGGGATTAAAGCTGTTTTCATGCCTGTTAACACAACATCCGTTCTGCAGCCCAAGGACTAAGGGATCTTTTTGGCTTTCAAGTCCTACTCTTCAAAAAATACATTTCATAAGACTGTAGCTATCATAGATGGTGATTCCTCTGGTAGATCTGGGTAACATCCGTTGAAAACCTTCTGGAAAGGAGTCACCACTCTACATGCCATTAAGAACAACATGATTAATGGGAAGAGATCAAATCATCGACATGAATAAGAGTTTGGAAGAAGTTGATTCCAACCCTCATGGATGACTTTGTGGAGGTTCAAGATTTCAGTAAAGGAAATAACTGAAGATGTGGTGGGAATACCAAGAGAGCCAGAATCAGAAGTGGAGCCTGACAATGGGACTGAATTGCTGGAATCTCATAAAACTTGAACCGATGAAGAATTGCTTCTTACAGATGAGGAAAGAAAGTGGTTTTGTGAGATGGAATCTTCTTCCGGTGAAGATGCTGGGAAGATTGTTGAAATGAAAATAAAGGATTTATAATATCACAAAACTTTGTTAATAAAGCAGTGGCAGGGTTTGAAAGGATTGACCTTAATTTTGAAAGAACTGCTACTGTAGGTAAAATGCTATCAAACACTATCACAAGCTACTGAAGGGAAGAGTCAAACTTCACTGTTGTCTTATTTTAAGAATTCGCCACAGCCACCCCAACCTCTGTCAACCACCCCCCTGATCAATTAGTGCCATCAACACTGAGGCAAGACAATCCACCAGCAAAAAGATTATAACTCACTGAAAGCTCACATAATGGTTAGCATTTTTTTTTGCCATAAGTATTTTTAAATTAAGGTACGTATTTTTGTTTATTTTTAAAATTTTATTAAATGTTCATTTATTTTCGAGAGAGAGTACAAGTGAGGGAGGGACAGAGAGAGAGGGAGACACAGAATGGGAAGCAGGCTCCAGGCTCTGAGCTGTCAGCACAAAGTCCGATGTGGGGCTTGAACTTGTGAACCATGAGATCATGACCTGAGCTGAAGTTGGACACTTAACCGACTGAGCCACCCAGGTGCCCCTTAAGGTCTGTATTTTTAAAGACAAAATGCTATTGTATATTTAAACACTACAGTATAATATACACATTACTTTTATATGCACTGGAAAACCAAAAAGTTCATTTGACTTCGTTTATTGTGATATTTGCATTATTGGGGTATTCTGGACCCAAACCTGAAAGGTCTGCCTGTAAACCAATAGTGCTACCCATTTAGTACCTCGGCTGCGTGGGACATTTTTCTCTTGGTGACATTGGGGCCACAACAAGCACTGTAACTGACAGCTCCATACAACCTATGATTTTCCTTCTCCAACCTTACCATCCCTTTAATCTTCCTGATGTTCTGTAACAGTGGTGATTGGATAGAAAGATGGGAAGCTAGAATGGCATGAAAACAAGCTTAAAGCATAAAAGATGTTCTCTGTGCCTATGGAAAGAAAAAGGAAGGAATAAGATAAGAAATCACAGTCATGGTTCTCTTGTAGACCCTATCTCTCTCAACGTTTGAAATCAAATAAAATGAGGGAGATGAATGATCCCCACCTTTTTCAAGAATGAGAGCTCATTTGTAAAGGGGAAATATATAAATACATATATAATAAATATGTACATATTTATTTCAGAAGCTCATCCAATAACAGTTTTACTTTTTGTATCCATTTATTTAGAAAATGAAATGCCAAGATGCCCCTGTGAAGGCAGAAACACTAGCAAAGGAAACTGCATATTAAATGACACCAGCTTCTGTATATATTTGTGGGTATTTGGGGGGGGGGCGGTGTGTGTGTGTGTGTGTGTGTCTGTCTGTATGAGTTAGCACCTGTGTATATTAGAAAAGTACAAATATACATTACTCTTTCAGGTTTCAGCCAACACTTAGCATATGAATGAACTTCCAATCCTTGTAATTACTGTTACCCCAGAGTCTTTGACATAAAGCTTGGCTGTCACTAAGAAGTAACTTCTTTTTGGGAAAACTTGCCTAACATAATAGAAGCTATGGATATGAGCGATGGACACCTAAAGGGGGTTATGCTTTCTTTCACCTCAAAAAACGTTTCTGAAGCAGGGGTACATATCCAGTAAATGATCTTGGAATCAAAGAAACATGATTTTTCATGTTCCTCTAATTGGCAGATAATATATTCCTTGGGCACAAGCCAAGGAATGTGGGTGGCCTCTGGAAGATGGAAGAGGCAAAGACTTGGATTCTCTCCCTTAATCCCCTCCCCAACCCCCCGGAAAGGGCGTGATAGCACCTTCATTTAGCACAGGGAGACCCATGTTGGACTTATGACCCATGGAACTAAAAGATAATAAGTTTTCATTGCTTAAGCCATGAAGTTTGTGGTCATTTGTTATGGCAGCAAAACGAAACTAACACGTGTGTATTCGGTTTGAACATTTTCATGAGGTGCAAGCTTCAACTTACAGGCAGAAGGTCAACAGATGCACAGGGCATCCTTTGGAGAATCAGACAATGTGCTGTGGCTGGAACACAGCTGGACCAGAGAGAGCATGTGTGTGTTCCAGAAGGTAAGCTACCCTACACCCTCTCCCTCCCACTTCTCTCCCTTGTCACTAGGAAAGTCTGCGTGATTTTGCATGGGGTAGAGGCATGACGGTGACAATTACTGAGAACTATTTAGGGCTTAGGTACAGACCATGTGAACTTAGATGCCAGCTGTTTGGGGGATTCAGAGAAAAGTCAGTTGCAGCTCCCGGCAATCTTGGGGTCCTCTGGAACCCTGGGATGTCTCAGCCTTAACCTCAGAATGCTAGGAAGTCACATCAGTCCTTGGCCAGGCAGCCCAAAGTTCCTGGAGTCATTTCACAAACAGACCTACCAGCTCCTTAATTACAGATGACTTGATGCCTGGAAAGCATCACATGATGCTGCTCCTTCAGCCTGCATCGGAATCACCCAGAGGGCTCGGTTCAAACAAAGATTGATGGCCCTCCTGCATTGAATTTCCAATTCAGTAGACCTGGGAGGCACCTGGAGAACTCACGTTTCTAACAATCTCCCGGGGAATGCTGGTTTTGCTGGACTGAGGACCACAGTACTAGAAAAAATGGACACAGCGAATAAGAACTTAGGACTTAGGCAGTGCTTGCTTGCTGCTTACAAAGTGGATGATCTTCGGGAACTTAAACTTTAGAATTCTCAACTGTCTTCCATCTATCAAATAAGGCTAATAAGATTCACCTCTTGGGGTTAAATATATGATCTATGTACAGCACTTAGCACATAGTAAGTCCTCAATAAAAGGTTCCTATTCTAATGTGTTTATCATTAATATTATGATTAATGTCAAGTTAATAAACGCACCATGCTGGCACCACGGACAAGCTAATGGCAGACAATAATGGCACCTCACAAACCACCAGGACTTTCTCAAAGTCTCCCACTCACATTGTTTAACTTTGTAATTCAAGAGAACTCTGGAGGAAAGAGTTTAAAAATGCTTCACCCATAAAACAGAATGAACAAGAAACAGAAAATTTTAAAACAATTTCAGAAAATCTGTCTAACAATAGAAATAGGAAACTCCTTTGGGTGTGATGCAATGGCTATAGAAATGACTAAAAGTAAACCGGGCCAGGAGCAAATTAATTTGATAATAATTGCAGAAAAGAAAAAGGAACTATGTCATGCTCTCGCCTCTGGGAAATCTGACAAAAAAAACCCTAAGGGTTTTATTTTTTTCTCCCCTTTTCAGTCCTAGGATAATTGGTATTACCATCATGTAAAAAAAAAAAAAAAAAGTCACCCCTGGAATGACTTCATTGTCCTTCCACTATGAGAAATTCTTTCTCCAGGACACAGCAACAGATTAACAGGTTATGTCACTGGGAACCCATGACATTCATGTGATTTCTTCATGGAAAAGTGTCTCTTTCCTGGTGCAACTTGGCTATATAGATGGACGAGCCAATAGCTCAGTGGAATAAAATCTAACTATAGTAAATGGTGGATTGAGTTTATCAAATTTATATAATAAAAAATTGATACGGGGGTGGGTGGCTTAGTTGGTTGAGTGTCCAACTCTTGATTTTGGCTCCAGTAATGATCCCAGGGTGGTGGGATTGAGCCCTGTGTCAGGCTCTGTACTGAGTATGGAGACTGCTTAAGATTCTCTCTCGCTTGGGTGCCTGGGTGCCTTAGTCAGTTAAGCATCTGACTCTTGATCTTGACTCAGGCCATGGTCTCACGGTTTGTGAGATTGAGCCCTGCATTGGGTTCTGTGATAACAGCTTGGAGCCTGCTTAGGATTCTAACTTTCCCTATCTCTCTCCTCCCCTCCTACATTCACCCTTTCTCTCTCACAAACAAAAAAAAAACATTCTCTCTCTTTCCCTTTGCCCCTCTGCCCCACCATGCTCTCTCTCTCTCTTTCTAAAATAAAATAAAAAAATGTTTTAGGAAAAAACTTGACGGAATAAAAAAGTAAGTAGTATTAAGATTTTAATTGTACCTTCTGTTTAAAAAACTAATAATAAAGAGCTGGTTAGGAGAATAATAGGAAAGTTTTACTAACAGTTTCAGTCTCAGTGATCTGAAGATCAGTGGACCGAGGTCCAGCCTGTGGTCAGGGAGCAAGGCTTCTCATCTCTACATAACTTCTGTGTGGCTGTGTGAGCTGGACAGACTATTGAATATTTTTTTGAAGTGTTTATTTATTTTGAGAGAGAGCGAGCGAGAGCATGTGCGAAGCAGGGGAGGGGCATAGAGAGAGAGAGAGAGGGAGAGGGAGAATCCCAAGCAGTCAGGACTTGAGCTGAAATCAAGAGTTGGTCACTCAACCAACTGAGCCACCCAGGGATACCAGGACTACTGAATCTTTAGATGTCCCTTTCTTCATCAGCCAAAGAAGAGATTAAGTAGGTCACTCTTTCTAAAATTTTGACTATCAAGTTGTCTTTTATACAATTAACATTTCAACTAAAGGCTTCACATTGTAAGTGACTCTGCATAACCAGCTATTTAATTAAATGCCTTTACTTGTAAGGAGTAAAGCTACATAAATTTAAAAAAGAGAGATTGTACGTTAACTATTAATTTCTCATTTATTATTTACTACGTGCTGAGCATTTAGGTGCCTTATCTTATTTCATTCCTTCAAGAATGCAGTGAGGGTAGTTCTATCCTGATACTAAGTGGACAGATAAGGCAACTGAGCCTTAGAAAGCTTAGGTAAATGTCTTATCTGAAAGGGATCCAATACAGTGTCTTGCTCAAAGTCACAAAGCTAGTAAGGGTTAAGCCAGGGTTTGAAATGGGGTCTTGGATCTCTGCAATGTGATTGCAGCATCCTTGCTATTCAGCCCTTGGTGACGCTGACTCGACCGTGGGGCCAGCATATTGTGTGGTTACAAATGGTTTGAGATAAGACAGGGAAATTATCAGGAAATCAGGCAGTTCTAGATATTGGCTACCCTCAGCCCCACTCGTAGCATCTTGTCTTCTCCTTGGTATGTATTCTGTGCTCCCCTCTGCCCCTGCATCATTATTTTGGTTCCCTCATCACTTGGATTTGCACAGGGCTCACCCAACCCCTGTGTCCTTGAAAACTGAAACTGTCATTTATCCTAAACTCTGTTTGTCCATTTATTTTTAAAAATTTTTTAAATGTTTATTTATTTTTGAGAGAGACAGAGACAGAGCACGAGCAGGGGAGAAACAGAGAGAGAAGGAGACACAGTATCTGAAGCAGGCTGCAGGCTCTGAGCTGTCAGCACAGAGCCTTACATGGGGCTCAAACTCACAAACCACGAGATCATGACCTGAGCCAAAGTTGGACGCTTAACCGACTGAGCCACTCAGGCATCCCTCTCTGTTTTTCCATTTAAATCTAAGGAGCAATAATTTGGGTCTGCTCACCTTCCACATGAAGTTATGGGGCCTGGGATGCACTCTAAATGGTTTGAAATACAGCAGAAGGAGCTGTGGATGGACCAATGCCCTTTAATAATTGATAATAACTACCACTTACGTGCTTGTTATAGCGGCAGCTTTTCACCAGAATTATCTCACTTAATTATTATAGCAACAACCTTGTGAGGTAAACACTATATTGGCCCATTTTGAGATAAGTGACTTACCTAAATTAGTGAGTGACAGGTAGTACGATCCAAACCCACTTTTGAATTTTCTCTTATGACAGCTTTATTGAAAAGCAGTTCATATAACATACATTTCACCTATTTAAAGTGTACGGTTCCTTGTTTTGTTTTTATTTTTGTTTTTTTGCATAACCACAGAGATCTACAATCATCATCACAGTTGATTTTGGAACATTTCACCACCTCGACAAGAAATCCTACAACTCTTAGTAGTCACCCTCATTCCCCACCAGCCCTAGACCAATGCTGATTTACTTTCCATCTCTGAGCTTTGTCTATTCTGGAAATTTCATATGAAAGGAATTATATATGTGTAGCCTTTTCCATGTTATAGCATGTGTCAGTGGTTCATTTGTTTTTCTGGCTGAATAATATTCCATTGTATAGATATTCTATATTAGATATAGCTATATCCACATCAGATATTAGTTATCGATATAGAGATTTAGTGTATAGATATATTTACATATAGAGATTCTACAGCTGATGGACATTTGGGTTATTTCCCCTTTTTGCCTGTTATGATTAATGTTGCTATGAATTGTGCAGGAGTTTTTGTATGAATCTTTGTTTTCATTTCTGTAGGGTAGGCAGATATCCAAGAATGGGAAATTCCAGGTATTTTCACTCCATTCTACTGGCAGCTGTGGTCAGCTTTTGAACTGGCCTGCCTAGAATGAGGATCACTTGCCAGTTACTACTGGCTCTATCTTAATTCAATAAAAAATTTTATATGAACATACTTTTCTTAGAATATGTAGATGAATATTAAATAACCAGGGCCCTCTAGTTTGTTTACAATACTTTAGGGATCTCCACTATCACTTTAAGTGACTCTTGGAGAAAAATATCCTATTCATATCTTGGATCTATATCTAAGGAATATATTGACTACACGTGTTCTATAATAAATACCTATTAAGTATTCACGTTGTGGCAGGCACTGTAGGAGGAACTGGGGAACCCACAAAATCAAAGAATATAGCTTTGGAAATTTATTCTGAAAGTCAGTCATGCATTCTAAATTCTACCCAAATATGCCAACTCTCCCTGCTATCATGAGCTTTACAGATGCCAAAATTTGCCAAATACATGTCTCTAGAAGGGTGTCCCATAATAGGAGGAAAAAGTTTCCTATACTTCCTGCATAGGTTTCTTCTCTATGGGGCAATGATATAAATCCATTATTTTTGTGCCCCTAAAATAGAGTTCCAAGGCGAACTCTACCGTTTCCTCATTTCCTCAAGATTTTTCACTTCTACATTTCAAATGAGATAGTGACACAAAATAGGATTCATAATTTAATAGCTACATTTAATCAAAATTTAATTGCTCGCTGATTAAAATTATGCCATGAAATGGATGAAAGTGTTTTTCTTCTTCCTTTGCTTTGCATATGGATTGGCACATCATCAAGTGCCACTGTATTGCTTTAAAACGTTGTTCCAAAATGGGTTAGCATTATAAGAAGTCTTTTTTTTCCTTTTTTTTTATACTGATGCCTCTTCCCTTGTGATAATGTTTTGAAATTAAGTTAAATATAAGAAAAATGAAGGCTAATTTAATCTCAGAACCTAATTACTAATACTAATTTGGGGTCAGAAGATACATTTTTTTTAAAGCAAGGGCAATAGACATAATACAAAGACTTTTCTAGTAGCAGCTTTTCACCCTACTTCCTAAACCAAGTGAACTTTTCTAAAATCAGACAAACTTAAACATTTTGTTTTTTCTGAAGGTCAAGTGATCATTCAATAATGCGCGAGTTAAAAATAATGAGTACATTCTTACCTGAATGATTTTTTGAAAAGAGTGGATCTATTCACTTGTTACTATGTGTAAACACTTTCACTGAGTTTTATTACAATTTTTTTTTTATTCAGGTTTAAAACAGTATATTCAGAAACTTAGAAATAAAGGCTTTTTTTTTTTATGGTGAGATTCTTTTGGAAATAATATTTCTCTTTAAAAATTTTTAATGTTTATTTCTTTTTGAGAGAGAGAGAGAGAGAAGTGTGAATGGGAGAGGGGCAGAGAGAGGGAGACACGGAATCCAAAGCAAGCTCCAACCTCTGGTCAGCACAGAGCCCAACAAGGGGCTCGAACTCAGGAAACAGAAGATCATGACCTGACCCAAAGTTGGATGCTTAACAGACTGAGTTATCCAGGCACCTCTCTTTGTCTTTTAAATATCCTTACTTATTTTTTTAAGCTTATTTGTTTGTTTGTTTATTTTTGAGAGAGGGAGAGAGTGCATGAGCAGGGGAGGGGCAGAGAGAAGGAGAGAGAGAGCATCCCAAGCAGGCTCTACACTGTGAGCGCAGAGTCCTATGCAGGGCTTGTACTCACGAATGTGAGATCATAACCTGAGCCAAAATGAAGAGTCAGATGCTTAACTGAGTCAGCCACCAAGGTGCCCCTAAATATCCTTACTTATTTCTGACAATTAGAATTCTGTATGTTAAATTTCTTCCTGACGAATACTAATCTTTACAGAATGGCTCATTTGCTTCAAGGCTTGGTGATTTCATCTGTTCCTCAAGGTATTTGAGGTGCTGAGTGGTTCACTTTCTGCTTCCTCCTCCTTTTCCTCGTAAGAAGTAGCACAGTTATCAATGTAAATAAAAGGACTTGTTTGAGGGAGAGCTGAGTAGAAGAACTACTCAGGAGACATTATTTTCCTCCCCTTCACTTGCTATACTATGTTCATTATAAGTGTTTCAGTGACAGAGAATCATCTTGATAATTCCTCCTCTAATGGAGGAATATTCCAGTGTGAACAGACAGGTGCCTGGATGGTGGTGAAGTAATTAAGGAAGGCCCGAGGCTCTGGACAGCATCTAGGTGATTTCCTAGTCACAGCTGCTAGGTCTGCAAAACATTACTGGAAAGAAGAAACATTTCAGGAAATAGAATTAATGGCCAGCCGAGAACAAAAACCTGTGATTAAAAAGCCTACAATTTTCCTGTTTGTGACCCTCTGAGTACCACATTTGAAATTCCTTTGGAAGGAAGGTCATGATTAAGGAAAATGCAGACAGCAAAAGCACAGTGTATCCTACTCTGCCTTTTCCACTCTTCCCATGCCCAGCACAGCAACTAGTAGACCCCAGAGGTACTCATTAAATACTAGCTTATTACTGATAGCCAGGCACTCAAGCAACCAATAAAATATTCCTGTGTGGATCCCTCCACTCGACCCCTGACCCGTCCACTCCCATTTCCCTGGGATACCCTGCCTTATCTGTTTCATGATGGATGAACCTCGAACACACCATCTGGGCTGAACTCACGAGACAGGTTACACATATCCTGAAATGCCAATTAAAGGCAAACACTACTTCAAATCAGGGAACAAAATTAAGCAGGGAAAAAAGGAAATTGTTAACTCGCTTGAGTATGGATACTCTGATATAGCACAGGAAGTGAAAAAGCTATGAGATCTGATTAGTAACTGAATGCAGTGTACCTGCTTTAGTGACTAGGTCTATTGATCGTCAAATAACTCTCCCAGGAGAAGGCAAAATTGAAGCCTGTAAGTTTTCCACTTCCCCTTTCTCATACTTAATTCCCTTTGCTTTTCTGGTTGACTTAGACCCTAAGAAGGATATGTTGCAACAAGTGGAATTACTCAGAGACTGTTGACAGAAAACTTGCCTAGCTATAACTACTAGCTTGTTTTGTAATTTATCTAAAAAATTAAATGTAGATTTTAAAATAATTTATTGCTGTTAACTAACATCTTTAAAGATACAAAATAATTTTCCAGCATTACTGTGAAATGATCACAAAAATGGTCATAGAAATATCTATAAATGTGGCAAGACTTTAGGTTTTTTGAGTAATGTAGTCAAATCTAAATATATAAACATATGATTGTTTTCAGATCATATATATATATTTGAGAGTGGGCTTTAGACACCATGAGATCCCATCTGTAGATACTTTAGAACACAGGGGTGCCTGGGTGGCTAAGTCTGTTGAGAGCCTGACTCTTGATCTCGGGTTAGGTCATGATCTCATGGTTTGTGAGATCCAGCCCTGCATCGGGCTCTGCACTGACAGCACAGAATCTGCTTGGAATTCTCCCTCTCTCTTTCAAAATAAATAAATAAACTTTAAATATATAAATAAATAAATAAATAAATAAATAAATAAATAAATAAATAAATAGTTTAGGTTACATCTCCTAAGGATAAGGACATTCTCCTGTATAACCACAGTACCATTATCACATACCCCCATAATTAATGATTCCATAATTTCCTTTAATATATAGTCTAGATTCAAACTTTTTAGTTGTTGAGAAATGTCTTCTATGGATTTATTTTTTCTTTCTTTCAATCCAGGAATCAATCACGGATCACATGTTTTATTTAGCTGGTAATGTTATGTGTTTGTCTTTTAAATCTAGACAGCCTCCTGCCATTTTTGGTTTTCATGACAGTGATTTATTTGAAGAGTTCAGCAGGCCAATGGTCTCCTGGAATGCTCCATATTCTGAGTCTCATTGTATCCTCAGACATCTTTGGCAAAAACATTTCTGTGTAGTGTTGTATATTTGTTATCGAGTCATACCAGGAGGCAAATATTGTCTGGTTGTCCCAGTATCGTTGATGATAAATTGGATCCCTTGGGTGTGGTGGCTGCCATATTTCTTCACTATAAAGTTCCATTTTCCACCTCATAATTAGTGGGTAGTGCATGGGGGTGATTTTTTTAGGGCCATATGAATATCTTTTTCTCCATTACCTTTCACTCAGGATATTTGGCATCTACTGATATCTAAGTAAATTATTACGCTGGAAGTTGCAAAATGGTGATTTTCTAGTTTTCTATTTTTCTTCTACATGTGTTACCTGAATTCCCCTGTAGAGAAGAGCTTTTTGTTTTTCATTTGATAAACAGATTTCCTTTTATTCAAACACTAGGATAAGATAAGAAGCCCTTTCTCTAAATTTCTTCAAGTCCCCAGATCTAACTTGGCTACTAGAGCAATTTAGGATGACAGCCTTGCAGACGGGAAGCAGGTGATGGGGGAAATTGGTCTGAGTTGATAATAAACTCCTGGTTCTGCATGTATCACAGGAAGATAATGTAGTAGACAGTAATAGTCCTCTTTATTTGCTTACATGGTGGGAGACAATGTTGACAGCAATTATCAGAGACGGTGTAGCTGTCAATTCCATGTGTGATAAAGTGGTAGGAACTCCTCAACTTTTGAATTCTTCTGTAGCCATTATACTGTCTTCCAGATCTTAAATCATTGACATTTTGCCAATGCTCCCTCCATGTGAAGTTTACTGACTAGCAGTCTCTTCTAAACTCCAAACAGGACAACAAATGCAGGATGTCGCCCTGTTCATGCCTTCTTTTAGCCTCACAGGATGCCCAGAACTTGGGCTTGGGAAAAGCATCTCATTTTCCCAGCTCCATGCCAAATTGGTCTCTCTCCTGCTCATGTCCAAAACCAGCTGCACTTTTCTTTTTTTTTTTAATTTTTAAATGTTTATTTATTTTGAGAAAGAGGGGTAGGTGCAGAGACAGGGGGACAGAGGATCTGAAGCAGGCTCTGCACTGACAGCAGAGAGCCCAATGTGGAACTTCAACTCACAAATCATGAGATCATGACCTGAGCCGAAGTTGGATGCTTCACCGACTGAGCCACCCAGGCGCCCCCTACACTTTTCTTTTCTTTCTTTTTTTTTTAATAGTTTATTGTCACATTGGTTTCTATACAACACCCAGTGCTCAATCCAATGAGTGCCCTCCTCTGTGCCCACCACCCACTCTCCCCCCTCCCACACCCATCTCTCCCCTCAGTTCTTTCTTATTCTTTGAGAGTCTCTCAAGTCATGTCTTCCTTCCTCTCTGTGGCTTTTTTTTCCCCCTTCCCCTCTTCCCCTCCCCCCTGGCTCTCTGCTAGGTCTTCCAAAGCCTACCTATGCGCCCCTACACTTTTCTATCTCATCTAGGGCTGCTATGTACCTAGGGGTGATTTCTTCTAGCTACTCTTTTGGTTCCAAAAATGAATTAAGCCAGTAAATGTTGAGCACCTATTCTGTATAGAAAGCTGAGCTAGATGCTGCAAAGGGTACACAAATATAGGACTTGATCTCTATCTTCAAAAAGTTTATCTGCTTGGAGAGACAGTATCACACAAAGATGGAGCTGAAAGATAGTGTAGTCGCCAGGAGTATCTATGAATGAGTTTGGTGGCGGGGAGGGTTGGTACAAGAAATTCTAAGAACTGGTGCTAAAATTGTGGGACTCTGTGTCATGCTGGGGCAAATGTCCATGAGTTTTATAAGATTCTCAAAGAACCATCACTTCACCACAAAAGTTAACAATGACCGAGATAGACTAGTTGGAGGACTGTCTAGTAGCTTTTTCTCTTCACTGATTGGTCTCATGTTTGATGTTCTCATGTGCAAAAAAATTGATTGAATTCTCTGACTTCAGGGTCATTCTGTCTTGCCATTTAAGAGTGATTTGGAGAAGAGATTAATTAAAGTCCTCAAGGCTTATTGGGGCACTTAAGGGAAATTAAAATCTTTTGCGTGGGAGAAAAACTAGACTAGCATTGCCCCAATAATCTAAGGTTTGGGGCTGAGGTGAGTATTACGTTGTGACACATCAGCATTTCCTCCAAGCTTGTCGATAATGCCCTCTCACTTTGGCATGGTTTGGGTGAGCTTACAAAGCCTTTTCCAGTCTAGCGACCCATTTGATCTAGTGTGGGTGGCAGGGCAAAGACTATTGGCTTCACCCAACCAAAAAAACGGATTCTCGGCAAGTTAGGTGATTGGTCACAGTTACATGGATCTTAAGGGTACAGCTTAACGTCAAACCTACTTTTTCTGATCCTTGATTTCTCCAGTGTATTTTACTGTGCTAATCAGGGTAGCATTTGAAGGTGGGCTTCTAGGAAGATTCATTCAGTTGCGGTTTTTAGCTGTACACTGCTGATGAAAACCTGTTTCTATTTGTAGGGTTTCCCTGGGGGTAGGCTGGTGTGCTAGTTTTGGACGTTTTTCAGGCTTCTGCTCAGTCTATGACACTATCCTGAGTCTGCAAAGCCCTCCTACTTCCCTGCATGGGCATTTCAAGGGCAAAGTCATAAATGGATATTTTAGGGCTGGTCGTCATCTTGAACTGGATCTTGGGAATTTGATTCTTGGTTTTCTGAACCAGCACTATCCAGTAGTAAATAATATAAGCCACATATGAAAATTTTAATATCATAGTAGCAAATGAAAAGTAAAAGGCAGGCAGAATTAAATTTAATTACCTATTTCATTTAACCCTTATCCAAGCAAAATGTTAATATTTTAGTATGTAATCAATATAAAACTATTCAGATTTTTTAATTTTTTTTTGTACTAAGTCTTTGAAATTTGACCTGTATTTTATATCTACTTCACATCCCTTTTAGAACTAGCCATATCTTAGGTGTCTAAATGGCTAGTGGCTACGGTATTTGGAAGCAAAGTTCTGGAAAATTCTTCCAGGAAAAATATACCATTAAGACAAAGAAGACTCTTCCTTCTATTCATAATAGAGAATGAATTGAGCACTCCCCCTTTTATTATGACATATTTCATCGTCAATCATACAGCATTATAGAGAACCTATTAGCATCATAGCAAATTTAGCAAAACTACTTTCTAGTGACCCAGTAGCTTCCAGAATCTGATGACAGTTGCAGACTTTTTAACAGGACCATACATACAGACAGGTGGAAGAAACAGTGTATGGTATGGGTTGCATGGTTCGTGTGCTCAAAAAATATGTTCATCTATTCTACCACATGCCTGACATACCTTCAATTACAATCTTTTTGCTTACAAACTTTTTTTTGTACATATCTACTAAAATGTGCAGAGAACGAAGGCCTGTGGAGGAGGGAATACTAACACAAATAAAATATGATCCCAGTCTTCAATGAAATTTGTGGTCTATTAGGAAAGACTGGATAAAGCAGTTAAGAGTCAAGTGTCCATGTATGGTGAGCATGAAAATCACTAACTCAGCTCTCAAACGAGACCAAATTTTCTTTAGAAAACCCGCATTAAAATTCCATTGTTTCTGGAGTGACTGGGTGGCTCAGTCAGTTGAGTGTCCCACTCTTGGTTTTGGCTCTGGTCATGATCTCGCAGTTTTGTGAGTTCGAGCCCCATATTGGGCTCTTCACTGGCAGTGTGAAACCTGTTCAGCATTCTCTTTCACTCTCTCTCTGACCCTCCGCCACTCGTGCTGTCTCTGTCTCTCTCAGAATAGGTAAGAAAAACTTTAAAAATATTCCATTGTTTCTGAGTTAGAATAATGTGAAATAATTACCCTTTAGCATTTACCAGTTTTAATAGTAATGACCGATTTGTTTGAAAAAGTAGAGCCAAAAACCCTTTAGAAACAGGACACATTATTTTCATGGGGGAAAAGAAGAAAGGGGATGGATGGGGAAGGTGTGGACCTTTTTGTTGTGACAAGATGCTGGTGTTTCTTTATGACAGGGGAGTGCTAGCCTGAGGCATTTAACATGAGATTCTAGCACCTGTAACAAGGGGCTACTGTTGAAAGAAAGGAGAGGCAAGAGGAAATATAATGAACACAAACTTTGTCTACTGAGAGCATTGCCCATTCCTGGACTGGTATTAAGTGCTTATATGAACAGATAAATCCAATGCCTATGTTTCCACTGGGGAGGCTGTGGAGGATGGTAGTTAATGGCCGGGGTTCTGGAGTCACATAGCCCATCATCTGTGTGATTTGAAGGACCTTACTTAAATTCTCTGTGCCTCAGTTTGCCCATAAATTAAAAAAAATTGTTAATAGGATTTTATGAGAAAATGTACACAAAGAGCTTAGAATAATGCCTGGCACATGACATGTACCCAATAACTGTCAGTTATTATTATAGTTATTATTATTAGTTTTGGCAGTATTTTATCAATGGTAATTATTAGCTCTTGTGCTTCCCTAATTTGTTCTTGAAGTTTCACAAGACCGTTAACTCTGTCAAGCAATCCTGATACAAAGTCGGCAAATTCTAATGACTTTCTCCAAGATGGCAAAACTGGGGCAAAGAGATGGCATGACTTGCTCAAAGGCTCAGAGGCTGCTCCTAAAATGGGGAAGGAGGCCATTTAAGGCAGCGGTGATGGATTTCCCCAAAGACAAGGACTTAGTACACTTACAGGCTGGAATTGGAATCCAGGCTGCACTACTTAATACATGGTGTCATCTTGGGAAATTACCCAATTTCTCTGAGCCCGTAGGCCTGCATCTATCAAATAGAGATAATAAATATGCCCGTGGTTGTTAAAACTCAATAGCATGATGCATGAAAAGTGCATGCGGTCTGGGCTTAGTAAAATCAGTCTCTCAAACATTATTATTACTATTGTTATAGCCACCATGTGGCACGGCAGGCAGTGCGTGTCTGGGATGCTGCGATGTGTTTTGGCTTACCACTATGCCCTAGCGCTTGGCACAGTGCCTGGCACCCAGTAGACACTCAGGAAACGTTTGTGTAAAGAATGCCTATCATCTGAGGAAGGGAGAGCAGCACTGATTTTGCCTTTTTGCTTAGCCCTTGCCCTCCTTCCAAAAGCTAAACAGCATGTAGCCCAAGAGCGCAGGGGCAGCAACCCATCTCGTCCCAGAGATTGTCTGGGTTGCTGTAGGACGCCCCGCCTGAACGTGCAACATCGTGTCAGCAGCTCTCTCCGAAGCCCTAATTTTTCTGCCTTGCAGTTTATTTTCTTAAGCATTTACAGCTCCGGGGAGCAGAGAAGGCTGCTTAAAGCAAGGGTCAGAACCTAGGTCGCGGTTTGTATTTATTTTCTGCCTCCCAATCTCCGCGCCGGCGAGTCACAACACGGCTCCTTTATTTGTGCACCGGAGAGGCTAGCGTTTCCTTACCTCCTGCGGGGCGAGAAAGAACGCACACGGCTCGGGGTCTCTGGAACCACTTGCCTGTGTCCCCTCCTGCGTAGATCATCGCTCTCAGACTTAGTTTTCTGTGCAAACCCGAGCAGGATGGAGCAGATTAAATAAAGACCTCGCGCCTTTAATCCTTGACCGCAAACACTGGCGTTTTTGTGCCCTGGATTTCTGAAATTCTTGGCTCAGGGACTCAAGGCGCGAGGGGGGAGGAGGTGGGTAACAGCTTGTAAAAACTTCCCAAAGCAGAAATCCGAGCTCCTCCCCGCCCCCCGTCACCCAGAGATACCTGGATTCAAGGGAAGGGGGACAGCGGGAGGAGGAGCGTCCCCAAGGGTTGGGGGCGTCCCCCAGGGGTGGCTTTGGGTCTCGGGCTCCAAGCCCTGCCCAGCTCGCGTGTAAAGAGCACGATTCGAAGCCCGGACGCCCCGCAGGACGCCCCTCCCAGTCCCCGCGCGCTTCTATTTAGAGCCCAGCCCGGAGCCCAGGGGATTCTGGGACTCGTAGTCCTTCCCCGCAGCCCCAGGCGCCGCCACGACCTCGGACTCGGACTACATTGCCCAGGGAGCTTCCCGGCCTATATAAGCTGCCTGGAGCCGCTTCGATGTGCAGTAACCATGTGGATGTACTGCTGAAGCGTTTCCTCAAGCTCGCTGGGGTGGGAGGAGAGGAGGAGGTGGTGGTGGAGGAGGAGGAGGCAGAGGGTGGAGAGAGAGAAAGCGCACGCCGAGAGGAGGTGTGGGTGTTCCGTTTCCATCCTAACGGAACAAGCTCCCTGTTCGCGGACATGGGATTACCCAGCGGCTGCTAACCCCTCTCCTCGCCCTGCTCCCCCAGCCCGGCGCGGCTCCCGGGCACCAAGGTAGCGGCTGGGGCCGGGCAGGGGGCGCGGGGAGTTGGTACTGTCCCCCACCCCGGGCGCAGAAGTTTTTGCCCCGCTCTTGGAGTTGTTGGATTTGCATGCACTTGCATACGCTTGGGGGTTCTTTTCCTGAGGGTATTTTTGGGGTGTTCATTTTAGGTTGAAAAAAAAATGTCTATTCCAGTGACCGGCCTTGAGGGCTACCCATTCTGGACAGGAATGGCATTCCCCTAAGTTGGAAACTGTTGCAGCAGCTGCAGGAAATAGTTTTTTTTGGGGGGGGGAGTGTTGTGGGGGTGTCATATGTGACTCCGCTCAAGGAAATAATCTTTTAACAAAATGTAGCCCGCCCTCGACCTGCATGGTTTGGAGAAAAATGCATGTGGCGGGGGGGACCTCAGTGGGGAGGGTTTAAAAAAAAAAAACGGAAGAAAACCGGGGAGCGGTGAGGGATGAAATGTGGACGGAGCTCACGCCCAATGAGGATGCGGGCTTCGGATACTTGGCCTAGGCTCCGGGAAACAAGTGCTTTGGGATCTGCCAAACACTTCCTTAGTTCCAGCTTCCCCAGCACGTTCGAAGTTTTTGCGTGCCTAGTCTCACTTGTCAGTTACATACTGGAAATAAGTAAGCAGAGTTACCTATAATCTTTGTCCAGCTGATCCCTCCAGCCTTCCTGTCAGGGAGGAGGTGGGTCTCTCCAGGAAGGAGGCTAAAGATGGAAGCTTGCAACTGGAAACATTTCTGTTAGGGGCCGGCCTTCGTGGTCTTATACTCAGTTTCTTTCTTAATACTTAGGAGCTGACTACAGAGGAGCAGCATTCGCACAGCTGGCGTGTTTTGGCAACAGAGTGCCTGACCTCGGTCAGGTGAGTGTGAAGCCTGAGTGCTGTAGTCAATAATGAGTTCTTGTTCTAAGTGTATTTTATGTCCTCTTGAAAGAGCCATGGAGATAGGAGTAGGAAAGAAAAGGAAACTCCATGGCTTAGTGGCCAAAATTTGTCACTGCCTTTGGTGACAGCTTTAGAGAGCATTTGAGATACAAGGGGCAGTTCTGCCTAGCACTTTTGGTCAACGCGCAGACTTAAAGCAGCCTGAAGGTTTACCAGGGTGGGGGGGGGAGGCATTACATGGAGCAATAAAAGGAATGCCCATTGGCGGCCCGAGAACTGAACTTGCCTGGCAGCGTGCTGATGATTTAAATTCTGAAGGAGGCAGTACATTTCATCTGCCAAGATATGTAAGCAAAAATTAACTGCCTCTGTCTTTCAAAAATAGTCACTCTTTTTCTTACTGTAACATGTGTTTAATCAGAGTAGGTTGGATTGCAAGAAATGAAAGTGGTTGCTGGCAATTTGAAAGAATTAGTACTTTAAAAAGGGAAGTTAGTTCTTGAAGCATGAGAGAGTAGCATCCAGTCCTTGACTTGAGGCTCTCTGAATGTCCAGGAATCCGATGGGTCCCTCTTGTTTAGGTGCTTACTGTGGGATCTGAGTTGAGGGCAGCATTTGCCTGTAAAGACCAGCAGCTCCCTCCGCCCTTCCAACCCCCCCCCCCCCCTCATGGTCATACTACTCTTTAAGAAAGGAATGTTTTAACAGCTGCATGTACATCCCATTGCTGCAGATTTGGCCATTACAAGTTTTTTCTTCCAAAGTGGTCAGGAACAGGATAAACAGGGGTGGAGGACTGGGTCTCAGCAACTTTTTTGGCCTTCTAAATATTTAGCTGTTCCCTGGGCTACAATCTTTGGGTTTTTGAAATTAGAAAATAAAAGGCAGACACTTCATTATAGTAATATAGTGCTTTTGTTTCCTGTTGATAAGATCCTTAGGAGGCCTGGCGGAGTGGGAATCATTGGGATGTGTGGGTTGTAGTTCCTTCTTGGAGTTCTATTGACCTTCATGGCCACCTGGGCACTCAAAGTTACAGTTTCAGTTTGGCCTCAAAAGGCCAAGGAATGGGTTAAGTTCCCCTCTTTTGAGTAAGCTACTGAGGAGGAGAAAACTGATTCACAGACTCTTCTCCAACTTGTTGCTAAAAATAATACTGACACATTAAGTGCTTGGAAGCCAGATCCAGAGCCATATATCACAGAAACTCTGTGAGTCAGAACAGGTGAAGAAGTGGAGGTGTGGAGAGTGAAAACACTTGGCCAGTAGCTAGTACACAGCGGAAGCAAGGTAGAGCTCCAGGTTGAGGGGGGAAGAGGGGAGCGAGAAGCTGGGAAAAATGGTAAACTTACTTGATGAAATAACTCTTTCTTCTGTCCTAGGAGTGATGAATAAATAATAATACTTACCTTGATTTAAGAAGGAAACGATGTAGCTGCAGATGTAGGGATAAGAATGTGGCTATTTGAGGAGGTGTTAGATGTTACACTGACTTTGTTTTAGAGAGCTGTGTGCTGAAAGCTGAGTGAGGAGAGTAAAAGAAATCAAACCACGAGGAACCCTGTTCAGCATTAAGTTCATCTCATAACTGAAATCCATCTTGATCATCTACATCAAGGCATGTGAGCAGGTTAAAAGAATCAGAATTTCTCAGTCTGAATAATTCAGTAGTTTAAATTGCAGTGGGTCTAAACTGTGAAGTATCGGTATCTTTTCATATACTCTTCAGTTTGGTTTGTGGCCAGTTGTGCAGAACACTTTTTCATTTCTTTCTTGTGTGTGCATGAGTGTGTGTGTGTGTGTTAAAAGTACAGTCTGTTCTTTAAATAATTCAGAACAGAATACTATCAAGATTTCCTTCCAGCAGGCAGGGAAAGTTCATGCTCTAAATGAATTACTCCTGGCCTCCACTTTTAAGACCCATGAAGTTGTTTGGCGTTGACAGTATTATCCATTTAACATAGTGGTTGCCTTTTGGAGGGAAATGTCATCCTTTCTTGAGGAAAGAGAGATGGAATGGTTGCTTAGAGGAAAAGAAAGAGATGAACCCAACAAGATAAATTTCTTGCCTTTTTCTTCACAATATTTTCAAGTGAGGAGTACCTCACTGGTAAAGACTGCTGGTCTTTACTTGATCTCTAAGAGGGAGAGAGAGAGAAAGCAATGAAACCTCTAATCTAGTGGTATACAAGTAGCTGACTTTTAGATAAAAGGAGTCGCCTGTCTTTTTAGCTCATTTATAATGATCTCATGGAAATTCTGATTTCTTTACAATCAGCTTTTAAAAAGCAAACCAAAAACGAAACAACAAACACCAAATATGAACAACAGAAAAAAATGACAAAAAAATAAAAGTAGGCTTAATGTTAGGTTTCTAGGTCAAGCTGTCCTTGGATATATCTAGTTAAGGAGTCTACCCAAGGCCATTGTCCCGTCTTGTTTACTGTTGTTTTGATCTTTTAAAATAAAACACGTTGGGTTTGCAGGCTCTGTGTTAACTGGAAGTGCATGCAATGTTTTGGTTTACTTTTGTTGTTTTAAGTTTTTGCACTGCTCTTTTAATGAAATTATGTAAGTCTTGAAGTAAGTGACTTGAGTGACATAATTTTTATGATTCCTACCAACTTTCATAGTGTCTGTGGTTCTGAGGTGATTGCTAATGAGGATGAGCTGAAAACGCCACTAAAACCATCACCTGTGGAGCTTTTCCTCCTATTGAACGATGGCAAGGTCTTCCCTCGGCTGGACATGGTTTAAGGCTTTTGGTGTGATAAATCTCTCCATGAACTTCTAATACCTGCTAACGTTTATATGATCCAAGGGTTTATTCCTACATTCAACACATTTCTGGAGCACCTGCTAGGTGCCAGAATCTGTTCAAGGTGCTGTACAATGAAAGTCCTGTGCCCAAGACGCTTAGATCCTAGTTGGGAGGAAGTAGGCATTATAAATAAGTAAACAGGTAGTAAGTGCTCTGGAGAAAAAGAAAGCCAAGTAAAGGGGAACAGAAAAGACCAGATGTTGGTGAGGATCTGGAGCATTTGGAATGCTTGTGCTCTGTTGGTGGGAACGTAAAATCGTGCAGGCACTGCAGAAGACAGTAGGGCGATTCCTCAGAAAATTAAACAGAATTACCAAACGATCCAGTAATTCCACTCCCGGATACATAACCAAAAGAAAGGAAAGCGGAGACTCAGCCGATATTTGTACATTCATATTCATAGTAGAGTTATTTACAGTAGCCAAAATATAGAAACAATCCAAATGTCCACCGATAAATGAATGGATAAACCCAAAGTGGCATATTCATATAATGGAATACTATTCAGCCTTAAAAAGGAATGGAATCGTTATACATGCTACAGGATGGGTGAAGGTTCTTATGCTAGGTGAAATAAACTATACATAGAGGGACAGGTAGAGTGGGGCTTGCCAGGGGCTGGGGGAATTGGGAGTTTAATGTGTACAGAGTTTCATCTGGAAAGATGAAAACATTCTGGATGTGGATGGCAGTGGTGGTTGCCCAGCTATGTGGGTGAACTTAATGCCACTGAATTGTACACTTAAAAATGATTAAAATGGTAAATTTTATGTTGTGTATGTGTATTTTACCACGATAAAAAAAATGACGACAGTAACGTAATGGTGCAAAGGGATAAAGGAGTGTTTAGGTGGGGATTGGGAATCAAGGAAGGGCTCTTTCTTTTAAATTTAATTACTTAATTAATTAATTTATTTATTTAGATGTTTATTTTTCAGAGAGAGAGAGAGAGCGAGAACGTGAGTGGGGGAGGGCAGGATCTATAGTGGGCTCCTCGCTGACAGCAGAGAGCCCGATGGGGGGGCCCAAACTTATGAACCATGAGATCATGACCTGAGCTGAAGTCAGATGCCTAACTGACTAAGCCACCCAGGCGCCCCTGTTTTTAAATATTTAATGTTTATTTGAGATAGCACGAGCCAGAGAGGAGCAGAAAGAGAGGGAGGGAGAGAGAGAAGGAGAGAGAGAGAGAATCCGAAGCAGGCTCTGCACTGTCAGTGCAGAGCCTAGTGTGGGGCTTGAACTCATGAACTGCGAGTTCAAGACCTGAGGTGAAATCAGGTTGCAGGTGGGTCGCAGCTGAGGGAGAGTGCTAGGCCTTCAGATGGGACAGGGAGTCAGGCTCAGATCATGCAGGCACCAAGGTTTTGCAGGGAAGAAATGGTTTATTTCCCTGAGGATTTCTTAACTTTCTCAGAACTCTTCGTGAGGCTCTCACCGTCCCTGAACTACACTGACCTTTCTGAAGAGACTGGTGAGACTGGCAAGATTACATACCAGTTTGGAACTTGATTGGGGGTGGAGGGTAAAACCCAGAGGTCTTGTTAATCGCTGTGACTAACTGGGGATTGTAATCCACTGTAGTTGCAAGGGAATCTTCTCGGATAAATAGGTGAACTTGCTGTTGGGTTGGATAACAAATTTTAAGAACCTCATGATATTCCTGGTGGTTTTTCTGTTTTTTTTTTTTTTTCTTGGTGGTTTTTTTCCGACACAAACCTTGTGTACTTTGCTACCACCCCCAAGTCTGTCAGGTCTCATTTTAAGGAATTAGACAAGGAGAACTCATGCACTGCTGTCTAGCATCATCCTTGGGGAATATGAAATTCCACATAAGTAATTCTCTCTGATAAGTGAAGAGGACCCTTCATGTGTACAAATTTACAACATATGTCCATGGTGATACTTATTGCATAAGATACACATATTCAATTAAAGTAAACAGGAAATAAAGGTAAACAACAAAAGCAAGCCAGACAGCCCTAATCCCACCATTCAAGATGAGGGTTCCAGACCCCCCCCCCATGTATACATATATAAAAATTATGTGTATATTTAATGTCTTAAAAAAGGACTAGTGCACTACCTCAGGTTTGGTACCTTGCTGGTTGCCCTCTATCCTGAACAGCAATTCTTGTTAATGAATAGACATCTGTGTCTTCACTTTTCTAAAGGTCTCTGTACCTTTGATTGGCTGCATGTGATTGGTGACAGGTATGGAATCACTAGGGGAAAAACACGATTCAGATTTCATCACTGTCATAGAATTCAGGTTTTCTCAGTCAGTTTACAATGTTTTTTAAGAAAACTAAGTGGAAGGTAAAACACTATTTGAATGTTAGCTATGTCATTACAGGGATGAAGCTTAGTAATCATTTATTTCAATACAGAATTTCTTATTTCTTCTTCAGAGTAACCTAACCCTGTGAGATAGGTAGGGCCAGGCACTCTTTCCTGTTTGTTTTAACTTAAAGGAAAACTTCACTGTAGATCATTTGAAACACACATAATAGGAGATTTTAGTATAATGAACCCCTCTTTACTCATTACCCACCTGTACAGTTATCAATTCATGACCATTCTGTTTTCACCTGCATTCTGATCCACTCTCTCCTGTGTCTTGGGTGAGTTCCAAACAAATCCCAGACACCAATTCATCTGTATTTTTTTTTATTTAAGTGTATTTATTTATTCTGAGAGAGAGAGAGAGAGAGCACAAGCAGGGAAGGAGCAGAAAGAGAGAGAGAGAGAGAATCCCAAACAGGCCCTGTACTGTCAGTGCAGAGCCCAGTGCAGGCTTAGACTCACAAACCGTGAGATCATGATCTGAACCAAATCCAAGAGTCGGGTTCTTAACTGACTGAAACACCCAGGCACCCCCATGTGTATTTTCGTATGTAGCTCTATATTGGGATTAAAAAAAACAAACAAAAATACAACATAATACTCTTAGCCATCACAGGGCAAAAAAAGGACAAATTTTTTAATGGAGTCTATGTTCTCCCTTTATATGTACATACATACAACATATATATATATATATATATTACATAGACGTGTATATACATATATGTATGCTATATATATATATACACACATATATACATAAAATTGTATGTATATTTAACTGTTTGAATTAGGATCCAAATAAGGTCAATACATTACAAAGCGTTGCTGTGTCTTTTAATCTATGTTTATCCTCTACACCTCTTTTTCCCCATGCTTTTGATGGTTATTATTGAAGAAAAGGGGTGATTTATTGTTCCTTAGTTTAGATTTTACTCACTTGCGTCAGAGTGGTATCGATAAACACATACCCGTGTTCCCTGTATGTATTCTATCTGGTGCTTAAATGTAGAGTCTTGATCAGAATTATATTTGTTGTTGTCGTGGTTGTTGTTTTTTGCCACTTAAATTTTTTTGAACTTGATTCAGGGAAGTATATGATATGTCTGGATATGTCTTCTTGTGATAATAACAACTATTGATGTTCATTGCCTTAATCCATTAGTCCGTTTGGACTTGTAAAAACTCCTGTTTTTCATTCTTCATTAGCTGAAATATTTTATAAAAAGAAATTTTCCTCCACCAATTTTTTTTTTGTTTTCTGTATTATACAAGTTTTCAAAAATAAGTTGATTCCCTACCATGATACATGGCAATAGTTCTTAACATGGTGACCCTGGGCAATATCCAGGGATGTTTTTGGTGGTCACGGCCTGGGAGATGGTGCTACTGTACAGAGGCTGGGATGCTGATAAACAGCCTACAATACATCGCATAGCCATCTACACCCCAGAATTAACCATTTCACAGGAACAGTCATGCAACTGTTGAGAAATCCTTGTACCAAGATGACCAATGGGTATGTGTTTTGGTTAGTATTTTTATGAACTTGTGGATTTAAACATACTTGATATGTCTCTTTGTGTAACTATCCTTCTTGATGACCATAGTGCTCGTTTTTGCTCCGCAGGAGAGAGGCTATTGAAGTCGGTTCAGAAACACAACCTAGCAGTCTTTGATAGCTTTTTTGCTTTTCATATGAGAGGATGTTCCAGTCTCATACTCTTTATTTCCTGCCCCAGACCTGGAATCAGTCTTTTCTCCAAGGAGCCATAGTTCTTTGGAGTGGGAAATGTTTTTTAGACACCTCTGCCCAGGGCCAGATAGGTATTCTTAGTTTTCTCCTACAGGTGAGAAAACAAATCAGAATGAAGAAAACTTAAAACCCGAATAATTTCAATGAAAGTATTTCCAAACATAGTTGACATATCTTTACCTTTTTAAAAAGGATTCTGAATGTACTCCTAACTTTGCACTTTGGTGTCAGTTTTGGCCTTAGTGTACTGGTGTTAAGATAACAGTAGTACTCCCCAGATTAGTAGGAATGTTACTCTCGTTCTGCATCCTTGTTCTTCCTACTGTATGGCCACCTGCTAAGAGATCCTGAAATCACTTTAGTGGGCCTCCATCAGCAGTTGTTTTTTTTTTTTAAACTTTATTTATTTTGAGACAGAGAGGGAGAGAGCAAACATGAGCAAGGAAAGGGCAGAGAGAGGGAGACAGAGAATCCTAAGCAGGCTCCATACTGTCAACACAGAGCATGACCTGGGACTTGAACTTGTGAACTATGAGATCATGATCTGAGCCGAAATTAAGAGTCAGATGCTTAACTGAGCTACTCAGACACCTTTCCATCAGCATTTTAAAAAATGTTTATTTTATTTATTTTGAGAGAGAGACAGTGTGTGAGCAGAGGAGAGGCAGAGATAGAGGGAGAGAGAGAGAATCCCAAGCAGGCTCTGCGCTGTACTGCAGAGCCCATTGTGGGACTTGATCTCATGAACTGTGAGATTGTCACCTTAGCTGAAATCAAGAGCTGGATGCTTCACCTACTGAGCCACCCAGGCACCCCTCCGTCAGCATTTTTTTTAATGAAGTCGAGGAGACTAGAAAATTGTCAGTGTATCGTATGGATACTTAGAAGGAGTGTGTACGTTGCAACAAACTCTTCCGCCCCCCGGAACCCCATTCTCTCTTTGTCTTTCAAACACAGAATGAACACTGGGTTGTAAGTTTAGTGTATTTCTTACTGTGAGTCACAGTCAAAAGTTTGAGAAACATTGCTCTACAACTTTATTCCTCCTTTTGTGGTCACCAGACCAGCATCATTGCCTTCAACAGTGAGCTTGTTAGAAGTGTAGACTCGTAGGCCCCACCCCAGACCCACTGAATCAGAACGTGCATTTTAGCACAATCCCCATGGGATTCATGCACACTTGAAAGTGTGAGAACCTCTGTACTGAACACCCAGTGCTTTTTTAGTACTTGTCTTATTTTTATGGTTATTTTTTCCTGGCTGGTTCTCACCTGTTGGAGCTGACCTTTGTACTTGCCCTTAGTGGCCTCTTCATTTTTCATCAAGTGGAAAGGTAGGTTAAGTCACCACTGAAGGTGAGCATGAAGGTCTGGCAGGACTCTCTTTGACAAAAATGGGAATGTTAGTGCTTACATTTGGGGACTCTTTTATTGGCGACAGTTTCAGATACAAGTAGAAACGATACATGTAAAACCTACTTAGGGTTGGGAAGTCACAGATAGAAACAAAGCTTCATTTTAACGTGCTGTTGTCAGACACTTCGAGCAACTTAGGTTTTATAATCTTTTGTGACCCAGAGATTAGCAGAATTTATGGACTGCTTGGTATAATGTTGCTTATCAGATATAGATGAACATAAGAAAAAATATCAGTAATCTCCAGGTACCTTGTTTGTCTGCATTTCACTAGGACTATGATTTGGGAAGTGACTTTGTTTTGCAAAAAATAGTTTCAAGATTTTACCATGCACACATTTTCTTTTCTTTTTTCTTTCCTTTTCCTTTCCTTTTCCTTTCCTTTCCTTTCCTTTCCCTTTCTTTCTTTCTTCCTTTCTTCCTTCCATTCTTTCTTTCTTCCTTCCGTTCTTTCTCTCTCTCTCTCTCTCTCTCTCTCTCCTTTTTAACATTTCTTTATTTTGAGAGGTTGAGCTGTGGACCGGCAGAGAGGGAGGGAGGGAGAGAGAGAATCCCAGGCAGGCTTCACACTGCCAGTGCAGAGCCCAATGTGGGGCTTGAACTCATGAACTGTGAGATCATGACCTGAGCTGAACACTCAGGGTGTTTAAACTGACCGAGCCACCCAGGTGCCCTTGCATGCACATATTTCAGAATAGAAAAAGCTGATACAGCACCTGGACTTATGGACATTGATTTATTTGCTTTGGTACATCTGTGTCGGTGACCATGTCCCCATCCCTGCCTCGTCTATATCCACCTTGCCAAATACTTGTATTCCCAACCCAAATGCTTCCTCTTCTGGGAAGCCTTCCCTGAAATTTGAAAATCTTTGTTTTTTGAAACTCCATGGCACTTGAAATCTATTTTCCTCATGGGCCTTTTTGATTTTTAACCTGCAAATGCACCTGACAAGCAATAAGTGCCCACAAGATATTTGTCGAATGAAGTTATCTCCATGTTATATCTCCCTTGGAAGGACGTAGACTGCTTGTCAGAAGAACCTAATTATTTGTATGCTTCTCCTGATTAAATATTTCTGGAATTAGTGGTTTGCTTTTAAAAGCCTCTTTTGCTGTGGAGAGCGAAGTGGGAACTGTGCAGAAATGTTTTAAGCAGTTACTTTTGATAGCTTTTGAGATGTTGCACAGAACACAGCTTTGGGCTTGGGAAGCTGTTGAGTGTTAATAAAAGGGAGTGAAAGTAATAATCAAGGAGCGGAGCACAGTTGCTCTGAGGTTGTAATGGTCTTGCCCTGCGGAACCGCAGGATGGGGCCCCCGCAGCACGGGGTACTGACTGCCTCTTGAGTAGGGGCAAAACATGTAACATCTGTGCTTCTGTTTCCTCCTCTGTAGAATAGGTATAAAAATACCTGCTTTGGCTCATTGCTGCCAAGTCTAAATGCTTGCAAAAAGTGTCAGAGATTAAAAAAAGAGGAAACAACAACAACAATAAGGCCTCTGTCCCTAGAGGAGTGGTTCTCAACCAGCGGGGTGGTTTTGCCCTGTAGGGACTTGTGGCAATATCTGGAAACTTTTTTTGTCACGGCTGAGGGAAAGTGGGTGCTATTGGCATCTAGTAAGTAGAGGTCAGGGATGTGCTACACATCCTGCAATACACAGGATGTGTCCTCCACAAAAAGGAATTATCGGCCCCAAAATGTCAGTAGCCCTGGGGTTGAGAATCCATGTCCTAGACTGAGTCTTCTCAGACTAAGTGAGACTTTTCTCTCTCTTTGAGGATATTCACCAAATCTGATTTGCTGGGTTTTTAATTATTATTATTTATTATTATTATCGTTATTATTATTTGGTGGTTCAGGTTGTGAGCAGAGGGGCGTCTCTTCAAGCTGGGGCCGACTTTAACTTTTTAATAAAATAAATATGCCTCCTCGCTTCACCTAAGTACTGGCTTTAGTTTCTGGAGCCCTGTGGTCTATTCACTTTGTTGTTAATGTTTGTTTTTGAGAGAGAGAGAGAGAGAGCATGAGCAGGGGAACGGCAGAGAGAGAGACAGAGACAGACACAGAATCTGAAGCAGGCTCCATGCTCTGAGCTGTCATGACGTGGGGCTCAAACTCACAAACCCATGAGATCATGACCTGAGCCGAAGTCGGATGCTTAACTGACTGAGCCTCCCAGGCACCCCTTTTGTCTATTCGCTTTGGCCGGTACATGGCTGTGTGACCTACAAGAAGTCACTCAGGTTTTTTGTTGTCGTTTGCTTTTTTCGCCTGTAAGATGAAGCATTTCAGCTAAATGATCTCTACCCACCAAATACAAAATTTTCTGACTGCCAACTTTGAGCTTTTGATTGGCTTTTCTTTTATCGGCCTGGGAGAATAGGAAACTTGAGAGCTCATGTCAGAGTTGACACCTTTGCTGAAAAATAGCCATGTAGCTAATGTATTTATTTCAAGAATAGGCCATTAGCCGGCCTGTTTGTGAAAAGGCACGTAGGTTTATCTTTGTGTGCGTGTGTTTATCTCTTGTGTGTCTAATGAGCAGCATTTAAACTAGAGAATCGCTCTGAACTGCCGATTTACAACTGCTATTTCTGAGATTGTCATAAAGGGCCCTGCTTAAAGTTGAAACTTCTGAGTTGGTGACTTCCTTTGGGACTGTCTGAAAACGAAAGCAGAATACAGTTTTCTATCCTCCGAGAGAAGTGCTTTTTGCAATAGAATAAATGGTTTCCTAATGGGACTCTGCATTTCTGAGTACAATCTGATTAGCTACTAACAGGACAAGCAGGGGGCTGCGCATGAATGTGTATGGCGAGTGGGGGGAGCCGCCGGCCGGTGTCCACCTCACAAATACCGGGTTGCTGCTCCTCGTTTCACAAGAAAGATGATATCGTCAAGAGCCTTTGCTCAAAGGAAGTTCCAAAATTAACTGTGAGAGTGCCCAGTCACAGAAGCAGAGACGGTTGTAAAGAGAGCCTCTTTGCTTGTCTTGGAAAAGTCCGCTGTGAATGTGGTAGGTTTTCTCTTCCCTGTGTTTACAGCCATATTACCATATATGTACCTGGGTGAGCGCATCTTAGGGAGGCCTGTGCTCCTTTGGAAGGAGTGTCCTTGGCCTCCAGCCACGAGATTGATCAAATGCCGGCAACTCTTCTTTTTCTGTGCACACTCTTGTTTTCCCTCTGAAAGGCCTGTGGTTCGCCTGGCTTTGCCCACTGGGGGCTGCTTGAGCTGAAAGTGAAGTGCTGCTTTTTTGTGTTGATGGCATCTGTGGCCCCCAGGTCTTATCCGTGCCTCTGGAGACCAGCCGCCCGTGGCCTCCCGAATCTCCAGGCACTTTTAAGTCTTTGTGCATGAGCCCTCTCTTTGCTGCCTAGCTTGAAAGGAAGCCTTTTGATTTTATTCTTTTTAAACAATCATTTTTAAAGCAAGCAGCAATAAAACCAGCACTCAGTCTTTGGAAAAGGCCCTCTGTTTTTTAGGAGGTAGAGGTGATATGAATATGCCAGGAAAGAACAGAGAAGACTGCTGGATTTCCACTGGCTACATTTTTTTTAGGTGAAGAATGGCTTTTCCGAGTGCGCTGTGCTTTGGGGCCAAGTGGCAAAGCCTAGTGACTGAAGGGTAGACCCCCCAAGGGGGGGCTATGGAGGTGGGATGCCATCATTCATTCTGCCCCTGGCTGTACTTTGGTTCGTGTTTTACTAGGAATAGTGGGGAGAACATTGTGCTGGAGTTGGCATCGACAGATTCAGATAAATGCATTACAGTGTGTCCCTTATCTATATCCACTCATCATGCGGACTTCCTGGTTGATAAGGTAATCCTCCAAAGATTGTGTGCCCGAAGAAAAAGTTTAGTAAGAGTAGTTTATGAGAGTCAGAAATACAGCAAATTAGCAGATAGGAATAATCCCAGCAAACAGGAATGTTTCCCACCTTTTACTTCCTTTGTGCCAAGTGAGCCCATTATTCTCTTAAACACATTTGAACCTCGGAACAACTTTATGAGGCAAGCTCTCATGATGCTCATTCTGCAGGTGAGGGAACAGAGTTCCAGAAAGAGTAAATAACTTGGTCAAGGTTGTAACTTCTTGTCATACTTAGAATTAAAGGCAAACTTTACCCTGGCTTGGGGAGTGCTGCTGGCCCTGGCTTCTTCTCTGACCACCCTGGCTTGGGGAGTGCTGCTGGCCCTGGCTTCTTCTCTGACCACCCTGGCTTGGGGAGTGCTGCTGGCCCTGGCTTCTTCTCTGACCTTACCCTTCACTTACTTACTTTCTTTATTTCTTTCTTTCTCTCTTTCTTTCCTTCTCTCTTTCTTTCTTTCTCTCTTTTTCTCTTCCTTTCTTTCTTCTTTTGTTTTGTTTTGTTTTGTTTTCTTTCTCCATTAATGCTCCAGATGTTGTGGCTGGCTTTCTTTTTCTTGAACTTGCCAACTTTTTTTCTGTGCATAGTGCCTTTGTACTAGCTGTTTGCTCTGCCTAAAATGCTCTTCCGCCTGAATTTTTTGCATGACTGCTTCTGTCTCGACTTTCAGGTCTTAGCTTAAATGTCTCAACTTGCTCTCTCTGACCAGCCAAAAGTAAATTGTCACACAGTCATATCATCCAGTTTTAATTCTCTGCCTAGTACTTAACACTGTCTGATTGGTCTTGCCCCTAAAACTATCCTGAGAACCGGCACCTGGACTATCTTCTTTTCACCTATGTTCCATACACCTGGAGTAGGCATAGCACATAGTAGGTATTCGATAAATGTGTTGAATAAAAAGGTGGTTTCAAATCAGGGGTCTTCTCTAAATTTCCTGGATGTTGTACGTTCTGCATTTTAATCCTGTCCAGTTTTTCATGTTTATGCAGTATGAATCCTAAGCACAAAGGTAGTGTCAAACTCGACCTTAAGATTTATAGTAGCATTTTTCAGACTTTTGGGTCTCAGGAACTCTTGACCTGCTTAGAAATTTGTGAGAACCCCAAAGAATTTAGGATTACGTGAGTTAGAATCATCTATAGTTACCTCATTAGAAATTAACACCAAGACAACATAAAAAATAAGCCAGTCATACATTAACACGGTATCATTTTTTTAAATGAACAATAGCTATGTTTTCCAAAACAAAGGTTTGCAAGAGAGTGTCATTGTTTTACATTTTTGCAAATTGATGAAGATCTGGCTTCATAGAAGATTGCTGGAGTCAGATATCGTATATATTTCTACCTCCAGTCTCTTCTGACCTCACATGTCCTGCAGCCTCTGGAAAACTTGACCATGGTGTGAGAGATGGGCTGAAAAGGCAAATTGTGCATTGGTGTTATTATGAAAATAATTAGGACCGTGAAGAGCCTCTGAAAGGGTCTCGGGTTGAACTCTCAGGAGTCCTTGGGTGTCATGGAGAGCCCCTAGCTTACAGAACAGCTAGGTAATTTGAAAGGTGCGTGCTGCCATGGACATGGAGAGACCGAGAAGTTGAAGGCGTAGGTAGCAAGATGTAATTGATTGTCCCTAAGTCCGGATATTGAATCAGAGCTTTTTGTTTAGAAATACTTGCATGGGGATACATCCAAGCTGTGTTTGCAAAACAAACACAGCAAAACAAAACAACCTTTTCCCAGCTACAGCGCTGAATTGCAGAGAACCCTGAAAACTTGGAAGCTAGTGGTACTTGTCTTATGTTCATCTTTTTCAGATAAGCAAGATTGTAGCAAGCATTCTAGAAGTTCTGCAGTGGGATGGGTCATTAAAAAATAATAACGCGTGGGTTCTTCTCCATGTCTGAGAATAGTAGCTTCAAATATAACTCCCTTTATAGCTGTTACTCTACAACCCTTACTTGGTTCTCCTTGTAGCTTTTGGCCTCAGATGAAGTTGTGTCCTATAATAGAAATTATATTGTCTTAGTGCTTTATTGGTCTCAGATACTGCCACAACTGATCTTAAAGATATCAAGGTGGAGGCTGTTAAAAATAGATGAGATATTCCCTGCTAGCCAGCCATTTAAGAAAGGCAAATGATTGCAGTCTAGGCTCTGGGGAGTATTTTGAACATCTCGGGTGATGTATATAAGATTGTCAAAGTTGAGATAATTGGTTGGTAAAACACACAGGGAATTTGGGCCTTAGGAAATGATTGGTGCCCTGGGGGGCCAGTGTGGTAGGGGGTCCTTAGTTCCTGACACCACTGCTTGGAAGGATCTAATTTAAGGGCAATGTCTATGGGGCTTTCTCCCCCGCCGCCCAATTACTCTTCGGCCCCAAGGCCCAGGTGGCGTCATCTTACTTCACTAAAGGAGGCTTCTTGCTTCTGTGTGTCAATAAAAATCTTCAGATCAAAATATTTGGGTCCTTGGCTTTGAAGTCCATTACCTGGTATAAATAAAGCTTCTGACTTCCTCCTTTGCCTTTCTAGGATTAAGCAATACCTTAGGTAACTTCTTGGTTAATGAAAGTCTTCTAATTTTGTCTCATTTCAGGAGTTGGTAACTTTTAAATTCTGAATTGTGTGTAGGCGAAAATTGAGATTTTTTCTTTTTTAGAAAAATGAATATAATGCAATTAGTTAAGTGTGTGCAGGAGAAATAGATGCGAAAAATTACAATAAGTGAGTTTCCTGGCACAGTCAAAGCTTTTAGCAAAAAGAAAAAAAACTCAAAACCTATCTTTTTTTTTTTTTAAAACATTTATTTATTTATTTATTTTTAACGTTTATTTATTTTTGAGAGACATAGAGACAGAGCGCGAGCAGGGGAAGGGCAGAGAGAGAAGGAGACACAGACTCTGAAGCAGGCTCCAGGCTCTGATGAGCCATCAGCACAGAGCCCGACGCGGGGCTTGAACTCACAGACTGTGAGATCGTGACCTGAGCCGAAGTCGGCCACTTAACCGACTGAGCCACTCAGGCGCCCCTCAAAACCTATCTTAATGCTTAAAATGAAACGAATATACTTCTTTTTCAGTGAGGCTATGATTTAGCCTGTCTTCACACCAAAGTGGAAGAGGTTCTAAATATTGAATTATTCTTTTGAAGAGGTTTCCACCTCATCTCCTCCCTGCCTCCCATAGGGGCCTGACTTGATGTTAGAAGTGGGAATGGAGTTGAGGTCTGACTGTCTTGGGTATGGTGAGTTTGGGGGCTGAAAAACAACAATACCTCCGATGACCTGTCCAAGTACCACCCACCTCCTAGGCATACAGAGGATTTAAATATTTCTGAGACTTGTGTTTATTTGGATGTTTTTCCAACAGTGCTGACAAAGTAAGAAGCATATGTCAGGTAGAAGAATCATAGTTAGGGGCAGAAGTGAGTGAAGGCTTTGGAGGAAGAAAAGTAAACTTTTCCATTTCAGTCTCTTTCCAAAATACAAAAATGGATATTTACTAAGGGCCGTATATTGGACTGAGCACTTTGTGTGGATTATTTGGTGTACCTCTCATGATGACTCTGAGAGATTTTTTAAAAATGTCTATTTATTTATTTTTGATAGAAAGAGCGTACACATGCATCCATGGGGGAGGGGCAGTGAGAGAGAGGGAGACACAATCCCAAGCAGAGTCCACACTGTCACTGCAGAGTCCGAACTAGAGCTCAAACCCATGAAATGTGAGATCATGACCTGAGCTGAATTCAAGAGTTCGATGCTTAGCTGACTGAGCCACCCAGGCACCCCTCCTTTTTTCTTTTAATTGGATGACAGAGCTGAAATTCAGGGAAGTGTCCATTGCCTAAGCACATGAAGTTGCAATTCAGACTCAGGTGTTCTGTTTCTAGAGTTTTTGTACACAGAGGGGATGGTCATGGGGGGGAGGGGTACTTTCTGCCAGGGACAGAAGTTAAAGTTTTGTTTCTGGCTCCCAAATGTCATAGAAATCTGTTGTAAGGGCCTAACAGACCTGTATTCTCTATCCTTGCTCCAACAGTGTAAACTTAATTTTCATTAGTTTTAGGAAAACAATCACCTAAAAGCAGTTTTAATTCTTTTAGGTAACAGATAAGATGACATGATTACAATTGGACCCAGATGTGCTTGTCCTTTAACAGGCACTGTACAGGGACTGGGATTCAGTAGGCAGGAGGAATTCTGCTGTCCTGTCCTCACGGGCTTGACAGTCTAGAGGTGAAGATGAGTAAAGAAGCAATTTTAGGGCAGTGGTAGTGCCCAGATAGGGTAATTAGGGTACCGTGTAGAGAAGAATGTCACGTAGCAGTTACAGCATGTCCAAAGGCACGTGGCATATTGGGGCATCTAGAGAACGTACATGATGGCCAGAGGGTAGAATGCAGGTGGGCATTACAGCGAGATGAAGAGGGAGAGGTCGGCAAGGACCAGATCATGAGGAGTCCCAAAGAGATTTTAGAATGTTTTAAGCAGAGGAATGACATGGTCTGATTTATGTTTCTAAAAGATCATGCTGGGAAAAAAAAACACAAAGATTTTACTGGCTTAAACAGAATAGATTGAGGAGCAAAGAAGGATTCAGAGAGAGTCTTTATGGAACCCATTTGTAAATGATGTCGGCCGAGATTTGGGTGGGGTCAAAAGAGTTAAAAAGAATTGGAGGATTCAAGAGATCTACTAGAACTTAAAATCAGTAACATTTGATGCTCCTACTTATTCATTATTGGCTAAATATTTACTCAGCACCTACCATGTGCTAGGAATTGGTGATAAGAATAAAGTAGTGTGCAAAACAGATCCCTAAACCAGTGTTGGCTTTAACTAGGACAGGGCGTGGGATAGGGATGAGTGTATTCTAGGCCTGAGGGAAGAGCATGGGCAAAGGCCTTGTGGGAGGGATAAGAAGAGGGAAGACCGGAGGTGCTGCCAGGTTTTGTGGAGGTAGATGCAGTGGATGGGGAGGAGGAGAAATAGACCGGGGAGACAGGTGAGTTCTTTCTGGTACATTGAGATGCTGTCAGTATCCAGGAGCCGAATCCCAGGAGTTGTGGGCCCTGAGGTACAGATCGAGGAATCCCAGAAGCCCCTGGAGCCAGTCGCGGGGAGTGAGGGGGGCTGCAGGATGACTAGGGAGGGTGTAGAATAGGCAGAGAACAACACAGATTCTGAGACCACAGATTTGTAGGACTGCGACCTCTGGTTTCTTTCTCCAAGGAGATCTCTGAATTTGTTTTTATTCCCGCCTTTCTTTTGAGTAGAATCGAAGGTCTCTTTTCCTTACACGTTGCTCAGGTTTCAGTGGATAGAGAACTGAAGCTAAGCCAGGGTGCAGTGTGAGGCTCCTGAGCGTCTCACAGAGGCAGTGAGCCAGGGCCCAGCCACCCTGGGAGAATGCTACTGTAAGAGGTGCATCAGCCTCTCAGAGGAGTGATGGGAAGTGGTGGGGGACCAACAGAAGCCTGCATACATACATGAAGGCAAGAGCGTTTACTGAGATTCCAGCATGCTGGGGTCAGCCACTCCGTAAAATGGCGATCCTGAGAGGAGCGCGTGGACTCCTTTTAGGCACATGTCCAAGGCGGGAAACAGGTGTCTCCATTTGGAGGGTACATGTGCTCTAAGGATTAGTCCAAGCTGGTCTGGTGAGGGGTGGAGCCTGATTAATTGGTCTGGGACCTTTCATTCCCCCCTTCACTAGTACCTAATGGGGCCCAATCATGGGTCCCTTGTATAGGCGTAGTCCCCATATCTTTTCTTGTTCCCAGTCTCACTTTGTAAAGGTGCTTCACTGACTCATTTATGCATGTGATCTTAACCTCATGACAGCCTGTGGAGAGAGCTACTTGTATTATCCTCATAATGGGATGAGGAAAGTGATGACGAGGTGGCTGAGCTGGAGGTCCCTGTGGCAGTCTGACTCTGGAGCCTCAGCTCCTGTCTGCCCTTGGCTGACGAATGGTCTTGAGACCAGGCCATGTCTGGAATCATGGAGGATGATGATGCTCTGCAAACAGAAGCAAAGTCCTAAGGAGATCAGGGGGCATTCACATTTTGAGAAGTTTCTGAGCATCAGGTGACAGACCAGTAGGAAGATTTCTAGGAGGCGGTTTTTGTGTGTGTGGGGCGGGGGAGAGAGGGGAGGAAAGGGGAAGAGAGGAGACAGGAATGTTTCCTAACTAGGCTTTTTGAACCTGGCACCCTTTTTGGAGCCATTTGAACCCTGCAACATTGCCTGGTGTTGAAGCAGAAGCTAGGTCATTCATAGGAACCATGGTAGGGGGATTCCACTACTGGGCAAGAGATGGAATTAAACACTTGATAGGTTCCCTCCAACCTTTATGCTATGATTCTGTATATTTGGAAAGACTAGAATGCTTTGTGTTTACGAACTGTGCGTAATCCCATAGTGTTCAAGGTCTTTAAAACAAGAGAATAAGGGAGGATAATTATTTTCTCTAAAGTAAAATAGATTGTCACGGATCATCTAGGAGTTCACGTGTTAGGATACCCACCTAAGGAAAGGGGATTCTTTCCTTTGCTGACTTTAAATTTTGAAGCCCTAGAGTTTTGAGGGCTCACTAAAAAATAATGAATAGCTGGCATTGGGGAGTGAAAGTCTACCAGTCTCTGTACCAGGCACTTTTCAAGCACCATTTCATCTCTTCCTTACAGTAATCCCTTGCAGTTAAGTGTTACTGTCATTTTACATATGGAACAAAAGCAGATAGGTTTAACTGGGCTGGATGGCAGTGCTGGGCTAATAATAATAGCTTACACCCAGAGAGAAGATTGGAGCTCTGCTACTGACCACCCGAGCCTTCTCGAGTATGTCGTGGACCAACTCAAAGTTGATTAGCAAAGAGCCCTGATGTCGATACAGTGTTTGATGTATCAAGGTATTGCACATGGCAGATTGGCATTGGCTGTTTTTGTATTAGGGGGTCCTGACCATTGTGTGAACAACACAGGAGTACCAGGTACTGCTGTGAGAAGCTGGCCAGCCCAGATGGTCCAGGATCAGATAAAGAGACAAGTTCTCCCAACCTGTTATGAACAACAGGAAGTCTTCCAAAAGATTGCTGCCAGGCCCATCACTTGCTGGCTGACTCCTCGTGCCCCCACCAACAGGCTCTAGAGACCTTTTCCCGTTGACTTTCCTGGACTTTGTTTTTCCTTCCAGGGTAGGGCTGATGATGGCCCCAGGACCTCTCTTCCTTCTCTCCCTTATCCTCCTCTTCTTCTTCCACTTAACTAATTGTAGATGAGGGGAGACTTCCAACGCTTTCCAGCCAAACCAGTCCTTTTTGAGGGTATCTACTGCTTGAGTCCCTTGGTGAAGAATCTTTAGCACCATCCACTCCCCATTTTTGGTTGTTTCTTTAAATTTTTTGAATCCCTGGCAGATTTTCCAGTTGAGGAACTGTGGTGGATTTTCTGATCTTTGTTTTCTGGGAAAAATGTAAAATACGGCTAAAGTTTACTTACTCAGTTGTCTACTTAATAAACATGGTTGGGAAGAAGATTTAATTTCCTTTTTCCTGACTTAACAAAGTGTTATGTGACACTTAGGGAAACACCGAAGTAGAAGAACTAGGAAACAATTGTACATAACACAGAAAATCAGGTGTTTATAATCCTAGTAAGGATAGTTGATATTTTAGTCCATGTTCCAGGGGTCATTGTTGCTGAGAAGCTCTGCTTAAGACTCAGATAGATGTGAGTTACAACCCTGGCCTTGGGCATCTTCAAATTTCTGTACATTGGTTTCTCCAACAATAAAATGAGAATAATAGTTGTACCCACTTCGTGCAGTGGTCATGAGAATTCAGTTAGAGAACATTTGTAAAGTCCTTAGCACTCCCGTGGGCATGATGATGCTTGGTAAATGTTAGTCATTATTATTAACAATGGTAGCACTGCAGAACTGTGCTAGAGAAACTCTGTTCAGACATCTATTTCAGTTATCACCTGCGGGCAATATTGTGTACATCATTCCAGAACACTGAATTGTGTCTACTTCTTTCCATTAAGGACCTGGAATCTTTCAGGAAGGTAACCAGGAGGTGAGGAAAGTTGAGAAAACAGGGTCCGATCTCTAGCCTGATCTCTGTTGGGGCCAGTTTGAAGGGGAAGTCCAAAAGGATAGAGTTAGTCACGCTAGACTAGGCCTTCCTGACTGAGCCCATACCTGCTCTCCTATATCCAGGCCTCCCCTGTGTCTTTTTGGGAGGGCAGAGTGTGAAGACACAAATTTGGTCTGGCTCAAAATTCAAACAGAACTTGTTTTCCAATAATCAGTCCCAGAAGTGTGTTGACTTGCTGACCCTTTATGATGAGGCTTTAAATATAAGCACATAAGGGAAATATTAAAGCCCTTAGTGTTTTCCATTTGTGCAGCTTTTTTCGATGTTATTTAAAACACTGGTTTGCCTCTTAGGTATAAAATAACCAGTTAGGAAGAAATAACAGACTTGATTCTGGAGAGTGGGACTTGGCTGGCAAATTGTTCCTCTACACATGATTTGTGTGTCTTTCCACAAGGTCTACAGATGCTGGCTGTTTTGTTTGAGAATGTATTGTCGCTTGCTGTCTTTCTCAGTGCATGAGTTCATGTGCAGTGAAATGTTCGTTCTCTTGCCATTTCTGGGTTGTTTGGAGGGATTAGTTTTTCCTTGTAGATTCTCACAGGCAGTGAACTGAGTTTCTTTAACAGTTCGTTTTCAGCACCTCACACTCCCGCTAAGTAGGAGAAATGCTTCCCTAGATTTACTGATGATCATTGCTACACAATTTTAACAGAAAGAAAACTTGGCACCCAGAAAGCAATTCCAGAAGAGAATACTTTTCCATGTGATTACAACTCTTGTGGCTTTGCAGGTGTATGATTTCTAGCCAGGTGGCTCGATTAAGACAGTGGAGAAGATATTTAAGAGGGTCTCGGTTTGGAGAAGAGATTGCGGGAAGACTCGGGTTACCCCGTGTGTCTACTGTGTCTACATCAGATACCTGAGGAAGCTATTGGTGTTAGCTGGGGTCCACACCAGCGCACTGTTTTCCCACATGACAGAGCTTGTTTTTTAAATGTCAAACTTTTTATAATTGGCTCCCACTCCTCAATATTTATGGCCCTCATGAAAGCTGTGCCTGTGAGTCATGTCAATATTTTTGTTGGGATGTGTGTATGTGTGTGTGTGTAATGATTTCTGGGCTATGGAGAGATTTCCTGGAACTTAAGAGCCTTTTCCAGGACTGCCCCTAACTGGCCGTGTGTATTCCTGACCAGAGTTCTTACCTGACCTGAGCCGTATTATTCTTACCCACAGGATTTTGACCAGGTGCTAAGATCCTTTCTCTCCCTGCAAGTGTTTGGGTGAAGGATAAGAAGGAGAGAAATTGAAATAGCTTTTGGATGAAGTGGGTACAGTTGTTGAATTTTTAAAAGGCCACTGGAGCTTTGTGGTATTTGTTACTAGGTTTCCTTTTATTAATTTTGTTGCTTTGGTACCTCAGCACAGGCGCTGCCAGACCCAAGTTTTATACCAGGTGTTTCCTTCTGACTTCACATTGCCTGAGGCAGTTTGAATATGTTAATGTTTCATAAGTCAGACTTTCCAACTCCTTAATCACTGCAGAGTTGTTGGCTGACTTCCATGCAGTCTTTATATTCGCTATTCATTATCGAGGGTCCTCAATTTGTAGAGTTGGATTTGGGTGTGGTTTTGTTAGAAACCAGCATTATTGTGGTTGGAATATCCTGAAATAAATGATATATGGAAAAAAATGTTGTTGCATATGTCCTTGCTTGGCTCATTTAATTGCCTGCCTGTCACACTCTCGTTTAAATTTGACTTTTAAGTAGGGCGCTTCGGAAAAGTGAGCTAAGCCAACTCTCAGTGACTTTTTTCCCCCCCTCTGAGCATTTCTTTCCTTCTAATAATGTTGCATATTTTACTTTGTCTAGGCTTTTCGAGAAAGACATGTCTGACAAGATGTCTAGTTTCCTACATATTGGAGACATTTGTTCTCTGTACGCGGAAGGATCGACAAATGGATTTATTAGCACCTTGGGGTAAGAGTGCCTGATTTCTTGTGTTGCAGGTTTTGTTTAAAACCTCTTAATGCCAGCTTAAAAACTGATTTTTCTAAGATAAGAATGTTACTGTTTGACTTGGCTTTTCCAGGGGCAATTGGAATCATAGTACCAAATGTCAGGTTAGCCAAGTTTACCTCTTACACAAAAATACTCATTTCTTGTCAGTTCTCGAAGAGCAAAATCTGATTAACTAGGACTCTTGTAATTCAGAATTTATTATAATTTCCTATGCACGCAAGGGGGAATCATATAAGGGGAAAAGTGCAAAGTGTATGGGATAAAATTTTAATATTATTTTTTACAGACCCCAAAGAAATAAAGAGCTTTCATAAAAGCTCTTCTTCTTTTTTTTAAAGTTTATTTATTTATTTTTGACAGAGAGTGCATGCATAAGCAGAGAAGGGGCAGAGAGGAGCATGGGGGGGAGGGTGGGGGGTGGGAGACACAGAATCCGAAGCAGGCTCCAGGCTCTAAGCTGTCAGCACAGAGCCTAAGAGGGGCTCGAACTCACAAACCCTGAGATCATAACCTGAGACGAAGTTGGATCCTTAACCAAAGCCACCCAGGCACTACAAACCTCTTATTTTCAAATGCTAACTTGTTTGTCATTTAAGCAAAGACTATAACTTCTTGAATGCTTATCTCTTTTCTTCGAAGTAGAACCTTTCCTATTTTTAAAATTTATTTATTTTATTTTTACATTTTTTAATGTTTATTTTTGAGAGAGAGAGCGCGAGTGTGTGTGAATAGGGTAGGGGCAGAGAGAGAGAGGGAGACACAGAATCTGAAGCAGGCTCCAAGCTCTGAGCTGTTGGCACAGAGCCCGATTTGGGGTCCATACTCACTAACCTTGAGATCATGACCTGAGCTGAAGTCAGACACTTAACCATCTGAGCCACCCAGGTGCCTTTGAACCTTTCGTATTTTAAATTGCTGTATGCATTTGAAAGTTACATATTGCATAAAGTTCTATAAATCGGATTTTTGTTCTTTTGTGCTGTCTTCAATTTTTACCCAACTTTTAAGAGTGTAAGTACGTTCCATAAGGTCCTTATTGGATGATCTCCTTCCTTTTCCTCCTCCCATTGTCTATAGGAGGAAATGAGAAGTGAAATAGCCCCAAAGGCAGAGAGAAGCAGAATGGAGAATCAAAATGGTTAACTCCCGAAGACAAAGGAAGGGTCTTGATTGTCTTCGTGTAGAAAGTAGTTAAGCCCCAGGGTGGAATTGTTGAATTTGGCAGGAGCTGATCTCAAATTGGGGGAAGGAAAGCCAACAGTTTCTCCAAGAATCTCATTCTTATAGCAGCCAGAACCTTTCTTTTAATAATAACTATTATTGAAAGCATGCTTGTTCTCTGGTATTTGTGGAGAATGGGTATTCACAGGCTCTCATTCAGGTCACTCTAGCCTCAAGGAGCAAGTTATTTCGGATGTAGAAGTTAAGCTCAATTGGACCTTGTTGTAGAAAATTTTTGTTTTTAAAAGTCCTCTGGATCACCAAATCCACTAAATGTGTCTCAGTTCTTATCTTTTCTTAACCTGTCTACACCAGAGACCCATCCTTCACAACTTCTCTCCTGTGGCTTTTGGCTAAGAGGCCTTCCTGCTTGTGTCTCTCCAGTTGTCCCTTTTCTCTTCTTGGCTGATTCCTTCCTTTTTCTGTTCCTCATGTTTGAATCTTGCATCCTCTGCTTATTTCCCAGCCGTACAGCAATGGTAATAAACAGCAGGAGTACCCCCTTACGTGAGTCCTGTGGATGTTTGAACCGCTGTGCTAGCACCGTATATGCATTTTGCCTTTAATCCCCAAACACTTCTTTATAGTGAGCATTATCATTGTTGCTCTTTATGGAGGAAAAACCTCTGAGCTTCAGAGACGTGAGGTCACCTGCCCAAAGTTTCACAGTTGTGAACACTCTGTACTCTAGGACCAGTGCTCCTAGCAGTTGCCCCTAGAAGGGTAGACTTTCCATTCCTTGCCTTTCCTGACAGTCTGTGTTGTCAGGCAGAATTGGCTTATACCCTCCTCACTGTCTGCCCACAACTCTTACTTATGTGGATGCCTTATTAAACCTCAACCCCCCCCCCCCCCCCCGTATGCCTCATGTCTCCTCTATGGCCCTGATTTCTCGTAATGGTGCCACTGCCCTTCCAGTCACCCAAGCTTACTTCCAGTTGTTAAGCTAAGCCCATTGTGGCAGCCCCTGAAATCTTACTGCCGCCTTTCCCTTCGTCCTCTTTTTCGAGAGCATCTTTTCTTAGAATTTTTGTGAGGTACAAATTCTTTGCTTTATAAGAGTTTTCCTCAAGTATTCTAAACAAATTAATAATAAGGTTCCTCGTCACTTTTTCTTTAATGCGAAGATGGCCCGTTTTGAAATTTGGGCTCTAATATGTACCTCAGATGAGTTTTCCCTTGGTTCAAAGTGGACTTGGGAACTAAAATTTGGCCTTCTTTTTCCTTTTAATATATATATTTTTAACATTTTCGGGGCACTTGTTGTGAATGACAATGAGTGGCCACCAGTTTTTGTAGAACTTGGCATTCTAGTTTCCCAGCCACATTCCATTTATATGGATAGCCATTATCTCTCACCTAGCTTTCTTGACTCATTGAGCTTTAGATCTTGAATCAGACCTTGGAGAGTCAGTGTGTGTGCACATGGTGTGTAGAGGTGTGCTTCAGAATCACCTGAGGAACTTGTTAAAAGTAGAAGTTCTTGGGTCCCATCCCAGAACACAGCTTTAGTAGGCCTGGGTATGATGGGGACCTGGTGTCAGTATATTTTATAAATAAATGGAATGTCTGATGAACATCTCCCTATTTGAGAATCCTTGAGACCCAACTCTTTGATTTTACAGACAAAGGAACTGAGACAAGAGGAATGAAGTAATGTAGTCATAGTCAAGCTGCTAGTAGGTGGCAAAGTGCCGTCTTCATTTGTCTTCTGGCTTAGCCTGGGGCCCTTGCTCTTACCCCTTGTCCTTGTTTGAGAACTTGAGGAGCATTTAACCCAGCCCTACACGAATTCCAAGGCACTCCCCCACTTCACATATTAGGTTAGTTCTGGCGGTATTACTGTATTTACATTCATAGAGGGTCCAAGTGGGAGTTGTATATATGCACAATCTCCTCTTTATTTTTGCGTAAAAACTCAAGCCATTGACCACACTGTTGCTCTTCTTGATGGAGAGAAGTCTTGATTCTTAGAGCTGAAGGAGGCAAGCTGCTGGTGGGCTACTCTGGTCACTTTGATTCACCCACCAAATGTACACTGAGCACCTCGCCTGGGCAGGAGAATGTACTAGGCTTGGGCATCTTTTGGGTCGCAAAGCAGGCATCTCTCTGCCCCCAGGGAGCTCGTAGCCTCCTGCGCCATTTGCACTTCAGTCCAGTGAAGTAAGGAAGACAGGAGGAGAGGCAGGGAATGCCTGGTTTAGGACAAGCTTGGCAGGGAGACCTTTGTAGAGAAGATGAAGGCTCTGAGTCAGTTTTGAAGAACAGGCCAGACTTTAGGGGGGACCTGGAATTTTGGAGGGAGGAGTGGTAAGAGTAAAGGCAGACCATTTAATAGTACCTTGCTTTTGGGAAAAGGAACAGCACGGACTAATGGAAGAAACCTGGAAATCCATAGTATATTAGCTGAGAGCAAGTTCTGCGGTCACTTGGAAGATGACCAATGCCAGTGTTAGGAACTTGTATAAATTAAACTTCTGAGTCTCAATTTGCTCATCTGTTCAAAAAATACTTTATTTTTAATTGGTTCTTCTAAAAGAATTGCACAAGTTAGATTGGTCAGTCTGGACTTCTAAATACTGGGTCTGTATATAATTAGGGTCTGGGTTTTTTTTGTAGCTTTTTGTACTTTTCCCCACCTCTATTTCAATTTCCAGTAGTTCCGAATGACTTTGTCTGCCAGCAGCTTCTCAAATGGCCTCAGGCACAGTTAGTTCCTGGCTGTATTTTATTCTCCTTTCTCTTATAGCCCTTAGGTTGGATTCTCTTTATTAGTTTGCTTTTGTGGTTCCTGTGCTAGCCTTGAGCTCCCTAAGGGCAGGACCTGGTTCATATTCATCCTCACATCCCAGGCCAGCACTGTGCCTGGCACCAAATGGACCCCTCAGCTACCATGAATTGAATGCACTCACTCCTTGCTATGCCTCCTGACTTCAGCATTACTGCATGTTGTGCTCAAATCCATCATGGATGTGGTTAAGGGAAAAGAGCCACAGAAAATATTAGGTTAATGTGTGCATTGCAGAAGCACAACCTGGGATTTTGGATTAGGTTTAGCTCCCTGCATGGGAAACCTCTAGTGTAAACAGCTCCCTGGCAGGAGAACATGGCCATCTAAGTTTTGCACAAAAACAGCCCTGGATATTCAATTTTTGCATAGTGCTTAGGTTTTATTTTCTTAGACTTGGCCTGATAGAGCATTTATCTTTGTCTTCACAGCCTGGTTGATGATCGTTGTGTTGTACAGCCAGAAACTGGGGACCTTAACAATCCACCCAAGAAATTCAGAGGTAAGTTTATGACCTCCTGGAGTGGGTACCATGCCTCACTTGAAAATTCATCAAGTGTGTTGCTGTGTGTGTGTGTGTGTGTGTGTGTGTGTGTGTGCGCTTGCTTATGCGTGTGTATGTGTTTTTAATAAGCAGTTGTAGGTTAATTTGCTTACATTTTTTAAGTATGATTTCGGGTCCAAGCTTTATGACCATTTGAAAATGCATCAAGATTGGAATGGCTTTTTTAGAGCCTTCATTTGTATATTGAATACATGTTGGTCAGTGTGGATTCAGCTTAAAGCCTTACATTTGTGCAAGTATGTCTGTAAACAGGATTTATCGATCTGATCACAAGCCACATGTGTCATTGCAGCAGATCTCGCTGTGCCTTGGGGGCTCTGGTACTCCTCGATGCTTCAGCCTGGAGTGAGAAGTTCTTAATTATTGCACTTATTTTTTGGGTTATAAGACCTAGGCAGGACAGCCAACCAGTAGCTTCCCACTACTCCTGGCTTTGTTTTTTGTTTTTGTTTTGTTTTGAATGTTTGTTTTTGAGAGAGACAGAGCATGAGCAGGGGAGGGGCAGAGAGAGACAGAGAGAGAGAGAGAGACTGACTCCCAAGCAGGCTCCACACTGTCAGTGCAGAGTCTGATGCAGGGCTTGAACTAACGAAACGTGAGACGATGGCCTGAGCGATATCGAGAGTTATATGCTTAACTGACTGAGCCACCCAGGCGCCCCCAAGTGATTTTTTAAAAAAATATTGAACTGGGGTTGGGGCACCTGGGTGGCTCAATTGTTTGAGTGTCCAACTTCGGCTCAGACCCCAAAGGGCTCAGACCTTGCCATTTTCAGGTTACGTCTTTTGAGTTAGGAATTCTTACTGTTGGTGGATGTCGAAACTGTAGTGATACAGCAGCTGTTTGGATAAAAGCTAAAGGACTTAGAATAAAATAAAAGGCAGATGTTCAGAGGGGGAGGAGCCATTTAGGAGATGTTTGCTGTTGAGCTGCCTGTAGTTGGCATGAGACTATCAGGAGAATGTTTTCACCTGGGAGGTTGGTGGTGGGGGCAGGGGGAGGAGACTCTTGAAAAAAGAACTGTTGCCATTGGCCCCCTATGACAGGATCCTCATGCAGCTCTGGTCTCAGTGGCCTTTTATTTTCAATCCTTCATCCATGACTTTTCTAAAACAGAATGCTGAATGTAGCAGAAATGAAAGATTTGATCTAATAATCATAATCCAGAGTCAAGCTCAGGGGACTCAGTGCCGGGTGCGATACTAAGGGCCCTGCTACGTTTTTAGCTCCTGGATTGGTCTGTCCACCCCCTGAGGCGACCGAAGCCTTCAATGGTCACACCTGACATCAAGTATCTATCTAGTCTGGGGTCACACAGATGGGGATGGATCTCAACTTTGGCTGCACATTCACTTGGGGGGCTTTCAAAAATAATGTCTGAGTCCCACCCTCAGGGATTCTCATTTAATTTGGCATTGGTGTTTTTGTTTTTGAAACCTTTCCAGGTGATTCTCCTGTGTAGCCAAGGGTAAGAACCACTCCTAAGGGAGCCTGGGCTATACACCCCTAGCTTTATTTCTTAGGGGCTGAAATAAGTTGAAGTGTGGCTTTAGCAGTTGGATCCAAGTGCAGGGAGCTTGGGTCCAGTGTGAGCTCTATCCTATTCTGCACACAGGCCTTGAGAGCTGGGAAAGGAACCTGAGAAAGATGTTAATGCTCTGTACAAAGCTAACCAGTGGCTATTTGAATATAGGTTTAGAATGTTAAAAGAAATAGGACCATGGCCACGGGAAGTCAGAAGACACACTTGTTTTCCTGGCACTAGGGTAAAAGTGCCTGGTGCTTAGATATGTATCTGGTGGCTGATTTGAAGGGACTGTTTTGAGATAAACGTGACAGTCTGATAGAGGCCATTTGGAAAGAACCAAACTTTGTTTATGGCCTGGCCTGGCTCTACAGGTGGTCACATGACAGCGACTTGATAAGTTGTCTACTTTTCCTCATAAATGAAAAGTAAAGGTTTCTATGTTGTAAGGTGCTTTGCGCTTGTGGGAAAATCCGGTTCCAAATAAGCTTTGCTGCAGGCTTTTCAAATGAGGGTCAGGACTGCCTGAATTCCTCGTGCCGTACTGGAGGCCCCCTGCATGCGGGTGAGAGGCCCAGGCAGAGTGCCGGGAAGAGCTCCTCCACCTTGGAATCTGGGCAGGGATTTAAACACTTTCCAAAGAGCCCTTCAATTCTGGTGTAGCCTTCTTTGAAAAAAGATTTTTTTTTTTTTTTCTAAAATGAAGAAACATTTCTCTTTTGGAAGGGATTATTGCCTTTCCAAATACAAGTGCATTTTGAAGTTGAAGTCATTTTGATGTTTAGAAATCGTGCATCGGGCAGTTGGGCAATTTGGAGGCATTTCTAGTCCATTTCCTTGCCGTGCTATTACACCCTGGAGTTTAACAAACACATATGGAAAAGTGAGATGCTGGCAAGCAGCCGGATAGGATGATGGAGTCTTTATCTGAACAATCAGCAGAGCTACATTTAGTCATTTGGATTTGTTGTTGCTTCCATTGTTTCCTTGCCAAGTTATTTCCTATATTGAGAACCATCATAACCTGTTCTTAAGTAAATGGAAACCGAAGGCCTTTTTATGTAATGCTCCCTGTGGCTTCTAACTTGGGGTTTTTAATTTTGTGGGCTCCTCTTGAGATCTGCCACCCTAGTGATGAATAGCATAGGTCCTACGATCAGGCTTTCTGGGTACATATCGAGTTCTAATTCTTAGGTGTGTGACCCTGGACAAACTGCTTAACGTCTGTGAAACTTGTTTTTCTCATCTGTAAAATGGGAGATTGTATTAGTCACTACCTCATAAGGTTACTGTACGTGTGTGTTTCAAATTTAGTACCGACGGAGCCTGGCCTTGGGTTAAGGACACAGTAAGCCGTAGTTAGTCCTATCTTTTCATTCCTGGTACTTAGTACAGAGGTTAGTGCTCATAAGTGTTGGCAGAAGGGAATCTTATATATGAATCCTTTAATGATATGAAAATAATTATTGTTTCTCTTTTTGTGTCTAAATGTTTTTGTGGGTAGGGGTTTGCACAGAGACCCATTGGCTTAGATTTGAGTCCCAGCGTTCCTGCAGGCAAGCTAAGTAACCTTGATAGATGACTTAATTTTCCTGAGCTTGTTTCGTCTCCTATAATAAGGGGGAAGAGAATTCCTTCCCTTTAAAGGTACTAGGATTGATGATACTGTGGATAACTAGAGTACTTGGTTGAACCTAAGACCTGCTCGGTGAGTGGTAGCTGTAGTTTTTCATAGTAGTAGACGCAAAAGAATTAAAATCTTGACACACCTGCTTCTTCCTGATGGATAAAAGTATATGACCAAGTGAATTGCTTTTGTGGTGATTCCCTTGAGTATATCTCCTGCCCGGAACTTCATCTGTAGGAAGAAAAGATAGGGTGCACATCTGTTTCACAAGCCTCTTTGATTACCCAAATAAATTTTGGACAGTGTCCCCTGTCCTCTAGGTGATGAGAAGAGCTGAGAAGTAGAATAATTCAGTTACTTTAGCCCTTTAGTTAATATGGTACCATTTTAAAGCAGCAGTGTCCATGACAGAATCTCTTTTCTCACTGGTTTGTGTTGCTTTGCCTGGGATCTTGAAAGAAGAAGGAAGACAAACATCAGATTGAAACCGGCAATAGAAACTTTGTGGTTAGAGAATTCCTTTCTCGAGATTGTGTTCTCCTCTTCCACCCCCACCTGCCCCTTCCCCCGACTAAATATAACTGCATCTTCTATAAAGAAAAGAAGGAAATTAACTACCAGTCTTATTTTGATCCCACAATCTTTGCTGTTTTAAATGTAACCTCCAGGAGTGTTGGAGGAGCAACAAGGTCTGGGGTTTTCGGGAAATAAGATAGGCATTAGGATTGAACACGCTATTTATTGTGTAATCTGCCTTTTCAGACTGGGGCATTGGTAAAGTTCTTTCCCTCAAAACTTGATCTTCTCTGTTCAGTTCAAAAAGTCAATCTTATTCTTTTCTTTTCTGTAATTTTTAAACTTTTCAAATTTATTTTTTAATTTTTTTAGCGTTTTTATTTTATTTTTGAGAGACGTAGAGTGAGCAAGGGAAGGGCAGAGAGAGAGGGAGATATAGAATCTGAAGCAGGCTCCAGGCTCCGAGCTGTCAGCACAGAGCCTAACGCGGGGCTCGATCTCATAGGCCGTGAGATCATGACCTGAGCTGAAGTCGGCTGCTTAACCGACTGAGCCACCCAGGCGCCCCTCTTTTCTGTAATTTTTAAAAAATGTTTATTTTTGAGAGAGAGAGAGAGGGTACGAGTGGAGGAGGTACAGAGAGAGGGGAAGACACAGAATCCGAAGCAGACTCCAGGCTCTGAGCTGTCCTCCCAAAGCCTGTCACAGGGCTCAAACCCACGGACTGTGAGATCATGACCTGAGCCAAAGTCAGACACCCAACTGACTGAGCTATGCAGGCACCCCCCAAGAGGCCGGTTTTGTGCCTCATTTTTTTTTCTTCAATCTTGGACAGATGGTATGTCACCAAAGAGTGAGAGGTTTTTGGGTTTTTTTTTTTTAAGTTTATTTAGTTTGAGAGAGAGAGAGAGCGCACGCACACAAGTGGAGAAAGGACAGAGAGAAAGGGAGAGAGAGAATCCCAAGCAGGCTCCGCACTGTCAGTGACGAGCCCAGCATGGGACTCGAACCCATAAACTGTGCGATCATGACCTGAGCCAAAACCAAGAGTCAGATGCTTAATCAACTGAGCCACGCAGGTGCCCCAAGATAGAGAGGTTTTTAACCTTGCAGGAACCCCTTAGTTTCAAAGAAAAGTTGCTTGAGAAGGTGCTCAGTTTAAGATGAAGAGAAGTTTGGGCAGGTAAAGGTGAGGGGAAAGGAAGCATTATGATACCATTCAATGGTTTATATGAATTGGAGAAGAGGTCAGAGATGAGGCTGAGAGTGTGGATGTTCTAGGTAACTATCTGCCTTGTCCCATGTTTCTTCTTTCCCCCAGTCAAGTTGCCTTGAAGCAAAATAACCCACTCACCCAGTGTGTCATGAAAATGAGTGTTCAGCTCAGCAGACATTGAGGCCCTACTGTGTCCCGGATGTTGGTCTTGATGATGAGGGGGCAAGATGAGTTAGAAAGTACCCCTTACTTTCAGAGTGTTAGGATTTTGCGAAGAAACAGACCTACATTATAAATAACAGCAGCCAACATGAATAGAGCATTTTCTTTGTGTGAAGTACTTCGCACAGATTATCTCTTAGAATCATGTAACCTACTCATGAGGTTTAGCTCCTGGTGTTCCCATTATGCAGATGAGGAAATGGACACTCTAAGGGATTGAGTAACTTGCCCATAGTCAGTTAAATGTCACTTCATAGAATGATCGTCATTCATTCCACAGTTATCAGACACCTCCTGGGTGCCAGTTGTTCAAAGTCCAGGAAAGAAAGATACAGACGTTCTCAGGGAAGTTCATGCCAATGCACAGTTAAAATCTTTAAGGAGCTCGTCTAATTTGTTGTTCACACTGCAACTCTTCGTATGCAAGTGAAGCAAAGCAGGTGAAAGATCTTTCTACAAAGTGTAAAAATTGCCTCTCCAGTCTGTAGTTTGCTCTGGCAAAGTAGATTATGATACTAGTCAACTAGTCGCAAGTATTCTGTTGAGCTCTACAACACCTCCTCAGTCCAAGGTGCCTAAACCCATTTTGGCTGATAAGGGTTGAGCATCTGGCCCACCGTCACAAGACGTGTAAGTGTTAGAGTGAGGCCAGAACCCTCTTCGAAAGATGAAAGAGATGAAAGGCGAGGGGCACAGTGCTTTTACTCATCTGTGCCCTGAGGGCCCTTTTGCGTACAAAGCCCACGGGTTCCTTCAAGCTGTGGCCCCTGTCACCTCCAGCCTCTAAAGGAAAGCGGGCCATGTTGTTACTTTTCTGCTGTCCGCCAAAGATCTTCTTAACTTGAATTTAGCACTATTTAAAAGATGAAGAAAGCCAAATGGGAAGCGAGAAGCTGCGGATCCTTTTGACTTAGTGCGTTTTTAACTACATCTAGAACAAGTTGTGGGGTATCTTGCACATAAGCATATGTGGGGTATGCAGTATGTTACCTGTAACTTGATGTGAGTCCTGTCTGCATTGAGAATGAAGGTCTGGTCTGAGCTGGCCTAACCTGGTTCCTGGGCATCTCCAAGTTGACTGACAACTTTGGATTCCTCAGCAAGTGTCCTGCTTAAAACAATGACAGCCTGGAATCACAGTCTTCGAATAATACTGGGAAGAAGTCTGTGTTGCTTGGCTATGACAAGCCACTCTTGGACCTAAAGCCTGGCCGTGATTTAGAGGATCATGCTTGTGGCCGTGTCATATTTACTATTGTTTTCCTCAGTATCAGAGTGCTTGCACTATGTCGACCCACCTGTTGGGGGCTTGTGGACCTAGGTAGGATGTCTTGATTGAGAGAAAGAGGTTTGACAGCACCCTCCCCGCCACGAAGTGGCTTTGAAAGGGGCCTCAAACAAGAATGGCATTTTTCATGGTTGGGTGACAAGTGGTATTTAAGTACCAGCGACCTACTTACCTGATCATGTTTAGGTTGAGGTAGGCAGTGGTTCTTAGTCCTTGTAGGATAACTTCTAAGACTGAAGTTAAGAGCATCATCTGCCCTGAGAGCCGGTTTCCAGCCCATTGTCTGCTGCCAACTGATATGGTACCTTGAGGCAGTCATTCCATCTCTGCAGGCCTCAGTTTTTCTCTCTATTCAGTGGATGTAGGTGAAGTGACTTCCAAGGTGTCTTTCAGCTTGGAACTTTGTGGTTGGTGCCAGAAACAAGCCAGTTAACATTTCACAAGAGGGCATTGATGTTCAGGAGTCTCGTGCTGTCCAGAAGTAGGTTTTTATTTCTTTGGGATTGCAGATCTTCTTTGATGAGCTAAGACAAAAGGATGGAAACAGCCAGGACTTACTCTGAGGCCAGATGGGGACACAGCCAGGTCTTGGGTCAGAAAGGTCTCTGGACTAGGGTGACCATAACAAACTTACTGGCTTAGTGTTCTTTCAAACCACCCTCCTTTGCTGCACGTTGTCTTAATTGTTGCTAGGCAACATTTTTTTTTTCTTTTGGCAAAGCATTGAAGGAATGAACCCATATCTTAGTTTTAAAAACCCACATGCAAAGGGAAATGCCTAACTTAAAATTTGTTTGTTCTTTTGATTTTAATCCATGATGGGCCTCTCACAGTGGGGGTAAAGGACTTAGTTTCTGCCTGTCTAGTTAAATATTTAAGGCAGAAAAATCCATCTATTTAAGGTGCTTGTCAAGTATATGCTTTGAGGCATATCGAAGGTTTTGTGTGAGCATGCGCGTGCGTGCAGCTGCTTTGTAGGAAAGTCTCTTTTAACTTTGTGTTCACAAAATCAATTCAAATTTAATAAAAAGATTAGTAGGTTTTTTATAATCTTCATTTCAGATATACCAGCTTACCTCAATCTTGCACCAACAGACTCCATTGAAAGAGACCAACACTGTAATTTAAATCCATTCCCCAGGCAACATAGAATGCTCACAGTGTGTCACACATTCACTGGGATGATGCCTGCTGCTTGATTACGCTGGAGTCCCACACACTGCTGCATATGTCCCTCGCTGGATTCCTGCCTCCTTGCTCAAAGCTTTGAGCTGCCTGTCTGAAGGCTCAGGGCATCCTGCACATGGGCACAAGAGAGCTTTTACCTACTCTGGTGCCCTGGATAGCTTCCTTTACGACGATCTGAGTCACGCATGGAAATTAGACCTCAGACTCCTCTTTTTATATTCATTAACCCGTAATAATTCACTTACTAATGGAGAACGGCTTTCAGCTCCAATGCATAAAATACTTGCATTGCAATGGGTATGTTTACCTTGTCATCTAATTGAATCTCAGTATTGCTGCTGTGGCTTCCTCCATGGAGGGCAAAATTGATGGGGACAGCAAGCACGCGTAATGGGGTTATATTGTCATACTGTTACATGGTTTTTCTCAAAGCATGATGTAGTGGTTGATGAAAGACTCTTTATTGAGGGAAAGGCTTTTATAATCCTGTCTTAAGAGCATTGATGAAGATAGGTGGTGAATCACTTGAGCTTAAGAGAACTCATTTTTCTTTCTTTTCTTTTCTTCTCTTTTCTTTTCTGACAGGGAAATTAGATTTAGGAAAACTCCTGGGGTCAAAGAATAATTCTGTATCAAAACTGGGATTGGGACACAGCCTGGGTTTCCACACACACTGTGTTTCAGGCTGCTGTGTTTGGGCTATAGATTTAAAAAGCATTTTTTTTGTCCCATTACTTTCTATATTTAATGGTATTCTGTTTTCTGTAAATAAGAGTGAATAGCTTGTATAGTGCATATGTGCATTAATTAGTTTAATTTATTTAATTTGTATAGCTACCTTTATATAGATTAATCTGTTTAAACCTCGTTTAAACCCCATAAGGCAGCTATAATTAACCTTTTATTGATGAGGGAGCTGAAGCACAATGGTTGAATGTCTGGTCCAGGATTATATAGGTAGAAGTGGTTCAGCTAGGCTTTGAACCCGGACAGTCTGATATCAGGAACCCCACTAATACCTACCGTAAACTGCTTTTAGAAGGGGATCAGTCTTCAAATATTCTTTCACTAAGTTGCTGGTTTCTTGCTCAAGTCCTTTACTACCCTAAAATAAGTCCTTCTCAGATATGCTGACCCAGGAGCAAATGTCTGTATAATAGAGGTACTGCCTACCTGCTTGCTCAACAACCTGAACTGTAATGTTTATCACAGCTGTTTTCTGTTTTTGCCTCCATAGCTAGATTTTGGAGCACCTGGAGGGACCATGTTTCACCCTGCACTTCTGGCCCAGTGTCTAGTGTAATGTTGGTCCTTAGTTCAAAGCTGGTTGGGAAAGAATGCATGTTTTTTCATGAAAAGGTTTTCACTTCTCCCATTGCTATCAGTGTTTCTGCTGGTGACATTTTAGGTCAACAACTGACTTTTTTTTCTTTTTTACACAGATGCCTTATGCTGTTTTATCACCTCTCTCCACATTACCTGAGTCTGGTCTTCTGAAGAGATTTTTTTACAGTTGACTTGTCTTCTCCTTGGAGTAGTATACTGGCCTTATCCGCAGAGGGTGCTTTCTCTTTGACCCCCCAGTGTTTGATCTTTTTACTCTCTCTGATGCCTGTGGTTTTGAGATTTCTTGCCTTCACTAAAATCATGATCAAGAAAATCATGCTTGTGGCATACTTTTTCTCTTGACCTTTGAAACACCCCTGTGGTGTGGGTGGTGGTATTATCCCTCTTTTACATTTGGGCACCCCAAGCCCAGAAAGGATCAATAATCAAGCTAGACTTAGGATGTGAACCCGCATCTGGAGGGCTAGAAAGTCTCCACTGAACCACTCCAGTCAATAGATCTGTGCTGCTCAGAAAACATTTGGGGCCTCTTATCAAGTCCTGAGTTCCACATTTAAGAGGCATATTGCTCAGTGGGAATAAAGCTGAGGGGTAACTAGGAGGAAGGGTCACAAAATGATTGCATTCATGTTGCCCCATGAGTAATGGAGGGAACTTAAGACATTTCAGACCAGCTTAAGCATTTCTCACCTAAACTCCTACAAGGGCCTCCTTGCTTGTCGCTGCAGTTCCCTCTTTGCCTCTTTTAAATGTGGGGGCCCCCACTCTGATCCACCGTACACTGCAGTCAGAGGAATCTGGGCAAATCTGATGATGTCTTTGGCTGGGTGGAGCCCTGGGATGCTCCCTAGTTGTGCTTAGGATATACGAGGTCCTTCCAGGGTTCACGGGGCCCTGCATGAGTCACTCTGCTTACCTCTCAGCCTCATCTGCAGTCCCACACCATGCCCAGTGCTCCCACCTGACTGATTTATTTCTTCCTGGCAGTCAATGTGCTTGCTCTACCCTCTGGGCCTTTGCATGCCCTTTTTCTTCTCGCTGAAATGATTTCCCCATCTCTCTTGTTTCTTCTGGATCCCCCAGTCCCCCTAATGCTCACCCATCCTTCAAACCTCATACTTCCCCTTTGAAGTATCTTTGCTGTTTCCTTGTGTGCACTTAAGCTGCTCTTCCTTTTCAAAGACTCGGAAGCTAGAGTGCTTGGGTTCGACTCTTAGCTCTGCATTTTGCTCATCATGTCCTCTTGGACCCGTTATGTACCCTCTCAGCACCTCTGTTTCTTCATCTTGAAAACGGGGATTTGATTGTAGGTATCTCATAGTGTTTTTGGGAGGATCAAAGGAGCCAACCCATGTTAAGTACTTAAAGGAGCACTTGGCCCCTATTGCACGCTATAAAACTGATTGCTGTTTTTGTTGGTTTATGACTTCACTCCTACCCAACCCTAACTGAGGTCAGAAATGAGGCCCGTCTTCCCTAAGGCTTTGTACAGGTCCTGGCCTATAGTAGGCTCCTAGATATTTGTAGAATAAATGAAAAGAGCCCTCCAGGGCATTGCTTCTGAAACCTGAATGTGCATAGAACCCACCTGGGACTCTTGTTAAAAATGCAGATTCTGATTGTGTAGGTTTGAGGTAAGGCCTAAGATGGTCTCATTTGTGAGAAGCTGCCATACTCTTGCAAGGAAGGCTCTAAGGACCAGCTGTCAATCTTCCCTTAAGTTAGGGCTGTCCTATGGAAGACGGATGTCCTGAACTCAGAACAATAATAGAGAATTAGGGCCAGCAGATAAAAGTGACCAGAGTCAGAGTTTAGGATTTAAGGAACTTGCTTCTGATTGTAAGTGCCAAACTATTGCTCAAGGAAGAGGCCTGCTTCACATCGAGTTTCCTCTCATTCAAAGGGGACTAACCATTTGTCAGGGATTTTGAAGAGGGAATTTCATTTTGAGGACAGAGGTTAGGTAGATGATCCCATTTGACCACAAGTGTCTGTTTTCCCACCAAAGGACCCAGCTGTTTCTTCTGTTTTTGCTTCCTGTGGAAGCCTTGTGGTTGGGGGCATTAGGTCGGCAAACAGCTGGGGAGAGAACAGATACAGTCTACAAATGAGAAACTCTCAGTGATCCAAAATGCGTTCAGATCAACCAGCAGAGAACATTGTAAAGTAGTGGAAACATGAAATTACTGAATATTTGAAAAGGTGAACAAATAGAAAAAACAAAATCCTTTCTGAGTTACGCTCCTGCCGAATCTGATTTTAATGAGTGTCAGGTATAGTGGGGAGGCCGTGCAACATAGTGGTTAGGAGGGCTAGCTCTGGAGCCAGAGGTGGGATCAAGTCCCTCCTCTACCTCTTCATTAGCTGAGTGACCATGGGCAATGACTTAATTTCTCTACACATTAGTTTCTCCAGCTGGTTACTATGGTTAATAATAGTATGGAACTGATTGAATTATTTTAGGCTCAGGTGGTGCATGCATATAGCACAGTTAGCAGCATGCTGAGCACAACCTAAGTACTCTGAAGTGGTAATTGAGTAGCTGTCATGACTAAATCTGCAATTAGCAGCTCTCAGGACATCTCTTACAAAGATCAAACATAGCTCCTGCCTTGTTTAACACTGATATGTCTGTTTTAAAATTTCAGTTTGTGGTTTATACAAAGGTATCCACAGCCACTCTAACCTTTCTAAATTTCTTAGATTTTTGTTGGCTGTGCCTCATAATCAAGAGGGAGCTCTAGAGCTTGTGGCCTCTTGAAGAGAAGCCATGAGGCCTTTTTTCCTACTTGCACAATCCTTGATCAGAGCTTCGGTTACTGATGGGGCTTTTGCTCCAGATGGTAATCCTGCCTTATGTATAAAATTACAAGGCTAGCTGGGAGAGGAAGTTGTGTTTATCTCAACCCAAGCAGCAGGCATTCCAGCCACTCTTGACAGACAGGAGGAAGATATTGCCAATCTGCTGTTTTCCTGAAAGTCCCCTACCCCCACCCCCGTGTGTTGTTAAGTTTGGAGGGGTTCTTGGCATTTAGTCTGCAGAGTGACATTCTCCCTGGCTTTGAGGACAGTTGAATTCCAAGGAGAAGGGATGTCCAGTGGCCGCTTCCCTGGTCATATCGGCCAAGGAGGCACCTCTAAGGCAAGAGGCCAGCATGGCTCCTAGAGAAGGGAAAAATTGTGCTTGTGTCCATAGCCTCTGGTTTGGGGGAAAAAAGTGGAAAGTGGCCATAGGTATGGGGAGAAGAATTTGTCCCTTCATAGAGTCTGTCTCTGTCTTTTTTTTCCTTTACAAAGCAATAGCTCGAGATGAGTGCAGGAAAAGCTCCAATGTGAGCAGTTATAATAATTGAGAAAATAAATTGGGCAATTATTCCTCTTTTTTGAAATTTTAAAAGTTCCCTTTTTCATCTGGTATTTTTCCGGGTACATTTGAGTTCCAATTTGGGTGCTTCTGAAATGTCTTGATGTTTTGTGCTGCTAAAATTATATGTGTCTAAAAATGTTATCAGTGATGACACTTCTATATAAGCTCACTTGGACTTATGTTAGCAAATTTCTGTGACTGAGGTCCTCCCCCGGCCCCCCCAACCATTCCCAGGAACATAGCATTTCAGGTAGAAGTAAGAAACAGAATAATCCAGCCTAGGTCTAGCCATCTAGTGGAGGCCTATCTCTTGAAAACTTTGCTTCAGTTTTGTCGACAAAGAATACTGGAGTTTTGTTGCCATAGTTTCAGTGAAAAATTTGACCTTAGCTACAATAACATACAGTTAGAAAGAACTAGCTAATCGGTTTTCTAAAATTAGTGTTCTCTAGTACATAAACCAGTAGGAACAGAGTATTTAATTAAATATTATACAAGGATATAAAAGCCCAAGGGAATGCAGTCCCTTGATCCAGGCAGGGGGGAGGGAGGAAACTCATAATCGTACTTGACTGCTTTCTTGTAAGCTAGAAGAACTTTTCTTTTTTTTCTTTCCTTTCTTTTTCTTTCTTTTCTTCTTCTTTTTTTAATGTTAGCCTTCACTTTATTTTCAGATCTGTTGGGGATGAATATATAAAGGTTGTTGAAAGTGCAAAACAGAACATACAGCATTATTTCCAGTTGTCCCCTCCAGGGTACAGACTAACAAGGCAAGGTGGGAAAATGATGTTGGCCGGGACTCTGACAAGGGTGCTTGCGGGTGATCTTGTAGTTTCTGCCTGTTGAGAAAGAGAGGCGTTTGAAAAGTTATTTCCTGTCTGAAATCTGGGTCTTTTGACCATGGAGGATCTAGATTCTTGTTCGTTTGAACACTTAATATGTGAATAAGGAAACGGCACCTCCCTTTTGGCTTCTTATCCTGAGTTCTGAGTACAGTTGTGTTCTCCTTCCTTCCTGCAGCCCTATAGCCCATCAAATTGTTGAGCACTGACTTAGCCCCAAGCAATGATCTGCATGTAGGTTATGTAAAAATTACCTCGCTTGTCACCCACCTATTAAGAACCCTTGCAGTAGCTCATCATTTTGGTCATGGCTGAAATTGTTACCAATATTGTGCTAACCCAGAAAGCTGTGGTACTGTTTCTTGAGTGAAGTAGGTTTCAGGACATGTATTCAAATATATCGTTGACTTTCTTGTCTAATTTTCCATCACCTGCCATGGATGCTGCGGAAGTGCCATGGGGTTAATTTGTTTGCCAGGTGTCTTACTGATTGAGAACATTGCTAATACTATTCTGGAACTTCCACTTTTTTCCTTGTCAATTACATCTTAATAAATGTTCTTTCTCAATTTCCTTTTTATTTCAGGTGTTTTTTCTTTTTTTCTTTTACCTTAAAGGAATTAATTATTTAATAGAATTCAAAGTGTGGGGCATTACCTGCAGGAATACAAACTTTCTCCCCTTGACTTTTTTCACCATTTTGCTTGTTTCTGTGTTGGCATCTTAAGTATTCTGATGGAAAATATGTCCTTGGCAAGACTCTTAGAAACACAGTCCCAGAGGTCATTGGATTGTGCAAGCTTCTTGACTATTTATAAGGTCATCTACCTGCACAAATACAAATGGTCCCTGCCCTTAAGGAATTTGCAATCTTATGAGGAGAGATGAGTGAGAACTACTTTGAGGATTATCCTTAGAAAATGTTGAATCCTACACTTGTTTTTATCCCCCTGATGTTCATTGTTTTCATCTATTCCGTGAGTTCACTGTGCCCAAATAATTTGAATTCATCTTAATAATAGCTTAGGAAAAAAACAGAGAGCTTGCTGGAAAGGTGACAGCGTGCATTTTAAAGTACTTCTGGTTGACCCGGCTTTCACTACCCATTTGTCCGCAGGCCCTTGCATTTATATGGGTAATTGAGTTGATGATACTTAGCAAATATCATTAAAGAGGTTGGATGTGGCAGGCTGGTTGGTGGTGGAGTGAACTAGTCAGGACTTTATTCCAGGGGATGGCCAGCTTGAACTAGCTTTAACAAACAGAAAGGGGACTTTGGCTCAAACAGCCCTGTCTGAACAACTGAATTTGCATTGCATGAAAGGCAGGGATGCAGCAAGGGCCTAGGAATAGACCCATTTCAGGCACTGAGTCCTTCAGCAGCCTGTGTCAGTCTGTGGTCCTTTCCTCTCTGCACATCTTCTCTTTGTTCTTGTCCTGTTCTCATCTAGTTTTGGTGTCAGCGTTATACTACTGTCTTAGAACTAGTTGTGAAGTGTTCACTATTTTTCTGTTCTCTGGGAGTTTCTGTAGAATTGGAATTATCTCTTATCCTATACTGTTTGGTGAGTAAAGCAGTCTCAGCCATATGTTTCTTTTTTTTTTTTTTAATTATTTTTAATGTTTATTCTAGAGACAGAGAGAAAGTGAGCAGGGGAAGGGCAGAGAGAGAGGGAGACACAGAATCCCATTTGGGCTTCAGGCTCTGAGCTGTCAGCACAGAACCTGATGCAGGGCTCCAACCGAGGAACTGTGAGGTCATGGCCTGAGCCGAAGTCAGGAGGCCCAACCGACTGAGCCACCAATGTGCCCCATGATCGTATGTTTTCATTATGGCAAGATTAACTACTGATTCAGTTTTTTAAAGGGTTATTTCTTGTCGGCTCAGTTTCGTAAATTGTATGTGTCTAGTGATTTACCCATTGTCATCTACATTTTCTAATCTGTAATCTCCTCCTATTATGTTGCTAATTCCTCAAGTGTCTGGTTTGGTCCCTGTGGTAGGCTTTAAGAATGCCCCTTTTCCAACCTGATGTCCACTTTGTAAACCCTACAGCCTGTGAATATACTACCTTATTTGGTAAAAGAGCCTTCACAGATGTGATTAAATTAAGGATCTTGAGATGGGAGGATTTTCCTGAATTTCCAGGTGTGGCTGACGTAATCACAGGAGTCCTTAAAGGAGGGAAAAGGGTGGATTAGAGTTAGTAGAGGGACGTATGGGGATGGAAGCAGCAGATTGGAATGATGTGGCTCTGTGCCAAGGAGTGCAGGAAGTTGGAAAAGGCAAGGAAATGGGTTTTCCCTGCGAAGACTGCAGAAAAAATGCAGCCCCGGCGACACTTTGATTTTAGATGTCATGACATTAAGAGAAAAAATTTGTGTTGCTTTAAGCCACCAAGTTTTTGGTAATTTGTTACAGAATCACTGGTAAGATAGCTATGATAATATTCCCAATATTATTCATTCATGCGTTCTTTTTTCTGGATAAGTATCGACACAAGTTTTTCAGTCTTACTAGTCTTAAAACGACAAATTTTGTCCCTGTTGATTTCATTGTAAGTTGGTTTTGAGGTTCCTTAACTTCTGTCCACCATTATTTTCTTGCTTCTATCTTCTTTGGGTTTATTTTGCTCTTCGTTTACTACTCTCTTAAGTTAGAAAATCACCTTTGAGTCTTGAGCCGTTCTCAAGTGGAAATGTAAGCATCTAAGGCTTTACGTTGCTTTTAAACATTGCTTTGGTTGCATCTTACATATTTTGGTATGTATTTTTTACTCTTATTTAGTTCTAAATATTTTCTTATATTTGCTATCATTTCTTGCATGTATACATTACTTAGAAGAGTTTTATATTTTCGCTTACATGAGGGATTTCTAGTTCTTAAAAAATGTTTTACAAGTTAGTTGTATGTTGGTCAGATAATAACTGTATCAGATCACTTTTTTATGACTGGAGAGGCTTGCTTTATGGCTTCAGCATGTGACCAATTTTTTTACACATTCTCCTGTGTTTAAAAGAATGTGAATTTCCATTTCAGGGGTGCAGTGTCTTCCATATGAATTTATTTGGGTTTTTTGTTTGCTTGATCTGTCAATTGTTGAAAGACATTTGTTTAAATTTCCCACTGTTAATTTTTGGGTGTTATGAAACTTTATATCCTGATTACAATGGTGGTTATATAGTATATGTATGGTTAAAACGCATGGAACTGTATACCAAAGAAAAGAGTAAATTTTACCTTATGTAAAATTTTAAAAATTTTCTCACCATGACAGATTTGCAGTCTTGCCTTGTAGTTTGTAAGGTTTTTGTGTTTAGTTTTTAGTTTACTGAAGTTATGTCACTAAAGGCTAACACCTGTAAAGTTGTTAACTTCCTGGTGAACTAAACATTCTATTATGTAGGAAACATTTTTATCTGTTTTATGTCTTGGAGTCTCTTCTGTTACTAGCATATGCACATCTGAATTGGTTTGTTAGTATTTATTTGGTGTAATTTTTTTCTTGCTGTTAACTTTTGAATTAATTGTCGTTATGTCTTAGAGATCTCTCACAAACACACATAACCAGAATTTTAAAACTATTCTGAACATCTTTGTCTGTTAATTAGAATCTTCAGTTCATATACATTTGTTGTAATTACTGATGGAATTGAATTTACAATCTTAGTTTGTGGTTTTCTTATTCACCTCAAAATTTTTTTCTTTTTTTCCCTCTTTTGCCTTCTTTAAGTTTTCATTGAAGGTTTTTGTTGTTCTCCATTCCACTTTTTTCCTTCTCCTAGCTGGAGGGTTATACTTTATGTGTTTATTATAGCACTTACTCCAGATAGTTTAATGTGTGTGTTTCATTAAGACTAATGTTAATAACTATCATTCTTTTTCTGCTACAATCTGAGGACCTTTGAACACTTTAGGGCCTTTCTCTTCTTAGTATATGCTGTTGTCATTCGTAATGTTAGTTTTTTTTTTTTAAACTTGCATATTAGATATGATTTTGTTGTACATCATCATTTTTTATATAGTTTTTTTAAGTTTATGTATTTTGAGAGTAAGCGAGCATGAATGGAGATGCGGCAGAGAAAGAGGGAGAGAGAATCCTAGGCAGGCTCTGTGCTCTTAGCTCTGAGCCTGGTGTGGGACTCGATCTCAAAAGGCAGTGAGATCGTAACCAGAGCCAAAATCATGAGTTGGACGTATCACTGACTGAGCCACCCAGGAGCCCCTACATTGTTATTTTTGAAATTGACTTACATATTAATTACATTTACTGGATTTTCTATCTGGGATAATTAAATTATCTTTCTGTCTGTAGAACATCCTATATAACTTAGATGTCTGTTAGTGGTACATTCTCTCTGTTAGAAAATACTTACTTGTTTGTCTGAAAATAACAATTTTAGGCTCAAGTGATAGTTTTGCTTAGTATAGAATTTAGGTGGATAGGTACTGTGTCTCAACATCTGTTTGTTTGGAGTTACATTTTTGCTTTTAATAATAATTGACAGAGGGGCGCCTGAATGGCTCAGTCAGTTAGGCAGCCAACTCTTGATTTCGGCTCATGTCCTGGTTCGTGAGTTCAAGCCCTGCCTCTGGCTCTGAGCTGACAGCACAGAGCTTGCTTGGGATTATCTCTCTCTCAAAAATAAATAAACATTTAAATAAAAGTAATTGACAGAGACTTGATTCAGCTATAGAGATGGTTGACTTTAGGATCTTCTCTTCGCCTTTGATTTTCTCAGTTTTATTGGTGGGAGTCTAAGTAGTGATTTGTCATCCTGTATTATACATATTTGTTAGATTCCTAAATTTAAGGTTGCTTTTTTGGCTAAAAGTTATGGGAAATTCTGAGGGTTTATTGCAATACTCCTTTCCCCAGTCGGTTACCTTCTGGAACTTGTGGTAGGCTGTGTGTTCCTTAACCCCATGATCTTTTCCATCTTTCCTCTTTATGCTGCACTCTAGGTGATTTCTTCTGATCTTTCATTCTTTATTAGTTTTGTTCTAATTTCTTCTTTGAGAGTTTAATTTCAGTTATATTTTTCATTTTTATAAGTACTATTTGTGTCTTCTATAAATGTTTATTCATTTGTATTCTTACATATTCTGAAGTCTCTATTTTATTTCCTGTTACATAAAAACTATAGTTTAAAAATACTCTATCTCTAAAAATGTCAGTAGGTAACATCTCTGCAGATGTTACTCTTTTCTATAGTGGCTTGTTCTAAAAATGGTGTCTTATTTCCCTGTGTGTTTTATAATTGTGAGTGTTAGTTTGTGTTTCTTGGAATGTCATTTGTGGGAATTCTTTGAGGCCTGTATTAAAGCTATGTTCCTCCAGCTAAAGTCATTTCTTTTCATCACTTGTCTGAGGTGCTACAATTCAGGAACTTTAAATTAAATTCTCTGCTGAAAGTTTTCTGCTTAAAGTTAAAGGATTTTACACATAGCATGAATATGGGTGACAAACCAGTATGGGGACCCACTTGTGGTTGTGAATTATTGGAGTTTTTTTCTTTTTTTTTTTTTTTTTTTTAAATTTTTTTTTTTTTTAAGTTTTTATTTAGTTTTGAGAGACATAGAGGCACAGCGTGAACAGGGGAAGGGCAGAGAGAGAGGGAGACACAGAATTGGAAGCAGGCTCCAGGCTCTGAGCCATTAGCACAGAGCCCGACGCGGGGCTCAAACTCACAGACCGTGAGATCATGACCTGAGCTGAAGTCGGCCGCCCAACCGACTGAGCCACCCAGGCGCCCCTGGAGTTTTTTTCTTCTGTAGCTAGTTCCAAATTCAAGATAGACAGGTTACCCTGCCTTTCCATTTTTCAGGGTGGGTTGGTTTTTTATTCACCATTGTGTTGAAGGTATATCTCCTTAGGCATTCAAGCTTTATGCAAGGGTTTCCTAGAACACCTTGAGTAGACTCAAAACTTTATCCAACAAAACCACAGTGTAAAATGCTGGCTTCAGGACTGAGATAACTCTTGGAGGTCTTGTTTTCACTTCATTATTGCCTCTCTGGATTTTGTACTAGCTAACTACTTAAGTACATGGTTTAAACATGTATTTTATATTTCATCCAATCTTTTTTGTGTTTTAATTGAGGGTCTCATTCAGGATATCTAGTCTGTCATTCTGTAAGAAATGGATACACACCGTACTTTTTGTCTCACTGCAAACTGTCATTTTCTTTTTTTTAATTAAACAAATTTTTAACATTTATTTATTTTTGAGCGAGTGAGAGAGAAAGAGCACAAGTGGGGGAGGGGCAGAGAAAGAGGCAGGCAGAGAATCTGAAGCAGGCTCTAGCCTCTGAGCTGTCAACATAGAGTCTGACATGGGCCTTGAACCCACGATCCATGAGATGATGACCTGAGCCAAAGTTGCATGCTTAAGTGACTAAGCCTCCCGTGCACCCCCCCCTTTTTTTTTAATGTTTATTTATTTTTGAGAGAGCGTGAATGGGGAGGAGCAGGGAGACAGACAGGGAGACATGGAATCTGAAGCAGGCTCCAGGCTCTGAGCTGTTAGCATAGAATGCGATGCTGGGCTTGAACCCACCTGACATCATGACCTGAGCCGAAGTCAGATGCTCAATTGACTGAGCCACCCAGGCACCCCCAAACTATCATCTTCTGTGTGATGGAAAACATGGCTGCCAATAACTCCTAAATTTTATGATTTTGTTGCTTTAATAATTGGACAGAGACTGATTTCTGTTCTTTTAATACTCAGAAATTCCAACAAGAGGACTGGTTGAGCTTGGGTCAGATTTCTTCATCTGGATCAAACCAGGACCAGGGAGTTAGAGTTGTATGTGTTAACTGGGAAGCCCCTAAGAAAACCATCTGTACTAAGTTTAGTTCCTAAAAAACATGTATTGGACTTACAATCCAAATGTCTCCTGCGGTGATGATCGGGGCAAGGAATAACATCTGAGTCTGTTAGGAATGATTTTGACTGAGAATAAGGGAAAAAGGCATCTCAGCTGAATGAAAGCAACTATATATGTTCACCAGATGCCAGTGTCCACCATTAATAGTATGACGATTGGTGAAACAGGTAATTAAATGAGTAATAGCCACTTGTTTTATGTTACTGGCCTGCATAGGATAAGTATGCCCCAAGCTTTTGGTTTGGAATTCCTTAGTTTGGCTAGATCAGTGGTGCTAGGTGAAGAAAACATTTCATACACATGACTGGATATCCATTGACCGAGTCTGGAGGCTAACCATTTCAGTCGTTTTGGAAAGATACTGCCAGCTCACACAGGGAAATGGATGGTCTTAGATTTTATCTTTATCTGTCATCTCTTGTATGTGATTGTGATGTTGAAAGGTCATTCCAGGAGCTTGCCCTTAGGTTTGCTTTGATTGGAATAGCTTCTTAAGAAACAAAAGCTTACTTAGGGCATCCACAGTGGTTTGGTTAATAACTTTTATCCTCAAAAAGATAAAACTTGTGAGAAAAAACAAAAATAAATTAGACGATCTATTTTAAATTCAGCATTTCTTCTCCTTTCATCTTAAGAAGGAAGTATTTTTCCTAGAAAGTGGTAGGGAAACCTTTCCCTTCTTATTTCTAGTGTTCGTGTATGGAGGCTATACATGTTATAGTGAAGAATTTGGCTCCAGAAGCATTTTTATTGGGTTCAAATCCTGACTAGTGTGTGATCTTGGGCAAAGTATTTAATTTTTTTTCTGTCTGGATTTGCTCATGACTGAAATGGTAACAACAATGTTACAGGGTTTAGCGGCCTAAAGGTCATAAGAAATGCTCTTAGAGCAATGCTAAGTGGGTTGTAGGCAAGTAACTAATACTGAACATTATTATTATGAGGATAATGAGGCAAATTTTCCTTTTTTAAAAAAGTTGGTAATGCTTTTATTTAGTTTTTGAGAGACAGAGACCGAGCACGAATGGGGGAAGGGCAGAGAGAAAGGGAAACAGAATCTGAAGCAGACTCTAGGCTCTGAGCTGTCAGCACACAGCCCAACGCGGGGCTTGAACTCAAGAACCACAAGATCATGACCTGAGCCAAAGTTGGACACTTAACTAACTGAGCCACCAAGGCGCCCCAGTTATTTTCCTTTTTAAAAATTAATTGAGTTTTTTTGAGTTTTGCCTCTGAGTTGGAAGGGAATTATCCTTTTTGTTTGTTTGTTTTTTATGTTTTTGTTTTGGAAGGATAGAGTGAAAGACCAGAATGTGTCTCCTCAAGGCACCGTAAGAAGACAGGAGGATTGCTGGTGCGTTAGAGTGCACACTTCATTTACCTTTATAGCATTTGGTCTTCATCTTAACTTTGTGAAGCTGGTGGGTTGTAACCATTTTCTCATTGAGGGAAGATGACTGTATAAGTTATGAAACTTGCCCAACTTGCCATTCTGGCAAATGGAAGAGCAAGACTTGAAGCTAAGAAGTAGCCCCTGAACCTTTCTTCCTCTGCAGAATTTCTTGCTTTGGTGCTCGTACATTGGCCTAAGCTCTCTCTAATGGTGTTCGTCTGAACACTCAGTAGCAAATGTGTGCTCTGCTTTCAGCCCACATAATCTAAAAGCTGTATTACACTTTTTGTTGTCCCTTCCTAAACTTCATCTACTTAAAAAGGGTGTGTGTCTGTCTGTCTTAAGAGTGGGCAAATAATTTAAAGGCAGAAGAGGTGGAGTAATGCTTTAAAAAACAAAAACAAAAAAACCCCAAGCATTATGAGAGTTGTGGCTTTTTTCCCTTTTGGATTATGGTATGATGTCTTCTGTAGTAAATCTTGGCAGACCCTCCCCAGGTGAAGAAGTGTGGACATGGATGGTAGGACAACGGGACAAGAATACCTTAGAGCTTCCAGAAAGCAGTTCAAGTTTAAGACCTGAAAGACCTGATTCCCAGCTTTGGCTTTGTCCCTGACTAACAATGTAACCTCCAAACACTCTTCCCATATCTAGGCCCTTGCTTTGTCCCCTGTGACATGAGTATGTTGGATTGGATAATGAAACACAAGAAAACTTTTATTGAATATCTATACCATTCATGGCCTGAGATAGGCACAGTTTGTATTACAATTGTATTTACAGTCTCTTAAATCGCTCAGGCCTCCTCTGTATCTGATTAATTTCTTTTTAAGTTTATTTATTTATTTTTGAGAGAGAGTGTACATAGGCAGGGGAGGGGCAGAGATGGGAGAGAGAGAATCCCAAGCAGGCTTCCCGCTGTCACTGCAGAGCCTGATGCTGGGGCTCGAACCCATGTACTGTGAGATCATGACCTGAGCTGAAATCATGAGTCAGATGCTCAACTAAATGAGCCATCCAGGCAACCCTGTGTCTAATTAATTTTAATCTCTGTTTTATGAAAGATTAGATCTAACATTTGTTCTTCTCATTTATAAGAAACCCATAAAAATCCCTTGAATTTATCACACACACTTACATGAATAAACACTATATATGCATTTATTAAAATCTGTGGCTAAGAATTTATAATAGTGTCTGAACTTAGCCATAAGGAAAAACTTTTAAAAACCTTTAAAACAAGCCATGACTTGTTACTGCTTCTAGGTTCGCTGCCTCCATTTCCTCTGGGATAACATGGATTTGTCTCTCGTAATTGTACTCCTGTTCACAGTGTCTTCAAAGGTCTTTGGCATGGTGGCAATAACAAAGACTTTATAATACTACTCATGTTCAAATATTAGCTTTGCTATTTATGATGTGCTAATATCTTTGAAGCTTAGTTACTTACGCTGTAAAAAATCTCTGTCAAAGAAGACAGTCTGTTATGCATCTCCTAGGCACATGGTAAGAGTTAATTCCCACCCCCCTTCCTATCCAGTTACCTTTGGGGTACTAAGTCACTTACTCAAATCCAAGGGGTTGAGCCTCAAATGCATCAGAATCCTCTTCCTCCCTCCTACCCCAAAGGCAGAGTGGTAGTGTGGTAGGTGGGGTATGAAACAGGATGCCAGCCCATTTCTTGGCACGAAGGCCTTACATGCCATTTTTAGATGGTTTTATTTTACTCTATTAAGTTTGCATTTTCTTCTGTATCCAGTTAGAAACACAGCTACAAGATTTGCTCATTCTGGCTACCCTCCTGTGACAAAGCCATCCTATCCCTTACTTCTCAGGTTGTATTAATAAGAAACTCTCACTTAACTCCGATTGGCCAAGATCATGGAGGGTGATTGGGTAAGGACTGGCAGAGAGGTTATTAGAAAATTCTCTTAAAAAATTTCTCTAGGAGTGCCTGGGTGGTTTAGTCGCTTAAGGCTCTGACTTTGGCTTAGGTCATGTTCTCACAGTTCTTGAGTTCGAGCCCTGTATCGGGCCCTGTGCTGACAGCTTAGAGCCTGGAACCTGTTTCAGATTCTGTGTCTTCTCTCTCTGCCCCTCCTCTGCTCATGCTCTCTGTCTCTCTCTCAAAAATAAATAAATAGTAAAAAAAATTCCTCTAGATACAGTCTGTCCCCAGCTCTGCTCAGGTTTGTTTTTAGTAGTGGGTAAAGTTAATAAGACCTTAATCCGACTTCAGTGGAAAGACGCTGCCAATATTCCATTGCTGTTGAATTAAAACCACTGGTGTTGAATTTGGCTATTTAAAATTGAGAATTCTGTCTCAGCGTTCATCTTCTGTTTTTCACTTTACACATTTGGATTTCCTTTTCCATGATGTTTTTAGCCACATTACCCAATAACTTATAAAGTAAAAGGGTATGCGTGTGTGAGAGAGCAGGTTATTCTGGACTTTGCAGCAAATACTCTGTCGTTTATTTCTCATCTTCCCAACGGCCTTTAAGTTCAGTTCAGCTCATTAAGTTTAGCAACTGTTCACTTTACCTCATGCAGAAAGGAAATTTCAGCACTTTCCCGAAGCCCGCATGGCTCCTTATGAACTGTACAGGTAGCGATGAATGAACCCTTTGTCCTGTTGATGAGCGTTGTTCCAGTGACTCTCTCCCCTGGTCACTTCAGTTATTTCAAGGAGACATGAAGGACTTATTGTGTGTAAAGGAGGACCAGGGAATGTCTCATTAAAGTCCTGAGTTGTATTTTGGGGCCAAATGTTGGGTCTAAGGGCTAAGTGGTCTTTTAATCAAAAGAACTTAGAACCCCACGTTCTCTGTCAGAGAAACAAGTTTCAAGTAAAATGTTTACATTTTACACTTTGGAGTAAAACTGTTGTAATTCTCACCTAATCTGAAACCCTATTAAGAAAATCTGGGTTGTTAACTCTCCTTTTTCAGCAAAAAAGGACTTAATTGAGCAGAACGCTGATGGGTGTTCTCCTGTTACTAAGGAATCACTTTTCAGGAGAACATACTACCTTCCAAATTCTAAATTACTGTACAGTAAAAAGTTTAAAAAGATGGGAAGTTTTGCATTTTCATAGTTGGTAAATGGACTGAGAGATATTTAGCAATCCTCCTTTCCATGTTGTCACAAAAATATTTAAAATGGAAGTCACAGATAACTTAAAGAATCCGTAGAGCTATTTAAAGCTGAAGGACTTGAGATTATTTTTGTCTTGCAAAAAAAAATTAAAAAAGGACTTCCAAGTTTCTAAAATCCTGACAGCTTCATCATGAATGAAATATTAAAGTGGTTGTTCATTTCTCATAAACATGTCTTGAAGTTTGAATTTTTTTTTTAACATGGAACATTTTGGGATCTGTGAACAGGTCACTTGTCCCCATGTGTGTGATGCCAGTTCCATCTGAAAAGTACAGCTGCTGTGCCCCAGGGTAAGCAGTGGGGAACTCTTCGGTGGCGTAAACCGAAGTCTCTGATCCCTGAGTGAAGTGAAGTCTCTGATCCCTGATCTTGTGTTTTCATCAGTGGCCTCCCCCCTGCCCCCATAATGATAACCTGGATTGCTCAGAAGTAGCAGGGTGTCCGTGGAAATTATTACTTTTTTCTCTTGAACATGTCTCTGTGTTTTCTCCTGTGGGGTTGAGCTGGTCTAATAAATCCTCCACACCCTGTGAGCTCTTGGAGGAAGGAAAGAGGAGAAAGCAAGAGACATCGATATTTCTACTAACTGGAAGGTGAAGGGTGGGAGGGTTTCCCCCACCCCTGGGAAAACAAAACAAGATTATCTTTTTGAGGCAATACTTTAGTGCCCCTGTATTCTTTTGAGGGCTTTTTTTTTTTTTTTTTTTGCTCATGAAATCAGTGCCTGCAGCATTTCCTTTGCTTCCCATCTCTTTTTGAAAGGTGTAGCATTCACCTGTCAGTGAATCTGCTAATAACTTGGCGTGTGCCAGAAAGAAAGACCTTCTTGGTGGTGTTGGCTTCTTGCTATTAAAAGTTCTCTGTAACTCTCTGATCAAGGCAGATTGGAGATTTTGAGGACATTTGCTGTTTAGACTCGGCTCCAAAGAACCATAGCAAGCCACCTCCTTACCGTAGGAACACTATTGGTACAGCTGCTCCCAGCACACTGGACAGCAAAAGGGCAGTGACCTGGCTACTGCCAGGATGCACAGAACCTATCTCACCTACTGACAAGCTGGCATCTACCTGACAGGGTTATGGCGATGAGGAGAGAGAACCTGAGCAGGGAAAGGGCAGAAAGAGGAAGAGAGAGAATCACAAGCAGGCTCCATATACTCAGTGCAGATCCCAATGTGGGGCTTAAACTCATGAATCGTGAGATCACAATGTAAGCCGAAATCAAGAGTCAGATGGTCAGCCGACTAAGTCACCCAAGTGCCCTTGTGGCTATGATTTTATTGACTGTTTCATAGAAACCATTTACTGCCTTCTATGTAATAAATGATCGTAAACTTTGGTTTTCCTTGTGCCTGGCCTATAATAAATGCTCCTACACTGTTATAAAAAAATTCCCTGAGTGTATAATTAGACCAGTTATCTCTAAGTTAGATTTCATCCATGATATTAGTGACATGTGTTGCCGACCTAGGCTTGAAGAAATAAATAGGAAACCCTGATCTCTTGAAGATGATTCCACTAGGAACCAAAATGGCTGGAGGAAAGGAAGGCTAAGGACAGAACAGTGCTGTCTGGCTTTGTGTTTACATCTTATGTGGAGCTGTTTTCCCCCTGCATGGAGCAGACAGCTGAAGTGCTCATATGTCTCTATGTAAGGGCGTGGCGACTGGGAAGAGAGGATGCCGGCTGTGGCTTGTCACAGCTGAGGCTTGGAGGCCGAGAACTGGGATACAGGGAAGTACCTCTTTCTGCAACATGTGTTGTGTTGGTTTCATTCTAGTCTTAGTCTGCACTGTAACAGAGTAGCAGGGGAGGGCAGGAATGCCACACGAGAGCGCCCAGCTGGAGTCTAGAAGGGAAACGTAATGAGAATAGGGGAAGTATGTTAGAATTGCCTCAGCATCATTGAAATTATGGGATGAACTGTCTTACTTGCCTCTAGCTCTTGGTGCTGAGGTTGAGAGATGTGAAATCATGAAATGATTCAGAAATGTTTCCAAAGAAAAGCTGTCTTCTGATAGCTTTGGCGTACCGAGTTTTTATGAGGATAGATACTTGTAATTTCTCATCAGTGCCAAGAAATGCCTATGCTTCTTACCTGAGAGTTTATTCCACGTCTTAATTATAAAGAGTTGAGTCGATATTTTAGAGTTGATGTTGGTCCTTGATTATAAAACAAGGTCATATATTGGGGTAGAGACAAAAATCATATTCCATGTGCAGTGCTCTTAACAGTTTCTTAAAGCTTATTCTCTTAACTCCAATGAGGAATTTGAAAAGGAGAGAGATCAATTTAAGGTTATATTGCTGGCAGGTCAAAGAACTATACTTGCAACTGCCCTTATCTTGTTCTTTTTCTCCTGTTTATTTTCTTTACTCTCTAAGACATGGTTTCTCTGCTTAACCAATTCTACTTTTAATAGAAAAGATAATTTAGTTGACTCCAGTGAACATAGTTTCTAAGTACATTCTGAAGGTGTTCTGTTGAAACAGACTTGCCTTCTATCTAAGTGTCAAGATAGCAGAATTAATCCTATTTGTAGGAATTTGAAGCCACTGAATGACTACATAAGACATTGGGGTTTTGTTCATACTATTACCATTAAAGAAAGGACATCTCTTACTCCTGCTATGCTGCAAAAGTTATATACATGACCTCATTTAGGAGTTGAATTAGTCCCATGAGGTTTATAGTGACGAAACCCCATCTTACAGATACAGGAACTGATGCACATACCCACCAGACTTAAGTAACTTGACTGAAATCACAAAGTCATTGTCTTTGTCTTCAGGGTACCATAATAACAACAACACAGACTGGGTTATAAAAGAAATTTATTTCTCACAGTTGCGGAGGCTATGAAGGCCAAGATAAAGGTGCCAGCCATCTTGGTATCTGGCGAAAGCTCGCTTTCCAGTTTGTAAGTGCCTTTAGCTGTGTCGTCACATGGTAGAAGGGGCTGGTTCCCTCAAATATCTTTTATAAGGGCACTAATCCCGTTTATGGGGGCGCCACCCTCATGACCTAATCACCTTCTAAAAGCGCCATTTCCTAATACTATCACATTAGCAATTAAGTTGCAACATAAAATTTTGGAGGGTGGGGAAACAAACATTCAGATCAAAGTGATCACTGGGTAACAAACAGAGTTGGTGATATGTATTCTCTCTCACTGAGAAGTGTGAGCCTAGCATTTTTTTTTTTTTTTTGGCAGGTGGGAGCAATGCATCATTCTCTATAACTTTGGAAATGAGCACATTATAGGTGCTTATAGGGTTTGAGAGAATGAATTTTTGCCCAGTCACAGATAGGATCATTATTAGGATATTAATATTCCTTTAGGAAGATTAGTCCGGTAATAGTTAACTTTCTTGGTGGCATGAATATATTGAGTTAATATTTTGAAGTTGTAAGTTTATTTATTAATCTCTACCCCCAACGCAGGACCCAAACTCATGGCCCCAAGATAAAGAGTCACTTGCTCTTCTGACTGAGCATTTCTATTGAATTAATAATTTGATACTTGCTTTGTGGTAGGTAGTGTCATAGGGGTTGGGGACCAATGGTGGTGAGCTCAACGGTGGGTTGAGCTGGACACAGGTTTTTGGCAGGTAGGAGGGCAGGCAGGAAGGTAGGAGGGTGAAGTGACAGACCTCACCATCAACAGGATGAGTGGAGGATGGACTGTAAAGGAGATTGAGAACCAAGTTTCTGGTTCACGCAGTAGTGACCAAGAGTCATGATGGGTGTTAGTGACAGAAGGTGTATCTCTCAGTGTTCATTGGGCAGATGATGGCAAGATGACCTTGATTTTGAAAGAGTGATTTCTTATCTTCCTGCTTGTGGGTAGACAAATTGGGTTACATATGTTTATGATGGTATAAATATATTTTTGATGACAATCCAGAGAAAAAGCAAAAAAAGGCGGTAAAGGAACTGTTGCTCATATATTAATTGATAAAGCAACTCTTTTCTGTAAGAACACATGGCATCAGTGTGGGGGCTGGGAGCAAAGAAAGATGTTGGTACTGAGAGCATGATCTGAGGATGGAACTGTACCCACACGAATGTTTTCCATCTGGCACCGGCTGTGCTTTTGAAACAATGCACCCTGTTCTATAGCGTTTCTAATAAATACTGAGCAGCATGGAACTTTGGAGCATGCAGTGTTTTTATTTATAGAAAGTACCAGAATCTCATAATCTAAGGGTGTTTGGGGGATTGGAATTGACTGGAGAGATTACTGAATGCAGCCGTCTCTAATTTGCCCATCTTTTCAAATGAGGAACCTCTTCTTGGGTGTTTTTCTAAGTTAGGTGACTTAACAACAGTTGTATAACTAGGTGTTACAGAGGACCAGAACCTACATCTTCAGAGGTAACTGATGGTTTTTAGCACTTGGGTGTGTACCTTTTCAGAATGTTGTACATTTATTTGAAGACCTATAGAAGTATATCAAAATACGTTTTGTTAGGAGTTTTCTTGACCTCATAATTATTCTTCTACAACTTGACTTTTGCACCTGACAGCTTTTCTTTAACCTTTCTCTGAATGATAAGCATAAGTTGCTGCTTTTTACTTTTGTGAACAATACCACAATTTAACAGGAATTGGTTAGTCCCTACTTTGTGCCAGGTGCTGGGCACATAGTATGTAATGTAATGCTTATAACTGCCTAATGAGGTTTATCTGCCTACCAATGAAGAAACTGAGGCAGAAAGGTTACATACTTAATGCCACATGATTTGAAGTCAGGATTTGAACACAGTAGTCCAACTCGAGAGCCCATGTTCTTAACCACTGCACTGAGCTGCCTTTCCTCAGTGAGTATATCGTATATAACTTTGTGTTCACATGTGCAAACATTTCTATGTGATGGGTACCATAGAAATTGAATTATCAAAGACCCTTTTTTATGGTGTAATGGCCAAGCATTCAGACACAAGATAGCTTCTGAGTCAATGATGTTTTCAGTAGCTGCCCTTTATTTCACATGGTGCTAAGTGCTTCATATGCTTCCCCACATTTAGTGCTTACTTGGCCAGATAGAATCTCTTACTTTAAGAAAAGTACAATCTGGGAAGGTTTTTATGACCCCAGATCATTCATCGATTAATTTTTTTAGCTTTATTGAGATAGAATTGACATATAACATTGTGTAAGTTCGAGGTGTACAATGTGTTGATTTGGTACATTTTTCTATTACAAAACGATTACCACCATAAGTTTTTTTTTTTTTAATAATTTATTGTCAAATTGGTTTCCATACAACACCCAGTGCTCATCCCAACAAGTGTCCTCCTCGGTGCCCGTCACCCACTCTCCCCCCTCCCACACCCCCCTCACCCCTCAGTTTGTTCTTAGTCTTTGAGAGTCTCTTACGTTTTGTCTCCCTCCCTCTCTGAGTCTTCCTTTCCCCTCTTCCCCTCCCCCATGATTTTCTGCTAAGTCTCAAAATCCACCTCTGCGTGCCACCATAAGTTTTAACAGCTGTACCACATCATGTCACGTGGTTACTATATGTGCACGTATGTGGTGAGAACATGTAAGATTTACTCTCTCAGCAACTTTCCAGAATATAATATTGTTAACTGTAATGACCGTGCTCTACATTAGGCCCCCAGAACTCTATCTTAGAACTGAAAGTTTGTACTCTTGAACCAACATCTGTTCTTTTCTTCCATCCCCCATCTCATGGTAACCACTGTTCTGGCCTGTTTCTAGGAGTTTGGCTTTTTTGGATCCCACATAAAAGTGATACCATGCAGTATTTGTCCTTGTATGACTTATTTCATTTAACATAATGCCTTCAGGTTCCATCCAGGTTGTTGCGCATGACAGAGTGTCTTTATTTCTCAAGAATGAATAATATCCCATTCTATGTACATGCTGGATCATCTTTATCCGTTCATCTCTGGTGAACACTTAGGTTGTTTCCATAGCTTGGCTATTGTGAATAATATCACAGTGAACATGGGAGATAACATTTAAAGATACTGATTTTGTTTCCTTTGTACATATACTTAGAAGTGGGATTTCTGGGGCACCTGGGTGGCTCAGTTGGTTAAATGGCCAACTTCAGCTCAGGTCATGATCTCACGGTCTGTGAGTTCGAGGCCTGCGTCAGGCTCTGTGCTGATGGCTCATCAGAGCCTGGAGCCTGCTTCAGATTCTGTGTCTCCCTCTCTCTCTGCCCCTCCCCAACTTGCTCTCTGTCTCTCTCTCTCAAAAATAATAAACATTAAAAAAATAAAAAAAGAAGTGGTGGGATTTCTGGGTTACATGGTAGTTGTATTTTTAATTTTTTGAAGAACCTCCGTAGTGTTTTCCATAGTGGCTGTACCTGTTTACATTTCCACCAGTAGAGATGGCACATTTAGCGAATGACAGTTGGTGACCTGAACCCAGGTTTCCTGAAGTCAAGACCTTCTACTCTTAATTTAATTTCCTTTTGACTATGTTCAGTTGGGTCTCCATTTAAAGAAAGTTTTGGCTAAAACTTTGGACTTCTAAATAGTTATTTGTGGCTTTCTAACTTAAAAATAATATCTCTTTAGTATTTGGAAGTAACCTTACAAAGAAATTTATTTTTGAAGTTTTTCTTTCAGATTATTTGTGAAGATTTGATATTTTCCCCCTTGATCAAAGTTAAAATGTAGGGATATGACCCTGAAGCCCAGGTAAGGATAGGGGTGTTTCCACTTAGTCTAAGTATAAATGTGAATCAGAGTTTTTATGTGGATGCACACCTCCCTTCTATAAATAATTATTTCAGCATTCATTGTAAATTCACTGATGTTCATGAACCCATGGGGTGAATCCACGGAGTTTTAAAGTAAGCGTTGTTACAACCACTTTAGCTCCTCCATATTGCCTCCCACTGCTTTCCTGTAAGAACATTGCCTGTCCACTCTGAGGAAGTTTATAAAAGTGTTTAGACAACCTATAAACTAGTCAACTTCCCAATTGAGTTTAAAAGCTGGGAAAATAAACTTTAGAATGGATAATCTGAGAATTTCTTCTGTCAACTGACAGATGGAGGATGAAAAAACCTAGGAGGAAAAAAATTTTTTTTGAGTTTATTTATTTATTTTGAAAGAGAGCGAGAGAGAGGGAAGGAGAGAGACAGATGGACAATGGGAGTGGGGGGAGGGGCAGAGAGAGGAGGAGAGAGAGAATCCCAAGCAGGCTCCACACTGTCAGCTCAGAGCCTGATGTTGGGTTTGAATGGACTACCCACAAGATCATGATCTGAGCTGAAATCTAGAGTTGGAAGCTTAACCAACTGAGCTACGCAGGTGCCCCCCGAAAATCTTAATTGGAAATAAAGTCATCCAGTAGAATGCCTGATAGGATGAGAAATTTGAAGAAAGTTGAGGATATTCTAAAGGCAAAATAGTGCAAGAAAAAAGATCATTAGAAACTGCAGGAAAGACTCAAACTGAACTAAAAGGAAATGTATTCATGTTATTTCTTGTGCTTTGGACAGTATTTACATGGTCATAATAATTTTTTTAACATTTATTCATTTTTGAGAGAGCGTGAGCAGGGGAAGGGTAGAGAGAGAGGCAGACACAGAATCCAAAGCGGGCTCCAGGCTCTGAGCCATCAGCACAGAGCCCGATGCGGGGCTCAAACTCACAGACCGTAAGATCATGTACATGGTCATAATAATTTAAACATAGAATCTCAAAATAAAAAGACATCTTAGGTAACCACAATCCCATCATCACACCTCTTAAAACTAACAATTCTTATCATTGCCATTTCGATTTTTCTCTGAAGGTGTGAAAAAAATTAGTTAATATGTTCAAATGAGGTTCCCAAACAGGCCTGTATATGAACATTATGTGTCTTGCATCTCTTTTAAGTCCCTTTAATGTAGAATAGTTCCGTTTTCCTTTTACCATGCCATTGACTTACTAAACAATATTTCATATTAAATATATGTGTTGGTAGTAATTTGATTAAAACCTTTAAAGCGTTAAAAATAGTACAGGTGACTTTATTTTTAAAAGTCTTATGTTCTCCTTTTTAATAAACAATTCCTTTTTAATGCCTAAGTTCAAACATCTCCAGTGTAGCAGTGTTTTTTTATCAACTCTTTTGGCCAGGATTCTTTGCATATGAAGGTGAATAAAAATAATTGTTCTCCTCAAGGATTTTTGAACATCCTTGCTGAGGTATTTTGCTGTATGGAATTGTAATTATTTTTTTAAGGTAACAGTTAATGGATTCTTTATTAGGTACCAGCCACTAAGTGCTTTAAATGTATTATTTTATTTAATCCTTACCCTATCCTATGAGAGAATCCTCACTGTATAGATAAGAAGCTTAAGACCTGAGGAGATTAAGCAACTTGGTGGAGGGTCACCGAGCTAGTAAGGAACTCAGCCTGTATATGAGCGAGGTCTTTTTGTTACTGGAACCTGACCCCTCATTTCTAAACCACATTGGGTGTCTCAGTTTTGACATGCTAGCCATCCTTCCTAATAGGCACCATCATGTTCTGGTTCAAACTATGAACTATGGAGTCAGACCACGTGGTTTTAATCCTGGCTCTCACACTTGATAGCTCTGTGGGCTTCTCTGAGTTACTCTCTGTGTGTCTCAGTTTCTCCATCTTTAAAATGAGGATAATAGTGGGGCCCCTGGGTGGGTCTGTCGGTTACGTGACTGACTTTGGCTCAGGTCATGATCTCATGTTTTGTGGGTTTGAGTCCCACATCAGGCTCTGTGCTGACAGCTCAGAGCCTGTGCCTGCTTCAGATTCTGTCTCCTTCTCTTTCTGCCCCTCCTCACCTGTGCTCTGTCTCTCTCAAAAGAAATAGAAAATTTTTTTAAAATGAGGATAATAGTCCTATCTCATAGGTCGATTAAATGAGTTCTTAAATTTAAAGACTTTGGAACAGCACCTGATGCATACATAAATAGAAAAATAATTGGCAACTGGAAACACTGTGCTCGACATATATGCGGATGGATGGATGATGGAAACATTGACAAATAAGAAAAAGCGGAAGCAAGTTGTAGGTTGTTTTTTCTTCTATTTCATCAGCGAAAGGACTCCCTTAATGTAATAAGATTCTCTGTCAGGCCCCATAATATTTTGTTGATGGGTTTCATGATGTTTAGTGTTCATGTCAAGTTTCTGACTATTCCTTTTCAATTTGCTTTTCTTCAAATCCTATGAATAACCAGGAAGTGTAAGGGCGACTATCATGTTAAGCTTTCTGTGGGAGGAGAGAGAATTGGCTTTGGGTTTTCCTCTCAAGGAGAAAGAAAAAAATGTTAGTCACATTACAGTATTGAAAAAAACCTCAAAAGGTTCTGGAGGAACAGATTAACTTTAGTGTGTGGGTAGTAGGTGCAGTAATTGAACCTCTGCCGTGTAATGTGTCCTCAAGGTCTTAAGAGAAGTAGAGGTAACCGTAGTTGTGATTATATGATTATGATAATATGACTGAGCAGTTAACGATGGCTCCAGAACTTCTTGCTTGGTTTGACCAACTTCTTTTTTTTTTAACCTTTTGAACTTGCTAACATGATTGGTTATGATGTAGGAGGCTGAGCTACCTGGAGACCAACGAATTGCTCTCAAGCTGTCACCTTGCCAGCTCATCTGACTGTAGATCCTGTATTGATTTTGCTGGAGATGGATGTAGAATGAGGTGGAGAATCTTGTATTAAACCCCTCCTGATGTATTTTCAGCAGCTGACCTGGATGGTTGTGATTTGCCGATTCCTCTTGTGTAATAGGTGTTAGTAAGTGTCAGGTAGTTTGGGATGTGTAGTGTCAGATGAAAGCAGGTGATGTGCTCGGTGTAGTGAATTCTTCCTGAAGTTGGTGGTAATGCGAATGAAATTCTATCCTAACAAATGCAACAACTGGTCTGATTGAGAAGAACAAGGTGGAATTTTCCATCGTTGTACCCTCATCCTCTGAATAACACACAGCGAGTTCCAGGGACCATGACAGTAATGTGACTGAGTGGTTAATGACAGCTCCAGAAATCCTGTTAGTTTGTTTGTTTAACCTTTTGAACTTTGCTAATACATAATTGTTTAAAATTTGTGTATTAACCAAAACTCATTAAAACATGTTTCTAGTTTCAAATTTACTGATGTGTTTTGGTCCATTGTGATAAACTGACCAAAATGGAAAAAAAGGGGGAAAATAAGAAATAATGTATATTAGTTATTTTTATGTCCAGTTTTTGAATCTGAAATGGCTTGTGGTACAGCACTACATTTGCCAACCTACGTCTCTCCCCCTCCGCCAGTATTGGCTTGTCGTATTCATGGTTTGCCCTACATGACTTAATGGTTTTTTTTGTTTTTGTTTTTTTGTTTTTGTTTTTTAATTTGGGATAAAAGAACATGAGTAATAGACCTGCCAATAACTATTTTAAAATATAAACAGATAGCTGTTCGTTTTCCTGTAAAGGTCACTCTCAGGATTCAGAGCTCATGACTCTTAGGGTGGCTATTTTTCTTAAAGGAAATTTTTTAGACAAGATCAATTGAGTATGTATCTCCTAGGTCATTGACATTTATTCACCTTTGATTTTAATGCTTGTTAACTTTCTAAACATGTAAAAGATTACGATTGAGATAATTCTTATCAAAATATTTTGATATTCTAAAAATTCTTAATTTCTATCTTTTATAAGAAGAATTGTTAGATTGAAAAACATTTCAGTCTAGCAATAGGTAGCTTTGCATTTTAGGTTGTAATAGTCTCCAATTTTATTAAAAGCTTGTCTTGTAAACAACCATAGATTTTTTTTTGACTAAAGAAAATCCTGAGTGGGTGAAGCAGTTGGACTAATTGTTTAAGCTGAGATTACTTAGGAAAGGATATTTGACATGTTTATATTACACTGAGCGAATTGTTTATGGTAGGGATCATTTAAATATGCATTACCAATATCTTAGGTTTGAGATTTGCCAACTTTGTATGTTGACACGTTCCAGAATCTTACAATAGCACTAGCTCATGGTTGTTCTCCTTTTGAATAATTTGCAGGACTTTGCAACTAGCTGAACATAGTTGACCTTTGAAGGCAGTACTTGATTCATTCAAAAAAAAATCATGCCTTCAGTACACTAAGCATTCTGCTAAGCTTCAAAATCATAGTACTGAATGAGATAAAGGAAGGGTCTGCCTCATAGAGCTTCCAATCTAAAAGGGTACGGCAAGTAAGCAGCAATAAACAAGGTGCATCAGAGAGTGATAAATGCTGTGAAGACCGTAAAATCAGATGGTGACATGCAGTGTTGTTGGGGCAAAATGGTGTAGCCAGCACTAAATCAGGTGCTGAGGGAATCTTGCAGAGAAGGTTTCATAGCCATGTTGAGCCTGTGGGGAATGGTGTGGTAAGCACCTGGAATATCAAGGGAAAATGCTGTGATGCCTGGAGTGTTGGAGGAAAAGGAAGAAACCAGGGCGCCAGGGAACCCATCCGTGTGTGCTAACCCATCCTCACTATACAGAGTGGTCAAGGCAGTGTAAGAAGTGATTTGGCCTCTTCATATGGACAGCTAGAAGTATTATGTAAATCAGGTTTTGATAAGCCATGTAAAATTGAGATGACAGAGGTCTGATTTCCTGACTGGTTGCAGGAGCACTTGTCCCCAGTCCTGCTGGTTGTGTGGATTTCCAGGGCCCCCTTTCCTCTTTTGCCTACTCTTGTATTGGCAAGGGGATGAGACTGTGCTGGATTTGTTCACTCAGGATGTTTGGGGAACTTGTGAATCAACAGACCAGGATACTATGCTTGATATTTGGTAGGTTGGTGGTTGTTCGCTAAACAAAATTGACTTTTTGTAGAGGTTGTATTAGTTTGCGAGGGCTGCCATAACAAAGCACCTTTTGTGGCTTAAATAACAGAAATTTATTGTCTCAACTAAATTAAGGTGTTGGTGGCATTCTGACAGTGGCAAGTAAGAAATCTGCCCCCCGCATCTCTCTCCTGGCTTTTGGCAGTTTGCTAGCCGTCCTTGACCTTCCTTCGTTTCTGCTGTGCCACCCTCCTCTCTGCTGCATCCTCACATGGCATTCTACGTGTGCGTGTCCACATATCCCTTTTTATAAGGCGCAGGCATATTGGATTAGGGCTCACCCTGTCCCATTGTAGCCTCGTCCTAACTAATTACATGTGCAGTCACCCTCTTTCCAAATACCGTCATATTCAGAGCTACAGAATGTTAGGACTTCAGCATCTGAATTTGGTCAGAGAACACAGTTCAGTCCATAACAGAGGTGTATATAATTTGGCTAAATTCATGGTCTCTCACAAATTGCCTGAAAATTTGTGAAGCTATTCACCCATTTTTCAACTTCAGTACCTGGAAACCATGGCCCCCTTTACATTTTATAACGAGGGTTTTTTGAGCTCTTACTATGCACTCATTTGTCTGTGCAGAGATCTTGACAGGTGTTACCCTGTCAAGAAGCACCCTCCAGGGATGGTTCTGAAATCAGCCTCTCTTGCAGTTGAGTAAACTGAGGCTTCATTCTATAAGGAACACTTGGCCTTGTCACCTCATCAGTTCTAGTTTCAGTGCTATTCTTCAGATAGATATTAAATTGCTGGACTTGGTAGAGTTCTAGGAGCCTGCCGTGGCCACACTAACAGCGTCTCTAGGCAAAAGGAGTTTCTTCCTCTGGGAGCAGTTTCTTTCTGAACTGTATTCCCTTGCATTTGGTGCCTCCTTTGGTCTTTATCCTTGTAAGATCTTATGTCATTGCATGGCAGTACTGTGAAGATTAATTAGTTAATATTCGTGAAGTACTTTGAAGATGAAAAGCTCCTGGACGCTAAATAAAATTAGATTTGGTCTCGCGATGCCAAGAAATGAACAGTTTTTTTCTTTCCTGCTTAGGGTCAAAAGCATCCCCTTAGCATGCAGGAGAGCACGCATGTCCTCGCAGGGAGTGGGCTGTATTGATGATCTCCCTGAGGGGAAGCTCTGAATTGGTGACCAGTTCTCTTTTACCCTAGATGGGATTCTGCAAACTATTGAACGGTTGACTCCCTGCTAAATAGAAATGCGATTGATACTGAAACACATTTTAAATCTCAACTTCGAGGGAATTAAATTGAGTGCAACCCCAGAAATTCAGAGATGACTGTCACCGTAGTTAGGAAAGTGATTCTGACGTTCAGCTAAGTGCACAAATGCCATAAGTGATATCAAGGTTTCACAACATTAGGTTGTAGTTTTTTTCGTGTCTTCTACATTTGTTACCAGTTTGGCCTGAGATTTGTGCCAGGGAGTTCACATGTGTCACTCTTAATGAATCTGAGTGGCATGGTGTTGGCTCTGTCTTGTCCATTGCTCTTCCTGGTAGCCGAATCCCTAAACAGTGTGCTGTGGCATATCCTCAAACGAACTTCATAAAAGTGTGTTGGAGACGGGCGAGAAGATAAATTCACAGGACAAATAAATGTAAAAAATTATGACTTGTAAGAATGCGTAAGCCAAATTGGGAGCCAAACTGGAGACTGAATCTTGGATGTTTAAAAGACTGTATTCTTGCCTTCTCCTTTTGGGCAGATCTTCTAAATAGTGCCCTTAACTCATGAGGTTAGCACTTGCTTTTCAAAAGAACAATATATATCAGCAATATTTTATTATGCAGGAATTGTTTTCCCAGAATATATAGGCCTGTACTTGAAGTCTCACCTATGAGCAAGCTTCTATTGGATTTAGCTCCTAGAACCTGAGCTGTGAATAAATAGGCAAGGTAGGGAGTAGGTGACCAATTTCAGCCAAGAATGAGGCCAGGTGAGCCAAGTTCAGAGCCAAGTCAGAATTGGGATGGAGAGAAGTAGATAGTAGTGTTTGACTTTAGAGATAGACGCAAACACTCCTACCCTGCAAACGTGTTTCCCAGGTTCTTCCTAAATACAGTACACATGCCTTCCCTGCATTGCTCTACCTGTCTAACCCGTATGACTCTGGACAATAGCCAACCTGTCCTGGGTCTTGGCCAGTACTAGATAATCTCCTGGCACCAAGTGCAGTCAAGACCAGTTTTCTTTGTCTTCGTTTCTCCTCAGGAGAGTTGAATGTTTATTTGGTTGTCTTTCTTGCCTCTGCTTCCTTCATTCCTAGTTTAGGCACTCCTTCCTTTAGCTCTCTCCCTCCAGGGTGTGTGTCTTGACTGGTACCACAGTGTAGGTTAAGATCGCCTGAGTATGAATTCTGGTCATGCCTCTTAGAACCTACATGACCTTGGGAAAGTTATTTAGTCTCTCCTTGCCTCAGTTTCCTCATCAGTGAAATGGGTATATTAGTAATACCTATTTGATCACAATGTTTTCAGAATTAAATGGGTTAATACATGTTAAGCTCTTAGGGTGCAACCTGTAATGTGTTCAACTGGTATTAATGGAAGAGGAAGTGAATTTTCCTCTTTATCCCTTTCAATTCTTACCTGGGTAACATTGGACAATAACTCTCTATTTTTCTTTTCTTTAGTCCTTCCTTTTATTTATTTTTCCAGCACTAATGAGGAGGAGAAAAGATCTGGTTGCAGTTAGATCAAGTCCTCGTTGAATTCTTGTAATGCTCCAAGTCAGAGGTGAATTATAAAGCATAAGCAGATACATTCCTTTTTTCATAGAACTTAGAGTGTAGTGGGAGAGGGGACATGCCAGGAAGGGATTCCAATATAGTATAGAATGTGCTAGACCCCAAATACAAACCAAAATTAGAGATAGGACAAAAGAAGGCAGTAGTCAACCTTATAGAATAGACTTGGATACAGGTGTTAGTCATGGTGGACTTCACAGAGGAGGTGACACTTGAGCTAGTTTTTAAAGGATGAAGAGGCATTTTCTAGGCACATAGGATACGAAGAAGAATTCCAGAAATAACTCAACATGTGAAAGAACGGAGACAGAAACAGTATTGGAAAGACTGTAAGAGGTTTACCATGGCTAGAAGGAGCAGGGAGTGGTCATGCTGCAGGGAAGGTGAGGCTGGATGAACAGACAGCAAGGTCACGGGAAGTCTTGTGGGCATTGAGGCAACAGGAACTTGACCTTCAGGCAGGAGTGCCATTGAAGGTCTCTAGCAAAGGAGTGAGTCTGGTACCCTTGCATTCTGGAAGGACAGCTCTGCCAGCACTGGGGTAAGATGTGTTGTGTGGAGAGGGAATTCTTGAGAAAGCCAAAGACCAGGTGTTCTACAGTATGGGTGAGAGATGGCGAGCAGCCTGGGCTGTGGGGGTGGTCGAAGAGAAATCCAAGAAGTACACTGACGGCCCTTGGTGGGATATGGGTGCTGATGCAGAAGGAGGTTCTGGGATCATTCCCCATGTTTCAGCTGTGGGAGTTTGCTGGAATGGTGGTGCAATCAACCATGGTAGGGGGTGTGGGAGGGGAAGGTGAAATGATGCTGATATCAGCAGAGAGTGTGTTCAGTATCCAATGGGCAGCTGGAAAAAAGGGTCCAGGAGTGAGATGTGGCTAAAGGTAGACTCATGTTTAGAAGTCAGTAACAGGTAGATGGCAGGTTAAAAGTGTGGGAATGGAAGAGATGGCATAGAAAAAAAGAAAGGCAACAGAATAAGTGCTAGTAATTCAAGGAACGCCAGTGTTTGGAGGAGAAGTAAAGGGAAGGGAGAAAACACAGGGGCAAAGACATTTGGAGAAGAATAGCAGAACATGTAGGAGAGCATACTGTCCTGGACGCCAAGTGGGGCAGGAGGTTCAGTGATGGAATGTTCAACACCCCCAACACCCCTAATGAAGCAATTATGTTGAAGCAAGAGCCATTCATTGGGTTTAGCAGATATTTGGTCCCTGCGAGTCTGGCAAAGTCATAGCAGGACATGGGGTAGAGAAGCCTGAATGCAGGAACTGAGGAGAGGAGGAGGTTAAAAAAAAGAAGACTTTCTTATTTATAAATAATAATTTTTTTTAAAGAGAGCACACATGAGCAGAGGGGAGGGGGCAGAGAGAGAGAGAATCTTAAGCAGGCTCCGTTCTCAGCGTGAAGCTGGACATGGGGCTCGATCCCACGACCCTGGCATCATGACATGAGCTGATATCAAGAGTCAGACACGCAAGTGACTGAGCCACCCAAGTCCCCTTCCCCCCAAACATATTCTTATTACAAAGGTAGGCCATGAAGGTGGTGGTTGTTACTGTAGAGTTTTATGGTAGAACTTCCTGGTGCTAGTGATGTTTTAGAGAAATACAGAAGACAAAAAAATAGGATGTGAACGGAGACATAGTAAAAATAAGTCATACTCACCTGCTAGGATCCTGACTGTTCTTCTGGACACACATATGCTTTCATCTGTTTCTATTTTAATTTCACTTCTCTTCCCTTCCCTCTCACCCCTACAGAACTTTGCTAAACATCTATTAAGTGCCAGGCACTAGGCACGCTGAGTGAAGACAGTATCCCTTCCCTGGAGGTGATCTCACCTGTTGGAGGCAGATAGTGGTAATGTCAGGTGTGGCTGGTGGGGTATAGAGAGTATATGTGCTCAGGAGGGAGCTTCTCCTGCATGTGTTGTGGGGACGGCTTCAAGCTGAGGTAGGTCTTGAACCACGGATCGATACTGACCAGGTAGAAAAAGGCACTTAAGCAAATAGAGCACAGCCTGCAAAATTCAGGAGATAGGAAAGGCTAGAGCTTGAGTTAAGGATGGGTGGAGTTGTGTGGCTGATGTGGAGACCAGGAGTGATTCCGGATGAGGCTGGAAATGCTCATGAGGGCAAGTATATGGGACACATTTTAATGCTCTTTTCAGGGCATGTGGATTTTATCTGGTAGAATCCACAGATTCCAAGAAAGTTTTTAAGCCAGGAAGTGGCTTAAAATCATTAAAATTGACTTAAAAAACAAACAAAAATGAAAGTTAATTCTGGTGATAGTGTAGAAAGATATATTTGCTTCCACCCATTCTTTTATATAAAATTTGGTTTTTAAAACATTAATTTCTAGCTTTGTAACAGTATATATATTGTATGCATACATATAAAATATATTTCTGACAACATAATAATATATTATAGCAGTACTTTTTTTTTTAAAGTTTATTTTGAGAGAGAGAGAAAGCGTGCACGCACTAGCAGGCTCTGGGCTGCCACAGAGCTTGACCTGGGCTCGAACTCACGAAACCGTGAGATCACGACCTGAGCCGAAATCAAGAGTCAGATGCTCAACTGACTGAACCATTCAGGTACACCATTTATAGCAATACTTTTACAAATTTTTTTAACAGGAGTGTTTTTTTTTTTTTTCATTTTAATTTATTATTGAGAGACAGAGAGAGACAGAGCATGAGCAGGGGAGGGGCAGAGAGACGGGGAGACATAGAATCTGAAGGAGACTCCAGGCTCTGAGCTGTCAGCACAGAGCCCGATGCGGGGCTCGAACTCACAAACTGTGAGATCATGACCTGAGCCGAAGTAGGACGCTTAACCGACTGAGCCACCCAGGCGCCCCAATGCTTTTACAAATTTTGAAGCAAATGATATTTTAGATTTCTGTAAGTGAAAGTCATTTTTGTGACTACAGTTTTTAAGGAAAAATGAATTTGAGTGTCAAAGAACAAAACTTAGCTTTGGGAACCACAAGGTAAAGGATCTTAAGCTCAGATCTCTGGCACCTTTTTAGAAACGCTTTTCTTTGTTTTTGTGTATTGGGAGAGATCCCAGAATCCATGATCTGAAAACCAGGAACCAATGATGCCATGTGTTTACCAGCATAGGTAACACAGCTGTTTTATAGAGGTCTTGAAAAGGGTGCATGAATATTTTGATATTTAAGGAATAGGTCTTTGAGCTTGTTGTGGGGGTTGCATAGTTTCGGAAGCCATTTTTAACCTTAAACTTTGTTCACATTGAACTCTAGAATAACTGTGGTTTTTGAAGACCAGCTGTTGAATGCATTCATGCATATTTAATTACGTTTTTTTTTTTTTGAATTGCTATTAAAGATCTGAAGATAATTATATTCAGGTTCAAGGAAAGGACTTCCTGTGGGGATTTAATATTTTTAAACTGTTGGCTCACCAAGAACTGGTATTTACTGATATTCTTGACTTCAGGAGTCCCAAGTATAACAGCTGAGGGTTATATTGCTATTCATTTCCTCTCTTCTCCCAACTCTACAATTGAGCTACCCTTCAATTTGGAGTATTGCATATTTTCACACTCCAGCTTTGAGGCTTACTGTTTCATTGTACAATACAAGTACAGTTGCTGAGAGAAAATGACCAGATTTCAAGGAAGGTCAGAGGCAAGTATGAAGTTGTTGGCCTTCTTTCAAAATTCTTAAATCCTTAAGCCTCATGATATTATCAAATTAAAAGTATAGACTATTGACAGGAAAGATACCATATGATTTCTTTTATATGTGGAATCTAAAAAACAAGATGAATGAACAAAGAAACAAAAAGCAGAACATACACAAATACAGAGAACACACTGATGGTTGCCAGAGGGGAGAGGTGGGGGATGGGCAAAATACAGACTTCTAGTTACAGAATGAATAAGTCATGGGAATGAAAGGTACAGAGTAGGGAATACAGTCAATGGAATTGTAATAGGGTTATATGGAGACAGATGGTAGCTACCCTTGTGGTGAGCATAGCGATCACTATGTTGTACACATGAAACTAATGTGACATGGTGCGGGAATTATACTTCAATTAAATAAAAGGGGAGGGAATGCCTAGGTGGCTCAGTTGGCTAAGCATCCGATTTTGACTCAGGTCATGATCTCCCGTTTCATGAATTTGAGCCCCACATCGAGCTCTGTGCTGACAGCTCAGAGCTTGGAGTCTGCTTCAGATTCTATCTCCCTCTCTATCTGCCCCTATGCTATTCATGCTTCTGTCTGTCCTCCTCATGATGTGTCTGTCCCCCATCTCAAAAATAAATAAACATTAAAGAAAATTAAAAAAAAAAAACCTCTAAAAAGATCCTAACGGCATGCAAATAAAAATCCTTAGTAAAAGAGTTAGGCTACCTAAGCAGGTGGCCTTAACTTAGTTCATCTGCCAAAAATATAATTTGTTTTCAGCTATTATTTTGTGTTTTGTCCTTTATTGATGGCATGAATTTTAACATGAAACTAAGGTTTCGTTTATCTGTATGTTATATATGTCTATGTATATACGTTATAGATATGTCATATTTTCTACCTCCAGATGGTATTGCCAAAATTAATTTGTGAAAGAACTCTATTTAATTGGCTTAGGGAAAATTAAACACTTACATAAATTAAGTATTCCAAAAATTCTCAGAAATATAATAGAAACTAACCCAAAGGTTTTTCAGGTTCACATGATCTCAGATAATCTTTGATAAATAAACACTGGTTTTTAGTTTGTTGGTTTAATAAAAACAGGCATGTCTGCAGAGTTATCAGCATTAAATACAGTGTAGATCAACCCCTTGTCTGCCTGTATTTACTAATCGTGAAAGCTCATGCTATCTCTATATTACAAAATTTGCCAGTGAGAGAAATAACTTAAGGTCTTGGCTATTTAATTTCTAACCCAAGTATAATTGTTAAAAGCAAGTAATGTAAATTTAAATAGGATCAAAATTTATGCTAAGTTACACTAGATATCAGATATTCTTTGAATACCTAGATTATTTCCAAATAAGATAATATGCTGAGACTTTGATTGCTAACAAAAACTATAGACTATTAAAATACTTATTTCAGTTCATTGAGAAGTTTTGCACTTCCCATAAAATATCCAGCTCTATGTTCACAACTTTTTATAATCTATGAATAGCATTTATAAGAGCTATGCTAACTTGAGTTCATGTAAAATCATTCTCTAAGTAATCCTCTGGACTGTATAACCACTCACTGAAGATGAATGAGGTTTTTATGCTGCAAGAATAAAAGACTCGTTCCTGAAACAAAAAGAGACTGCTGTTTGAGGCCTTTTTTTTTTTCTTTTTAACGACCTGTATAGCAAATCATGAATCAAGTTTGAATGCCTGATAGACAAATAAGCAAATAAGACTGTATGGAAGACAATTTGCTTATTTATTTAATTTTAAGTCTTAAAGTTGTAGTTAATTCTACAATAGTTAGGGATAACTATATCACCTAGATTTTTTGAAACTCCCTTTTTTTGCTCTATCAGTTACTTTTTGTTTATATTGGGCCACTTTTGGAGGCCAGGTTTGTCCTCACTTACCAGTGGTGATAACCGAATGGGAAATAAATTGTTGAAATCCACTCCATGTTTTGATACATGATGTATCAATTATCTTTGCTACATTGCAATTACAAAACATCACGGCCACACAACGAGTGTTTATTGCTCATGTGTCTGGGATCCCTGAAGTTCTGCTGATAGATCGTGGGTGAGTGTACCCACGTGTCTGGGGATTGGCTGGCTGTCCAATGGGTTGAGGTGACTTGGCTCTGTTCCATACGTCTCTCATTGTCCAGCAGTCATGGCTGCAGCTCCAGAGAGCAAGCCTCAGAGCACTCTGGGTTGAAGCCAAAGTCACGATGCACAGCAGGCCACCCCCCGCCCACCCAGCATAGATTGGCAGTGCAAATTACATGGCAAAGGACGTGGGTATGGGGAGGAGTGGAGAACTGGGGCCACATATTACAAGTCACCACATAGGATTTAGAATTTTTATTGACAACATTTTATTTCAGTTTGTATCCATTGTGTATATTTTCTCCTCCCTTAGGATTTCATTAGTATTATTTGGTAATAAAGAATGGAAACCCATTCCGTTTGGCTTCGGGCTTACTGTTAACACAACAGGCAAGCTCACAGACTTGTAAAAGGAGAAAACCAAAAACCGGCAGGTCTTGCTGGGACTGCTAGATGTTACTAGACTTGGTCCCTATTCTCTTTGATCTGAAAGAATCCATGTGGCTCCTCTCAGTTCTCCTCCTATTTCTTCTTCTTCTTCTTCTTTTGTTTTAAACGTTGTTTGTTTATTTTTGAGAGAGAGCATGGGAGGGCAAGCAGAGGATCCAAAGCGAGCTCTGCACTGACAGCAGAGAGCCGGGTGTGGGGCTCAAACTCACGAACCCGTCAGATCATGACCTGAGCCGAAGTCAGGTGCTGAGCCACCTAGGCGCCCCCTTTTCTTCTTTCTTGCCCGGGACCCTGCAAGGCCTCCTCATTCCCAACTCTGTGTGGCCTTTCAGCTCAAACATCCCCTGTATCTCTCTGTGTGAATTCTGTCAGTCTCAAATTCAGGTCCCCAAATCCTAGCTCACGGATTGGTTATTCTCAGGTCTACTCTTTGAGTCTCCTAGGGCTGAGTTCTCTTTCTTTACTCCCTTCACTTGGGCCAGTGTGAACCCTTTAAATTCTGTCATGATGGTAGTGACTCGTCAATTTCTGTCTCCAGCTTCAAGTTCTCCCTCAAACTCCAGACTCACATATACTACGTCTTATTCCACATTTCCCGTTGGCTATATCTCTTAGGAATCTCGAGCTTATACCCCGAATGGACCACTTCATTTCCTCTTTATAAACCTGCAGTGACAGTTCCAATGTCCCATTTCTTTAAGCTTTGGAATCTTTTTAAATATTTGGTTATATATTTATTTTTACTTTCTGTTATTTTAGATTTATTTTTAAATTACAGACCTATGCTACATCTCTAATACAGTGCACATGTTATAAAAGAAATCAAATTTGTAAACCTAACGTGGTACAGATGAAATAAAATAGATCCTAAAATTCTTGCTAAGTTTCATTTTTCTTATGAATATCTTAAACACAGTAAATGCTTAAATGTGCCTTAAGTGTGAGTTTTAGCGCGCCTGGATGGCTCAGTTGGTTCAGTGTCTGACTTCAGCTCAGGTCATGATCTAGCGGTTTGTGAGTTCGAGCCCCGTGTCAGACTCTGTGCTGACGGTCAGAGCTTGGAGCTCGCTTTGGATTCTGTGTCTCCCTGTCTCTCTGCCTCTTGCCTGCTCATGCTCTGTCTCTCTTTCTTTCTTTCTCTCTCTCTCTCTCTCAAAAATAAATAAAAATTTTAAGAAAATGTGGGTTTCATTTCTTTATTGTGGTAAAAACACTTAACATTTACCATCTTAAGCATTGTTTTTAAGTGTACAAGTCAGTAATGTTAAGTATATTCACATCGTTATGAAACACATCTTCCAGAACTTTAGTTTGCAGGTCTGACACTCTATACCCATTAAACTAAAACTCCTTTTCCCCCACTCACCTCAGCCTCTGGTAACTATCATTCTGCCGTTTCTCTAAATTTGATTGCTTCAGATATTTCATATAAGTGGAACCATACAGTATTTGTCTTTCTGTGACTGGTTTATTTCACTTAGCGTAATACCTTTTTGCTGTTGTAGGATGTGGCAGGAATTCCTTACTTTTTTAGGGCTAAATAATTGTTTGGATCATACGGAGCTCTGTTACTAATTTTTTGAAGAACTCCATACTGTTTTCCGTAGCGGATGCACAATTTTATAGTGCTATCAACAGTACACAGGAATTGTAATTTCTTCATATCCAAGATTTAGAGTCTTTGTAACTTTTCTCTCTTAATTTAGGTTAGGTTGCCAGTGGAATCCATCAGCAAATCCTCTTGATTTATGTTTAAAACATGTCCCCCATCTGCTTCTCGTCTTGTTCATCACTGTCACCCTTTTCCTAACCAACATTGGCTCTTGTCCTGACCACTGTACTTGCCTCCTTCAGTCTGTTCTGTTCTCCACAGAGCAACCAGAACTGTAATTTAAAAACATAGGCCAGACCTTATCACTCTGCTCAGTTCCTTCTAATGGCTCCCATCACACTGAGCCTAAAAATCCAAAGTCTCTCCTTTGGTTTTAATGTCCTAAAAATTCTCACCCCTTTACTTACTGGCTTCAGACACACTGATGTCCAGCTTTGTCTTAAATGCATTAAAACTGTTCCTGCCTCAGGACCTTTGTACTTGATATACCCTCAATTTGGGAAGCTTTTCTCCTAGACACCTTGATTGACTTCTTCTCTTAATTCTGGTGTCTGCTCATTTGTGACCTATTCAGAAAGGCCTTCCCATACTACCTTATCCAAAAAGTCATTCACGGTCAAACTTCTTTGAGCTGTCAAACTTCTTACCATTCTTCGGCATCCTACCATCTTTGCTTGTGACTTTATTATTGGCTTTCTTTTCCAAGAGAATATAAGCACCGTGAATTCTATCTCAGCATCCGGAAGACCATCCTGAAGCACTTCAGAGATGCTCTATCAATATTTATTGAAGGAATAAAAGAATAATTTGTACTCTTATATCTAAAACAGCTTTAGCCATGGTGACAGAGATACCTTGTTTGCACATGGTGTCTTAGGTAAGGGTAACTTCCAAGGAAAATGCCTATGGTGTGTCTTCCTTCTCCAGCTGGTTTCTCCAGCTCTTACTCAGTTGTGGGCTGTTGTTAGGATATCTCAGTGGGAAAATAGAGATGCCTCATCCAACGTCGTATTGAAAAAAGTAATTCAAAGATTGGGGGTTGTTCGCCTCTGTCCTCTTGGCTGTAGATTACCCTTCCTAAATGAGTCTTGGCTGTTGTCTGTATCCTGCAAGCGCATTTCCTGTTGTAATGTGAGGGCGATGATGCTTTATTGGCACAGTGAATGCTGGAAATGGGTTTTAAAGCAAAAAGCAAAGCCAGAAATTCCTCTTCAAGGGGGTTGATAGCTTGACAAGTCTGTGAATTATATAATGGGATCTTCTCTTACCTGTTGTATAAAAGATACCAAAATATCAAAAACAATGGGCTTTTCTTCCCAGTTTGTTTGGGATATTCCTGGCACTCTGCTACCTGCTGTCCTATACTTAAGGGGCTCTGGGATTAGAATGATGTATAATAGCTTTGTTTCTCCCCAGCTGGGTTTGTATGAAGTTATTCTGATGAAAACATTCAGTTAATTCTGAAGGATCTGCACACACTTGCTGATGAGAATGCTGGTACCTTAAATGGTCTTCCATGCTGTGGAAGAGAGACTTGTGACACGTCAGTCACTGAGATAATGTCATAGGATTGGAACATTGTCTTTGTCTCCTCATGCCTTCTCATGGCCTAGAGAAGTCTTTTTTTTTTCAGTTTTACTAGTCTGTAGAAACAAAGATATTAAAAAATGGCCTTGTGGACTGATGGGGTCTTTGGATATGTAATCAGGGGTCTATCACTTTGAAGAAATTCAGGGATGCTTGCAACATAGTTTTTGGTTGCTGCATTTGAGTGTTGTTGACACAAGTGTGTTCACTTTGTGAATTCAGGTTTTCTACTTAAGGTTTGGATACTTTGGTGCATTTATGTTACTATTGAGTGAAAAAGCTCTCAGAAGAAAACAAATCAAACATAATTGCTGCAAGAAAATCTTCTTCTTTTGGAGATATATTCAAATAAATACATACACAGGTTGGTACTGGGATTAAAGAAAGGATATTATAAGAGCACAAATAAAAGGGATTGAACTCATCTTTTAAGGGGAAGGTGGAGAAACATTGAAGAGACGATTTAAATGGAATTTATCACCTTTTCTGGCTTTCTCTGTACATGATCAAGATTTATATAGAGGACCAGAATAAGTAGGTTAGATTCTAGTTCTGTGATTAGCATGCTTGGAAGATGAAATATTCTTGCTTTTTTAAAAAGCAAACAATTCATTAAAAATACCACTGCCCTCAGGGAACCTGTCTCCCCAGACCTACTTCTCTTTTGTCATGGATATCTAAGTGGGTGAATGAATAGAGTTGAAAACACGACTTTAGGTTGTCCATTGATGTGTTTTGTTAATGCGAAATAATAATTATTATTGATGGGTGGCATTGACCCTGTATTGGAAGAGACTGGTATTGGGGTGGTGTGTGTTAGGAGTGCAGGGGTAGTAATTCCTTTAAAAAAAATTGACATTACTGTTTTAAAAAAATGTTGCTGTGAAAGGGTCTAATGAGACACAAAAGGTTGTGCTATTTCTTTTTATCATAATAATTGAATAAAATTGTAATAGGCAGTAATTAGCAAGCATTGCAAAGTAGTAAAAAGCTAATTTGCCTAAAATAAATGCATTGAGCTCATAGAAAGAACTGATGGGTGGGGAGCGGTTGGTCATTAGACCCAAATTGATCTCTGAACGGCAGGCTCCAGACACACAGGCACCTAAGAAATACCTTGGTAAAAAGTTGAAAATGTAGATTCCTAGGTCTTGTCCCCAGATTCCGTGGGTCTAGGGGAAGCCTAGCATTATGCAGGTGTGGGTGGTTCACAGACTGTGTTGTGAGAAGTGATGGTTGGAAATGATGATAGGGAGAGAGAGGGCTGGGGGAAGGCAAATGCTTAGAAGTAAAAAACGATGACATTCAGTCAGGAGGCAGGCTAGTTCCCAAGATAGAAACCAAAAAAAATTGTCTAGAAGGAGCAAATGTGGCAGGGAGTCTCTAGTACTGGAAGGATTGATGCTGGAACAGATAATAGCAATTGAACTTGTTATCCTTCAAACCCTATGGTCTGTATTTAATACTTTTATTTGAAGGTGGCTTAAAAATGAAAATGCCATTCTAGATGAGTTTGTGTCTTTACATCTTAGAGCTGGAACTAATCTCAGAGAGGAGCTTCTTGATCTAAACTGCCATGTGAGACAGCAGACTCAGAGTTCTTGAGTCTGAGAAGTAACTCATAAGGGGTAGCCGAGCTTTGGCTCCAAGTCTGAGCTCTCCGATGGGTAATCTTCCCACTTAGTGGTTTGTTCATCACTTTTTAAAAAAATTATTTATTTACTTATTTTGAAAGAGAGAAAGAGCATTAGTGGGGGAGGAGTAGAGAGCGAGGAAGAGAGATCCCAAGCAGACTCTGTTGGTGCAGAGCCTGACGTGTGGCTCTATCCCACAGAAATCAAGAGTCGGACCCTCTACCGACTGAGCCACTCAGGGGCCCCTGTTCTTCACTTACTAAGCCCTTACCATGTACTTAGTCCTGGGCTAGGCTCTGAGGTTCTACAGGGAAAAGAACTTGATGGAGTCCTTGCCCTTAAGGAGTTTATAGTTTAATTAAGATGTCAATTGTAGGACAAGTACAGGAACTTCTCCTGTTAGTTCTTTTTCCCATGAGGTCAATTAAATATAGCAGGGTTGTTTTACTAGGAAACTGTGCATGACACAGACCCCTAGTGATTGTAGTGTTTTTTTCCCTTTTTACAATTAATTCATTTAAAATATTTAATTTTAATTCCCATTAGTTAATATACTGTGTTATATTAGTTTCAGATGTACAGTATAGAAATTCAACATTTCCATATACTACTTTGTGTTTTCGATGAGAACACCCTCCTTAATCCCCATCACCTATTCGACCCATTCTTTCACTTCCCTCCCATCTGGTAACCATCAGTTTGTTCTCTGTAATTAAGAGTGTTTCCTGTTTTGTCTCTCTCTGTCTCTTTAATTTTTCCCCCTTTGTTAATTTGGTTTGTTACTTAAGTTCTACATATGAGTGAAATCATATGGTATTTGTATGTCTCTAGTTGATTTATTTTGCTTTGGATTGTAATCTCTAGCTCCATCCACGTCATTGCAAATGGCAAGATTAAATTCTTTTTGATGGCTAAGTAATATTCCTTTGTGTGTGTGGGGGTGGGTGGGTGTGGTTGTGGATGTGTGGCTGTGGGTGTACATACACCATATCGTCTTTATCCATTCATCAATCAGTGGATACTTGGGCTGCTTCCAAGTCTTGGCTATGTAATAGCTGCTGTAAACATAGGAGTGCCTGTATCCCTTTGAATCAGCGTTCTTGTTGTATTCATTGGGTAAATATCCAGTAGTGAGGTCGCTAGTTCTATTATTCACTTACTCAGGAGCCTCCATACTGTTTTCCACAGTGGCTGTACCAGTTTACATTCCCGACAACAGTGCACAAGTGTTTCTTTTTCTCCACATACTTGCCAACAAGAAACTTGTTTCTTGTGTTGTTGATTTTATCCATTCTGACAGGTGTGAGGTGATGACTCATTGTAGTTTTGATTTGCATTTCCCTGATGAAAGGTGATGGTGAACATCTTTTCATGTGTCCATTGGCCATACGTAGGTCTTCTTTGTCTTTTTCCCATTGGTTATTCTTTCCTCCTTTGTGGAAGGTTAATGGACCATATAATTGTGGGTTTATTTCTGAATGTTCTATTCTGTTCCATTAATATGTCTGTTCTTTGGAGAAACGTCTGTTCATGTCTTCTGTCCATTTTTTAATTAGCTAATTTGTTTTTTGGGGGTGAGTTAAAATGAAGTTCTATGTATATTTTGAATACTAACCTTTTTTTTAAATTATTTATTTTTAAGTTTGCATCCAAGTTAGTTACCATATAGTGCAACGATTTAAGGAGTAGATTCCTTAATGCCCCTTACCGATTTAGCCCATCCCAACTCCCACAACCCCTCCAGCAATCATGTTTGTTCTCTATATTTAAGAGTCTCTTATGTTTTGTCCCCCTCCCTGTTTTTATCTTTTTACTTTCCTTCCCTTACGTTCATCTGTTTTGTATCTTAAAGTCCTCATATGAGTGAAGTCATGTGATATTTGTCTTTCTCTAATTTTTCTTACATAATACCCTATAGTTCCATCTATATAGTTGCAGATGGCAAGATTTCATACTGTTTGATTGCTGAGTAATACTCTATTGTATGTATATACCACATCTTTTTTATGCATTCATCCATTGATGGACCTTTGGGCTCTTTTCATACTTTGTCTATTGTTTATAGTGCTGCTGTAAACATTGGGGTGCATGTACCCCTTTGAAATAGCATACCTATGGATATTAACCTTTTTTCAGATTTGTCTTTTGGAAATACCTTCTCCCATTCCATAGATAGCCTTTTAGTTTTGTTGATTGTTTCCTTGGCTGTGCAGAAGCTTTTTATTTCGATGTAGTTTTAGTAGTTTATTTTTGTTTTTGTCTCCCTTGCCTCAAGAGACATATCTAGAAAAAGTTGCTACAGCTGGTGTCAAAGAAGCTGCTGCCTGTATTTTCTTCTATGAGTTTTATGGTTCCAGGTCTCACATTTAGATTTTCAATTTATTTTTCTGTATGGTATAAGAAAGTGGTCCAGTTTCATTCTTTTGCATGTTGCTGTCCAGTTTTCCCAACACCATTTGTTGAAGAGACAGTCTTTTTCCCATTGGATATTCTTTCCTCCTTTGTGGAAGATTAATGGACCATATAATTGTGGGTTTATTTCTGAATTTTCTATTCTGTTACATTGATGTGTCTGTTTTTGTGTCAGTATTGTGCTGTTTTCATTACTACAGCTTTGTAATATAACTTGAAGTCCTTAATTGTGATGCTTCCAGCTTTGCTTTTCTTTTTCAAGATTGCTTTAGTTGTTCGGGGTCTTTTGTGGTTCCATATAAATTCTAGGATTGTTGGTTCTAGTTCTGTGAAATATGCTGTTGCTATTTTGATAGGGATTGCTTTGAATATGTAGATTGCTTGGGGTCGAAGTTGCAAGTCCTCTCCCCTCTTTTACCTCAGAAAAAATTGTGATCTCATTTTGGATAAAAGGTTTCATGAGTTCACCAACTATCACATAAGAGCAGGAAAGGCTGTAATGGCAAGTGTGACCAATATTACAAAGGACATGGGAAGGACACCGGGGATGTCCTATCGGGGTGTTCTAACTTCAGAAGGCTTGGATAGAAACCATATTGGTTTCTTGTCTCCCCTGCCTCCATCTTAGTGCGTAAGATAGCATATCCTGGCACAGAAAATCTTGGAGGATAATAATGTTACCTGAAGCTCATCCAACAACCAATTGCTAGTGAAACTGTATATTCTATAAGTGTCTTGAAATAATAGCTCTTTGATTTCCAGCTCATAGTTTATTTATAGCAAGCAGAAGTAGCAAAATTATTACTTCAGATTGCTATAATGCTTAATGTTATTGGACTTTTTAAAGATTGTAAGTGAATAGATTGAGCTTTTGTGTAGGCATGTTTCTTGTTTTAAGTTGTTTGATGTGAGGTTAAAAACTTAATTACGGTAAGATTGTATAGAAAACAGATTTTCTCTACCACTTCTTTTTAATGAGTGACTTTTCCATTTTTTGAATGATAGCATCAGAGACTATAACATATCACAGGAGAGAGAAATTCTGTTTGGCCTTCTTGATGAATTTCCTTCTATTGTGTATTAGCCCCCGTGTTCACATTAGAAATTTCCATGGCTGACAACAAGGGCGTTCATCCAGTTACTTCAGGATCCTTTGCCACTTAAAATTGTGGAACTTGCTGTGTCTGTAGGGTGAAAATTGACCTTGGTACTTCCCAGCTCAGTAATCCTGTATTGTATGGTGGGTTTTCTCAGTGTTTTTGTTTCTTTTGCTGATGTGCCTGTCCCCGAAGCACCCCTGTTTATATTCAGTTTTTGTTCAGTTGGCATTTGTGCAGGAGACTTGACTGTAGTGGGCTCTCCTGATTGCTGTAATGAAATATTTAGTTTCCAAGGAGCAACAGAAGAATTATAATCTGAAAAAAAATTTTTTAATTGTAGATTTTTTTTAAGCTCCCTTTACATTTTTGTCTTTGACAAGTACAGAGAGTTCTTATTACTGTTCTGTGTAGAGATAGACTAGATGAAGTCATAGCAGTGACTATAGTGACCATAGCAGAGGGTAGAGAATTGAGGCATCTTTTGTTTTTTATCTTGTAATTTTGAGCATTCTACTATTCTTACTAGAACAAAAATTTGATTGACCTGCATGATATTTCCAATTTTGTCCCAACCAAAATGTTTTGTTGGGTTCTACTAACCTAGTTGTATGAGTCAGCTATGGCTGTCATGATCTGAACATTAAGAAACTTCATTTGGGCAGTTGACTTCCTGTGGTGGGCTTGGGATCACATGGCCTGGGTTTGATTTCCATCCCCAAAGCTCATTAGCTGTGTGATGTTAGGAAGATTACTTAACTTCTTCCAACCTTGGTTTCTTGTTCAAAAAGAAAGATTGCTCTGATGATGAAATGAGATGATATTGTAGTTACACAGTACATAGAGCATTGGAAACTTTTAATAATAATTATAGAGTTGAGAATTTTTTGAGCTCTGTAATTACTAGCTATATAATGATGATCACACCTCATTAATACAAATATAAATATATATTTATATTTTTGTTATTTTAGAGAGAGCATGGGCAGGGGTAGAAGGAGAGAGAGAGAGAGAGAGAGAGAGAGAGAATCTAAGCAGCCTCCATGCTCAGCATGGAACCCAACATAGGGCTTGATCCCACAACCCTGGGATCATGACCTGAGCCAAAATCAAGAGTTGGACACTCAACCAACTGAGTCACCCAGGAACCTCAGTATCTATTTCTAAATACTTGCTTGACATAGTTTATGTATATAAACCATATATATGATATAAATATAAATATAGTATATACATATGGTTTAGAATAATAAATTAGAGAAAGCATCGTGTAGATCATGTAACTTGACCAAGTGCTATCTTCATGGAAATTTATTCTTTTCAGGATAAGTGATTGTGAGATGGTTGGTAGCTATCTTGGATGTGTTTAGAGAGAGGAAATGATGGTCACTCTCCCACTGAATGCATCCATCTTTGGCGGTTTCCCTTGATAGACAAAAAGTCTGTCACTGATTTGGTTCCTTTTTATAGGAAAATCTACATTAAACAATGGCACTAAACTGGAGGTTTTGTTTTAATGATTGAGAATTGAAAAGTGGCATTCTCAGATGACACAGTGGATTTTTGGGGGGCCTGTATGAAAAGAAGTTAGACACAGACTTTATGGGTAATTGTCTTCTTTTATTGCCTTTTTTTTTTTTTAAAGCACGTCTACTCTCAGATTATAGCTATGTTTGATCTGATCAGGTAGCTAGATATAACTGCATTTTGAGTGTTAAATAAAGACTTCTTTATAAACAATGTGATTAGTTCCACGGCATCCCTTGATGGAGAATCTTAACTTAAGCATTCAGGAGTCAAGATACAGAACAAGAGAATTCCACAAATTCTCCATATTTTGCTTTATGGAAACTACCATGTCAATTATTCAAATGAGCGTGGTTCTCCAATCTCCTTATATCCCTGGCAGGAAGAACAAATGTTACAGGGAGGTTATAGATGAGCTCCAGTGAAGAGCTTTTTGCTCCCGTGTTCTAGAGCTCACTGATAAAGCACGTGAAGGATGTGGCTTTAGCTCTGCTGTCCTACATGCTTGCTAAAACTCTCCCACAAGTGTCCTTATCCCCAACCCCTTGCAGGGACAGAGTTTCCATGGCTGAGCTGATCAGAACAGACTCTGCGGGCAAGCCACAGGGTCTGAACTGAACATGACCAGCCTTCTTCAAGCCTTCCAGTCATGAAATGGAACTTCTTTCCATGGGGACAGGGGATTGAGGGGGACTGGAGAGAGGCTAGTGTCATCCCTGGGTAGATTCCCTTTCCAAGAGAAACATCATGGAAGAGGAATGAAGGTTCCTACTTTGTCCCCACAAATATTTATTGTTTCTATAAATACCAAGCAGTATGTTAGGTGCCAGAATAGTTAATTAAACTCTGTGCTTCTGAACGCCATAGCCCTTAGGACTTAGCTGTATTGACCCTGGAATATGAACGTGTTTCAAGTACTGGTAGAATTTCAAAGTAATTTCACAAAGAAGTGACCCAGAACTGCCTCGATAGCCCAATCATCTTGGAGAGTGTTTTTGCTGAAGCAGCATTGGGTAGAGGAAGAACATAAAATGGTAGTCACTCTTGTGTTACTGGGAGGCCCATGAGATGCTTGAGCAAGAGCATGTGCTTGTGTGGATGAAATCCATCTACTGAGATGCTATGGGCTCATGTCCCAAGTACACCTCCTTGTTGGAGGGCTCAAAACTCCCAGGAAAGGCTTCTATGTTGTTCCCAGGCCAGTGTTGTATGTGTTGGTTACTTTTACATAATTTTTAGTTGCTTGCCATATTCTATATAAACCTCTTTTAGGAAAATTTAGCCTGGTAGTGGTAGTCTATATTGGGAACCATCCCTCTTCGGTATTAAATGAGTCTAGGACAACCAGCAACGCCCACTCCATTACAAGTTTCATATGAAGTAAACATCTATTTTTGCTTTGTGCAGACTCCACTGTATGAAGTGCTAAAAATAACCAAAATGCTCAGAAACCATTTGTGATACAAAAAATGACTGTAGGGGAAACCGTGTTGTTTTCTGCCCTCCTTATGACTAAATGGTATAGGGCAGAAATTGTGCCCTAGAACTGGCTTTGTTAGGTCATTCCAAGGCTTTTCTGGTGTTGAAGGGCCCTACAGTTTTCCCTGTGGACTTGAAATGTCATCTTGCCCACTCAAACTGTTAAAGAAACTTAAAATAATTTAGACAGGCTTTTTTTTTTTTTTTTTTTTTTTTTTTGATTGCCTAAAAGAAATAGTCTATTTGGGTTTTGAAGACTTAGGTTTTTGTTTTTTTTTTTTAGAACTTAAAAAAAAGAAATGGAAACAGATCACAGGTTAGAGTAACTAAAAGACAGAGCTGTTAGGCCTTTTAAAATCTTAGCCATGTTTCCTGATGTTGATGTTGTTTTGTAAGTTATGCTAGCATTAGACTTGAATATTCTTGTATTCTACTACTGACTTGAGTCCTCTTACCAAACAGTATATTTGCCAATGTTGTCAACTCGACATCAGAAATGCAGCTCTCAGCTCCTGGGTTAGGCGCCTCTGATTTTTATCAAGTAGGCAATTTCCCTCTCCCCCTAGCAAATAAACAAGCTTTCAGATCCAGAAACGTTAGAGTGTGCCAAAGGAACAGCTGGTTATTTTAATGCCGAAAGACTGTGTTCCTGCTGCATCTGTAGGAAAATACTCTTCTCCGAGTCTGAGTATGTCCAAGATGAGCTCCGTTGACGCATTTCTTGGTGTGCTAGGAAGAATGGTAGTCCCCAGGTCCTTGCCCCAGCCTCCAGCAGATGCGCACTGAGAGATACATGCAGTCATGTGAGTCTCTTGATAAAATTTCAATTTGTGTTCTCATCTCCAAACTTCAAGAGAAAAAAAAAATCCAAGGTGGTAAGTGACTGGCCATGTTGCATCAAAAGGCAATGACAGAGAGGACACACATTTTGGATGTAAAGGGACTCTGATTTGACTGGACAGTGCATTTTCTCTGAGCCTCTTAACTCTGTGAATGCATCCCTTCATATCTGTGGAAACTTCTTACCTTATGTTTGATTTTTCTGTGAGACGATTAGCTTTTTGGAACCTCAATATCTCAAGGAAAGTAAAAGCAATACTAGCCTTTCTGGAAAAGTTTATGGAATGTGTCATCCTTCTCACAGTGGTGTGTGTTCTTAAGTGAAGCTGTCTTCTCTTCTGTAAGATGTCCATACTCTGTAGGCTGGTGGCATGTCTGAAAACCTGCCGAAGACACTGGCAAAGACTAAAGCCGGCACCTAAGGAGAATTTTTTTCTCTCTATTTTCATTTTTTAGCAATCTTTCTTTGCAGTATTTGTTTGAATTCATCTTCAGCATATAGAAAATTTAAGTCTTTTACATGTGTCTTTGGGGGGGGAGTCTTTTTGGAGGGAAGAAAAGATTTTTTAAATAATTAGGCCATTTTTTCTGTAAGAGAGATTTGCTAAAACAGGAAATTGGATTTGGAGTTGCCTTGGAAGCAAAAAAACCACCCCCAAAACAAAAAGCTCTTAAATAGATGTTTAGACACAAGTAGTCTCATAAATAATTTCATTTAAAAAAATGGAAAGTCATTGGGTAACCTCATCTATAATAACATATAACTATGTTATATTGCAACCTTATGGTATAAAACTACATACATGACATTGAAAGAAAAAAAGGAGTTGGAATTATGGTACTGACTCGTTTCAGTTTGAGTTAATGTGTTTCATAAGAGGATGTTCGACAGCTCAGTGGGTTTGAAACTTCCTGATAGTTTCAGGGGTTGGAATCAGTACATTGCAGGCCTCTCCTTGGCAAAATATTCTTTCTTTTGTAGTTCCTTTGCATTTTTTCATCCCATTTGCAATCCTCGCTGGTAGAATCGGGATACTCACATTTCTATCATCCAGCTGGCTAGTTTTAGGAAAGATAGAGCCGAAGCCTGCTCTTCCTTGGCTTTTTGCTTTCACTTGCCTTATTTGGTAAAGCTGTGGGCTTCGTTGTTCTTGGAAAGGGCTGTTTCAAGGACTATTTCCCACTTTCATCTAGTTCAGAGCTGGAAACCAGAGCTTGCTCGCAGCTCTGTAGTGTCTGTTTTGAACGGGGGCAATTGCAGGATTGGAGTATCCTTAAGAATTCGCAGTGTATACAGGGCTGATGGTGATCTGTCCCTCACTAATGAGATGTTTACATAGAATATATATAATGCACTGTAAGCTTCCCCGTGAAGCTAGGACTCATGAAAGAGGCCTGGCTTTTTTGCATTGCCTGGAAGGGCCGTGTCCTTGTTTTGCCAGTATCTTGCTATCTAGATTGCCATTCCTCAGTTAGGACTTCCGATTTTGCTTTCCCTCTGCCTCTCTTGGAGCTTTTTCCTGTCTTTTTAAGGAATAGATAATTTTTTTTTTTTGCACGAGAGCTCCACATACCAGGTTTTAGTAGAGCTCAGGGTTTATTATTCTCTAAGTACCTCTTTTGATGTTATTTATAGGCAAACTTGTTCTTCACATTTTACAGTATAGAGAAAATCATATTCTTAGAACCCCTTCACCTCCCCACACCTTCCCTTAACCAACTAAGCTCTAGAACTCTGACAACATATCCTTTCTTTGTCTCTAAGTAGCATTATTTTAAAAATAATTGGCATAAGTTTAGATAGATTAGGTGTGGCTTATTTCTTGGAGCTTAGATTTGTTTTGGTTTTTTTACCCTAAAAAGGAAGTTTGTAGACCCCCTAGTCCTCAGAAAGATAGTTATATTCTTTCTGGTTAAAGATGGGAATGGAGAAGAGGGGGAGGAGAGGAAGTGAGGTTGATGTAAGCTAAACCTTCACTCATTGCCAAAAAGACAGTCATTTTTTGTTTCTTGGGTGTTTTGTTTTTCCTCTTTTTTTAAGTAGAAGGAGGTTGGGTTTATTAAGGGTTTGGAAGGAGGGGGCTGAAGGAAATGTTTTCACCTCCCAGAATGTGGAGGCTGTCACTCGGTGGGAGAAGCAGCAAAGCTCCCAAAGTCACTTTCATTTTCAAGGACCTGTTGGTGGAGCGTTTTCTCAGCTCTACGGCACTTCTCTCTTCTAGCTCTGCCTGTCACAGAAAGACTTCCTGTTCTTCTTCCTTCTCTTGCACTTCGTGTTTGGTGTATATGTGGAGTTACGGGGTGCTAGCACCATGGGGCATCCCAAAGGCTAAAGAGGCATGTGTGTGACATCTAGAAATTTACTGGAATGGAAGACCAGAGAGAGAAAAACAGAAGGGCAGACTCAGGGTGTTAAATACCAGAATTAAACTGGCTTTAACACTGTCAGAATGTATTACATGCCTATCCAAGCCAGTTGGGGGAACACGCCTCCCTCCTGAGGTACTAATTCTATGCCTTTCCATGACCAGGCAGCTGTTTTGGCACCCGAATGCTCAGTTGAGTCGTGTCAGGTTTGGGCATTTCTGTTTTCCTCTTTAGGAAATAACAAGTGAGTTTGCAAGGATGGAAAGCTATGTGGTGGCTGTGTTATGAATGTTTGCCTAATGCTGGATTAAGTGGGTAAACCCAACCAATCATCTGTCTATACATGATAAATAGGAATATTTTGATTCCTCAACCTGTGGTCCTTCTGCACTAGAGATTAATGTCTCTTGGCTTGAGTTACTTCCTCAGTCCTCTTAGTTATTTCTTGTTATCTGTCCTGAGGCCCATAATTCTTTGTCACACTAGTAATAATCGAACACTTACAGTGTACTTGGTCTGTACTGAAGTTATACCCACAGTTTGCCATTTCTTCTGCACACCAACACTGGGAGCCTGGTATTGTTTCTTTCTTTGCTTGACTGTTGAGGAAACTGAGGCTTAGGAAATTAACACACCCAAAGCAACACAGCTAAAAATGTACTTCCTTGCCAACTGCTTTGCTGTACTGCCTTCTGACACTGTTTAAGTCACTGTCCGGCTGCCCAGAGCCTCAAGTGCTTTTTGGTTGAACTAGTATCTGGACACCATGGTTCAAGGACTCCAGCCTAGATTAAATGCACGTACGTTACTTGTTGTGACTGCTGGTATTTCGATAAAGTCACCCCTTTGCCCTGCTTTCTTCCATGCCCTCTTTTAAACTTCATGTCCCTTGTTCCCTTATTATGGTTTTTCTCTGTCTCAGGTTCATTTACATTGAGGTAGCTCTCAGACCTTTGGGTCCTCCAAACCATTAGTTTGTGAGTTTTACTTGTGCCTCAGAATCTCCTGAGAGAGTAGAGAAGCTGAGATTCCCAGGTTTCATCCCTGCAGTTGAGAGAGGGCTTAGTAATACTTTTTTTTTTTTAATGTTTCCTTGGAGATTATCATGACCAACTAGACAGGCTTTAAGACAGTTTCTCAGACTTTACTGCTGGAATGACACAGTGATCTTGTTAAAACAGAGATTCTGCATCAGTCTGCTGATTGCTGTCTATCTGCCCAAGATCCTGCATTTCTAATTAGCACCTGGAGATGCTGAAGCTACTCATTTACAGTCTTTGTTTCAAGTAGCTACCACCTAGACTGCATCTTGACTGTACTTCCTTTACTTTTCAAATCACTTTAGTGACTAGTATCTCCCAGTGGCTGGATTTTGTGGCTTCCCACAACCTCCTGGAAGTACTTGCCTCTGGGGTAAAGTGAGAAAAAGGAGCAGAATGGAAGGGTATTGAAAGAGAAACTCTCTTGATTTGGAAAGGACTTGTGAAAAAAGGCAGGCATTCTTAATTACTAGCTTAGTAGCTAATCTTTGTCACTGAGGGCTGCAAATCAAGCTGCCTAGAGTCTTCTTGAAGACAGTTTCTAGCTGCAGAGGTTTTTTAACACTTCTCATCTGACTCTGCTAAATAACCTACTGGAATCCAAAATAGAAGCTGTGTAGGGAGATTCTCTCTTAGCATATTTCAGCTGCCAAGCATGCTCTGTTAACTTTGTATTGATTTTTTTTTCTTGGTATGGAATCAGTCATACACAATCTCAAAGCCTTCAAAGACATTTCATTCAGTCTGATATTTGATCCTGGACTCCCCTTGAGAGTCCCCATCGAGTGATACTTAGACCTGCTGTCTATTAGAATCATTTAAGAGCTTTAAAAATTTTTTTTCACTATGGAAGAAATGCAGTCTCCTCATAACACAATGAAGTATTAGTGCAAAGGCTTGTCTCCTTTTGTTCCATTCCTAACCCTAGTTGACCACTATTATCAGATTGCTCTGAAAGCTTTTAGATGTTTTTTCTCTGCATTTACTACTTTTTAAGCCTATTAGTGAGAGTGTATTTTAACATTACTTTGGGTTTTTAAATCTATTATCGAAAGCAGTGGTGACATCCTTTTTTTAACTTGGCTTTGCAGACACGTTACTCTGCTGGTTCTCCAGAACCAGGGTCTCTCTCACTCGCTTCCTCTTTCTTACCTCTAAATCTTGATCTGGTCCAGGGCTTGGTTCCTGGCCCTCACCTCTTCTCTGTGTTCTCTCTAGATGCTCTCATCCAGTCCTTCAAGATGCTAACAAATATATTTCTCCAACCCACATCGGTCTCCCAAGAGCTAACCACTCACATACCCAACTTTCCAAGTGACTTTTCCACTCGGATGGACTGCAGAGGCATCTGAAACTTGGAATCTGTCTCAAACTGACAGGTTCCCCTTGCCCCTGTCCTCATCCATTGCTGCTTTTCCCTGTCCCAGTGAATGTGGCTCCTGTTGCTCAAGTCAGAACCTTAAATTTTCTGATAGTTCTCTATCCTTGACCCACATCTTAAGAAGCTGAGGCCATGCTCTGCCTTTACTTAAGCTCCACATCTGCCTACTTCCCACCTCCTAGTCTGTAGCCACCATCATCTGTTGTCAAGGCCAGTGCTTCTCAGCACTGGACCTCCTTGCAAGAAATATGCTTCACATTGCAACCCAGCAGGCATAGTCCTATGTGTATAGGTACATGTGTAGGTGTTATATTTATGTGTTCATGTGACTGAAACAGAAGGTTCACAAGACAGTATTTACCTTTATTACTACAGCATACCCTGATATTTCACTTTGTTGTACTTTGTGGGGAAAAAAATTTTAGTTGAGACCCACTAAAGTGATTTATTTGACCCAGTTTCAATCATGAGCTGCAGTTTAAAAAACACTGGTCTGGATCCTTACTATTAAAGCTGATTTGAAGAGCCAAGAGCTTTCCCCTTAACTGGGGGCTTTTTAGATACAGAAATCTCGGCCCTTCCGATGATTCATACTGAATCATACTCTGCATTGAAGGAGATCCCAGGTGATTTGCATGCACTTGAACTTTGAGTGGCACTAGTCTGGAATGGCTACTGTCGTTGTCCAGTAGCTCTTTTTTTCCAGCCTTGTCCCCTGCAGTCCTCTGCACTGTGCCTGGAGCTGCTTACAGGGCTTCTCACGTCATTTAGAATAAAATCCTCCAGGACACTGTATCAAGCCAGATTCTCATTCTTGGCTGGCTGCACATGAAGATCACCTGAAGGAATTGAAAAACAGACAAAAAACAGTACCTGGAATGCATCATAGAATTGGATTGGAATATTTGCGTATGCAACCAGAATTGAGAGCTGTTGACTGATGTGATCTGACTCCTGCTTACTCCTCAGAATTTACACAGTGTGTCTCTACTGGCTAGCTCAGCTCAAACCACATTGGCTGCTCTGCTGTTCCTTGCACATGGGGAGCTAATTTCTGGCTCAGGGCCTTTGTGGTGCCTGGAATTTTCTTCTGTATTAGTGCAGAACTCACACCCTCACTTCCTGCATATGCTTGCATAGATGTTCCCATCTTCTCACAGACCTCCCCTGACCTTCCTGTGTTTAGCTGCTTCATCCCCTTTTGTTCCTCCACCTTCCTTTATTCTTCTCCATAGCAGTTGTTACTCCCAATACTATATTTTGCATTATTGTCTTATTGACTCTTTTATCTCCCCCTCTAAAATTGAAGCTATGTGAGGACAGCGACCGTATCTGTCTTGCTCACCATTCTATGCCTCATAGCTGGACTAGCGCCTGGCCCACAGGAGATGCTGAATTGGCATTTATGAATGAATGGGAGTCCGTAGAGTAAGTGCATCACCGTGTCATAGTTTTTCTGGACTTTTACCACCGAGTCTGCCCATACTGTTTCAAGACCATGAGGCAGGAAGAATGCATCATCCCTAGTAAACTGTAACTCTGGTCTTGTCCATATATTTTGATTCAGGACAGTGTTCTTTGTGTGAATGGCAGGATAGCCTGACCTACTTGAGTTGAGTGTCTTCAGATTACCAGATCTTTACCTTGAGCTGGTTTTGCCCTTTTTTTTTTTTTTGTAGGGTTTGGAAGACTTTTTCATTTAACCTGGGCATTTTTTTTTCTTTTTCAAGAGAAATTCAAAACTGAATAACAGAAGCTTTAGGACTGATACCAGAGTGTTAAATGTCAGAGGTTATTTTGGCTTGGATTTGGCGTTGATGTACTTAAATGATAGCTTGCTTTATCTTAGTCAATTTCTTTTTAAGTCCTCATTTGGAACAGTGTCAGTTTAACAGATCTGACATAACTGCAATTACATAATCAGACTTTTTAAGGATGCAAATTGAAAAGTCATTGCAGTTCGGTTTTAGAACTTCTTTTATTTTACATGCTTTGAGGGTTGATCTTGCTTTTGATCTGATAGCCTTGATCCCTCCTTCAGTAAGTTAATTCAGAGCCAGGGTTCTAAGGAATTATTCAACCAAAAAAAGAACATAGCGATTGAGGGCAGGGGACAGCATCAGTCTTGTTTAAGAAGTATCACTAGCACCTGCCTGCTGTACCTCAGACTGCTAGGAAAGTGATCGAGCCACCATGGTTACCGTGCAAGAGACAGACTTTGTACCCAATGTTGATTGGCCTGTTTTAGGTTATGTATTTAATCATCGTTGGTCTCTCTTAGGCACCTTATTTTGTAGTTTCAGCACTTTGTGATAATCATTGTACATTAAGTGTATCAAATTTTGCTCATAACTTATAAAGTGTATATGGTCTTTCATCTATTGTGAGATCCATGTCTGCCAATTTAATCAAAGTAGTTCTTGTTGTCTTCTTGACCTTTATATTAATCATGATTCTTTAGGGTGCAGAATGAAAACAGAGGAATTGTTGGGTCATGTAGCCAGCTGCCATGTAGAAGCTGAAATGCTGTCATTGTGTCTTCATGGGCTATACTCTGCCATTCTCTCCATGTTTCATCTCTGCTTCTCTGTGACTGGACCTCCTCCTTGGGCCTACCCTAGTGGTGTCCATCCACACTGTGGTGTGCAGGTCTGGATTTGCATGCTCTTGAGCCATGCGAGGGGAAGGAAGATGTCCCCTCCCAGTTTCTCCAGCTGAGTAAATCCCACCGACTCTGGGGCCACGGACTCTTCTTAATGCTGTGGCCAGGAGACATGATCCCTTTTTCAAACAGGGCTCGGTCACAGTCCCACCTTTGGAGCAAGAGGGTTGAGTGAGCTCCAGCCAAATACAGGGACTCTGGGAGAAGGCTGGTTCCATGGGGAAATCCTGAATAGTATTGGGAGAGTGGGAGTTGGTCTTAGCTGGGCTGTCTAGGAACAAGCATTTGGCTTCTTTAGTGTAATTGTTGGAAAGTAACCCATGTTCTGATAGTTCAGGACATGCTCTGTGCTAAGATGAAAACTTCCTCACTCAGGAGACTTGTTTTATCATTCAGTGCTATGTCTAACAATAACGTGTTGATGCTTTTTCCTCATAGCTTCCATGATCAGTATTTATTTGTCTGTCTTCTGAACTTAGACATATTATTTCCTCTCTCTGTGTAACTGTTAAAATTATTTGTAAGTGGGAGCCCTAGGTAAGGCTACTTTTAGCTCTAAAACTTGATGATGTCATTCAGGCCACTCTCCCATTTTCAGGAAAGGAATGTGAGACTATATGTGACCACTGTCAGCGGCAGAGTCTGGATTGCATGTTATATTTTATCTAAGAGCTGAGTTTACAAAGAAGTGAAAACAATAGCAAGTGGGCTGGTGATGGATTTTTTTCCCCCTTACAGCCTTGAGGTCAGTACAGCAATAAAAACTGAATAATTATGTGCAGAGTTCTGATGTTAGCTGCTTTGGGGAGTAACAAAGTGAATAAGATGTTTGCCTCCAGTCATGTGGAACACTATAGGAGAAAAAGGCAAGTTTATTGTACTATATTTCTATTACAAGGTATGAGAAAATAAGTACTAAATGGACTCGTGTCCTATACCACGAGAGCCCAGAGCAAAAGAAAATTGAAGACATGTTGTTAAAGATGTACTGGATAAGGTAGAAACTGGAAATGTGGGTTGGAGCCCCTCGAACTTGGGTCCTGGTTTGAGGAAGTCAGGCCTTTATTTTGGCAATAATACCCTTTAAAGAGAGCGTTTAAATATGGTCAACAAGTGTTTAAGAAAACCACCTTTAGTGGAGAGGTGGAAGACAGGATCCAAAGAGATTATGGGGAGGGTCCCTATGGGAGACCCAGGGACCAAAAACCAAGGCAGAGGCAGCATGAAAGGTGGAGTGGCCTATGTGGAAGGTAGATTCACTAGAGCCTTGTACCAGCTTTGGAAGATGTGTAGGAGAGAGATAAGTTGAAATAATTTAAGCATTCTTTTCCTGATTTATGAGGAGGTTAGTGATGCCATTATTCAAGACAGATGTTTAGAAGAAAGAATGGATTCAGAGTGGGGACAGGGACAGAGAATGATTTCACACTCGTTCAGGTCACATTGCCCTGGCCATTCAGCAAGTGTCAGCTGCCCATATCTTTGAAGAAGCCAGTGAGGTATGAACAAATGTGGAGACACACAAAAGACACTTAAATTCTGGCCTGGAGTTCAGGAGAGCCGTTAGAGCTGGACATACAAATGGACATGTCTTCAGCCAATAAGCTGTATTGCTCAGGATTGGGTCTGGCTGTTACCAGACAGAAATACAAATCCAGACTTAAACCAAATGGATATTGTAGTGGCTGGTGTCGTTGTCATTGCTCTACTGATCGCCTGACACTTCCATGTGTTCCTACTGGGGTTTGTAAGCATTTGCATCCTAGAGCCCGAGCTCCTGCCTCATCATCAGAAGACTACCCTTGGGCTCTGGAAGATACTTTAAAACATGGAGAGCTAAGAGTGCCTGGGGGTCTCTATCATTCTTTACCCTAAGCAGGTACTGACTGATACAGAAGAATGGGAACCCAGCCTCAGGTCAAGATAGTAAGAGGCATCATTTATACTTCAGGGTTTCTTCATAGGATGGCCTTCTATAAATTCTCCCTTAAAGTCCACCCTGATAGGTTTCTCTCTTCTCTGTTCTGCTTTCTCCACCTCCCTATAGGTTTATCCTTGGAGTACCCCCTTGTCCCCACTTTCTTGTCCCCACTTTCCCCTTCTGGGGGACCCAGTCCAAGATATGTCTTTACCTCAGAGAAACAAAGTTCAGATATAGGTGTCCCGGGTCTTGTGTGGCACCTGCATGGTTAATTAGAGCTGGGCTCATTGTTCCTTTCTACTCTCCTATCCCTAGTGTGTGCCTATCCTTAGGTTGTGTCTTTATCATAAGATGGCTAGTTTCGCTCCAGCCATCATGTTCACATTCCAGGGTATAGGAATGGGGAAGGGGCACAAGGATGCACCTACCCACTTGTTAAGCCTCCTTTAAAAACCTTTGCCAAAAGCCCTTCCCCATGGATATCTTACTGGGAGGCTGGGAAATTGTGTGTGTGTGTGTGTGTGTGTGTGTGTGTGTGTGTGTGTGTGTGTGTAAATCTGGGCCCGTTGCCACCACCAATGATGAAGTTTTCTGTTAGGATGAAGGGGAATGGGTACTGAGTAAGCAGCAAAAAATGTCTGCTACGTAAGTTAAAATCAAAACTAAGTATGCAGATGGTGTTGCTCATGGAAGCCTGAGTCTGGTGGAGAAAGGAGAGCATGGTGTTGAGGAAAGGGTCTCTGGACTTAGATCTGGTTTTAAAACCCCTCCCCTGCTTATGTGATATATATAACTAGGGCCAATTGCTAAGCCTCAGTTTCCTTATCTGAAAAATGAGTATGGTAATAATAATGGACCGAGCTCAAAAAGGGGCAAGGTAGATGTTGTATATAAATATATACATAGTACTGAGTACTACTGAGTATAATGCAGTTTACATTACAGTTAGTTTGGGCCATAACAGATGAGGAATGGGGGCATCAGCTCAAGGATGTTTTCTTTTGTTAATGTTTATTTGTTTTTGAGAGAGAGAGAGAAAGAGTAGAACTTGAGCAAGCCATGCCCTTGAGTTGAAGGAGGGACAGAGAGAGGGGGACAGAGGATCTGAAGCAGGCTCTATGCTGACAGGACAGACAACCTTGATGCGGAGCTTGAACTCACCAACTGTGAGATCATGAGCTGAGCTGAAGTTGGATACTTAATCAACTAAGCCACCCAGGTGCCTCCCCTCAAGGATGTTTCCAGGAGCAGAGAAAGAGGAGGTAGTGAAAGGCCTCAAGAGGGACCTTGAGGCAAAGAGTGGGAGGTTAGAAACTGCCAGGAAGGTAACTGTTGTGGGGGAAGGTCATGAGAGAGTGTCATATGGTGCCAGTATTAGGGAGAATGCCGTCTGGAAAGTTCACTTCTCATCGTTTAGGTCACTGATGACCTCTGAGAAAATTTTGGTAGCATGGCTGGGGCACAATGTTCTTATGAAATCAGAAGTCCAGGTGTGACCGTCATTTCATAGATGGAGAGCTGTGGTGTATGTTTGTTTTTTTCTTTGGAGTTTTCCTAAGCACATCCTGCCCTGCCACCTGCCACCCCCACCCAATTGGTTAAGGTGATACCAGAAATTAAACTCAGATCCCCTGCTTATGAAGGCCTTGCTTGTGGATGCCTGCAGCACTTACAAAATAGCAGTAAGCCAAGTTACAGACAGATCGTGTTCTAAAAGTACCCCCACATTTCAGAAAGCTCACTGAGCTTAAACTGATAGGTGTATTTCAGGTAAGCCTTTAGCAGTAAAACTCCCTATGAGCCAAGAATTGAGGAAAAAATGCCTTAGGATGTTGTAAGGGGTCTGTCTGCCTTTATGGTTGAAAACTAAGTCCGTAAACAGGTAAAGTCTTTCTCTGAGTTTTCTTTCCTGCTTTTAAAGTATTTTTAATAATGTTTATGCCTGCCCTGTATTTCATCATCTTTGGTTCCAAATCTTGGACTTAGTAGCTAAGTGGAAGAAGTCTCTTATGTTGTGTAAGGTAGTGTTCGTGCTCTGCTGCTCCCTTGTTTACAGGAGGCAGAGGTGGAACGTGGAGGTTATTTATGGTCTGTAGGGTTTAGTAAGTGGTCACAGACGGGTTTTCAGCTCTCCGAACCAGGTTGTTATTGTGATAAAGGTGTGAAGTGTTACCTTTTCAGTTTAGGGTTATGTGGATTGAATGACTACCTTTTTGCTAGAATCCTTTTCGTTCTTGTACATGGAAATCTCTCTCCTCCCTAGAATCTTGGACCTCTTCTTATGATCAGAACTACTCACTAGCTACTCAGTCTTTTCATAATCCCCTTCATTTGCATACCCTGTTAGTGTTACAGTCCAGCAACTACTCCATTCTTATTACACAAGAAAAGACCAAAGTCACCCTACGGGGGAATAGGAATATGGTTGTAAGTCACGTTAAAACAAGTTGATTTATTTTTTCCCTGGTTCAATAAAAGGGTGTTATCACTTAGGATCTGATACTCTCTGTGTATTGATATTTCAACAGTGGTTTGTAGCTTACTCATACTCAGCAAACCCATGGGTTAGAACCCATGTCCTAATACTGTGACTCACTTAGAGTAATAAGTGAGTAAGTTAGCTCGGAGACAACTGGGCAGATGAGGAAGTAAGTATGTGTTCTGTCTAAAGGGGTCCTCTTACCTCTAAGCTCTTTGCTGCCATGCAGAAATAAGAGCTGGTCTTGCCAATTTCTGTTTTTGTTTGTCTTTTAATGAAACACTGGAGAGGTGGATTTTAATGTGAAATTGCCTTTTAAATAGGGGCAATTAGTATCAGTCTGTTCAAAACATTGAGCAGGCCAGATAGAACATTGTCTATGCGCTGGTTTTGGCCTTAAGCCCACCAGCTGGCAACTCTTGCTTGAGATAACAGGCGTTTTGAGTGAAACTGCTATTCATTCACTACATGTGTCTGTATGTACAGAGGAAGGTTTTGTGGAGCTGGGCGTCTGCGTAGGTGGGATGGTGATGTCCCCTGAGCCCCAATGAAGCTGCTGTCTACAGTGTGGTATGCATATGAGACAGCAATCTAGGGCCGTCCCTGGGCCCTTTGGTAAGAGAGCAAACACAGAAGTGATGAGGGATTTCCAGGTTGGAAAGGTGACTTGTGGCAGGTGCATTGAGTTGCCCTGTGGAGGCAGTAGGGCACAAGGGGTCATACTAGCTATGGAGAAGCACAGCGAAGTTGTACAAGTGTGACACAGCACATGCAGTAACAGCCAGTGACTTGGTTTGGCTAAAAGTCAAGTAACAGTTAACTTTTGTCTGGAGATTCTGATCTGGTGTGATGTGTGGTCCTGTTTAGCTGCTGCTCATCCCATGTCACCCCTCCTAGCTTGGCAGGCCATTCCTGGCTGTCTGGTTGGTGTCTAAAGTACACAGAGTCACAGGTGGTCTCCTCTCTTGTGTTAATCCTGGCACTTGGATTTGCACACACCCACAGAGACTCTTGTATTGAGATTCTAATACTCTTAGAGGACTCTCAGAGTGGAGAGCTGGGTTGATAAACCATCCTGGAGCTCCCCTGCTGTGTGGTTCTTTGATTACCCTTGAATCTACCTGTTAGGGAGGGGAGTGTGAATGGCATGGCCTTGGGCGCCTATCCAGGGTCTGCATGGCCTTGCACAGCTCTGGGAGTGAGGCATGCTGAGCCTAAGTCCTCCTCCCTGTTCTTCTCATCCCTGCTGGTTGCAAGGAAGTAGGTCTTCCTTTCTGTGACCGCTCATGTTCTTTTTCTGGACATATCATATAGCAGTCAAATCTCTAACTATCACATGATTCTTGACAGCAGCAAGGAGGTCTTCTCTTTACTTTCCTGGGTGTGTTTCAAGAAACCTTAGTTTGACCAAAGAATTAAAAAAAAAAAAACAGAAAACTTTGGGGAAACACAATTCATACATCCATATTTCAGATGGTCATAAAACATGGGAGTTATATTATAGGCTCTGTCAAGTCTTAGAGTAAAGAAACTGTTTGAGCTTTGTCCAAACGAACTTTTCCAAAAGTATACTAACTTTCTGTTGGTTGAGAGTAACCCAGTTGAGGTGTGATCTCCTGTAACTCACCTAATTTCCCTGAGCCTCCCTTTCCTCTGAGAACATGGTAAAGTCTCCTGGTTCCTCTCTCTGGCTGGGATGCAGTTTGCTCATGTCTCCTAGTGTGGCTTTCAAAACTAAAGGTCATATACTAGGTGTGGTCTAATCATTGCACTGGGTCATTACTAATTTTTTTTCCTGGCCATCATGTTGTGGTGCCATATAACACTGGCACATTCTACTCCCATCGCTCAAACTCCTTCCGAAGACAGTTTTCCCTGTTTCTTAGTTGGGACATTAGGGTTTGGTCTGTGTTTGAGTGTGATGAGGTTTGTGTTGTCCCCTTCCTCTTGCTCCTCGAAGCCCGCTTGCTGCTATCCAGTATTCGTATGCACACGGCAAGCCACATGCCATCTTCAGTGTCAACACAAAAGGGAGATCTATTTTTGGAGAAATCTATTAAAAATGAGGCATGCTTCATTTGGAAAATAGTATCAATAATATTTACTATAGGTCTTCTATGTGTGAAACATTTTATTTTTACCTCGAACCCTCAGATGTGGACCTCTTTTGTTAGCCTATTTTGCTGGTGAGGATATGACATCTTAGAGAAGTTGAGTCTGTTACCTAAGCTCACTGAGCAAGAAAGGATAAAGCTGGTCCTAGAATACAGAGCCTGTGTTCTTAGCTCTATCTGTACTTGTAAATCAGCAACCTATAGTCTAGCTCCTGCTCACATTGGTTTTTTTGTGTAACTTACACTGTGTTTCAAAAATTGAGTTACTGCCTTCACTCTTAAAAATTTCAGATTTTACATGAAAACACAAACTTTTGGCTTTCCCGTAAAATTCAGATCTAGCCACATTGGATTAGCATTCCCAGATGGCAGCATTTGTTAGAAATTGACTAGCATTTTTCCCCCTTTTCACTGCGGGAAGCACTCAACTGTTTGTTCCCATTCCTCTATTTCCTATGGCTTCACCTTGTAATTCTTGAGTGGCCCCTGCAGACAGTCGGGTTTGTGATGATGTGCTGGATTCATGGAAACCGGAGATAAGTAGTTAACTTGAAAAGTGAAAATTGTTGAATGAAATTAATTGGCCAAACTCCTTATCTAGATAGTGGTGGCAGATTTTCAGTTGGATTCCTTGGGGGTCTTGGCTTTACTTCCCCAGCTCTAGCATGAGTCAGATCTACTCTGCACAGAATCGGTCTTGGACTAGACCGTGTCAGGTTGGAATGTCAGTGCCTAAAGCTGCAAAGTTGTGGATGTAGTTTTATGGGGTTTTTAATATCTTTGTTGAAGTGTCATTGACATACAGTATATTTCACTTTCTAAAAATGTACAGTTTGGTAAGTTTTGATATGTGTGTATTCCCATGAAGCTATCACCACAGTTTTGATAATGAATATAGTTATTACTCCAAAAGTTCCATCCTACCCCTCTTGGTAATCTCTATTCCCTCTTTACTACAATCACCACCACCACCCCCACTCCCCACCCAGGTAGCCTGATCTGCTTGATGACTATGGATTAGTTTGCATTTCCTAGAATTTTATATTCAAATGGATACGCTCTGTTGTTTGACCTCTTTCATGCAGCATACTTATGTTAAGATTCATTCCTATAGTTGGGTCTGTCAATAGTCTGGTCTTTTTTATTCTGGGCATGGTCCCTTGCATACCTCAATTTGTTTATCCACTCAAGGCAGATTTTTGGATATTATGGTCCTGTTTTCTGCCCACTCATCATGCTCCCTCAAATTCTTCCCGTGGGTTAGAATTATAGTTGAGGATTTCTAAGGTCTTAAATTATTCTTTGATTCTAAGGAGATGCTAACCATGGGTCTTGTTGTGAATGGCTTTACTGGGGAGTGTGCAGATGGTCTGTTCAAAGGTCCACAACCTGGAACTCAGAAAGAATGCCATCTCTGCATACCTTTCTGTTGTGTGTGTGTTTCTTTATTTATTTTGTGAAGAGTTTAAAAAGCTTTAATTTTCAGCTTCTAAATTGAGAACACTTTCCTGGCATTTGTCAAATATATATGAATGTTTATGTGTCTTCTATGTAAAAGGATAGTCTCTGGGCTGTTTGGAAATGATAATGTGGAGATTATGGTGTGAAGGGTGGTATTCTGGGAATTTGAACTTAATGGTGGTAGACACATTCCTTGGAAAAAGGTCAAGATTGTGTCATATAAGCTCATTTCTATGGCTTTTCCTCTATGGAACACTCATTTGCTCCCTAAAAATGGGTTCCACAGAATACTAATGGCCTTCATAATGCAGGAATGGAGAAAAAAAAATAGGAGCTCCACTTAATTTCTTGGTTGGATGGTACAGTTCATGAAACAACATCATAATTTTGTGGTTTTCACAGAAATTCATTCCCTGTTATAAGTTGCAATTATTCCTGGAAGAGAACATGGTCAAAGCTAACTTGACCAAATATGGTGTCATATCCATAGTTTAAAAAAATCATTGATGGTAAAGAAAAATGTCCTGGCAATCCTCTCATACTGTCAACAAGACCCATTTTGAAAACTTTTTTTCCTCTTCCTATATTTGAAAAGCTGAGTTTTCATGACCCAAGTGCATCCCCTCACATTCTTATATACTAGAGTGTGTTTTAAGTGGTGTTTTTTTTGTTTGTTTCTGAATGCTATGTTTAACTTTTAGAGAAATTATGCTAATTTTGTATTTCAAATGTCCTTAATTACTTTTGTAGCCGCCTTGTGAAATTCTAAAAGAACATTTTGAATACATAAAGTTCTTTTCTTTCTGTTGGTAAGAATTGAGTGTCGAAAGGTTTGGTGGACATTAATTACCTGTTAAAAGTGAAAGGGAATAAAACCTATAATTAAAAAATTTTTTAAATTTATTTTTATTAAACTTTTTTAATGTTTATTTTTGAGAGAGAGGGAGGGAGCGGGAGTGAGGGAAGGCCGAGAGAGAAGGAGACACAGAATCTGAAGCAGGTTCCAGGCTCTGAGCCGTCAGCACAGAGCCTGATGCAGGGCTTGAACCCATGAACCATGAAATCATGACCTGAGCTGAAGTTGGGTGCTTAACCGACTGAGTCATTCAGGCACCCCCCAAAACCCCTAATTTATATTCAGCTGGTTTTCAGCATGTATCCAAGACAGTTATATGGGGAAAATAGTAATTTGAACAGGTGGTGCTCGGACAAATAGACTTTCAGATGTAAAAGTTGAACCCCTAGGGACCTCACATCAGAAACAAAAGTGAATGCAGTGTATCAAAGATCTAAATATAAGAGCTGAAACTATACAAATCCTAGAAGAAAACATATGTATAAATCCTCATGACCTTGGATCAGGCCATACTTTCCTGATAGGACACGAAAAACCATAGGCAATAAAAGAAAGAAAAATAAATTGGAGTTCAAGAAGCATAAAACTTTTTGTGTTTCAAAGGGTAATATCAAGAAGGTGAAGAGATAGTTCGTGGAAAGATAGAGAATATTTGAAGTAGTCTTACAATTTCAAAATTAAAAAATAAATAAACCAATTAAAAATGGGCAGAGACTTTAAATAGACCTTTTTCCAAAGGAAGTATATAGTTGGCCGATAAGCGCATGAAAAGATGTTCGATATCATCAGTAATTAGGGAAATACAGAGAGAAACTATTAGGATGACCCAAGTCAAAAGGTGGAGAATAGTATGGTATGTGTTGGTGAGTACTGGGGAAATTGGAGCCCTCCTGCTATTGGGGTCATGACATGATGCAACCGCTTTGGAAAACAGTTGGGTAGTTCCTCAAAAGGTTGAACATAATTATGACATGACCCAGCAATTTCACTCTTAGTATATCCCCACGAGAATAGAAAACACGTCTGCCCAGAAACTCGTACACACATGTTCATGGCAGCATTATTCATAATAGCTAAAAAAATGGAAACCACTCAAATGTCCATCAGCTGATGAATGGATACATGAAATGTCTCTCCATACAATGGGATATTGTTCAATCATAAGAAGGAACATCACAATAAGGATGAACCTTGCAAACACTATGCTAAATGAAAGAAGCCAGTCACAACAGGCCAGGTATTCTGTGATTCCATTTATGTGAAGTATCCAGGATCCATAGAGGCAGAAAGTAGAGTTATAGGTGCTAGGTGCTGAGGGGAGGAGAGATTGGGGAGTGACTGCTAATCAGCCTAAGGTATCTTTTTGGGGTGATGCAGGTGTTGTGAGATGGGTGGTGATAGTTACACCAACTTTGAATTTCCAAAAAACCTACAGAATTGTTTACTTTGAAAGTATGAATTTTGTTGGATATGAATGAAATCTCAATTGAAAAGTGGGTACATAAAGAAAAATTTGAAGCTTACTGGTGACAAAACCCGAAAATGAAACAGTCCTGTAAAATAAAATAAAATAAAATACCAACTTTTGACTAAAAAAAACTGAAAAAGAAGTAAAAAGCAAGGAAATAAGGCAAGACCTCCTTTTTAGATGGCCATGTTTGAATGTGTTTGAGGATATATTCCAAGTGAGAGTTATATTATAATTGATTCAATAAAGGTTACAGAAGGCTTACTGGTAGGCCCTTCGGACACAGTGATGAATAAGACCCAGGGCCTGCCTTTGCAGGCCTTTGCTGAATTCTGGAGGTAGAGGTAGGAGGAGATCAGGTAGATAGGGTGGAAGTTAGAAGTCTCTGCTGTGGCACCAGGGCACAAAGGATAACACATCCATGAGGATGGGTTCTAAGTATTTACAAAAGCATTATCTGAAAAGAGTTACAACTTGATTATTTGGAAAGCTGAGTATGTGTCTCCTCTGCTTGGGGAGAGTTGAGGGTGTCTGATTCCATCTAGGAAATATCTAGGGGAAGAAAGTGGCTGTCTAGGTGTGTTAATAGCAAAGTAAAAAAGCATTTCTGCTACATTGGTGTCAGTTTGCCCAAGCAAAGAATTCATGATTTTTCCATTGGGCATATGTTCCACATGTGAGGGAGCTGGTATAGAGGTCGTCTTAGCTGGGAAGGGGGCCTCTGCAGAGGAGAACCTTGGGGCACTGTGCTGGATCTTCAGTGACTGAGGAGGGTGTGTGACTGCTAGAATAGATAGGTTTCCCCTGAGGAGGGAGTGCAGAGAAGGGACCTGTAGGCCGACTGATCTCCACGATGCCTGTTCAAATGCCAGCCAGAGCAGATGGGCACCATGTGCTTCCAGATGGGATGCCCTGAGAAGAGGGTTATAACCTTCATGTAGTATTCCAGCTGGAATTGAACCATGAGGAGACCTCAGACTCCGAATGAGATATACTCTGTTTTAAAAAATGGGGGATTAAGTTCTTAAATGTCATGGTCATAAAAGATGAAGATTAGCTGTAGTAACATTACAAGTAAATGTAGTCCCTGATCCTAACCTGATCTTGAACCAGAGTGGGAAAAGTGCTGGGAAGACCATTGTTGGGTCTGATGACAAAGCAGAGATGTGGACTGTAGATTAGAGATCAATGTTAACTTTACTGAAATTGATAATATGCTGTTGTCATGTTAGAGGATGTCCTTATTCTTAAAAAATGGACACTGAAAGAAGGATAAAGGGCATAATGTAATGTAACTTATTGTCAAATGGTTCAGGAAATTATTTCATATATATATATATATATATCATACACATGAAAGGTTGTGTATTCTATATGTGTCTATAGACAGAATATGAATGATAAAGCAGATGGGCAAAATGTTTACAAATGGTGACTTTGGGTAAAGAGTAGTTTATGTATTACTATTCTTTCAACTTCTCTGTAAATTTGCAGTTATTTACAAAGAAAACTCTACAAAGAAGTACCTAGTGAATGAAAAATTCAGCTTTAAGCATCTGTCATCTAGGGCTGGTGTATGAGGCCAGCTTGATACCTCCAGCCAAGTAAGAACTTTGCTGCCTTTCTTCCCACATGCCCTGCTTCTACCCAAATGGGATCAGAAGTCAAGTAGGCAAGATAGAAGTAGGGAGGGGAGGATGGAGGCATAAGACAGGAAGTTGGGGGAGTGTAATCTTAGCTTGAAATAATATTGTGAACTTTGATCATTATATGCATCCAGATCATTTTAATTTCTGAATTGGCAGTGTATGCAACCTAGGATAGTCTTTGTCTTGCTGTTACCAGAGTCTTACCCAAGTTTTTGTATCCAGGGACAGAGAAAAGGACTTTTCCCACCAAATACATTTTATTTTTATTTTTTATGAGAGTTTTTAAAAAAATGTTTATTTTTGAGAGAGAGTATGTGCACATGCATGTGTGTGCACCCATGAGCCGTAGGGGGATGGTCAGAGAGAGGGGGAGACAGAGGATCTGAAGTGGGCTCTGTGCTGTCAGGCTGACAGCAGCATACCTGATGTGGGTCTCAAACTCACAGGAACCATGAGGTCATGACCTGAGCCAAAGTTGGAGACTTAACCATTTGAGCTACCCAGGCACCCCTCCACTAAATAGATGTAGAAACAGTGTTAGATGTTTTTGTTGAATCACCAATCTGCATACCCATTACCTAGATAAACCATAAAGCAGTCCGGGAATGAAGACATTGTTTGGGATCCCGTGGTAGAGAGCAGTAGGATGGAGGACCGGTAAGTCTTCCTGGGGAGCTGAACTTGAAAGTGAACCTGAAGCATGGTAGATGAAGAGTGGCCTGGGCAGAAAATGATGATGACGTTCTTTGAGATGGTGACATAGGAAGATGATTTCTGGTAGAGGGAAAAACTTGGTACAGATACAGCAGAGTGACAGATGGCACATGTTTGTAAGAATTGTAAGTAGTTTGGAATGGCCGGAGTGGGACGTTGGTGGGGGAGTGCTGTGAAGAAGTGAAGCTGGAGATGGGCCACATGAAGGGCCACGCATTCCTGGCTGCCATTCTTTCTACCACGCCTGAGCGTGTGAAGCATCTGGACGTTTCCGCTACTAAGCTCCGTGATCTATGTACCGACAGGCCCCGGGCATCCAAGTTGCTTCTAGCAGTCGCTTGAGTCTGTTAGAACTTTGCTAGGTGGAGTGGTCCCCAGCCCAGCACTTCCGATCACCTGGGAGCTTGTTAGAAATGCAGAATTTCACATCCCTCCTTAGAGCTGCTGCATTAGTGCCTGCATTTTCACAAGAGCCTTCAATGATTTGTCTGCATATTAAAGTCAGAGAAGTGCTGTTTTTAGAATTCATTTACTCTACAGGCTCCATTTTCTCAGAGTGTGTTTGGGGGCCGTTTACTTAAGAATCACCTGTAGAACTTGTTAAAAATGAGGATTTCTAGGCCACTACATTCCACCCAGACATCTGTATTTTAATAAAATCCCCTGGCGATTTTGATATACCCATGTTAGAACACACTACTGCCATGTGAAATCTTAAAGGAGCTCTTCTCAGTGGAAATCACCTGGGGAGTTTAGGTAGGAAACTTTGCTAATGTCCCACTTGCACACTGAATTAGAATCTGTGAGGGAAAGGGGTGCTTGGGTGGCTCAGTCGGTTGAGTGTCCAACTTCAGTTCATGGATCTCACGGTTCATGGGTTCGAGCCCCACATCGAGCTCTCTACCGTCAGTGCAGAGCCCTCTTTGGATCCTCCATCCTTCTCTTTCTCTTCCCCTCCCCTACTTGCACTCTGTCAAAAATAAATAAAACAGTAAAACATAAAATCTGTGAGGGAAGGAACACAGTGCTGTATTATTTTGAAACCTCCCCCATGTGACTGTGAGAATTAGCCAGGGCTGAGAATCACAACCCTCAAGGATTTTAGGCAGGGGAGTCAGTTATAGAAAGAGAATTCTAACTGTCAAGTAGAATTTCAAGTACAGCAGACAAAGAAGCTGCCTTTGAGATGTAATTCATGAGTCTAGAATGCTTTTTGTCTCTCTCTGTTGTCTTTATCAGTCCATCTTGTCACTTTGGGTAACTTTAGGGCATTGATTCTCAAGAAGGTTAGGAAGGATGGTTTAATCCTGTGGTTCTTAATGGCGGGTTAATTTTGCCCCAATCAGAGGACATTTGGCAACATTTGGAGACATTTTTGATTGTAAGAAACTGGGGGATGGGATCCTACTGACAAGAGCACAGGCCAGGGATGCTGCTAAGCATCTTACAGAGCACAGGACCTACCCCCCCCCCCCCCCCCGGAACAAAGGATTATAGGTGACACCATAATATTGAGAAACCCTGGTGTAATCACCTTATTTGAAGGGAGGTTGTCATTTTTGAGGAGGCTTTTTGGAGAACCTTTATTATAATAAATCACTATTTGGGATGGCAATGTGTATCTTTCAGGTAAGTATTTTGGGGAAAGAAAAAGTTTGATAATCATTCTTGGCAAATATTTTGACTTCAAAAGGCCGCTTGATGGTAGACTGTGTATGTTTGTTTGCCAAGGTAAAAATAGAGTGCAAGTCAAGGAAACATAGGTCATGAAATTCAGAAAGCAACTTTTCATTTAGGGTAAATACATGACATCTTTGACTCTTGATTTGTTTGATTAGTTCCTTTTGGCTGGGTTAGAGTCAGTGAAAGGGCCTCTTTGGAGGGAATCTGTTCATTGATGGTATGAGTAATATGTTAAAAGTCCAAACCATGGAGAGAGGGGGCCCACTCACAAATGGTAGGAGCTGATTGGGAAATCCCAGGGTGGGGGAGAAGAGATGGGAGGCTCCGAGTTGTGTTCTAGGTCTTCAGTGGAGACAAGTGAAGAAAGGACCAGAGCAAGACAAACGAGCTATTGTCTTCTGTTCGTTGTTGGTCTTTACTTGCTGTCTTATCTCTCTGTGGAGAAATGGGTACAAACCAGCCATGACAGCTTTGTTGATTCACCTGTTGTTACCTTGAACCCCAAGTGGAGAACAAGTGAAGATAATGCACTTTTGAGGTTCCCAGGTAGGGGAGAGGGGACAGCAGGTTCATTCTGAACCGTGGGCCGTATCAGGAGGTCTGACCCACTTCACAGAGAAGTAAGTTAATTCTGGGGCTAATACGCTGCATATAATGCAATACATTTCTCATTCCTTCTGTACTGTCTTTCCCTTTTCCTGCCCTGCCCGTTAACTTCAGCAATAGACCAGCAAAGCTCTGCTGAGGGTCTTCTCTCACAGACTCGCCCATTTCTCCCCTCACCGAGTTAGGTGCCCCTCTGCTCCGTATACCCTGTTAGCTCCTCTCCCTTCCTGAGAACTTTCAGGACCAGATTGTACTGACTCTTTATCTCTAGTACACAGGCACCTAAAAAATGTTTGTTGAATGAAGGAGAAATCGAATTACTTCAAGAGAGACTGCCTATGTTTCCTTTGTGTGATGGGAGTTTCTAATGGGAAAAGTATTTTTCCAGGAGGATCCCAGGATGTCCAGTCCAATAGCTTATGTAACTCCTTTCAGACTGGATGTTCCAGACCTTCTGAATGTCCTTTTGTAGAAGATAGGACATATTCTCAGAGGTTCACAAGTGCTATAGTTTGTTTAAATAGCCAGGGCTATACACAGTGAAGTTTTATTTGCCTTTTAACTCTGAGAGGTGACCAGGATCTAGAGTTGTATTAGAGCAAGGCTTTGCAAAGTCCGTGGTTTTACATGCTATTCACAGATCTAATTTAGAGCTGGGCATCCTTTCATCTTGGGGTGCACTTCAGTCCATTGTATTTCTTATTTGACAGGTCTTTCCATCTATTTCTTCCTTTACAGAATATGTTGGTTTTCAGGTACATTGGTAAATTGGACCAGGTTACATCTATAACAGGGTTCATCCTTCTGTCCATCCTACTTCCTTCCAATTTAGAAAAAACCTTGTTTTGAACTCGGCGAATACTTATGTGGTTTTTATAAAAAATCGATACTTGAAAAGAAATTTCACAGATGATTTCATTATAGAAAATTTTAAGCCTATATACACTTGAGAGAATAATAGTATAATAAACCTCCATGTACCCAATACCCACCTTTAATAGTTACCAACTTATAGCCAATCTTGTTTCATCTTTATACCCCCTTTCCTCTCTTCCTGATTATTTTGAAGCAAGTAGATATCCTAGCATTTTGTTACAGGTTACATTTTTAAACTGCTGCCTATTAATGGTATTATATTTGGATAATACAGGGAGTCAGCAGGGCAAAGCCTCCCTTGGTCACAGTTCCTCTGGGTATTAGGCTTTGGGCCAGGGAATGCTCGCTGCCCAAGGTGTTCTGCGAGTAACGCAAATAGCTGAGGCCATTTGGGGAGTCAGTGATGTAATCTCTCTTGTGCCTTTCCTCCTCTCCATTATAAACCAGCAAATGCCCAACCCAAACCGTAACAAAACAAAGCATGTTTTCCCAGCAGTGGAAATCATACACTATTGTTAACCGTTCACATAAAGGGAAAATTTGTTTAATCCTACTTTTGGTAAGAACAGCTACTATTTCATTTTTATCTTTCATTGAGGTATTACACATACATACATACATGTATATATACATACACAAACCTTAAATTCAGGTCTTGGTGAAGTTTTACACATATACACACTCACATTCACATGACCCCAACACACATTGAGGTAGAGGCCATTTCTAGCACCTCAGAAAGTGCCCCTTCCTGGGAATTATCCCTACCCACCCCCCAACAAAGGTAACGAGTATTTGGACTCTCTATCTATAGATTAGTTTTGCCCATTTTTGAATTCATGTAAATGGATTCATTAAGTATAAATGGATTTTTTTTTTGCTTTGACTTCTTTCACTCAAAACAATTAGTGAAATCCACTGCATTCTTCCAGCATTGCAGTGTTGAATGGGTATGCAGTCTGTTTATCCGTTCTGTCACAGTGGGGAATATTTATTTAGTGTTGACTCTGTGTCAGGATCTGTAGTAAGTGTTTTAAACGAAGTAGTTAATTTAATCATTTAAGTTAGTTCGTAGTTAGCCTTTGTGGTTATTGTCCTTTTATTGGCAAGAGACAAAAACCTATAGAGATCGTATAATTTTCTCCAGAATCGTACAGCTCACATGATCGAGCCGAGGTTTAAACGCAGTCACTAGATTGTAGAGCAGTGTCCACTTCAGCCCTTCTGTATTTGGCTTGTTGGTGAGTTACCTGACCTGGCATGTATGCTTCCATATACTCTGTCAGGTCTCAAGGGCCTGTGGTCCCTTAGGGATGACTCATTCGCCAAAGGAAGACATGAAGACACAGAGAGCTTCAGTAACCTAGCCAAGACTCCTCAGCTAGTGAGAGGCAGAGCCAGGACTGGAACCCAGGTTTCCAGATTCATCGTCTCTCACTTTTTGGCATTCTCTTAGGTGATGGTAAAAGCCTTTATTTCCATTGCCAGCAAAATGAATCACTCTGCAGGTCGGCTAGGACTCTTGGTTGTAAACCATAGAAACCGATTAAGATAAGCCAAAAAGCAAACTGCTGGAAGAATATTCTTATATAACTAACAAAATAAGCAGGGATGCAACCAGGGTCAGGCACTAGTGGAGGGGCGAGAGCACCCCTGGGTCCTTGCTCAGGAACTCTTTGTGGGGGGTGCCACCTCTGTCACAGTGACTTGTCCCCCCTTGTTGATCCACTGTGCGTATTGCCCCTGGACATCTGACCCTGCTGTCACAGGCGATCCTTACTTAGCTCTGGGTCTTTGTATCTATCTGTCCAGGTGCAGAGGGTGGGGCATCTGATAGTCTAAGGGTAGACAGATGCTTGTGTTAAGGCTGCAGCTGGAGAGCGCTTGTGTATACTTTTGTCTTACATAGTGGGACGTGGCATCGTCTTTAAAATGGATTATTTTCAATAAAGCTCACAGATCGGTAAATAAAAACTTAATTGGTTGAGCTAAAGTAGACCAAAAGGAAGTGTGTACCTGCGTTTGCACTTTATTAACGTGTTTGTGAACGATGGCCCTACAACCAGGAAAGGTGCAAACGGTGGAGGATAGGTAGAGGATAGCAGCCTTACGTGTAGTCACCTGGGGTTTCCCTTATATTTTTGTACTTTTAAATTAAAATTTTTTTTCTTTTTTAATATTTGTTTATTTTGAGAGAGAGGGAGAGAGAGCACAAGTAGGGGAGCGGCAAAGAGAGGGAGAGAGAGAATCCCAAGCAGGCTCCGCACTGACAGTACAGAGCCTTGATGTGGGGCTTGCACTTAAGAACCGTGAGATCATGACCTGAGCCGAAACCAAGAGTCAGACGCTTAACCTACTGAGCCACCTAGGCGCCCTTACATATATTTTTTTAATTGAAATGTATTTGGCATATAACACTGTTGTAAATTGAAGGTACCTTAAATTTAATAATTTGATACCTTTATATATTGTAATGTGATTGCCATTGTGGCAATAATTAGCATCTCTGTCTCATGTAATTATCCTTTTATTATTATTATTATTTTAGTGATTGGAATAATTAAATTCTAGTTTCTTAGCAAATTAGTTGATCATAGCACAGTTGTCTCCATTCACTATCCTGTGTGTTAGAGCTCTAGGGCTTACTTACAACTTGTAAGCTTGTGCCCTGAAACAATTACTGCCCTAAGTTTTCTACTCAGAAAAAGCATCTGGTTGCCTAAGTGGGAAAAAATTACCTCGTTTTCCTTTGTCTCTTAATAACAATGTGTATATTTTTGTGCAGACAGGTAATGGAAGGTTTATTTTGCAGTCCTAGTTGGAAAATGTCACGTCACTTCAAAGGTCTCCTGTCATGACTTGGGAAATGTGATTAGCAAGCAACAGACACAACAGTGTGTTGTACTGGTTCCCTCTTTCAGTGAATCGGAGTTAATTACTTGTTCATGGAAGACTTTTGTTGGAAATATGAGTAGGTTTTACTTTTGTGAACTGTCATTTTAGAGTACTCTTCCACCTTGAGTATCCATTTATTTATTGGCCTGATATTTTATTGAATGCAATAGGGAACAGAATGATGAAGAAGCCATACCCTTCTTAAACTTTTAGTGTAGTAAATTTGAAGTGGGAAAAATACTTAAAATATGAATTGTTTTGTATTCTCCTTTTATGACTTCTTTTAAATCTTAACTCCATTATTTGGGAGTTAATATTCTGTCTTCTCTTTCTTAATCATACTCTCTGTTCTTTTGAAATTTTTATTCTTTTGCCTCTTATCCATTTCAAAAGAACACAGGATATGAATGATCAACACTTAAATTTTTCATATTTATAACTTACATAAACTCTCCCCTTGATTTCTCTCTCTGTAAAGTTGCATTTACATATGACAGGTGAATGGAGAATTAAAAAAAATGATAGCTGTTGATTATTTGTGTTTTTCATCACTGAAGTAGGTTGGGAGAGCTCAAATTCTATGAAAGAAGGGACCGTTTCTGTCTAGTTAACAGCTACAACTTGAGTCAGTACATGGTGGTAGGAAAGAGCGAAGTGGATACTTGGCTAATTCAAGGACAGACAGCAGTAGAGGTTGGCTAGCTATATGCAAACTCCTTCTTTCTTGGCACTCACCTGAACTGCATTTTTTAGCTTGTTATATCATGCTGAGATCATGTGTTTGGTTATCGTTGATGCCTGGTGATACAGATTTTGTGTTCCTTCCAGGACAATACAGTTAAGAGCAGGAGTGCCTTCTCTTGGCTCTCTTCCCTAAGACCTCCTCCTTCAAGTGGGAGCCTGAGGGCCTGTGGGAGATGTCTTTGAAATGTATGGCCAGTAGCAGAATTGCCAGATTATGTGTTACAGGTTCTATGTATCTGCATAACGTGACTCATCCCTAGTTGTTACACTAGTCTGCTACCCATCCACAGTGCAGAAAGGTTTCTACATCCCCACTGATCTGTGGCATTATCCAGCTTGTTGTCTTTTGTCACTCGGTTGCAAAGTGATAACTCAGTAAAAACTGAAATGCCTTTGAGTAGAAAAAGGTTATTTAAAAAAGCTAAATATTTTCAGTGGTATGTGTACATTCTTTGAAAAGTGAAATGTTGGGGGTGGGAATGAACTTCATAGATGAAAGTTTTTCTTTTGTGAGTGATGACACTGTCTTGGACCTAGGTAGTGGTGGTGGTTGCACATTGTGATGTTCTAAGTGCCACTGAATTGTTCACTTTAAAATGGTTAATTCGGGGGTGCTTAGCTCGCTCAGTTGGTAGATCATGTGACTCTTGGGGTTGTGAGTTCAAGCCCCATGTTGGGTGTAGAGATTAATTAAAAAATAATGTCATTAAAAAATTAAGGGGCGCCTGGGTGTCTTAGTCAGTTAAGCAGCTGACTTCAGCTCAACTCATGATCTTGTGATTCCTGAGTTCAAGTCCTGTGTCAGGCTCTGTGTTGATAGCTGAGAGCCTGGAGTCGGCTTCATATTCTGTGTCTCCCTCTCTGTCTGCCCCTCCCCTGCTTGCAAGCTCTCTCTCTTTCTCTCTCTCTCATATATAAATAAAACATTAAAAAATATCTAAAAATAAAAAAGTTAAAATAAAAATAAAATGGTTACTATGAATGTTATATGAATTTCACCTCAAAAAAGTTCAAATATTGATAGAACGCAGAATAAAACTAACAGTTCTATGTCTGACACCTCAAGCCTTCCACTTTGCAGAGCCAACAATTTAAAATGTTTTAACATTTTCTACTGACATTTACTCCTGTATTTCTAGATGACATGTATCTCTTAAAAAAAATTGTTTTAATGTTTGTTTATTCTTGAGAGACTACCTCTTCTGGAGGGAGGCAAACATGACGGAGGGTCTTTATTCTGCCCTGCCTAGTTGGAGATGGATAGCTACGTTGTATTGGTAATGCTTATGTCCTCAACTTTTCTCGTCTTCGGCATCCCCATCCTTCCTTCTGCCCCCCACCTCCACCACGCCTTCACTCTTTAAATAACTCCTGTGTTTCGAACTTGCTAGTTGATGGATGGCTTACTCAACATTTCAGCTTGGATAGTTTCATAGGCACCTCAAACTCAGCACAGCTAAAATTACCGAAGTCTACTTCTCTCCCCGAATCTGCCCCTCCTCAGCCTTCCCTTTCTTAGTAGACACTGACACCAAAAAAAAAAAAAAAAAAAAAAAAAAAAAAAGGCCCCCTTACCAGGTTTTTCTTTGCCTAAAGTCCTGGGGTAGTTTCTCACTGCTTTTAGAGTAACCATTACATGCCTCACTAGGGTCTGCATAGCCCTGCATGATGGAACTTCTGCCTTCTTCTCTGGCCACCTCTCTTGGTAACTCGCTGTTGTGCCCAGTACCCTCCAGGCCATTTTTTTCTATTTTTTACTTAACCATGTCAAAATTTCTTTCACTCAAGGGCCATTGTGTTTGCCAGACGTTTCCCCTCGGAGGCTTTGCGTCCAGATGTTTATCAAGGCGGCTCCTTCACACCCTTGAGCTCTCTGTCAGGTGCCCCTGTGGTGGTGCTGTCCACCCCCATGGCCCTGTGTAATTGCTGCCGCTCTACACCAGCCACATTGTGTCAGCATATAATTCTTAGCAGTACATAAATCCTCCGTCGTACTTTTGACTTGATGTAGTTCAGCTACTGTCTTTAGTATTTTGCTATCATTAGGATTGTACTAAGAAACCTGTGAGTCGCGTTCAGTGTTTTATTTTTGCACCCAGTACCACACCCAACACACAGTAGGCATTTTAATAAATAGTAATTAAATCAGTGAATAGATGCCTGGGGACTGAGAGCTGGAGGTGTCTTGAGAGGACATACCTGCCATCACTTGGGGAGCCATAGAGATTACAGCACACTCTGGTCATTAATTCAGCAACCATCACCACGCTCCTTCTGTATTCATAGGCCCTGGATTACAAGTGCATGGAGAACCGACAAAAATTTCTGCACTCAAGAACCTTTCGTTCTGGAGGTGATATGGAGACAGTAGGGTTTTGACTGTTGTTCTGGCAGCCTTTATTACCTCACTTAGTCCTTACTGTGGCTCTCTCTGGGTGGGCTCCTTTGCTTTTTCACTCCCCCAGGGACCCTGTTGCATACCTGTGGCCCCTCTTGACTTCCTCTTCTCTTAACTGTACCATAAGTGTTCATTTCGTAGTTCATGCATCTTCGAGCACGTTGAACGTTCTCCCTCCCACCCAGTTCTGGGATGCTGTTTAATCCATGGAAGATCACCCGTGGCCTGTTCTGTCTGGGTTGCAGCCCACTCAGCCCTTTAGCACTTAGCCCAGCTCTCTTTTTAGCTAACTTCTGTGCTAAAGCCCAGCATGGCATCTGCTAAAGCTTAGGAATATTCAGGAGTAATTTTTTGAAAGCTTAGTTTAGTTTATTCATCAAAGGCCTAAAATAACACTTGTGACATAAGGTATTCTTTGTGGCATTTCTTTGGGGTGAGATCAAACTCCTGTGTGTGTGTGTGTACATGCGTGTATACACATACACACACACGCACATACATACTCCCTTCCCTCAAGTATGTATTATATATATATTCTTGTACTGGATTTCCTGTATTTCTGTATTTCTATACTTAACACAGTATTAAGACCCAATGGAACTTTAATTTTGTCCTGCTGTGCCATCCAAATAGCAAAGGGCAATGTGGAGCTGCTGACTTGCAGAATTTTGGAAGGTTAGTTTAACATCACATTTGAATTGCTTAATTTAATTTTCTCTTTGAATCTGTTGCTAAGCAACTGCGAAGACAGGACAAAATCAGCAAGGCTAATTTGGTTCTGTTACTAGTTTGTTAGCATCTCTTATGTTTATATAGCTGATTGGTTGTAAATACGTTTAATCCAATGCAATGCATTATTCTATCCAAGGAAAATAGTTGGTGTGGAAGTCATGGCAAGTCTTTGGTTGGATTGATAGCGCTTAAATTTACACTCTTATCCTAGGTGAATGTAAAGTCATCTGAAATTTTGAGCCTGTGTTGTGGCCCATTTACTTGTTACGCGGGGCGTTTGACTTGGCTGTCCCATGAACATTGTAGAATGGTTCTTTCCATTGCATGTTAATCCATTGGCATTATGATTCCATCCTGATTGTTCCTAGAATCAACTTAAATTCTTTTGTTTGCAATTCATACCATTTAGCTATTATCATGGGAAGTTTTTTGGAGGAAAAAGACCGTTTTACTCTCATTATTGATGAAAATGATATTGTTTACCCTATTTGGTCCATAAAGTAAGTCCTGTATCAAATATTAATACCAGTGGCATACATGTTGTGAATACCTTTTTTAAGTCATGCGATTAGCAAGGAAGTCACCATTGCTCAGCTCACCCTTTGTCTACCCTCTATCCTGTGCCAAAGATAGGACCTTAAAAGCTGACCAATGGTTTCATGGTTGTGTGTCACTGTTCATGGGGTAAATAGGGGGTTCACATATGTAAAACTGGTAGGAATATTGTCTCAATGATGTCATTAAATGGTGCTGCTATAGTGACAGTGACCTTGGCTTTCATAAGATGTGGGGCCAGCAGCTCTGTTTTTTAATAAGTCACCTGTGGTGTCCTTTGGCATCTTTCATGTGCTCCGATGATTACTTCGATTATGTTCTTGATGAGGGCAGATGTACCTTATAACTGCTTATGACTGGACAGAAATATTTAGTGACGAAGGAGATTACAGAAAGGAAGAAAATACTTTTTGTTTCTACAGTTGAATGATCTTTTATTTTTTTTCGTCAACAAGGTATTTGTGCAGTAATTTGTAAAAATTCACCGATCACACCTAAAAGAAATGGTGATCTGAATTAGAGCAAAGTCCTAGTGTCTGTGTACTTGATAGTAAATGATTTTTGTTACTGTGAGCGAGTGAGTTGGTTACTTCCATAACTCGATATTGTTCAGGGTCCTTTAAGAAAATCTGTTTTTGTGAACAGATGAGAATAAGTTTGTGGTTAGTAGGTTGAATTTTCTTAGAAGCTTGTTCTGACATACTTGAGGGTATAATTTTTCAAAATCTGGGTTTTTAAATTTTTTTTAATGTTTATTTATTTTTGAGACAGAGAGAGACAGAGCATGAATGGGGGAGGGGCAGAGAGAGAGGGAGACACAGAATCCGAAGCAGGCTCCAGGTTCTGAGCTGTCAGCACAGAGCCCGACGCGAGGCTCAAACTCACAGACCGCGAGATCATGACTTGAGCCGAAGTCGGACACTCAACCGACTGAGCCACCCAGGCGCCCCCAAAATCTGGTTTTCATTCTAAAGTTACTAATTTTACTCTATAGATATTTAACCATTTGAAAACCAAAGTATGTCAATAGGTAAATTTTTTAGGGAATAGGCGTCACCGTTAGTGTTAGTTCTTAAGAGCAATTATTTCTAAACTGTATTGGTGGCATATCCCTATCAAAAATTTGACAAATATACTCCTAAACTGTGCATATGTATATATCTAGAAGTTTTATGTATGTGTCACTGTACTAATACATTGTATACATTATAAAAATAAGCAGGAAAATAGGCATTGATGAAAAGATTAAGGTTAAACAATAGTGTAGTATCTTGTCAATCATCATTATCCTGTTATGATTATCATATCAACAGGAAGGCACAGAGATGCTGCAGGGTAAGGCTAATCATTAGAGACAATACTTTAAATGTTTTTTATCACTTTTATTATCTAGGTGGTGTTAGGTTTTTTTGTGTTTTGTTCTTCAGATCATCATTATTTTCTCTGTATAGTGGCTCACAAGAGGAACAGGAGAATGGTTGATTGTGCTTTCTTCTCATTTGCTGGGTTTGGATTACCATTGTCTTAGATGTTTGGATTTCCTTGCAGAAATGTTTTCAAGCCACTAGTCTGTTTTGTGTGGGCTAGTTGTACTACCTAAGACAATGTGTAAAGTCATATGAGCCCAGGCTTACCTAAATGGGAGCACATTGTGATGCGCCGATGATGAGGGACAAGGGCATGTACTGTCTCAGCACAGCCCCAGACTTTCTTTTCTCCTGAGAATCGTCTCCTGTATGGTGTTCAGGAGACCACTGCTCTAGGAGGTCCCTGCAAAAAGATTTCCGTAGTATTTTTTTTAAATGTAGTTGGATCAAAGGGAGTTGTATTTGCAAATAAAAATGCTTGTGTTGTTGCTTATAACTAGGATGTCTGTGCTTATAGCTGCCCATCGTGAAGGAAAGGAGATCAGTATGGGAACTTCAAGAGCCCTGGACTCTGAGTTAGGAGCTCTTCCACTAACTGGCTGGATGACAATGGCAAATGAATGGACTTAATTTCTAAAAGCCTCAGTTTCCTCATCTGGCACCACCACTGTGGTGGTGAGGATGAACAGTCAGAGGAGAGATTCCTAAAAGGACCTTGTAACTTGTCATTTATACTTACATATAATCTGTAATGCCTTATTTAAATAAAAGGGCAAAGCTTTTTCATAGGTTGAATGCAAATACTTCCTCAAAAACATTTTTGTTTGTTTCTCTTCTAGATTGCCTCTTTAAGCTATGTCCCATGAATCGCTACTCTGCCCAGAAGCAGTTCTGGAAAGCTGCCAAGCCAGGGGCCAACAGCACAACAGATGCAGTACTGCTCAACAAATTGCATGTATGTATTGCAAGGGGCCTCTCCGTGATGAAGGTCTTAGTGGTGGCCACATGGGTAGTGTCTGAGCGAAATGGTTTGGCGTTGCAACCCTCCAGCTCTGGGTACTGGCTTTCATATGTCCTTTGTTAAAAGGATAAATGGGAGCTGACCCTAAGGAGAGAAAGATCATAGTCAGCCTGAGATATCTTGAGAGTTACTCTCTGCTTAACCGTTAGGTTTCTTAGATGACTGGTTACAGTTCTGGTTACCAGCATAAGCTCTGGAAGCAAATCCTGGCTGCATCACTCACTAAATGCTGATCTTGGTGATGTTAATTAGCTATTTGGTGCCTTCCTTCCCTGCTTATAAAATGGGAATGGTAATAATATCTCCACCAGGAGACTCTTGTGAGAATTATATGAAATGAAATATAAAAGGTAGATGAACAGTACCTGAAATGTAGTAAGTGCTTAATAAATTTTAGCCATTATCATTGTATTTATCTTGACTATTATCTTGGCATATAAGAGAGAAGTGTATTTCACTGCTAATATGCTGTGTGACCGGATGCAAGTTTTTTGAGCCTCTCTGAACATGTTTCTCTATCTGTAAAATGATGACATAGTTTTCTATGACATCTAGTATCTAGATGATCTAATTCTTCTGTAAGGCTAATTTGTGTGGAACTACTTGGAGGTATTTAGAAGAAGGACATGACATAGATCCAATATAGTAGTACTAAAATTTCAACCCATTCACTATCACCTTTTTCTACTTTATTTTTCAGTATTATTATCATGATCTTTCTAATTTATTTTATCAGCTGGCTACCCCCACTGGTATGTGAAATACCTGAGGACACAGATTTGTATTAGATTTGCTCATTCCTGTATCCTTCGTGCCTACAATATGTAGTAGGTATTCAAATAATTACCAACAGGAAGAAAAAAATAAAGGTCTTTATTGAGACTGAGCGATAACACTTGAAGACATAGAGTATCTCTGAGCACCATAGAGCTTACCATGTCACCTGTCACACTGGCTCTCCTGGACTGATATATGACAGAGTCACAACGAGTTGCATTTGATAAGGGGAGGGTCATGGGGAGGACCTTCTTTATTCAGTGATACTGTGTTAGGTGGGGTTAGGTGCTCTAGGTATGATGAAAAGACGTGGTCCCGGGTCTCATCGAATTTATGGTACACTGTGAGAACATACAGGCAGTCACTCCCATTGCACTTAAAATGAAATCTAGACTTTGTGCTTGCTGGACCTCACTTTCTTCTTTGAGGCTTCTGAGCTACAGTCATTATCAAGCTCTGCTAGGCTTATTTCAGTGCTTCGTTTTGAGCACCATAGACTCTTTTTTTTATTATTAAAAATTTTTTTAATGTTTTTATTTTGAAGGAGAGAGAGAGCATGAGCAGCGGAGGGGCAGAGAGAGAGAGAGAGAGAGAGAGAGAGAGAATCTGAAGCAGGCTCCCAGCTCTGAGCTGTCAGCACAGAGCCTGATATGGGGCTCCATCTCGATAACCTTGAGATCATGACCTGAACCGATGTCGGACACTTAACCGACAGAGCCACCCAGGTGCCCCGTGAGCACCACAGACTCTTAAAGATTTTTTTAAGTTTATTTATTTTGAGAAAGAGAGCATGCATGGGAGGGGCAGAGAGAGGGAGAGAGAGAATCTGAAGTTAGGCTCTGCACCATCAGTGCAGAGCCTGATGCGGGGCTCAGACTCAGAAACCATGAGATCATGACCTGAGCCAAAATCAAGAGTCAAACGCTCAACTGACTCAGCCATCTAGGCGCCGCAAGCACTACAGACTCTTAACAGCTTTGCTACTTTTGTGCTTTCTGTTTGTTCTGTTTAGAACATTCTTCTCCTGACTCTACATAAGTTAAGACCTTTGTCTCCTTCATATCTCTTTTTAAGTGTTATCTTAGTGAGGTCTGTCCTTAAGTGACGCCCTGCTTGCTTTCCTGTCTTTAGATTTTTTTCAGCGGTGATAACATGCACTTATATTTAGTTCTTTCCTTTCTCTTCCATTAGAGTTAAAACTCCACAAGATGAGAAACAATGAATGGGTGGCTTGATCATCACTGTATCCCCAGTGCCTAGAATATTGACTGGTACATAGTAGGTGCTCAAGAAATACTTGCTGAGTAAATGAGCGCTGTGCTAGGTGATGGTGATGAAACTGTGGCAGTATCTGAACCCTTTGGGAGATCAGTAGCTCATCAGGAATAAAGAGGTGGTGACAAGACAGTGTGGCAATTACTATTACAGGGTTCACCTAAAAGCACCCAGGAGGTTGTGGAAACACTTAGAAGGAGAACCCAAATCCATCTTTGTGAATAAGCAGTGGTGATATGGTAGTCAGGGGAGGGCTTCCTGGAGGAAGAAGTGACGAGGCATCTGAAGAAGTGTGAGGCATCTGTGGGAGTCAGAGAGTAGGAGAAGAAGAAAGAACAGAAATAAAGAGATTGTTTTGAATACTTGAGGAATTACCTCAGTATTTTCATGGTTTTAGGGCAGACATTCTCAACCTCAATGGACTGATTACTCCCTCTTAAGAAAAAATATTATGTAACTCTATGAACAGGAAATAACATTCATAAATAATGCAAGATACCAAAAATTTTTTTAATGTTTATTTATTTTTGAGAGAGAAAGGGCATAGCAGGGAAGGGGCAGAGCGAGAGGGAGACACAGAATCTAAAGCAGGCTCCAGGCTGTGAGCTGTCAGCACAGAGCCTGACGTGGGGCTCTAACCCATAGGCCATGAACCTGAGCCAAAGTCGGACGCTTAACCGACTCAGCCACCCTGGGGCCCCTGAAGACACTGAATTTTTAAAAAAGAATTATAAAGGAGAAATAACAGGAAAGTAACAAATCTTACAATTGTGTTCTTTAGTAAGTTAATGCTCAGGCATGATTATTCTAGAGAATTTAAGGAAAAAAATGCTTTCACCTATTTGTATAAACTGTAAATGAGGCAACCAAAGATGGTGACTCAAGTAGGTATGTAGTATTGGCCACCAAAAAGCATGTTTTTTGTAATGTGATTTTCCAAAATGGTCAGCAGCTCTTGGTAGTGTCATGAAGGGTGCAAAGTATACTCTTCATTTTATTAAAAAGGACTTGCATTTTGGATCAATGTATTGATGGTAATAATTGGTACCATACAAAACTGTACTTTGCGTCAATCTATAAAGTGGACCTAGGGGCTGGACCCACAAATTGTAGACCACCTTTTAACCCATGGGAACGTCAACCAGACATAGCCTTGTGCAGGATGAATGAGGCTTTATCCCTGTACAGAATCGTACTATGCATTTCAGGACATCCAGCATTCCTAGCTCCTGTCCACTCAATATCAGTAGCCCCCCCCCCAAACTCCCCTACCCATTGTGATGACCCAGGGTCCTCCTAAAGTCTGTGTTTGGAACTGTGGGAATCCAGTTGAATGGCTTTGTTTAATCTTGTACGTCTCTCACATGAACTATTTACTGCTTACACCTGTGGGGTTATCTTGTAGTTCCGCCTGTCTTTTTCTGGTATGAAAATCATTCTGTTCAAGAAGATCTTATTAAGACATCTCGAAACCTTCCTTCTCCTATGCTTTTTACAGCAGGGGTTGTAAATTGAGATTCCTCTTGATCATGCAGGAAGCTAACTGGAATAAATGGAACTTGGTGGGCCTGGTTGCTAAGTGGAGTGTGCGTGTGTGGGGGTCCAGAGGGGGCAGAGCCACTCCCCTGCTGTTGCTGCGTGGGAAGGTGGGCTCAGAGCTGCTGCCGCATCTTCTGCTTTCTCAAGAGAAGCTAAAAATTCATGCTTTATGTCTATTATCTCAATTTTTAAAAATGTCAGCAACTAACTCAGTTAAAGTTTAAAGCATACACTCAGCACGATAATGTCTCAAGCTGGATGGGATTCTTCAGTCACCTCTTGGCAATTCGTGATATGTATTATGTTTCCTTTCAATAGAAATTCCTTTCAGTGTTCCTTCCCATGAGTGAACCATGAAAAAAACTGCGTATTTGGAAAAATGTAATCCTAAAGGTGACCAAGAACTCTGAATTCCTTATTTAAAAAAAAGGCAGTGAATTATTTATTTCATGCTATTGAGTCTTTAAAATATTTTTTTTAAAGGGAAACCAGTATTTTTTTCTGATTTAGGATTCCTGATGTGACTTGGGTGTTGACTTTGTGCATTTCCTACTTTACTACTTATTTGGACCTTTTTTCCCCCACCTAGTGTCTGGAAGTCATGTCCGTGTTTTAGTGCAGTCATTAAAATGTTGTGTTTTGGGCAGCCGCTTGCCTTTGGGGGTTGATGGCCAGTCTCCAGTGGGTTTTCATTTTTATTTTTGTCAACTACTGTGCAGCACCCCTGTCAAAGGTCAGATTATTTTAAATTAATGCCATTTAAGGAATTAGTTGTCTAGACCACTTGACTTCCCTTTGACTAGGATAAGCAACATAGAAAGAGCATTCTGAAGGAGAATGACATCTAGTGGCTGATTACTGTGTGTTCAATCCCTCTGTAACACTAACTGGATTCTAACTCTTCTGGTCATGATGTTTCCAAAGTCTTTTGGCAAAATGAGCTTCTCCCACCTGCACATCATATAATGTGTTCTACAGGCCTTGACTACTGTTTGCTGACAACATTTTGACCGACGTTGTTTTGGTTCTGAGAAACAGTCAATTACATTAAGTCATAGTTTTGACAGTTTAGAAGAACCAGAGGAGTGACTGATCTGTTGTTTTTAGAAGCCTGAGTCTTGTGTTGCTTGTTTTCAGAAGCCTTAATTCCATATCATATTCCACAATTCAGGGCTTGTTGACCTTAAATAACCTCTCCCCACTGTTCGTTCCAGTGACCTTTCTGTAGTAATTGAATAATGGTTTGCCTGTTTCTGAAATAAAAGAACGGGTGACTATGACAGGGGTAACCTTGATGTTGCTTAGGGAGCATGGTAATATCCATGGTGAACCATGGTGATAGACACCGTAGCATTAAGTGTGATTTCTTCCTCAGAACAAAACAGTCCTCAACCCAGTGTGCAAGGGAAAAGAGCAACAGGTATTTAAATTATTAGGTTTTAAACATTGACAAGGTAAGACATTTAAGATGGCTTTTAAAAAAATCCAGACTATTTGTCACAGAAATACAATGAAGTTTTTTGAAGAAATAACATACATGAGTATTAAAGACAAAGAATTCTAAAACATATGTGAGTAAGAAAGGGAGAAAAAATAATGTAATCTCTAAATCTTACTCCTCAGCTATAATGTTGGTTTATATTTGGTGTGTCCCTCCATCCCACCCCCTGTTATATTCATGTATTTCTGCACTTGGAAGTATCAATGGGAACATACTCTCTTCTCCTTCTTTAACTTGGTATTATTCACTTAATATGTTATGAATAAGTAATAATCTTTTATCTTCATTTTAATGGCTACATGGTTCCTCATTGTTCACCAGTACTTTAATTTTAGATAGCCAATCCTTGTGGGGTGGGTTGTATTCAGAATTCTGACAATTTTTACAGTATCGAAACTAGTTGTTATGGACTTACACATGTATAAAGTTTTCTTTTAAGGAGAAATTTTTGGAAATGGAATTGCTAAATCAAAGTTTCAGCCATTGAAAAACTTCCTGGGGACATTGCCAGTGTATCCTTCAGATATATTTATTAGTTCATCGTCTTAAAGTGTGGGCCATTCCTTAGAATGTACTTGAAGGGTTTAACAGACAAAATCTCATTCTGTGCAAGGGTGAAGCAACCTTAGTCATGGGCCCAGGTATAGTTAGTACCTTACTATCTTTGTAGTGATCTGTCCCTCACCTGTTGAAGCTAAAAATCATGAAGGATATTTTTGTAATATAAATTGGACACTTTTCTCCTTAAACAAAGAGCACTTATAGAAAAGGTGAATTCTTAGAATGGTCCATAAGGGTATCGCATTGGTTCCTTCGGTAGTTACCTACGCTTAGTTATCATTAAACCTTTTAAACAGAATTGCAGATGTGACTTTGCGTATTTTAAGTGAGGTTCTCAGGTATTATTCTCCAATACTGTTTTCTAATTTGGCCTTTTATATATTTTTAGGCAAATGCCCTTTAATCTGTGAAGCCGGTGGTATTTAGTTTTTAATATGGAAAAATGCCTTCTTGATGACCAACTTTATGCTTCTTATTATATGTTCCAGCAAACACTGAGTCACCACTTTTGTACCCAATCTAGGCATAGGTAGGAACTTAATATTTTAGATTAGTAGTACTTAAACTGAGGCCACCGGAAATTGAGAGTAAGAGGAATGTTCCTGAGAATTTGCTCTCTTAAACAGTAATCTTTATATCATCTAAGCCCAAGAAACATGGGTTTGTGACTTACTAAAGATGAAGACTTACTGTGGGGTTATGAGTAGACAAGAACTGTGTTTGTTGGAGAATGTTAAATTTTATTTTACTGAAGGTATTGATTTTCCCACTTTGACATTTTTTTGCTTGAATTTCTTGTCCATGTTAGCCGAGACAACTACTTAGCAGAAAGAACAATTACCTCTGTAAAAAGTATAAACCTTCCTAACAGGTGAATTCAGTCCAATGTTGTGTTTGGGAAGCCACCTGCTGAACCTGTGGATACTGTAGAGATCTCTGGAGGGGTGCAGCACAGGCATGAGACTAGGCAGAACAGAAGGTGGGAGGAAATGAAGGGAGGATGTGGATGGAGGGAAAGAGAGAGCTAAGAGTGGTGCTGAATGGATGGAAGTTTGGATGCCTGGGATTACCATGTCATCCACACGGGTATTATTTCTGGATGTGTCTTGAACCCAGTGGATTTTATCATTGTGTAACTGAGAAGAGCAAGCTGGTAACTAATTCTAGCAGAGAGAGGGAGGGTAGGAAGTCTCTGAATAGACCATTGTTTTACAGGGTTGAGACACATGTGAGAAACTTAAAGTGATCTACACTGATTCAGACAGGTCATTCTCTCCTGCAGTGTGGTTTCTTTTTGGTTTAAGATTGGTTTCTGCAGCTTGTTTTTGTCACAAGACGTACTTTCCTAAAAATACCTACATTCAAGGTAGAGGTGGAGCAGATGCTCATTTTGAAGAAAACGGACAGATCCTTCACTCAGCCAACTTAGTTCAGTTGAAATTCTCTTCATTAGAAGATTTCTTAATTTTAGAAACTTACGTATTATAATAATATTGGTTAGAATTTTTTGAATTTATTTTCTCTAATCCTCTCAGCTGACCAGAAAGCCTTGCATTTGTCCCCATTTTGTAAGTAAGAATACTAAGTCTGGCTTGGTGAGTGAGATTGAGTAACTTGGCCAAGATGGTGAAGGTAGTCTGTGTGGAAGCAAGACCAAGCGCAGAAGGGTCCTGTGAAAATGTAGACTGTTCGTTGGGAAAAAGGTCCGTTAACTCATTGGCATGTGGTAGCATCTGGCCTCAAGGAAAGGGAAACTCCAGGAAGAGAACAATGGAAATTGTTCTGAAATATACAGCTGGTCACCAGGGTTTTATTATCCATCAGATACTGAATTTCTTCCTTGTTAATTTACTTTTGTTTGGTGAAGTCTAGGTTTGGGAGAAAAGGCTGCGATCACCAGTTTCTTTATTGCCTAGGACAAAACTGGTTCTCCTTCAGTATGGTTATGATACGATAACAGTGCTTTCTGAGTTGTGCAAGTAAATGAAGGAAGAAAAAAATGACTGTTCACATTGATGGCCCTAGCAGACTCTTCTGGAACCCTCTATTCAGCTTTTCCTGGTTCCTTAGTATGCCACATTTGGACTGGTAATGTCCCCCAGTCCCATTTGTAACTGCAGATTTGTAGTTAACCCAAACATGGGTTTGAGGATTATCTCTGCTACTTAATAGATGTGTGATTTTTAAAAATATCTAACATTATTTTATAATTTTTTAATTGAAACATAATTAGTGCACAGTGTTATATTACTTCAGGTGTACAGCATCGTCCATACATTCGACAAGTCTGTATGTTATGCCCACGATAAGTGTAGCTACCATTTGTCACCATGCTATACTATTACGATATCGTTGAATATATTCCCTGTGCTGTGCCTTTCATCCCCGTGGCTTATTCGTTCCGTAACTGGAGGCCTCTACCTCCCACTCCTCTTCACTCACTTTGTCCACCCCTCACCCTCTCCCCTCTGGCAGCTACCAGTTTGTGGTCCTTATCGATGGGTCTGTTTCTGCTTTTTTTGTTAGGTCATTTGTTTTGTTTTTTTAAATTCCGCATATAAGTGAAATCACATGGTATTTATCTTTGACTCATTTCACTTAACATAATACTGTTTAAGTTCATCCACGTTGCCACAAACGACAGGATCTCATTCTTTGTAATGGCTGAGTAATACTCCATTGTGTGTGTGTGTGTGCACTCACACTGCAATATAGATGTGTGATTTATATTTATCTATTTTTTAAAGTGTTTTTTTTGTGAGAGATAGAGGCAGCGTGAGTGGAGGAGGGGCAGAGAGAGAGGAAGGCAGAGAATCCCAAGGAGGTTCTCTGCTTCCAGCACAGAGCCTGATGCAGGCCCCAAACTCTGGAAACCATGAGATCCTGACCTGAGCTGAAACCAAGAGGGCTTTGTTATACTATTTACTCCTGTGTACACTTGAAATTTTGCTTAATAATGTCTTATTTTAAAAAACACACATCTGGGGTGCTTAACCAACCGAGCCACTCAGGCACCTCTTGCACCTATTATCCAGCTAACCGTGCAACGTGGAATAAAGCTTTTAATCTCAGAGCCTGTTTTCTCTTCTTTAAAATGGGGTTAATGATGGGGCGCCTGGGTGGCTCAGTCGGTTGAGCGTCCGACTTCGGCTCAGGTCATGGTCTCGTGTTTTGTGTGTTCAAGCACTGCATCAGGGTCACTGCTGTCATCGCACAGCCTGCTTCAGATCCTCTTTCCTTCTCTCTCTGCCACTCCCCGCTTGTGCTCTCTCAAAAATAAATAAAACATTAAAAAAAGTTTTTAAATTGGGATAATCCCTCAGGGAACTACTATGAAAATTAAATAAATTATAATAATGTCTAACAGTAATAACTCCGTAAATGCTGCAATGACTAGACATTAGGGTACATGATTCCTCTGAGGTGTAGGTACTATTTTTATCCTCATTTTATGAAAGTAGAAACTGAGGCTCATGAATATTAAATAATACATTCCAGGACACAGAACCAAAAATCACCCAAAACCAGCATTTAAATTCAGTTTTATTTTTCTCCAAAACCTTAAAAGAGGATTTTTACAAATCATAAAAGGACTATGCAAATTCTCTCCCACCCCTACCCTATTTTTTTTTAAATATATAAGCTTTTGACGTAGTCTTAACCTCAGCAGATGTCTATGAGTGCCTGAAAGACAAAAAAAATACATTTTAAAAACCGAAAAACGCCAACAAAGCAAGGGCGTAGGGGGTTGGCTTCCTGAACCCCTTGGACATTTTGCTTACCCTCAGGGTGTGCCTCCATACAGTATTTGCTTATTTTTGTGGTTCTTTTATAACCTAGCACATTGATTTCGCATCATTGAGGAGAAATATAAGCCATTATTTCCTCTTTGTGACCAGTCTTCCTTTTCCATGTGCAGCATGCCGCAGACTTGGAAAAGAAGCAGAATGAGACAGAAAACAGGAAATTGCTCGGGACCGTAATCCAGTATGGCAACGTGATCCAGGTAGGTCATGGCCACTTTTCTCCTCTGGAGCGTGACCATGAACAAAACTGAAAAAACAAGCACGTGAGATCAGGTTGAGACAGTGTTCCAGCAGAACTCCATGGAGACAGCCTGTCTGTTTCAAAAGGTCTAGTGTTTCTTCTTCAATGGATTGGTATCTTGGGCTTTTGAGTTGGCCTTCTGTCAACGTGAGAATCCACTACTCTGCCCCTTAGTTGATGATTTAAGTTCTGTGCAAATATTTTAAGTGGAAACTTCACTACCTGGAAACCAGCCTGGCTGCCGGATCTCATTGTCACGGGCCTTCCTTGAAAGTTCCTCCTATTGGTGAAAATTGAATTCCCTGTAATGTTGATCTGTTGGTTCAAGAGCCAGTCATAGGGGTAATAAGAGCAATTCTGAGTCTTCAGGTAGAATATTTGGTGATAGGTCTCATGTCTTGTCTCATGGGTTGTGAGGTTTACTTGTTTATTCTTTGTGCCCTTAGAGTTGGTGTGGGGATAAAACAGAATCTAGGAAATAGCTACTGCAGGGTTTGCTAAGAAAATCTGTTTGGGTCCATCCTTGCAGAAAACCGTGTGTGAGGACATCCAGGGGCAAACGTAGCCGTTTCCTGTTTATCTAGTTGCCAGCTCGTTTTGACAAAGGGTAATAGTTAACAGCTTCTGAGGGCCTGACCCCTGTGGTTATCTTGCTTCATTATTTCCCTTCCTGAAAGATTTTACTTACCATTTAAACCTTACTGGTTATAAAGGTATTCTTTCCCATTGTTATTTCTATTAGATAGAGACCGGTGATAATCTGGAGCTTGGGAAAACTAGAATTGCTACATGGGTAACAGCAAACTTTTATGTTTAAATGGGTTATTATTATTTGGCCTTCTGGAACAGTAAAGTGGCTTTCACATCCTGCCAGTCACACTCTTGCCTCCTTTTCAAATTGTATCCTACTGAGAAAGGACACAAGGGGCCACATGGGCCCAGCGTTGAGTATCTGCTTTATCACTGGGCCAGGCCACTGCCTTCAAAGTCAGAGCAGAAGACTCCCTGCTGTGGTAAGATGAGAGAATATGGCTTGAACTAAAGATGACAGGTGGGCACAGGGGCTAAGAATGTAAGCCCTTAAGTGCATTCCAGTTCAGATTTTGTGACTTAAAATGACTGTGAGATTTTGGGCAAGAAGTGTTAATGTTCTCCGTTTGCTTACCAGCAAAATGAGAATAATAATTGTATTTGTTTTCTAGAATAATTGAGAGACACCTGCCACAAAATAAGCTCTGAGTAAGCTCTAAGTAATGTCAGTTTATAAACCAAGTGAGTTCAACTACTAGACAGGTGAGTGGAGGATCAGGGGCCACTCACCAGGGTAACAGTGAAGACGTAAAGAGGGCATTGCCTTCCCCTGTGTCTCATGGCCAGGAGATGTCAGGGGCTCACAAATCAGACAAATTACTCCTTCACCCCAACAACACTGAAAGAAGAATTGTAGGCTTTTCCAGGCATATTCTTGAAACTCTATTGACATAGGAAAAGGGATATTGGCAGTTGGCAATGAAGTTCCATGCCAGTCTTAATATTTTGCAAGGATTTGGGCAGTCTTCCATTCACCCTTCCTTTTCTCTTAGAGCCTGTTAAGTCAGGAAACATTAATCAATGCTTCCTTATGTAGACCTACTCAGACAAGTTGTTTGCCATCTAAATCTTTGTTTCTCCCAAGAATTAAGAATAAAGTGCTTAGCAATTCAAGGTGGAAATTTATAGCAGCCATGTTCTTCCACATGATGTGACTACCCCTTACAGGGTCATCACTTAAACTCTTTGTTGTGCCCAAAGGTGCCTTTCCTTAGTTCCTCATTAGGGTCCAGGATATTCAGATTGCAATTCCTTAACTCCTTTACACGCAATTACATGTTAACAGATGGCAGAGTGGTGTTCCTTGCTGATGGTGCACTTGACCTGAGCAACATCCATCTTGTCCAGGGCCATGTTGAGGGGAAAAAATAAAATATTTCTTCTTCCCTCTACTTCTTCTACCTTTGCTCTTCTTTATTTTCTAATTATTCCCTGCCTTAGGCACTTTTATGACTCTGTAACTTCACAGTTAGCTCAGGGGTAGAAGGAATGTTTGATACATATTTATGTGACTGAGAGAGAAATCATAGAAATTCAGAGACTTCCTGGCACTCACCTTATTCTCTCGGTGGGTTTTCAGCTCCTGCACTTGAAAAGTAATAAGTACCTAACTGTGAATAAAAGGCTTCCAGCGCTGCTGGAGAAGAATGCCATGAGAGTGACTTTGGACGAGGCTGGAAATGAAGGGTCCTGGTTTTATATTCAGCCGTTCTACAAGCTGCGATCCATCGGAGACAGTGTAAGTGCAAAGTCTCAGCCTGGGGAGTGCCCCGTGCCATGCCTCCAACCATCACTGTATATAAAAGTCAACTAGGAGAATTTTATAGTTGGAACCAGAGACATATCCTGTATGAAGAGGAGGGAATCACTATGGAAACCAGTGTTTGGGGAAACAGGGAAATTTGGAGAGAAGTGTGACCTAAATACAGTAGCTGTGTTTTTCCTACTGAGTGTCTGAAAAAAAAGTTGTATGAATAGCCCATTACCTCAGCTGAAAACAGCTTTCATGTATTAAAGTCCTGGGCAGTGTCCCTGTCACTCTCGATCTGTAGTGGAATAGAAATGCCTCTCTGTTTTGGAAATAAAGTTAGTAAAGACGAGGATAGAAAATAATGAGATACAGCAGGGAAGGAGAATGGATTTTAGGATTATCTTCACTTCTTCTTTGTCGAGAAGCCCACAGGCGCTCCACCCCCTTTCAGTGACTGCAGTTGGTCCTGAACTGACTCCTTTCCTGCGGGATCACTAGGATATAAAGCCACTGAAATACTTCTTCAAGTGACTTAGAACAGGTCTGCTCTTGTCAGCTACATTAGTGCGTCATTATATGGGCATAGACTTGACCGTGGATATGTTTCAATGCCATCAAGCTGCATTTCTGACCTCATTAAGGATTCTCAAATAGTAATTGTTTACCAAAACAGGCTGCCCTTAAACTGCTTGAAATCTTGTCAAAATAAATGCTCACTTAGCCTTAACCGAAAACTGGACTTGGCTGTTTTTGTCATTTAAGTTTACAAGCTTTGGGCAACCCGCGTGTTAGTTTATATATTGGTGTGTGTATTAAATTATACGCATCATGCCAGAAGCATGTAGAAGCAGTCCATTCCTTCCCAGTTATAGTAAATACTGGTCCTCAATTGAGAATAGAAGAACAAGTCCAGTAAAGCTTAGTTTTCACTGAAAGGGTGGCTTTTTTTTTGAGGTACTTACATATATTTGGAGTCAGGGAAAATTTAATTGTATATTTTCCCCAAATGTATCAAACTGTTAATAGAGGTGTTTTACCTCTTGGAAATTATAGTTTCTATTCTCCTACTTTCTGCCCTCACAATAAAAGACAAACGTGCTTTGTCCTGAATTTGAACAAGTCCTTAGCTTTCTTATTCTTTAAATGTACCTGTTTAGCTGTGTCTTCATTGAGCAGTTGGTTATCCTTTTTAGGATAGTGTTTTACAGACAACAAGTGTTGATCCATTAGTGGGCCATGAGATGAGTTTAGTGGCTTATGACTCTCATTTTAGAAAGTGGAATGGAATAGATAGTGTCGGGCTGTCCTAAATATAATGAGGTAAGTATTGTTTTAGGGAGGTAACTTCTGTTTCAGATAAATATAGATATGTATATCTATATATGTACACATACACATATACCCTTCTGTGCACATAAATAGGTATGACTGGATTATAATAGAGATGTATTTCTTAATGTGGCTTGTACCCAAAAAAGTATGAAAGTCATTGCTTGAGATCTGTACAATTAGAGGTTTTTCTTTCAGAGATAGACTTCCTTCAGACCGTGTTCTACTTCTACTACAAATATTTAGTTAGAGCTTATTTGTATATATCTGTTAACATAGGAAAAGGGGGATATTGACAGCTGGCATTGGTGTCCCATGCTGGTCTTAGCATTTCTCCAGGGATTGGACAGGCATTGTTGGACTTCCTTCCTGGACCATATTATGAAGGGTTTCACTCTGCTGGCTTAGGATATGCCAAATTTAAGGGGGGCTGGAGACTAAGGACGCTCTACTGCCCTCCGCCACTTCTGACCTTTTGGTGAAAACTTCTGTTGGTCTCTTTCTTTCCAGGTGGTCATAGGTGACAAGGTTGTACTGAACCCCGTCAATGCTGGCCAGCCCCTACATGCCAGCAGCCATCAACTGGTGGATAACCCAGGCTGCAATGAGGTAAGGGAAACCACATTATGGCTTGTGGGCAGGCATTTGCTGTAGGAGCTGTCGTTCCTGGGGCCAGCACATGTGCGTGCTGAAAGTGACCTCATTAGTGACTTAGGGCAGCATCTCTCTTCTACACATAAGCAACCGAGGCCCAGAATCAGGGCTGTCACATGGGGTTGTGCAGTCCCAGGCAGTAGGTAATGGGTGAGGTTGGTAATTACCTTGGGGCTCAGTGTATTAAGCCTCATGTCACTAGGAGATTGTTGTCTAATTTGTTAAGGCAGAAAAGGGCCCCTGGTACCACATTTTTCTGGCCAGAGGGGTGCCTTTTTCCAGTTTGTCTTCCGTAAGAGCCTGCCTTTGGCTCATGACTAAGATGGGTATGCTACAGGCCATCAGCAACCTTGTAAGAGTGATCCGTTGCTTTTGGCAGTACATCCCCTTGGGGTCAAATTGGCAATTATAGGACAAAAGGACAGTGACTTGATTGTGACATAAGTACTTGCTCGTCTAATGGTTGAAAACACCAGCTCTGGAGTCCAGTAGATGTGGATTGAAATCCCAAATCAGCCATTCCCGTAGGATAGTTAGTGTACCTCTCCCTTAACTCCCTGTGCGTTAGTTTGCCCATCCCTGAAATGGGCATGATGGTAACCCAGTGTCGGGCACATAGTTAGTGTTCAGGCGGTGGCTGCTGCTGTTAGTGATGATCGTTCACATTTCAGAATGTGTTCACTGGACACTTCTTACCTTTATGCCTTTTATTAGTACTTGTCTTTTTTTGAGCTTTTACTTTTCGGCTACAGAACAAGAGACTTGGAGAAGAAGTTCAGAAAGTGAGATTCCTGGAGTCATTTCTTTCTTTTTTTTTTTTTAATACAATTTTTTTTTGTCAAATTGGCTAACATACTGTGTGTAAAATGTGCTCTTGGTTTTTGGGGTACATTCCTGTGGTTCATCGTTTACATACAGTACTTAGTGCTTATCCCAACAAGTGCCCTCCTCAATGCCCATCACCTTTTTCCCCCTCGCCTCCACCCTCCCATCAACCCTCAGTTTGTTCTCTGTATTTAAGAGTCTCTTATGGTTTGCCTCCCTCCTTCTCTGTTTGTAACTATTTTTTTTCTCTTCCCTTCCCCCATGGTCTTCTGTTAAGTTTCTTGAGATCCACATATGAGTGAAAACGTATGATATCTGTCTATGACTGGCTTATTTCACTCAACATAATACCTTCCAGTTCCATCCACATTACTACAAATGGCATGATTTCATTCTTTCTCCTTGCCAAGTAGTATTCCATTGTATATATAAATCACATCTTTATCCATTCATCAGTTGATGGACGTTTAGACTCTTTCCATAATTTGGCTATTGTTAAAAGTACTGCTATAAACATTGGGGTACACGTGCATCTATGAATCAGCACTCATATATCCTTTGGATAAATTCCTAGGAGTGGTATTCCTGGGTTGTAGGATAGTTCTATTTTTAATTTTTTGAGGAACATCCACACTGTTCCTGGAGTCATTTAGAGTAAATGCACCATGAATTACCAAACACATCTGACAGGCCAGTTGAATTTGCAGCTCCTGTGATCTTAAGGTTTGGGCTTTTGTGTGGAAGCACAGCCCAGCCTTTGGGGCTGGAAGACACAGTTTTTGTGAGGGACATGTAAAAAAAATAGCTGTCATTTGTTTTCCAGGTCAATTCTGTCAACTGCAATACAAGCTGGAAAATAGTCCTTTTCATGAAATGGAGTGATAACAAAGATGACATACTGAAGGGGGTGAGTCGGATACTTTTTGGGCTACCAGCACTTGGCTCTATGTGGGGCAGCAGCTAAGTTGTCTCTTAAAATTTGGGCTTCCTTAATTCCTGCATGCGTTGACTTTCAGGGTGACGTGGTCAGGCTGTTCCATGCGGAGCAGGAGAAGTTCCTCACCTGTGATGAGCACCGGAAGAAGCAGCATGTCTTCTTGAGAACTACCGGCCGGCAGTCGGCCACATCTGCCACGAGTTCCAAAGCCCTGTGGGAGGTGGAGGTAAGAGGTGGGGCCAGAGAGGGAGAGCGAGGACTTGTGGGTCTATAGAGTACATAAGCCCACCTCTTTCCAGAAATGGATCGGGATGACAGATAAACAAGCACTCCATGCCATATCGAAGGACGCTGGATGTGCTGATGGAGGAAAATGATGTCTCCTTTGGGAGCAAGCTGGCCCCTGGCACTGGAACTTTCTTTCTCTTGGCCATCTAATCGTCTTTTCCTTCCATGTCTTCTTCCCCTTGCTCTTTTGTCTGTCAGAACAATATAGCATTGAGTGCCTACTCAATGTGATAAAGACGTATCTCCTGTCAGTGATAGGATGGAAAGAAACCCAGATCACTGGTTGGGGAAGTGGAGAGAGGCACGTTCCCCGAGCTCTGGAGATGGAGATGAGAGAGGGAGGACTTCCGGTTGGGTCAAGGATGTAACATGAGCCAGTACTTACAGTGTGATATGTATTTCCAAAGGCAGAGGTGTACAGAGTGTAGGTTAGTTCGTGTCAGATGGTGGTGTGGAATTGGGACTCTGAGACAGCCTTGAGATCAGGCTCGGCATCCCATGTCGGTTGGGAGGAGAGGATAGGCAGGGAAATGAAACGGAAACTGGTTTTGGAGACCAGAGCCTGACGGGCATGTACCCAGGCTGTGAGGAGCTGGGATTTAAGTCATAGGCAGGTGAGGAACTTGGAGGGTAGTTTTGAGAAGGGGAGTAACGCAGTCAATGTGCTGCTTAAGAAGATAGATGATTCTGCTCATTTATTGAGAGGAGGTAGAGAGAGATGAGGTGGAACCCAGGAGACAGTGGCATGAGTGCTTGGTGACAGAGGTGACTAGGGTCTGACCTGCAGGAACATGGCCCCTCCCCCAAAGTCCTCCTCTCTGCTTCACTGCTGCTGTTGGGGCTTGCGTCCTCTCTTTTTTCTCCCTTCAGCTGTTTTATGTTTTTATTGAGATACACCAGACATAAAGTGCCCAGGTCAAAAGTACACAACTTGATGAACTTTTACGTACACATACAGTCCTGTAACCAGCACCCAAGTCAGGAAGTAGAAAACTAGCAGCACCTAGACGGCTCCCTTGTACCTCTTTTTCAGAACTGTCTTGCCTTTTTTTCCTAGAAAAGTAACCAGTGATTTGATTTCTATCTCCATGATTGGTATTGTTTGTTCTTGAACTTCGTATAAATGGAGTCAGACCATATATAATCTTTCTTGGTCTTGTTTTTGCACTCTGCATAATTATTTTGAGATTCATGTTGTTGCGTGTATCAATAGCTCATTCCTGTGTGTTGGTGAGCAGTGTTTCGCCACAAGGTACCCCACAGTGTGTTCATGTGTTCATGTGTTCATGCACATTTGAGTTGATCACCTTTTGGCTTTACAAGTAAAGCTTCTGTGGGCATTACAAATGTGTACAAGTCTCTTTATGGTTATGAGCTTTCATTTCCTTTGCTAAATATTTAGTAATGGAATAGCTAGATTATATGGTGGGTATATGTTTAAAAGAAACTACCAAACTGTTTCCCAAAGTGCTCGGACCATTTTATATTCCTACCGGGAGAGTGTAAGAGTTCCAGGTCTTCCACACCATCACCAACACTTGGCTTGGTCGGTCTTCTTGATGCTAGCCACTTTAATAGATGTGTGGTGAAATTTTGTAGTGTGTTTTCTAATGTTTATTAGAGAGAAAGTTGGGGACGGACAGACAGAGGAGAGAGAAAGAATCCCAAACAGACTCCATGCTCAGTGAGGAGCCTGATGTGGGGCTCAGTCTCGCAAACTGTGAGGTCATGACCTGAGCCCAAATCAGGAGTGTCTGAGCCACCCACAGCCCCTCGTAATGCTTTTAATCTGCATTTCCCTGCTGGCTAATGTTACTGAGCATTTTTTCTTGTGTTTATTTTCCATCAATATATCATCTTCAGTGAAGGGTCTCTTCTAGTATTTTGCCCATTTAAAGAGTTGTCTTAACCTCTCCTTTAACGTGGATGTCGTAATACTCAGGTATATCTTGCCTGTTGTATAGAAGAATCTGTACAGTTTTCATGATGAAAGGTATCTACATGAAGTTTTCAGTGCCTACCTCCTCCTTTTTTTCTTCCTCTCCTTCTCTCTACACACAAAGCACTTGTTCATAGTTTTTTAGTTAGTGTCTACATAGGGACACTATCAGTCCTACTTGGTTATAAACTCCTTGTGAGCTAGACCTTTGTCATTGATCTTTGATGTCACCATTGTACTTAGAGTTTTATATGTTCAAAACGGTCTTTCAGAGCTACTTTTCATGTGTGATTTGGGTATTAGTGCCAAAACTAATATTGAGAGAGAGGGAGAGAGACAGTGCACTCCACTTTGTAGAGTGTCTGCATTCTCTTGCTGTCATTTAAGGAATTTTGAGTTTTGGGGTGCCTGGGTGGCTCATTCAGTTGGGCATCTGACTTCGGCTCAGGTCATGATCTCACAGTTTGTGAGTTCAAGCCCCGCATCAGGCCCTGTGCTTGGAGCCTGAAGACTGCTTTAGATTCTGTCTGTCTGTCTCTCTCTCTCTCTCTCTCTCTCTTTCTACTCCACCTCTTCTTGTGCTCTGTCTCTGTCTCTCTCTTTCTCTCTCAAAAATAAATGAACATTAAAAACAATCTTTCCTTTAAAAAAGAAAAAGAGTTTTTTGTTTTGTCAGACAGTAAAGTTAGTTATGAATCATCATTTCGATGCTTTGGAGGCTTATTTTAAAGCTTTGTGGGGCACCTGGGTGGCTCAGTCGGTTAAGTTTCTGACTTTGGTGCAGGTCATGATCTCACAGTCCATGGGTTCAAGCCCCGCATCGGGCTCTGTGCTGACAGCTCAGAGCCTGGAGCCTGCTTCCGATTCTGTCTCCCTCTCTTTCTGCCCCTCTCCTGCTCACACTCTGTCTCTCTCTCTTTCAAAAATAAATAAACAATAAAATATAAAAATAAAAAAAATGCTTTGTTACATCAGGTACCTTACTTTTCTTTTTTAAGGCCTGGATTGGCTCTAATACAAAGGTGTCACCCTTTTGACGTTTTAATGAATGCCCTAGGTGTTCCATGGAGTCACTCTCTCAGAACATCCCAGCTCTGAGAATGAGCTCTGGGAAGGTTGAGCTCACAGCTTCCCTGCTATTCTTCATTTGGCCTTTCGTGGTCTCACCTTACACATATGCAACTTGGTATTCGACCGAAGACTCGTGGAGGCCCCGGTATAGATGTCTGGAGCTTCTTCTCTGGGAAGCTTTGTATTCTGTCCCCACACATTCCAGCCACCTCAGTCTTTCCCTAAATTCCGATTTTTCTTAACTCAGACCATTGTCTTCGGCTCAGAATCTCCCTCTCAGTGGTGTCATCCAGAGAGGACCTTCAAGCAGAAAGCTGGACTCATCATGGAAATCACTTTGTTTCTCTTTACTCACAGATCACAGTTGTATACTGCCTGCTGTCCATCATCTGAACACAGCTGTTTCATGTATTTTATCCAGTTTTCTGGGAGTCTCTGCCAAATCTGTGTATTTTGTGCAGTGTCTAATTGTTCATGGCATGATCTGCCCATGCCAGTTACTCTATCATGACCAGAAGCTGAAGTTACATGTGTTTTTATGGCAAATCGGCCCCTGACTGTGAGCTTCACGTCTCACAGCATAGCCCTGTCGATGTATGGCAGCACATGTGTACCATGATAGCACGCTTCTACAGTTTCTCTGAAAATCCTTTTTGTCATGTCTTTTATGGATGTATTGCAGAATCTTCTACTTCATTTTCATTAAAGTAAATAACCTGAAAACTCTTCAACTTTTTAGTATAAGCATTTCATATTAACCGGGAGACTCTCTCTTCTTTGGAGAAGCATGACATTTCCATATGTTTGAGCTCTGATATTACATATGATCATTGCAGTGGCTTTGTTGGAAGATAACTGATTTTTTTCAAGCTAGTAAATATCACTCCTGGACTGTGATTTGTGTGTGCAGTCTCGGTGTTGTCTTAGCATGGGTTGACATTTCTTCCACTCCCGTTAATCATTCCTCCTCTTGGCAGGTAGTCCAACATGACCCATGTCGGGGTGGAGCCGGATACTGGAACAGCCTCTTCCGTTTCAAGCACCTTGCTACCGGCCATTACTTAGCAGCAGAGGTAAGTAGCAGCCTCTGTGCCTCTCTCTTTCAAGGCTGACACATTGCTTTTTCTTCATTTACCTGTGGCCATTGGGTAGTTAGACACTTAGGGTAATGTTCAGTCACCTTGTTTTTCCTTCTGCTTTTCTGTTTCCTTCTGCCTCATTTTCCTGCTTATAGACCAGAAAAGGTAAAGTTGATGAACACATTTCAGTGCTTCACAGGGACGTTGATCAAGATGTGGGGGAGAAAGTAAGCTAGAAAATACTACTATCCTGAGAATGTAATGTACAGCATGATGACTGTAGTTCATAATACTATAATGTATATTCGAAAGTTGCTAAGAGAGTAGATTTTTTTTAAAAAAAGAAAAGAATACTAATCTGGGATTTAGGATTATAGAAATTTTTTCTCTCACATTCTGCTCTCCCCACATCTTATCTACCAACCCTGCTACTAACATGAATGTCCAAGACTCAGCCATAGGGACACATGGTATGTAAAGCCGGAAGCATTAAGACACATAAAGAATTAGACAATTTTATAAAGTATTCTGGCTCTCAGGCGTTAGTGAAATAGGCAGGGCCTTATCTTTTACTTGCAGGAATGCCAAAAATCAAGGAAATTAACTTTACCTTAAATGTCTGTAAAAGACTTTTGGGGAAAAAGCAAGAGTCCATACTGAAGGACAGAAGGAACTTACTTTTTAATTTTGGTGTTAAATTAAGGAGCCATCATACTGTGTGACAGATGCTGGGTTTTACTCTGATCTGCTGGAAGATGTACGAATCATTTTCGTATCAGATTCTAGATGTACATCAAAAGATACCTCCCCTTGTCTGGTTCCACTGCTGGATGGCTCAGAGATTCTCAAGGTGATGCATGGGTATCAGTATTGCTTCTGCACCTGACCCCAAGGAAGACTGAATCTAAATGTACTCAATCCACTCAGATGCCTCATACTTGAAAAACTGATGATTTTGATATATTTGAGAACCAAAGATCAACGCTAAGTTGAAATTTAAAATGGAGCCATACGGAATTTTGGACCCAGCTAAGTAGCTGTGAGGAAGTGTTGATTACATGGTTTGCCAAAGATCGATGGTGGTTGCGTTATTTGTTACATTCTGAAGCGAGTGTAACTCTTGCTGGAGGCCACACATTTTTTATTTCTAACTAAAACTAAGAAAGACTACCAGTGACTGGATACTGATCTTTTATTTGTCTCAGGCATTTAACTGTTGCTTTGCTAGTGAATTCATTGTGTTCTTCTGTCGACCCTTGAGAGCCGTCTATTGGTAACTCGTAGATTGTTCCATGTGTGTTGTACTCATGTGACGTGTGTGGTTGTGGCATGCTGGTTCCATGAACAGAGGGAAGGGACAAGATTTTAGCTATTCAGAGATGTTCACAGGCCTTGAAGTCTCCTGCAAGTGGGGCCGAGTCCTGGAGAAATCAATGGATGTTTTAATTTCCTAATGATTCTTTTTCATCAGGTAGACCCTGACTTTGAGGAAGAATGCCTGGAGTTTCAGCCCTCAGTAAGTATGAGCAAGAGCCTTCTTGTCTCCATCTGGTAGGCTGAGGCCAAATGATCTGGAACCTGCCACTTGTCATTGAGTGCTGGGGAAGGGGAAACATTAGGATACCTTAAAAGAGAGTCTTGTTCTATGCTTTCCTTGAAGGCAGTCATAACTCCTTGTGTTCGATTGGTCTAAGACTTTCAGTGATGATGCTCTTTCTGTGTGCTTAGTCCCGAGAGCTCCATCTTTAAGTTGGAGAAGTTGATGGAACTTTGGGAATGCTCGTAGGTTAGAGACAGGAATGACTCCTTAGAAGTTGGTTTGTTTACAAATGAATGTCCTATTGTTGTTGACCTCAATCTGTGACTCACTCCTGTTTTTTCAAGGAATGAGCATGTGAGGTGGATAGCATCATTTAGGTGATGGAGGTAATGCATGAGGAATGGTGCCCTTGTCATCTGCTTAGACACTCAGTTGTCTAACCATCTGTTCTTGCTTTCTGCAAATTCAGAAGTAGATTTTATAATGTGGTTTGAAATTCAGTGCCAACAGGATCTTTCTTTGGAGGCCATATTGCCAATTAATGTTGACTTTGAGACCCTTGGGGGTTGAGTTGTCCACAATTATGGGTTGAAGAGGGCAGTGGTTGTGTTACATAGAAATGATGGATATCAATAAAACACTTCTCTTGTGGAGTGCTTCATTCTGGTCTAGGATTTTAAAAAATGCAAACAGTTGCTACTGTATTTGACATTGTATGTTCATGTGATCATCTGTGGTGGAATATGACAGGTGGTATTGAGGTTACTTCTTTTTTGGGGGTAAAATTTTGAAAGAATTGAAAGATTTTTAAAGTGGATCAGTTAATAAAGGGGTTTGGGGTGGAGATAATATAGAATGCAATTGTGTTTGGAAAGTACGAATTCTGTGGGAAGGATGAACCTTATAGTTATGTTTGGATATAATGTTAGCTTTGGACGGAAGGAAGAGGGGTTCTAGCTAAGGGCATCATATCATTAATTCCTGGACTTGTTGGGGGAGTTCATCTCTTTGCCAGTTCTTGAGGGGAGCTCCTGAGGGTCCTGCTCTTTCCTTTCGTCTGTAGGGCTCATTCTCAAAGCTGCCCTTGGAACTGACTGGAAGGTAGACAGCACTGACCTGGTCCAGCTTTCTGCAGTGTGCAGGGAAATCTTTGCCCAGCAAAGGTTGGGGCTTTGGTGTTGGGGGCTTGCACTGGAAGAGGGATTATTTCCCATAAGGCACTTCTTGTCCCTGGACCTTCTTTATTTGGAGGAAAAGAACTGTCTTCGGGTGCCTTACATCTATTGGTATTAGTGCTGCCATCAGAGTTGTCACACAAAGTGTCTCCTCTGAAATTACTTTGAAGGAGAGCTGTGTTTTCTTTCCCTGAGAGTCGGGTGTGCAATTGAACCTTGGACTCAGTGAGGAATGGGCTGCTCTCCCGGACTGCTGCTGTGTGAGGGGAGGTCTGGCATTCATAGTGGAGGTGGAAGAACATAATGATCTAAAGCAGGGCAGGGAAGAGAGGCAGACCTGGGTTTAAGTGGCAGACCCACTGCGTATGAGCTGTGTGCCCAAACAGGCTACTTTCTCCTCTCTGGGCCTCTGTTCCCTTGTCTGTAAAAGTGGTGGATATGCTTGCTATAAGGACAAAGTGATGTGTGCATAAGACGTGGCCCATAGTAAGCTCACAGGAAGTGGCATTTATGTAAGTTGCGAGAGATCAATAGCATTTTTAGTGCCTTGACATCCACAAGTTCATCTGGGCTGCCCAGTACCTGCATGAAAGGAGTTAGGGGAGGTTTTATGAACCAGTGAGGAACCAAAGAGTGGTCCTAACTCATCATGTGGCTCAGGTCTCTCACAGTTCAGTCATCTTTTTATCTCTCTAATGCTTTTTCATGCCGTGGTGGTGGAATGTGCCAGCAGGCTTGGGTGCAGATTTGGACTGCATTGTCCTGGCTGCTCTGGAATGGTGTGTGGGTGGTTAGCCTTCAGAATATGGAGGAGGGGTTGGGGGGCTCACCCTGTACCCACAAGGTCATCAGCACAGTGCCTGCCGCTGCAAGGAGTCTGGAAAGAGTCTTCCTGCACCCCTCTGCCTCTTGTCGTCTAGGAAACTTGGGCACAAAAGCTAGAGTTGTAAAAGTTTGGGAGAGGAAACTTTATTCTGCTCGTGGGTCACGTACTTTGCTAGATCTGGCGCCCAATGCCTCTGGGAATCTTTACCTGGAATCTTACTTAGCTCATTGGGCTTGTCCTTCTCAGTTCAGCACCAATGAGCCCCATGTACACTAGCTCTTGTCTGACAGCCTTTTGTACATGTGCCTTTCCTCCCACTAGGTGGCAAACGCCGACTGAACACAAAGGATATGAAGACGCTGTTGCTCAGTCACAGGTCCAGATAGAGTGCACTCGTGCCATTTTAATTTCTCTTCCGTCCGCCGGCAGGTCTGAAACTGAACTGAGTTCAGTGGCCAAGCTGTGTATCTCACACCAGAATCGGGTCAGGGTTTATTTTGAAAGTGGTGTGTGGAAGACTTTGCAGGCGGACAAATTCTATTCAGAGTTCTTTTTTCTTGAACGGAGATAGTTGGTACTGTCCAGTTAGTTCCTATTTGAGTGTAGATAGATCAGCAAGTTGTGGCTTTGTTGAGGTAGCACTACAAGGTATTGGAGGAGGGTATAGCAAAGAGGAGACAAAGCCTTTGGGTATTAAAAGAGGCATTTGAATTTTCTTTGTTTCCCCTTCCCTTCATCCCTCCTCTGTCTCTTTCTCTCCTCCCCCCACTCCCTTCTTCCTTTTCTCATACAAAAGTTGGGGCTGCAGATGAATTCCTAGAGTAGACTGTTGTCCTCCACCTTAGATGTTAGTCCCTGAAATTATATTCTCTCATGCTCTCTCCTTTGTCTGTTAAATTTAATTTCCTTTTATTCATTCCCCTTTTGGAAAGGAGTCAGTGCCTCAACCCAAGTGAAGCAAGTTAGTGACAAAGAAAATGTTTTTCCTGGTAGTTGCAGGTGGATGTTGTCATCTTGCAAGGAGGTTAAAAATTAAAAGTAATCCCACATAAAGTCTCAGCGCTGAAAGAGACCTCAACAAAGTGTATGAGAGGATGTGATAGTCTGAGCTTGCTGCTTAGATGTGCCCAGGCAGACGAACTGTGAATCCTAGAGTGTGTTCTTAGAGTTTCTCAGGAAAGCTTTCATCATTGTTCATTAGTCTCGACTGTCAGAGATTTTCTTCAATCTCTGCCAAATCCCTTACATCACAACAGAGGCTCCTTTTCCCCTGAATTGTCATCGGTAGTACTCCTTGATTAATTTCAAATCTTTTTTTCAGGGCTAGTCTAACTTCTGAGATACTTCTCTTGGCCACAATGGGATATCTATTTATGAACACCTGGATTCAGGCTTACTTGATTTTCCTTTTCCTCCTGAGAAGTAGCTGTGTCATATTATTGCTAGACAATTTAACTGTAGATTAACACAATGATCCATAACCAAATCCACAGGATGAGTTTTCTCAAAGTGCTTCTTTTCTCTTCCAACTACTGCAGACGGATGTAGCTATACGGACTTCTTCGTCACCTATAGCACTCTTTCCATGGACATCTGTTATTGTAACCCTGCATTGTTTAAACATTTTTATTGCAACACCAGAAGGTAGAGTGTCAATGTTATTGGCGTGGGTGGCCAATTATCATCTTTTATGACTGCTCTGAAACTCTCATTCTTTTCCTGCCAACTGCTGATGTTCACTGTTGTTTCTTCCCTGTTCCTGTGGACTGTGCAGTGATTGTAGTGAGTGAAGGGTCTGGCCTGCAGAATCCATGACTTGATGAATTTTCCTCCTCAGGTGGACCCTGATCAGGACGCTTCTCGAAGCAGATTGCGAAATGCCCAAGAAAAGATGGTATACTCCCTGGTCTCTGTGCCTGAGGGCAATGACATCTCCTCCATTTTTGAGCTGGACCCCACCACTCTCCGCGGAGGCGATAGCCTGGTCCCAAGGTAGGGTTCGAAAATGGCTCATCTCAAGTAAGTCAGAGCTGGTATCTGTGGCCTGGATGGACTTCTTGGGATCCCAATCGCCATTGCCTTTCTCAAAGTTCTTGTAAAATAATTGTTCTGGTTACCCATTGGACTGGTGTCTGATTTTTTTTATGGCTCATCAGTTAGTAAGTTCTCAGTAGTTGGATAAGAAGTGCTTTATTGAGTTAAACAAGTCAAAATTGTAAGCTCAAATAGCTCCATATTTCTTTTTTTATTCTATTTTAGTGTTTTACTTAATTTTGAGAGTGTGTGTGTGTGTGTGTGTGAGAGAGAGAGCAGGGGAGGGGCAGAGAGAGAGGAAGGCACGGAATCCAAAGCAGGCTCCTGGCTCTGAGCTGGCAGCAGAGAGCCTGACACAGGGCTCGAACTCATGAAATGTGACATCATGACCTGAGCTGAAGTTGGATACTTAACCAACTGAGCCACCCAGACGTCCCTCAAGTAGCTCCATATTTCTAGTTTCCTCTCCTTTCTTCCACATTCCCAAACTTGAGAGATCTCCTGGTTAACTGAAGAAACAATTGTAAAGAAATTCTGGAAGAAGGAATATTTGGAAGTCACTGAATGTAGTAAAGTATTGTGATATCAGACTAGTGTTCTTTGTTATTTTATTAAATTTGACTCTTAGTTTTGTTGCATACGGATGTGTTTCGGTGGAGGGGTTAACGGGCCTCTAAATGGTATGAAAGCTCATGCTTAACCCCAAAACCAGCAACAATATTGTTAATAATGGTTTGCATTTATTGAGTACTCACTCCATGCTATGTTCATTGTGAAATCCTTTACTTCTGTTACATCATTTCATCTTCGCAAAAGGTATCTTCCCCTTCTTATAGAAGAAGAAACTGATGCTCAGAGAGCTCGAGCAACTTCTCACATGTCAGCCAGTTCCTTAGCAGAGGCCAGAATCTTAAATGTATAAGACAGATAGGGTTGTGCGGGCAGTTCTGACTCTTCAACATAGCATTGGTTAGTAGCAATCTTACTGGCCTTTGTAGGTTTTACATGTTATTTTTGAGATAAAGACAGGTATTTAATGAATACAAATGTGTTTTACAAGTTTATAACATTTGTTAGGTAAAAAAAAAAATCATTTTTTTTCCATAAAGAGAAAAATGTGAAGTGGGGGATTATGGAAAGCAGTTGCATTCTTTTATGAGCCGTGGTGTCTGATTCATTTCTGTATTTGGGGGGTTTTGGTACCATATTAACAAAATTCTGATTCATACACATACCCGGTTACAGATAGGAAGATTTAACAGCTCACTTGCAATCTCCGGTTACTTTTCAAGCAGAGACTGCAGGAGAAACTTCATTCCACAGACTGAACCCAGACTTGATAACCTATTAACGCAAATTAACTCTTCATCATTTTCCATAAAGTACACTTGATCGTGTTTGCACTTTTTAAAATGATATTATTTAGATCCAAATCAAACATTAGAGAGACCCACAGATCCTGTCCAGAATGTCCCAGAGGTTAGTAAACTCCGACCTCTATTTGTAAGCCTTTAAAAAAAACCTACCAGCATGTGCTGAGTTGGTATCAGTGGCCAAAGCACGAGTCCCCTGGGCAGATGGAGCGTGCAAATGCCTGCTGGAAAAACAATGATTTGAGCAAGGTGTGCCACCTGCAGATCTGCTGACCTTTGGTGTCCTTCATTTCTTCCCACTGGCCTTGTTCTTCCTCTCCACTCCTGCTTTGGCTTCGAGCAGTCCACCCTGTCGGTGAGACTGGCACCTGCGGCATGGGTGCTCTCAGCGTGAGTGCAGAACCTTGTCTTGTGCTGTGGGAGTGGTGAGTGGAGGACAGCGTCCATGTTGGAAGAGTACTGTACATTGAAAGGAGGCCTTTCCTTGCCACCCGGTAAAATCATCTCTTGGTTCTTCAGCTCTGCTGGGTTGTTAATTCCTTCAGAATCTGGGGAAAGCTACAGATGTTTCGTTTCTCTAGGAAATTCCAAGTATGTTGCACAGCTTTGCATTCTCCAGGTTTGGAAGTCCTGATTTACACTGATTTTTTTAAACATATTTTTTAATGTTTATTTTTGAGAGGGGAAAGGGCACGTGAGCACGCATGAGTGAGAGGGGAGCAGAGGGGGGTGGGCACAGAGGATCTGAAGCAGGCTCGATGCAGCGCTGGAACCCACAAACTCCGAGATCATGACCTGAGCCTAAGTTAGACCCTGAACTGCCTAAGTCGCCCCTGGTTTTCTGCCTTTTTTTTTTTTTTTAACAATAACAGACTTGTTTAGATATAATTCATATACCATACGATTCACCTAAAGTTTTCAACTCAGTAGTTTTTATGAACAATGCTGGGCAAGTCTTGTCACAATTTTAAGATATTTTTCCCCAAAAAAGAACACCACACCATTTCTCAGTCACTCTTACTTCCTTGTGCTCCACCTACAGCCTCAGACTCACCTGTTTCCTGTATTTATTGATCTGCCTCTTCTGGACATTTCATCTAAATGGAATCATGTATCGTGTGGTCTTTTGTGACTGGTTTGTTTCACTTTGTATTTTTAAGAGCCATCTCTGTTAGAGCGTGTATTAGTACTTCATTTTATTTTATTTTATTGCTGAATAATATTATTATATTATATAATTATAATTATAATAAATATCATTATAATTATATAATTAATTAATATAATTATACATTATCTTATATATAACCACATTGTATTTATCCACTTATGTTTTTTAATTAAATTTTTTTAATGTTTATATATTTTTGAGAGAGAGAGAGACAGAGCATGAGCAGGGAAAGGGCAGAGAGAGAGGAAGACACAGAATCTGAAGCAGGCTCCGAGCTGTCTCACGGACTTGTTAACTAGATAGGTACAGGTCTGTAGAACCCAGTGGCATTTTGGTTTAAGTAAATTTCTGTATGTCATGTCCTCTCTTCTGAAAGTTATTTAATGAATTTGTTTAGCTTCCCAGGAGACAAGGGAATGACATTTATATTACATATTAGATGTTGTAGTTTGCAAGGGATAGCAAAAACCAGAACCCGGAGACGTAAAGTATCACGTTGTTCCATCAGAAGGTGCTTCATGCGTTTCCTTGGCAAGAGGAATGAGGTGCTAGTTGGCCGTATTCCCCAAGGAGTTGGAAATTTGCATGATTCTGTAGGAAGCGGAGGTCTAATCTTTTAGGTCAGATAGTCAAATGGGAAAACCGTCTTGGTGGATAATTGTCCATAGGTATATGGATTCTAAATTCTCAAACAACAGAAGTCTTGTATTCACTATGAGAAAAGTGTCTGGCATTGTCTATTAGTATTAATTACCAGTTATGATCTTGGACTTGGTCTTTGTTTTAAAAATATTTATCCATTCTTGCCTCTGGCCAACAACCTGAGAGCCAGAATTGATGGGCTTCTTATTCATTGGTCCTGCAGAGGGATCAGAAAACCTTAGGAGTAGTACACACATTGCCCTGCATCTTAAAGTCGTACTAAATACTGCTTGTTTGAAGATCAGGAAGTCTGAAAGTAGATCAGTGAATGTCTGTGAAATGTTATCAGGAAAGGAATTTTGGTGATAGTCACTGCTTAGAAGAATCTTTCCAAGCTGAAGTGAAAAGGATAATGGCAAATTCTGGATATATTAACAAGATAATAAAATTGCAATATATGGAAAATAGATGCCTTAGATGAACACTGGGAGAGAATCCAACTTGGTGGCTCTTTTGTAATTGTCCTGATATCATTGCTTTTGAGTTAAGGTTTGGGAATGAGACTTGGGATGAATTGATAGAATGTCTTTTTGTGTCTCAAATATAATTGAGCTAGAACTTTATAGAAAGTGATGATCCAATTAAAAACGAAGCTCCAGGCTTTGGTTATAATATGAAATTAAGAAAATGAGTCCCCGTCACTCAGACAAAAAAGAATTTGCACATTTGTGTCAGGTTTCTTGTTCATGTTGTTTCATATATATTCATTCTAGTTAAATATTACTGTGGTTGCCCTTACTTAGAACGTTCAGGACAGTTGTAATGAGCAAAAGTGGAAGGCAGAGAGGAAAGATAGATGTCTGGTTAGATGCCCCCTGCCCCTACCTCTTTGCCATGTCTCTAGCATTGCTCTAAATTCCTCTTAATGCAAATGAGTTCTGTGGTCCTTTGTCTGCCCCAGCCCCACCAGTGTTTAAAGTTCCACTTGAAGTTTTCTGTACCAGAAAACATCCATGGCTTTCTGTAGCCTCATTGATCTTCTCTAGAAGTCCTTCAGTGCTTACCTTGACTGTCTCCCAACTTAATGCCTTTTCACGTGCTCTTCCTGTTACTTACCCTCGCTTGGTGTTCATTCATCTTGTCTCACTGATGTGGTAGATTCCTGATTCATAAATTATGCCATTATTTCAACTACTTCCTTAAAGCAAAATTGGAAAATGTTGTAAAATTATCCATGTTCTCTGTAAAACAACAAAAATTTGTTAACATCATGGAGAGCAAAGAAGCAAGTAAAAATTATGTAAAATTTAACCATTCAGAGATAACCAGTGTTAACATTAGTGTTGATGTAGTTTTAGAAGAAGTCTCTGGGCATGCAGATAACCTCTGTATAATTTATCATTAATAAAATTATAAGCTATTTTAACAGTTTTTTTTCACCAAATATGTTCTGTACATATTTCCAAGTAAATATCGATTATAATCATTTTTCAGTAACTATTTAATATTCCACTGTATGTACAATAATTAGCTAGTCTGTTATCGAGACATTGTTTAGTTTTTTACTCCCGTAAATAATGCTTTGTTGAACATATTTATGCCCCAGTAAGTACTTGGGTTGTCACCTCTTAGGTGACATATCTAAAAATGAAATTGCTAGATGAAGAGATAGATACATTTTACTTCTTTTACAAAGTGCCAGACTCTCTTGTAGAGTTTTATCTGTTTACACTCTTACCGTGAGTGTGAGGAGAGGTCGTTTCCCTAAGCTCTTGTAAATACTGCGTTATGTCAGTCTCTAAGATCTTTGGAAGACTTCAGTAAAATGATACATAGTTTTTATTTGTGTAAATGGTGTACTAAGGAGATTTTACATATACTTCTAAGTTTATTAGCGGTTTATATTACTTTATTAAATTACTGACTAGTGTCCTTGTCCCATTTTTCTTTCCAGTTTTCCCGTTTTTTCTTACTGATTGAAAGATCTCTTTATATATGCATTGAAGATCTCTTTATAAAAAGGATTAATTACTTTTTAATGCCTTGTGTTATTCTTTTATTTTCCCATGTCATCCTTTTTCTTTCAACTTTGTTCATGATGTTTTCCTTTCTTTTTTTTTTCTTTATGGAAGATAAAAAATGTAAAAAGTATTATAAGATGTGTCCATGTTTTACTTAAAAAATTTATGGCGCTTGTATTTTGCTATATGCTTCAAAGGCCTTCCTTACCACAAGATTATTAAATATTGGCTCCTATTTTATCCTGGTAATTTTTTTGTTTTATTTTTTGCTTTATTGATCCCTATGAAAATTTCATGCATTTCTTTATCTTTCCTCATGATATGCATTAGTATATACTCAGTAAATACTTTTTTTACTCTGTTTCATGCTCAGTTTGTTCTGAGATATTCATTCACAGGAGTGATCTTACATTTAGAAACACAGCATATCACGATGTTAGAATAATTATGAATGATTTTTATTATAAATATATTAAAACATATTTTGGTGTGCATTCATTTGTGCCTTGGTTTATATTATCTAGTGTATGTAGCAGGAAACCATTTTGATATCCTGTTTTATTCTGATAGAATATTCTAGGCCAATGGGTTTAGAGAACCTAAAAATTTCTGTCCCTCAAATCCTTTCTTTTTCCCTTCAGAACTCCTATGTCCGGCTCAGACACCTGTGTACTAATACCTGGGTTCACAGCACAAATATCCCCATCGACAAGGAAGAAGAAAAACCTGTGATGCTGAAAGTAAGTTCTGGAACTTGGCTGGCTCCTTTCGTCTTGTGCTCCCTAATGAAAGGGCTCCTTTGAGGACAGATTGGGGAGGAGGGAGCTGCGTTTTGTTGCTTTGGCCAGAGTGTAGTCCTGGACAAACTTGAATGCAGTAAAAGAATTCTCTCCAAGGGACCTGGCTAAAGCAAGTCCAGGCTTTTTAAAATAACCAGAACCTTTTATTCCATGGCTTTTGCCCTAAAGGTTGAGCAATTGTCTGGATTTCATGTCTGTCTGAAGGATGATTTTGGCTCGGGAATGTTTGCTTGTGCCTTGAGGCACATCAAATACCTAGTTGGTTTTCCCCAGTCTTTATTTTTTTCTTTCTCTCTCTTTGTCTTTAAGTAGACACTTTTATTTTTTTGAAATTTCTCTCAGCCCCTTTAATTTCTCTCCCTGAAGCCTACCTCTCCTTCACTACCTTCTCCAGGGTCAAAAAACATAAATTCACAAACATAGGGATTTTGTTTTTAAAAAGTGAAATGATACTCGTAAATTGTTTTTTAGTGATGGGGAAGGTTACTGGAGTTTTTTTCTTCTATTTTTATGAATTTTTCAGGTATAAAGAAAAGTTAAAAGAATGGTACATTGTCTGCCCTTATAATACTCTGAGTCAATAATTATTTTGCTCTTTGGCTTTTTCCCTATGTATTTGCTTATTTATTATTCTTTATTTATTAAAAAATTAATGTTTATTTGCTTTTGAAAGAGAGACAGAGTGTAAGCAGGGGAGAGGCAGAGAGAGAGGGAGACACAGAATCCGAGGCAGGCTCCAGACTCTGAGCTGTCAGCACAGAGCCCGACACAGGGCTCAAACTCATGAACTGTGAGATCATGACCTGAGCCAAAGCTGGACACTTGACCTACACTTAACTAATTTGTTTCTTTTTAAATGTTTTATTTTGATAGAGTGTGTGTGCACGCACACAGACAAGTCGGGGAGGCTCAAATAGAGAAGGAGAGAGAGAGAATCCCAAGCAGGGTCCTAATGGGGGCTAAGTCTCAGGAACCATGAGATCTTGATTTGTGCTGAAATCAAGAGTCACATGCTTAACCAGCTGAGCCACCCAGGCACCCCTCCCTATATATTTGTCAACATGTTTTAAAACTGTAACAGTCTTAACATGCTTCCTTTTACAAATGAAGGTGTAAAATGATACCAGAGCCCACTTTCTGCCTCTCTCTTTCCCTCAGTAACAGCCTGTAGAGGTAACAACTGTTAATGATTTGAGGTACTCCCTTTCAGATGTTTTTCTGTGTCTAGTTGATTGTAACTGCGAGATAGCTCCAGCTTCTTGGATTGCCCAGTGTCCCATAAATACAGTGTTTTGATTAATGTTTTACTGTCTCAATCCAGGAGACAGTCCCATAAACACCATTCTGCTTTTCAGATTGGCACCTCCCCTGTGAAGGAGGACAAAGAAGCATTTGCCATCGTTCCGGTCTCTCCTGCTGAGGTTCGAGACCTGGATTTTGCCAATGATGCCAGCAAGGTGCTGGGCTCCATAGCTGGGAAGCTGGAGAAAGGCACCATCACTCAGAACGAGAGAAGGTAAGGGCTTCCCTCCCGTAAGAACCAGACACGCTGAACCTCACCCACTGTGGAGCTTTCAACTCTGTTGTGTGCAGAAAGAGAGAATGCCAACTCTGAACAGCTTTATGTGAAAGGGTCAGGCCTTAGCGTTGATGTGTGGCTTCAACTTGCGATTTTTCAAGAGCCACATTCAGTTCTTTGAAAGTCTCTAAAATTGTAAAGACCTGTCTTTTTCTCTGTCTCCAGTTTGGCTTCTGGAACTTGCTAACTAAATGATAAGGGCCATGGTTACTCTGACATAAAATGTGAAGGCTCATATTTTGTGAAGGTGATTATCCTTTTGTGGACAGTAAAGTGTTGTGTGTATTTTATTCTTTTTGGTAATCGGTCGTCACTTTTGAGGAAATTGGGAAGAGTGGATCTGCTTGCGTTTAAGTGACTCATTAGGCCAGGGTCTTTCAAGGTAAAGTTTTCAACCTGTTGGACATCCAGCATTTCCTGTCTCTAATAGCCTTTCCCTCCCCCCAAGGTCTGTAACCAAGCTGCTGGAAGACTTGGTTTACTTTGTCACTGGTGGCACTAACTCTGGTCAAGATGTGCTTGAAGTGGTCTTCTCCAAGCCCAACAGAGAACGGCAGAAGCTGATGAGAGAACAGAATATCCTCAAGCAGGTCTGTGAAGTGCAGCATATTGGGATCTTTGTAAGAACTCGGTGGGATCACTGCTCTTACAGGGGGACATGGGTGGTTCCCATGTGGAAGGAGGCTTGATCAACTGACTTTTGAAGAAAAGAGGCTTGATTTTATAGAGCAGTTCTAAGTTCGTAACAGTAATGCGTGGAAAGCACAGAGTTCACATACACCTGCCTCCACATATGCATAGCCTCACCTGTCATTAATATCCTCCACTGTAGAAATTAAAAATATGAGATATAAGTTTATTAGTTTATTTCTATTACAAGAATTTACGTTCTGATTTGTATTTGCATGTAAAATTAAAGACTGCTAATTACTGAGTTAATTTGGGAAACAAACATGTTTTAACTTAAGTAAGTTGAACCTTTGAGGCAAAATCTTTCTTTGAACTCATTATAATTAAATGAATTAATTTTCAAAAAAAAAAAATCTTCCACTGTAGTGGTACATTTATTACAATCGCTGAACCTGCATTGACACATCATGATTTCCCCAAATCTAGAGTTCATATTAGGGTTCATTATTGGTGCTATGTGTTCTCTGAATTTAGGCAAACGTATAATGACATACCATCGTGATTGATTCATGCAGAGTATTGTCACTGTCCTAAAAATCCTCTGTACTGTGCCTTTTTACTACTCACTTCCCTCAATCCCTGGCAACCACGGATGGTTTTATTGTCTTGTAGTTTTGCCTTTTCCAGAATGTCATGTAGTTGGAATCATACAGTACGTAGCCTTTCCAGACTGTCTTCTTTCGCTTAGTAATATGGATCTAAGTTTCCTCTCTGTCTTTTTATGGTTTCATAGGTCAGTTAAATTAAAAAAAAAGTTTTTTAATGTTTATTTATTTTTGAGAGAGAGAGAGAGAGAACATGAGCAGGGAAGGGGCAGAAAGAGAAACACAGAATCTGAAACAAGCTTCAGACTCTGGGGTGTCAGCACAGAGCCTGATGTGAGGCTCTAACTCACAAATTGTGAGATCATGACCCGACCCAAAGTTGGACACTTAATTGACCCAGCCACCCAGGCTTTTATTAGCTCAGTTAAATTGACAACACACTTGTTGAATGTCAGTATGTAAAAATTCACCTGTTAGAAACTCTAAGAAGAGTTCAGTTGACAACTGTATTTTCATCCAAAATAGTCACAAGTGCCATGTGTTCTTAACATTATTTCATATGGCTGGGAGATTTGGAGGATTTGATAAATTCAGGCCTGGATAGACTCTTACAGGGACCTCCATAAATCACCACAAGATCTTACCACAAAGACTGAGTCATGGCTTACAGGACATTCATAGATGCTGTTATCTGGTATAAATTTAAATAAGCTGGTATAAAGACATATTATAGGGAGGGGAGTGGCAAGGGTAGATGAAGTGCACAGAAAGGCATACTGTAGAGTTCTCTGCGGCTGTTAGAGATTGGGCTGTACACTTCGCATAGAAACTCCTCGCCACTAAAACTCAAGGAAAACGTATTCGTTACTACTTCCACAGCTCTCCGTAGGAGCTTGGGATTTGAGAACCCTTTCTCCTGTTGTTTCATGAAAGACAAAATATATTAACACTCCATCAGGTTTCAGCAAAGATTTGCAGCCCAAGGATGAATTCTGTCAAGCTGTTTCATGGGATGACCTCCCAGATTAGATTGGCCCAACCCAATGCTCATTTCCACAATAGCAGTTCCTTGAGGGGCTGACATGATCGGCTCCCGTGGCAGAAGCCTTGACTGAGAACTATATTTAATGCAACTGACAGTTTTTATCTTCTTTTATCCTTAGGACTCCCTAGTGATCTGGGAAGTATTGTTTCCATTTTACTGGTGAGAACGCCAAAGGTTACCTTGACTGTGCTCTATCCCACTAGGGAATAGTGTAGGTGGATGATTTTAGCCTAGAATCTGCTGATTGCAGAGTCTTTACTCTTAACCACAGCCCTACACACTGTACCAGGAAGTGCTTGAGGACCAGTTAGGTCCAGGTGGACTGCGGTGAGTGGGCAGTCCCAGGTGATGGACTGCATATAATTTTCAGGTTACTGACATTGTTGTAGAGAGACTGGCCTGTGTAGTGCAGCCGCCCAGGAGGTTCTGTTAGTTCACGACATAGGGCTAGCCCTTAACACATTAAATGGTGACGGTATTTATTCTTCCTTCTCACAACCAGATCTTCAAGTTGTTACAAGCCCCGTTCACTGACTGTGGCGATGGCCCAATGCTGCGGCTCGAGGAGCTTGGAGACCAGCGGCACGCTCCTTTCAGACATATCTGCCGGCTCTGCTACAGGGTCCTGAGACACTCCCAGCAAGACTACAGGAAAAACCAGGTTGGGATTCAGGATTGATGGGAAGTGATGGGCAGATTTGTCCCTGAAGTTACATCTGTAGTTAATGGCTAGAGAATAGTTCATTAAGTTTGCGCTTAGAAAGGAAATAGATTTTCGCAAGCCTGAGAAGAAGACACATTATAGAGTCTTTAAGAAGGATACCTGAGAAGTCCCCTTCTGCAGCCAACTTTCAGTGAGATTTTTTTTTTTTTGATACTGATAGTACATTTCTAGTGTTTTTTATGGCATGTTATCGTAAAGCTTAGGGAGATGATTATGTGTGTTTATATTAAAGTAAGAGTGGAATCTTCTTGCTCCCTTCTGTATCTTCCATCTGTGCTGGTAACTTTATCTTGGTTTTGTCTCATATTTTATGGTCTTCTAAGTCCTTATCTATGTCATGACACTATATGTAGTGTCCCCATGAAATAGATGTTCTCACCTCTCTGGGGGCTCCTGTCAATCTTCCATTCTAGGGAAACCTGTAAATTGTGTTGGCACACTTAGTAGTTCTAAGCTGGGAGTAATTTTGTCCCTCAGGAAATGTTTGGCAGTATCTGGAGACTGTTATGAGTGTCACAACTTGAGCGGAGGGGGGTTGTTCCTGGCATCTAGTGGGTAGAAGCCACTGATGCTGTTGAATATCCAGTAATGCACAAGACATCCCCCAACAACGAACAGTTATTCAGCCCAGAAAGTCAGTAGTGCTGAGACTGAGAAGCCCTGCAGAGCATTAAAGCAGTGCAGGTGCACAGATGATGCTTATTGTAACCTTGACTCCTAGTCTCTGCCTTGTGTTACAAAAGACTTTTGTTTGTAAACTTTTGACTTGCCACTATATCCAGCCTTTAAATTTAAACTTCTCTCTGTAATTAAGGTTGTTTTTATTTTGTCATGAAGATAGTGTTAATCTTATGCAACGCTCTAAAGTATTAGATACAACCTTGTTAGCAAGTGTTACCTTTTGACTTAGCCTTTGCTATTGTTGAAGTAGAAGGTATTATATATACTATGATGCTTTGTTCATTAGCCTGGACAGGTTGTCTTTGGGTGCTCTGGTTATTTTAATTCCACTGTCAGTGTATTAAAACCTTAGTCAAATAGTGCCAAAGAGTTTTTTTTCCTGTTCTCTCTGCCATCTTCCAGTGAGGATACATCAGAGCCTCTAGTGTGTACAAGCACGTTTTGCTTGTACATGAAAAGACTTAACTAGTCCCACTTGCTGCTGCTACATTGAATGTTTTTGCTCGTTTGTGGATTGTCTGCCACCTGGCAACAGTCTGTCCCTAAAGGCTGATGAATTCCCAAACAGGCATCCTTACTGAATATGGGCTGAAAAGTGGCCAGTGTCCACTGTATACACCCGGAGTAATTTTTAGAATTTGGGAATTAATTTTAAGAAATTAAACTAAGTTTTAAGGGCTGTTTGAACTTTGAGTAAACAAAAGTATGTCTTAAGCAGGAAGCATCCTTGAATAGAAACAAATATTCACAAGAGGCTTCCCCGACTTCTCATATCTTTTTATGGAATGTCATGTCTGGTCCCCAAAGAGAGAAGCTCGAGGTGTTTTCATGCTTTCTGTGAATGTGATTGATTGGCTCAGGTATTGGTCACTTGCTTCTGCTCCCCATTGGCTATGAAAATGTATTTTCACGCCAGATAAAGAAAACAAAGTAGGATGATACTGTTTTAAATATCTAGATAGGCTTAAGTGTATTTATGCAGCAGCACAGAGCAGTAAGGCACAGTTGAGTCCTCTTGAATTAGCAATAAAATCAGAGTTGAAAAACGGCTTTTGACCTTTTAGAAAAATAAGTCACCACATTAATATTTATAGTGTGCACTTGATAAAATGGCCATCTGTACAGACAGGATGATTTGCTTAATTACATTTGTGTGGCAGGTTTAGTGAAATGAAGCGTGTGAGGGAGTTTGCAGCTGTTGCTGTAGATGAAAAAGTTGTGGAAAGGTACCCCAGTAGGATTCCCTTATGAACAATACTTCTCGCCAGGGACGGTTGCTACTCTGCTTAGTTTTGGGTTAACCGTAAAGTCTTTTGTTCTCCCCGCTGACCTCCCTTTTCTTCCTTAAAGGAGTACATAGCCAAACAGTTTGGCTTCATGCAGAAGCAGATTGGCTATGATGTGTTGGCCGAAGACACCATCACTGCCCTGCTTCACAATAACCGAAAACTCCTGGAAAAACACATCACGGCCGCTGAGATCGACACTTTTGTCAGTCTGGTGCGAAAGAACAGGGAGCCCAGGTGAGGCGGAAGTGGGCCTGATCAGCAGAAGGTGTCTTTGCCTTTAAGTTGCAGGCACCGAACTAGTTAGGGTACTTTTGGCTAGGTTTCCTTCAGGAGGGCTGCCAGTGACAGATTTCAGTTAGGCTGGTCTGGAGAGGCTCTTGGGTGAGTAGTGGAAAGAACACCGTATTGGGTTAGACCGTAGTGGAATCCTAGTTCTGCAGTTTACCAGCTGGGTGACTTTCGTTTTCCCCTTGGGCTTTGATTTCCTTCTGTGCTAAATGGATGTTTATGAAAATTGAATGAGAATAAATATACATGAAGTGCCTGGCACTTAGTAGATGCACAGGAAATGACAGTGATGGCGACTCATTCACAGTTTAGCACCCCCTGATTATCACTTAGAACACTTTCCCCAAGGGTCATCAGTAAGGTTTTTTGCAAACTTAGTTGTTAACTTGAGTGTTTTTATTTTACGTTACAATTCTATCATTTCTCATTCACGTAGACCGCTTCCCTCCCCCTCCTCTCTTCCCTCTTTTCTTCTCCTAATTAAGATCTACAGCATTTCAGGAGATGTGGGAAATAGTTTATAATGACAGCGTCCTGAATGGTCACACTGAGACACACCACGAGCGATAGCGTTGTTATAAAGTGACTCCTCCCACCCCACAGTGATAAAGAATGTTTCATGGAACATTCTCATGTTGCAGGGAGTCAGCTCAATAAGCACTTGCCTTGAATTACTGCATTTAATCCTCAGGACAGTCCTGCAAGGTTCTGCATCACCCTCTTCTGTAGATGAGAAAAGTGAGGTTAAGACATTTCCCCACGTAACCCTGCATATCCGAACATTACTAATGACAACAGGGATTCAGCTCGGACCATCTGGTCCTCCCCCATCTCCACCATTTCTTCTTTATATGAACTTCTTCCTTGTCTTGTTCTTTTCATTTCAACCTTATCATCTCTTCATCTGCCCCCGCCCTTGCCATCTTTCTAATTTTCCTCCTTTCTTGATTTCTTCTCTTACAGTGACTGGGTTTCTGCTGGTGCTGTAGACACTGGCATCAAAACCTAAAATGTCTCTGGTTTCTTGTGTTGAAGGTACATCGGGTCTGTCCACTTGAGGAAGAGTCTGACTCTTCCAGACAGCTTTCTGCTCTGGCTGCAGGAAAACGTTTTCTTTGCTTTCTCTTTCTCGATAGGTTCTTAGATTACCTCTCTGACCTCTGTGTGTCCATGAACAAATCGATCCCGGTGACCCAGGAACTGATCTGTAAAGCCGTGCTGAATCCAACCAACGCCGACATCCTGATTGAGACCAAGTGAGCTGGGGTCTTGGGATTTAAGATACAGATGAGAAAGGGATTTAGATGGAGAGCATATGGTCCAGGAGATGTCTGCACTCTAGGAGAGTAGAACTTAACCCTTCGATTTCTTCAGACTTGGTCTGAAGTCACATGGTCCGGCATGGGATCTTTCTTATGCAAAGGTCTTTGATAGGGGAATTAAGTTTGCTTTTGGAGTGGCCTCCTCTGTACAGAGGAGTCACATACTTTGCTTTGTGACTCACATACTTTGTAGTACTCACATACTTTGAAACATTGGTTTCATTTTTAACATATTTATTTTTTTGAAAATATTTTTTAAAATATTTAAACCAACGAAACATTGGTTTCATTTTTAACATATTTATTTTTTTGAAAATATTTTTTAAAGTTTTATTTTGAGAGACAGAGACAGCGTGAGCAAGGGAGGGGCAGAGAAAGAGAGAGAGGAAGAATCCCAGATAGGCTCCACACTGTCAGCACAGAGTCCAATGCTCATGAAATTGTGAGATCATGACCTGAGCTGAAATCAGGAATCAGACAGAAGCTTAACCAACTGAGCCACCCTTGTGCCCCCTTGCACACTGCTTTTAAAATAATGTGAATTCACCAGAGAGCGTTTTGCACATAGTTATTTTAATATTAAGAGTTTAAAGTTCTTTAGATATGATCATCAGTTTTAAAATTTAAAGGAGATAATTCGATGGTGATATGAAGTCACTGTAGGGAAGAGCTTTTTAATTATCGCTGTTCAGAAAGTGTTTAGTGGTACATAAAAAATTTGGTAATAGTAGTGATTGATTTTTAGCAAGGGAATAGTTTTCCTGATAAGTACAGTGCTAGTAATAGGGCCAGTGTTTAAAAACCAAAACAAAACCCAAAACTGAGTTATATCCTGAGCTCTAGTGATTTTGTTTTTGCTTTTGCTTCTCATAATTTAATTTTGGCCTTGGGCTAATGCAACCTCAGCATTTTGACATTTAGCATTTAGCAGCATCCCTGGCTTTTACCCATGAGATGCTCATAGTTCCTCCAGTTCAGTTGGGACAAGCAAAAATGTTATAATGTTTGCAGACATTGCCAAATGTCCCCTGGGGAGGGTGCAGGGCAGACGAAATCACCCTGCTTGAGCACCACTAGAATAAAGTATATGAAGAAGTTAATGTTTGGTTCTTTGTGATTCTGCCGTTGAGGAAGAAAATGGTTTTCTGTGTATCTTTATGCTCAGAGTGAAGCTAGATTTCAATATGTTGCTAGACTTGATCTGACATTAGCAGGTATTTCTAACATAATGAGTTTTCCCTACTCTTATTTTCCAGGTTAGTTCTTTCTCGATTTGAATTTGAGGGTGTTTCTACTGGAGAGAATGCTCTGGAAGCAGGAGAAGATGAGGAGGAGGTATGGCTCTTTTGGAGGGACAGCAACAAGGAGATTCGCAGCAAGAGTGTCCGGGAACTGGCACAAGATGCTAAAGAAGGGCAGAAGGAAGACCGTGATGTTCTCAGCTACTACAGGTGATGAGGAGTCTCACCGGGCTCGGTTCGTGGAGCCCTGAAGGGAATTGATGAGCAATTTATTGCTTGCTTGTTGATTGCTCTACACGATCACAAGTTGTCACCTGTCTAGCAAAAGATGTAGATTTTAGGATTTGGGAGTGTAAGGTTTCATTGATACTTAGGTAGTAAGTAAATTGATAACTGGACGTGGCCAGGTCGACAGAACAGTGAGCTCTTGCATCAGCCCTTAGTGACCGTTCATCCTTACCAGGATAGTACGTAGACACATATTATATGGTCAGACTGCTCGTATTCAAATCCTGAACTTTCTACTTACTAGATTTGTCCGTTTGGCCAAGTTATATAACTCTGTCCCCCAGTTCCTTTATCTGCAAAATAGACACAGTAGTGCCAACCTCATAGAATTTTGCGGACAGAGCTAGAAAATGAGTACGTGTATTCACACATGTGTGTACGTTTATACACACACACTCATATCTCTTTCTATATACAAATAAATATTTTTTGAGGGAGAGAGGAAGTAGAAGTGGGGGAAGGGCAGGGAAAGAGAGAAGGAGAGAGATAATCTGAAGCACGTTCTGTGTCAGCAGCACAGAGTTTCACAGGAACTCGAACTCACGAACCGTGAGATCATGACCTGAGCCGAAATCAAGAATCGGATGATTAATCGACTGAGCCACCCAGATGCCCCTGTACAAATATATAATAAAACCATGAGTCCCGTCCCCATCGATACTTCCAATTCCATTCTCACACCATGGCATTATTGTAGCCTTCTTCTTTCCATATTCATAACTCACTCCTGAGACCGAGAAACCTGGCTGGCCTTTTTCCTGGTGTCTGTCCTTGTTTACTCACTCTCCACCTCTGCCGGACACCTCCACCGGCCCCAGGGTCTCCCAGGTCCCTGCTTTAAGACCTGCTGGCCCTGCCACCTCAAGGGAAGGCAATGGAAAGGAAAAGAAGGGGGAAGAGAGCCAATGAAACCTTTTCAAAGAATAGAGAAGGGAAGATGGCAAAGTGGTTATGGCATTTTTTAATAAGGAAAGTTTGCTGCCACAGGGCCTTTTGATAGCTCCTGTATTCTCTTCCCTCCCATTCATGCATGTAGTGTATACCCTTCTCCATTTTCTGTGTATTTATATTTTACTACATTTTGTATGTAGTCATAAAAAATACATAGCATTTTGCCAGTTCTTGGAAATGTATATAAATGGTATTGTACTTGAAGTTCCATTCTGAAATCTCCCTTATTTATTCTGTATTGTTTCTGAAATGTGCTCATGTTAATGGAGGTACATCCATTTCTCTAATTTCGCCTTCCGGATGACATTCCATTTCATTATGCCTTGTTTTCATTGCCCTTGGATATTCCATCATATGCCACAATTTAGTTTTTCATGTTGGGGGACATCCTTATTCTAAAGTGCACGTGAGTGAGAGTTTTCCTTTCCTATTAGGAGTGGAATTTATTGAATTGACAAGTATGCCAGTTTTGCTAGGCAGTCCTAGATAGTCCTAGTAGTCACTGTGAGTGAGAACTTTATTTCTCCTGGTGTTTGCTAACTCTGAATTTTGTGATGCTTTCCAATCTTTGTTACTTTTATAAGCATGAAGTAGAATCATATTTTAATCTGTATACACTGATGTCTAGTGAGATTGAGAATATTTTCAACTGATGGTTATCGATAATAAATAGGATTTTAGATAAGGAAGTCAGTATTGGCTATTTTGGAAGCTTACGTCTTTCTTATTTCACATTGCAAGTTGTTTATTCTTTCAATGTCTGATACATCTTCTGCCGAGGGTGAATGAGAAAGAGTGCTTCCATGGTCCAGTTCACAAGGTGACAAAAATCACGTGTAGTTGGATGGGGAAAAAAGCATAAGACATTGTGAGGAATCCCCTTCTTTGCACCCCATGTTTTTCATGTAGAAGTCTAAGAGTAGGCTTATATGAGATAAGATCCAAAGAGTATGATAAAATTTCTAATTAGATTCAGAATGGGAGATATCTTTAACATTTCCTCCAGGGTTTTTAATGTACTATATTAAAAAAAAAAAAACAGCTGAAGAAATAGACAACCCTTTAAATGTAACATTTACCTCCATTTATTTCATGAAATAAACAAGGACAAAATGGAATCACGTAGTCACATAATTACTCCAGCTCAGCAAGGAGGACTTGTATGACTGGTGGTAAGGCTTGAACAGTTTCTTTATTTGCTTGGTACAGATTCAATTTAAGGTGTTGATGTATAAGCTCAGGTGGCCAAATGTCACTCCTATGAAAGTTGGGGATATTCGAATTGTCTTGCGGTGCATTTCCATTCATCTTCAATAATTTCTTTTTTTTTAATGTTTTATTTATTTTTGAGAGGGCAGGAAGGGGCAGAGAGAGAGAGAGAGAGACACAGAATACGAAGCAGGCTTCAGGCTCCGAGCTGTCAGCACAGAGTCCAATGCGGGGCTTGAACTCACAAACTGTGAGATCATGACCTGGGCCGAAGTCAGACGCTTAACCGACTGAGCCACTCGGGCCCCTTTGCTCAGTGATTTCTGATTTCTTCATATAACTTTTCTTTTCTTCAGGTACCAGTTGAACCTTTTTGCTAGGATGTGTCTAGACCGCCAGTACCTGGCCATCAATGAAATATCAGGGCAGCTGGATGTAGATCTCATTCTACGCTGTATGTCGGACGAGAACCTGCCCTACGACCTGAGGGCATCCTTCTGCCGGCTCATGCTTCACATGCACGTGGACCGAGATCCCCAGGAACAAGTCACTCCCGTGAAATACGCCCGCCTCTGGTCTGAGATTCCCTCGGAGATCGCCATTGACGAGTGAGCCTATTGCTTTAAAACCTCTAACGTTTTGTCTCACAGTAGACAGACCCCTTACAGTCAGGTTAAATCCAGTTAAGTCCTAGATGAGAGGTGAAGTGTTTTTTGGGTTTTTTTTTTTAAGCTTAAAATAAAAAAGTGTATGGCAAATACTACTTTTTTTTGAAGAATGTAAAAGATGGCATACTTCTATTTTTTCTATCTTTTTTTTTAATTCAAAAATTTGTCTCTGCTTTGTGTCAGCCTTAACTGATGTATCAGTGAACAAACAAGAGTACTATCTCTACACTAGTGGAGGAAACAGATATAAACAAGATAAATGATTGCATGTCTTGGTGATATGTGCTAAGGAGGAAAAATAAAGTAAGGACGGAGGGTGGGAGAGGGGTTTGTAGGGAGGGAGTGTTGGCTTTGTGGCTAAGCAGCTGGGGAAGACTCAACTGGGAAGATCTTGAACTCTTTTTCAGTTCTTTTAAATGTTGATTTATTTTTGAGAGAGAGAGAGAGAGACGGTGTGAGCAGAGAAGGGGCAGAGAGAAAGGGAGACACAGAATCTGAAGCAGGCTCCAGGCTCTGAGCTGTCAGCACAGAGCCCAACGCGGGGCTTGAACTCATAAGTCATGAGGTCATGACCTGTGTTGAAGTCAGATGCTTAACCAGCTGAGCCACCTAGGCGCCCCAGGCTCTTGAACTTTGATTCTCTTGTCTTTCTCCTTTCTTTTTAGCTATGATAGTAGTGGAGCTTCCAAAGATGAAATTAAGGAGAGGTTTGCGCAGACCATGGAATTTGTGGAGGAGTATTTAAGAGATGTGGTTTGTCAGAGGTTTCCTTTCTCTGATAAGGAGAAAAATAAGCTTACATTTGAGGTAATTCATGACAAAATGATCTATGTGTTTTTCTGCTTTTCATTGGTCATTTTACAGTGGGGTAGATAGAAAATATTTTAGCATGTGGTGATTTCTATCATGATACTCTGGTTTTGTAATAAAAGGGAGTTCAGCCCAGTTTTGCTCCAGAATAAAATAGAACGAATACCAGTCACTTGACTTAATGGTAGTTATGCTCTTAGAATAAATACCCAGGGTTAACTGAATCACATAAATTGATAGAACATTCCGTATACTCTGGATATGATATTAAAAACAACAGGAAAGAAACAGACTCTGCTTGGGATCCATCATAGATTAATAATTTGAGGGACACAAATCTTTATAATCTTAAAATGTTTCTCTTTGAGATCACTTTTCATTTTGAGGAGTCGTATTTCCAAGGATTGTGGTATTGTTATCTGTGTCCTATTTGGCTATAATGTGACTTGCCCTGCAGTATCTTTGGGAAACTCCACAGACAAATGATTAAGTCAGTTTTTTGTTAACTAGTTATTAAAACATATCAGTAGCTTTGCAGTTTTTGTTTCTTATTTTTTCTCCTTGTGAAACAAAATGAAATTTGATCATAAATGGCAAGCAAAATATGTCTTCTCTTATAAGGAGGGTCAGAATCATTTATTTATAAACTAGTCAACATAAAATGGAACTGAAGGATGCAGTTGCGTTAATACCATCTGTGTTTCTGTTTCTCTCTCTATTCCTTGCATTTTAATATAATAGGTTGTAAATTTAGCTAGGAATCTCATCTATTTTGGTTTCTACAACTTCTCTGACCTTCTGCGATTAACCAAAATCCTCCTGGCCATACTGGACTGTGTGCATGTGACGACCATCTTCCCCATTAGCAAGATGGCGAAAGGAGAAGAGAATAAAGGTAAGAATGTTGTAGTGTAGTAGGTACGTGATATTTGCTGGCACCTGCACACTCGGGACATGCCCTTCCAGCCTCTCCTGTTAATACTCTTGTCGTGTTTCCCTGTGATGTCCTGTCCTTTTCTTCTTGACTTTTCATTGCGGGCGTTTTTAACAAAAAGAAAAGCTGAAAGAATAACAGCCAATACCTATACACGAGTCCTCAATGGTTCACATTTTCCTCTATTTCCTTTATATTTATATATGAGTCTGTGTGTATTTCTTCTTGTGAAATTTTGCAAAACCATTTGAAAGTTATCTAACAAATTGAATGCTTATCTCTGAACACATGTCCTATCCTTGTTTTTGATGTATCATGAGGCATTCAATGATGATATTAGTATCTGATGAATTAAAATCCTGTCTTGTACCTGGGTGTTATATATCCAGTCTGTGAATAGGGAACTCTGCTTTTATATGTTTATTTTTTTTCTCTCTTTTAGGGTCAGAGTAGATACATACTGTGTTCTCACATAGGGATGCTTGTCTACCTTGTCTCTACAGCTAGAACAGAAAAAGGACATCTCCTTACCTCTCATGGTGTGCTAGGTCCTGCGCCCAGTTATTTCACATATATTTCACCTTTTCATCTTTTGATCAAGCTCCTGTAGTCTCATTTTGTAGATGAAGAAACTAAGCCTCAGAGGTAATCCAGTGTACTCAAGATCAGTGTTAGTAGCAGCAGTCAGTTTGTGCCTCATCAGCTCCTGTGCCCCTAACTTTGTGCATAGCAACAAGCGTGTGCTAGGTGACTAGTAAAATTTGGCAGGTGAATTAATATACAGAAATGCTCCTTTGGGGATTTCAAAGCCCATATCTTTTCTGCTGCTTCTGTTTCCCCATATTTTTGTTGGGTATTAATCCTTTCTAATTCCTCGAGTCCTGAGAATGTGTTGAAACAGAGACATGTTAAAAATGTCTTGAGCCTGTGCCCCTTGCCAGATGCCTCAGAGCACTCTCCCGGAGCGTTTTCATGACAGGTCTGTCCTGGCCCTCCCTAGGAAGTAACGTAATGCGGTCCATCCATGGGGTTGGAGAGCTGATGACCCAGGTGGTGCTCCGGGGAGGAGGCTTTTTACCCATGACTCCTATGGCTGCCGCCCCTGAAGGCAACGTGAAGCAGGCAGAGCCAGAGAAGGAGGATATCCTGGTCATGGACACCAAGTTGAAGATCATTGAAATACTCCAGGTAACCATCCCCATCAGAAGTGGTGGGGACAGAATGTACTTCCCAGGGCTACCGTTTGGATTGTGTCCCTCCTTTTATAAAGTCCTAGACTTTCTGGGAAGAGAATGGAGGTAAATTCATAGCTCATGGTTAGGTGCCCTTTAGGAACCAGCTGTCTTCATCCTTCTGTCATCTCATATCCCTCCCCAGTATGCCCTCTCCCACCAGCCATGACACAACTTCCCTAGTTACCTTAGCTTTCCATCATTATCTCCCTTTGCTTAGAACTCACATGGGTATGCTTCTACATAAAGCCAGGTTTTTCTTGCTCATTTATTGTTCATAACTCAGGTTAAGGTTCCATTAACTGGGCAGCACCTGCCTCCCTCCCTTCTTTATTCATTCATTCAATGAATATTTATTGAAACTGACTCTGTGCCAAGTACTTGTAAGCATTTGAGATCCAGCACTGAACAGCATAGGTTAAATTTCAGCTTCTAAAGAGCCTACATTTTAATAAGAGTCATAGGCGTATTAAACAACAGGTATACCATGTCAAACACTGGTAAGTGTTAAAAATGCTAAAATATAAAGGAGGGTCAGGATGTTTTGGAGGCCACCTGAGAGTGGGGCCAGGGATGTTGTTTGTGATGGGATTGTCAGACAGGGCCACTCTAGTAAGGCGACATGATCAGAGACCTGAATGAAGTGAGGAACCTGGTATGTGGGTATCTAGGAAGTCTCTGAGGCGGAGGGAGTAACAGTGAGAAGACTCTCAGGTGGGAGTATATTTGGCAAGTTTTGGAATAGGTTGGCTTCAAGAGGGAATGGGAGAAGATTAATCAGGGGGAGTAAGTACAAATACGTCTTTTGAGTGGATTTGCTATAAAGATGCACAGAAGGGTGATTGTTGGTAACAGGAAGTTTTTGTTGTAATGTGTTTTCTTGTTTGTTTGTTTTTAATTTTTTTAATGTTTATAATTTTTGAGAGAGAGAGGGAGAGTGAGAGGGAGAGAGCACGAGCAGGGGAGGGGCAGAGAGAGAGGGAGACACAGAATCTGAAGTAGGCTCCACAGAGCCCGACGCAGGACTCAAAGTCACAAACCGTGAGATCATGACCTGAGCTGAAGTCAGACGCTTAACCGACTGAGTCACCCAGGCACCCGTGTTGTAATATGTTTTAACTTGGGAGATTATAGCAAATTCGTATGCTGAATGGAATGGTCAGGTAGAGAGGAGCAAGTTGTTGACACAGGAGACACAGGATAATTGTAAGAGTGAAGTACCTGCACGAGTAAAAGGAGGTCTGGGAGGCTGGTCTCCTGAATACAGGGATTCATCTTAGATATGAGAACCCTCCTGATCTCCTCACATTCTGTGTTTTCCTCTTTCTGCTCATAGGTCATTCATTCGTCAACAAAATCATCTGCTCTTTAGTGAATAGAATACTGTTAACACTTCTGTATTTTATCCCATGCTGCCTAATCCCAACCCCAGAACACATAGTAGATGATTATAAATGTTTATAGACTTAATTCGTTTCTTGAGTCTGAAATCACATCTTACTAGTAGTTTGAAAACATCCGTTAGAGCCCTCAACTGTTTAAGACCATAGGGAATGACTTAGGAAGAAACCTCATTGAACCTACAACTGGCCAAAAGTTGTGCAGGGCTTCTTAGCCCCTGGGTTGAGCATCCCTCTCCTTTCTGCCCCATCTCTGCTTGTGATCTTTCTTTCTCAAAGGAAGAAACATAAAGAAGTGATGCATTGTAATGATACCTTGAGGTCCCCTCACTGTAGCCGTCTGAAAACAGACAGCAGTTGGTTGGTGGATTCATTGTTTGAACAATTGCTTACTGACCCTCTCCCATGTACAAAGTGCTTTGCTGGGCACTGGGAGGAATGCCCAGATGATTTGGGCAGAGACTGTATCCACGAGAGATTTATACAGTCTAATGGGAAAATAAGGTGTGATGAAGCTTGTCTATGTGGAGATAAAACTGTCAGGAAAGTGTTCTCCTGGGACACCAGCTGGGTCATGGGATCTCATTTAGTAAGCACCTTTTTACAGGAGAGGTAGGATTTTATCTGCACTTTTAAGCCTGAAAAGGATTTATAGTATAGAAACAAGGGTATGTTCTCAAGTCCCATTGAACTTAGATCAGGTCAGACCAGGGCATGACATCACATGGGCTGGTAACAACTCTCCTTGACCAGGAACATAGAGTGTGTGGAGGTCGTCAGAAATAAGATTGGAAAGGAGGACGAGGCCAGGTTCTAGAGCACTCTGGGTGCCTAAAGTGTTAGGATTTTATTCTCTGGTGAGGCTTCGAGGGTTTTTAATGTAGGGGACTGACCTAAGAATAATCCCCTTTGGGAGGTGGATCTGGTATGGCAAGGCAGGAGATCATGAGGATGTGAGCAAGGGTAAAAAATAGGAGAGACGCAGGAGAAGTGGTAAGGGTGGAGCCGATAGGACTTGGTCACTGATTAGATGTGTGTGTCAGACAGGGAGGACTGGATTGAGGTTGACTGAGGATGAGAGAACTCGGGCAGGACTGACATTGTTAGTTTTGAACAATTCTGAGAAAGAAACCAAATGGGATATCCAGTAGTAAGTAGGAAATGATGACCAAGAGCTTGGAAGGCAAGCCTAGGTAGTATCTCAGTCTGGGAGAGGTGACTGCCCAGGGATTGGATAAGGTCACCACGAGAGCAAGGCAGAGACAAGGAGAGAATGGGAGGGAGAATGTCATTAAGGTGCTCAAAACATGCCAAGTGGTTGATTGTCCTTTTTGGCTCTAGTAACAGTCATAGGAATAGTAACCTTAGGTTGGAGTAGAGGGCAAAGGAATATAGAAAATGAATGAACAGGGAACCCAAGAGTTTGTATATAAATCAAAGGAAACTATCAGAAATGAAAAATAATGAACCAAGATAATTTCTAGTAGTAAAAACCTATTTTTCTCTCTTAATTTTTTAAAATCAAAGCAGCCAATATCCCCCTTCTCAAGGACCAGAGTTGGCATTTAATACTTGCTGAAATAAAGTAATGTTTTATAGAGGATGGAGTAAGTAGTGAGTGATTTATTGTTCGGATTATTAAGTTTCAGGTTGCTGACGTTTAGATGTCAAGGTGCTGGAGACAGATTTGATAGACCCCATGGCAGTCTGTTGTTGAAGTAACTGTTGAAGTCTAAGCCAAATATTTGGCTCACTTAATCCTTAAAGTGATTGATGCAAAAATACCAGGCCCAGCCAGAGTAGGATGGCCTGGCACAGTGTTACAGGTGGTATGCTAATGTAACCAGTCTGTTTCCATTTCCACTTGAATCTTTAGTTTATTTTGAATGTGAGGTTGGATTATAGGATCTCCTGCCTCCTGTGTATATTTAAGCGAGAATTTGATGAAAGCAATTCCCAGACTTCAGAAACATCATCCGGAAGCAGCAGCCAAGAGGGGCCAAGTAATGTACCAGGTTAGTGATTCCAGAATGGGATTTCAGCAATAGAATGGGATGTGGGTCTGCTAAAAACTGGGGATTCAAACAGTGCATGCTACAAAAAAAGGATAAAATGAGTATTTTGAATATTATTGTAATTTAGAACAAAATCCTGGGAGCTATCCTTTTTGGGCAGAGGAATTAAAAGAGTTTGGATCTCTTCTGGGTTAGGTCTTCTTTCCTTCCACCTTGGAGTGTCTTAGTCATACAGCATCTGAGGGTTCTAGCGTTCTTGTTACATGAAAGGCCAAAAAAAAAAAAAAAAAAAGAAACATAACCCTTTAAGAACATGTATTGTCCACTATCAACTTTGACTCATGATGGAAGTTTTCCTCTGCCCAGGAAATAGTGGTAAAGGGTAAGGGGGAGGGTGTTGGTAGTAGACAGAAGCCTACCTCTCAAGGCCTGAGCTTCCTGCGGATGAGGCCATCACTCTGCTCTACCAAGGGGATGATGATCATGGATGGGTAGGACCTTGGCCGAAGTGTGGAACACTGCACACCAGAGCCACTGGACAGTGTGATCTGGGTGTACCTGGCTCCACAGCTCTGCAGTATAAGATTCTGGAAGACTTGAGGTTAACCTATGGGCAGGGGCAAGGCTATTTTTGGGAAAGTTCACCAGCATCCTATTTTTTTTAGACCTTTCTGCACCTAAAGCTATGTTCTCTATATTTTCAGGTACTCTTGACTTTGAACATATTGAAGAGCAAGCAGAAGGCATCTTCGGAGGAAGGAAAGTATATTTTCAATATTCAGTTTTATAGGTGGTTCTAAGATTCGGAAGCCTCCTTTTGTATTGCTCTGAAAGGCTTTTTCCTTCATTTTTCTAGGAAGTGATTAGTCTTTGGGTTTAGGTTATTTTATGGCTATCTTTGTAACTTTTAGTGCTCAGGTCAAAACGATATTAGTCGTGCGTGTGTGTTTCGTGCCTAAGATAGGAAGAACGTTAGTAGGTTTCCCCAAATACACATTTTCTAGGATTTCTTTAGTGGTGAAAAATAGGGTTGAAGGAAAAAGGGGATTGAAAACAGAGTGAAGTTGACAAAGTCAAGTGCTTCTGCTGCTGGTGGACCAACATTTTTATCCCTGAGCTCTTGAGAGCCCATGCAACAACAGTAACAAAAGTACACCTGTCCCTAACATTAGATTAATGTATGATTTCCTTTTTAAAAGATTGGATTAATCAATGTTGATTTCAAACATTAGTGTGAGATCCAAACACCTATCAGACTTGAATAGCTAATGTAAAGCCTTTAAATTTTATATTAGTAATATTACTTACTGTGATGAAAGATACTGATTTTGTGAAACAGAGTGTGTTGAGTTCAGTATGATGACACTCCTGTGTGCTCTATTGTATCTCAACTTTCCTGATATTGACCCAGCAGTGAAACTGTCTTCACACCTTTTTTGGAGTATGTAGTACAAATAGAGTATTTTCATGGGAAATCCTCTCTGTGCTTTTCTTGCTAGCCTGCAAACATGAAGGTTCCTTAGATGGTGGACACAATATAGGCACTGATGCAGTAATTGAATGGCAGAGCTCAGTTCTGCAGTAGTCTGCAGTTCGATCCAGGACATGCTCATTAATTTTTTCATTATGAAAATGACACACAGTTATCACACCTCTGACAATTTGGTCATTAACCCCAGTTTGGAGAACACTCTTCAAAGCGGGGTCTGCAGACTACTTGCCACCAGTTTGTGACAGGGTAAAGTCCACAACATGGGAGACACCATTTGGGTACTTTTATGGCAGCTTGATACGGCCACAGCATCCAAGTGTCTGATCAGTGGGCCTGTAAGACTAAGACACCAGTTAGCTGTAAAGTAGAAGTGAAAGAGGCCAGTCCTTCACCACAGGTGTTTTGATAGGTGTCGAGTTACAACATCTTAAATAAAAAATAAAACTCCTCTTTAGAAGAAACACAACTGTATGCCATTCTCAAACCACAGATGAGACCCAGCAGAATAACACTCAAATCAGAGAGTCATGAATCTGGATAAAAAGTCAGTTCCCATCACTGTGGGAAGGTAGGGACTTTGGCTTAGAATCTGACAGTTGTGACCTCCTCATGGTCTGCACATAGTCCATTTGAACTTAAAATGAGATTGTGTTATTACAGGAGCTTACTAAAATTCAAGTCACCCGACCGAGGTTGACCACAGGGTTAGAACTATGACTGGTTGACATGTGTCTAGGCTGAAGTGTATGAGAGAAGGGTGTTTGGGGGCTCATCTGGCCTTTCCCCTTCTGTGCACTCCTTTAGTGAGGAGAATACACCGCTGGACTTGGACGACCACGGCGGCAGAACCTTCCTCCGAGTCTTGCTGCATTTGACAATGCACGACTACCCACCCCTGGTGTCAGGGGCCCTGCAGCTCCTCTTTCGGCACTTCAGTCAGAGGCAGGAGGTCCTGCAGGCCTTCAAACAGGTAGCTGGGGGGGGCGGGGGGAGGATGTGTGTGTGTGTGTGTGTGTGTGTGTGTGTGTGTGTGTGTGTGTTGTATCGTCATTGGCTATCCAGGAGGCCATGGTGACACTGACATATTGCATTCACTCAGGTTCAGCTGCTTGTTACCAGCCAAGATGTGGACAACTACAAACAGATCAAACAAGACTTGGACCAGCTGAGATCCATTGTGGAAAAGTCGGAGCTTTGGGTGTACAAAGGGCAGGGCCCTGACGAGGCCATGGATGGTGTCTCTGGTGAAAATGAGCATAAGAAAACAGAGGTGGGTGAGGGATAGGGCCCGCTGCCGGAGGAGATGGATGGGCTCCTCAAACAAGTGAATACCCTCCTCTGGTTTCATGTAAAAGTGCACATTGTGGGATGAACTTTACTCTCAAGAGATCTGCTTGTTAAGTAGCCAGAGTAACACCCATTTTCCCAGGAAATAAGCTGCAGAATGGAAGGGTAGTCACTTCTCCCCATCACCTGGAACCACAGGGAACAGGCTTTGCTGTTGAGTGGCCCCAGATTTCCCTTGCAGACCCACCCAAGAAAGAGCCCTTCTCACTAAGCTGGCCTGCCATCCTCTCCCACGTCAAGGAAATCCTGTCAATCAGAAGAGAGATGAACAAATGACTCGGGCTTAAACCCAGTGTGACCATAGGAAACTGCAAAAGCTCCTATTGTTTCCTAAATGCTGATGACCATCCAAACACACAGACTGTATAGTCCAAGGGCTGAATGAACCACACTTACATTTATTTTGGTCCCTAGGAGGGGAATAACAAGTCGCAGAAGCATGAGAGCACCAGCAGCTACAATTACAGGGTGGTAAAAGAGGTGAGTGGTCATGCTGCTCTTTTTTCCTTGTGTGTTAATTCTCTAAGGAGAGATAGTTGCTAACAGTCAACTCGAAGATGCAAACACTTGAACTTTTTCCTTCATGTAAAGTTAAACAGGAAATAAAAAGCTCCCAGAGGTTAAGTGCATGGATTTTAGGGTCAGATCTGGGTTCGAATCATCCTCTGCGGCTTGTTATTTGTGTGCCCTCAATTTTCTCCCCTTTTAGAGGTGCAGCCAGCACCTCTGACTCTGAAGGTTCGTAATTGACCAAAGGATTAATTGATAGAATTGTCAAGCCTTTTGTCCGTGGCTGGCACGTAGTGTCTACCGGTGAGAGCTCTAGTTTTTTAGAAATCTTTTCATAGGGCGGTTCACAGTTGGAAGGTTGGGAGTTTTGTATTTTTCACCCCAGAGCAAACTCTTCCCAAGTCCTTGGCAATGAGGTGGAGTCTAACCATTTTATGAGATCAATAATCCTCCCTCCCTCCCTCCCTCCCTCCCTTCCTTCCTTTCTCCCTTCCTTCCTTCCTTCCTTCCTTCCTTCCTTCCTTCCTTCCTTCCTTCCTTCCTTCCTCTCTTCCTTCTTTCCTTCCTCCCTCCCTCCCTCCCTCCCTGTCTTCCTTTTAAAGTTTCTTTATTTATTTTGAGAGAGAGAGAGAGAGAGAGAGAAAGAGTGCACCATGCAAGCAGTAGGGGACAGAGACACATGAAGAGAAAGAATCCCAAGTGGGCTCTGCACGGTCAGCGTGGAGCCTGATATGGGGCTCCATCTCAGAAACCGTAAGATCATGACCTGAGTCAAAGTCAAGAGTGGGACGCTTAACCAACTGAGCCACCCATGAACCCCTAGAAATCTTTCTGAAACTCTCCCACTTTTGGTTGAAGACATAATCCACTTCGTATTCTGGAAGGGCATGTTCTTAACCATTTGGAGACTTGGCTTGATGTGATTAAGGGATACTACATATCTAAGGAATCTCTCATGTTTAAGGTGTTTAATATGTCATGATCACATCTGCCTCCCTGTCTACAGCCAGCACCTACAGTCTTTTCTCAGTTATGCTTCCCAGTTTTCTGAAGTTTATTTCTTTCATTTTTTTTTTTTTTGAAATAACTTTTGGGCTTCACAGAGATAGTTGACAAAAAAAAATTGTTATCTTGCTAAAGTGTGACACGCAGTCACTTGATACATACACTCTGTGAAGTGATGATCACCATCCGGTTAATTCACACATCCATCACCCCACATGGCAGGCTCTTTGAGAACACTTCAGATTGACTGTCATCAGATTTCACACACACAGGCACCTTCGCTGACTGCTGTCACTGCACTGTACACTAGACCTCAGAACTGAGAGGTTGGTCTTAGGTACACACTTGGAGTCTCTTTATGACAGATTCTGATTCGGCTCAGCAAACTCTGCGTTCAGGAGAGCGCCACCGTGAGGAAGAGCAAGAAGCAGCAGCAGCGCCTGCTCCGGAACATGGGTGCGCATGCGGTGGTGCTTGAGCTGCTGCAGATCCCCTACGAGAAGGTGAGTGAGGCCCCCTCCCGGGGCGGTGGCTGCTCCCCACACAGGAGCAGGCCCCCGTGTTTTCCGAAACCCTCCACATTGGGATAGCATTGGTGTAGACATGGAATTGACTTGGCGATGGTGAACATAAGGCAGTTGTGGGTAACTTGCACGAAACAGGGTGTCATAAAATAGTTCCCTGTAACCTGCCTCCAGGTTTAAGATTCTGTGATTAAGAAATAAGAGTCTGTTGATTCTCCACTTGCTCCCACGCCACACTGGATGCAAAGGTCAGATGGACGGAGCTATATCTGCACATGAGATTGTGCTATGTACTGGGTCGTCTGCAAATGCCATTCGGGCAGCGTAAGCCCTGGCGGTTACTCAGTGCATGTGGGAACATGGGGCTTGCCCACTTTCGAGGTGCTCAGTAGTGTGCTGATTTCTGGTTAGATATTTGGATCTGTCCAGGTATACTTTGTTCCAAGTCCTCTTGTCTGTTGTTAGAAGTTACACTCTGTCCCATTTTTTCATGCCAGCATTTGTCGTGGACCAAGACAGGATTTAGGGAAGTAGGGTAACAGTGCTCTGCCCTGTGCGGCCTGACAGGGCAGTTTCAAAAGCATCTACTCACTTTCAAAATCCAGCACAGTTGTCATGGGGTTCCCACTTGACTGGTGAGGCTTGGGGAAGTTGAGAGTCCCAGGGCACGGACTTAGTCTCTTGAGGTCACCAGTGACTTCCAGAGAGACTTGCTGGTGAAGAGTTGGCTAAAGAAGACTCCCTGCCAGTGCTTGGAGAGTGCCCGGCCCTGCACTGGGTCATCTCCGTTCACCAGCTCATTTCATCCTTAAGACAGCACTTGAGATAGGTTGTCCTATCAGTAGCCCCATTTTATTTTATTTTATTTTTTTAACATTTATTTATTTTTGAGAGAGACAGAGTGTGAGTCGGGGAGGGACAGGGAGAGAGAGGGAGGCACAGAATCCGAAGCAGGCTCCAGGCTCTGAGCTGTCAGCACAGAGCCCGATGCGGGACTTGAATCCACAAACCGTGAGATTATGACCTGAGCTGAAGTTGGACACTTGACTGACTGAGTCATCCAGGTGCCCTTGTTATTAGTAGCCCCATTTTAGATAAGAAGACTGGCCAGAGGTTCAGTACCTTCCCTGGATGGCCCAACGACACATAGCAGAGCCAGATCTGCTCACCCGTGAGGCCCAGGTCCTGCTCGCTGTACCTTGTCTTCCCCATACCTCACTTGTGCCTGCTGCCCTATACTCCAGGAAGTTCTTGGCAAAGGCCGCCCCCACAGTCATGGGGCCTTTGTTGTTCAGCCTAGTCAAGCTTTTCAGGAGCCACAAATAAAGTATAAGCTTAATCCCTCTGACAGGTCACGAAGTTAACTAACTTGAATATAACTTGAATATAAGTATACTTGTCATCTGAACTTGGCTGACATGTGGACTAGAACCAGCAAGCTGAATTACCTTGCTATGTGTAAAGAATGTGAGAAGGTAGTTTGCTGGCCATGTCTTTGCTTTCTAATTTCATTAGTTTCCTTAATGAAGAAAATCCCTTCAAAGAGGAGTGTTAAAGTAACAGGTAACGTGATTCGGCTGGGGATCTGGGGTGGAACATTGTGTGTGTGTGTGTGTGTGTGTGTGTGTGTGTGTGTGTGTGACTGGTTTGATCTGGGGTGGGTACAGATATCCCATTGTGGAGAACAGCGGAAGGATTCCTGCCAGCAGATACTCTCCTGTTATGTGGTGTCTTTAGAGCTTACCTGCCTCGTAAAAGTCCATTTCACACGACGAAGCCTTTGGTTTCCATGAGCCCCAGAAGATTCTCCTTTGAGCCGAGGGAGTGAAAAGAGTGCAGAACTGTTGGAGACTACTACTGTCAACCAGCAGGGTCTCTCTGCCCCAAGGCCTCTGATTTCTCAGAGCTGGAGGGTTTGCCACCTTCCCTGTTAGTAGGAGACATGTGTAATATATACTCTGTTGTATGGGATTTGCTATTCATGTCCTCTTGAACTCTTCTGTTTTTGACTGTTAAAGATGGTAGCTCAGATTCCTTCTGTCAGTGGTTCTGACAGATGTGCCCTGTTTTCACCCAGGGTTATTGTCTAGACCAGGGTGAGCAAGCTGTAGACCTGAACCAAATCTAATCTGCCATCTGTTTTTATATAGCATAGTAGGTAAGAATGATTGTTAACATTTTTAAATAGTTATATCTTTAGTGGTACCTGCATCATGTCCTCTCCTTGCTTTTTGATCCACAAAGCTACAAAGTATTTGACCCTTGGCCTAGACCAGAACCAGTAGCTAACATTTCCTGAGTAATTACTATCTAAGCACTTGACTTGGATTTTCTCATTTAATCTTCAGAGCGACCATATGAAGTATGCATATTTCTTATCTCAGTTTTATTGATGAGGAGACAGAGACCCCGAAGGGTTAAGTAACTTGCCCAACATCACATAGGTAGTGAATGGTAGATCTGGGGTAAGAGCTAAGCTGTCTGGTTTCAGGGCCTGCCTTGCTACCTGCTATGCTGTCTGGCCAGGAATCGTGGACTCAGTGAGTAGGGGTAATTATTCCATTTTTGGAATTCTCATTTCATTTTTACTATATTTAAAAGTTTGCTTTTTTAGAATTGGGCAAATGGCAATAGGTTTTATGCTTTTGTCTTATAATGGGGCATCTAATGCTTTACAAATACTGAGTACAGTATATGCTGTTACTGTAAGAAGGAGGTGGTAGGGCAAGGTAAGATATATTTGTATTTTTTTCTTAACATTTTTTATTACGTTGAATTTTAGCACTAGAGAGTTGCAGTACAGTATATGCTGTTACTATAAGAAATAAGAATTGCATGATCAGCTGTTGAAATGCCTCGAGGCAGGTATTATCCCATTTTGCAGATGGGAAAATGAACTCTTAGGTTAGATGCTGAGCCAGAGATGACAAGCAAAGGATTATGGCACGTGTATTTGCCCAAATTGACAATCTAAAGAGATTCCCACTCTATTATGTGATCTCCTGCCAAAAATTAATGCATGCGTGTGTGAGGCGGATTAAAGAGAGTGAGCCCGAGAGCTGGGCGCTGTGAGCTCACTGCTAGCGATGCAGCCGGCCACTGCTCTACTGTCACTGTTCCCAAAAGGGGTGGGTTCAGAAGTTTCAGGCATTGCTAGAAGTGAAATCCCAGAGGCTTCCTCTCACCTTCCACTCTGTATCGCGTTTTTCTGCGAAGCAAATCTTTTTATATCTGCCCAAGGCTAGTGGAAGAGAATATAGGAAAATTGAATAAGTTACTGACGTCTTTTCACTGTCAGCAATGTGGCACCCCAGCATCTTTACACAACAGGCCCTCAGCAAGCACCTCAGCTAGAACCCACTTAGCAGGTGATGAGCGAATCACAGAACCTGATCTCTAGGCCTAGAGATAAGTGCTGTCTCCTGCTGACCTTCTCTTGTCTACCGCATAGCCCCTTTCAACTGAGTTTTTCATCCCCTTCCTTCCACACAGGCTGAAGATACCAAGATGCAGGAGATAATGAGACTGGCTCATGAATTTCTGCAGAATTTCTGTGCAGGCAACCAGCAGAATCAAGCCTTGCTACACAAACACATAAATCTATTTCTCAACCCAGGGGTAAGACTTAAGGCCTATCTGGAAATCTGTGAGGGGAGGAGGGTGCAAAGCACTAAGAGCAACAGCTGGTTCTTTAGCTGTTGTGACCACAGGGACTTGTTATAAAGCAACATTCATTCCAAGGGGAACATTTGGACCATCTCTCAGAAGGACAGAAATAGTCCCCTTCTTTTTCGGGGAGAAAGGGAAAGGCAGAAGGAGGTGGTAGGGCAAGGTAAGATATATTTGTATTTTTTTCTTAACATTTTTCATTACATTGAATTTTAGCGCTAGAGAGTTGCTAATTCTCACTCCCCAGCCACATCTCCTGAGGTCATGCATAAAGTTTTCTGTGTAGGTAACATAACACATAATACATTCGATACATACAAATACACAATATAGCCAAATAAAACATAACTGTGTTATATTTTAGTTTGTCAAATATGTTTTTAAAGTATGGAGTGTACATTTTTTTTAAAGAAAAATGGTGGCATTGCTCTTTTCACGTAATACATTGTGGCTGTCTTTGCAAGTAAGAGATGGATAAATTTTTCTCATTTTTGATGAGAATTTTTGATGGCTGCATGGCTGTAACTATTTGAAAGCCACTCCCATATTAATGGACTTTGTGGCCAGCTTCAGTTTTTGGGTTTGTATAATTCTACGAAGGATCTCCTTATAAATGCATGCACACATATTCATTAGTACTTTTGAAGCTCTGGAGGAAAGGACTGCTAGGCTTTGTATGTTAGGAAGGGAGAAGACAAAAGATAAAAAATTGAAAGTGCCCTACCTCATACCAAACATAAAACTTTACCCGTCAATAACTCTGGATAAGAAACAGAAAATAAACCTTCTAGAAGAGAACATGAAACTATTTTGATGACCTTGTGGAAAGCAAAGTTTTTTTTTTCTTTTCTTTTAAAAGTTTTAAGTAATCTCTACACCTTACCTTGGGCTCAGACTCACAACCCTGAGATAAATTCACCCACTCCTCGAACCGAGCCAGTCCACATGCCTCCAAAGTTTTCTTAAATAGTATTTTCTTAAATAGTTTTCTTTAATAGCATCAATCATAAAGGAAAAAATAAAATAAAAACTCGTATTCACCAGATGAGCTCATTAAGATCATCCAGAGGTAAGCCAGAGAGTGGGAGAAGACGTTTGCTTTGCATATGTCCAGTAAAGAGCTCATGTCCAGAATATATAATAAACTCAGAAAAGTCAGTAAGGAATATCCAGATGGTCAGTCAGTGGGACAAGGTGCTCACCAGAGGATGAGGTAAATTAACTAGGCTAGGCACAACAAAGTATGACTAAATTCAGAGACTAGCAGCACTGTAGATCACAAGGATGTGGAAAAGCCGTGGTGTGGAATGGAAATTGTTAATACCTTTTGTAAGCTGTTGAGAAGTACTTTTTAAAATTTTTTTGTAATGTTTATTCCTTTTTGAGAGACAGTGAGTGGAGAAGGGGCAGAGAGAGAGAGACCTAGAATCTGAAGCAGGCTCCAAGCTCTGAACTGTCAGCACAAAGCCCAATGTGGGGTTCAAACTCACTTACTGCAAGATCATGACCTGAGCCGAAGTTGGATGCTTAACCGACTGAGCTACCCAGGCGCCTCTGTTGAGAAGTACTTTCAAAGCCAAGCATTAATACTCTGCAACCCAGCAATTCTGCTCTTGGATATAAACCCAAAAGAAAGGCACATGCATTAAAGTTTACCAGAAGACATGTTCGAGAATGCCCAGAGTAGCCCTGTTTGTGCTAAGAGTAGTGCCATTAAAACCTGCCATTAAACTGGATGCACCCCCAGTGCTGAGGTCAGCACACTGTGGTTTATTCATGGCGTGGAATAAACGTAGCAGTGTATTCTCTGTACGGATACATGCAACAGCGTGTTGGCAGCATTGCAAATGTACTATTGAGCAAAAGAAATCAGCCAGAAGAGAGTACAGGAGGCTCAAAACCAGGCAAAATTAAGGAGTGGTTACAGAAGTTAAAATAGTTAAATTGGATAGTAAGGCATTTTGTTCCTTGATCTAGATGCTGGGTAATCCTATGAGCTGAATACGAGTCGTTTCCCTTTCTATGTGTTTATTATACGTGATTGAAAACGTTCATTAAAAAAGAAGGCCATACAGAAGTAAGAAAGGAGAGCCATCTCTTCACAGGTTTCAGTGCTTGTCTGTGTGTCTGGGTAGACTCTGTCGCTTCGTACTCTGATTCCCGTGCTCCTGCCCCGACTCTCCCGTCAGATCCTGGAGGCCGTAACCATGCAGCACATCTTCATGAACAACTTCCAGCTCTGCAGCGAGATCAACGAGAGGGTCGTCCAGCACTTCGTTCACTGCATTGAGACTCACGGTCGGAACGTCCAGTACATCAAGTTCTTGCAGACGATCGTCAAGGCGGAAGGGAAGTTCATTAAAAAGTGCCAAGACATGGTTATGGCTGAGGTAACAACTGCTTGTTTCCATATACCCACCTCTGGTGTTCCGTACAGATTTTTATGGAAACCTTCTCCTGGGGCCACATAAAGGGACAAAACATAATTGTTGTTTGTGCCTGTGACTGAGTTCGTGAGCATAAATTGTGTGCGTGCGTGCGTGTGTGCGTGTGTGTGTGTGTGTGTGTGTGTGTGTATATTTATATAGACAAGAGTCCAATCAGGTTTTCACAGCAGTTGATCTATTTGAGGAATTTTGGATCTGATTCTTTTGAGAGGGGGAAAATAAAATGAGGAATAACGAGCCAAAAATGTAATCAATAGAGATGAAATGAGAATAGAAACCACTGAGCCAGAACAGCCTATGTTCCTGTGGATTACATGGCTTTTCTTTAATTATTCACTTCATTAGCTGGAAAAATTGTTGCTTGATGATTCTTGAGAAGAAGCTAGACCGTGGGATTGGGACAAAGACCCACTTGGTTCCCTGTGGGCAGTCAGTGCCCTATGGATGCTGTCCGACCAAGAAGGCCCTCTGCCACACCTTTCGGATAGACTTCGTTTCATCTCTCCACCTGTTTAAAAAATGAAAACTAAGTAAATCCACCTACCACTTGGATTTAAAATCTCCTCTAGTAAAGAACATATGAGACCAGTGGAAGGTAGTGTCACATAATTAAAAGAATTGACTTACCTGGGATATGAAAGTAGGCTTTGCTGCTCTACTGGCCGTGTGATGTGCCAACTTCCCCACCCCTCAGCGTGCATTTTTGTAAAAGAAGGTGCAGCCGTGTGTACCTGAGGAGCTGATAAGCGAACTCATTGAAATAAGGGTGACAGGAATAGCTAACGTTTATTGGAAGCCTGCCATACCCTAGTCAGGGCTCCAAGCAATTTACATACAATCATTTATTTAATCCACATGACAGCACCATGACTTCATTATCTTCTTTGTCCTTAGTTTTACGGACAAAACTGAGGCACAGTGAAATCCATGTGAAGTATTTATCACAGTATCTGACACTTACTTAGAGCTTATAAAGGATTACATGTTATTATGTAAATAATATTGACTATATTTATTTCGACTTCTGTGCCAGTTCTTTTTGGATCTTATGTATTTCATGCAGGGCTGAAATTGATTTATTCCTTAAGTAGATTTACAAGAAGCCCCAGACAGTCCTGGGGACAAGTTATAAGTAGGAATGCCTTAATTTTTTGTTGAGTGTTAAAAGTTAGGTGTATCTTAATGAGAACTGGATAATTGGTAACTATGAAGAGAGAAGGTACTTTGTGAGGGAGTTGTAAGAGGGATGCTGCTTTTCAGGCATAAAAAGATGGAAACATAAAAAAATTATGTTTATTTTTGAGAGAGAGAGAAAGAAAAAGTGCAAATTGGGGGAGGGACAGAAAGAGAGAGAGACACAGAATCTGCAGCAGGCTCCAGGCTCTGAGCTGTCAGCACAGAGCTTGAAGTGGGGCTCGAACTCACAAACCGTGAGATTATGACCTGAGCCGAAGTCAGATGCTTAACCAAGGGAGCCACCCAGGTACCCCAAAGATGGAAACGTTTTTAAAAAATGTTTCTTTATGTATTCTGAGTGGGGGAGGGGCAGAAAGGGAGAGAGAGAATCTGCACCATCAGGGCAGAGCCAGACGCTGGGCTCCATCTCAGAAACCAGGAGATCAGTCCTGAGCTGAAACCAAGAGTTAGGTGGACACTCAACCAGCTGAGTCAGCCAAACTCCCCTGTAAACATTTTTAAGTAGAAAAATCATAGCGTAATTATTGGGTTTGGAAATAAAAGTACAAGCTTGCAATCTGCATTTCCACTTGATACATGAATGCCGTTCTGCAGACTTCGTCTTCCCCCAGTAGTTTTTAGAGTCACCGTCCCATACCTGTATCTGTCAACTGAAATGCTGCTGCTGACGGTTTTCACTCCTTGTTTAATGTAAATGAATGAAGTTTGGATGAGTTTAGTAGTGTGGGTGAGACTGGTTTGAGAAGGCACATGCTGACAGAACATCTCTCTTTGCCCGTGAATAGGTGATTTTTCAGTGTCCTCACCTCTGCAAACTCATTATAAGCAAGCCCCATTCTTTCTGTAGCTGGTTAATTCGGGAGAGGACGTCCTGGTCTTCTACAACGACAGAGCCTCCTTCCAGACCCTAATCCAGATGATGAGGTCAGAGCGGGACCGGATGGACGAGAACAGCCCTCTCATGTACCACATCCACCTGGTCGAGCTCTTGGCCGTGTGCACTGAGGGCAAGAATGTCTACACAGAGATCAAGTGCAACTCTCTGCTCCCCCTGGATGACATTGTCCGTGTCGTCACCCATGAGGACTGCATCCCGGAGGTGAGCAAGCTCTTGTCATGTCTCTGCGTGTGGCGTGTGGACCTGCGGCCAGCTCAGATGTGACATCATAGTGCTGACGAGACCTGAAGCTCATTTCGTAGTGAGGAAACAACAGTTTCTCACATGGCGCTTTTGTGCATGAAGAATGTTGGAGGCAATGTTATTCCTTCCTGCTGTCTCCTCAAGAAGAGCAGAAATCTGCTTCTGTGCTTCTGCTCTTGGAAAATTCAGCCTGTTGAGCAAAGAGGCATTTGTTTGGAGTGAATGTCTGAAAAATGAGATAGAGTGGTTTGAGATAGGGTTCGTGTATATGTAAGACCTATTCCGCAAGTATATTCTTTAAAGTGAAAATGCGTATGGTAAAAGTTAATGAATGACAGTTCTAAAATATTTAGGAACTACAAGTAACCAATAGGAAAACTAAAACAATCTGTAATTCCACCACCCATAATAAATACCTCTTAGGTTTTGGAAACGATTCCTTCCAAGCTTTCTGTTTCCTTGTTCATGTGTATTGGCTGGTAACAACAATGACAGCCACAACAGTGAATCATAGGGTTTGTATTTTGCCTTTGTATGTTTAATATATATATTAATTTATATCTTAAGCTAAATACCCATATATTTATAGTAGATATAGTATGTATTTTGTCGTTGTTTAAAATATATACTAGTAACTTAATCCTAAACTAAATATACATGTATGTATTTATAGTATATGTAGTATATATCAAATATATATGTTTTTAGATGATTTTTTTTAAAAGTTAATACATTATGAAAAGTTCAAATAGCAGAGACTATAAAAGAGTCAACTATGACAGATCTCCTATTCTGTCCCCTCCCACCCCACAGACAATTATTTATGTTCTTGTACATCCTTCTAGAGTTCTATATATGAACAAATGCAAATAAATATTCTTCATTCCCCCACTCTTTTTTTTTTTTTTGCAAACACAAAAGACGACATTCTGGGTATACTGTTCTTTTTCTTATCTGTCCATAAAGAGATTCCACATTTCTTTTTTGCAGTTACATAAAAACTTTTATTGTACAGATGTACTATAATTGCCTTGCATGGCTGTTAACCAGCTTATGCTAATAAAATGAGACAGTTAATAACTGATGACTATGATAAAGGAGAAAAAAACAAGATCGCGTTTTTCTCACAGCCTTGTCCACACAGCATTTTATCAGACTTTGGGACTCATAGTTTTCTGACAGATGAAAATGGTGTTTTGACATAGTTCTAATTTGCATTTCTTTTATTCCACGTATACCAAATTGGGTTTTCAGAAGCATCTATTTCTATCTTCAGGTTAAAATTGCCTACATTAACTTCCTTAATCACTGCTACGTGGACACGGAGGTGGAAATGAAGGAGATTTACACCAGCAATCACATGTGGAAGTTATTTGAGAATTTCCTTGTAGACATCTGCCGGGTAAGGCTTTCCGGACCTGAGGGGCAGAGCGGACGTGTTTGCGTGTGCGCACGTGTCCAGACCTCCTCACGCCTGCGTGAATACTCACGTCATTTCAGCTTGCTCATGTGACATGGGGAGGCAGATGTGGCTCTGTCTTTGCACACGCCTCTTTTTTTCTGCCTTTTACCTCTTGCTGGAATAGATTTTATTTATCACGGGTCAGCAAAATGGGTTATTTCTGCTTTTCATTTCATCCTTTATGGATTCATTTGTGAATAATAATCTGAGACCTACTAAAATCACTTTGAGAAGGTTTCTTTGCCTTGACAATATCTCTCCTTGAAGGGCACCTGCCTGAGCTTGAGTATTTATCTCCTTCAGTCTGGCGTCAGGGATTCCACAAAGCACTTTGCTTTGCATCTGCTTTCCTGACCCAGCAGTTGGGATGGGCTTCATACTCTGGATTTGGTTTTGCTCCGAGCTTAATAATGATTCTAAAGCGACAAGACCACTACCTAACAAGGCACACTGTGGATGCACGATGAGTTTTGTGGTGGTGGATTTGAGTGAGGGGTGCAGGTAACCAAGTTCTTGAAAGAATAATTGAAAGATGAATTTCGGCATCATCATGTTAATAAGAAAGGTACATTGTAGAGTCCTGCACTGTGGTATTTTCTGCTTGGCGGAGCAGTTACAGTGTAAGACAACCTACAAGAACTTGTTTTCTTTCTAATCAAGGTATGTGTTTAGTAATACTCACATGTTGGTGTCGCAGACAAATGTATACATACATATATTTTTTCTTTTTTTTAATCTCAAATTCTTCCTAGTCTTTTAATATCACAAATCTGGTTTTGAAGATTGGACAGCTCAGTTTTCTGTAAAGGACGAAATATTAAATATGTTCAGCTTTGTGGTCTATCTGGTCTCTGACACAACTAGTCAACTCTGCCCTGGTAGTTTGAAAGCAGCCATGAGAATATGTAAATAGGTGGGCATCGCTGTGTTCCAATAAAACTTTAATTATAAAAGCAGCCACCTGCCTGTAACTGTGCTGACCTCTCCATTACATTATTCAGAAATGTAAAATCAGTTACTAATTTCATTCTCCAAATGCATCTAAACTGCTCAGCATTAAACTTAGTTAATAAAACTTGATTTTTTGCCCTTCATAAATTTTTATTATAAGCAAAGCTGTGTCTCAAATTATAGCACTAATGAATTTGGTAATAAAACTTGATTTTTAGAAGCGTATTTTCTAAATCTTTTTCTTTAAATGTCTAATCTTATTTTAAGTGGCAAAATTAAGTATAATGCAAGTAAAATCTGAAGTCTCTCACCCCAAAATCTATAGTGACAATAATTTTGACTCACAGCCCGCTGTTTTCAACAGTGTTGCATATCAGTAATTTTTTTTAATTGAACTATAGTTGACACACAGTATTATATTAGTTTCAGTGTACAACAAAGTAATTTGACAACTTGATATGTTATGCTACAGTAACATTTTTATTGAATGAAAGACTGTTGTAGCAATGGAGAATATCACACACAATGGATCTGGTATATTTGATTCTCTTGATCATATCCATTAGGAAACCATGGCCTAGAACAGATGAATGGCTTAACCAGGAGGGCAGTTCACTTTTAGGGGAAAATATAGACAACTGTAGTTATTATGCCTCTTGTTGCCTTTTAAGGTTTTAGATTTGCCACACATGGCTAGGAATTTGGAAGCAATGGCCCTATAGGTCCCATAACAATTAAAAAATTTATTTGTTTATTTTTTTGAGAGAGCATGAGCGTGAAAGGGACACAGAGAGAGGAATACAGAGTCTGAAGCAGGCTCCAGGCTCTGAGCTTTCAGCACAGAGTCCGACATGGGGCTGGAACCCACACACCGTGAGACCATGACCTGAGTCGAAGTCAGCTGCTTAACTGACTGAGCCACCCAGGCGTCCTGGTCCCTTACCGACTTTGTTTTATGAGTCTGTACTGAGATACCCGAGTTGATCAGCTTCTCTTTGTGCATGATTTATTGTTGTTGTTGTTGTTACTTCAAGCCTTTTCTTTCTTTTGTTAAGGGTAATCAGCAGGAGTGGTTGCAGATGTCTTAATTCTACAACTGGTCTGCAGGTTTGGGTGTAATGTCTAAAGCATCTGTTTGCCTTGCAGGCCTGTAACAACACAAGTGACAGGAAGCACGCAGACTCAATTTTGGAGAAGTACGTTACTGAAATTGTCATGAGTATTGTTACCACCTTCTTCAGTTCTCCCTTCTCAGACCAGAGTACCACCCTCCAGGTAAGAAACGCAAGCGAGTGCAGGGCATTCACAACAGAGCTTGAGCAGTTGCTCTCGGTGCTGATACAGCAGTGAGCATCTGTACATGAGCCTGCATGGATACAAGATCCTTTTCTTTCTCTGGAGCCCCTTGGATAAACAAGCACCTGAGGATGTTTTTCTTCACCAGATGGTTCTATTGATTATTGATCTTTTTTCCTTAAAATGCCTTTTCTTCCTCCTTCAATCTTGTTGATTCCTTCCTTCCAATCTTAGAAGGTGAAGCAGCTTTCAAATAGGTGCTAGTGTGTTTTTAATGCTTTTTAAAAATACATTTGGAAATCTCCATTTTAACTCCTCAAATGCGTGCCTAGAATTCATCCAAAGTGCTGCATGGCCAGAGTGAGAAGTCATTAAGCCATGAGAGCAGGACTGGTGTGTTGCACAGCAACGCGGGCATGTGAACTCCTTTGTGCATGGTGCTCCTGGGCTGTGCACTGCAGCAGCCCTGCATGCTGGTTCTTACTGTACAGTTTCAAAGTTTTGAATCCGTGGATCTGAGAGATAAGTTCATTCTTTGACTTGGAAAAATCACTCCTCTTTTTATAACTTAGGTCTGGGTCAACTGCTATGGGAGTCTTACAGTAGGTGCGTTTGTACAGCCTGTAAGATGAAAGTTGGCCTTGCTCTCCAGTGATCAGAAGAGAGATAGTAACCATCCTTGTTATAGAAAGAGGTAGACTACGGCTGTCCTGGGGTTGATGGATGGCCCAGAGTTGTTGGATTATGAACAAATAATCCTAATGAAGGTAAATTCTCCAAGGGAAGAGTGATTCATGGTAGTATCATACTCATTACTATATTTATCAGATACTGCTCTATTTCATTAGCATGCAAAGGGTTCATATAAGCTTAGTACAGTGTATGAGGTAGAGGATATTATTCCCATTTTGCAGCTGCATTAACTGAGGCTCAGAGAGTGTAATTACCATGCTGAGTCATGGTCCCAGCCATTAAGTGGCATAACCATGATTTCAACCTACTTTTTTCTGACTCTCAAACTTGAACTGTGGAATTTTTAGTGAGTTACATTTCCTAGGGACTATTGGTAACCCTCTGTTTGGTCAGAAATAACTATGAAAGCTGGCAGTTAAGCTAAAGTATCACAAAGTTCGAATGCTGTCTTTCAATTGTCTCTACATATTCTTGAGTAATTGGGGAGCAGAACCTGGTTGAATCCCAAGTACGTGAGTTACCGGAGGCCAGAACATGTTCTTTACCAAGTACTATTATGCTGAGAGCCAGCCAGGAAAGCTGTTTTCGTTACTAAGATTGGACTTGCTGCTTTTGTAATTTAAAGTGACAATCCTCACGGCAATGCCCATTCTCCTTTGGATTGTGAAACAGTGTTGCAAAACCCAAATGTCAAAGTGAATCAGTCAAATTAATTGAAAAACCATTAAGCAGGCATGCGAATTTTAGTTTTCCATCTTGGTCACTCCTCTCTCCTCATATTGCCTTACTCTGAAACCAATGTTTGGACCACCTAATAAGCCCAAATTGTCAGAGAGATGAATCTTCAGTATAAGCGTTGTAAGTCCCAAGCGAGACCCAGGTTGTCCATATATACTTAGAGTATAAAATCCAAAGTGGATTTTAGCTTTGTTTTTTTTTTATGACTTTATAGAGGATTTATTTTCAAGGAATACTATTTTTGGAGTTCTCATGGCCTGTCTTGTGTTGTTTATATGCTGAAAAGTGTATGCGTCATTTCCCCAGCTAGATTTTTACCTCCTTCCTGGCTGCCTTCCTTGTTTGTTTGGTTTTTTTCCTTCTTTTCTTTCAACCCAAGCATATGAGGAAGGAAAATGGTGAGCTTGGGTTCAGCTGTGTCACATTTATTTTATTATTTATTTATTTATTGCTAGAGGAGGCAGCTGGGACCGTGGGATCCAAGGAGGAAGGATAGAATTTTGGAGGCTTTAGAGCAGGATAAAGCTAGTTTCAAATCCACAGTCTTTGCCTTATCAGCTCTGTGAACTTGGCTTGCTCATGGAACTTCAGAACCTCTTTTCTTGTGTTTGAAACATGACCGTAATATCAACCTTGCAGGTTATTGTGAGCACTGGAGAAAATATTTGTGAAACATTTAGCATAATGCCAGACACAGAGTAGGTGCTTAGTAAACAGGATCTTGTGCTTTTCCCTGGTAGACCATAAGTTCCAGTAAGAAGGACCTAACTGTGCCTTATGTGTATAGTTGTCTCAGACACTGCTGTGTCCTTGTAGCTAGTTTTGTGCTTGGGACCTAGTAGATGCTGATTCACTGAGTAAATGAGTCCATGAGACTCAGAGAGTGGAGTGGTAGAATCTGAGTGTAAACATTTCCTAGTTGAAGTCATGGCCGGGAAAATGAAGTGGTTTACTAGAAGAGACTGGTCAGAGCACAAATAATTAAAGATAGCATCTAAAAGATGCCACAGGAAGGTCTTTACTTTATCATATGGGCAGGGTGGGATTCGGGAACAGGCAGGGCTTCAGGTTCTAAGAAATGGGAGGATTTTATGAAGAAGGTGATGGGCAGCCATGTTCTTTAGTCTGAGAGGTTGAGCTGATGGCCCCAGATTGCCTGTTGGAGTGGGTCACTAGGAGGCAGGTACACTGGCTAATGTATTCATCTTTTGTTTATCCAGAGGTGAGACAGGAGCAGAGCAAATGCCCAATAAATACTGGTTGGACTGAATTCATTTAGTCAAAGGATACTTCTCTCTTTGAGTTTGGATGTTGGGTTTCCATTCCAACTCTAACATATACTAGCCAGTGGGATGGGTGATAATACCACTGCTTACTTCCTGTGGTCATGGTAAGGGTTCAGTTTGATATGCGGAAAGCACTTAGCATTTGGCATGTGGGAAGTGTTCCCCATAAATGGCTTCTCTCATTGGGACCCTTATGCTAAGGAGCTAAATATCAGAGTTTTGCAGCCAATTTCTCAGGCTCTCTTTGATCTCGTCCTCTATTAATAACACAGTTTATTGTCCTGGGTATCCATGAGGTGTAGAACAGAAGAAAGCAATGAAACCCTGGTTTGCAGGTGAACTTAGTGGAAAAAGCACAAATCGTCGGCATCAGAGAGCCCTGAAGTCCACTCACTGCTCTGACACCACTTGTTAGCTCTTTTGGATACTTTCTCTTAACCTTTCTGGGCCTCCATTTCTTATTTATGGCATTAAAGCAATTCGTGTGGCATAAGGTTGTTAGTTGAGGCCCCCGATGAGCTTTTACTTGAAGTATGTGACACTTAATAAGTGTAAGTTATCCAAACGTTGTTCATAGAAGAGGTTCTGAATTCTTAATAACTGTTTTGTTAGACTTCCTTTTCTCCCTAGATCCATGGTTTTTCTTTCTTCCATGTCTGGTTTTTGGAGGGGCTGTGTAAGTCTTCTTCACCCAAACTAAAGTCCAAAGCTACCCGGATCTAGGTGGCTATGCATAGAGACCAAAATTATAACTTTGAAATGCATTCAGAAATCACCATCAAACTGATTAAGTAAGTGTTGTGGAGTTCTTTTATTTTAAAAAGAGCTCAAATTTATACTGTCCTAGAAAAAATCCTATCACGTAGTTAACTTCCAAGGACTCATCTGTAGTAAATGAATACTTAGGAAGAGTAACATTAGAACTCTTTTCTGTTTATATCATGGAAGACACTGCTAAAATAAGTAAGCATTCTTGGTGAGATCCACTTATCTCTTTGTTTTTGCTGATCAAAAACAGAGGTTGTTCTACAAATAGCGTATAATGTCTACAAAGAACTTTGGTTTATTCTGCCTCAATCCAGTTATTTTATGTATTGGATGAAATTAAAGCTCAGAGATGGGAGCTAATTTTCCTCCAGTCAAATAGATAGTTGGTAACTGGACAGGAATACAAGTTTGCTCACATTGATTCCACTGTTCGTTCTTGTGGTCAGACTTGAATGGTGACAAGTTTGTGCATGGCCTTAAAATACTTTGAATTTTTTCCTTCTTGGGCTAGGCAACTTATGGAATCCTGCTCACAACCAGTCACCCCTTCTCAGTCTTGGAAAGGGTCCATTCTCACTCTTGCAAAGGGTTCATTACCCTTAACTCATAGTTCAATACAATGTCTGTTACTGATCATTGTATCAGCGATCTATAAAAAAGTCATACCACCTGTCTCTTGGCCTCTCTTCTTTGCAGACTCGCCAGCCTGTCTTTGTGCAACTGCTACAAGGTGTGTTCAGGGTTTACCACTGCAACTGGTTAATGCCAAGCCAAAAAGCCTCTGTGGAGAGCTGTATTCGGGTGCTCTCTGATGTAGGTAAGCTATCACTGCAGTTTGGAGTAACATGATGATAATGAATAACCTAACAGCAAGAAAGGCCATCATTTTATTGGGCACTTGTTATAGCTCTTCTAAAGTTCCACACACAGGACGTCGGCAGAGGCAGAACAGGAATGGAGGTCTTCTCGATGGCTAACCCTTGCCTTCTTTCATCTCCCAAGGCAGTGTCTCCCAAAGTGAAGAACCAGTAAGTCCCAAAGAGAGAGAGAGAGAGAGAGGTCACAGCCACTGAACCTTCCCCCGACTGTCTCCCCTCCTGCTTCGAAGGACTCATTCTCTCCTCCCATTTCCACCCCAGCATAGAGTAGTAGTTGCTTTTTAGTCCATTTTGTTTTCAATACAATTTAATATCGATCAGAGTAATTCTTTTGTACATTGAAATGAGGGGCTCAGTTTAAAATGAAACCGTCCTCCACCCCCCTCCCCTAGACCAAGCAGGATTGGAAGGTACCACCGTGGGTGCTTACCTTCTCTTCCCACAGCCTGTAACTTAATGTTTTGTATTTCACTGAATTGTGATGGTTAGAAACTTCATGTATAGTTTGTGGAAATCACCCAATTAAACATACTGCTTAAAAAAAAAAAAAAGGTAAAGGTGCAAGGTAAAACGTTAGGCAACTCCTGGCAAGTCACAGTGTACACACACCTTCTCAAGGCCCTGGGAAGTCCCTCTCAAGAAACTAATTTGTTTACTCCAGTAAGTGTATTTGGGAACTCTCTGTCCTGCAAAGTGCACATGCAATCCCAGGGGTCACCCTTTCTCAGAAAAGGTACACTGCCCCCTATTGCCTGTCAACGTCAACATTAAATGGTTCTCCATTCCCTTTTCCCCACCTCTCACTTGTCACTTCTCTGGCTGCTCTGAAAATGACTGCTACCTTCACCCTGACTTTATCAGACTCTGTTATTTGGCCCCGCTCCTCTTGATAAATGTGACGCAAGGGGCTCTCTTCCTGCCTAAATGTAAGAAGAGCAATCTCTTACGTCCCTGCAGACAGGCAGCACAAGAGGCAAGTCAGGTTCTTAGACTGTTGAGTGGCTATCCAGCAAATACAGATTGTGTTGATGGGGGTATTTGCTTGGTTTCAGTCATCTCATCCTGATTTCCTTGACTCTCATATGGTAGATATTGGTGTCTTTTTATTATTTATGCAGCACTATTTCACAGTAAGAGATGAAGCTTTTGAAAGTGTGTACATTATAGGTTCATGATGTGATATCTCAGAGCCAGGGCTCCGAGACCATATCCCCCAAACCCTTTTCTCTGCCCACATAGGATTATGCGTCATGAAGCTCTTGGTTGACATTTGGGCAGGTTGCTGAGTTGACTAGCTCAACACTCATTAGAGAAATGAAATGTTTTAATAGTCTCGGCAGTGATGAGAAAAGGCAAAGGGAGTTGATGTCTGCAAAGTGGCAGGCCATGAAAACAGCACAGCACACTCACCCCAGGAACTTCTGTGCCTTTGGGAATACCTTCTCCTGACTGAAATCACCCCCAAAGTTCACTATTTTAATTGTTCATCTTCACAAGGGGTATCTAAGACACATAGTTACTAGCTGAGTGTATGCCGTGCATCCCGCATTTAATAGTATTCATATTTCCCCCCATATTTCTTACTTGCTATATTAAACTGTTAGATATTTGTTGATTGGCTGATGGTTTCTTGCCCAAAATTCTGTTTTCGTTTTTGTTTTACTGAGATTTAAAGCTTTGCTTCTCAGATTTCTTCTTCCAGGGTGCTGGAGTTACTTTTACAATTAGATATAGGTAATATAACACCTTCTTTGCTTTTGGTCTTAAGAAGCATTGAAGACACAAAATAGTTGTCTTGTTTTTTGGAGTTTGTTAGATTTCCCATATTGAAAAAAAGGATTGTTAGTTATGTTCCTTTTTTAAAAGTTTAATTAAACTTTTTATTTTGGAATAATTTTAGATGTATAGGAAAGTTGCCAAGATAACACACCCCAGTTCTCATGTGCCCCTGACCCGGTGTTCCCCACTGTCAGATCTTATATCCCTGGAGTGTGTTTGTCCAAACTATGAAAGTGATGTTGGCCCGTAGCAATGAGCTAAACTCCAGATTTGGCACCACTTTTTCCATTAGTGTCCTTTATCTGTTCCAAGATTCGACCTAGACTACCATGTTGCATTTAGTTGTGATGCCTCCCCAGTTCCCCTCTGGTCTGCAAGTTTCTTAGACTTTCCTTGTTTGTTTGTGTTTGTTTGTATGACGTTAATAGTCTTGAAGAGTACCGGTTAGATGTCCTGTAGAATATCCCCCTTGTGGACTTGACCATCATTTTTCTCATGATTAGATCGGAATATTTTTAAAGAGGGAAAGATAAGAGCCCAAATAGAAAAAATAGCATATGTTATTATAAATGTTATCTTTTGTTTTATGTTTGGCTGAAATTGGCATATTGTAGATTGTTGTACAGTCAGCATGGAGAGATAATTTTTGAAAAAATAGTTTGTTGGCCAAATGAATTCCCTGTCTTGATAATTCTTAAAACACATGAACAACACGGGAGACCTTAAAATGCCATTCGTTGAGGAAACCCTGAAGTTGCACCTTAGAACATTTTAACGCACCTCAGAGCTACTGCCCCCCGGAATTCATTTTGAAAAACCCTGGCCTAAGGATGTCAGAGTTCATTTGAGCTCCTCAGTGTTCACACTCACTAGCGTGTAAGTGACTTACTACAGGCATGGAAGAAACTGCCTAAGTGTTGACAGGGAGTTAAGTCTGTCTTTAAGACATCTCCCATGCAAGTTGGAGGCTCACGAGTCATCTTTCTTCTGTGTAGCCAAGAGCCGAGCCATCGCTATTCCTGTGGACCTGGACAGCCAAGTCAACAACCTCTTCCTGAAGTCCCACAACATTGTACAGAAAACTGCCATGAACTGGAGACTGACCGCCCGGAATGCGGCTCGCAGAGACTCTGTTCTGGCGGCTTCCAGAGACTACCGGAATATCATTGAGAGATTGCAGGTAATGCCAGGCCCGGAGAGGAGTGAACCTGAATGTGGCATGAGGTGGTTTCTACAAAGCAGTGCTACCATGAGCCAGAGAAAGTCGAAGATTAGCTATAGAGAGATGTCAGCATGTAAATGGCTAGTCAAACACAGTAATGTGTGTAGGACCAAGAATGCAGAATTACTTGGGAAGAGAAAGGCTCCTGACAAAGTCATGGTCTTTAAAGGTTTTTCATAGATAGACAGATTTTTTTTTAATTTTTAAAAGTTTATCATTTTGAGATAGCGCAAGTAGGATGAGACAGAGACAAAGGAGAGAGAGAATCCCAAGCAGTCTCCACACTGTCAGTGCAGAGACTGATAGGGGTTTGAACCCATGGAACCAAGAGATCATGACCTGAGCTGAATCCAAAAGTCAGATGCTTAACCAACTGAGCTACCCAGGTGGCCCTAGATTGATAGATTTCTTTATGAAGAATGGGGACCACTCTTTTTAGGAAGGAATAGTGAAGTATTACAAAAGGATACTTAGAATAAGAGCATAAGGGTTCCATTTTTTTTTTTAATCACTCTGGAGTATTTAGTCTCTTGAATCAGCAGGTAAACAAGTATAATAATGCCCAAGAGAAGATTTTCATTCTGATTTTCTATCAGAATCAGTCGAATGAAAATGAAACCATTACTAAATTGTACCTGGATTTTACTTTTTTCTTAGCACTTTGTTAAGGGGAGAGTAGAGAATATTAGGTGCATGTGAAACACTTAAACCTACAGCATAACATTAACATCCTCTTTACACAAGCACCTCCAACGATTCTCTCATAGGTGGAACATGGGCCGTAGTTGGAGAGGCTCAGATGCTTCAGATGAGCCTGCTGCAGCGGTTAAGAGCATGATCTCAGGCCCGTGCCTGGCATCAAATCCTGACTCCACTACTTAGAAATGGTGTATCCTCGGGAAGGTTACTTCACTTCTTTATGCATCAGTTTCCTCATTTATAAAATAGTGTAATAGTAACACCTACCTCAGGGTTCATGTGAGAATCACAAGTGTTGATAACATGTTCTGGTTATCTGTGCCTGCCTAATAAATGACAACACCAATTTTTTCATTCTCTTGGTCTGTTTAGAGGTTGACTGGGCTCAGTAAGATGTCTATTGCTCAGAGTTTTGAACGGAGTCACAGTCAGATGGCAGCTGTGGTTGGGCTCATCTTGAACTCTTGCACATGTTTGGCAGTAGATGTTGGGACCCCACCTGGAGTTGTCAACTGAAACACCCACCTGTAGTCTCCCCATGTGGTCTGCCCTTTTCACAACATGGTGGCTGGATCCCAAGATCAGCGTCTCTAGAGAGAGACAAGTGAAGGCTGTATTGCCTTTATGACATGATTTCAGAAATCACATAGCACCACTTCTGTCAGTTTCTCTTGGTCAGGGCAGTCACAAGTGTCTACTGAGGTTCAAGGGAAGGGGACATAGACCACCATTTGATGGGAAGAATGTCAGTGACATGGTGTAAGAAGAACGTGCAAGATAAGATATATCGTGGTGGCCGTCTTTGGAAAATAGAGTACACAGAAAACACATCGAACAGAGCCTGGCACATAGCACTTGATCAATGATTGCTGCTATTATTATTATTATTACTGTAACTGTCATTTCTGTAATGACTGTAATAATGATCATTAGATAAAATAAATGAGTCTATGAGGTTACATAACCTGCCTAAAGATTCATTCATCAGCCCCACTCCTGCAAGGCACTGGGATACAATGGTGAGCCAAACCACAAATGATCTTTGCCTTCATAGATTCTCGAATTTCGGAGGGGAGACAGACATTAGTCAGGTAATCACACGGGTAAAAGTAAAATGGCAAGAGAGACCATGTTGCAGAGAAGTGAGTAGTGCTACAGAAGGATGCTGAGGACCCTAATCGTGCCCAGAGCTGGGACGCTGATCCAGGAAGGCAGCGCTGAGCAGTGACATTAGAACCAAGATGAGAGGAATGGAGGACTTGCTTAAAGAAAGAACTAGAAGGGAGGGAAACAGCATGTGAAAAGAGTATTATACGGGACAAAATGTGCTGCCCTCAGAGACCAAAGGAAGGTTAGTGTGGCTGGAGCCCATGGAGCTGGAGAGATAGGAAGGAATTCTTAGGTCAAGGAAAGAATTTTAGCCGCACCATACAGATCCAGTTTTTTAAAGATAATGTGGTTCCAGATAGAGTGTTTCCTGACTCCACTATGTTTTTAAGGGGGAAGGGTATTATAGACTCAGAATTATTTGAGTGCACAGTACTTTTTTGTCTCTTCAATTAAATAAATTTTCTACAGCCAAACAGATCAGTTTTTTGTGCTCTTCTTGGATTTAATTATACATATTTTGGGGGAATAAAATAAAATCTATATGCCCAGGTAATGCTTGTTATGAAGACTCGCCTAGTGGGTGAAAGGGCCCTCATTGTCTAATGATTTATCTAATGAGTCCCTGTAGTTACAAGATTGCCTAGGACTGCAGAAGTTATCATAATGTAAGAACATTCACTTGCGGACTGCTTATAGAATTAATCCCCATTGAAACATCCCCCTCACTTAACACCAGCATCTTTCCCTGCCCATTGCTTTGCCATCCTTGTCTGTTGGTCTCTCCTCGACTGCTCACTGTTAAACATTTGACAATACAATGCAAATCAATTGCAATGTAAAGTTCAAAACCTCGCAAAAGATGCAGGATTTTATGAATGCAGTGTTGAGGAACTACTTGAATCCCCTGCAAATGCTGTAGACAAAGATTTGCCAGAGTTAGGACCCGTAATTCCTGAAGAAGAGAGCTTTGGTAAGCTTTCAAACTTTTGGGGAAACTGAGAGAATTTTGCAAAAATGACCCTCTTTTTGTCTATGCTGTGAATGACAGTATGAATTAAAGGGTGTTGCAGTATACTCTTAATTTTAAGGGAAAATTGCCTCCCCCAGGAAATAATTTGATTCTTCCGTTCTGTATGCATCCTAAATATTATTGAGTGGTTACAAATTTTGTTAAATGTAAAATAAATACTATTCACATGTTTTAGTTTTAGTTTTTGGGTAAAAGATAAGTCAGTTAATTATTGACTATTGCCTATGAAATTTGAGTCTCCAGTTGAGTTGAATGCAGTTTAAGTGGCCTTTCCCATTTAAGTCTCCTTGGTTAACTGGGCCCTCCTAATATTGTCCAACATGATGTGTTCAGCCCCTGCCTTAGCCAGTATGCTTCTAGTGAGGTTCTGAGTTACCAAGCCATCCAGCAGACGTTAGCATCTTTTGAAGATAATTTCTCATCTGTTTTCTGCCATTTGCCTTTATATGGTGTTTGTTGTGTTGGTTTTGCTGCTCTTTCAACTTCTCTCTGTTTTCCTCTCCTACAGCTATGTGTTTTGCATTTGAAGACCATCATGCTATCAGGGTACATGTATTTAGCATGTTGATACAGCATGTTCATTCATTTGTGTTCTCACTTTTGTATGAGTTTTTATTGTATGAATAATTCATGCCCATTGGAAATAATTGGATAGTACTTACAAATACCTATGTATGAAAGGAAATCAGAATCACGTGCAATCCCACCATCCAGAGAAAACCAGGAGTGATGTTTTGATGATATTTGGTCTATATCCTTTACATATTGTGTTTATACAAAATCCGATCATATAGGCCATGCTGTTGTTTAACTTTTTTTTTACCCTCATTGTAGACATTTTTCCATGTGGTCGAATGTGCTTTTTTGCATCATATTTTAAAATATGTGGAATGATCTCTTGAGTAGTGTAAGGATCAAAAGAAGGGCTGGTGGGGCTGCCTTCCCTTGTTTTCTGCATTGGGGGTTAATGCTTCCTATACCTCTGGGGCCGTGTTTAATAATTTGAGATAAATACCAGAAGTACTAAAGATACTCTAACCTAGCCTGGCTTGTGGTCATTTTTGAGGTCAGAAATGAATGTTCTCACTCCCCTGTGGTCAGCCTGGCCTGAGCTGCTCACCAAAGCTGTCCTTCCGTTGCAGGACATTGTCTCAGCCCTGGAGGACCGTCTGAGGCCCCTGGTCCAGGCAGAGTTGTCTGTACTGGTGGATGTGCTCCACAGACCCGAGCTACTTTTCCCAGAGAACACAGACGCCAGAAGAAAGTGTGAAAGCGGTGGCTTCATTTGCAAGTAAGCAGCCTCTCGCTCTGGGGTGGTCCGTTGCAGAGACCTGCTGACCAGACGAAGCACTCATTCGTGAAGAAGCAGACGCTTGCCTGGTTTTTGGCTTTAATGAGTATAAGGTCATGTGTTAGAGTCCCGTGCTGACCTTTCCACAGTAAGTTTGTAGGTTTGGTTGTACTTCCTGACACTTGTTTTGGTGAGAGTGTCTCCTTGTACCTGCATGCCCCATCATGCATCTTCTGTTCCACAAGAACTAACAGAGTGCTCACCATTAGCTCCAGTACAGATGCACAGGAGTCGTGACCCTGCTGCCCTCAGAAAGCTCAGACATACCAGGACCCCACAGTCTTTATCTAACATGTTTGTAGTTGGTTAAGTTATGCCATGAGGCATTGTCTAAACAACAGGCTCCATGACCAGAAATCTCCATTTGATTTTTACTACTTAGTTTAGCTGGTTGTTCAACTTCAGAGTCGGCTCTTCCTCTAAGTTTCATAATTTTCTGGGCCTCTCAAAGGACAAGACTGTGGGTAAAGGAACAGTCTTTTTTTGCCTTAACAATCATCCTCATGAGGTTTTTTTTTATACTTTATACTTTATATTTTAACTGTGTGACTGGCACGCCTCAGTGGATAAACAGCTGCACTCTATAAACTAACAAGTTTGAGTGGACCTCTGTCCTATTTCTCCTCTCCATATAATCTCTCTATCCTGTGTGGTGTACTCCTGCCCTGGGAGCCCTTTTGCTGTTACTGACCAGCAGGTGTCACCATTGAGACACTAATTGGCTGTTCTCACTCCAGTGAATGGCCAAGCACGTTTAACCTGGGAGTCCTTGGTAAATATTTGTTCATTTACTGCCTAGTTACAATAAGTTGTTTGTGAAGTTGTTTGTTTTTTTTTTTAATTTAAAGATCGTTTCAGAGACCTAATGTATGGTTTCCCCTCTGCCACATTCAGGTTAATAAAGCATACTAAACAGCTGCTAGAGGAGAATGAAGAGAAACTCTGCATTAAGGTCTTGCAGACTCTCAGAGAAATGATGACCAAAGATAGAGGCTATGGAGAAAAGGTACTGAATTTTATTTTCTTGTTAAAACAGTGTTTTTCTCTGAAATTGATGTGGGGGCAGGGGCTAGAAATCCACCATAGTTTAGGTATACTGACTGATGGGTTAACTTTTCTCTTTTTTAAAGCTAATTATCCTATCATGAAAGGTAGCTAAATCATAATCCTTCTCTTTTTAAAGGCACATATACTTAGTCGTAGTGTAGGCTGCTTGCCGCATAATGAATCTAATGTCAGGGAAGTAGCAATAAGACTTTTCATCTAAATTCCCAACGGGAATGCAGACACCTCTTGTGTATCCCAGCGTGCATTCCTGAGTTCTGGGATCCAGCTAAGCATACCTGTGGGTTTACTTGCTTTTTTCTCGGGAGATGTTGCACAATCCTTGCAGTGTACTAAGAAACTCCCTCCATTTCTAACTGGAATTAAGGCAGGCAAACACATCACCATTTCTAGCTCAGATTAGGAAAGGGCAATCCCTGGGACAGGGACACCTTTCCTCACAGTTTTGATTTTGGTCCTATAAGTGGGATAAAAACAACAATTTCATTGCCTCCTCTAAGCCCCCCACTAAATAAAAATCTGGGCCTCAGTTTAAAATCTCACCAGTTTTCATTTGAAGGTAATAGGTCATTAATTATCTCCCAGCCGCTTTAGCAGCATTTTCTGAGTTGGTAAATTTACCAGAGTCATCGATTTGTCAAAAAACCCAATAACTCATTGATTCATCTCTGTGAAGATGCCTTAATAATTAAATCACAGCCTTCTTTTTGAAAGTGGATGGTGACAACCAGATTATTCCAAATGTAGAAGTCTGCAGGGATCCTGATTGCTAACCTAAGTAACATCTGATGTAAATATTAGAGCAATTTCACATGTGAAAATCTTTGCATAAGAAAAATAGAAAGTACACAAGTCCTTCAGCAGTATGTATTACTTCACTGTCCCCAGATCACGCAGCTTTTAAATGTCAGTCTAAATTTTAAAGAGACATAAATTAAAAGGTGAATGACTGTTGGCTAATTAGCAAATAAGTATAACCCAGGAATTTTGTGGTGGAAACCTGCTAGAAAAGAGTTTATAAATACAAATGATGGAAGTGAAGAGCTGTTGTACAGATGAGAAATGATGATACGTCCTGTTCATACAAACCCCTGTATAGGCACCTATGTAGGTCTTGCACTAAGAAAAGAAAGAAGAATAGGCAGGAACTAACAGCAGAGAATATCAGGCAAACAAGTGGCTTTTTTTTCCCCACAAGATCTTTATTTTTCTTAGAGTGAGCTTTAAGAAATTTTTAAAAATATAATTCTAGTTACAGAAATTCACTCGTCAAATAAGATAAAATCCACCAAAAGGGCCATAACCAGCTATATTTGTAGTTTTGGGGGCATAAAACTTGATTTTAAAAGGTGGAGACCAGTTTTCTTCAGAATATCTGTTCATCTCTGTGACTGAGATTTTTATAGTAAACTTGGTGTCTCTACTCCCACGAATGTTACAAGTTGTGATTATACTTCTATTTCTCTGAAGTTTTCTTTTTTATACCATGCAAAGTAGAAAAGCTGGGAGTCGAATCTGTTGCTTGGCAGCTAAGTGTGTCAGGGTCTTTGGGCTGTGTGGAAGGTAAGCTTTCCCGCCGGCTTTCCCTGCCGAGGCTTGGTGCTGAGAGAACATCGTCACGGACCATGGGAGATACTGAATCTGAGATGTTGTAAAATTGTTATAAAGCCCACGGAAAATGATAGAGCCTGGGGCTTTAAGAGGACTGTAGGTGGAGGTCCCTATGAAAAAGTAAATTTTCACAGTTGAGAAGAGCTTCTTAGGCCCTAGCTCACATTCTTTTTTCAGCTGGTGAAGAAATTAGCCACACCCAAGCAGAGAGAGGCTTAAAGGAAAGACGGCATGTCTTTCCAGTCTGGTTGGGGGCTATCATCCCCCTTCAAGAAAGGGAAAATACTGCAGGCAAATGTGGGAAATGCCATGCAACCGAGGAAGACATTCCATAAATCCATGCTAGTCAACAGCTTCAATGCCTGTAGCACATACTTAGAATGCTTCTGGCCCTGTGCTTTGTGGGAAAATGCTACTTAACCCTTCACATTAATGGAACTTAAAAGAATGGAGGGAGGATGCTAAACTATTTCTGTTCCTTCCAATCCGGTAGTGGGTATTAAATTTGTCCTGTTTTATTAAGGCTTTTGAGGATGGTTTTGATGTTTTGCTGGCCGTCCCTTTTTGACTAAAGATGCATGACGTAAGGGGCAGGCCAGCTCTTTCAAGGATGGAAGAAACCCAGAGCCAAAGAACTAACCTTTCTCAGGCAAACCAGTTGGCTTTAGTTGATAAAATAAATGAGGTGTTCTTTGGCCTGGATGCTCAGGGCACAAGGGCAAGTGTGAGGTCATTTCCGTCTTCCTGGCCCAATTTTCCTATTAGTTGTCTCTTAAGTGGAATTTGTCCCATGACTAACACTCTTCTGGGATGTGCAGAATTGTTCTGCCTCCCTGCCTTGTCCTGAGTCTTTGTGGTCATAGTCTGATCCGGCTCTGCTTTGTCCAGCCCTCCTCAGCACACAAGGAGGCCATAGCAGAGAGCTGAAGTGACTTCCCAAGGTCACATGGCAAGTGTGTGACAGGATCAAGACTGAAAGCTGGGATCTCAAATCCCTGTCCTTTCCTCCCACCCCAGCATGGTTTCTACCATGTCTGTGGGCCAAGTTTTCTTGTCTTTAAGCCATAATCCTTAAAGATGATGAGAGATAGATGCCTTTATTATCTCTACATTTTCTTTTTTTTAATTTTTTAACATATTTGTTTATTTTTGAGACAGAGAGAGAGAGAGCACGAGCAGGGGAGGGGCAGAGAAAGAGAGAGACACAGAATCCAAAACAGGCTCCAGGCTCTGAGCTGTCAGCACAGAGTCCTATGTGGAGCTTGAACCCATGAACCGTGAGATCATGATCTGAGCTGAAGTTGGAGTCTTAACTGACTAAGCCACACAGCTGCCCTCATCTCCACATTTTCATTCAGCATTTAGGATTATCAAGGTCACAGATAAAAATGAAAGTCGAGATCATCATTATTAAAAAACATTGAAACACTGGTGTGCTTGTATGGATCTACTTCTGAAAAAAAAAAAGCCAAAAACCTATTAGGTACTGCCACTCATATTACCAGATACACTAAAATATGAGAGAATCACTGTAACACCAATATAAATTTTTAAATGCCATATATACCCATTAGTGTCCTTAAGTATGTCTTTAAAAAGCAGTAACAATCTTTGGCTTCTTATGTGCAGCCACTATACTAAACATATCTCTTACCATATGTCAGATCAGCCTCAGAGATATCAGCATTTTATTAACTATAAATTCTTGGGGGAGAAATCTTAGGCTCACAGAGGTTCAGAAACTTGCCTAGGGTCACACAGCTTATAATGGGGGAGCCAGGAATTCAAACAAGACAAACACCCTGACTTCAGAGTCCTCACTCTTCTCCACTGTATCATTGGTGATTGACACCATTTAAAGTTCTCCCACAAGTTTCATTTATGTTACATCATTATGTAAATGACCTGGGGCAGTGGCCCTGACTATGCTGCCCATAGCAAGACTTAAATATCTACTCTTGAGCTCATTTCTAACTTCTCACCTATTGAAAACAGTCTCTGCTTGATGCCAACTTGCTTTACAATTTATGATTGTCTCAGAGCCCTCCAGAACGTGTGGTTTTGTTTAGGTCCCATAAGAAAGCGTCCACTTGGTGAGTAGCCATTGGTCAGTCCTCTTGACTTGGTCAGCTCCCTGAGAAGTGCCTATCCAAGAATTATCACATATGATGCCAAGCTCGGGGCTGCTAGAAGATGGTCAAAAAATTTAAGGATGATCATTTAGGAATAAAAAAACAAAATCATCTTTATTATGTCTTTAAAATGCTAAGGACCAGCAATGAATATTTGTCTCATAGAATGGTAAATATAAACTACACATTAAAAATGATCACCAAAATAATGATGGAATATGTTTTTGTATGGTGCTTACAATGTCTTGTATCCTGTATATTCAAAGTTAATAAACTTTAAATTATATCAGGACTTTACAACCACACTTTATATGCAATGCCTACTATATTTTGCTTTTAATCGACAAATTAAACCATGTCTTTATTTAAGAAAACAACAACAAAAGGTTTCCCATGCCTAAGTATCTCTAAAATTTAATCCAAATCTCTCTCTAACTCAAAAAGCGTCTAAAAGTCCCCTAGGACTTATGTTCTCAGTTACATATTGGCTCCTCTGTAGGCTACAGTAGGTTTCTTATTAGTCACAGAGCTTGCAAAGAAATTCAGAGGCCAAGAATTAATATAAAAGGGTATCTTAAAATTTATTTAAAACCTATTTTCTTGGGGTGTCTGGGCGGCTCAAAGGGTTAAACGTCTGACTCTTGATTTTGGCTCAGGTCATGATCTCACAGTTTGTGAGGTTGAGCCCCATGTTGGGCTCTGTGCTGACCGCACGGAACCTGCTTGGGATCCTCTCTCCCCTCTCTCCTTCTCCCTCCCTCCTCACTTTCTTCAGTCTCTCTCTCTCAAAATACATAAACATTTTTAAAAAAAATATATTTCCTCTTCTGAATAGGAGTAGCTCTTTTACTACCAGAGAGTTTTTGACCTCAGGCAATGTCAGGGTTTTCAGTTCATATTAATTGTCAGTACCTGTTAATTTACTCTTTTCTCTAGGTGAATAAAGTATTTCAGGATTTCTAACAGGAACTTACATTTGCAAATGTATTATTAACCAAACATAATAAAAATATTTCAAGGATCATCTCTCCTGTTAAGTACAATTGTGATCAATGCTCTAGTTGTTTTCTTTTTCTTGAATTTGATAAATCATTTACTTGTTAACTAATATCACTTGAGTTGACTCTAATCATCTTTGGGGGAAAACATTTCTTTTTTAATCATCAGTAGTACCAGGATATGGAGCTTCTGGTCTTAGGATATGTCATTCATACTATTTGCTGAATGCAGTTTAGGCCTCAGGTACCCACTGAATGGTAAAATGAATGGAAACAAAGAATTTTCTCCTAAATTGAGTTGATCGACTGTAGTCTTTGGCTCTCTTCTTTCCCATCCTCTTCTGAAAGAATGTGGTTCTTGATGGGCAGTTTGCCCTTGCTCACAGCTCAGTTCGAGTTTTCACCTGTGCGAAAGAGACGGAAGGTGCCCCTCTGAGCTCTTGGTTAAGTGACCTGCGAGGTTTGCTACCTGGCATGTGAACACAGTGGGGCAGCGTCCTGCCGTCTGTTCCTGAGCGGTAAGGTTGAGAGCTGATGTCACTGTGAGCTGTGGTAGTTAGTGCCCCAGGTGCCTGCACCCCTTCAGATGGTCACCACCTAACAGTGCTCCATTGTGGGGGACTCGGCGCGGAGAACACACTGACGAAGTTTCTAATGCTTCGATTGCTGGTATTTCCTAACGTTTCCTTCTTTCTCTCCCCCTTTTTTTTCTTTTCCAGCTAATTTCCATTGATGAATTGGATAATGCTGAGGTCCTAATTTCATTTTTTTTTAAATGTCCCATGATGATGTTTCCATGACCCCTTTTCAATGAACACTGTGGTCTGTTCCCTAGTCTTTGCAGTGTCCAGTATCTGACTTTGTGTAGTGTGCCTTCTGGGCGTGAGTCGAGTCTTTTGTGTCTGTGTTAGCATTTCCCATGAGTTTGTTTGCCATTTGTCCTTGGAGATCCCATCTGAGTCTAGATAAAGATTTTCTAAACCGTGATAAGATTTCAATCATTCACTGTTTAGAATATCAAATGAAATTGTGGTTGATGCTGGTTATTAACCTGTCTCTGAAATTCAGTGTCGATATTCATGAAGAGCTCTTCTATCTGCATATAAAGCACCAGTACAAAAAGAAATAACTACATTCATATAGTTTGAAAATGGTAAATAGGAAAAGTAGGAAAAAAAACAACAACACTATTCTCTTGATCCCCGTGTTGGAAACTGTTGAGTATGAGGGGGTCATAGAAAATTTGGTCAAAGCGCATTATGGATTCCATAGTGCACACTGAGACTTTCCAGCTGTAGGCTTGCAGTGAGATTAGGAATGTCCTATTGCCGTGACTTTACATCTTGGAAAAATACCTAAAGATCAAGAAATATAATTGTCATCTGATGGGTTCTGTACTTAAGTATCAGATTAGTTTTACTTGCTCAGACTTATCCTGGGGACCAATGAGTGGTCATTTTGTTTGGGATTTGGGGACCTCTGAAATATTTTTTGTTTGTGAATGTTTTCAACATTTCCTGCTATATGTTTAGGTTGCAATACATGCTTGGTAAATGGTACCAGAATGTATTAATTTGGGGAATTAAAGTATGTAAATGAAGGAGTTTAATTACTTGGCACTTTGAGCACCCTGGAAAAAAAATTTATTAGACTTTTAAAAATCACTTATCTGGTCTGCTTTTTTAGATTTTTTTTTTTTAACTTCTTTTGACAGGCTAATTAATTCCTTATTTTGGGTAGGTTAGAGCTACCAGATAGAATATGTTGTCTCTTCTAATGTTCGTTACTGTCATTTCAAAAATATTAAGAGATGGTTCAGATACATGTAAGGAGAGTTTGAATCACAGACTTAAAACAAAGCAAGTGGTGATGAATTTCACAGAGTTCCCTCAGGAATGGAGCTCAGAGAGGTTAAGTGACTGGACTTAGCTCACACAGCCGGATAGGCTAAACGGAAGCTAGCACACCGCCAGCTCAGCTACTCACTTGATGCTCTGCCACAGTAAACTCTATAAGCAGAGACTTTTCCTTGTATTAATCCCACGTGGACGGGGGAGGAGGCCATACCCTCTGGGATGAATAGAAGGTGAGAAAAACAAAAGGCTGTGTGGTGGCTTAATTAATAACTTTAACTATAGAGATTTTTGCCATTTCCTGTCTAGTTTATTCTCTTCCCAGTGTGTCGCTGAAAAATACCTAATTCTGACTTTGTGTGTTGGCAACTTTGGTTACTTTTTGTTCTACCTGGTGTTGTAAATGCCTTGCTGATTTGTGAACTCTTACTCTGACATAATGAAGTTGTATTTCTTCTTGCTTAAGTACAAATGAAGTCAGAAAAGAAGATCTTCCCTAATCAGAGTCTGCAATGTTATTAATATACTGTTTTTGCACCATAGTAATCAGTTGATGTGTTCGCTTGCTCAAGATAGGACTTGGGTCTCCTGGCTGGGAGTTTATTGCTTGCTTATGGAAAGATTCCACAGTTGGAGCAGGTGTGTTTATAATTATACTCTAGGAAATAGAATACTGTCTGTTTATAAAAGAAGAATGTTCTGGCAGCCGCTTGGATTCTTTGAAAATTCCCTGAGGAAGCAACTGCGGATCCCCTCTTCGTTGTTACCCCTGGCAACCGTCAGAGCCCTGGGACACTAACACTCTGTCCCCAGTCCCTCATGCTGTTGGATCTGGTCCTCTAAGCAGAGATGTCTGATTGGCCTTTGTCATCAATGGCTGTTGTGGAAACTACCGCTGCTCCTGCAGTTTCTCCTGTATCCAGTCTTTTGTCAGTATATACTGGTGGAAGCCTGCAGCCCACAGCTGGAGTTCTGCAGAAGCTTAATGAGAGAGTTCATGCTGGCCCAGGATACAAGCAATGCACCACACCTAACTTGGAAACCTCTGTTCGATTCTAAACATGGTGGGGAATTGCCCCTGAAATAGTGTAAGACGTGTGGTGATCCTCCGAAACCCTGATTGGGGAAGGGCCACTGCTCTTTGATGATAGAGGCCACTTGGGCATCACAAGGAAGATGTGCCGTGAACAACTCATAAAAAAAAAAACAAAACGCAGTGCCTCTGTGTCTCTGTCAGTGCTCTGAAAAACAGGGTGAAATGAGGTCAGAGTCATGGAGTCCCTGCAAGGAAAGGGCATGGTGTGGGGCCCTCCCAGCTGTCTTCTAGAACAAAATTTCATTTGAAACCAGGAAGAGAAAAGAGAGGATTTCTTTCTTTCTTTCTATCTTTCTCCCTCCCTCCCTCCCTCCCTCCCTCCCTCCCTTCCTTCCTTCCTTCCTCCCTCCCTCCCTCTCTTCCTTCCTTCCTCCCTCTCTTCCTTCCTTCCTCCCTCTCTTCCTTCCTCCCTCCCTTCCTTCCTTCCTCCCTCCCTCCCTCCCTCCCCTCCTTCCTCCCTCCCTCCCTCCCTCCCCCCTTCCCTTCCCTTCCCTTCCCTTCCCTCCCTGCCTCCCTCTCTCTCTCTCTCTCTCTCTCTCTCTCCCTTTCTTCCTTCCTTCCTTCCTTCCTTCCTTCCTTCCTTCCTTCCTTCTTTCCTTTCTTTCTTTCTTTCTTTCTTTCTTTCTTTCTTTCTTTCTTTTCTGTACATAAAGAGGCATAGTCACCATCCTACTCCCTAATTTTACCTTTTCCTTTGGGTGTTGGTTGAGGGGTCCACATTGGGTGGAGGAGAAAAGAAAACTACCATACTTGAGTTCTTGTTCCTTCAGCTCACTCATTAAGTTTATAGCTTGATGAATTGTTATATATATGTATTCACACACTTCAAGATAGGAGAGGTTTCCATCACCCTCAGAAAGTTCACCTGTCTACCCATTCCTGGCTTTCAATGGATACCAATTGATGCTAATGACATTGAGTTATATGACTAACATTTGAGTGCCTGTTACATTCACAGTGTTACATGTTACAGGCACAGTGTGAGGGGATACAAATATGGTGATGCCCCCACATAGGCACAGCGTCTGCCCTTCTGAAGTTCACAGTTCTCTGGGGGAGATGGGCAGGGTTCAAATGTTCAGTGACAGCTGTCAACCACGAGAATTGCTAGAATGGAGAAGTACATGGACTCGTGAGAGCATATAGTTTGGGAACTTCAGCCTGAGCAGTGTGGTCGTGTAAGAGCTTAGGAGGTCAGGTAGCAACAAGCAGGTAGCACCAGCAGGCGATCCTGTGAATTACCTTTCCAAAGTGTCAAGTGCTGTGCGAACTGAGCAGATAGATGATTGCGATCAAATTGAGGTGGAGGCTGAGGGCAGAGCAGGAATCCACTTCATTTTCATCTATGTGTTTGTGAAAGGGAATGGTGTGTTTGGATAAGTGTGTGCTCTAGCTCAGTGGGACATGCTGCATTTCTTTATACTTGAGATGTGATCCCCATTTAATCACTGTCCCTTGGACCCATGGACTCTCTGGAGCCCCTTGTGCCAGCTTGGCCTTCCTGCATCGCGACGGAAGAGCTAGAGTGGCATGCCCACTTGTTCAGGGTGGCTGCAGCCCACTTAACGTCAGCCCTCAGCTTACCCCACCTTAAGCTGCTTCTGCAAGCAGAAGATGCCACCAACAGAGAATTTTGTAAGATTCACTTGGGGCGGGGCGGGAGAAGAGAAGAGAAATACAAGAATTATTAAATTTCACCTTCAGGGGGCGTTCTCATGACGTCCAACCCAGGCTGGAGGTGTCCTACTTTTTTACATTGCTGTGAACTGCTGGGTTGGGCACCTGCCAACATTCAGGCGGCAGTTACATAAGAGCTTCTTTTTTTCCTGGAATTTAGGCTCACTGCTGATGTGTGACCTTCAGCAGCAATTGCCAATAAATGCAGTGGGGCTGTTTACTGTTAGACACTAGCAACCATAGAGCAAGCAAGCTCAATTCAGAGCATACAGAAGCTGTTGCAGAATCTGTGGACGATTTGGTGTTTTTTGTTTTTGTTTTGTTTTGTTTTTTTTGTAGTTTTTTTTTTTAATACAGCGAGATTATTCCACAATGACTGGAATTGTATAATTTAGTTAAGTCAGATGTGTTTTTTAAAAATGAACTTTGCTATTGAGTTCCAATGAACGTGTTCTGTAAAGTAAAGGTGAAACTGTATATTTGGGAGTAAATAATTTTTAATTCTTTGTTTCTGAAACCAAATACATTAATAAAGGGCATTATGTTAGTAAATGTGATGATTTTAATTGTTCTGCTAAAATGCTTAGGTAACCTTAGGTAAAGAAAATTGTTAGCTCAATTTTCTTTAAAGCTTTCTGGTCTCTTAAGGTGGGTTTGCATAGGCTCATGAAGGACAGGTCCCAGCAAACATATCTGCAAGCCTGTTCACTGTTGGCTGGTTGTTGGTTTCCCTCTTCTGAGGTTTTGAGTGGGTGAAGAGGAACTAGAGGCTGATTCAGGGGTACTGGAGTTCATACATTCCCTTTGATGTGCTGATAATGAGGAGCATAATATGTTCGCATTTCTTAAACTGTGTTTAGCTTCTGGTAGGGATGGTCCATGGAAAAAGACCTCATCTTTCAAAGGAAAATTCTAGAAGTCCATGGTTAGTAGGATGATTTATGTTGATGGCAGCAGAAAATAAAGGTTGGGGTTTTTTTGTTTGTTTTCTTTGTTTTTGTTTTTTTTGTTTTTGTTTTTATTTTTACAAGGTCTTGGTCTGTGCTAGCCTGTTAGAGGCATACATGTAATGAATGGGTGGATGGATGTCTGTATGTGAACGGGTAGTCTTGTACATATACTGGAAACAGGTGTGTAGCCTGGGAAGACTAATAGTTTCTTTTTTTTTTAAGATGAGAAGGTATAATTTCCTTCATTTATAGAAGTTCATCCTTTTATAAAATGCTAAGTACATTACATATTGATAGTGAGCGTATCAGTGTCTTACAAGAACATACCTAGTTACTACTCAAGTACCATAGTTATGATGCCTTGATTTGTGGCCTCATCCAAGAGGGATGGGATCACTGGGGATTCAGTGACCTGAGTTTAATTTTGAATTTCTATTTCAAAGCCAGTCATTTTTAATCTTCTTTCGATTTGGTTAAAATTCCTGACCTTGTCTAAAAGCACTGGGAAGACTTAAGATGAGAGAAGAAATAGGAATAGGCAGTAGGGCGCAGTAATGAGTTTCTAAGTTCAAAACCAGGCAACATCAGATCATTGTGTATCACTGCTGGTTTGGGAGGCTTTGCCTTGATTGAAGGTGTCAGCACCTGAATATTGTGACTGATCCTAGGAATAAGGTGGAGAAGACAATACTTGTCCGAATTTGGACATGACCGTTCTTGGTCTCTCAACATTCCTCCTTAATGTGTGTGGTCATTGAGGATGATGCTTCATGTAAAAAAAATTAACTTGATAATGAAAATGTGCTGAGAAAAATAACTTCGTGAATTCACTAAACATTATCAATGTTTATCAATGTAGCTATTATCTTATTTGAATAATGCAGCTTATAAATATGCTTATATTTTTCAAAATTTCAAGTTATTGCATGAAATAACCTCATTCTCCAGGAAATAGAGCTGAAATCCTCGTAGGAGGAAGCGCTGGTAAAGGTCCTCAGAGTTGTTGTTGTTGTTGTTGTTCTTTACCAAATTATATGCCAAGTATGGTTTGGCCTTTGCCATGCCTGAACTCATTTTATGTCCTAGCAAAGTTGTGTTATTTAGGGAACTGGCTGTTAGATATTATGAAATGAAGTTTACTGAAAATACAGCCGTCATTGTTTAATGTTTTAACTGGAAGAAATTCTAAGGAATATGTGCTCCATTCTCCTTGAACAACAGGTCAGGAGATGGAAGCCCAGAGAGGTTCAGTGATTGGCTCAGGCTCACATAAAGTCGGTGCCTGGATGAACTTCAGCACATGTGACCCTGTGCAGCACGTTGGGTGGTTCTATTTCATGAATGGACAGCATTAAAAAGTTGTCCTTCTGTTTACATAGTGATTCCCGAGGCCACACAGCATCCTCTTTTGTCTCACAAGTCTTCATGAAATGTTCAAGGAGAAAAGATAATTTTAATTTCATTTTTATCTTGGAAATTAATTGCAGAAAAGGATGACGGTAGTTTAAGAAAGCAGTAGAGTGTACCATCAGAAAGCAAAGCATAAGCCACTGATCCCTGAGTGATTAGGAAATAACCGTATACTACCTATGAGCATTCTAAATGTATTCAAGATGCTTCTTTGGACAAAGAGATGTCAGATGGGAAAATTTACAAAACCAAACCAAAACCCCACCACTTCCAGGTTCTCTATTCTTCATTTCCTTTAACTTTTGTTTGGATTGGGAAAGGAGTAGGGTGGTAGCTCTGGGGGTTCCTCCAGTAAACCCATGCCTAGAATTCTTTTGTTCTAATCATACAGGATCAGTATAAAAGGATATGTTAGTGGGAACGTGGCCAGTGCAAACAGTAGAAGATAACATGTTTTTCCATTGATACCTCTGACTGCTCTAAAGTGCATGGGCCCTTGCTTTAATTCTGCTTTTTCTTTTTTCCTTTCACACTGAGATAGCAAAAATGTTTATATAGTTTTAATTCTTTAGCCTAAAGCATACAAAATAGAAGAATAGAGTTAAAGCGTTTTCTTGGGTTGTTATGTTATTTATGTCTTGAAAAGACCTGTAACTGACCTCTGTTTCTATTTTCCTGGCCATACTTCCTTCAGTCCCTCCTGCCACTCTGTGTCCCCACCCCAACAGGAACCTGAGCGCTCCAGAGAGACATTTTTTTCCCCTGAGGGTAGTGGGACATGTGCTCATGTCTGAAAATTGTTCTGTCCACCATTGAGTGAGCAGCCCTCTGTATATGCCCCCACTGTCCCTGGAGAGTTGCTTTAATCTCTGTACTTAGAGATCTCCTATTTTTTTTTCTTCATTTTACCTGTTGTAAAATAGAAAAACAGACACTTCACGATGTTGTATAATAACAATAATATTTTTCCATCTGGGAGATCAAGCCACCAAAGGGGTGGGTAGCTTTGAGCTGGATTGAAACACCACCAGACTTCACAGCTTTAGTCGTTCTGTGCTTTCAACACCTCCTCTGGCTCCCCACCCGACAGCCGCACCCCAGTCTGAGTATGGGTGTGCTGTGTCACTGGAGCACTGCTAAGGCGGGCCAAGGTCACTCACTTCCAGTGAGAGCCTTGGCCTCATTCCATAGTCCCAAGCTGCACCTTGAACCAGCCAGCCGTGCCCTGTGCGTGACTTGGGTCCTGGGAGGTCTGGGTGGGGTCTGGCGGTTACATCTGACATCAGTTACCTGCTCAGAGCACGTGCCCTGTGGAGGACAGATGCGTGGCGCTGTGTTTCGCAAGCTTTGGGCCCCTGGGAAGGAGACTGTCCCTGAGACCTGTGTTGTCATTACCCACCCCCTCCTCCCTCCCTGCACCTCTGTGGATAGGCACTGGAATGGATTTTCCTCTCTCTCAGGAGACGATCAAAACACAGGTGTGCAGTGGTTCTTCCTTTGGCATCCTTTTTTTTTTTTTTTTTTAAATACAGATTTCCTCCTTGGTCATTAGTAGTCTTTTGTTTCTTTCCTTATTTTAAGTAAATTTCCCTGTCTCAGGCCGATTGTTCCTTGCAGCACAACCACACTTAGTCCAATTTAAAAGAGAAATTATCTCCCCACCTCAGTGGCTGAAGATGTGGTATAGCCAGGTCACCTCATCTTTGATCTTGTCTTCTGTGTTTTGTCCTTGAGTGTTGGTCCTGGACTTCTTTGTGGCCCATGAGATTCAAGTGCCATAACTAACATGCTCTGTTTTACTCCCAACTAGCTACCACAAGCTCCGGATTCTGAGAACTCCACAGAGGTGTGTGTCGCTCACCTATATTTGCAATGGCAGCAAATATGGGTGCTTCTCAGTTGTCCTGGTTGAGTGTCTGAGTTGTCATGGGGGAATTTCTGTCCTGGTGGTAGACGCAGGAAGGAAGTCTTCTAGCCGGGCTGGGAACTGACGGTTTCTTTAACTGAGGTGGCTTTCCATGTAGAAAAGTTCTGGGTTGCTGGAGGTAAACCAAAGTGTCCCTCCAGGTGAGGAGATAGGGCTTTCTGAAGGCTTTCACACAAAGCTGTCTCCATCTTGAAATGTTCATTTGAGAAACTCTGGAATGTCAAGACCTTTCTGTTATTACACAAAATAGATTCTGGGTCCTGTGCAGAGATGATGCACATTTGAAATACTATATATTGATGTATAGTTTTGGTGAAAGCTGCTAATAAAATCATAGTTTCGCCCTGTACTCTTTCTATTCTTCTCGTTGCTAACCTGATTAAATGAGGGACTAGAATTAATTGAGGCATCTAAAGTCATAGAGAAGTTTTCTGGGGAGGCATATCTAAGTATCAGAATTTACTTTCAGAGACTATTCTAAAACCACAGTAGGGTAAAGCACGAGTGAAGCGCACTTTATTTGAAAAACGTCTAGTGAAGATCCTAAAAATGAAACAGATTACCAAATAACTGAGCTGCAGTGTGGATGCTTTATAATGATCAGTCTAATAACGCTGGATCAGAGCTCTTTCCTGTTAGCAGCTTTGATTAGAGTGCTGTGTCCTGGTGGGAGAGCCAAGGTGCCATGTATGTGTCTGCTCGGAGGTGTATGCATTGATGTTCTTACGCATGTGCCACGCACTTATGCATGTATGAATTGTGAGGGCCTGTCCTGTTGTGTCTTGCGTTATAACCCCTTTGGTTTCATGTAAAAGTACACAATATAGTATATGGCCAAAAAGTCATAAGCCTGCTCACTATAAACAGTGCATCAGAGTTGGGGACAGGACAGTTGTGAAGCAGTACTCAAAGTAATTGAGCATTGATATGTGTCTGGGGAAAATTTTTTAAGGACCTATATTCCTTTTGTGTAACTCTTTGCTCAGTATGAACTCTTGCTGTGTTTTATTTGTGACTGATACTGAAGATGGTCATGTCTACCTAGTGTTGTACTTAAAATGGAATTTCTGCATGCTTAGCAGGAACTTGAACCGAGTCCCCCACTGAGGCAACTGGAAGACCATAAAAGGGTACGTAGTCTTCGGTGTTGGGAGCTAATGATCATAACACCTCCCTTAGCCATACATTGTAATTTAAAGACTGCTTTTGTTGGTATTGATATTCTTAAAGCATTAATTGGCTGAGGACCAATCACAGCCATTTGTATCAGCGAGGCTAACTGGAGAGTCTACCAATTATCTACGTAGAGGGCTCAGAGCCAGTCTCAAATAATGACCAGTAAACTAATAAGCTTTTCGTGACCTCTCTTCTTTTTCTGTAGTGGCTTTCTAGTAAGGTGAAGTTTAAAAAAATTTTTTATAAGTCATCGATCATCATTATGGATAATTTATAATAAAGTAGAGTGGAAAACTTCATAATTTTACTTAGCTATAAAAATAGGTAATGATAAATTTCCTCTGCCCGTTTTTTACATGGGTGTGAATGTGTGCCCATGAGCATTTTTGCTGTCCTTGGGATTAGTGTAAGTGTGAAACTTGTGTGCCTTGATTTTGTCATTTAATATTATATATGGTCATTTTCTTTGAAAATCTTTGAAAGTTAATAGCTGTTTAAAGTTCCCTAAATTAACAAGTGGTTTGTAATATTTTCCTTTGATGAAGAAATGTGTACCACTTTGGATAGATTCCTAGAAGGGGCACTCTGAGGCTAAAGGATAGATACTTTCTTACGGTGCTGATTATGCATTGCCAAGCCATGTTCTACAAGGCCCGCATACATCATTAGCATGCCAGCCAGTTCGTGTTATTCATGTTTGGAAGATAACCAGAGAGCCTGGATTTCCGAGTACTTACCATATGCCAGTTACTGTGCTAAGACTTTCACATATGTGAACTCATCAGTTTCTGTTCAGCCTGACGTTGACCCGGTGACACAGCCATCATCCCCATTTCACGAGTTAGGAAACTGAGACACAGAAGATAAAGTATTTTACTCAAAGTCATGGGGTTAGAACATGAGCAGTTATTGCAAAGACTGACTTGGAATTGTGGTCATTAGTATCTTGGAGGATTTATGCCTGAGATCAGTGGGTGGCTCAGTGCACCTTTGTTCTGCTCACATGCTCCAGCCCCTGCCCAGTCCCACTACGTCCCAAATTCTTTCCATTCTTCTGTGATCCTCATTTCTCAGGATGTGACCAAAGAATAGCTCCCAGAGAGTTGGCATTCAGCCCTTCCTCTCCAGCATCCTGGATCTCTTGCAGTTCGTTGACTGAGGGTCCTTTGCATTCCTGTGTTTTCTGTCCTTGCCCGTCCTGTGAGAACTACCATGGGCCTAAGAAGTAGCTGGTGGAGACCCACAGCCATCCCTCATGCTCTCAGTTCTCAGGGGGTACAGTGTTGAATGCTGCACAAGCATGTAAACTTGAGAGTTAGAAACCAGTTCAAGTCTCCCTTTGCTAAGCACTAGCAGTGTGATCTGGGGCCTCCGTTTCTTTTGCTGTAAAATGGGGCCATTAACAGGCTCCACCCCTCAGGACTGTTCTGCTGGGCTGTGCACCTGAAGTACTTAGCACACTGGCTGGACCATGACAGAGGATGCTAACCGCTGTAGCCACCTTGCAGCTTGAAACACATCAGTGATTTGGTATACAGTAGTAACAAAAGGCAGATATTTTAAAATCGAGGTGCTACCTTAGTGCTGACTAAGATGTAAAAGGCCCACCACTCATGTGAGAAGGTGTTCTTTCCTGTAGCACCTGATTTTTAAGTGTTCGGAACCTAGGAAGCCAAAAAGTTACTTTTTGTCTCCCGTGTGAGTGGAGATATTAACTTCTTTAGTGCCTTGTTCAACCCTTGGCTGTATTCCCCCCTGTCCTTAGCCACTAGTCTGATAAAAATGAAACTTGTTTAAACGGATTGCAAGGCAGGAGCTTGGTTTCATTACTCTCCATCACTGATCTACCATTTTTACAATTTTGAAATTACACTTCCTGCAAAAGGAACTCCTGGCCTTTGCCTGTTTTCAGTCTTAGGTAATAACTTCTTTAGGTAATAATTTCTTGCTGAGGCAAACATCTGATACTCGTTTGCATACTACAGGTGTAAACTGCTAGAAAAAAAATTACTATTATTTTTTAAAAAGGGTTGCGTGGCCAAATGTTAAAACTGAAAAAGTGATGTTATTTGGGGAGTTTGTTGTTTCTTTTTTTTCCTTTTCTGCAGTCAGGTTTCTGGGCCTAGTACGCTGTGAACAGTTTTGTGCTCTTGAGTAATTTATATCACGATGATTAGGAAGGCTTTCTCTGCGGATTTTAATTTTTCCTAAATTAAACCACTGGCTCAGAAAACAGAATTTTTCTTCAACCTAAGTTTTTATACTAGGGATTTGCATAACTTTTTATAATGTTGTCCATTTTCTTTTTCCTTTTTACCTAAAATTATCAATCTTTATTCTTTCAGAAAATGAATAAATCTCAACTTGTTAAAAAAAAAGAAAAAAGAAAGAAAGAAAAAAGGCAAATCCTTCATGCCCTGTGGGGTTTTTTTCCCTTGCAGCTTAAACTTTTGTGTGTGTGTGAGAGAAGGTGAGGTGACTATGTGCCAAAAACCTTATAATTAAAAGGAGAAAAAAATAAAAAAGTTTGTAGGGTAGAATGTACGTGTGTGTGTTTTTCCATAATTAGCACATTTCATGATATTCTCTTATGGGGGAAAAAACGTACCATTTGATGCATCAGTTGCTATGGTAACTGCCAGGGTTTTTCTGTGGAAAGAGAGACAAAATGGTAATGTGAGATTGCTTTGTAACTTCGGTTGGCATCCAGGCTGCATAAATGTGAAGTTCCTGTTCCTGGAGTCCACGTGTTCCCAGATGGCCTGTGTTCTTCCCTTTACCTCCCGCTGGCTTGGTTACAAACTGACCATAGTCTTGCTGATTCCCCTCGAAGTCAGGAGCAGAAATCTGAGTCAGTCCTTCCTAAGGTGGAATTATAGCACGAAGGCTGTGGTTGACACTTGCTTAAAGATGCGTGTTTGTCAGTCGGTCACAGTCACCCTGCCCGAGACTCGACCATTCAACCCTACGATCTTCCAGATTCTTGCCGGGACGGCTGCATCTGCTGTCTTCTGCGATTGCAGCTTGTAGGTCTCAGCTCCACTGTCTGCCTCTCAAACGGCGTCCCTGCGATGCCCAAAGGGATCCAGTTAGAGAATGGGGCGAGTTTACCAACAACCATTCCCTGTTGTGGGAATTCAAAGTCTGTATGTTACTGAAAGAAAATCAAAAAATACTTTATTATGTTGAAAAAAAGAAATCACTTTTAATCTCCTGTTACATTCAATGTGTGGAGGTAACCTTTTCTTTCCCCTTTTTCTTTCTGAGTAGGCTTTTTTGAACTATCGTTTGAAATTTGTAATTCTCTTATGAAGTTAGCTTTTCAAATCACCATGCTCTCAGTGACTGCTTTGGAGAGTATCCGTGTGTTTGTACTGGTCCTGGAGATGTAAACACAGGCAAAGCTATACCTTTTATAATGAAAATGTGGTTTTCTAAGCCCCTAAAGAATACTGTACCAAATGCAATCTATTTAAAAAGTACATGAAAATCTCAGAAACAACTTCCCCATCAGAAGCAACTTCTGGAATTTTTATTTACACTTGTCCAAGGTGGGAAACAAGTCTTAGGAGCTAGTAGAAGCACCCTCCTTTGCTGAACTACAATGAGAGACATTTGTGGGTGGAATAGAGAGAAGAAAATAGAGATTTTTCCATTTCCTGAGCTTCGAGTTAAGAATCTGTACTGCCCACCCCTCCCCTCTCATTTTTATCCCATCCCAGTTTGTCCCTGGAGTCTTTGACCAACAATAGGAATTAAGAAAGGGGAAAAATTTGGCAGTGTGTCCCTGGGACCTTACTTGATTTTGATGTTCAATTAAGGAGTTTTCTTCCTTTCTCCTTTGTTCTCTGGTCCCACCTCCCTCTGGCCCCCTGGTCTCCTGTCTGCTCCATCCCATCTTTTTTGCAGACACCCTACTTGAAGTCTCCAGACCTATTCTTGGAGCTAATTAACAAATCACTTTAAATTCTCCTGGCTCCTGTTACCATTGCAGGTCTCTTCAGAAGAACTCTTGAGCCTCTATTTTAGACACCTGCTATATTTCAGCACGCCTTCTCTCTGCTAGACTTCTCACTTACCCCTCCTGATGATGTGCCAGAGGAACTCCAGGACTTACTACTTTGTCCCTTGGAAAGAGTGTGGGGGAGAACCATGCAGTCTCTGACTTTCAGAAGCTTCTGGACTGGGAGGTGGCCTGGGAGTCACTTAGCATAACTGAAAGTGGAATAGAGCTGAGAATAAAGTCCTGCTGCTTTGTGCCGCTCTGCCAATGTCCTCACAGTGTTAGAGAACAAATCGGTTTTATTTATTTATTTATTTATTTATTTATTTATTTATTTATTTATTGTTGGCGTTGTGGGAAAGAGATGTTATGTCTTCTAAGATTCCTTTGATGGTTATATTTTTAAAACATTTTATTGTGGGAATGTCCAAATATATACAAGAAGAATCAGAAGACTTTTGAGAAGCCACATACATAACTCGGCTTCAACAACCATTAACTCATTGCCTCTCTCGTGTCACTTATATCCCTACCTATCCCTCTCCGTTGTTATTTCAAAGCAAATGTCAAATGTCATTTCATCTATGGTGCTTATTTTTTGAATGACATGTCTGATATCTGCTACTTACTTTCCATAGCGTTTTTTCTTCACCACTTGCCCCATTGACTATTTCTATTAGAAAGGCTTACTTTCAGCTTATCATATCATTATACAGTATTACTTTTATGTCTTAATATTCTCTTACATCTTGGGAATAAACCCTCTGCCCGGTGTAACATTTTTATATTGCAATGTGAAAGGTGACCTGTAAAATTCTCATTTTGTCTGAATTTTATTGGCTTACCCCAAAGGGACATTTTTGTTTTTATTATTGTTAGTTGCCCTTCAAAATTAATGTTCTCTATTTATCACCGTGAGAGAGTGCTTGAGATATTTAATATTCTAGATTGCTGCTTTTTTTTTAATGATGTGGTTTCCTGAGAAAATGAAGAAGTTAACTTCACAGTTTCCAAATGCTTTTATTAATAATTTATTTTTTCACTGAGTGACACTGAGCCAATTATAACCAAGTACCCCTGTGTTTTTTGAATATTAGTAGCTCAGTTATGCATCGAATTCAGACCTGATTTCATTATCCTGTTTGAATTAAGGGTGAGGCGCTCAGACAAATTTTGGTCAACCGTTACTATGGAAACATCAGACCTTCAGGAAGAAGAGAAAGCCTCACCAGCTTTGGCAATGGCCCGCTGTCACCAGGAGGACCCAGCAAGCCTGGGGGAGGAGGTAGGCAGTGTTGTGTGCTAATTAGCTGCATGCGTGAATCGAGCGTGCCACATGAGAGCCACATGTTTCTACTTAACAGGTTGAAACTCTCACAGATGAATTTGGGTTGTGAGTGTGTTTTCTAGCAATTCGTTTTGTCTTTGGTCTACCATTAAAGTGATAGCTAAAAATATTTCCCTGAAATTAGATATTGGCTCAGTCTCTTGCCCCTCTTTCCAGTACAGCAACCCTCTTGGTGATTTTTGAATGACTCAAGGAACTTAATTTCACTGCCCATTTTCTTGTGGTCATTAGGAATCATTCTTCTCATTAAACAACAATGTTAGCAGCAAGGACGACGAAAGCTCCCATTTATGGTATAAATGAGTGCCAGGGGCTCTCCCAAGTGTTCTGTATTCTTGTTTGCTCTTCCAAGTTCTCCATTCTGTGGTAGGTAGTGTTGCTATCCCTTTTTAACAGAGAAAATGGAAGCTTCTTTGTGACTGGTCTATAGTTTGAACCTTGAGGTAGCTAATTGTAATGCCTATACTAGGAGCCTCCCAAATTCTTAAGAGAGCTTATCTCCCCACCACCAAAGAAATAAAAAATAACAAATAAAAAAGTAAATGAAGGTCTGTCCAGAATTTCTTAAAAATAAATCCTTAAAGATGTTACAAAACATGGTAAGCACAGTAACAGGTAAAAGTTGGAAGAACTCTGAACTTGACTGTGGGTGTTGATTTGGGTGTGGGGCGGGGGTGGGGGGCCAGGAGCTCATCGCTTGAAGCACAAATGTGACTTGTCTGATTCCCTGTCTCTAATGATGACTGTTATGGGCTGCAGATTCTGTAGGTGGCACCAAAATATTCAGTGATTAATAAAGTTATCCTAGCAATTTCTGGGAAAGGACCTTGAGTTTCTCACCAGATAAAAACTTGAAGCGTATCCGCTCACTTCATGGGGCTGTGCAGCTTCAGTGAAGATGCACTTCTCAGACCGTTTCAGGAACAGGACCTTAGCATTTCATCTGAAAGTTCCCAGGGATTCTCAGGCAGAAGTTCCTCACATAACATCTCAAAACTATTTCACTTTACTTTCTGTAGTGGGGTCACTCCCCAAATATCTGAGGCCTGGGCAAACATTAGGAGGGTGTTTAGAAATGCACTAGAGACCAATTCTTCTTTAAAAAGCTTTAAGAGAGAAAACTGGCAACCCAGTTTCTACTCTGCACTATGAGTATAATGGATCTAGATAGTCACGACAAGCAGTGTAAATGAGGTGGCATTGGAATTGAGGTCTGCAGGGAAGGACTGATAGATGACTTTGTTTTTCCTGAAAAACATGTCCCCATGTACATTATGTTTCAGTTATTGCTAATAATAGTGCAAGGCAAGGTCTTAAATAGGCACTTTCTAAACACAGTTGGAATCCATTCCACCAAATGACATAGGCCCTGTCTTCTTAAGTTTATTCATGTCGTCTCAAGCTCAGTGTGGATGGGAATTTCATTTGTTTCCTCCATTCTCCTATCACCAGCTCATGGCTCCATGCCAAGCATGGAGTAACTATTGAATGAATGAATGAACAGACAAATCTTGTGAAAGGATGAGTTCGGGACTAGCTAGGGTGGGTTTATTAGAAACAGGGCTAAAGTGATTGTTATAGACTTTATTTTCTTAGGAGTGTTCTAAGACATGTGTAAGTTTGATTTGTCTCTTGAACTCAAACTAGTTTTTGATAATTCTGCACCAAGTCATTGTATTTTAAAGCCTGAGATAGTTTTGGCTGGATGACTTTAGGTCTCTTGCTGGAAATATATCATTCTTCATCTTACCTACCTACGTTCAGTTACCATCTCTCCTACTTAGAAGCTGGGTGTCCCTCTTGAAGACAAGTGACTTTATCTCTGTGCTAATAATTAGTACCTTCCTTGTGGGGGTTTTAAGGTTAAAGGAGATAATACTGTTAAAATGTTTAGTGCATTAATAGTCCATAGTAAGTATGCAATACATGTTCGTTCGCTGCTCTGATTGTGGTTAATAAGAACAATATTCCGTCTTCCTAGCAGGAGGCTCTGGGTCCAGCTCCACAAGCAGGGGTGAGATGAGCCTGGCAGAGGTTCAATGCCACCTCGACAAGGAGGGTGCCTCCAATCTGGTCATTGACCTCATAATGAATGCATCCAGTGACCGAGTGTTTCACGAAAGCATTCTCCTGGCCATCGCCCTTCTGGAAGGAGGCAACACCACTATACAGGTAATATGGCACCTTGGCTGTTGGTGGCATCCCTACTGAGCAGGGAGAGAATCTCTTCTAGGAGTCAGGCACCCAGGTGATGCCAAGACTCTTCTACAATGGACAGCTCATTCTTAGAAAACAAAATTCTGTTCTTTTGAAAAATGAATTGTACCAGTGTCTTCCTTGGTCATTCAGTCATAGGTAAGACTTGGTTTCAAAACACAAGTTACATTTGAAAATGATAAACTGCTGAGGATGTACAAAGAAAATTAGTCCAAGATCCGGGGCATGGTAGGACGTCCATAAATGTTTGTTCAGTGAATGATTGAATGAAGTGTTTTTACAATTTTTATCCAAGATCATAGGTGATCCCATCAGAGGATGACCAAAAAGGCGTTTGGAGTGTGTGTGCTATTTGGATTTAATTTTTATATCTGTGGATACTGGCTATACATTTCCCTACCTTTCAAGTGAAAAGCTCAATACAACCATTGGAACTAGTAACACCAATTTATACTAACAGAAAAGCCAGGCTAGGTTAGTCAAAGATGTGTAGATGGTTTTTTGTTAGCTGGATATGATAAAAATTTTCAAACAATGATAAAAACTTAATAGAATTCTTGATAGAAGTCCTTAATAAAGCAATTTTGATGAATTTAATAATATATTTATAATTTTCATGTAGAAATGGCAATTAAAATTATTTCCTTAAATATTTTATTATCCCTTTATCATGCAGTCTTCCTTTGTTGGCTTTTGAATAAGGGTTTACTTAACTCTGTGTGTGTGTGTGTGTGTGTGTGTGTGTGTACACATTTCGATAACAGCTTTACTGAGATACAGCAACAACATAAAATTTGCCCTTATGTGCATATTTGACATTAAATTCTTGGGGCTTGAACTTAAATTCAGAGTCCTGATCAATGGAGTCTTGGTTCTTTGTGCAAACCAGACAAGGGCATGCTTTGCTGTGGGGAAGTTTGCCCTGGGCCAGGTTGAATTTCAGCCCCAGCTCCGTCTCCCAGGTGCCCTGCTGCTTGCACACGCTGCACAGCCAGCTGCGGGGGTCCTGTCTTCCTGCCCTCCATTCCCTGCTTGCCCCAACACACACTTCTGAAGTTCATTATTAGGCAATGCCATAACTGGAGATTGGTGCTAGGGGCAAAGTCCAATGCTTGCCGGAGTCATCACTTGCACCGGAGTTGTGACATGTTGGGATTGCTATTTGATTTTGTCACATGTGAGTCTGACTGTGAGCATGGATGGATCCTTTGGTCATTCTCATCATGGGGATAGGGCCCTCCTACTACCATGTTGGAATGGAAGCAGTGCTCAAACACTCTTGTCTTTCAACCACATGATTTGCAGTGACTAGATCAGTTGAACTAAACATTTATCGAGTGCTTTGTGTGTACCCAGTGCTTTAGTAGGGACTCTAAGGCAGTGGTTTCTAGGCACTGGAGCCACTTGGTCTATGAGAATGTTCTCCAGGCATAGCCAAGTATAAAAAATGGAGACATTGTGGTGAGTTTTTCATAAACCAAGTGTATTCAATTTGAAAGACCATCTTATTATTTTATTTCGGACTTTATATCCTCTCCAATTTTTCTATTCGCTACAATGTCTTTGCTTTAATGAAAAGATTTCCATGGTGGGTGACAGTTTTTTCTTCCTCTGGCTAAAGAAAAAGTTGGAAACCCTAGGTTATTCCTTCTTCCTAAGTTTTCTTTTAAAGCTCTACTAATTAGAGAAATCCTAGAATCCTAGAAGCTCAGTCTTGAAGACATTGAAAAATCTAGCAAGGATACAAGAAAACAAACACATGTATTTGTCTCCAGGATAATGGTAATGCCATCTAAAAGGTAAGAATGGTAACACAGAACCCCCAAGGAAGAAGTAACCACATTTGTGTGAGGAGTCAATGAAAGGTTTTTTGATGAGATTGGCTTTGAAGGAGGGCTGTGGGTCTTAAGGGTGGAAATTGGGCGTGGAGCTGGGTCTTGTGGCAGTGCTACTTGGGAGAGAAGAGAAGGCCCAGAATGCAGGAAGCTGGCAGGGTCCTGGCCGACTGAGCAGAGCTCGCTTAGGGTGGTGAATGGGGACTGGTGGTAGGTGTGAGAGTTTGTATGTAGTACAGGGCAGTCCATCAAGGAGACTGGACGCTGCCCTTTAGGACTACAGATCTGGCAGTGTGAAACAGGTGAGTTGAGAACAGGGTCCAGAAGGTGGCAGTTCAGTAATTAAGTTAATTAGCAGTAATGTCGGGCAGAGCTAACAAGAACTTAAACTGAAAAGAATTCTATGATAAAATTGGTCATAACGCAGGAGAGGATATTTTCTAGGAGAAGCACCTTTTGGGGTGGTGGAGATATTTAACGTCTCTATCCAGGGGGTGATTACATGAGTACATACCTGTTTCACACTCAGTGACCCATAAATTAAACTTGGTGTGCTTTATTGTACATAAGTTATACCTCAGTAGGAAAGAAAAATTCAGGAGAAGAACAGATACTGAACCTAGTGGGGCAAGAGGGTCAGGGACGGGATATCATGAATGTGGACCCTCCAACATTCCCTGCTTGAGGTTGGACCCTAGACCCACTGATATTTGGTAAATGTTGACCAAAATGGGACCGACACCGATGTGTAAGACGAGAAGGTCAGAGGTCCCATTTGGCTTTTTTGAGGCTTTGCAGAGTCTAGATGATGAGATGCATGAAGGCACCATTAATTAAGGAATAATGAAACTTGGAAAGGGCTCGCGGGGGCTGAGGGCCTCCGGCGCTAAGGCTGGCTGGCGAGATGAAGTCTGAGGTTCTGGCAGGATGCCATGTTTTTTACAGCGTACCCCTCATGGTGATGGCAAGGCACACAGAAGCTGTTTTTCCTTCAAGTTCTTTATCTCGTAAAGTAATTATGAATATTAGTTTCATGTTTTCACACATTTATTACTCATAAGCTCAGGCTCCAGATGAACTGCCACGATAGAGTTCCAGTAGTTCAGCCTCGCAGAGAGTGGAGATGTTTTCTCTAAGGGAGCCAGTGTGCTCATGTGTGGGTGAGCCGGGATGGGAGGGCATAGCACTGAGGGCACACGTGTTCACACTTTCTTTCTCCCTTGCCCTGTCCTCCTCCACCCTCCCCGTTCTGTGATCTCACAGGGTGAAGGGGAGAATGTGGCTCAGTGCTTCAGTGGAGACCCATGGTTCCAGGAAAATTGATTCTAGGCTAGAGTTGACTTGTGAGATCTCCCTTGGCCTCGAGTTTTCTTTTTCTGGAGGGAATGATGTGGAACTGGGGTTGTGTCTGGAGCCAGTTAAGAACCTTGAAGCCCCAGGGGGAGTGATTCAAAATTTCGTCCTGCTTTAGAGAAGCTGGTTGAAGCAGTAAATGAGCAGCTGTGGGAAGTTAGTCTGAGTTGGGTTAAGGCTACCGATGTGACTCTTAAGGATTGCTGAAATACTGTAATTCAAGGCGGGGTAAGGTCCAGCTGTAACTCAATGCTCATTACTTCTGTTCAGATTATCCTGTAGTGGTTTCAGGAAGGGAAATTGGTCTGAGGTCAGGTGGGCTTCCCTGGATTCTGTTTCTCAGTGACAGGTGGTAGAAATGGCAGTCACAGGGACACATAGGGGGCTACAGGGTTCCAGAACTGGGTGTCACCTATCCAGGAAGAGGGCTACAGAAGGACCCTTATGCTTATAAACACCTCTTCCCAGGATTTAGAACATGTTTCACGTGGGAAAGGAGAATGAGACCTGCCTTCCAGTATGGGTCTGTGTGGGATTAAGGAGGTTATTCCTGGGTTCCTGTTCCGGTGTCTATCAAGTGCGAGGCATAAGTATGGACCCCTGGGCTCCTTGTCGCCTTGAATCAGAACCTGTGAGCAATTATTAATATTTTTCCAGGTTCTGCTAGAACCTAGCAGTGATGTTTGGCTGATTCCATTTCTGAAGTTTTCCTTGGCTTGTGAAAATAATTATGAAAAACATTATGATTAGACAAACTCTAGGTGATCCATATAATGGAATACTGCTCAGCAATAAAAAGGAACAAACTATTGGGGCACTTGGGTGGCTCAGTTGGTTAAGTGTCTGACTTCACCTCAAGTAATGATCTCGTGGTTAGTGAGTTAGAACCCTGCGTCAGGCTCTGTGCTGACATCTCAGAATCTGGAGCCTACTTTGGATTCTGTGTCTCCTTCTCTCTGCCCCTCCCCTGCTCGCTCGCTCTCTCTCTCTCTCTCTCTCAAAAATAAATAAATTAAAAAATTTTTTTAAGAAGGAACAGTTGATAAATGCAATAACTTTACTGCATCTTAAAGGCATTATGCTGAGAGAAAAGAGCCAATCTCAAAGGAGGCATACTATTTGGTTCTAATTCTATGATATTCTCGAAAGGACAGGACTGTAGTGATGAAGAATTGCTCACTATTTGCCAGGAATAGGGGCAGGGGGAGAATTTGATTCTGAAGAAATAGCACAAGGGATTTTTTGTGTGATAACACTATTGTGTGTACTGCTTTTGGTAGTGGCTGCATGAGTCTTATACATGTGTGAAAGTTCATAGAACTGTACACCAAAAAAGTGAGTTTTACTGTATGATCGTTTTAAAAATTAACAAAAGCAAAAGCTATAATGATGATGATAATAGGCAATTAAGTACTTACTCTGAGCCAGGAACCCTGCTTCAGTATATTTTCATGAATTCTCTCATTTACTCCTCACGGTCTCTATAGGTGGTAGATGCCATAATTTCCCCTTTTTGCAAGTAGGAAACTAAAAGGAAAAACCATTAAGGAACTTGCCCCAAATCATACGGTAAGTAAGTAGCAGAGTCAAGATTTAAACCAGGGCAGCTTGACTCTCTGATCTCCTCCTTACCTGTGATAGCTTCATTCTGTAGGATGATGGTTAAGGTCCGAGAAAGAATAGTAAGAGCTATATAAAGAAAGATGACTTGCTCCTTCTTACCACTTGTCACCTTGTCACCTTCAGGACAGAGGCATCGGTGGGCCAGGGATAGGTTCATGGCCACAGAGCTCAGTAGCGAAGACAGTGAGTCTAGCATCCGCTCTCCCTGGACTTGGGCCCTTGCTGTGTATCAAGTCCTTCCACTCAGGCGATCTCATTGGAATCTGAGAAGACTGAAGTTCAGTGAGAGTTCTGACTTACTCAGAGCTACATACAGAACTAGACTAAATGCCACGTACCTCTTGTCCCTTCCACCCCGTTTTAGTTCTCTCACTTTGGTGGCGCTCTCAAAATTTAGTGACTTGAAGCAGTGACCATTCTGACAGCTGTCACACTTCTGTAGGCTTGGGCTTAGCTTAGTGGTTCTTTTGTACCATGTGATTTTGGCATGGGCTTGATTGGGTAGTTGGCCAAGGTGGCCACTTGGTGCTGGCTCTCATCTGGGAGCTCAATGAGGACTGTCACCCAGATTGCCTTGGTTCTCCTCTATGCGGCCTTTCCATGTGGTTTGGAATTCTTAGAGCATAGTGGCCGGAGTCTAAGCAATGTTTCAAGAAGCAAAAAATGGAAGCTACAAACCCTTTTAAGTCCTGGGCCCAGGGGGATTCCTAGAATGTCACTTTGCCACATCCTTTTGGCCAAAGCCAGTCATAAGGCTTTGTCATAAGGTCAGCCCGGCTTCAGAGGTGGGTGAGAAAAGCCCTACCTGTTGTCCAGACGAGGGCATGTGCGTATTAAGAGGGAACTGTGTGGAGGTGGGCAACTTTGGAGACTGGCTCCTTCCCCCTGCCCCCATTATAATTGATTGATCATCTACCATGGGTCAGTCAAACCCCTGAGTTGGGTGCTAAAGTTTAAAAAAAAAATGGCACCATTGTCTGCCATAGAGGACCTTTTTTCTCCCTGAAAATTAAGCCCTGTCTTTGCAGAAGTGACGACTCAGGTCATTCCCTTTCTGGATGATCTGTGAATAGTCATCCCAATCCTGAGGATGAAGTCGGTGGGGCCCGTAGCTCTCCAAAAGTTCTGAATTTCATTGCCCAGACCTTGGAGGAATCAATTATGGGAATCCAAAAATAAAGACATGCGGTGCTTGCTGGGAACACTAACGGAGAGTTTGCTCCTTTATTCTGAAACCTTGTTATGTATCACATCATCACCTAAAGCCCTGAAGTGACAGGAAGCCACATTTAGAATATTTCCCATCCTTGAATAATGGACCATTAGGGACGGTGTCCTCAAGTCTTCGAGCATCTTCTGTGTGTGCCCTGGCTAATCTGAGAGGTAGATATTAATCCCCAAAGTCCCCTGACCTGAGTGCCATGAGAGCAGCTCAGATTTCATGGTGAACCCTGTGCTTACGGGAACAAGGAGATGCTACTACCGCCCTTAGGTTCCGCAAGGTAGGGTGGACACATTGTCACACCATGGAATCAGAATTCTCTTTGAGCAACTCCTGCTTTTTCTCCCCACTCTGGCTTCACCCCCTTCCTACCAGCCCTCAGAAGGAATCTTTCTGCTTGGTGTTTTGTAGCAAGTGGGAAACTATAAAATAAGCATTTGCTTATGAATTAATTTTTGGCACACTCAGGACTCAGCAAGCCTTACGGCACTTGCATATCCGTCCTTCAAGTCCCTGCCAATTTCTGTGTTCCTTCCTCCTGAGACGTTCCCACCAGCACCCCGGGGGAAGTTCCCTCTACTTCCTCTTCCCTGCAGGAGGGCAGAGGCTGTCCTCACCTGGAGAAGAGGACGAGTAAAGTATATCTTTGAACATATATCATGTTTTGGGCTTTTAAAATTTTTTTTTAGATTTTATTATTTTTTAATGTTTATTTTTGAGAGGGGGAGAGAGAGAGAGAGAGAGAGAGAGAGAGAGAATATGAGTGGGGGAGGGGCACAGAGACCAAGACACAGAATCCAAAGCAGGCTCCAGGCTCTGAGCTGTCAGCACAGAGCCAGACACAGGGGTCGAACCCACTAACGGTGAGATCATGACCTGAGCCGAAGTCGAACAGTTATCTGACTAAGCCACCAAGGCACCCCTGTTTGGGTTTTTTTTTTTTTTTTTAAAGCAAACACAGATGTTGGGGGATATATGTGCTGATTTGATCATAGAGGACTTCATACCAAATTAAGGAGACAGACATAACAGAAAATTTTTTTGGACTAATTGCTTCTGGTTGCAGAAGCACAGTGAATTTTATGTATCAAATGGCTGCCCACAGCTATTCCTATGCCAAGTCTAGCCTACAGACACACCCGAAAAGGGCTTTCTTTTCTGCACGTACGCAGCTGGAGATGGAAAATGTGAGAAGTGCTCCATCGGGAAACTGGCTCGCAAACTCATCTAAGAGAGATCCCTAGTCCTTGGGGCCTTTCCCCTACCACACACTTACTTTTTGTGGTTGGCTTAAGAAATCAGCCCAAGAGCCAATATTCTATATGAAATCTCCCACCCCTTCCAGAAGGAGTTACCAGAAGACCATATTGAAGGAGCACATTGGTCTGGCTACCTCTTACCTCAGTCTGCAGGGAGATGAGGGCAGAAAGGGCAATTTGATTTGCCTTTGCTGGAAACGGAAGGCCAGTTTGTGAGGACGAGCAGCCTTAGTTTGACAGGATTCTCACCCTTAGGAGGAGGAGGAGGAGGAGATTGGTGTATGAGCAAGTTACGTAAAAGGGTGTTGTTTTTGGCAGGGAAGTCAGAAATGAGTCACTTCTGAGTGGTGTTTTCTGACCTCAGGTTTTATCCATGTGGGAAATGAGTGTGGCCTGCCACAGTGAGAAGATGGCTCCCACCTCCAGCACTAGTGTGTGTGTGGGGGGTTGGGTTTGGGAACCATTGGTCTTGAAATAAGAAGGAGGCAGGTGGCCTGTCCACAGCAGGCTTCCCGGGACTCTCTGCCTTTCAGCTGAAGCTCTGAAGGGTCTGAACAGCTGCCTCTTGGCCCTCCTTTGAGAACTGGTGGTAAAAGGGTCGGAGACTTCCCGGACTCCACCTAGAAGGGCAGCCTCCAGCATGGGAAGGAGCTTGGCCTCCACAGTGGAAACACCTGTGTTGGAATCCCAGCTCTGCCCTTAGCCGGTGGGGTGACCTTGGACTTCCTCAGGATGCTTTGAAACTCAGCTTTCTCATCTGTAAAATAAGAGTTAGAAAAACTAAGTCCCTTCCTTATGGAGCTGTTGAGAGGCGCGTGTCCCAGTAGACAGTGCACGCATGTGAGCTGCTGCCATGGGGACTGCTTGCGTGAAATGAGGAATGTCCGGATTTGAGCCTTGCTTCTGCCACGTCCCTCTTCAGAACATGGGGCAAAGTCCTTGACCTCCGTCAGCACGGTTGCCAGCTGGAGTGCAGAATGGTGGTAGTGATCACCTCACAGGGCTCTTAGGACAGTTAGGGCGGCTCACAGCAAGTGCCTCAGACAGTTGCCAGGGTCAGAGAAGGGTATCAAAATATGCTGATTTTTTTTATTAATAAACAGTTTTAATTTAAAAAATTGGACTTCATTTTTTTAAACATTTATTTATTTCTGAGAGACATAGAGACAGAGTGTGAGCAGGGGAAGGGCAGAGAGAGAGGGAGGCACAGAATCCGAAGCAGGCTCCAGGCTCTGATGAGCCATTAGCACAGAGCGCGACGTGGGGCTCGAACCCACAGACCGTGAGATCTGACCTGAGCTGAGGTCGGCCATTTAACCGACTGAGCCACCCAGGTGCCCCATGGACTTCATTTTTTAAAATAGATTTCTTGCCAAAAGGCTGACTCCTGAGCTTTTGCTTTTGTGTAGTGGTTTGCAATCGGGGAGAGGTGGGTGGCGTACTTTGTTTTACCTTGTTTTCATACTCAGTTCTCAGTTCACTTAAGTCTCTCTGACTGTGTATTTGAAATGATGGTAGAGGTACAGAAGGTTGGGACACTTCCGTGCCTTGGGTACTGGTTACCTTTCCTGACAGACATTCTGGGTGAAGCGGGAAGCGAAGGACAGTCTAGTCACTCTGGTTTCAAGTGCTCCCTGACCCAGGTGCTTACTTCCCTTCCTTTTTTTTTTTTTTTTTTTTTTTGTGGTCCAAGTAATTTTTTGGCATGTGTACCTTACTGTCTTACCCTTCTTCTCCATTCCCACGAAGCTGATGTGTCACTGAAAGGTCTTTTAAGACTTTTGGTCTAAATTCAGGTTTTGAGGTAGAAAGTCAACGTTTAAAGGTGGTTACCATTCTCAGGAACATAAGACGTGAATGACTCTCTGAAAAGTGAAAGTGACACCTCCCACAGCTGGTCATCGCAGCTCTCCAGGTGACGGTGGACACTGGAGAAGGCATTGGGCCTATTGGCTTGGTTTTGCAGTTCAGGACAAGAGGTGACTACAGGGATTATCAGCACATCCACAGGTGGCTTCTCCTCACTTGGGTATAAAGAAACACAGTCCTGGGGCGCCTGGGTGGCTCAGTTGGTTAAGTGTCCAACTTCAGCCTAGGTCATGATCTCATAGTTTGTGAGTCTGAGCCCCACGTTGGGCTTCTCTGCTGGCAGGTCAGAGCCTGGAGCCTGCCCCTCCCCTACTTACACTCTGTCTCTCTCAAAAATAAATAAACGTTAAAAAAGAAAGAAAGAAAGAAACACTGTTGAGTGGCTTTGAGGAGAAAGTGTGCACCCCGGCTCATGTTTTTAGAGGAAATGGAGACCCAGTATTACTTTTCCTTTTTCCTGAATAGCACAGCCATCAGTTTAGGCAGAAGTGGACAGGTACATGTATCTGCTCTTCTGGACTTTCAGTAGAGGACTAAATTTATTGGGGGTTGAGGGGAAATCTTTGGAAGCAGAATGCTAAGCTCTTTCCTTTGTGCAAAACCTAGAATCAGGAATTGGTTTCTAAGGAGGGTCTTCAGAGGAATCATTGGGTTTTCCATGGTCTCCAACATATGACTAAAGAACAGGAAAAAAAAGTCAGAGAAGACTTGAAAGAGGTTGTATATTGAGCCATCATTTCATTTTATCCTTTTAAATCCATGAAAAGTCCAGATTTTCCTCCTTTGTTCCTCTTCCTTCAGATTTAGCAAGAGGTCTGTGCTCTTCCTAACTTTCCTTGAGGACTTCTAAAGAGGGAGTGAATGCATCTTATGAACTTCCAAGCGGACACCAGATTCTCCTCTTTTGGCTTGTGATGTGTTAGTCGAGGACTTGGCCAATTATGGCCAGTAGGTCAAATCCAGTCTGTCACCTGCTTTTGTAAATAAAGTCTTATTGGAACACAGCCATGCCTACTCCTTTAGCATTATCTCTGGCTGCTTTCATGCTATGAGGGCAGAGTTGAATAGTTGCAACAGCAGTTGTATAGCCTAGAATATTTAGCATTTGTCCCTTTACAGAAATCTTTGCCAATCCCTGTGCTTGTTGAACCTCTGCTTTCTAAATATTAAGCTGTCAAAGGGAAAGAACCATGTCTTTCCCTCTTTGTTCTGTACTCTTCATCCCCTGGTATGGCATTGATAGGTTTTTAGTAAATATTCACCAGATGACTAATATCCTAAGTCCCAGGATACTATGGCCACTTAGTCATTTAATAAGCAGGAATTCAGGGAAGGAGGGGTGTCTACTTTTTCTTTCTTTGTGTGGCGGGGGGAGGGCGTTGTATAGGGACAGTGGGATTATGTTTTCGAAGACTTGCTTTTTTTCCTAGAGGTGGTACTCCCTTTCCTTCACCATCTCTACTAAGATATATTCCATTACCCCTATTTATCACCTTTCAGCAGGTTTGGAAGGCTGACTAAAGCAGCTCTTTCCCATAGGAATTTGTATATACGGCTTAAGAGTCCATATAGCTGAGGCTGCAAGTGTTTCATCTATGAACCCTTTCTGACCAACCTGCCCCAGACCACCACATTTTAAGTTAGTCACTTCCTTAGGGCTCAGTGCTGTGCTATTTCTGTGCCTCCTACAAAGGTTTCCTACTGGCCTTGAGGCATATACAGTTAATCTTAAAATACCTGAAATGTTGGAGCCTGTTTGTCTTCTTTTTTCTCCAAACTCCCTGGGTGATCTCATCCACTCCCTTGGCTTCCAGCTACCATTTATGCCAACAGCTCACAAAGGTGTAGCTCCTAGCTCCACCTCTTTGCTAAGTTAATATTTCTGTTTAAATCCCCATCGAGCATCTCCACCTGTGTTAACTCTAGGTTAGTATAACCTCAGGTGCACCTGTCACCTCCCCTCCTGTGTCCCATTTGCTCTCTTGTATTCCATGCCCTGGTCAGGGGGGCTCACCAGCACCCCTCCTATTGTCCAGGGGAGATACCTGGATGTCACTGGTCTCGGTTCTCTCTCTCTGTGCCCACTCCACCTTCCAGTAGTTCAATGGTCAGCATGCAGTTAGGGCTTGTAATGAGTCAGACAGTTGGCACCTACACGTTAAATGACGTGCCCAAATTGGCCGAGCTGGGACTTGAAAGTCACTCTGGCTTTAGAATTCCTACTGCTGACCACCATGTGGCTATCTGAGTTCAGCCTGGTTGTCTCTCACCTGGATAACTGGGATAGCCTCTTAAGCTCTTCCTACCTCTGGGCATTTCCTTCTTGCTTGCTGCTGTCAATGAGTCCCCCAAACAGAAGCCTGACCACCTCATTTCCTACCTTAACAACCTTCTGCAGATGATGGAATCCAGTGGCATGCTGCATGATTGGGCCCCGCCTGGGTTTCTGCACCCACACCCCCACGCTTATCGTCCTGGAGATGCATCTGTTCATTTGCCAGTCCCTTCTGGGTACTCAGATGTCTCTGCGCCACATGGGATGTGCCCTGATTCCCTTTGCCTGGAATACTTCGCAAGCCCTGTCTGAAATGTCTCCTGCTCCGGAAACTTTGTCTTGATCCCCTGAGGCAGAGGTAGGGGTCTCCCCGACTAGGTTGTTCATTCACTCTACCAATCACCACACTTAAGTGGAAGTTCATTGTAAAACCCAAGGGAACAGATAGCAGGTTTGTCTTTACCCCACTTTCCATAGAAAATGCCCTATGTGTGTTAGATGAAGGGAACCCAGTCTGTACATAACGTCAACGTAAAGAATCCCACTCTCGAGGCTTCTTCTGAGATCTAAATGAGATAATATGTGGAAGACACTCAGCTTAGCATGGTGCTTAACACACAGTAATTGCTCATGGTTGCTTGTCGGTTGTACATTTTTCTCCCCACTTATCCCCCACCCCCAAGAATGTAATTTCTTCCAGGATCAAACCTCTGTCTTACTCCACAGCGCTTGGACCATGGTGGGTACTCAGGAAATATCCACTGAATGAACAGAAGTTGTAATCCTATATGGCCATCATGATAGGTTAGCCTTTTTATCCTTTTTCGAATATAAACATTAGAATGTGAAAATTTGTTGTTAGTGGTTATAACAGTTATAAAGGGGCACCATCTAAATTAAAGGGTGAAAGGGAATTAGGTTTATCTGAGTCTAAGGGAAATATATAATGTCACTTTGGAGAAATACCCTTATGATGCCAGAAACACTAAGGGTCTGTTTTTTCTTCTTAATGACTAGAGATGGTAGTAATGGTAATGGGTACCGGAACCTGCGTGTGCATGTTCCAGGAGCTATGCTACATGCCTTTCCCGCATGATCTCATGTACTCTCTGTGGTGATCCTGTGTGGGTAGGTACTGTCATGACCCCTTTTGGCTAAAGGGGAAATAAAGGATCCAGGAGGTCAAGGTACTTTCTCAGGGCCACCAAGAAAGCTAGTAGTTGTGTGCCGGTTTGTTTCCTGCCAGAGCCCGAGTTCTCCACTCTCTTCATTGGTGCCTCCTTCTTTGAGAAGCCTCCACTGATTTCCCTGCACAGACATGGTCCACATCCCCCTCCCTGGGGACCAAGGAAAGGGGGTATGGACCCCTTTTGCCTCCATTTATCAGGCAAATTAGAATTTGTGGCTTCACTCTCGGTGGGGCTTTTGGTAGATGGACTCCGAGGAGGGTGCTGTGCCTTCTGAATACATCAGAACACAGCTCCTGTGGCTAGTGTCTTTGCTTTGGTTATAATATCGGCCTGTGAATGACAGAGAAGGAAACCGTGAAAGTCTTTCTCTTTTAGGCTTAGTGTCTTGTTTGCTAAAAAAAAAAAAAAAAAAAAGGTCTAAGTGCTATACATGCTGCTTCACCTCTATCAAGTTCCAGGTTCCCAGGTCTATGAAAGTTAATGACAAGGAAACTCTATTGCATAACTTCCTCTCTGTGGAAACAGCGGCAACTCATTTAATTAGGGCTTATATGAAAGGTTAGATTATACTATTAACAACTTTTGTTTTTTGCCTGCATATAAAGAAGCACGGGTACTCTGGTGTAACGCGAGGCTTGTTAGAGCTCACGTTTTACCCGTTTTGCACAAAGAGGCTCATGGCACTGGATTATCCCCATATTTGAGTCTTTGATTGGTTGGAGAATATTCATTTGGGGGGGAAGATAATGGAATAGGGCAGGAGCTGTACCTGGTGCTGTTATGTACTTCATCTGGGCTAGGTCCCGTGGCTCCAGTTCCCCATGAGGAAAATGAGTCTCAGAAGAGCCAGAGCTCTTACTCAAAGTCACCCAATTAGCAAAACTGAGATTTGAACCCGGGTCTGCCTCTCCAACATCTCCCAACTCTCTACCATGCTAGAAAGTCTTTAAGACACATGAGTCCAATGTCAGGGGCTTAGCCTGTTTCCACTCATGGGCTACACACAGTACAAAGCAGCATCTGTCTTGTTATTGTTGGGGCTAGGGTCAGGATACACTGGTTATTTGATCTAAGAGGCAAGGAATCACTGGTTGGTTAGGCCATGAGTTTTAAAAGTTGTCTTACAGACCCACACAATGGAAGCATGATGAATTTTATAATAATGTAGGAGCCTTCCTTTAGTTTCTACTGGTGTCCTTTATTGAGTATTTTTCCGTGGTCAGAGGTGAACTTCTTCCTGATATAAGAAGGGCTCTTGCTCAGTTAGGTTTCTGTGAGTTTTCTGGAATTCATGTTGGCAGGGAGAGTGGGAAGTGAATGCCAGGGTGCATTGCAGATGGCTGTTGCAAACCCCTCTACTATTTCCAATTAGTGGATGCGTGTGTGAGTTGTATGCCTGTCTTATATTTACAAGAGGAAGTATCCCGTTTAATTTTATTTTCACACCAAAAGCCCAAGTGTTAAGAGAACATGGTGTTTTAACACTCCCTCGGTTATCAGCTGCAGCGCGGAGGTTGTATATTGTCACATACAGTTTTCTGAGTATATTTCTACATTTGTTACCTGGCAACATTGCTGCGTCGGGACATGGAGATGTGTTGGTTCCTACCAGATCTGCACTGTTCATATTGTAGAAGGTAGAGGCTGTTTTTCTGGCAGGAATTTATAAAAGGAGAAGGCAGGAGGCTTAAAGCAACTCAGTTGAGATGAGCTGAAGCATTTCAAGTGACTGTGCCCAAACTAGAGATCTGGCAGAGGAGATAGACTCTTGTCCTGCTCGAATTTATGCACTGTTGTGTTGTTTCCCTCCCCCCCAATTCTGATGAGAAAGGAAATCCCATTTCAGGGATGATGGCCACAGCATCTCTTGCTGGGGTCACTGTCTGAGCTACTTAGATCCCTACTTTAACTGATGTGATGCATTGAAAACACTGTCTATAGAAGTTAAATGCTTAGCGAGGCCTATATGTAGTCTCAGGCTATCCCAGCAAAACCATGCCCCTCCCCTCCATGCCCTGTGCAATGAAGCCTTGTCCTTTGAAGACATTTGTGTTCAAAACCCTCCATCATGGGTTTGAAAGTCCTCTTGGTTGAAGCCACACTTTGCGAGGCTCAGAAAAAGCTTACTGAGACTAAGGGCATTGAATTCTCTAGCACCTGTAACATTTCTTGATGAGTGCCGGAGAGGGACAGGTTCCCATGGCAACAGTTTCTAAGAGTTATGTGGCGTCAACAGGTTAGATGAGGTATCAGAGTCACTGAGTTCTGCAGTGCATCCCGTAAGCACACACTCCTATTAAATAGCTCTGCAAGAAGACACCAAAGCAGGAGTCTGTTCAGGAGCCCCAGGCAGACACTGGAGGACTGGTCAGGTTGGGCTGGATTCAGGGCACACTTGTTTCCCTGCAGTGCTCACTTTTGAAGGTGTCTCCGAGGATATCCACTGGACCCTTAACGTCTTGCCTTTTTAGAGGGGAAACGTGCACTGATTATGCCTGGAGGCATTTAGAAGCCATCAGTTAGCTTTAGACATACATATATCTGTATTTTTTAAATGCTCTGACCTCCTTTGGAAAACCCAAGAAGCCATTTTACTAATGGTTCTTTGCTCTTGGTAATTAATATTACCCCTAGCATCATCAGGAAATGTTCTAAGAAGAAGCTACACAATTCCTTTAAATTTTTTTATAGCTAGTGAATATTTTTGTATACCTAAGGAGGACTTGACCCTGAGGGTTCCAGAACTTGGCTGATTGTCCTGAGTACCCTTAACTTGGAAATCTATATCCTGCTGTTTAAACTTTAAGATGATCCCTAACTTGATTAAAGGCCTCAACCGGTAGGCCGAGGAAAACGCTTCAGAAAAAAACAAGGTCATGCTGCATTTTTTTGGTAAGCACAGGAATCAACAAAGAGATGTTATATAACTTCTATTTATATCCTCCTTGCTCACTATCTGCAGGCAGACAAGAGTCGCTGAGAAGGGATTTAATGAGCTCTCTGGGTTTGCTCACCTTCCTGAGCTGGTAGGAACCAGCTTGTTCTCAAGTGCGTCAGCAAAGAATCTGGCTGTGGGTGGGCGGCCAGGGTAGGTGGACGGACTTGTTGCCATGGTGTTCTTTAATTCTCCTGTCTCCCAGAGATCTCACCCCCCCCTTCCCTGACTCCTTCCTTTCCCCCCTTTTCTTTCTTCCTTTCTTTCTTTTTCTTTCTTTCTTTCTTTTTTTTTTTAATCTATAAGCTTCCTTGTTTCTCACACCTACTCATGATTCTTGGAGCTGTCTCCGGAAACAGAATATTTTTCCTCCCTCCCTCCCCCTCGCCAGCCGCCCCCCACCAAGAGCTCTGCATTGTGTAGCTCCAGGACATCAGAAGAGTTTCCGCTAAGGTATATCGTTTTTGCCCTCCCCTGTTTCTTTTCTCATGATTTTCTTTTTTTATTACCCAGCCCCTCCATTATAGGTACCTATCCTAGACATCTTTAATCTCACCCAATAGAAGCTTACTCTTTTGCTGTTGAAGTGCCCCCAAACCAGGTGGATTCCATTGTCATTTGTATTTGTATGAACAGTTGCTATGCCCCAGAGGAGAAGAGCTGTTTGTATTTCCCTCCATCCTCCTGTGTGCTCTTGCCCTAGGCGGGTGGATGTCTCCTGTGTCACCTAGCACATTATAAAATAGAACCACATGAAAATAAGAGAACGTGTTTGTCCCACAGTGATAATTCCTGAAGCTTGGGCAACTTCTTTTACGTGCAGGTTGCAGGTTGAAATTATTCAGCCTGCACCAAAAACAAAACAAAACAAAGAACACCAAAGTGGCTCCTCCATCCAGTTCTCAGCAGGGAAATGGAACCGTCATTCTCAGAACTCCTCTGTGGTGGACACCAGGAGTGCCCACCACAGAGCCTTCTGAGCTGGCACCGTGTTACTGGTCACATTCCTGCCAGAGCAGAGGTATTGGAAAGACGTGAGTAGGGAAGTTAGAATGAAATATTCTTAGAAAAGAATAAGTAGTTCCCATGAGGAGAGAGAGGCTTTAAGGAAAAAAAAAAAAAAAAAAAAAGCCAGAACCCACCCCTGCCTTGCCCAAGAGTTGTGCAACTCTTAATAGCAGTAGCCTGTTTGAATAATCAAAGGCAAGCTGACTTCCCCTTATTAACTTCTGTTAGAGACATCTGCATAAAATATCCCCAGATTCCAGACCAAGAAGGTAATTTTTTTTTCCTCTGAGTAACTGGAGGGACTTTCCCTTTGGAGCTCTTCCAACAGAGTTAACTTCATGGTTGAAAATATTTTTCTCGTTAGAAACTGCCAACAACGTGAATCCTGACGTGGGGACAGGAAAGGCACCTGGTGCAGAAGCACTGAGCCTGGGTCTCAGAACCTAATGGACATCCACGGCTGGCTTGAGGACTTCTGCCACGACCCTTCTTTTCACCAAAAAATCTCTGCCCACTTGAGTTTCCTAAGGGTCCCCCAAGTTCCTTTTTGAAAATGGCAGAGGCTCTCTTGATGTTTCTACCATTGTCTTATGGCTGGGTTTTAAACTTTATTCCATCAGGATGGTCCAGACACTGAAGGGGTAGTCCTATAAACCATCTAACGTCTTCGAGCCGCTTGCTTCCTTCTGCATTCAGGATTTAAAAAAAAAAAATTATATTGCGTTTGAGGAGGATGTATTTCAGTTGCCCTCACCATACGGTGTTTGAGAAATGTGTTTTTATTAGCCTCCTTGCAACACAAGCCCACAAACTGTTCAGCCCAAGAGCCTGTAGTTATCATGTCGGGGAGCGAGCCAGGTTCTGAGACGGAAGGCTCACAAATTATTGTCCTTCCTGCTCCATAGTTAATAATGCAGGTGTCAGTGGGGTGGGAGTAGTTAACAGTTAACTAGATGGATTAAGGATCTCCAGGCAGTCTGAGTCCATCACAGAGGCATGTGTACAAACCTGATAAGCCTCTGAGAGGCGAGAAGGCCACATCAGCCACCTTCACCTGGTCTTCGGAATGCTTCATTTTCTCCATTTGGCAGAAATTTGGGCTTTCACAGACAGGAATCTTTGGGTAACTGAGTTAAACTTTAGATGCCATGATGTAAAGCTCGATTCAGTTTAAGTTTTTTGGAAATAAACCTCCTTTAGAATTATCATGCATTCCTCAAGAGAGCAGATATTTACTGAGCACATAGTGGGTGCCAGGCCACTGAATTGGGCATGATATAGTCAGTCCTGCCCTCTAGGAGCTTTCAGTCTAGTGGGAGAGATGGCTAGTAAACCAGTTCAATAATTAACTTGCTGGGAGAAGCATGAGAAAGGAAACCACCAGGGCCTAGAGTGTCAAGGAAAACCCACTAAACGACGGTCAGGAAAGGCTTCTCCAAGGAGGTGCCATTTGACCCCAAACCTAACAGATGGGAACCAGCCATGTAAAGAGAAGAGGGCAAGAGTGTTCAGACAGACAAGCTGGCCTGGGCTTGGCCTATTGCCAGAGCTGAAGGAGGCCAAGGTGCCCGAAGCATAGCAACGGGGAGGAATGGGGGAAGCAGGGCATGAAATGATGGCTAGACCCCAGTAATATGCCTGTCGTCAGGTGGGAGGCTGGATTAAGTGATCTCTGCGGCCCCTGCCAACCCCTAGTCAGTGTTTCTAAAGGGCACCAAGTTGGCTCTGGCCATCACCTGCTTGGATACACGTTACTGAAGCCAAAGTCATAATATATTACGCAGCACTTACACAGATGAGTGCTGTGTAATTTCATCCTGCCATCTCCATCCTCTTGGCCATCTGTACATTTTGCTCTCAGATCCCAAGGATGGTCTCTGCAGCCACATGGAAGCTACGTGGTGGGCTAGTACCTAGTGAAATGGGCCTGTGGGCTTGGGGGATGCAAGTCCTGGAGCTTCTTCTTGGGGTCCACAGGGGAGCTGTCACCTGCAAGTTGGTTGATATGGGCAGAGGACTAAGGGTGACTGGAATATCCATCAGGAAGGCACTCACTCTGGTTGATGTTTTGCTCTTTGCCAGACAGTGTCCTTGTCCCCAGCAGCCGGAGTGGATTTATTTTTCTTGGGATTTTATGGTCAAGTGGATTTGTCATAGGTTTGTTGAGAGCAGGGAAGGGAACGTGGCGGGTATAAAACTCTACCGGGTGTCAGGCCTCTGCCAGGCTTTCATCCGTGGTGCCTCCTTTACTCTGTCCGGCAGGTCTCTCCACAGGTTGGTACTTCTCTTCCTTCCCCCATTACAGGTGAGGAAACTGAGGCTGCATGCTAACAAATGACCTTTCCAAACCCACCCAGCTCCTCAGCCACCCCTATCCATCCACTTGGACCTTGCTAAGTGCAAGGGATACCGAGCTGTTTCTTGGAGCCCCTGCTGCTCTCTGTGCAAACACAGAAAATGGGTGTGCAGAGGATACAGAGCTCATGTTGGACACCCTGGGGAACCTTGTAGGTTTTAGGGCAGGAAAAGTTGGTCAGTGTTGATTAATTGCCCTCAGCACATGGAATGGTAAGAAGACTGAAGACCAAAGTTCTTACCTCCAATTCATGTGTTAGTCTTCTTTCTCAGTAGCATGGATGGAACCCTGAGTGAAGTGGGAAAGAATGGGCAGACTCGGCCTTGGTGCCCTGTGCCCTCTAGTGTGGATGCATAGTCAAAATTTTTGGCGTTAAGAGTTTTCCAACACACGCTTTCTCAAGACTCGTGGTGCAGGTTTCAGGCTTGCAGAGAAGGCTCCTGTGCACTCGTGTTAGAGATGCCATAGCAAGTCTGTGGGCAGCTGAAATGGGACCTGCCAATTTCACCCAAACCGCCAGAAGTTACTTTTCATTGAGTCCTAGAACCAGGCCTGGAGAGCACTCCCAGAGCCTGGCGTGCCCCTCCTGCAGCCCTAGACATGCCCTTGAGTTTGTTCTTATCTTTTTCTTTAGTTGAGTAGATGTCTGTGGACTGAGATTCTTAAACCTTCCTGAGTGGTTTAACAAAAGTCCTTCCTCAAGTCTAATCAGAGCCTCATTTGCTGTGCACACTCATCTTTCTTTATTATAAGCATCATGTTGACATGAAGAGCAATGATGATGCCTTCTTGGACTTGAGGAAGATTCCTGAGGAGGTCCCTACTACAGTCCCCTGCAATGTCAGGCAAATTTGGGGGTTGGAACTATTTCACATTCCATGGGTCATCTTTATTTTTCTTTGGAGGCTTTCTGTTTTTCTCTCCCGTCTTTGGCTGGAAGAGACAATGCCATGACACCCCCCACAAAAGATGATGAATTTTGGCATCCATAAGGAGGTTTGAGAATTGAACTCAGAGAATTTGGAGTCTCCTTAATGTCTTGTCCCTCAGTCAAAGGTATAGGATCTTCTAAAAGGATGCCTGACCTGCCTTTCTGAAATCTATTTGATTTTACTGTTAAATATTGCTAGAGACGTTTGCTTACAGTTTACCTGCACCTACAGGGACTTTGGAAGATAGCACCTTTAAAATTTGGGGGGCAGTGAGTACACTTTGTTGGTTGTTGTTGTTGATGAATATTTGAGAAACTCTTGGTGTTTTGATCCGCACTGAGGGGAAACCAGCCTGCTTACCGAATAGTGCAGATTTTGTTTGCAGGTGCTGATTCCTCTGGGCACTGGGAGACCAAAAAAAAAAAAAAAAAAAAAGGTAGAGGTGTTAAGCTTTCCATCCCAGGAGAAAAGTGGTTGTTATAGAACAGGTTGGACTTTTCTGCTTGCTAAACCCGAAATTAATTCACCTTAAGAAGCATCACGAAGAGCCAGTGCTTTGGCCTTGACCTTGAAGGTCAGGCCCTTATTCGGAGCTCAGTGACCAGACTAATTCAAGTGAGGATATTCTTGCCCTCCACCTCTTCTCTCAAGCATTAGAAGTCTTTCTTGTACCAGAAGGTAGCCTCCATCCAGCCTTAGCATGGCAGAGGAGTTGAAATAGGGCATTTGTGTCTAAGTCCTCAAGAGACAGCTCTGTGGTTTAGATCAAGGAGAACTTTCAGAAAAATGAACATGAATTGTAGATATCTTTCTAACCTAGAATTGGTTTGCTTTATCACTTCTTTATTTTCGGCCTTTAGTGTGTATTTCTAAAGTTATTAAAGCTGGAAACATCCTCACAGAGTTTGGTGAGCTGAAAGTTCTAGATGTTTACTGGTTAAAACCCATCTCAATCCTTGCAAAAAATTTCCTTCTTAGAGTGATCATTTATACCAGGCAAGTGTTTGATTCTTAATGCCCAATTTATTATTAGACTTTTTTCATTCATCAGACTTTTCCCAAAGTCAAAAATGGTTAAAAACAAAAAACGGGAAAACAGTTCATGTTGAAAGATTAGGGACTATCCAAAAGAAGGGTTTGATACCAAGCTTGTATTCTGCCTTGGGTTATATTAAACTTTGAGAAATAGAAGCAGAATTGTTTATTTTTATGTGTAAAGGAATCTGAATGGTTCCTATAACTAACGAAATACCAGCTGGAGTTTTTTTTTTAACTTCCTTTATTCTGACGCTTACCGAGAATTGTTATTTACTGTGTTTTTGCTGTCCATTTAGAGGCCATCTTGACCTGCCAGTATCTGCTAGAATTGTTTATCTTTGGATGTTTTTTGCACACTAGACTTTGCTCATCATGTAACACCCAGCACATAGGTTGACCCACCTGTCTTACATTCTAATACCCTTCCTTTGGAAGGGGAGTTGAAAGATAACAGCAGCACCTTGTATTTGAATAGGTGCCCATAGTAACCAAAATGTTTTTCACACGTGTTTCATAACTGCAACCTTGATGGGCCCCTAGCTTCCACGTGATGCAGACAAGGCAGGTGGTAAGAGTCTCCTTGTTAAGATAAGGAACTGAGGGCATAAATGCAGTTAAGTCAATTGCCCAAGATCACGCGGCTGGTTAGTGAGAGCGAAGGCTAAAATTTAGGTTTCCAGACTTCCAGTTCTCCAAGCAGCTATGCCTAACCACGTGTGCCTTATCACATAGTTCAGGGTTCATGATCTTGGGTTTTGATTCTTGTCCTTGGTTTCTAAGAAAAGGACTCAAGATCTCTAGCTCTCATTGTGTGACCATGGTTTTATTCACATATAACCACAGGCCTGGTAAATCTTCAACTCACAGACAGGACTGATTTGGGAGCCCATCTTAACAAGTGCATCAAGCCTCAGAGGAAAGTTGGGACATTCACATGTGTATCTACCATAGCTATTCTTTACTGTGAGAATAGTCTGTGTTTGTGCAGCTGAGAGACTGGAGGGGGGTGGATTATAAAAAGCTAGAAGGTGTTTAGAGGTTGACAAACTTGCTCAGGTGAGAGGTGTTTAACAAAGCAGAGAGGTCTAGAGCATGGGCTGACGCAACAGACAAATGGGGACTGAGTCCTGGGGCACCACCACCATTTCCTAGCTATGTGACTTGCCAAGTTGTTAAACTTCTTTGAGCCTCAGTTTCCTTATCTGTAAAGTGGGCTTAATAATAGTACATATATGTACCTCATGGGATGGTTGTAAGGATTAAATGAGATAATATGTATAAAATACTTAGCATCTAAAACTAGGAACTGTTCGATTACTATTTACTATAGCATAATTTATAGAAAGGAAGTCCTCAGGAAGTGGTGAACTTTCAGTTAACCGCAGGTACAGGAAGAGAACCCCACAGGTAGCCTTTGGGAGCCTTGGTAGCCAGTGCTGTCACTCTGACACCTGGAGAGAGCATCTGTTCAATCTGAAAAGGTCAAGTTGGAGATGTCCCCTCAAGTCCCCAAGACTCCCAAGGCCAAGTCTGACATCCTTTTGTTTCCGAGACAGAGTGAAAAGAGAGAAATTTGACTCCATGGAGGAATTTCCATCAGCCTCTGGAAGCTCAAGCACTGAGCTCTGTTCGGCAGTCACATTCTTCAAATTCTGGGACTCAGAGAATTTAATTCATTTCACAGCAGATAAGTGACCATGCAGAGAGAACCTCATGGTGGTTGGGTCATGTCATACTAGGCAGTGAAATGGAAAAACTCATTCTCTGGATTCCCTCCAGGCCCAGTACAAGAGCTTCTAGAAGGTGGACCAACCTCAGCATGGAAATGCTTTCCTGTGGGGCAGGATCAAGGTCTGGAAGCTGTCCCAGTGGTGCTGTGGACTGCTGCCCCCAGACTGTCCCTGCTCCTGACAGGCTCCATCCGGGATCACATCTCCCTCTGCTTCCTGCCACTCCCCATTCTTTTAGTTAAGTTGCCTCTAAAGGGCTTCTTCCTTCTCAAAGGCCTTGTGTTCCTGTAGGTGCAGGCTGGCTGGCTCCGTGTTCTGGGGTACAAAGTCTGTCTTTGGCCCCCAAGTCTCTGAACTCTGGGGAAGATGGCTTTTCAATAAGCTCATTCTCGTGCCTTCCCTAGTGTGTGTCCAGCACATGGGGAAGGCCTGTATCTCCCGTTCTGCTCCCAGGAGCCCCTGCCTGCAATGTAATAAAGACTGTGACCTCTTGCACCTGAAGAAAGGAGTGTCCACCCACCCCTTCCTGCACAGTGCCTGCCTGTTCCTAGAATAGCTACCACTGTCTGCTAGTCTCAGACTTCAGAGTGCCGCTTATTTCAGAAGCTGGGTGGGCTTGTCATAAACCATCTTCCATTTATTTGCAAGAACCTGAGTGGCCATAGTGGGTGTCTGCCAGGCAATACCTTATTATTTTCGAGCAGTCTGAAAGGATGTTTTCATCATTATTTTAAACTAAGACCTCAGTTCTTTAGAATCTCTACAGCTGAAGTACCCTAAGGAGGGCCAGCTGTAGCCACCTACCTGACAGTTACCTGAGGGTAGGAGTATGCACTCAGGCCATCGTGCCACCAGCCACAGCCCAGCGTGGTCATAAAGTGACTAACATGGACGGTCAGGAGACGGGGATTCTGTGTCCTTGGCAAGTCCCTTTCCCCCGTAGGCCTCAGTCTCCTTCTTTGTAAAGTGTGGAGGGCCAGACTGAAGTGGTGGTTTCTAAACAGTGTTCTCGGTAGCTCTGCCATTCCAAGGAGGCGTTCCAGTGGCAGAGAGAGGGTTCTTCCCACCCTGTTTCAAACTGAACAGTTCCACGTGTTTCTCCCTTCAACATGACGTCTTTCCCTTAGGTGTCTGGGGAGGGAAGGAGAATGGGATTTCTCTGCTGGGAACAGCACTGGAAATGGAAACTACTGGAATAGAGTGCTCCCTGCTTTAACATTCTGTGAATGGTATTTCTTGTGGTTCTTGTCTTGCAGTTTGGCTTCCAATAGCCGTGCCTAGCCCTCCACAACCACTGCCCTCCAGAGCTGCCGTGGAGGTGGCCACCGCCACTGCCACTTGCTCCCCTGCTCCAATCTCCGACATCTTTAAAGCTACTCCAAGTAGACCAGTTGTCTGTGATGTTGGGGGTGGTGCTCTGTGTCTGCCCTCCAAAGCAGCCTTCGTTTCCTCTGTGTTCCCTGTCCAACCCCTGGGACCGGGCTTCTGTGTGTTCCTTAGAAAGAAAGGATAGTAGAAAGGGCCCAGGACAGGGGAGCAGGGAGACCCTGACCTGTCCTGACCCAGCTCTTTGATCTATGGTGTAACGGTTTTATGAATGGTGATATCTGTCTTGGCAGTCTCCTAAAACGCTGACAAGACAGCATGGTGGAGGGTCTTTGAGGTCACATGTGTTATGGAAACACATGGAGGGTAAAAAGAAAGGGCAGCAGGGAAGGCAGTGTCACAGATCCGTCTGCAGGGGGAGGTGGCCTCGGAGGGTAGCCCCTTCTCTGGGCAACTTTACCTAGTTCTCAAGCTTTCTGGGAACAAAGCCCATCTTCTTTCCATCTCCCCCTTTTCATTGTGACATAATTTATGGACTATAATATGCATAGATTGTAAGTGTACAGTTTGATCAGATTTGACAAACGATTATACCTCTATTCATTTTCTACGGCTGCTGTAACAAATTACTACAAACTTGGTGACTTAAAACAACCAGATTTTTTATCTCACAAGTTTGACATGAGATAACTGGGCTGAAATCCATGTGTTGGCAAGCCTGCATTGCTTTCTGGATTCTCCCGCAGAGATTCCATTTCCTTTCCTTTTCCAGTAGAGGCCTCCTGTATTCCTTGGGTCATGGCCCCTTCCTCCGTCCTCCCAGCCAGCAGTGCCAAATGGAGTCCTTCTGATATGGCCCCTGACTTCCTCTTCCACTTTTAAGGACCCTTGTGATTAGGTTGCCTCCCCTGAATAATCTAGGATAATGTCCCTATTTTAAAGTCAGCTGATTAGCAACCTCAGTTCCATCTGCAACTCTGCAGCTTTGTTTCCCTTTGACCTGTAAGGTAACATGTTCACAGATCCCAGTTATTGTTGTGTTGTTGTTGTTGTTTCTACCACACCTTTCTGTCTACTACCAGCCTAAATAGGATTTCTTTCAGTCCATAAAGTTTTCTTGTTTCCCTTTAGTCTCCCCACTCACACTTGCCAGCCGCATCCACCGAAGGGTTACCTTAAACCTGCCAGGTGGGGTGCAGTGAAACCTTTGGAAAAGCAAAACAGTCTCTAAGTGGGCAGTGGAAAGTGGCATGTGGAAAGGCCCTGTTTCAAGAGCCTGAGGTCTGGGAAGCCGAGCACCTGCCTCCTCTGGTCTGAGGTCCCACCCACAGCTGAGGAAACAGTCCTGAGAGGGGGGTGTCTCCTTTCCCTCCCAAGCCCTCCAAATGGAGTATCACAGTTAAGAGGCTGAACAAACAGGTCTTTGAACTGTGTGCAGGGCCCTGGGTCGCCAAGTCCAGACAACACTGGGCACCAGACAGAGACAGTGACCGCCTCCACGACCCTCTGAGGGCCCCTGTTCCTCAGCCCCCCATTTCTCCGGTGGCGCATCCTGCCTCTGTGGGGGAGGTATCTTAGTTCTTCTGCACTGCTGTCACTTTTCACTTCTCCTCTTACACAAGATAGCACTGCTTCCCTTCTGGAGACCAAGCTTCTTCCTTCCAGAGTATCTTTATTTAGCGTCTCAGCCAGGAGACCTTAAGTGACAGCTCTTGACTCTCACCAGCGTCTTGGCGAGGTTACATTTGTCACCGTGTGGGCATCTCAGGTGTGTGGTAAATCTTGATGCCCATTATCTTTTAGGGTCCCCCTGATCTCTCAGAGAGAAGAAATAACTACCTCTGTAGGATTTTTGGTGAGGTAACGCACACGAAGTTTTACTCTGAGTTCCTAGCACCTCATAAGCAGTTAGGAAATAGCGGCCCTTGTGCGTGTTACTGTGATTTTCTCAGTAGGTCTTCATAACCACTGTGAGGTACTGTTATCATGCCCCTTTTTCAGATGAGAAAATATAGGTTTCAAAGATGTTGTTACTTTCTAAGGTGACACCAGCTCATGAGTGGTAGTGCTGAAACCCAAGCGTCTCTGACTCTGGAGACAGAATGCTCACACTTGGCTGTCCTGCCCTAGCCACTGAAGGGGATGCCTTCACTCCGGGGTTTTCATGTTCTAATGTGATGGCGGTACACAAATATGACACTCAGTGTGCACTGTGCTGGGCTCTTTGTGTGCACCATGGCAGCCCTTTCATGCGGATTCAGAGAGGCTGCGTAACTTGCCCATAGCTAGTGAGTGAGGGACCCAGGACTTGAACCTAGGCGGTCTGACTGGAAAGCCTGCCCTCTAACCCTTTCATTAAAGAATGTTTTCCTTCCTTTGAAACACTGGCCGCATTTCTCCTTTTGATACTTAATAATAACCATGGTGGAGTATGCCTCCCATTTTAGCTTGATGGGCGGGTGCCTCAGAGACGAGGACTGCCCTGAATCATCTCTTCCACCTTCCAGGCACCAACCTAGTTTCATTCTGGTTGTCTGTGCTTATTCATGCCTCCATACCCTAGTGTCTACTTCATTATTTTGTTGACCACATTCTGCTTATAAAGCTGCTTCAGATCCTTGAGAGACTAAGGACTGATATAAATAATGCAAAATAAATATACTGGCCATTGCAAAACATATATAGAAGTGTGTAATCCCCAGTCACTTGCCCTTCTCCCATTTCATAAGAGGCTTCCTTACCCAGACGCTATCAGTTGACATCTGTTGGGTTAACCGGCTAGACGTTAAGCAGTGTGGTTTGGAGCTGGCCATCAGTCTGCACTGTGTTGCCCTGTTAAATATGACAGATGGCAGGCTTTAGTTATTTATTTATTTGCTTACCTACTTAAAGTGCATTTGTTTTTTCTGAGTGACCAGATTGTCCAAAGGATGCTTTTTTAAGTTGCCTCCATGCAACGAAAAGATTAATGGGGTAGCAACTAAAGTTAATTGCCCTGAGCAGCCACCTTCTGGTGCACTCTTCCTGTGACCCCATGTGGGTGAGACGTTGGATTGGCTCATTTTGGTGGAAAATGTAGTCACCACATTTAGGTTGGTGGCTGTAGGTTGAATTCTTAGTCCCCAGTCTTCTGTTGTTTGTGGATATATCCGCTCTCAAAGGAGTGAACAGTTAGAACTTGATTTTTCATATTTTGATAAATTCCATTTTGTAGAATTAATCTCTGTTGAGGATTCAGTTCTGATACAGCCACTGAATATAAGCAGGATCTGAATGGGAGGCTATAGTTAAAGGGGGCAGTGAAGTATTGGGTTGTGTTAATTCTTTCATCAGATAATTAGGAAGCTCCTTCTGTGTGCTGGGTCTCCTCTGGGTGCTCTGGAGACAGCTGTGAACCATAGAGGTGAGGCACCTGCCCTCTTGGAACTTACACTCTGCTTAACACATGGAGTAGGCAGGTAAAGCACAAATACAACAAATACCAGTTGCTAAGAAGAAAATAAAACAGGGCATGGAAGAATAAGCAGTTGGCTGGGTTGCTGTTCATGGGGGATGATCAGGGATGGCTTCACTGAGGAGGTGATGTTACTGGGGATACAAAGAATGAGGGTATCTAGCCACAGGAAGAGCCAGGCAAAGCAAGGAAGACCAAGGCGGTGGCACTGAGCGTTTGCCACAGTATTTGCCAGCATTCTCTTGGGTCAGTGCCATAAGGATAAATGGCTATTTTAGTAAAACATCGTTAGGGCAATTATTGAATTATTGTGTCTTTTCCTTGCCAGGCTGCCAATTTCATGGGGAGGGGGCAAGGCCCAGGCCTCTTTTTGCTCACCGTTGTTATCTTCTGTGATGGACAGTGTCCAACTCATGACAGGTGCACAGTAAATACTGGATGGATGAACAGATGGATGCAGAGGTCCATGGATGAATGGGTAAACGGATGGAACAATGGATGGATAGATGAAATAGTAAGAAACCTATAAAAAGACTCAAGTGGTAAAGGCCAACAGAGGACACTAAAGATTTGAGCTTGGTTCGAAGAATGTGGGAGTCTTAGTGGACTCAGTGACACTCAGAGTACAGCCAAGCAATAGGCAGGCAATGACTTATGCTGGCATTGGGAGTGGTTGGAGGGGAAAAGATAGAACCAGGGGACACAAGTAGGAAGGATGGATCTTTTGCTGTGTGTTGGAAACAACCAGAAGTAAAAAAGAACAGTGAAAGAGAGAGAGGAAAGAGCACAATCAAGAAGCACTTTGTAGGCAAATGAGACTGACATTTGTCAATGCACCATATGGGCTAGTGGCTAGAAGAAGGGTCATGGTGACTGCAGTTGCTTTGTGGCAGAGGGAAACATGGTGGCTTTTCCGGGGCCTGCTGGATCTGGCAGCAGGTGTGTGTTGGGAGGGGGTGAGAGATTGAGGAGTTAAGGGGTTTCAAAGGCTGGTAAGATTTTACTTTTTTCTAGGATTGCAAGCCTAGGTCTACCTTCTGTAGGGAAATGCCATCTTTCCAAATGGGGGAGGATATGAAATTGGCAGAAAGATCCAACTGAGAGAAGCAAATATATTGTTTGGAGCTTTGTTTTATTCCTCTGGAAATGACCGTATTGTATTTTTATGTAAATAATTCACAACAGCGTGGTGTTTGCAAAGGGGTGAAAAACGAACACTCATAAATGAAGTTGAGACACCATATTGTGTTTTTATATCAACAGTGTATATGATTGCTTGTAGTGGGTCCAAAAACAAATGTGCATCCAAAAGGCAAGCTACCTGTTAACTTTGAGCTTCTTCATCTAACCACTCTTTACCTGTCCTTCCACACCAGATTTGAAAATCACCTTTTCCACAAAGATTTTGGGATCGCTCTGGCCCACTGTCCTCCTTGCCAGCTCTGAGCCTCTGTGATATAACTGTCTGTGCAGCTCGTGGAAGACTTCTTACTTACACATTTTTGCCTTAGGGACTTGTTATCCTAACCTGGTATGGAACCCTATAGGGGCAGTTAGCACACCTTGCTCACATGTGTATATTCACAGGGCTGTGCAAAGTGGAGGGGCTCATGGAAGTCCTTAAATACACGACTGGATCTACAATAATTACCAAAATATTACATTATTTCCTTTGTTAATGAAGTTGTTTTGCAGGGGCTTGTCCTTAGTAGGCTGGAATCTCCCCAGCATCCCCTTAGCATGCTTACCAAGCTTATGTGACAGCTCCATCAAAGACATCCATGGCAGGTTGCTTTAAGGTCTCTGTTTAGAAAACCTCAGGTCATAATCCAGAGACCAATAGTGCATAGAACCATGTTTCACTTTAGTCTGAACTTAAAGTGTGAGGTTTTGTTGGCTGGCTCTGATCTCCATGAGGTTTTAGTGTCCTGAGTGCGATTCAATCACTGATCTGTCACAGTGTTGAAAATCCGTGGGTTTTCCTTGGCAGCACTCCTTTTTCTGCCGGTTAACAGAAGATAAGAAGTCGGAAAAATTCTTCAAGGTCTTCTATGACCGAATGAAGGTGGCCCAGCAGGAAATCAAGGCAACAGTGACCGTGAACACCAGTGACTTGGGGAATAAAAAGAAAGATGATGAGATAGACAGGGATGCCCCGTCACGGAAAAAAGGTAAGTGCTTCCTTGCGCACAGCCCTCTCACCAACTGGAGTTCTAGACTCCAAACTGTATTCTTTCTGAGGCTTTCAGAAGAAGCACGCTGTTCTGGTTACGATCTAATTCTTCCTGAGTAACCTGAGCTGAATTGCTGTGCCTTGGTCATTCTTCTTGTGTAAAAAAAATATATATATATTAAATAATATATATATATTTAAAAAATTAACATGCCACCTTCTTCTTGGTCACAGTCAGGGTTTTATTGGCAGGAAATCCATTTGTAATTTTCTCTATAATTTTCAGTTTAACGTTAGGGATAGTTAAAGAAGATACACAATTTAAAACTGGGTGTCTACCCTTTGTCAGCTAATTCTCCCTTATTTTCTAAAATATTTTAAAGTTTCTAGAGTTTTTTATTCATGATGTCACTTGAAAAGAAATAACACTTAGAAGTAGATGCACCAGGGTTAGAGTCAAATGGCCGTGAGCAGGTGACTTAGCCACTCTGAGCCTCTTTTTTTACGTTGAGAACTGGGTTTCTGAGCCACAGCACACTTGGCATTTGGAGAATTCGTTGCTGGAGGAGCTGTCCTGTGCACTGTAGGATGTTTAACAGCATATGTTGCTCTACCCAGTAGATTCCAGTGACTTGCCCCACCACCACCTGAAAGTGTTTCTAGATTTTTCTCATTGCCCTGGTGGGGATGGGGGCAAAAATCAGCCTTAGTTCATAACCACCGGTCTAGAATGGGAATCAAGAGAAGAAGAAAGGCTACCATTTACTGAGTGCTTCCTATGAACCAGGTACCATTCAAAGTCCTTATTACATCCTTTACTTCACCTAGAACTGAAGTTTACACTGTAAAATAGATAGAATTGTTATCTCCTTTTACAGATGAGGATACCGAGGCACGGAGATTAACTTGTCCTTGTTAAGGCTTTGCAGCAAGTAGGCAGCAGAGTCCGGGTTTGAGCCCAGGCAGTCTGACTGCAGACTTCCCCCTTCCTAAAGCTAATGGCTAGTTACCTCACAGGGTTACTCTGAGGATGAGATGAGATAATACACATCAGGTGCTTAACCACAGTGTCTCAGCACCCTGGGTAGAATTTACTGATCTTCTCCCCGTTTTACAGATGTGGACACTGAGGCCCAGAGCCATGTAGGTTTGTAAGGTTGACAAAGCTGACAGTAAGGCTTTTCCTCTAAAACACAGAGCAAGCATAGATGAAATGTCAGAGCCGTGAGCAAGTTGGCAAAGCTTGACTCAGTTTTAATCCTAAGGACTAAGAGAAGTGACTTTATGGAGTGTTTTGCCAGCCTTGAAGATTTCTCGAGAATACCAGAACTTACATTTTTGAACCTCATCTTTCATGTAGTGAATAGTACTCCTGAGGAGCGAGCAGCATTGATCGTCTCACATTTGCATTCTAGCCAAAGAGCCCTCGACACAAATAACAGAAGAAGTCCGAGATCAGCTCCTGGAGGCCTCTGCTGCCACCAGGAAAGCCTTCACCACCTTCAGGAGGGAGGCCGACCCCGACGACCACTACCAGTCCGGGGAAGGTACCCAGGCCACGGCGGACAAGACCAAGGACGACCTGGAGATGAGTGCGGTCATCACCATCATGCAGCCCATTCTCCGTTTCCTGCAGCTCCTATGTGAAAACCACAACCGAGACCTGCAGGTGAGGGCTGGGCACTTGGAGTTGCACCTCCTTACAGCTGCCTGCAGCCTCAGATGTCTCAGCCCCTCTCCCTGCCACCAACTTCCTTGAGTTGAGGACCCAGAATGGTTCGGACATCTGGGCCACCGAGGTGTTTTTCTCTGTCTTCCCCACCATCTCTGCAGGGACAGGAGCCAAATCTCTTGTTGACCCGTGTAGGTGCCTACTTCATGCATATTTAAATGTGGGTATGTGCCTCTGCGTGTGTGCGCATGTGGTAACCTGCCCCTGTTTGCCACATAGGCGCACGGATAAAACTTGGATGGATGTATGGATGGATGAATGGATGGATGGAAGGAAGGAAGGAAGGAAGATTAAATATACAAGACTTAAAAAATCTGATACATGTAAAGTTTCAATTCAATTAGGCATTTATCAGTTGAATGAATGAAGTGGTCTTCTAGGGTTTTACACAAATAGGTGCTCAAATATATGTGTTGAACTGATTATTCAGAAATCTTTTGTTCACTTTTTTATTGTTGGAAAAAGAAAACAAGGGCCAAGTTTTATCAGGCACTTAGAATATCTTGGATGCTAAGTGTGGCTTATATCATTATACTCGTTTTTACAGATGAGGGAACTGAGGTTTGGGGGACATAGTTAGGGAGTGCAGAACTGGACTTGAACCCAGACCATCTGGGAGATGGTAGAGCTCATGTGGTCAACTACCACGTTGAGACAGAGCATATTTTCTCCTTTGCAAAGATTCCCAACCAGCAAAGGTTATATGGAAGGGCCAAACATGGATTCCAGAGATAAGTTTCTTTTTACTGAATGGGCATAGATATGTGGAACCCCTCACTGCTTACGAGAAGCATGCTAGAGCACCAGGTCCTTGACCATTTTCTGGTTTTGCGGCTGACTTTTGGGGAAAACACCCTTCTCTGCCTAAAAGGGATTGAGGATTAACAAGAAAAGTGTGTCTGAACAAATCCACTAAGATAGAATATTGTCTCCTAAAATAAACAGGTTGGCAGTGATTCTTTGAATCACTTTAGTTCTTTGAATAATGATGGTATGAAAAGAAAATAATTCTAGTCCACACATGGCAAGGAAAAGGTGCAGTCTTAAAATATTTGTATTGCTGACTTTATCCATCAGGTGATTTGATGGCCTTTCACACAGCTGTAGCCAAACCATTCAGGGCGCAACGGTAAATCACTCATACTTAAAACCTGCAACAGAATCTCTGGAGAAGTTGAGTAAGAAATTACATTGTTAAGCAGTAAGACAGAACAATGAAATGGAACTGGGTGAAGTCTACAGTATTAATAACTTCTACACTGGTTTTTATTTTTAATTAAATTGGTCTGAAGAGCCTGAGCTTTGAAAAGACAAGTATATATCCATGGTCATCACAATTGGCCAGATTTGGCCCGTATTTAAAAATAAAAGAATCTCCCATAACCCCTTTGTCTTTCACTTTGTTGTTCATTCATTTCTTCCATTGACCTTCCCTGCTTGATCCCTTTCTCTGTCTGTCGGATCCTGGCTATTCATTTTCTTTTCTTGCCTGTTGCTCAAATATTCCTACTTTGGATTTGGACTGTGTCGGCCCTAGATCCACTGGCCTGGTCGGGTTGAACAAAGTACTCATGACTCAAAGATCCAGGGATTGGTTATTACCTCATTGGCTGGTGTTCTTCTGTCTGCAAGCCAGCTGTGTCCTTTGCACCTTCCATATGTACGCCATTAGTCACGAGGGAGACTGGCCACAGGAGTGTGAATGACACCATGGAAAGCCAGGCTGTCCTACCAGCAGGAAAACAAAGCCAGTCATGGCATCTCTGTGGGTGGGGGGACCTTCATGCTGCTGTGACTGTTTCTAGGCTGAGCTCAGTGGTCAGAGCCCTGTACTGTTCCACTGTATTGCTGTCACTGGTCTCCACCAACCTCGGTCTCCAGAGGGAAGTGGGTTGAGACTGTGCCTGTGCATGTACGCTTATTTCATCATCTGGGTGAATACCTGTTCTGTGCTTGGCATTGGTGGTAATAGAGACCTCACCCCTTTCCTCACAGACCTGAGAGTCTAGGGCAAGAGCCACCTGGGGAAACCCAAGATGGCTGTGCAGCGTGCTGAGTGCTGTAGTGGTGTCATCTTAGGGGTTTTGTGGCTTCAGAGCAGGCAAACAAACCTGTGCTGGGTCCAGGAAGGCTTCTCAGAGGACCTCATATCTGCTGAGTTCTGAACTAACTCAAGACTACCTTGAGTAGAATCCCTCCACTGATGTCAGAGGGGCAGTCTTGATGGTTCGGGTTTCACAGAACTGTTCTTCCGGCCCCCCGCCCACCCCTTGATTTCACGTCTTCACTAGCACACGCACATCCCACCCTAAAGCAGAGTAAGGCTTCATTGCTGGAGCTCACCTTTTCTCATCTGGAAGTCATCACGGTTTCCATTTTGTACCTTAGCTCTTCACGAAGTCTCATTTGAACTAAAGCCTTAAAAACCCCATGGGCAGAAAGACCTGTTAATGAGTCCTTTCATAAACTTGATTCTCCAACACATTACTCTGTGGAAAACAGTAGTATTGCGTGAAAGGAGGGTATATAGTATATTTTACTATATATTTTTTTAAGTCTTAGCAACTTAAAAAAAAAGGTCTTAGCAACTTAATCTTTGAAAGTACCATAAAGATTATCCAAGCTCCTGGGTTTGGCCACAAAATCCTTTGTTTAAGATCTTATGCAGAAATGTACTCAGTAAAGCAGATGGAAGCTAAGCTTCTCTGTTCATAGTAGAAACTACAGAGCACAAGAACTTTGCTTTTCTCCCTTACCTACCAGAACTCTTGAGAGGCAGGGCATTCTGGGGACCCCCTGGGGTCCTATAGAGCCCAGTTGGAAAACCAATGATCTTAATTAAACCAGTGGTTCACAAGGATTAAAGTTAGATCATCTTTAAAGACTCCCACTATGTCATACATGCCGAGATGTTGATAAAATTACATTTGTAGAAATCTCGTTCTCAAAATTACAGTTTTGAGTGAGATTCAGCTACCCTGAGCACCACCCTGTTGGCTTTGTTTCATAACAGATGGTGGATCTCTGGGTTAGGGTTTTCTTGTGTACCAAAGGAAGAAGACATTCTCATGGGGACAGAATTGCTTCCCTGGTATAAAGAAGTGCAGATTAACTCTGAGAGAGAAGAAATCCAGCCTTTTGAAGTTGCCCAGCATTTCTTGTCATATTTATAACCTTAACTTTCCTGTTGGTAAATGCTCAGTAGAGATAAAGCCACTGCATTCAGCTTTGCCAAATAGGCATTTGCTGCCTTAAGCAAGCTTCATTCAGAGTAGTAAGAAACTTGATGGGAAGGACTGTTCTTGAGCCTTTTGCCTATACTTTTGAGCCTTTGCCCTGAGAGGTTGGCTTTGCTTTTCACCAGGGTTAGGGAATGCAGGTCTCTGGCCACTGACAACTGTATGGGAACAGACTTGAAGTCTTTGATTTCTTAATCCTCACATCTCGACTTGGTCCCTTGCCCTCCAACGAAGACTAAACAAGGCAGGGTGCTGTGCACTAAGGGTGAGATCTATTCCCTGAACCTGGAAAGTGTCCCTGCGAGCTTCCTAGTGAGTGACACCAGTCTATTTTTATAGAGGACAAAAAGAAATGGATCTGAACTAGGGAAGGACAGATTCTGGCTAGATACCCTGCAGAAACCATGAGCTGTGGGAGAGGCTTTCAAGAAAGGGCAGCCAACTGTCTTCATGGGGAGTTGAAACATCACAGCCTTGAAGACTTCCCAGGTCTCCTTTTCTCCATCCGTTCAATTTAATTCAGATTATTTTAGCCAGTGTTTATGAAGCACCTGGCGTGCTCCAGTCACTGTGCTAGCTGCCAGGCACCCAGTGCTGTCAGCATGGTCCCGAGCAGAGCTGACAGACAACTCTATAAGCACATCACAAAGTGTAAGGGGGGCCAAGAGAGGTGTGTGCCATTCTCTGATCTCTCAGGATGGAGGCTGAGACAGGCTGCCTGAGACGAGTGACTTGAGATCCCCATCCTGAAGAAAGAGGACGTCATCAGGGTGCAGATGGGGTGACAGTGACAGGCAGAGGGAATAGCGTGACTAAAGCCCCAGAGGAAAGAGTTTGAGGAATGCTTGAAGAGTAGGGAGAAGTTGACTGCTGCCTGGCAGAGAGGGGCATGGTGGTAGTAGTGATGTCACTGAGCAGACAGGGGCATGGTGGGAGCAGTGACATCACTGAGCAGAGGGGGACATGGTGGGAGCAGTGGCACATGAGTTTAAGAGGCAAATGGCCTGGAGAGACATGCTATGAATTTCAGTCTTGGACAGCCAGGCCGTTTCCTACCCTTTTCCTGAATACATCTCTATCCCTCTCTACATGATGAGGGGCTCAGCTAGGCCCTCAAACAGGTAGCACCTTCCCTGAGGACCTGGATCGAGGAATGGCTTTGGAACCCTACTGTGGCTTTCTGTGGCTATCACCCTATGAAAGCCCACATGGTCCCAAATCATCAGTCCTTCCTCCACCTCCCTCCTGGCTGGATGATTGTTCAATTTTTAGATTAGTTAGACAGACTTGAGCATAAAGGACTAAAGTTAAGGGGGCTCGGGGGGAAATAGTTTGATGAATCAAGCATTAAACTTTGTTACCAGATTTTAATCTGTACATTTATATTTTAATTATACAAGGAATACAGGAATAGGGTCTTTCTATAAAAGTTTAGATATAAATAAGCATTTCGTTAAAAAGAATTGTCCCTCTCCCCATCCCTACCTCTCTACTCAGAACTATTGTTGGCTTGGACAACACGCCAACTGGTTGGTTGTATCTTTCCAGTTATTGTTCTGTATATTTGGATGGGAGCAGTGTATACATATTAATTTGCTGTTTACCTTTTTTTTTTTTTTTAACTTTTAACAGTATCTCTTAGAGATCTTTCCATATTGGCAGATATGGACCTAGCTTAGTGTTTCTAAATTATAATATTAAATGATGTTGATATGTTATAATTTATTTAACTAGTCCCCATTTGATGAGCATTTAGGTTGTTTCCAGTTCTTCACTATTATAAACAGTGCTCTAGTGAACATCCAGTACATACTTTGTGAATAGAGGTCATTATTTTATAGAAGTGGAATTACCACATCAAAGGTAGCTTTTGACATTTATGTTATCTTTTGTTTATATCTTTTTATATAGTACCAGTCGTCTATGGTAAACGTAACTTTTATAGTTTTGCTTAAAAGAATATTTGCAGTTAATTTTTGCTTTTTTTTAATTAGAATCTCTTACAAAAATCTCTTCATCAAAACCGACTCTGCTTTGTGACGTGGTTGAATGTGGTTTACTTAATTTTGTCGAGGAAGTACCTGCGCTTGTGTCTTCTGTTAACATTTATGGGTTTAGCTGGAGAGCATATATTTGGGCACATACATGTACTCCTTCCTGCCCCTTGATTTAATAATTAATGGAAATAGCCAAAAAAGATAATCCAGGTTCTTGCCATGGCAGTGGGCTTAGGTCAGCTTTTGACACCTTATTTTGTGATGAGGCATCCCCAGTACTTGGTTCTAAGCATTCAGCATCCAGACTACACCATCATCTTTTAAACATAACCATTGCCTCTTGAAATGGCAAATGCCTCTGAACCTAATACCTGCTGGGAGGAGCATGGGCTGGAGTGGGAAAGAGAGAAAGGAGAACTCAGAAAGGCTGTAGGCCTCCAAAGTGGATTGTCACAGAGGACCCCCTCCTCCCCAGCATCACATAGAAAAGCGCCTCGGAGAACAAGTTCTCATGTTTGATGGCCTTTGCCATAGATCAACTCCACAGTTGACCATCATGGGCGCTGACTCTTCTCTCCAGTGCTGCATCTCTCTGCATAACTGCTGATCAATTCAGGGCATCAGCCAATCAGATACTAGTAAAATGGCAGTATGAATGATCTTTTCCCTCTTCTCTCCTACTTTGCTGCCACAATGCTGGGGACTGCCCAATTGTAGAACTTCCTTCGTTGTCAAAATAACAAGACCAACTACAATTTGGTGTGTGAGACACTTCAGTTCCTGGATTGTATTTGTGGAAGCACTACTGGAGGTCTGGGTCTTCTCGGGCTCTATATAAACGAAAAGAATGTAGCCCTTATCAACCAAACCCTGGAAAGTCTGACCGAATACTGTCAAGGACCATGCCATGAGAACCAGGTAACTCCATTTTTATTTGGGAGTGGGGAAAAAATGAAGTTCATCATTTTGGAAATGTTATTGACAGGAACTAGCTCAGAAGTCATACGGCATTTGCCTATTGGACTAGGAAGTCACTGTAACTAGAGATCTTTTTTCCAGCAGTCCAGAAGGAGCCATGGTGCTTTAATATGCTTCAAGACTTGACCTCACCACAGGCATTGGAGGGCTTGTCCTTGGTCCCCATGCTTGGCGTGGCCTGTCTTGGCTTGGTTTGGTTTGGTTTGATTTGATTTGATTTGGTTTGAATGTCCAAACTTAAGTAACTTGACTAGAGATAAATAATAAAGTTGGTGTTAAATTAAGACCAGAAGACTGGGCTCTATCTTAAAAACTAGGAAAGCTACTTAATGGAAAAAGGTTCAAACCTACCTAGAGAGAGAAACTTTGCTACACATAAGACAGCTTGAAAACAATAAGAAAAAATATTTGATTGAGATTTCAACACCGCGTTCAGAGAAAAGAATGACCCATTAGTCTTGATTTCCGCCTCTCAAGAAGTAAATGTTTGGAGGGAAACCCAGTAGTTCCTAAAGTAGAACTGATGCTTTTATCCATGACATATTGCCAATTTTGTGAGTTTTTGCATTGATACTAGAATGATTATTATTTTTAACTCAAATGAGCTCCGTGTTGGCTGAACAGGGTAGATGGACACAGAAAGTGCCTGTCCTAAATCCAGTGGACAGGGAAGGTGTGGTATGCTGTGTTACGTGGTGAGCAAGGCCAGGACCTTCACTCAGGGGAGAAGAATGCCTTACAAAAGGGACAACCCATTGTGTATCAAACATCTGGTCATAGTTGGCTGTAAATATGAGGCTCACATGTTGTAAGATCCACTTTCCTCCTGTGGTTCACTGATGAGACAGATGGTATAGTCAAAGTTAAAATAAAAAGGAACAACAACAACAACAAAAATATAGCAGGCTTGGGGGAAAAGGCTTTATCAAACATCTAAGTGAATTTCCTTATAACCTCAACTTTGCTTTTCTGCCTAACATGGGCCTGTTAAAAGGAACATAGTGGAGTGGATTCTGCCACAAATAGGGACCTTACCTGGGGGAAGATGATTAATTTTGGTATCGTGTGAATTAAACAGGAAACTTGCTTTCCAGGCTTAAGTCTCAAGCAAAAGTATGCAACACGAAAGCTAGGTGATGTAGAGAGAATGGAACACACCTTTAAAGGGGAAAACAGGGCTCAGAACTCAGAATCAGTCACACACTGTATTTTCCCTTAAGAACAAAAGCCAACTGTACTGCGCTATTTGGATTAGACACGACTAATTTATCAGTTACAGTGCATGGGGACTTTCCTGCTGTTTACTGTTAATTCTGAAACTAGCGATTTCATCTGTCTTTTATTTTTACCACTTTCTCACGGAAAATTCGCAGCTCTCCCCTAGAGACATTACTAGGAGTGGCAAGCATTGTGTCGAAATAGCAGTTCAGCCTGTTGGCTTTTGACATCTGATTTATGACCAGCATTTGTGTAAAGATCTGTGTGTGTGTGTGTGTGTGTGTGTGTGTGTGTGTGTGTGTGTATTTTCTCAGAACTGCATAGCCACCCATGAATCCAATGGCATTGACATCATCACAGCCCTGATCCTTAATGACATCAATCCTTTGGGAAAGAAGAGGATGGACCTTGTATTGGAACTGAAGGCAAGTCGGAATTGAAAGCAAAAGACAGTAGCATGCGAAAATAGTTGCTTTGTATTTTGCCTCAGCACGTGATACGGTCCGTGTTATGAAACTAAATACAGACAGTCTTTTAGACTAAATAAATGATCCACATTGTGAGTTCTGACTGAAATGCAGAACTTCAGTCTTGCCCTCCAAATAAGGGTCTTAAGACAGGGATCCTACTGGGGCGCAGGGTGGCTTAGTTGGTAAAGCGTCCAACTTTGGCTCAGGTCATGATCTCATGGTTTATGGATTTGAGCCCCACGTCGGGCTTTGTGCTGACAGCCCAGAGCCTAGAGCCTGCTTCAGATTCTGTGTCTCACTCTCTCTCTCTACCCCTCCCCTGCTCATGCTCTCTCTCTCTATCTCTCATAAATAAAATAAAACATTAAAAAATTTAATTAAAAAAAAAGCAACTTCTGATGTTGCTTTCTTAAGCATACCCCCCAAAAAACAAAATAAAACCCTCATTTGTACCTAGGGCTTCTGAAGATTCTTTTAAGAGTCCAAAGATTGAACTTGCAACCTGTCTTGGTGTCTAACGTGTATTTCAAAATGTGTCGGCCTCACCAAGCACATTTCCTTTTTAACTGTTCCCGTGTTGGGGCACGTTGAGATCCGACCTCTATCTTACGCCCATATGCAGCAGGGAACTTTTTGTCATCCCCTCAGAAGAGCCTAGAACTGCAGGGTTTAGCCGAAAAACTGATCTGTATTGATTGCATAAACAGTGTCATAGGAAAGAGAGGTCATTAGGGAAGATGGTAACACAGAAGCCCACAGGAATTGCACAGTTATTTTTCCTTGAGTATTTAGAGCTGAGAGTCCAAACTGATAGTTGACTTGGGTGTACGATTTAAATGGACTTTTTGTACGTGAGCTCTTTTTATTGCTTTGACAAATCGTGTTGTAGAATTGACGTGAACATTACTGAAGCTCATGGACCTGGCTCCCATTTATCAGAATGTATATGATGAGAGCCTGAAATGAACAGAATTTCGTATGCTACTGATCAGTGTTTCAGTGGCTTTTTCAACTGTTCTGGTAATCTGTGGATTCTTATAGAAACGCGTGTGCTCTGAAAAGCCACTAGTTGGTAGCACAGCATCCTAATTGAATTGCTGTGACCTGTACTTGGGCAGGAAAAAGTATCCTGACCCCTCTTACTGCAAAACATGAAGAAATTTCCAGTCCCATACAGAAAGAATCATACAGGTTATCCTAGGCTCAGGCCCTAAAATGAGGTCAAGCCAAGAAGTGCAGGATGTGGGCACGTGAAAACTTTAACTGTAATGGGAAATTAGGGTCTGGCGTGCATATGGTCCTCCTTTGGGTCACTTTTGTTAACTGCTGTAAGCTGTGTTCCAATTATAATATTGGGGGTTATGAGAGTCGATAGCATTATTTTTAAAAAAGGAGGAATTACCTTAATTGCCTGGCTTCTCTGCCTTGCAAGGCGGAATAACAAGTTTTATAACCACATCTGCCCCAAAGGCTTCGTGGGTCTATGTAGCAGGTTCTTTCTGACCCCAGTCATCATGAGGGTGCCAACACACACCCAAAGACCCTTAAGTTTCCAATTTCGGGGCACCTGGGTGCCTCAGTTGGTTAAACATCTGACTTTGGCTCGGGTCATGAGTTTGAGCCCCACATCAGGCTCACTGCTATCAGCACTGAGCCCACTTCCGATCTTCTGTCCTCTCCTTTCTCTCTCTGCTCCTCCCCCCGCTTGGAATCTCTTTCTCTCTCTCTCTGTGTCTCTCTGTCTCTCTCTCTCTCAAAAATAAATGAACATTAAAAAAAAAATTCCATTTTCCACCAGGACTTAGGTCAGGTAGCATTAGGGAAAAACTATGCCCATACAAGTATGTTCCTCTTTGACCCAAATCAGATTCCACGGACATGGTTTTGGGGTCTGCGGTGACACGTTCTCTGTCGCGTCCAGGCAGTTTTTGCTGTCCTAGCCCTGCAGCTCTTCCATGGGGTAAAATGTCTGTGTAGCCAGGATGCAGGGCTTGTACCAACCGGGCACACACATTCGGGCCAGCACACCCTCCCCCCCGGCCCCCAAGGTGTTCCTCTCCATTTCTTCTTCCCTTTATCCATTTAGAACAATGCTTCCAAGTTGCTGCTGGCCATCATGGAGAGCAGACACGACAGCGAGAATGCAGAGCGGATACTTTACAACATGAGGCCGAAGGAACTGGTGAGTTGGATGGTCGGTCCCCTGGCCATGACTCCATGCAGAGAGTCAAAACAGCACCTGTGGCAGAAAGGGAACCTGCTCCTGAGCTTTCTTAAAGATGCCACAGATGAGGAGTTTAGAGAGATTCGGGTCTGCGACTCGGCTAGAAAAGCGAAGTACTGCTTCGAGGAAGTGGCGTCTGCCCTCTCCCTGCTGCGCAGCTGCCTGCGGCAGCCGCCCTCACCTGTTGTCCCTCCTGCGAGATGCTGCAGCAAGCGGTCGGGGGGCCAGGCTCTCCCTTTCTGCTGGGTCACCTTGGGCAGGCACCTGACTGCTGTGCACCACAGTTTCCTCATCCCTCAAAGGAAGATGATAATGTCACGCAGGCCTCAGAGCTGTCTTGAAGATGAGAGGAGACAGTTTGCATCAGGCCCTTGGCACAGCACCCGCTACCCTCCGTGACTGTAGCCCCTTCCCCCTCCTTCGCTGCTGCTCTCTGTGCCTTTTCTGTGTCCAGAGCTAGAGAATCCCCATCTCCTCTGGCTGCCAATAGTCTGGGCAACAGAAGAGTGTTTGTTGGGAGCCGATGTTTCGAGGGCTTTTTTTTTTTTTAAGAAAAAAAAAAAAATCTTGTTTATTTTTGCAGGATGGTGTTCACATTGGGCTGTGACTTCCAGGGCAGGGGTTAGTGCTACAACCTGTGAGACAGGCAGCTCTCAGAAACCATGAGACGGGCCGAGGAGAGAACTCTATTTGGACTTCTTCCCACACAAATAAACTGTAACTGACAGAACTAAATGAGGGCACTAAAACTTTTCTGTCGCCTGGTGACCGGTGTGCGCTGGGGGCCAGGCTAAAGTCCCTTCATGTATTCCTTGAAGTAAAGTTAACAGTGAGCCCAGCTTTTTGATCTCTGAGGTCAGGAGTGAGTTCTCAGCCCGAGATGGACGTCCTCCCCGAGTTTACATAACAACTTATGTAACTGGGGTGTGGGGGGAGCTCAAGGTGTCACTCGTGAGTAAGGACAGAATAACTTCGCTGAGCCCCCATTCCAACTCTCGTGGACCAACAACATGCCCCCATCTCGATGGGGTTAATGTCAGCACCCAGGGCTGTGGGTGCCACAGTCTCCTGGGACGCCCCCTTGTGGTTGGAGAACATCATTCCCAGGTCATGGGAAGAGCCAAAGGCTTGCTGGAACAAACAGGGTTCTAAGAATCCACATAGAAGAGAAACTTTAATGTCCAGGGCACCTGGACACGTATGTGCACGTATGTGCGCACATACGTGTGTATTCTGGCACTCATCCCACACAACATGTCTATTCAATTCAGTATTAGAACTAACAGGAAATCAAGCTTAGAGAATGGGAATCTCAAGGATCTTTTCTCCAAATTTATTTTTCAGAGCCTGACCCGGTGTCAGTACAGAAATGTATGGCCCTCTACATGCTTGGTCTTGGATAACGAGAAATAATTCAGGGTAATAGCCTGGTGGCAATGCAGGAAGCTGAAATGCCTTCTGAATCATTAAAGAAAATGATTAATTTTCAGTTCAACTTAAGGGTTGAAGGCATTTTATTCCCATTCTTTGATTAAATCTTGAATGATTTGTTCATTTGATAACTATTAGCCAGGCCCTCCTTTGTCCAGGGCGTTTTGCTGGGCACCAAGGAGAGATTGAGAAATGAGGAGACCCAGCCCTTGGGGACTGGGTAGGGCACTGAGGTAAGTGGATCAGTAGACAGGTACAAAAACGCACGAAAAAATGTGTTCTGAGCATGAAACCGGTGACATGCGTGGGTCCTCTGGTAGCACGTTCGAGACCAAATCTCAGCTCTCTAGCCATATGACTTCAGGAATGCCTCTTTACTGCTCTGGCTCTATTTCCTCATCCATAATAAATAGGAATCGTTGGTAGTCCATGAAATGTTGATGAGCGTTAAATTTCCCAGAAGAATGTTGAAATACTAAACACAGTGCTTGGCACATAGAAAGGCCTGAGAAGGTGTTATTTGTTAATGGTATTATTTTTACATGGAGTAGCGACAGAGAAATGCAAAATGTGCAACCGGAGATAGTTTGACCAGCTATTCCTAAAGGCTATCAGATTTCCTACTAGTTTTTCCCTTGAAATGGCATAGGTCGGGGGTTGGGGAGGGATGGTGGGAGGAAATGTGGAGATAGAAAAAGTCTGGTTTCTCATATACATTTGTGTCATATTTTATTGTTTCAAGGAATTTCTATAACCACCGTCTCTTTTTAAGGGGACAGAATAGCTCTTGGTCTAGTTACAGCACATGGGTTTCATTTCTTATGTCCGTAGAAGTTGGTCGGTAGCGACTGCCTATGACAGTGCTGAGAAGGATTCTGAGGCTGTGTCTAAACCTGACAGGAAACAAATGCCGAGCCTGATTAGAACTGTCCACCCCAGGAGGGGAGACTATGCCAGTCCTGTGTGGGTCTTCCTTGACACAAGAACTTCCTCTGTCTGACCGCTCTTGCAGGTGGAAGTGATCAAGAAAGCCTACATGCAAGGTGAAGTGGAATTTGAGGACGGAGAAAATGGCGAGGAAGGAGCTGCCTCCCCCAGGAACGTGGGGCACAACATCTACATATTAGCTCATCAGGTATGACCTGTCCGTGGGTCCCCGTGCCAGGCGCGGCTCGCCTTCTGTGCCAGAATTCCCAGCTGAACGTGCGCTGAAACTTGCTTCTCCTTGTGAGGGTTTAACGTAGGGCCGTTTATTCATGGTGATGCAGCTCACAGGTGCTCGTGGCAGCCCGACCCAGTGGACTGAGCTCCTGGGCTCTTCCATTTTCCCATGAGAGGGTCGTGTCCTTGGAAATCCCCACGTTTCTTAAAATCCTTCGCACTGAGCCTTGACACTGAGATAGTTTATGACTGTGTTTGGAGACAGTTGAAAGGAGTCTTAGGCTTTTCATAAATATTGATGAGTCTGTCTTAACAACCTAAAGAAGTAAACGTCAGCTGCCTTGCCTCCTATCACATTTAGAAATCTTTGGGAACTAACTTGTCATTATGAGTTCTTTTTGTTTGCTTTTTGGGGGTGGGGGGGGTGTAGTAATTCTTCCTACCCTGGCACCAGAATGCCCTGTTTCATAACTCTCTTCCCAAGTGGCTGGGCTTTTGAAGATACGTTCTTTTTCTGGAGGCTGATGTGCCTTGGGCTTGCTGATGTGTGTGGGCAGCTTGTAACTCTGCTGCAGGCTTGTGCTTCCTGTCCCTTTCACCTCGCTGGGGTGGAGGACTTAGGAACAAAGCAGCGACAGGATAGGGCAGGATGGTATGCCCTGCTACGGCATGCTGGCAGAAGAAGAGAAAACCATCTCCTGTCCTGCATCTCTTCCACTACCCGTGTTTCGCCACTGAGCGGGTTTCATAGCGTTCTGAATGGAGATCTGCGTGGCTGTACAGAAAACCCCCTCTCTCTCCTATGTGGCTGAAGAAACTGGGGGAAAGTGGGACCTTACATGGGCATGAGCTTTCTCCATGCTCTTCTGCCAAGCTCCCATAATAGCATACCTTGACGGGATGTAGCAAGCCTCCCGTCATCTTTGCCCTTCAGCTTGCCGCTGGGTATGATACGTTCTTTATGCCCCACGATGGAAAGGGGTGCACGTGTGCCCATCACCAAGTGACAGTGACTCCCCCATTTTCTGAACTTGTGTTCTAGTTGGCTCGGCATAACAAAGAACTTCAGACCATGCTGAAACCTGGTGGCCAAGTGGATGGGGATGAAGCTTTGGAGTTTTATGCCAAGCACACAGCCCAGATAGAGGTAAAAACAGAGGGAACTCAGGGCACAGGCCTATGTTTGGGCCTGCGGTGGGTTCTGCCCTGTGCTGGGGCTAGTACAGTCATTCGTTTGAGCCACAACATGTTAAGTGTTGAATTCTGACAATATAATAAGGAGAAAGTATTATAAGAAAGTCCAGCAAAGGGACCTGCTATGGATTGTGATGGTCAGGCCTGTTCTGAAGAATGATGTCTAGGCACAGACCTTAGGAAAAATTGGAATGAAACAGGCAGAGCCTAGAGGGAAAAGCTTCTCAGACATGGGGAATAATGACAAGTGGAAGCCCTGGGAAGGAGGTGCTAGGGGAAGGTAAGGAGCTCGAATCCAGTGATCACCCGGGAGGGCAGCACCAGGTCCGAAGGGAAAGACCGGTGGCCTCGGGTCCGCAGAATCCTGGCTGCCACCCTTTCCACAAGTCTGGATTTACCGGAAGAGACACGCAGAACTCAGGGAGAGTTTTACACAGAGGAGTGGTAGTGAGATCTGCAACACACACACACACACACACACACACACACACACACACACACACATCCCCCCACCGTACCTTACTGATCCTCTGTGAACTTACTGGGGCCATCTTCCATTTTGCAGATAGGGAAACTCTGAATTAAGGCTCAGAGAGGTCATGTCATTTATCCAGCTAGCAGGGGCAGAGCTGTAGTTGTGATCCACGTCCGGCTAACCCCAGAGCCCGGGGGTGCATTTTGTTACCTGCGTTGAACACAGACTTCTGTCTCCAGGCTCTAAGCAGTGAGGGATGGTGTACCTTTTTAGTTAAGGAAGAAGTGCACAGATTCAAGATCAGTGCTGGAACAGAGATTTTGAAGGGCTGACAGACTCCTCTGGGCCATATGAAATGTTCAGGATGGAGACTTTTTAAGAATATATTCTTACCAAATGTCTCAAGTGTCTAGGCTGTCCTAATAAAAAGTGTCATTTTACTGATGAGTTGACCAAGGCAGTGCATGTGGGCAAATACCCTTAATCTGTTGTTAACAGTGAGAAGCTTGATGGCAGCCCCGCTCTATCCTCTGGAGCCCTTAAAAGACAAGCTTTAGTTGTTTGCGGTATAGGATGTCAAAGCTCCTTGGTTCACTGGAGAGAAGACTGAAGCTTGATCAGGTTAAGAGGCGTGAACAAGGTCACCCAGGCCTGTTAGACGTGGGGAAGGATTAGAGTGTGTTCTCCTGACTCCCACTTGTAAGTCTCCTGAAAAGGAGGTATGGACAGATATGAAATGATGGAGAGAAATGGCCGGGCGTGGTGTCCTTAACTCTCAAATCCTACCCTTGGCTAGCCACCCATTTCCTCCAGTTGCCTGAGGAAATTACCTATGAAAAGCCAGAAAGTGCCCCATTACTCCCTGGGGCTTCCTCATAGAGTGCTTTGCTCTTGGGAATTAGCCTGGGTCTCCCTGGAGTCTGGGACTTGGTTCCTGTCAGGAGGACTCCAGCGTCATCCTCCTTTCCTTCTTGATAACAAAAGCGCTTCTCACATCATATTCCTTCAGCTTGGGGAGAGCCAGGTCCCACTTGACTGTGCACAGCAGGCAGGCTCTTGACAGCAAGAGAGTACAGACTCAGACCTTGAGCCTATCAGGACAGCAGCAGCACCTGCAGGCAGGTTCCAGTCACCAACCCCCAAATCACAATTCCAGTTAAATGAAGTTGATCGAAGGGACCAGAATCAGTAGGACAGTGAAGCTTCCTATAACCTGATCTGCAGCTAGATTGGGGAACCGCTGGTCTAAAAATAATGCCTCCCAGAATTTATAGAGTAAGGCTGTGGGAACCTGTCTCACATCTGAGAGAGTTTCCCACTACAACTGGACTTGAGTCACCTCTCTTGCTGTGTCAGGGAACAAAAGTGTTGGGACGGTGAGAACCACATCTTCTTGTAGAGGGTGTGGCCCTCACCTGACTTCTCCACCCTTTGGGGTGGAAGCATAAAGAGAGGTCATGCCCCTGTCGTACCACAACCTATACCCCTTTTGAAATCCCTACTCCCCAGGATGACTAAATACAGTGTCCTAGAATCTGAACGATCCGACCAGATTACCTCCTGTCTGGAGATAGAGACAGTCCAGTAAGGACACAGAGAAAACCTGTAAGGTGTCCACTCCAGGGCCCGACAAAGTTGGTTCATAGAACAGTGGACCCTATGACCCGTGTTAAATAGCCATACTAGTTCATGCACTGTACATCTTAGATGCTATGACAAGAGATAGGTGGTAAGGCAACCTCATTTATTTTTGGATAAATCAAAAATCTCTTTTTTAAAGTTCCTATTAAGGGGGGAACAAACACTAACTTTGCTATCAGAGAAGTTTAGGGGAAGTTTGCACCACAGTCTGGTGCTGCACTGTTCAGTATGGTAATCATTAACCACGTGTGGCTATCTAATTAAAATTACTCACTTGTCAGTTGCACTAGCTACATGTGCTAGTGCTCAATGGCCACGTGTGACCAGCGGCCAACCTTTTGCACAGGGCAGATGCTTGGGTATAGAACCATTCCATCATTACAGAAAGTTGCATTGGACAGTCCTAGCCTAGAGCCTCATTTGGTGTTATGCACAAAACGGAGTTTAAATTGAGACAAAAGTTAATCAGTAAAAGTACCAGGTCTCAGGTTAAAAAAACAAAACAAAACAAAAACTCTTCTTGGAGACTTGCCAAACTGTTTATTATATAAGTGTAAAAGACACAGCCTGATCTGAGAAGGCTCCAGAACAGGTTTGCATTATATTCAGTCTTGCATACTGAGCCCATGACCGACTGCAGAGATACTCAGTGAAAGGTTTTTTTTAAATGACTGTTTAAGTTCCTCTATTTTTCCACCCTAGATTGTCCGATTAGACCGAACTATGGAACAGATCGTGTTCCCTGTGCCCAGCATATGTGAATTCCTAACCAAGGAGTCAAAACTACGAATATACTACACTACAGAGAGGGACGAACAAGGCAGCAAGATCAATGACTTCTTCCTGCGGTCCGAGGACCTCTTCAATGAGATGAACTGGCAAAAGAAACTGAGAGGTGGGTCAGCACTGCATCCACAACACGTCAGAGCGATGCCCTCCTGGGGTTTCAGAGACCTGAACTTGACGGTAGTGGGTGTGCCTCCTGTTGGCCCAGAGCTAGAATAATTACGGTACTTCTACCTCTGAGCACTGAGAAGACCTGGATACCTTTGTAGCTGATACATGGGCTCTGGCCTTAGGGAGGCATCACCCCAGAAAAGTCTTCCTTCACGCACCGTTTGATTTTATTTGATTGGAGAGCACTATGGAAGACTTTCAGAATGTCCTTTTTTGGCATCTTGATGTAGAAAATAAAAGAAAGGGAGAAAAAGCCAGGCCTTGAGCTCACAAGACGGTGCACGTGAGCAGGAAATTCAGCCAGCTTCACTGCTCATTTACTAGCTCACCTGCTCTGAAGACACTGGTCTCTCCCTTTTATAGGATAGCTCAGGTTCGAGATTCTAGTATCATTTTATAGGCAGTGGAATCATTTGCCACATAAGACGCAGCGTTGCTCACCACCTAGTCCCATTGCGATGCCTGGCCAGTCGGGCTAAAATTACTCATCTAAAACACTTTTATAGGGCTGTCCCAGAGGGCTTCTCAGCTCCTGGTTTTCATTAGGAGTTTAATGGGATCCTTCAGTACTGACAGTATACTCCACACCAACTGTTGTGACCAACTTAGAAAGGATGGTGCTTTATTTCTGTCTGTTAGTCAAGAGCCAGGTTTTTTTATTTGAAACTCTGGATTCCAGCTACAGTTGTGATCTTTTGGGCTCTTTCTGTGGGGCAGGGCTGCGGGAGTGGAAGCGGTGCTGGGGGTCAGTTTCTGGGAGCTTCTGTCTTCTTCCTGCCTCCCACCAACTTGAGCCAGAATGGACCAGCCTTCACTGCATGCTTCTTTCCCTTCACCACTCTTCTCCCTACCCCGGCACCCCTAGGTTTGGCTATTGGCAAAGCGGGTTGTGCACACACGTCGGCCAGAGGCCCTGTTCATATCACACCCCAACCCCACAATGTTCTCGCTCATCTCTAAGGGCTACCTCATCGTACAGCACTTTTAAACTAGAAAATGTTTCCTGGGCACACCTGGCTGGCTCAGTCAGTAGAGCATATGACTCTTGATTTTAGGGTCATGAGTTCAAGCCTCATGTTGGGTATAGAGATTACTCAAAATCTTTAAAAAAAAAAAAAAATGGAAAGAAGAAAAGAAAATGTTTCCTGGGCCCTACCCATTCCTCACCCAGTCCCATGCTTGGCGTCTGACAGAGGGGCCAGGAGGCCTTTAGGAGAGCAGCTTGCATGTCTTCTTTGGAGGGGATCTCAGAAGATTAAGGGTGCACTTGTAGCTGGTGCCAGTGTGTTCTTCATTCAAGCTTCTCCAGCTCAAGCGTCATGAGAAGCCTTGAACATCCGTACAACACGACGCTTGGGTGAACAGAGAATAAAGATAGCAAAGATAAGGTAGACATAGACCCTATCCACTTTGTCCTCTTGTATTTTCAGCTCTCATGCTCACAGGGGTAGTCTGTGATTCCTGCTTCAAGGGGTAATCCTGAATTCATGTATCCAGACTTCCACAGTAGTTACTAAAACTGTGACTTCACTCTGATCACTGTATGTGTCTACCAAGACTGGTCAGGTATATTCATTCCCACAATTTGGGGAGCCTATGAAAACATGTAAATACTTCATAGGCACTCCAGGAGGTTTGGGACCCGACAGAAGGGTTTTCACCGTTTCTGGTGAGGAGAGATACCTGTGATCTCTCTTTATGAGATCGCTCTTGTTTTCAGACAAGCACAGGAGGAAGGCCTGGGCCCCAAGAGATGGGAGATCTCCCTTCCCTTCCGCTTCTGCCCCCCATTGGCTGTGTGTCCCTGATCAGATGACTTCACTGCTCCCAGAGCCCCACCTAGAAAGTGGGGACTGAAGACTGATTGATGCATTGGTTGTGGAGTGCTCATGTCATCATTCTTCGATTTATGTTGTATCGTAGCTAATGCCTCCTCTTATTTAGTCCGCCTTTGTTTCAGTAAAGCTTAAACACAGCTATAGTTGTCAACTGAAAGATTTTAATTGGCTTCAGACCTATCTGCTGGTAAGAGAGAAATTGAAAACAGTAACTGGATTAAACATGATACGCATGTTTAGGGAGGGGAGAAACACACTCGTTAGAAGTGCAATTAAAATGAAATACATTTTTCCCTCTAATTAGCTTATTTCTCTTCTAATAAATCTGCAGGAAGAAAATTTCTGCTTTATTCATGAAGCTGCTTTCCCCTTTCCTGAAAGTATCACAGAATCACCTGCGCTTCAGTACATCTATAGCTAGGGCTCAGAAAGTCAAGTCTGTCCAAGGCTGCTGTTGCTTAGTAATTTCCTCTGTAAATCTTAAGATACTCAATTCTTACGCCCTCCTGAAGCCCTCTTCCCTGCTCCTCTCGCAGAACACACACATGCACACACACACACATACACGCACAGCCCCTTCGATGCGTTCACATCCTTTCTTGCCCGTGCCTCTCTGACACCTTCCCCTGAAGTTCCCAGCCCCAGTGAAGTGAAAACTCTGGGCTAAGAAAAAAAGAAGATCGTGAAAGAGGAAACAGAGGCCCGGTTACATATGCTGACATTTTCCTGCTTGGGGTTTTCCCTCATGGTTATCACACCCATCCAAAGAGAGCTGGGGAATTCTGTTGCTGTGTATACATGGGAGTCCAGGTCCCCCGGCACAGCCCAGACACAAAGGCTAGGAAAGAGGGTTACCAAACGATGCCCTGGGGTTCAGTAATTTAGACTGACCTGCCTACATGGGAACATGGCACCCTGTCTCTTTATTGTGATGTAGCAGGTATATCAACCCAGGCAACTTTTACCTGTAATAAGTAGAAAACATGCTACAAAGTTCAGAGAGGGGTTCATCAGTGTGTGAGCTGTGATTCCTTCCTGTGTGAACCTCTCATGTGATGGGCACAGGCAACACGGGCATCTTTTTAAGTGGCTGTAATTGAGCCATGGTATGCCATGGAAGTATGGGAAAGGCAGCCTTCTGAGAAAAGATGGGATCTGAACAGCATCTGAGAGGACAGACAGGACTTGGATAAACACAATCCTGAGAGTCTGGGGAGAAGGAAGATGTATTCATTTCCTATTGCAACTATAACAAATTACCACAGACTTGGAGGCGTACCACAACATACATTTACTCTTGTACAGTTCCGGGGGCCAGAAATGTACAAAGGTTCTCATCTGGCTAAAAATCAAGTGTTGGCCCAACTGCCTGCCTTCTAGAGGCTCTAGCTTTTTCCAGCTTCTAGGGGCTTCTCGCGTTGTTTGGCTCTTGGCCTCTTCCTCCATCTGCAAAGCCAGCCGTGTCCAGGAGAGCCTTACTCACACTGCAGGACCCTGCGTCTGACACTCCCACATCCTTTCTTCGCTTTTAAGGATGTTTGTGATTATGTTCAGCCTACCGGATGATTCAGGATAATTTCCCCATCTCCAGATCCTCAACTGTATCACATCTGTGAAGTCCCTTTTCCCACGAAAGTTAACATATTCAGTGATTCCAAAAATTAGGATGTGGACATCCTTGGGGTGGGGGGCTGCTGTTATTTTCCCATGACACAAGGTACGTTAGTTGCATTATATTGCGGTATAATACATTACCTCAAAACTTAGTGACCTAGGACCAACTGGGTGGCTCAGTTGATTAAACATACAACTTCGGCCTAGGTCATGATCTCTTGGTTTGTGTTCAAGCTGCACACCAGGCCCTGTGCTGATAGCTCAGCTTTGGATTCTGCGTCTTCCTCTCTCTCTGCCCCTCCGCTGCTTGCGTTGTCTCTCTCTCTTAAAACTGAATAAACACTAAAAAATTAAAAAGAAAAAACAAAAACAAAAAAGTAGCTTAAAACATAAATATTTATTTCCTCACAGTTTGTCAGGGTCTGGAGTTTGGGAGTGGCTCAACTGGGTGGTTCTGACTCAGGGATTTTCTTGAGGTTGCAGTCAAATTGGCAGCCAGGCCCTTGTCATCTGAAGGTTTGATGGACCTAATGGACCCACTTGTCTGCTCACTCACGCGGCTGTTGGTAGGAGGCCTCACTTCTCCACGTGGGCCTCTCTTTAGGACTTCTTGAGTTCTACACAAAATGGTGGTTGGTTTCCTTTGAGCACATGACTGAGGGGAGAGAGAGAGAGGAGGAAACTCCAGAGCCTTTTATGACCTAGTCTCAGGAAACACACCCATCCCTTTTGTACTCCTAGAAGTGGTGACTAAGTCCAGCCCACACGCAAGGGGAAGGGGTTTAAGCTGCACCCCTTGTAGAGGAGAGCATCAAAGACTTTGTGGACATATTTTTGAATCGGCACGGGGACAGTGCACAGAGGCTCAGGGTGCTGCATGCATTCAGGGAGCCACCATTAGACCAGGATGTAAAGGTGGCCCATCTGGGGAAGAGAAGCAGGAGAAGAAAGAGTCTGGAAAGTTAGATGGGGTCACAGTTTCATGCGTCATTGTAAATAGAAGACAGTGCATGTCAAGGTTGATCTCTAAGTATCTTTCTGCACCTGGATAGATACTCAGTTGATCTGAAGGACTGAACATTCATCATTCAGAATGATACTACAATTCAAGTATGTTAGCTTTATAAATACATGATTTATTTGTGAACTATATGCCATAGTCGAGGCTCATTACAATTAAAGCATCCTTCAGTGGCTGCTCTTGTATTTGATACTGAGAGCCCCCCTTGAAGAGAGATTTGGCTTACGTAGAACATTATTGAGCTTTGCCACCTCCTGTTTTTCTTTTACTTCATACAAGCTTTTTATATATATGCTAATGTGGAGAGGACACGATAAGTTCCCATGTACCTACCACTCAGCTTCAACCTTACCAACCCTTTGCCATCCTTGCCACCCGTTTCTTCTGGAGTTTACATATCCAGAACAGAAGTGGGCTTCAGTCCCAGAAGAAACATCAGTAGCTATTATTTTGAGAGTAGATGATTTCTCATCTTAAATTTGTTTTCCCAATTCGCTTAAAAAAGAAAAGCTAATCGTTACTGGAGGTTGACCGAATCCTGGTCAGCCCCTCTTCTGAATGTTGACATGAGCCACTTCTTTCCGTGTCACTAGCCCCAAAGGGTCACTGACTTGGGTGATGATATCTCCTCCATCACTTCCACCCCATGCTGGGCCTCAGTTTCACTCATTTGTAAAATGAGAGATTTTAAAACTAGACGGTGCTTGTTTAGCACCATCTCTAGATGGTGGAAACATTTCCTATTTCCAAGTACAAACATGAAATGAGCAATTATTAAATTACCCAGGGCTCTGTTTAATTGTGGCATAACTTTATTTTGGAGAGAAGCTTTCAAAGAGTTGGCTGCTGCTCTAGGCATCATTATAGGGCCATTGAATTTGTCATTGGCTGCTGTCCTAAAGTTAAATGATGACTTCATTGGGAAAGAGAAATACACCATAGAGACCCATTCTCCCCGACTCCATATTTCTTTGGAGGGAGATAATGTTGAATGAGTCTGTCTTGTGGAAACTCTGCTTCTGGCATGAAGACTGAAATTACTCCTTCCACATCTATATTTGAGCATCACCTTAAGCATAAGGCACTACTGGAAAAGAATTCAGGGGAAAAGGAAGCACAACTACTCACGATGTGGCCAAAGGCCTGATCCAACACTGAGTGTGCCCATTCAGTGTGATAAAGCCTGTATAAGATGGCACCTATATGGAAAGTGTCTCTCGCCTATTAGTGATGGCTTTGGTACCACATCCTCTCTCCATGCTAGCTTTTGGGAATGGGAGCTCCGCTGCTCACTCCCCGGTCAGCACCTCCCTGCCCCAGGCGTGATCATCAGACTTCAGGAAAATGGCAGATGGCTCAATGTCAGGAAAATGATCTGTGAGTTAGTGGAGGATTTTGAGCAAGAACGGAGTGTGGAAATGGTAGCCACCCTAGCCTGGAGCCCTGGGCCAACTCTGAATGCCATGTATCCCTCCAACAGGAGCCCCACACTTCTCAAAGGCTGATTAAGATTTCAGTGATTGATGGAGGATTCAGTGCATGAACTCTGGACAACCCCAGATTCCATAACTGGTGGTGTCGACTGGAGCATGCAGGGTTTTTTTTAGATGTTCCAACTTTTCTCCTTTCCTTCGTTTCCTTGTCCCCAAATACATCTTCTGTTCCAGTAAGTACTCCAAACAGAAATAAACCAATCTGATGTCGTTGCGAGCCTATGAGTCAACGTCAAAACAAATGATCATTTTTTTTTTTTTACTGTTGTGGTAAAAACTAGGAACAAAAGTGGACTTGTGGGGCAGAGCGGGAGGAAGGGCCAAGTGGGATGCCCAGCTTTCTGGCTTGGAATCTTACATGGTCGGGTCTTTGTCTTCACAGCCCAGCCCGTTCTGTACTGGTGTGCCCGCAACATGTCTTTCTGGAGCAGCATTTCATTCAACCTGGCTGTCCTGATGAACCTGCTTGTGGCGTTTTTCTACCCATTTAAAGGAGTCCGAGGAGGTACCCATATTTTTTGTTTCAAAGAAACTACTAGCAGCAGCAGGAAGGTTATGACTTGCATCTTAAATATGATCCCCTGAAGTACTAGTGCAATATTATGGGATCTCAGTTACCCATTTTCAGACAAGATGAGATTGCAGCTTTTACCACAGATTTAGTTTTAAATCTCACTTAAAACAATATATATTTTGTGTCCACCAGGAAAGAAAGAGAAGAAACTGTACACTCTGGAACCTGTAAGAAGTAGTCTCAGTCAGCCTCCTTGTTATATGTATTGGGAAACTGTTGTCTCAGAGAAGTAGAGAGATTTAGCCAAAGCTGCACAGTTAGCTAGCGGCAGAGCCAGTCCTAGAACATAGACATTGTGCTGTTCAGTCCGGTAGATTATTTTCCTCATACCATATTTAAAGAATTAATTTCAGACTAAAGAATTTGTAAGGCATGTCTGGAATTTTTTTTTCTTTTTCTTCTTCTTTTTTTTTCTTTTTTTCTTTTTTTTTTTTTTTTTGGCAAGGGGCTTGAGGAGTCAGGACTTGAATGACTAAAGACTGCCCCTCCTTGGATAGTTAGGCTTTTAAGAGCTGCATGGCATCATTCACGCAGTAAAACATGTCCATGATCTTTATGGATGTCCTCCCCACCTTCTCTCCCCTTCCCGTCCCCTGCCATGTGCATTCTACATATTTCTCTGAGAACAGGCAAACAAGTCAGGAGGGCCATTTTTCTCCTTGTGGCTCCTGCATTTGCTTGACAGCATTTTAGAGTTATTCACACTTGTGGGGTTCTGGGCCCCAGCAGAAGCCCCTCTCCTGTTATCCATCCATGGCCCCTTTTCTCATACCTCATAGAGCCTCTAGAGAAGTCTCCTTCTCAGCTACATTTTTCATCAGACCTACCTGGCAGATGATCTCACCTACATAATGTAACAACTGACCAGTAGGCACCTTTTGTGAAACAGGGAATAAAGAGCCCAAAAGTAAGACACCAAAACAGTATAGCAGTTCCAGGCTTAGCTCTTGAGTCTAATAATGCAGACCTGTGTACATCATGAGACAATATGTCTATACTTACAGTCTATTTAAGGTCCATTGTGAAAGTGATGACTTGTTCTGTGATGCTTAGGTATCCAACATACCAATTTGAGGAGTTAGCTTTTCTGCTTGGCCTTCAGTTATATTGAAATCTTTGTTTGAGTGATTTTTTCCCCCAAAAGCACTATGTAAACACAAGCCTGGGGGCTGTTTTCCTTTGAAATGCCATGTCAGGGATCATAAGTGTCCCTTTGTGAAAAGACTCTGCAGGTCCACAGGGCTGCGAGGTTTTGTCTGAGGGGGCATGTGCCCAGCTAGGCTGCCGGTCAGCAGAGGTAAGGGCATGAAATAGAGTGACAGAACCTAGCCCTCTTTCCATCTCAGGGAAGTCATCATGCTCATCATAACTGATTCTTCAACCATTACTTTGGATGTGTTTTCCTTTATTCCCCATTTCTTTAAAAATACTTAAAATCAATTTTTACTACACACCTTGAGAATTTTCTTCACTGGCCATTTGTGGAAACATTCAGGACCTTGTCTGAGGAAAGGCACTTCACAGCCCCTCTCCCTTTCTGTGACAAGCCTTGTCCAGGGGAATACTTGATTTACAAAGTCCAGAATCACTGTTCCAGGCCTGGCTCTGCCACTCATTCACCACGTGACCCTGGGCAGGCAGCTTCAGTTAGCCTTCCTTATCCTCTCTATTAAAAGGTACATAAATTGACCCAGTAGTTATGAAACTGGTATGGATTGGGAACTTCCTGTGTAGTTCAGGGAAAAATAGTGGTTGACACAGACAGGATCTCTGGGACATCCTGTGTCTCACCCATACAAGTTCAAGATCCTGTGATGAGATGTTTGTTAAAGGTCCTTCCAGCTCTACAGTGGTGATCTGGCTGATCTGTAGTAGTTCAGACTTTCTGTTGTGGCAGTGTGGGCCTTATAAACTTCATGTGGATGGATTAAACGGAAAGCATAAATAGCTCTCCCAAGAAAGAAGGAGAATGATCTGACCTCAGGAAGCCTTTTCCGTTACAGTGACTGAGCTCACCTCAAACACATCAATTCACTCTCAGAGAGATTTATTTTTCTCTTTTGTAAGACATGTTGGGGGCACTTCTATACTCACTGCTAACCATCTTCAAGAGGAGAGCTGTATAATCAGTGCCTCGAAATAAGATAGGGTTGGTTACCTGAAAGTATTTCTTTGAGATTGCTCTTTGTTCATTTTGAACCCTAAAACCAGGATTTCCACAATGTCCCAGTTGAATGTCCTCCTTTTTAAAAATGCTAATAGGGCTTTGTGGCTTATTAGGCCTCTGGCTGACAAGAATACTGGTGGCCTTAAAAGCTCCTTTTCAAAAGTATCCTTTTCCCCCTTTATTTCAGAACTGATGAGTCACACAGCCTTTGGAAAGCATGAAACCTGGGCAGATTCACATTCTTTACTGAACTTGTGAGCATGCTACGATGATCAAAGCAAATATAGTCCTGCCTTTTAAACTTTGTCATTTTTGAAATTTTCAAGTAGATATACAAATAATAACAGTTAATACATTGCCATGTATCCGTTAACCCAGCTTTAACAACTACCAACATTTTGTCAATCTTGTTTCATCTTTTCTCCAACTGTATTTTGAAAGATTTTAAAGAAGTCTAGACATCTTGTTGTTTTGCCCATAAATATTTCAGTGTGCATCTCTAACTTCTAAGAATATTTCAAAATATGTATAATTACCATAACATTATCATATCTAACAGAACTAACAGTAAATCATGTAATAGCCTGTCCATATTCATGTTTCTCCAATTGTCTTAAAGATGTCTTTCTATAATTGGTTTTTTAAAATCTAGCATGTTTTAACACTGCTTTTATAGTTGGGAGACAACAGGTTTTTTTGGCCCCTTCAGGATTTGGGTACATCCACTATACTGGTCCCATTTATTATGCTGAGATCTTGTGGCAGTTTAAGATGGTGATTTTTTTTTAATTAAAAAAATTTTTTTAATGTTTATTTATTTTTGAGAGACAAAAAGACAGAGTGTGAACAGGAGAGGGGCAGAGAGAGAGGGAGACACAGAATCCAAAGCAGGCTCCAGGCTCTGAGCTGTCAGCAGAGAGCCTGATGTGGGGCTCAAAACTCACAGACTGCAAGATCATGATCTGAGCCGAGGTCAGACACTTAACCCACTGAGCCACCCAGGCAACCCAGATGGTGATTAGACACTTAAAAAAAATGAAAATCAGTACACAGACAGGGAGAAAATATGTGTACTGATATTTCATATTTTCACATATCCAGAATACATAAAGAACTCTTACAATTCAGTAATAAAAAGACTACTCAGTTAAAACATTGGGCAAAAGATTTGATCAGATATTTCACAAAAGAATGTTAAAAAAATTTTTTTTAAAGTGAGGGGCTGCCTTGGTGGCTCAGTTGGTCGAGCGTCCGACTTTGACTCAGGTCATGACCTCACTGTTTATGTGTTCAGGCCCCGCATTGGGCTCTGTGCTGACAGCTCAGAGCCTGGAGCCTGCTTCAGATTCTGTGTCTCCCTCTCTCTCTGCCCCCTCCCTCACTCATGCTCTGTCTCTCAAAAATAAATAAATTAAAAAAAAAAGTTTTTTAAAGATATTCAACATCAGTAGTTATCAGAGACATGCAAATGAAAACTACAATGACATATCACTAGAAATATACTAGAATGGCTATGATTGAAAATACCGAAAAAATAGATAGATACATACATACATACATACATACATACGTACATAGAAAATACTGACTCTACAAAGTGCTGGTGCCAACGTAGAGCAAGTGGAACCCCTACTTACTACTGAATGGTGCATTCACCCTGGAAAACGATATGGTTGTATCTTAGAAACTTAAACATATCCTTAGGATCCAAATACCTATTTCCATGTATTTGCCCAAAAGAAATGAAAACATACTCATTCCAAGATTTGTACATGAATGCTCCCAGTAACATTATTTATAATAACACAAGCTGGAGACAACAAATATCCATTAATTACTGAGTGGATAAGTAAATTGTGGTATATCCATATTATGGAATATTACACCAATAGTAAGAACAAAATACTTACACACAAAATAACCCGACTGAATCTTAAAAGTTTGTTAAGTGAAAGAATTAAAAAGACTACCTACTAATATTATTATGTTTCCTTTTTTATGAAATTCTTGAGAATGCAAAGCTCTAGTGATAGAAAGCAGGTCAGTGGCTGTGTTGGGGTGGAGATGGGCAACTGCAGAGAGCACAAGGAAACCCTGTAAGGTCATAGAAATGTTGATATGATGATTTATTGAACTGTTGGCAGTTACTTGTGGTTCTATGACCATATAAACTGCTGGAATTCATCACATGATAAGCTTAAAATCAGTGGGTTTTATGTATTTTTTTTTAATTGCCAATTAAGGACCATCAATTTCAGAGGCTTACAGACTCCCGCCATTTGCTCTGTCACCTTAGGCAAGACATGTAATGCAAGACTCAGTTTCCTCCAGGGTAAAGTGAAGATAATTGTTAAGCTGGATGGGAGGATCACATAAATGATGAATTTAAGAGCTTACTGTGATATCTAACCATTGTTACATGCACGAGAAGTGACATATGCCTCAGTATCCGTGTCTTCCTGAATTTCCCAAAAGGTTCTGCCTCTCTGTGCCCATTTCTAATCAGATTTTCCTTTTGAAAGATATCAAAAGGGAAGAGAGAAGTGGTTGGGAGTGGGGGAAACAGTTTCTAGAGAAAAAGTGTCTTGGCGGGCCTGGACAGAATGAACTAGGGCAGCCAGCAGGCTCGTGGAAGAGCTGTAACTCACAAGCGTGTCTCTTTCCTGGGTGGGGCTTCAATCCCAGCAGTTCTGGAGAAGTGAAACTCCTTTATATAAGTGGCCTTAATCATGTAGTGCTGCTTGTTTACATCTGAAGGAGACTCAAAATGTGACAGCATTTGAAATAGGGTTTTATTTTTTTTAATGAGTGTTTTACAGAACTATATTTTTAGCCATGTTGGCTCATGTTATATAACTAAGCCGTCTCGTGGGACACTCTAAATAGAACTTGAAATAGCAAGAGATGACAAAAACTGGTATAAGCTCTTTGACTACAAGGATAATCTAATTGTAGGATGATGTTAATGATACGGAAGTTGCCTTCCTCCTTCCCGTGAAGAAATCTGATTCAGGCAGGGGACCTGCAATTTTCCTTTGCATACTTTTAATAGAAATTAGAAGTTTAGTTCATCTTCCTGAAGAGTGAAACATGATACATGTATGGGTTTTAGTGACGGAACAAATTCATCTCATGGGTGCCTCCTGGATGCCCAGTGCTTCCCTCAGGGAATTTGGAACCCAGTTGGGGGGCACTTAGGGTAGGGGTAGAGGGGAGAGAAAGACAGGTAACTTTACACCCAGAAAAATAGTGTTGTAAACGGATGACCAGAGTGGGGACTGAGAACACAGAGAGGGAGGGGCACCTGGCATAGTGTTCTGCAGAGGAAGGCGGTGGGGAAGAGTCGATATCTCACTGAAGACCTAAGATGAATAGGAAGGGGTAAGAAATTCCCAGGTAGAACGAACATAGGTCACGGCTTGCAGGTGAGAAGACGTGGGTGCGATGGGTTATGTCTGGGGCACATAATTGGAGGTTAAGAGTTTGGAAAATAAGTCCTGTTTGTTAATTGAATAAAGTGTCATTAAGCCCATTTTGGTCTGTTGCCTGTTACTCGGTGCAACGCTGGTCTCTGAGAGCCCCACCTTGTCTTTCCAGGAACACTGGAGCCACACTGGTCAGGACTGCTATGGACAGCCATGCTCATCTCTCTGGCCATTGTCATTGCCCTCCCCAAGCCTCATGGCATCCGGGCCTTAATTGCTTCCACAATTCTCCGCTTGATATTTTCAGTTGGATTACAACCCACGTTGTTTCTTCTGGGAGCTTTCAACGTAAGTATGAATACCTTCATAGCCACTTGCTTGTTGACATGCAAAAAGGAATACCTTCCATTCTGGTTCCCAGAATCTCGGTCTATGCTTTTAGGGCAGAAAAACACTTCGGGTCAACTGTTAAAAAAGGAGAAGCAAGAGCGGTGTGGGTGGACATCTCCCTCTTAACCTTCTCACGGTGCAGCGAACCGAACCTCTTTATCTATTATCAGGGCATTGACAGTCTCCCTTTCAGGGACGATCCCTCTCAGAAGTAAGGCAAGAAGAGGGAGAGCAATTGAGATGTAAATTAGTTCTCCCAGTCAGGTCAAAGGTTTGCTGGGAGAGGAGATTTTAGCCAGTACACATCAAATGACCAAATACTAAAACAGCACACCCACTTCTGTGAGGGCCACGCAGAACCAAGAGAAGAGGCAGGAAGAATTGTTCAAACAGGAATGGAGCAGGTAGAGAGGTGAGGAGGGAATCCATTATTTTGAAGTCAGTGATGAAGTTTGGAAGTACTCCTTCACTGTGGGTGACCTTTGGAAGTGCTCCTTCACTGTGGGTGACCTTCGGAAGTGCTCCTTCACTGTAGCTGAAGGAGAGATGGCAACTGACCTGCAGAGCATCATCTTAGGAAGTGGAGACAGCTGACCTAGGACCATAAATCGGAGAGGTTTCCTGGTGAACAGAAGCAGAAAGTTTGGGCATGTGAGGCACTGCTGGGATTGAAACTGCTTTCCAGAGGTTTCTGCCCTGATCATATAAGAAAGCTGATGTCACTGTACAAAAATGGAAGTGATGTAACAAAATAAGATGAAGGTAGTAATTTGGTACAGCTCTAACTGTCCCCAAATGGGTATTCAGATGGCAGAGGCAGCAAGGACATGAGGCAAGCAAGGCCCACTTGAAGCTGATGAGCTCCAGGGGATGAGGCAGGGTTGCAGCTCTGTTACGAAGAATGGAAAGGATGGGTCAGAAAGCAGAGATCGAGGAGAGCATTTCCTGGGAGGCCCCACAGGCCCGAGCAGGGGGAAGGCCCAGGACGCTCTCAAGAGGCGGCTGGCAGTGGACTCCCCTCTGCGTGGTTCAGGGAGGGATGCGTGGGACCTAATCCTGGTACAGGTCACCACGGCACTGCATTTGAGGAGAATGCCCTTGGGCCTCATCCTCCAGGTCAGCACTTCCAAAGCATGTTCCAAGTTGATAATTCTTAGGTGAAAAGGGGGTTCCATGATCAAACCAGTGAGGGAGAGGCTGCGCTAAACAAAATTAAAGAGTTTTTACTGTAGGACTTCTGAGAGACTTTAACATGCATGATAAGGGTTATGAATCTCTAAGAAAGGGAAACAGAGGCGCCTGGGTGGCTCAGTTGGTTGAGCGGCCAACTTCAGCTCAGGTCATGATCTCACAGTCTGTGAGTTCGAGCCCCGCATCGGGCTCTGTGCTAATGGCTCGGAGCCTGGAGCCTGCTTTGGATTCTGTGTCTCCCTCTCTCTCTGCCCTTCCCCTGTTCACACTCTGTCTCTATGTCTCTCAAAAATAAATAAAAACGTTAAAAAATTAAAAAAAAAAAAAAAAAGAAAGGGAAACAGTGTATCTGTGTTTCCTAAACTTACTGGCCCACATTTTAAGGATCACGTGGAATTAGCATGGCAGAATATAGGTTGGGAAACTCTATTCCCAGTAGTGGGAAATGACTCAAGTTTTTCTGAGCAAAGAAATGGTATATACAAAGAAGTATTCTTGGAAAAATGCCCTCTAGTAGTGGCATATGATGCGGATTCAAGTGGGAGGGACTGGAGGCAGGTGGACCACTTAGGACCCCCAGCAGAGCTTTCGACTAGGCGTGAAAGCCCAGGTCTTGGTCATAGTGTGGAAGCAAGGAGGAAGGGATGGATGCCAGAGCTACAAAGAAAACAGTAACGTGTGGTGGGCGTAGAGGCCGAGCCTAACACCAGAAAGCCATGGGGGGAACCTTGCGCTGGGGCCTCTTCTCCATGCCAAGAAGGTGTGACTGTCTTGATGGGGTGATGAAGGAGACAGTTCCAGCTCCACATCTTCAGTCCCACATGACCGGGAAAAGGAGGAGGCAACGGACTGAAATGAAGACATGTGGAGACCTAGTTTTCAGGGTGAAAACACACTTAAACTGTTGACTTACTAGGCTTGAGGTGACGAAGCAAGTCATTGATGTTAGCTGTGGCATTTGGAAATGTATGAGCAGAGTGACGAAGAGTCATCAGTGTTGCAGAAGGGATGGTAGGTATCGTGAAGAGGAAGCCACTTAAGAAGGAAATACAGAATAAACGAGTAAATAAAAAGGGGAAAACTCAGTAGTTCAGAGGTGGTTGTCCTATGTCCACAGTCTAGTTGTTTTGTTTCTGGCCTTTAATCATTCCACAGTTCTCTCTTCTTTAACATAAATCTTTTGGGGGAAAGACTCAAATTAGACAATTAATTACCATTTCTAGCCACATTAGCTAGGTAGGGGGAGTCGAAATAACTAGAATAAGTAGCTGTTCAGAGTGAACCATAAAAGGGAACCGCTCACATGGAGCATGTAAGGAGATGAAAGGGTGGCTTTGGGCAGAGAAGGAACACTGGCATGCAGGGACTGGCAAAGGGAGACCGGGTGATGTCCTAACAGCCAGGTGCGGGGGGGCGGGGGAGGGGCAGGGGGGGCAGGGGTGGCGCTGGGAAGGGGAGCTGCTTAACCCGGTCAGTTTGCAGGCGCTGGGATTAGGTGCTAAGGGCAGACAGACTGCGGCATGTGCCCTGGCAGAGTCCTCTGGAGACTGGGGCAGAGCTGCTACAGTGGGGAGGAGGGGCCGGAAGCCAAATGTCAAACTCATGAAGCAACGTCCATCAGAGGTGGGGACACCGCACCAAGACCGTGAATATGTATTTGCTGCTGGAGCAATAGAGGCAACCAGGGCAGAAATTATTAAGGGGCTTGAGTGGATTCAAGTGAAGCGAATTGTTCTGCTGAGACAGCCTGAGCCGGGGCATGTCTGAGGTCCTGGAATGTAAACCAGAGCATGGCCTTTCCCCGCCTCACCAAAACCTCATCAACACAGATCATCCAGAGCCAGTGATACTTCCTCACCCTATGAAAGATCCTGAACTACAGATAGCTAGAATAATAGAAAAAAACAAAACTGGTAGACTGAATGTTTATCCTGTCTGAGAAAGCCTAACGTTCTCTGTGGGTGTTGGCTTTCTCACTTATCTGATTGCCGAGAAGCTCACTTACACTGACCCACCAGATTAACTGGCAGAATTTCCCTAGCACCTATGCCCAAGGGGTAGGCAGCCTTGAAGAGAAAACTTGGTTCAAGTTTTTCTGTCAGTAGGTTGCTAGAGACAGAATTCTAGGCATGGGGTTGCCCAGACAGTAGCTTCATCTTTTGACAGTAGCCAGTTCCATCTTTTGGCTCTGCAATGATTGTATTCTGAGGCTCAGTGGTATGGCAAGATGGATGACCGCAGCTACAAAGCTTACATTCTCTCAGGTTCAAGGTCAGAAGGAAAGAACAAAGCTGTCTTTTGCTGCATTCTCAGGAAAGGTCTCACTGGGTATCGTTGGTTCCGTTCGGTCATGTGACTGTCCCTGAGCCAATCCATATTGCAAAGGAAGTATAATATTCCAATTGACTGGGATGGAGCCCTGGCCAGAATTCAAGGACTCTTAGATGGAAAGGGACAGATCCCCAAAGAAAAATTACAAGTTATTCCCAGAAGAGGGTGCAGAAATATAGAATTCATCCTGAAGTCTCCCTTACTTCTTTTTTTTCTCAAGAAAATTCTTATTTCCTATATGAATTAGGAGTAACGATAGACAAAAACCAGCTGCCTCTCATTACACTTCGACCCTTATAATGCCTAGAATGTAACAGAAATTCAGAAAATGCTAATATTTATGCTGATCACAGGGTTCATAGATTGAGGTGATTTCTGTGTTTGACTAACTCATATAAGAATGTTAGAAATGATTCATATCTCATTTCGAAAATCATAATTTCAGTATGTGTTAATTTTGTTTTTGTCATATACAAATGCCACTTGATTCCTGTTGCGCGTGAAGTTATTTGACTACCACATAATTTGAAATATGCCTGAAAAGCAAAGTAATGATATGAGTTAGATCTGCAAAATGGTTCTTGGCGGGTTTGGTGGGCACTTGGGTCCAAAAGGAAGCTTTGCTCGGGCATAGTTGCTGAAATACCATTGTGTGAAAATGACCCCCAGCTGTCACAGAGTCTGAGGTTCGGCATGATCCATGCTTAGGTGGCTGTTCCTGTCATTATTCTCAGGTCTGCAATAAAATCATCTTTCTGATGAGCTTTGTGGGCAACTGTGGAACGTTCACCAGAGGCTACCGCGCCATGGTTCTGGATGTTGAGTTCCTTTACCATTTGTTATATCTGCTGATCTGTGCCATGGGGCTCTTCGTCCACGAGTTCTTCTACAGTTTGCTGGTGAGTTCCTGGTGTGGAAAGATTTTACGTGTTGAAAACCAGGAGTGACCTGTGTCTCATCACAGACCCCTCCTTTTAATGGTGATCGGTACGTCTGGTCTAACATGAGGTCACATGTCTCATTTTGGGGCTCTGGAGAGGAAAGCTCCCCAGGAATCAGGGCAGTGAGGAGAGTGGAAGTGGTGGGATCGTGATACAGGTGTGCACGTTGGAGCTTTGACTCATCAGTGACAGACAGTGCCTAGAGTCTGGATCAGCAGATGTTTCCTCCACGTTAATCCTTGCTTGTCTTTCTTTCTTGGACTCAGCCAGCACTTACCGAGGAAAATGTCGTTGGGACCGTCATCTTCTCATAGTTCTCATGGGATCCGCTTCCCAGGGAGAACCTGTCGTGATGGAATAAGAGTAGGAACTATTTTCTAAGTCCTTAGATTCATGACAATGAGCTCGGTAAATTTATTGGTCCAGGAGACCTTTTCACTGGAAGTGATTTTGTTCCAGTCTGAGCCAGGGGATTAATGTCTTGATAGTTCATAAAATGAGTTGGTTCGATCACCTTCATCCTGAGCAGGTTTTTAAATTATAGACCAAATATCTACTTACTCTTCTGTCATGAGAGGGAATCTAGACCTGTAGAGTTATAGATAAGAAACCTTTGCCTACACCTGCATCAAGTGACAGGAAGCATAAAATTGACTTATCTGCCAACAAATCCATCCATAAAGGGACTAGAAGTATTAAAATCTTAGTGAGAATAAAAAATGATTGAAGCCTAAGTGTTGACTCAAAGTGAGGGATTTAACTTGTAAACACCAGAGCAAGGAAAGATCTGGGAGTTGTCCTCCGTGTGGTCTCTGGGCTGGTTACTTAATTGCTTTGTGCCTCAGTTTCCCCATATACCAAATGAGAAGAAGCTGTCCCCCTCACAGGGCCGTCACAGGGATTATGTGCAACTGTACACGTCAGGGCCTTAGAATAGCACTACCACACAAGAAATGTTTCGCAGTTCTAGCTATTATTACTGTCTTTGTCATCGCTTACTTCCTCTGCCATCCAAAACACCATAAAGAATTCACCATTCAGGTCATCAGGATTAGCTCATTCCATTAGTGGTGGATGTTGGCAGGCTGAGGGAAATGGATTCTTTTACCTCATTTTAAAATAGGTCTGGCTAGACTTTGAGGTTTTAGGCAAAGAGGTCTCTGGGTGTACTTGTGATGGCTATTATGGGGCCTATTTTGGTCACTCTGTATCAGAAATCTTGAGAGTCCGGTGTATGGTTCTGAGCCTGTTTGTCTCCTGCAGCAATGTCCCTGGATGAGGATCTGGTTTTTGAGTCAGGAGACCCAAGTCCTCCTGGGCAGGGAGGCAGAGTTCAGTTGCAGGTGTCTCCCATCTCCACTGAGGGATCTCTCCCAAGAGACAGGAAATTCTACATTTTATGTCCCATTGGCTTTATTTCCTTCTCCATATATTCAAGTCCTCTCCTTTCGGTCATTTGCAATGCCAGCCGGTGCCACTGCCACATGCGGGGATGTTGTGGCAAGCCAAACCAATATCCTCCCTGCCCTCACAGGCCTCACGGTCCAGAAAGTCATCGTTACAGCCATTTACTGAACATTCACTGTGTGCTGTTTTCATACAGTCTCTCACAGTGACTGCGGAGGTAGATGGTATCTCCAAATTACAGATGGTGAAACTGAGGCTTAGCGAGGTTAGGTGACTTACTGAAAGTCACCCACGAAGTGCCAGAGACCAGATAGCAACTTAGCTCTGTCGACCGCCCAGTCAGTTCTGAAGCACAGCCCTGGACTGCCTTTCACGGGAGCCCGTGAAGAAGTCCCTGCTCCATGCAACTGGTATTTCACAATGCCACCTTGTGTTCTTGCTGTTACATCTCTGATCTGTCACAGAGTAACCCTGAGCCTCCAGGGACACCTAAGCTCACTTCCCTTGTAGAAAACGTACTAACATCAAACTAGATTGTGGCTAGATGCCTCTCGTATGTGCTTCTGGGCCTTGACTTGTCTGTGACCTCAAGTGACTTATTTTTGGTGTCAAAAGTGGTATTTAATATGTTTATTGCCAATCACGGACACAATACTGAAACCATTCAAATTACTCCACAAGTAAGGCATGCCTATGACCGAGAGGAACTGGAGAGAGACCCTCTGCAGGGGAAACCCGTATGTCCTGGGGTTGTGAAAGCACCACGCCAGCCGGCCAGAAAGGCATAGTGGGAGGGTGGGACCCCCCAGACTGGCTAAACCTGGCCTCAAGCGTACATCCAGGCAAATCCTTAGAAAATATTAACACCCTGAGATGAAAATGTATGAAGTTCGTAGATGGGCAGGTAAACCGTATGGTCAGTAAACCTGGAAGAATGTTCATCCTTAATGCTAAACAAAGACCTACTAATGAAAACAGCAGTGAGATCCTGTGCTGTGCCTGTGATCTATGGAAAGGTTCGGAGGCATGGGCATGCCCAGGTCTCATGTGGGTATGCTCCCGCGGGCACTGTCCTCGGTCAGCCCGGACTCTCCAGTACAACCTTTCTGGAAAGCAATGGGGCGATGTAGTCTGTTATAACATTTGACCCAACAATTTCATTTCTGGAAGTTCTCCAAAAAGAAATAAGTGGACAAGTATGTATAGAGGCAAGTACAGAGGTGTTCGTCATAGCGTTATTTCTAATGACATGCAATTGAAAACACCTCGATTGTTTTTATAAAGTAAATATTTTGGTTAAGGAAACTGGGGTTTTTCCATACACTGACATTCGAGGTGATTATTTTTGACGTGACAACATGCGTGATTGCTTGGTGAGAGAGGCTGACTGTATGCCAGTGTTACGGTATAATATATATGTGACATTTTTCTAATGCAATAAAGGCGGAAGGAGAGAACTTGAGTCGATATCTATAGATTGTGGAGTTATTGGTGATTCTTTGTTTTTCTGTGTGCTTTTCTGTGTTTTCGAAGTTTTCTCCATTAAACAGGAGTAAGTTTCTAATTAGAAGATAGTTTTTCCTTTATAAAGTAATGCATATTTATTGTTTCAAAGCCAGAAGTTATAGATGAGTGGGGAAAAAAATCACTTGTCATTTCAAGGACTTGGCAACTATATAATCTTAGAGTTCTTAGCCCCAAAACAAATGTCATTCATTGATTGTCTGAAGTTGCTCTCACTTGCTGCTTCATAGTGGCTTGCTGGAAAATATTTAACCATTAACAGCAACATTAGCCTTTTGTACTCTTAAATTGATGAAACATCTCTTCCTTGCTTCCTTCCTTTTGAGTGCCCTCCTTTACCCGGTGCCCTTCACACAGATCTCAGGACGCAGATTGGCGTTATGGAGGCAGAAGGGCTAATTGACCAGAAAATGAACTCAGAGGTAAAGCTATAAATTGGAAGGAACTCAGAGATCAGCTATTTCAGTCTGCTGATTTTACAGATGAGGAAACTGAGGTCCAGAGAGGTTACAGAGCTCGATCAACATCTTGCTACAAATTAAAAGCAGAGTGAGGATTCAGACCCTTGTCGCCTGACTCACTTGGCTGTGTAGTCATTCCCCAAAACCATGTGGAGGCAGAACCTCCAGAAAATCCAGTCAATGTCAGCACAGAGGCCACATTAAAACTAGCCCCCACATCCAAGAATTAACCCACAGAGTTCTCCTCCATGTCTCTGTATTCTTTCTCCGGCCAAATATCTGAAAAAACCAGCCATCAGTCCCCCCCGCCCCAAATATAGAAGTACTTACAGGCCAACTTCTTGCACAGAGCAAGTCTCTTAGCAGAGGGCAAGCCCAGACTGTGAATCCATGGTGCACTTCAGGGGGTCTCCGCCCCCCACTAGAGAGATGGGAAAGGTTTAGGCTTACTCTTGTATTACCACCACCGGTGACCCTGTGATCAATATGGTCAATAATTACCATTTGCCTTGACGCACTCAGCATGTAAGGGTGGCCATACGGGATGTACCATACACAGTATACATCATGCAGCTCTCGTTCACCACAACTCTCTGTCCCCCCTTCTGCCGTCTGCAGATGAGCAAATGGAGGCTCACAAGCAAGGAGAAAGAACCTAGCCCACTGTCGTGATGTCCTGTGGTTGAGCTAAGATTTGTATCTCCTAACTCCACAGTCCCCACTGCCTGCACTACCCTGTTGGGTGTGGCCTTCCCCGTGAAGCTCCGAGCCCCGGAAGGACAAGGACCAGGGCTCCCCAGTCCCACTTCCAGAGTGGCTGGCTGTTAGCGGAAGCTCAGTAACTACTGCCTACATGAATGCGCGCTCATCACTTTCCTCTCCCTTGCCTGCTGAAACTCACTGTTACCACCCTGTATTTGCTCCCTACCCACCACCTCTAAACTGTCTGAGTATCACTTGAAATTCCAACTGCTTCCCACCCTCCTTTCCTTTGCTTATTTCCCATCTCAGTTTTCACTAAGACAGACAAGTATAAAGTGTTAAGATAATAGTAGAATGCTTCAGAGTTTTTAAAAGCGTAAATTCTCTCTAAATCAAGTTGTCATTATGAGATGCTGGTGTACATCTAATATAGAGTCTTCTTAAAACCGTCCCATTGTCTTCTTTGTTTTTAAAGCTTTTTGATTTGGTATACAGAGAAGAGACTCTGCTTAATGTCATTAAAAGTGTCACTCGCAACGGACGGTCCATCATCTTGACAGCAGTTCTGGCTTTGATCCTGGTTTACCTGTTCTCAATAGTGGGCTATCTTTTCTTCAAAGATGATTTTATCTTGGAGGTAGACAGGTTGCCCAATGAAACAGCTCTTCCAGGTGAGTTTGAGTCTTCTCATCTTTTTTTAATATTAATATTTCTTAATTGTAAGTGAACTAAAGAGAATGATGACTTAAGCAATGTAGATATCTCCCTAGCACTGAGAGCATGAATTCTGAATAGAGGGCTTAGTCCTCAGTTTATTCCAAGGGTGGTAGAGTATACTGAATGCCGAGTGGAAGTGTCCAGAGCTTACACTTAATTTATTCCCTCAAGTCATATTTTAAACTAATAGGATTTATTCGAAAACAGTTTGCCCATGTATGTGGAAACATAGGAGGGTGCATCCCTCTGGGTTGGTAAATCTACTTCTAGGAATTGGGTCCTTAAAGGAAAAGCCTTTTGCCTGTGCATGCAGAAACGATGTGTGTGGAAGAATGTCAACTCCACTGTGAAACTGGAAGCAACCTAAATGTCGAGTGTTTCATTAGATTGCAGTCCTCTAGCTAGGGTGGCTTGCCCTGCAGTTAGGGGACATCTTTATAAAGCTTCAAAAAAAAAAAAAAAAAGCAGCCACAAAGATGTGGTGGGAAAGTACAGAATAATAACTATTATAGGATCCACGTACATTTTTTTAAAAACTAAAAAGCTCACATATGTCCTTTAAAATGTGGAAGAGTATACCCCCCACCCCAGCAGTGACTGTTTCTGGGGCTGGTTTACTATATGCAAGTTTGACAGCATGTATTATTTTGATGTAGAGCAAGAACAGTTTTGAGAACGAAACAAAATGATTATGTACTTGAGTGAGTGATACCCAAGTGTTCCTTTGTGTCAATTAAAATATTTTAATACCGTTAAGTGAAATGTTACTGGGTTTTTTTTATCAGGTAAGCAAAGGCCCTGAGTCCAAGGAACTCAGGCTGCTGAGCCTGGCAGCCTTGTTGCAAATGCTGTGTTCTTGGCATGTCATTTCAGCTTCCAAGTTGACACTGAGTGAAATTTCCTGCCAACCATCTTAGGGTTCTGAACTGAACTGGTCTGGACCTTGGATTTCCGCTCACGCCTGCGGATGCTTTCTGTGCAGACTTGGTGTAAATCTTGCTGGAGTCTGTACGCTCAGTAGTATTTGTCGAAGAGTTTCAGCTGTGTGTCTTTAAAGTTGGAGAGGTGCTATTTAAGTGCGATATTTCTAGTAAGCCTACAGGAATTGACATTTCTGGCTTCTTTCCCATCCAGATCACCAAATGAAAGTGTAAATTGCATCTCTGCCTTGAATTTATATGCAGGAATGTAGGGTGTTATTTATGTAAAGAATTGTTTAATCAGCCGTGAATTGGGGACTTCAAACATTTTAACCATATGCTGCCAGACTGTTCATCATAAAATCTCCTCTCTCTCCCAGAAGCCAGCGAGAGTTTGGCAAGCGAGTTCCTGTACTCTGACGTGTGTAGGGTGGAGACTGGGGAGAACTGTTCCTCTCCTGCACCCAAAGAAGGTAGGACTGTGTAGCCTTAAGCCCCATGTTAGTGATAGGCTCCTCCGGAAGCTTAGTTGGCACACTTGACATTGGAACCAGATGGAAGCAGATTTACTCTCGAGAAGTAAGGCCAGTAGCAAAGGGGAAAGACTGAGAGAGAGGAGGGAGATGAAAGGGAAAAAAGTCTACATGGAAAGAAAATATCTGCTTGATTGATTGATTCAGCCACTATTTCCTGGGTGCCCTCTGTTGCCAAGGACTGTGCTGTACTCTAAGTACACCAGTGTAGTGGGGGAGGCAGGCAGGCACCCAGCTGATTACTGGAGAGTATGCTAACTGCTAGGAATAAGGACAGAATACAGAAGATAGGCACCCAGCCTGCTACTGGAGTAAGAGTATCACCAAGGAGGTGATCGCTAAACTAACATGGTAAAATCTTGGACAAAAGGGGAGGGGCAGTGTTCCAGGTAGAGGGAATAAGGTGTCCAAAGACTTGGAGGTAGACTATACCGTGTTGAGGAAGATAATGATCATAAGGAAGAGTACTAGTAAGAAATGTAGCCAGATGGGTCATCAAAAGGCCAGATCATGAAGGGTCTTACGTGTTAGGCTAAGGTTAAACTATATCCAAAGGATGAATGGAAGTTGTTGAAAGCCGGGAGTGATATGATGAGATTTTTAGCAAGACCATTATCACTGCAACTGGAGAAAATAACAAGATAGGCAGCAAGATATGATTCTTCCTCTAAAAATGAGTAAGAATGAATGGACAGCGTCCAGTATAAAGTGATTTATACCTGCTGTAAGACGTTGCTGGATTTAGCCAGTGAGGAGCTTGGGTCCTGTGGGGTACCCTCAGCTGAGAGATGAGGTGCTCGTGACTCATGGTCAAATGGACTCATGGACTCATCTCAGGTCAAATGCCTGTTCAGAGGCAGGACTGGAGTTTAAACTGTGAGAAGGATAGGGAATATTGTAGATTCGATATAGGGTAGGGCACTTGTGACGTGGCTTGAGAAGGGGTTGGTGATGAAAACAGAATTGCCCCCTGATTCCTTAATTTTATTCTTTTTTGTTCCTGTGTGTCAGCTGGTGAGATGGCATTCAGGAAAGACAGCCTCATAACCATGTATGTCTTTTCCCACATGCTGTAAATCTGTTGTTTCTCACCACGTTCATAGAGCTGGTCCTTGCGGAAGAGACGGAGCAAGACAAAGAGCACACGTGTGAGACCCTTCTGATGTGCATTGTCACGGTGCTGAGTCACGGGCTGAGGAGCGGGGGCGGAGTAGGAGATGTGCTCAGGAAGCCATCCAAAGAGGTAGCTGGATCCTGAGGAGAAGGCAGAGGTGGGGGGAGGTAGCTCGATCCGGAAGGGAAAGCAGAGCTGGGTGGGGCTGGGGAGCACCATACAGAGAGCTTGCGTGTAATCCGAAGACAGGGCAGAGCTGGAGTAGAGATGAGGAGATGTGCAGAACTGGCTAGTTGAGGTTTCTCTCCATCCATGCCCTTAGTGTTACCGGTGCAGGGAAACCCGATGTGTGGATAGGGGCACTCCACTCCCTGTACCGAAATGCCTGCTCAGGGCTGGGTCTGGCCTGCCCGAACACATGAGATCCAGGAAGTTGCTCTTGTGCACATGCCACACAACACTGGCAGAACTGCCAGTCTGGACAAAGGGCGTGAAAAGGGACACAGTTGTGACTTTTCAGTTTAGCTTGTGACAGAGCAGACCGGTAGGGTGAGGGTGAGCCCTGAATGTTGGGCATGTCTAGGCCTCCTCCTTCTCCCCTGAGCTCTGTGGGCCAAAGGACAGTGGGATCACGTTGCTGATTGCAACACCTCTTTTTCAGGAGCCCCTCTTTGCGGCCAGAGTAATCTATGACCTCTTGTTCTTCTTCATGGTCATCATCATTGTCCTTAATCTGATTTTCGGGGTCATCATTGACACCTTTGCTGACCTGAGGAGTGAAAAGCAGAAAAAGGAGGAGATCTTAAAGACCACGTGCTTTATCTGTGGTGAGTGTGTTGGCCAGCCTCAGCAGGGAAGCACGGGCTTTCTGTGGAAGAGGCGCTGCCTGCCTCCTCTAATGTCTCTGCCCTTGGCATTGGGTGGACTTCGATTCTGCCTCTGTCCTGCCAGGTGGTGTTTGGAGTGCCCGTCGATTCGCTGTGGGGGTTGCCAGTGCCACTTTGTTTTCAGGAACAAAATATGCGGTGGCAGAGATGTGATCGCGCATGATTTGAAATGAACATGGCTCAGGGTCCTCTATTTGTTGGGCTGCCGAGCATCTCTTGGTCACATCCTATGTAACTGGAATGGAGATCTTTGTTCCAGTTCCAGCCTGTGGGTGTCTTCACTGCAGATGGTATCAGGCATTAGGTGAAAGAATATTCCTCTTTGAAAGAATATTCCTCTTAGAGTGTATGGGGAAGGTATTCAGGCCTGGGTGCAGGAGTCAGACCTGGATTCTGATTAAGTTACTGCTGCTTAGTAGTCCTGTAATCTTGTTATGGTCACTTCAAGTTCTCTGAACTTGCATTGCTCATCTGCGAAATGGGTACAACAATATGTACTTCTCTGCATTGTTATGGGGCTAGTTTATGTAACACAGCTAGAACAGAACCTGCACATGACAGGTGCTCCACGATGAGTAGTAAACTGCGACAGAAGAGAGGTGCAGGGGGTACCCAAGAAACCACTGTCACTGTAACTGCAGAAAAGTAAATGGAAATGTCAGCTAATCATGTAGGGATCTGGGAGCTGAGTCGTCATTTCAGGATTATTCATAGTATAGTTACTGAATATATAAATTTCCTGTTGGTACATATGCTCACAAAATGAGCATTTTCCATTTGAAAATTTAAATCTTTGCTTTTTGCCCCCTTAAAACCACTTAAAGCCTTTTGTTTTGAAATAATTCCAGAGTTACAGGAAAGCGAATAGAGTAGTACAAAGAATTTATATACTCTTCAACCAGATTCTCCAGATACTAGTATTTTACATCATTTGCTTTACTCATACACACAATTTTTTGTGAACAGTCTGAGACTGGCTGACATGATGCATCTTTAACCCTAAATATTTCAATATATATTTCCTGAACAAGAACCTATACACACACACACACACACACACACACACACACACAGTATAGTTATCAAAGTTTGGAAATTAACAAAGATACCATATTAATCACTCAATCTGCAGACCCTATTCAGATTTCACCCTTTATCCCAGAAATGTCCTATGAAGCAAATGAAAGCCCAGGTCATGTCATTGCATTCAGTTTTCATAGCTCATTGGCCCCCATTGACATTTTTTAAGAGTTTGGTCAGTTATTGTGCAGAATGTCCTTTGGTTTGGGTGTCTCTGATGTTTCTCATGGTAGAATTGGGGTTATGCATTTTTTGTAGGAACATCAAAGAAATGTGGTTTTTCTCCTCATTGCATCATTTCAGGAGGCACAAGATGCCTAGTCATCTATAACTGGTGATATGAACTCTGATCACTAGGGTAAGGTGATAATTGCCAGGTTTCTCCACTAAAAGTTAGGTTTTTTTCTCTTTGTAATTAAGAAACATTTTATGAGGAGATACTTTGAGACCACTTGAATTCCCCACTGTCCCTGAAAGTAAACGTTAATCTACTGGCTTTAATGTCCGCTCATGATTCCTGCCTGAGTGTTTTATTAGGACAGCTCTCCAACGATGATTTTCTCATTTCATTGTTTCTACATTTGTTAACTGTCTGGTTCTTTTAAGAAAAAACTCTCTCTTCTCATTATGTATGTATACTATATATGTATTAGTTCTTTTGGATTTGTAACAACATGGATTCCTGTGTGTTTATTTAATCCAATGGTTTATAAGCCTTCAGTGTCATTATTAGTTTTAATACTCTGATTGCCCCAGATTTGTCCAGCGAGAGGGCCTTTAATCTAGTTTCTGTTTTGTCATGGCACCATAATTTTTTATGTACTTCCTTACTTTTTTAGTGCCATGAGCTATTCCAGGTTCAAGCTTAACTTGTACTTCCCTGACCCAGCACTGGTATCACCCATTTCTCCAAAAAGTCCTGGTTCTTTTTAGTGGAGAATGGTGTTTAGAAACTAAGCTCTGGGGACTAGGTGTGTTCATTCCTGCTGGAGTGCCACCGCTGGTGCGTTATTAGGGTGCAGATGAGGGGTACACATGCATATGCGTACACGTGGGTGTTGTATACACATACATATGTATCAACACACTTCTGTGGCTATTTTTATATACATATGAAAAAAAATGACTCCATACCCATCGCTCTAATTCCAATTCAGCGTCATGGTGTTTATCTTTCTCCCTTTCCATATTTGTGCTCTCTTCTTTGACAGTGAGAAATCTGGCTCCCGTGATACACCACGTATTTCTTTGATCGATCCAGGAATACACAGAAACTAGTCTCACAATTGCTCACCCAGACCTCTGCAAAACACACACTTACCAGATAGGGTTCAAAATGTGGTTTAAGTTCTTTTTGTCCTCATTCTGTCTCTTCCAAAACCTTTCAACACGTGCACATTTTGGCGTCTCCCTGGGAGGAGGGACCTCACATTCACTGGTTTCCTGCTATGCGTGAGCATGTCGCACCTGTGCTCATTCGAGCCCGAGCACTCCCGCAACTCAGATGGCAGTCCCCCGTTCCCTGACGAGGCAGCCAAGGCATGTGGAGACGAAACAGTGACTGGTAAGGGGCAGAGGTGGGACTCGGACCCATGTCCATCTCTCTCACATCCTGTGTCTTCCTGCTGTGACATAAAAGGGAATGTGTGTAGAAGGCCAACAGAATCCAATTCTTCACAAAGATGGGAGCTGGAACCACAGCCTTCCCTGTAACAGTTCTCTCATAGATTTTTCTAGACTGTGGCTTCTCACTTGGGGCCGGGGGGCCTTTTGTCTCTCCTTAGGCTTGGAAAGAGACAAGTTTGACAACAAGACCGTCACCTTTGAAGAGCACATCAAGGAAGAACACAACATGTGGCACTATCTGTGCTTCATTGTGCTGGTGAAAGTGAAGGACTCTACAGAGTACACCGGGCCCGAGAGCTACGTGGCAGAAATGATCAAGGTGAGCAGGAAGCTCCTGAAGCTGGCCCGCGCTGGAGCCGGCCGGCAGGTCTGTCCTCGCAGCGTGCGCTGGGGCCAGCCAGCAGGTTTGTCCTTGCGGCTCGTGGCCTGGTGCCGGCTAACACGTCTGTCCTCGCGGCTCCTGGCCTGGTGCTGGCCGGCAGGTCTGTCCTCGCGGCTTATGGCTTCGTGCTGGCCGGCAGGTCTGTCCTCACTGAGAGTGCTGGGGGCGGCCGGCAGGTCTGTCCTCACGGCTCGTGGCCTGGTGCTGGCCAGCAGGTCTGTCCTCACAGCTCGTGGCCTGGTGTTGGGAGCCAGCGGGCAGGTCACACTGCAGAAAAACAACGTCTCACGTTTATGGAGCTCTTATCATAGTTGAGGTATTAAAACTCTAGAACTTTGTGCATCCTCCCAAGTGAACTTCAGAAGCACTAGACAGGTGGTATCATCCCCATTTTAAAGGAGGAACCGGTGAGGCTCTTGGAGGTTCGCACACAGCCACCTAACTGGGACTGGGGTTTTTGCCTAGATCTAACTCTGTAGCCTGATTTTCCATCTCCGTGTACTCAGTTTCTTTTCTTCGTTATGGATGGTTTTCTTTTTTATCCTTAAATAAGACCTGGTCCCTAAGAGATAGCTTTTAAAAATGATCGGTAGATGTTAATTCAGCATTGTGTGTTTGTTTGGCCTCGGCCTAGTCTTTCTGGGAGATGCTTCACTAATCATCATAAAGGGATCGTACGATGGAGGAATTGGAGTCCCAGATTAATCTCGTTGCTATTGGGGAGCATGACGGCCACGTCCTGGGAGGAGGGGAAGCTGCTGCGGGTTTCCGGAGCACTCTTCGCAGTCAGGGCTTTATGGAGGCACAACACGTGTGCCGTGGGAGTCCCAGACCAGCTGTCCTTTCATACCTGTGGTTTCCAAACTTCGTTAAAACATTCAGGGGCCTCGGTGAAGTGAGGAGGCAGGAACTGTGAAGTCTGGGGAGCCTTTGTGATTTACACGAGCTCACTTTGGGGAGAGGGAGGCGTTAGCTCTTAAGAAAGATGACACAGTCCATTGACTCTCCTTCCAGTTGCCAAGGACTTAAGCACTCAGCCTGATAATGACTTATACTAAATGAACCCTTCTCTGTCTTTATGCAGATGTGATTTTAAAGCTTTTTATCTAAGGAAATCTCAGGCGATGTCTGTTCATATGAACATCACCGTATGCAGTAGACACAGCCAGGCTTTTACTTTGCTCGCTGGCAGGTCAGCAGTCATACAGTAATATTCTTGAACCCCCATTTGACACCGGCCCAGAGGACTCTGTGGGTTCTGAGGGGCTTTCTGGGGATACTGTGCCCTCTGTACCCTTGAGGTCCTTAAAGTCTAATTCCATGCTTCTGAAACCTCAGTGTACATATACATCATCTGGGGACAGGGTTGGAGTTTTGACTCTGATTCAGCAGAGTCTGATTCAGGACTTGTGGTGGGGCCCTTCCAGCAAGCTTCCCGGGGATGCCCGCGCTGCTGGTTGGCGGATCGTGCTTGAGTAGTAAGAATCTAACTGAAGAGACGTAACAGATGCCGATTTAGGAAATGATCCTCTAAACTGGTGACGTGGGTGCTGAGGATAGGTATTCCTAACATTCTGGAAGTATTTAGCACTCTGACTTGGGAAGCTCTTTGACATCTCTTACTGGGTTTATAATTAAAATTACCTTAAGTAGGGAACCAATCCGAGAGAACTTGGAGGTTTTCTCCAAGAGAAATGGATGAGGTTTGACAGCGGAGATGACTTTTAAGGGGGTTTTGAAAGAGAAATGGAGTCATATACTAGCAGAGGGGAAAGAGAAAAAAATTAACCCAGAGAAGGAGAAAAAGATGCGAGTTCCAGAATGCGGCTGATAGATGTTCTCTCTTACAGATGAAAGCCAGGCTTGGGATTAAGGTAACTTGCCCAGAAGGAGCTCAGAAGAAGCAAACCAGGGTGCGTGTGCAGGGTCGAGGAGTGGGCCACAGCCAGCTTAGCCAGCAGACTAGCAGGGAGCCAGCGGCACCGCACCCGCTGGGGGCGGGATCAGTTTTTCAGATTAGGAATTCTGGTGGTCGCCAGGGCAGACTGTCCATTAGGTCTCCAGAGTCGGGACACAATACCTGAAAAGTGCTCAGTGCCTTTCTTTTCCTCCAATTGTCAATATTGCCAAATGAAGAATTTCTGTCAGCATCATGCTGACAGACTGATCTGCAGACACACATAAGTAGCTTCATTTGCATGAAGTCCTATAATGCAGAGAGGAGAGGACCTCTAGTTTTTACCCTTGTCACACATTCTTTTTCTCTTTGTTCGCTTCTCTCGAAAGTGTTTGTGTCCTATCTTTAAATCTTCAGGGGCCAGTTTTAAAGTTTTCTGTTAATCCCCTTACTTTACAGTCACAGAAAATTCCAGTATGCTTCTAGGTTTCTGTCTCAATCATGAAGACTTAAAGGGGCCTTGCGAGCCATCCCCTGGTGAGGATGAAGGGCCGGAAGTCACCACCCAGCCTGCTCAGAGCCCACTGCTTTGCCATGCTTTGAAAAACCCAGCATTCAGTGTGCTTTCCTATCCATATCATTCTTAAAAACTGTACAAGAACTTCTTGTCAAAAGGCCTAAAAATATGAAGCATCAAAAGATTCTTAACTATGAAATGTCAGAGTTGCTGAGGAACCAGACGTTTCATGCCCTTAGCAAGGGCTCAGGAAGGCATTAGATCCACTGGCTGAAAGGCAGTGCCTTTTGCCAACATCATTTTCAGTGGTGTCTAGTGTTGAAGTCGAATGCATCCCTGCTGGGGACTCCCTGGTAAGCACTAGCCACAGGAGGTTAGGTCCTGGGGGTGTCCGGCTGGAAGCCCGTGGAAACTCAGAGCTGCAGGGTGCATGCCCACGAGGTGGACCTATTTGGTCATACCCTGTAGAGGCAGCCACAGCCAGGAGAGGGGGTCTTCTCAATGTTCCCCCGAGGAGGCAGGCATCCTGCCCTCTACCCCAGGAGGAAAAGGCAGGTGATCTGAGAAGCCAACGCTATTACTCCAGGGTCAAGGAGAGAGAAGGGCAGCTAATGGTGTCAGAGACCAAAGGAAGAGTCAGCTGGCCGCTCACCTACTCTTTGGCTTACCTCATGTCCCAAAAGATCTCAGTGAGACCAGCTCTTCTGGGACTTAGGTTTCTCAGGAAAACCACCTCCTGCCCACTGGCTGGAGCCCGGGGGTGTTTAGCTCTCCCTTAGCTCATGAATTAAGATCCCAGAGACTCATTAAGAACTGTGAAGTACCTGCTGCCTACAGACAACCCAAAAGCCCCGAGCAGAAGAGCCCCCAGGTGGTCATTGGGGAGGGGGAGGAGCTTCACAGCTGCCCTGAAAACAGCTCCCTGCAGACAGTGGTGTCAGGGATGCTGAAGAGGTTTTCATCTCAAAAAACAAGGAAACTGTGCATTTCTTGCCATCTCTGGAGGGAAAGAAGGAGCTTGTGAAGAAAATCTTTCTCATGGTAGAGACCTCAGTAACCACATGTTCATCCACAAATTAACTCTTGTCTAAACAAAAGAGAAGATTGCATATTCTCTTCTCTCTTCTTCTGGTCGTGCCGTCTCTCCTTTCAGTAGAGATGAGGATATCCCCACAAAGCCAAGACCAGGCTGATGTATCCCATGAAGTCCCTCTTCCCTAAGCATTGGATTTGGGGGCAGAGAATCCAAGATGTGAGTTTCGACTCGGCTCCTTCCTAGCCATGTAGCCCCAGGAAGTCAGGGGACCTCCCTGACCTGAGTTACTGTCTGTAAGTGGGGTTAACACCACCTCACACGTCCACTGGGTGGTGGGAATGAGATGAATGTGGGGAACTCGGGGGTGGATGACAGAAGGGCCAGATGGACAGACAGAGCAGTCAGCAGGGAAGCAGGGTGCAGTGCTGACAGAGAGCTGACGCAAGCATCGCGTCCTACACTTCCACGACTGTGTCAGATGTCTTGGCTGTTGGCGCACTGTTGCTTAGAAAAGTCAGAATGGGTATCCTGACTCCAAGAAGTTCCTCCCATGGAAAATTCCGGCTTCTTCCTCGCTCTTGAATTTAAAGTTTTAAGTGCTCTTAAACGTTGAGAAAGTACAGAGTTGACAGTCCATCAAGATGGCCTCCATACTTGTGATTAAACACACGATCTGTGTGTTTAGAGGTGTCCTCCCCTCACATTGACAACCCAGGACCAGGGGTTCAGGTAACTCGGGGAGTGGCCCCTGATTTCTGGATGTTAGATTCTATCATGACTGGACTTGGCTCCCTGGTGGATTCGTCCCCCGACTCCTCGCACATGACTGGAGGTGGGGCTGTCACCGGCGCCACGGTGGGGAAATGAGGCGTCCCCTGTGACTCCGCACAGATCTCCTGGTGCCCCTCCTTCTGGAGATCAGCCTCAGATTCGTTGACTCAGGCCCCAGACAGGGCTGTACTTTCAGAGAAATGTGACTACCGAGTGACCTCACTTAGCCCTGGCAATTGAAGGCAAGAAAAAAAACCGAGTCTCCTTCCTCTCCCCATGGGAACTTGATTTTTGTGCTACAATGTGGAGTTTTAGTGACAGCCTTTATGATAAGCAAAGGTTTATCGGCCCTGAACTACATTTAAGTTTTCATAATAATTGACGTAGCACACTTTTTTGTTTTTAATGTTTATTTATTTTTGAGAGAGCACCAGCAGGGAAGGGGCAGAAAGAGAGAGGGAGACACAGAATCTGAAGCAGGCTTCAGGACCTAAGCTGTCGGCACACAGCCCAACATGGGGCTCAAACTCATGAACCCCTGAGATCAAGACCTGAGTCAAAGTCAGACTCTTAACAGACTGAGCCACCCAGGCACTCCTGTAAGCACACACTCTTTTTAAATAATTCAACATGCTTTGACTTTTCTCCACTGCTGACTGAAATGAGAATTTGTTAGTCCATAGATAATGATACAATCAGGTATATCTAATCTAGATAAGTGGTGAATTAGTTGTATCTCTGCCTGAAGGAATTTAAATACTGCACACTGGGCATGCTGTAGATAAAAAAAAATCAAATAGATGAATCCCACCGGAGATGCAGCAGCCCACTTTTCTGTGACAGTCAAGCTCAGGAGAAAAGCCAGCGCTTACTTTGTTAAGGCAGACTAAGTTATTCTTGAAAGTTAGGAACTCCAGGAACATTAAGAAGGAGATTGGTAAAGACCAAACTAGAACTTAAACATAAAGCATCTATTTTATTAATTAAATCTAGATTTCCCCTCTGTACTTGGAATTCTACCTTGAAAAATAAGTTATGTTTTCAAAGGTGTGTTTCTGAGTGAATGGCAGGGTGATAAGATGGAATATTGTTCGTCCAATTTCAACGTCCCCTGCTACCTGGAACTGCTCTGGACCCTTCTTCTCTTCTCCAGATGGCTTGTTAACTGACCACTGGGCCAGCTGGGGAGAACCTTCTCCTACCACAGCCTGAGTGTCCTGAGAAAGCCTGCTGCTTCCAGAGGAGTGAACTGTGCTGTGCTTTGCTGCAACAAGGGCAGACTGGATAATAACTCTAATAATAGGTCATGTTTAATCATTATGTACTGAAATAAATGCTTTGCACACATGATCCCATTGAATCCCCATTACAGCATTGTAGATAGCACTAATACCATTTTACAGATGGGAAACTGAGGCCCAGTTCTGAGGCCCAGAAAGGTTGAGCAGCTTCTCCAGGGCCACCCTGCTAGGAAGGGCTGGCGCTGACAGAACCCGCCCTGGGGCTGTCCTGACCTGTGCATATACACTGTGGTTCCCTCTGTGTTCACACGCAGGCCTCAGTGTCAAGAACCTGCAGCCGTTGGTCAGGCTGAATCTGGGTTTCTTGCCCTGGACTAAGCTCATCTCCCAGGTGCTTCCTTCCATCCCGGTGGTGCTGAATTAGCCACCTTCAAAAGAGGCAAGGCTCGGCAAAGGGCCTCACTGGGAGTAGGGAGAAGGGTGAGGAGGACCTCCTAGGGGATGCTGACTGGCTAACACATACATCAACGAGATATATTGATGCATCTCCTGTGCAGTAGATGGGGGTTAATTCTCTGAGCTGCCGCCAGCCCAGCTAGTTAAGGAACCACCTTGAGTCGAATACTACAGGGGGTTGAAATACCCCTGTAGTATTAATTCTAACTTGGTAAAATCTGATAAACCTCATTACCCTCACATGAGCCTGGAACAGGGCATGCTCGTTCCTTTGGTGGCCATTATTTGAAGGGAGAGAGGTGTCTGAGGTAAAGGGAAGGGAAAATTCACCAGAACCATAGACAGACGGCTTCCACACCCCGGTGACTCATCTGAATGGTTAGAACTCCCTGATAATTAGAGTGTCTGATCCATCATCCTTTAAGCCTGGTGCTGACTTTTTCTCACAGTGAGGATAGACCACGCTCTCCCTCCCTTCCCCACGCACATGTTCTCGTACACTATTCTACTAGAGATTCCCCAAATTATTCCAGCTCATATTAATTCACTTGACCTCTTCAGAAACTAGTTGTACAGGAATATAAAGGCAAAGACACAATCTTCTAAATCAAAAGTAGTATCATGGCAGTCAGTGAAATGCTCTTAGAAAATAGTGCCTTCTTTCACATAGGAGGGAAGAGTCCAGGAGCCTTCGTTCCTGGAAAATGCTTTGCTGAAAGCCCTTTGCAATTTGCATCAAAAAACCATGCAAGAGGAGGCTCAGTCAGTTAAGCGTCTGACCCCTGGTTTCAGCTCAGGTCAGATCTCATGATTCATGAGATCAAGCTCCATGTAGGGCAACATGCTGACAGTGCAGAGCCTTCTTGGGATATTGTCTCTTTTTTTCTCTCTCTCTCTCTCAAAGTAAATAAACATTTAAGAAAACAAGTAAGAGGGAGCTCTTTTTGCTAGAAAATATCTCCTGATTAAGTTTTCCAAGCAAAGAAATTGTATTAGCAAATAAAGCACTACTAAATATCTATGAGGAAACACCGTGAGAAGCTTCGAAAGCCATCGGGCGTCTGGCCGTATCATTCGTGTTTATCTCTATTTGCTAGGAAGACACAGGAAGCAAGCATGGTCAGAAAGCGATGTGTTACCAAGGGCAAAAGATCACAATAGGAACTGCATTACCTACATGTCACCTACTTCTTTTAAAAGGGGAAATGACCCAAGTCTTGCACCTTTCTTGACCCAAGAGAGAGGCCTTGGTGCTAGAAAATCTGCAGACAGGCCCTTTGCAACGTGCGGGCAGCAGCTTTCTGCCTGAGGAGCTGCGTGAAGGGACCAAAGGAAATAACTCGGGACAGAAACGGAGACCAGGAGACCAGAAATTACTTGTGTTTCATAATCAGATAAGAGCGAGGCTCTGGACGTCTGCAGGGCGGGGATGCTGCCAGTGGCCGCGTGAGCGGAGAGGTGAACGAAAACATCGTCACCGCCATCCTGAAGGGTCTCAGCTCAAGGCAGTGTGAAATGAGGAGTCCCTAGCAGCTGGGACTGGGAGTACAGGAGAGGTCAGTAGGCCGTGCACCCGTCGCCCTTCAACCACCCACCTCCCCCCAACAATCCGCCTCGTCTGTGCTGCTTCATGAGCCAGGCGGGCATGTCCTGACTGCTGATAAAGTGACATGGAAACCCTGGGCTTTCGTGCAGATGTACAGTAGTGGGTTCAGACTTCAGTTCTGAGATTCCGGTGAGAATGCTGGGAGGAAGAGAGTGCCTTGATCGGTTCTAGGGACAGAGATTTCAGTGCTGGTAGTGCTGCACCGTCAGCTTCCCTGCCTAACCTGGGGGGCCACAAGCCTTGATTAAAGAGTCCCCCAGGCTCCAAAAGCCCTTAGCCGTGGGTGTGGATACAACCGGTGCTGCACTCCACTACAATTCCCAGAATGCTTTCTGAAGTTAGCTGACACCATGGCAGAGCGTGAGAATACCAAGCAAGGGAGAAGTGCAGAGGGATTTGGCACTTGCCGTTCGGTGGCTGGAAACAGTGTGTCAGCAGCAGCGGACTCGCCTCCCAGCCAGCCAGACATGCTCCCGCCCCACCCTCTGCACTTGAGCTTGGGTTTCTGTCCGTGTCGGCTGCACAGAGCAGTTGCTGAGCTATGTTTCCCCTCCCAGGCTTATCACACGCTTTGGCCTCTAGTCTAGAGGCTACAAAGTCACCCTTTGCCTTGCTGCACACTTCACAGGTGCTTTCTTCTTCTTATGAAGTACCTGGCACTGGGACCCTAGGTCTGCACTGACCTCCGGGCTCTCCCCTCTGAATTTTCCACATTCTGACCTTCATAGAGGGTGTGCAAGGCACCATTGGTAACAATGAGGGGAGCAGAGGAATAATCTGAGAGGAATTTCTTTGCTAACTTAGAGCCTGTGCAGAATTTCAGAGTTGTATGCAGCACCTGTTCGACCAGGCAGCTGAGGACTGCATTCACCACCGGTGACAGTCTCCCCATTGTGAGCGAGTCCAAGGATGTACGTAGGACTTGATGTCCATATGAAGGACACTTGCTTACACATTTCTCCCAACTCAGCAGACATGGGAACCACAAAAATGTGTTTTCCTCCCCTCCACATCATGGAGCTGCCTCCTGCTCTTTCCCCCAGTACAGAGCCCACCAGGCTGCCTTCCTCGCCCCCTGCAGTTCCAGACACCCTCACTGCACTAAGACTGTGTTTTCTCCTAAAGACTGTACCTGATGCAGCTTACCTGACTGTAAAATTACAGTATGTAATGCATACAACATAGAAAATATATAGACTGTTGATTGGTAAGGCTTCTGGTCAGCAGTAGGTTAACTGTTAAATTTTGGGGGAGTCAGAAATTATGCGCAGATTTTCAACTGCGGGAGTCAGCGCCCTTAAATCCCCTGATGTTCAAGGGTCAGCCGTACATACGTTGAGGATTCTTTAAGATATCCCTTTATAATGAAGCCTGCTAACATGTCACTAAAGAATGTGAGAATGAAAAGATACTGGTATTTAGGGACAGTCCTATGTATGTGCATGTTACACAAGTGGACAAGGCTCTCAGTTTCTCCTTTCACACACCCACTTCTTTTTAGGGCCTTGGTGTGGCCCCGTATAAAATGAGAAAGTTGAACTGAGGGTCTCTTCGGCCATCTTTAGCACTACAGTTCACTGAAGCAACGTGCACAGTGGTGGTAGGAGTCCATGAACTACTAAAGAGGGTCTCTGTCAAGAGGAGGGCTGTGGGGGTCAGGAGGGAGAAAGGAGACCCGTGTGAACAATCTAGTAAATCTTTGGGGTCAGGGTGAACGGGGCAGGTTAGTAAAATGGGGGATTTGGGAAGGACTGAGGAATTTAGAGAGCCTGATCCCAGCTGGTGATCTCCTTCACCCTTAAGAGCTCGAGCTGTGTGACCCGTTTCCTCCAAGCCACCGTCACGTCAGTAACAGTGCCCGTGACTTCCCCTCAGCTCTGACTGGGGTCGTGTCAACAGTGAGAGAGGTGATATTTTTCTCTTTTCTGTGAGTATGTCGAGGCAGGGCTGTCCTTAAGGAAAACCATTTCAGGCAAGAGTTTGCCAACATACGGACCTATAGGATGCAAACACTGTTCTCTGGAACATTGTTGTCTGTGAAGCAGCTGACATAGAACAACCTTACAGTAGTGAGGCGTATGGGTGTGTACGTATTTGTATGTATGTTCAAAGTTAAATCCCGAGTATTTTTTCCTGAAACAACAGCATAGAAATTTAGAAAGCTGTTTAAGTAGGCTTAACAAAAAAACAAAAACCATTACGGTGTGATAAAGGTAATACGAGATCAAAGTTTAAAAGTCATGGAATCCAGAAAAGGATAGAGGAAGACCAATAAAACTTGCTACAATCCCATACATAACGTCTGGGAATGTTCTGGTAGATTTCATAGCTAACTCAAAACGCAAGGGCAGCTGCCGAGGCAAAGGGTCATGAACCAGCTTGACAAGCACAGGTCACCCTAAGTGTTCTTTAGTAGGACTCTCCAGTGGGTCAGCCGTGCCTTGTCCGACACCGGCCGCCAGCCCCACTTTGTCTCCTCTGTGACCCCTGGCTTCCTCACTGAGTAGCGAGCACTACCTTCTCAGAGTCTCAGCGGGGGCCCAGAAATCACTTCACCTGAGGGCCTACAATGACTTAAACCAGTGATTGTGCAGCTGGCTTTTCTTAGGGATTTCATCAGAAATGGGTGTGGTTCTCTCTGCTGGCAAGGGCCCGTCTTTGTTACTTTGGATCATCCAAGAACAACTATTAACTGAGTCTGGGAAGGGTAAGTGGTCACTCTGGCCCAGCTGAAGATTATATAATGTGGCCTGCTTTGGTAATGTCATTCAGAGCTCAAGAACAGAACCACTCTGACACCTAAAGTTGGAGTCGTGTGGGAGACCTTCACATGGCTGCGTTTGTAAAAGAGAAATTCTGTATCTCCAAAATGGAGTCCCATAGAAAGGAAAGAACTAACCTGATGCGAAGTCATGCGCTCCACCTGGAGCTAAAATGTGGATTGCAGGGCTGACTCTACACTAGCGTTGAGACCTCAGGCTGATGACACTGATTGAGAATACTTTTGCATAATGCTTTCCAGCTTACGGGACACTTTCTCACACCCCTTTGAACCTTACACAGTAACTCTGCGGGGTAGCCTGTGATCTTTTTCTCAAAACACAGAGAGACCCAGGTTGATTCACTGATGCATTCGAATACTTGGTGCGCTGTCTGTAACACACGGGGGCATTGTGACTTGAAGTCCTGAGCTCTTGAGTTAGGCTGTGACTCTTGATGACAAACTAATGTCACAAGGCTGTTGTGGAAACGCACCTGTGAAATGTAGGGATAGTGTTTGTGGTTTGAGTTCGCTGTACTTTGGGAACAGAGGGAAGTGTGGGTCCTTGAATTTGGGACTGGCCAACAAATTCTAGCCGTGGATCCATTGTTTTTAATGGACTTTATTTTTTATAGCACTCTGAGGTTTACATAAAAACAGAGCACAAAGCACAGAGTTCCTGTATACTCCCCCCTCCCTACCTCACCCCCACCCACTTTCCCCTACTATTAACGTGTCGCATTACTGTGGTACGTTTGTTTCCCTTGATGAACCAAAATGACACTTTATTATTAACTACAGACCAGAACTTACATTAGGGATCACTCTTGGTGTTGTACCTTCTAGAGGTTTTGACAAACGTATAATAATACCATGTATCCACCACTAAGCACCCGCAGAATAGCTTCACTGCTCTAAAAACCCTCTATGCTCCACCAATTCATCCCTCCCTTTCCCCAACCCCTTGATCTTTTTACCATGTCCACACTTGGGATCCATTTTTCAGTTTAGTTGTGTTTTTTTTATGTATAATATTTGCTATAAATAGCAATTTTAGAGTCATTGAGAATAGAGATCATTATCACCGTTTTTCACCGAAAGCAACAGATTTGGGGTTCTGTTTTTTTGCTGTGATCTTACAAAAGTGAGCTCTAAAGATCAAAATTATGTTAGTCCTCTTCAGTAAAAATAATCACTCCAACCTACAAAAGGGGCAAGTAATTTGAAGTTTATTAAGTGTCCTATATTCCTGCCTTTGGACAGTTAAAGGATTATCTTTAGTCCTCCCCTGCCCTCTCTGCGCTCTCATCCCCTGAGTGTCTCTAGGCATTCTGGGAAACCCTGGTGTGTCATCCGGCTCGGTAAGCTAAGTAGAAACACCCTTGCCATCTGAATTGAAAGGACAGTCTTTACTTTTTTAATCTCCTCAGAGGGGCTATGAAGGACAGAGAAGCCACGGTCTCTTTCTCCCTCATGCCCCCCACGACGAAATCTAAATTCTCCCATCTGGCTATAAAAGAATAAAGGATTCAACCCTGAATGTTCCATTGTTGACATGGTAAACAAGACTACCTGAGCGGACTTTCTCTGAGGAAGGTGACTGATGACCTCAGTAGTCTTTCTTAGAACAACCTTTTCAGTTGAACTTGGGAAGAAGAAGAAAAAAAAAACCCTCTTCTCAGAATGATTAGCATTTGCATCATACAATCCAACTTCCTCTCCTCCTCCTCTCTGTCTCTGTCTCTCTGTCTCTCACACACACACACACACACACACACCCTCCCTCTTTCCAGTCAAGGACATTTCAAGAGGTCAGTACCGCCCCCGTGTCTAAAACTTCAGTGTTTGCCTTTGCAGGGACTTTTCCAACTTTACCTAGAAAAGAACTAACCAGAACTTTAGCACTTGTGGTCAGCCTGCTTCCGGCTGTGGCTTCAGTCAGTTTGTCTGCTCTGACAGAGGAAGCACTTGCTGTGACGGGAACTGCACGGGCTGGATTGTAGGAGGACCAGGGCAGACAGTGCCTAATGACATTGGTATGTGAGATGCCAGCAGCGAGGAAAGCACGGGGGGATGTCTCAGGCCCAGAGTGACACATGCTGCTGACAGCCGCTCAGCGAACCCACAGTCTCCCCCAGCCCCACCTTCCTGCACACTCGTGCGCGCATGCACACACACACACACACACACTAAATTCATGTATAAACAAAATGCTACAGTTGCTTTTCTTTAAAAATGCCGAAGCCAGGACACTGAGACATGTTTCTGAACTCACTACCCATAAAGGTAGGATTCTGCAAACACTTGGAGACCTACCTTCAGACTCTGACTGGCTGGAAAGCCCTGTGTGACGGGCTTCACTGAAGTCCTGTAGCGCGCAAGCAGGCGGCATTTTGTAGGAAGGTCTGAGCTAATTACACAGTGACGGGATTCAGGTGTGCTCTTGGCCCCTCCACTAGTATTTGGGGTAGCCTCAACTTTTTCAGTCAGAGCTTTAGATCGACCACAGAGGAGGAGTGTGTCAGAGCACACCCTCACCCTGCATCATAGCCAGTCCTCCAGTGCTGGGCACCCAGGCAAATGAAAGTTGAGAGAACAGTTTGGTGAGAATTGCTAATTAATTTTAACCACTAGGTATTCCTTGGTAATTGGAGATTTGACTTCACAGCTTTGGGGATTTACCTACCTCAATGCAGAAAAGCTAATACTTGCCATCCGGAGTACTTGAACTCCCGCAGCTGACCTTGTTTCCTATGGGTTAGGATTTCAGTGGGATTCCCCCACCTTACACTTCCTTGTTAGATACTAGAGTTGGAGGAAGGCACAGAGGGAGAGCCTGTAAGGTGGTAGGTACCCAGTCAGTATCTAGACCAGGAAATCCTCTTCCTAGCTCTGCAATGAAGGAGTCTCCGGAGACGGAGAATGAAGGCTTATCCTATCCCTGGGATCAGGGCACATGGCCTAAAGTAGGCTTAGGCGGCAAGTAGGACATTTCTTTAAAATCTTAGCTTTTACTTCAAAAGTTTGATTTAATCTCATGTTATGTTACAGGGCATATTTTGAGTTTAATATAAAAATTTTCTCGATAATTTACCATTGAACGATATGGATATTCTAAAGAGATGCATTCTTTTCTCTCTGTGGCTTTATGTACCCTTGGGAAAGGCCTTCATGCTCCAGGGTCACAGGTACCTCACGTACAGAAGCACAAATAAAGCAAAAATAGAGAGGGTCCAAGTGCATCTTCTTGGCCATGCAGACGGGGAACACAGATGCCAGCGGTGGCCGTGCTGATACTGGTGGGCCCTGGTGACGCAGCCAGCACGTACTCATTAGGCACTCACAGCTCAGAGTCCCTCACACGTGAAGAACCATGCCCTAAGACCTGCCCCGTCCCGCCCCGCAGGCTCTGCACGAAAGCACCTTGGGGGCGGGGGCCTGTCTTGCTCACCTTCAGACCCTCAGCACAATGCCAGGCACAGGGATTACACATGTTCAGTAAACAGTTGTAAGGTGAAGTTTGTGCATTTTGCATTTGTTCAGAGACTTTTCTAAAATCCTTCTTTGGAAGTCCAGGAATCAAATATGCCACAAAAGAAGGTGGGAACCTACCACGGAAAATTTCTCCTTGTAATCTAGTCACTTGCTGTTGGAATACAGCAAAGAAACTGCTGCTTAAACTTTAAGCTGTGTGCAGACTCTTGCATCGATTTTCTGTATTCTTTGGAAGACTCCATTAATGCGGACTCTACTTGGAAACGTGTGTTGTCTACGGGGGCTTGCTAAGCAAGTGAACGTAGGAAAGATTCATGCTCTGAGATGTGTTCTCTAAACAGTAAACACAGTTGAACATTAATTTGCGGGTCACTAGTGAAGTAGGCACAGGTGAGTTTTACCACCTGCTAAAATCATGTGTGCATGTCCCTCTCCCCGCATCTGAGCAGGCGGGCTCGCAGGGGCTCCAGGTCACCTCTTTCCCTCTCCTTCCTTTGGCCGGCCCCCTTACCCAGGCCCTCTTTTTTCATGCCCCAAGTAGTTACTCCTGTTACTGGTGCACTGGTCTGTCCTACACCTCCATCAGGTATTCTGCAGTCTGAGCTGCCCCCAGCTCCATCCAAACTGGTTTCCTCCCTGGGCCAGCCCCATTGTGTTGAGAATGCCCTCATGCTTGCCTTTAGTTTGGTCAAGCACTGACCCTTCAGGTCCATGCCTCTGCCCAAGAGAAATCCGGCCAACCATTATCAGTGCTGGTCAGTTCTGATTTTGGCCCTACTCTCTGCCACTCATTTGACAGAGCACAGCCTGCTTTATACCATTCTTCTTTTTTAATGTATATGTCCACTCTCATTAAATAACAAGTGCTGTGATGCCAGGAGCCCTATCTCATACTTAGGTATGAAAGCCATTTCCACTTTAAAGAGGTCCAGGAGGCGGCGACCATGTACGTGTGGCTCGTCGCTCTATCCTCAGCACCATGAACATAAGCTAAGTGCCCTTTATGTATAGGTTGAATATGTTGTTTTTAAAATATTTCCTTCCAGGGAGCTAAAATAATGCTTTAACTTTTGATTTGAATCCAAAGAACTAGCAAATATTTCACCTCAAAATATACTCCATATCAGCAGTACACAATTCATCAATACCAGATAACTTTCAGGGTCCCCTTTGAAATACAGGAATCTGTTATGTCCCTCGCTCCCAAGGACAAGTTACTTTCTCTTTCAGGGCTCAGTTTTCTGCATTATAGATACAGCAGTGGTATTAGTGATCTCTAAACCCCTTCTTGGTGTGACATTCTGTCACATCCCAATGGACAGTGTGTCCATATGCTCCTGTGAGTCTGACAGTGTAAGTCAGACATTGAATCTTTCCTCTTCAACTTGTTCTCCTGGCAGGGGAGATCAGTGTACAAAAATGTATACTAGTCGCTGGGTACGTGGGGCCTCTGATAGCTGGGCTGGCCTTGTGCTGTGCGATCTACTGCATTAATGATTGGGGCTCACAGTTTCCTCAAACCGGCCCGCACCCTTTCTCCTCCCTCCACGGGCTGGTTCACCCCGGTGAGAGTGAGTGACCAGCAGCCAGTGCCTGCTATGTGTGCCCTTTTCTGAACAGTTACGCTCATTCCTCATGTAGAGTTGGACACTGAACATGGGAGGTTTCTTCAGTAGGACGGTGTGACCATGTCTGAAAGACCGATACCAGAGCAGTGAATGAAATCAGTGACAGGTTACCTTAGCTGCCTTTCAGTGGCAGTGCAAGCTTGAATGTTTTCACATATCTGCTCTCCTCTTCTTTGCTCTAGACACACAGCAGAAAACTGATTACAGACATAGAAACACCTCAGAGTTTTAGGCTGGTCATCTTTGCAATGGGGTATTTTATGAAATGGTCTCCCCTGTGGGGGGAGATTGATGAAGATGAACATAGGTTGACATTGTTACATGTGAGTGATGTGCTGATCACAGGGTGTTTGCTGCGGTAAGGTAGACATCATTTTCTCCTCAGCAGTCTTTCTTAGCAACCGAGGCTCACCGCTTAAGCATTTGCTGTGAGGCCTCACGCAGGCAGCAGAGACGGTCTGTCGTTCCTCCCTTCCACAAGTATCGTCAAGTGCTACTGTGTTCTGATCACTATATGAAGGTGGTTCCTGCACTCAAGATGCTGAAGGGCTAGTGAGCTGCTACCTACCAGACTCCCCGGAGGTTTAAGAAAACATTTTCAAGGAGATGTGATGCCATGTTCCAGTGCCGTATGCCTTCTTTGTGATATTTTTCAACTAGTTCTTATTTGGCTTCAATATTGATAGATTGTCTTGGTTTCTTTCTGATATTTAGAACTGTCTTGTGGACTTTTGTGTCTGATTCTAAGTATGCCGATGCCTTCTACTGTATACGACAGAGGTTGGCAAACTCCAGCTTATGAGCCAAAACCAGCCTGCTGCCACCAGCATTTGCAAATAAAGTTTTATTAGAATACAGCTACACTCATTCATCTATGTATTGCCTTTGGCTGTTTTCAGGCTACAATAGCAGAGTAACTGTGACAGAGACCATATGGTCCGTGAAGCCAAAGATATTTATTAAAAAATTCTGCAGACTCTGGTGTATACACAGCAGCAGTAACAAATTCTGTGTATGTGTATGTGTGTGTGTCTGTGTGTGTGTGTTGGCAGGGGGTAAGGGGATGGGCAAGGTTTGTCTTAGAATGTCAATTACAATTTATCTTGATGAGCTCAAAGTAGTCCCGGTCAGAAATGACACCAGGTAGCTGTGGAACTGAGTCAGTTTTCTCCCCGTATCTTGTGCTGATTAAGCTTTTACTCTTCATTCCTGCCTCTCTGTACAGCACTTATCTAGGATGCATACTTTTTAGGAGAAAGGCCTACGTGGCCAGAAGGAAGAGAAGTGGGAGGAGGAGTCTTGCCCGTTTGTTAACCAGCAGAGAGAAAAACTGTTCAGGTGTAAGCTGTAGATGTCAAAAGAAAGAATGGAGATGGACAGGAGGGGAGATTGAAAGGGCCTTTCTTACACCAACGAATGGCACCTGTCAGCGCTGTCAGGCCGGGAGGAAAAGGAAACAAGAATAGAGGAGTACTTCCCATAAGCTCGCAGAGAGGGAAACGGAACAAGAAGCCCATTCCCCATTTTCGGCCTGTTGACAATCCCCTACCAAGCAAACGCGCACACACGCATATCCGGTAAATGCCAGAACACTTGGGATCTCAAAATTCATTTCACTTCCAGAGTGGTTGCAAATGATTTTCCAAGTATAATGCTTTTAAAAATACCCGGCACAGTATGAGGTATCTAGAGCAGTCACATTCATGGAGATGGCACACAGAACTGTGGTTGGCAAGGGTGAGAGAGTATTTAATGGGGCTGGAGATTCTGACGGGGAAGCTGAAGTTCCCGAGGTGGAGAGGGTGGCGACGGTTCCACAACACTGTGAATGCACTTAATGCCACCGAACTGTACAGCTACAAGTGACTTAAATGGAAATTTTTATGTTCTCTATATTCTACCACAGTTTTAAAACCTGCCACTCATTAGCCAGGTCATGCGGTGGCTACACTCCTATTTGCAGATGAGGGAAGTTGTTTGGAAACATACCTTTCCCCTGCATTTAGTTCTAAAGGGACTGCTGAGAACAGAGTTCAATGATGCTCAGGGAAAAAGATATTTACTGAATGGTGTTGTAACATGCATAGCACATTAGTTCTGGAACAGAGAGCCTAATGAAAGACGACGCAAAGACCGGTGTGGTGGGATCCCCTTCCTCATCTGTACTCCTAGAAATGACTGTTTATTTTCTTTTTCTTACTGTGGATTCTAGGAAAGAAATCTTGACTGGTTCCCCAGGATGAGAGCCATGTCCTTGGTCAGCAGTGACTCTGAAGGGGAGCAGAATGAGCTGAGGAACCTGCAGGAGAAGCTGGAGTCCACCATGAAGCTTGTCACTAACCTCTCCGGCCAGCTATCAGAATTAAAGGATCAGGTAAAGAAAAGAAAGCCCATCTGCCCCCCAGACACACACACACCCCACTACCAGACACGCCAGATCCATGAGGCAAAGTCCGTAGTGCTCAGGTTAAAATGCTGATGTTTCCACCGTGTGGATATAGAAGTGGGATCGGGGCCACAGGGAAGCAGCTCGCCTGGTATACCCATTTCCCCTCCATTCCCCCTTCGCAGGGTTAGCCCATGACACTGTTTTAAGTGCTGCTAGGGCAAGGTTTTAATGTGAAAAACAAAACCAGAAAATGGGAAAATGCAAACGACTTCAGGGAAGTGCTGTACAGAAAACATGACCTGCAAAGCCATACATACTCTTATTACTTAACTTACTGACAGATTAAAAGCTGTTTCTAGTTTTGCTTTCTAGTCTTCAAATCTATCAACTCGTCACCCAAGATATTTAAATTCGGCATCCTGGGATAAACCATACTCGTGGAAGATCTCTTTTTGATTCATTCATTGGCCAAATCCTTACTGAGTGGCTCCCACAGTGCCGGCATTATTCTAGGTGCTGGGGATAAAACCACAGACAATATGGACCCTTCCCTGCTCCCACAGAGCTTAACAGTCCACAGAAGTACTGCTCCATCCGCTCCCTTTCCATCCATAAGGGAAACACTGTCCCTTTAGGGAAGCAGGAAGAGGGGGTAGGTTTGTACCAAACCCTATGTACTTTGTTCCTCATTTTGACCCCCGTAAAATGAACACTCACAGTCACCAGGTGGTTATCCAGTGATGGGCCGCAGCTGTGTGTTGGGGACTTGCACCTGGATGGTGAGCAGGTGCTGTGCCGAAGCTGTCTGGGATAATCCAGTACAGAGATGGGAGCACAGGTCAGGATCCTCTAAGGGTTTTTTAAAGCTTTTAAATCAACTCCACGGACAAGATTATAAATTCCGCATAGCAGTAGTTACCAGGCAAGGCTGCCCTGGAGGTAAGTTGCTAGATGTACCCACAGGTGATTTTCAGCTCTTAGGTACAGAACTAGTGAACACCCCACCTAGAAGAAACTCTTCTTGGAGTTGGCTTACAGAGCACTTTTAACAATTCTGCTTTGAAATGTATTTCTTTTCCAACTAAATTATTCCAAACTATGCCCCCAGACATCATTTGTCCTCAAAGTTCTTTTCTTTCGCTTATATTAAGATGCAAATAAAAAAGACTAATGACGACAGAAAGGCTTGTTGATGAAGGCTGTCTATAGCGCTGAGCTCGGCAGCCACCTAAAATGAATAACCTATTGAGTAAAACTAATGAAGATCTACCCAGATTCCTTTGCTTACTATTTTATAAGCTTTTTCGCCGTCCTGTGACACACTTGACAGATACGCCAGAGAACCACACTGGCTGTGGTGTACCCCACTTCTGTTTGCCCCCCCTCTAGAGGGAGGTGAACTTGTTAACACACAAGCAGTGGTTTAGTTCCTCTCTCCCTTTTTTGAGAGACCAGTGGCTACAAGAATCTTAGTTAAATCAGCTGTTTTAAATAAAAACCTTAGAGAAATAGATCTAATAGGACTTAAATAAAGGAACGGTCGAGCTCCTGTTAAAAGTGGCCGCAGATGTGGGGTGAGCCGAGGAATTAGCAGGGGGGTGTCCGAGGTGAGGGAGGGCCTCCAGGACCATGGCTGTCCTGTCACCCTACCCCTCCTTGTACTCATGAGGGCACTGAGGTGCACAGGAGGCTCCCGGGAGGCCTGTCCAGCTCTCTAGGACAGTGCCAAGGCTGGAACTCCTGATCCTCCCATCTGGGTTTGATTTTTGTATGTTGCATATATTTTTGCTTTCATTTGTTTTGTCACAGTACCCTGTTTGCCTTTCAGGTTGACTGTTTAGATTCTTACTCCCTTTTTTTAAAAAAAGCTTTTAAAGTTTCAGGAACTGCACCACACACTTCACCGTTGTGGTGTTGCCACTTCACACAGCTGTGCGTAGCAGGAACTTATTAGCCTGTTTAAAGGCCGAGGTAGAATTCTATTAAACCTACATTTTAGCTTAAACAAGATGCGTGAAACTTGACTGCATATGGACTAGGATTCATTAAGCGACATTAAAGCCAGTATGGTTTAAACTGCTTGGTTTTGGCCCTTTTTATATTTTCTGTTTTAAAGTTGGCAGTTGGACCCACTCCTCAGCCAGCCCTTCCCCTGTGAATGAATATAAGCCATTTTTTCTTGGAAGACATTATAACCTAAAAAGAGGTATGAGGAAACCAGTAATCTCTTCTCCAGTGCCTTTACCAGCATTGATCTGCGTAGGTTTTAAAAAGGTGCCCAGGAAAAATTCAGCACAGCTACTTTTATTGGGGAAATGTGTTTCTTTCAAAACGAATTAGTCAGCATTTTCTTTTGATTGTGTAAGTTCTAACAAACCTTTAAGTCATTTGTTTAAGAATCAATTTACTGAAAAATTTCTAATTTTATTAAATTTGGTGAAGTAACAATCATAAACATTTCTTAAATTGTTCTGCATAAAAAAATCATGCAGAGTTGTTAGAGAGTGGTTGGTTCTTAAATGGCAATTATAAGAATTCCTGCCCTCTGAGGGCAACAATTTTTTTGAATTAAAAAATAAAAGCCAACAAATGATTAATAAGCAAGAAACTCTGTGATAGATATTTTTCAAAATGGCTATGAAAGAATACCATTCACTGGTAAAAGTGCTGGAAAACACAAAAATTGCTTCATCACTGAGATATTTTTTTCGACCTTCTAGAAGGCCCAAAGAGAGGCATAATGGAGCAATGATAGTTTAAATGTGAATGTTTTTGGGTCTAATCTATACTGCTGTTGACCTCTTTGGTGACTGTTTTCTTAAAATATCAGTTTGAGGAGAAAAACTTCTTGTCAAGGATAGAAGTGAAAACCTGGTTGGCCCTGTCACTTTTCCTACTCTTGCCAAGAATGGTTGATTAGAACTGCTATTCTAAGTATTACTTAATGATGCGTCTCATTTTGAAGCTTCCCCTCCCAAGAGATTCTGAATACTAAATGTGATTCTCTTACATTCTTATTCCAAGGAGGAGAACCGATGTAAGAACCTACTTCTTTTTTTTTTTTTTTTTTTTTGCATGTTTTCTTCATAATGCAAAAGAGCAAGTATCGAGAGAAGGCTTCACTTTGTTGAAAGTGTGACTGGCTTCCTATGGGACACTGACCCTCATCTGTTGTCATTAGGAATACAAAAAGTGCTTGAAACCTCAGATCACATTGGCATGTTACCGTGTGTGGCACTTTTCGTGCCAGAGGGCTATCTGGTAAACATTAACTGCTTCAGGAAGGGAGAAAAACCAGTTGCCTACAGTTGGAAAATAGAATATTAAACTCTACACTATTCCGGAACCACGAGAGAGAACTAAGGCAGCAGCTGCCCTCCAGGGTCCTATAATCTAGCAAGAAAGAAAAGGAAATGGATCTCTGCCAGTATGATACAGCGTGAAAAGTGGAATGACCACCCGAGATAGGAATACAGCTTGAGGGAGGGCAGAGGAGTGGCATTTAGTCCTGTGTGAGGCTCCGAGTAAGGAAGGACCTGAGCCTCCAGATTCTCCCGTCCTACAAGTAGATGACTTCTGCGCTGGCAGAGGAACGTGGTCGGGGGCGTCCCAGGAAAGGAAGCAGCATGAGCGAAGGCATGAGAGCGCATGGCATGCTCCCGGAATGGCACTCTGTTCCACTTAGTTCAGTTCACTCTTTGAACCACCATTTAGGAAATAAGATTTGCAAGGTGCTGCCCTAGGTTCTGGGGTTACAAAGATGAATAGGACCTCTTCTTTTTCTACACCTAACTGTCTAGAGTGGGAAACAAATAAGTCAACAGATAACTTAGAATTCAACCCAGTAAGTACCTAACGGAGGCAGGAACAGATGGGAAAGAAGGCAAGCAATTCAGTCAACCTGATCTTTGGGAGAGAATTAGAGTAAAGCTCGGAAACCTCAGAGGTGGTCCTGTAAGAGCTTGCTTTAAAGTCGGAGGAAGAGTCTACCATGTGAAACAGAGGAACAGAATGTTAGGGGTTTACTCTAGGTGTGTCTAAGAGTTGCGTTGAGTTTGTTTACTTGGTGTTTCAGGCTCATTGTTAGAAGCATGGCTGATTTCAGAGTTTCCTGGCTCTTTAAACTCTGAGTATCCAAGACCTTGTTGCAACAGGAAAGCAGTTTTTCAGACTCTTGAGATGTGTTGGAAACCAGATCATGGCGTCCCTGTGCTGTTGGCGAGCAGTCCGTCCCTTGCCAGACTTCTGCAGTTGAGGCCGTTTAGTGTGTTCAGGAAAGATCTTTCTGATGTTTGGCTACATTTGATTTGTAAAGCTGCAATATGCTTTGCCTCTTGTTTAGGCTGAGTGAAAAGAAGGAATGCTAATATTCAAACTAGTTTTTATATTCATATAAAGAAGAGCACTATTTAAAATGTTTATCCTCAGCTAAATGGGAATCTTCAGGATTTTAAATGTATCTACCACAAATGAGATCTTTACACTATTCAAAATAGTTTTTTCAGTATTCACATTGTGTATATGGTTACCTTAGGTCAGAATCTGATGGATATATTTTGTTTCAACTGTACGAGAATATGAATGTTTCACTTTGGTCATTACTTCCATTTGCTCTGATCAAGTAACAGCAATAGATAATATGCTTTAGAGAAGATTGTACACACCTGCACACACACATGTACAGTTTGTGTAAATTAGGTAGGTAGGTAGGTAGGTAGGTAGAACTGAGCTCATAAAGCCCGAAGTTAGGTGAGAATATGCACTAATGGGCCAGAGAAACTTAACTAGACAGCAGTGTTGACCTTGTTTTTTTGTTTTTTTAACGTTTATTTATTTTTGAGAGACAGAGACAGAGCGTGAGCAGGAGAAGGGCAGAGAGAGAGGGAGATACAGAATCCGAAGCAGGCTCCAGGCTCTGAGCCATGAGCACAGAGCCCGACACGGGGCTCGAACTCACAGACCATGAGATCATGACCTGAGCTGAAGTCGGCCGCCCAACCGAGTTAGCCACCCAGGTGCCCTGACCTTGGTTTTTAATAGACCAGATTGAGACATTGAGCCTTTGTTTTTTATAATCGTAACTGGATTCTCAACACTGTTGAAAGGGCTAAATCCTTAAGCAGATGCCCTCTTCCTTCTCCTTTATTAGTCACTTAAAGGACAGCCATTCTGTCTAAAAGGCCATGGTTGATCAAAACAATTTAGATAAATTTGTGTGCCTGTGTACTCAACTGTAGGAATCTTCTCCAGGATCTTAACCTTCTTTGAGAAAAATGATATAGGTACCCAAAATACTGTTTTGGCATGTTCAGGAATATGAAAAAGCCCCTAAAGTGATCTTTGGCCAATTTCCGAGACAGCCAGTGACAAGTTCTCGTGGAACAGCAGTGTGGTCCCAGACCAGCAGCATAACCGTCACTTGTTACTTGTCAGAAATGCAAATTCATGCATCCTACCCCAGGCCTACTGAATCAGAAACTCTGTTTGTGGGCCCTTTGATCTGTGTCTTAACAAACCTTCTGTGTGATTCTGGCTTCTGCCAAAGTTAAAGAGCCACTGTTCTCCGGAAGTAGGAAACAAAGATAGCTATGTACTAGGTGCTTAATTACCAGGAATATGACTGCCTGAGCAAAGAATTTGGCCACTAACCTACACCAGGAGGGAGTTTTAAGGTTTAAAAGGGAGGATGGGTGATGTGATCATTATCTCAGGAACGCACACCTAGAAAGTTAGAATAGGACCAGCAGTGAGGTGTCAGGGTGATAGTTGTAGAAGTGGGAAGGGTGGTGTGCCGCTCAGCTGAAGACTCATCCATTATAGAAAATACGGTTGTAGAGGCTTTTATATTTAAGAGGATGATTGAATAACCAATAGATTAAAAATAAAAACTGATGTAATCCACAAGCATGAACACATACACAAACATCTCAAATGTAAGTAGTTATTTACAGAAAAATTACAGCAAAAGTTTTAATAGCCAACTTTCACAGTTGAAAGGTCTCAGTAACTTTAAACAGAAATATTTAAATAAAGTAGCCATCGATAGGGGTTGAGGCCACCAAGATTCCTAAATCCCTTAGAATGCTTGAGATTGTTAACACTGGATTCCCTCTCTGGTTTAACTGCCAATGGGAAGGAGAGAGAGGGAATGAGTGTGTGTGTGTGTGTGTCCCCGTCCATCCCTGTCTCTTGGGAGAGAGGGGGGAGGATCAAAGGATGTGAAGTATCATACAGTAAGATTAATGAATTACTGATTATACTGTAATCTAATTGTGAATTTATCCCATGTGTCAAAATCAGGTTCTCTTTGCTCAGCTGAATCTGTGAAGTATAGTGGAGTGTGTAACACTTAAAAGATTTGTCATTCATCTAGAGAAACTTTAGACACTAGCTGGAATATCCTAGTTCAGTTCCTTATAAAAAGCTGTTTTTTGGAAATATTCACTCCTTGTAAATGCCCAGTATCAAACCCAGGGCCAGGGCCAGGTTATGGGCTGGGTTATGAAAAATGTTAATGCACAGAACTAAATGTGCCCTAAAATACTTGGAACAGAGCTAGCTACCCATCAATATGAGAAGTGATTTAGTTCCACGACCAAATGAATAGCAACAACCTCTTGCTGGGGGTTTTGAAAGCACTTTTTCATTTGCCCAGTCTTAGGAAGTGGTCTTTCCTGACCTTAAGCAGTCCTCTGTCTGTGGGTGGCAAAGAATAGACCCCAATGAGTGCCAGAGCACGGTTTATGGCATTTAGTCACTCTGGATCTCAGTGAGATGTGAGGACATTCCTCATCTTTTTAAATGAGCTACATAATTTTTTCTCTCTCGAACCAGAATTACTCTGGAATCATTGAGTAATGGAATCAGGAACCCCTGAAACCCAGGGATCTAATCCCTGTCAAACCTAGGATTCTCAACACACTGCTTCTCTTGATAGTTTGGTGTGCCGTTACCACCATACAAAGCCACCATTTTCCAATGAGCCTTTAAATCATTTGGAAATGGATTTGATAAACAATCAAGAATCTTGTGCTTTTACCGTTTTTTGTTTCTTTATGAAACAAATAGTAAGCAATAGCTCTGAATGCCACATTGCATGACTAGGTCACAGAATTCCCCAATCAGCCTAGGAAGATGTCCCTTTTGAAGTTCTGTGTTTGATTTAGTGACGGTACACTATTTGTAGAAAGTGGGTTTCAGTATAAACCATAACCACAGAGGTAAATCTATGGTTCGGTATATGATCTGACGTACAGGAAGTGTCTGGGTCTAATGATGAAACTTTTTAACTTTCCAGATGACAGAACAAAGGAAGCAGAAACAAAGAATTGGTCTTCTAGGACATCCTCCTCATATGAATGTCAACCCACAGCAACCAGCATAAGCAAATGAAGTAAAGGAATCTTATTTACCTTTTTTAATGATCATTAGGGTGGGTATGGCTAATTAGTTCTGATTCACCCACAAAGATTACAATAATGCTTAGTATATTTGTAAATAATCAGTTTTATACTGTATGTATATGATTGCTACTCCTAAGGTTTGGATATATGTATTGTAATTAGAATTGTTGGCATGATGAAATTTCATTTGTGCCAAAAATATTAAAAATGCCTTTTTTGGAAGGACTAAAGAAAGCACCTGATTTGCACTTGAACCAGATTATAGATTTAAACTATATGACATGTATTTTGTATTTAAAACTAGAATAGCCAGTATTTATGTTTTTTATAAAACTGTGCAATACGAATTATGCAATCACAATAAATTTGTAACTCCTGAGTGTCCTAAAGGGAGTGCACATCTTTGAAGCTGGTGTGTTAATACTATGTAATAAATGGTTAAATATCAAATGATGCTGCTGCCAAAATCATATTAATAGTGAGTTTCAGGCCCCTGGGCATTCTGTGCCATGTAATTATCCTGTGGTGATACTGTTTCTCGTTGCTCGTGGCATTAGTGCCTCTAATAGTGACAGTGCTCCAAGTCAGCCTTCATTTTAAGAAAAGCAACTTTAGTTTCAAAGATAATTTTAAGCTTCTGAATTGATCATTTAAACTATTTCTTTAAATAAGAGAGCTAAATTAGAAGCTCAGACTTTAGCTTGTGAAGTTAATGAATTTTTTAAAGGGAACTTTTTATGCAACGTTTGGAATAAATGCACCCTGCGGGCCGATCAGTGTCCTCTCCTAGGTGAATTCTGGTGTCACATTATAAAGAAATGATTGATGGTGTCCAGATTATCTAGTCCAAACAGTAGAGTTGATTTTTTTCTTCATCTGAACATGCTACAGTAGCTAAGAAGTATTAAACTATATACATCCGTATAAAGATGAAATATGATCTATCCCATTAGAACTCATAGTTGAACACTGACATGTTATTCTTGTGAAAGAGCCACGTTTTGGTTTTATTTCTTTGTCACATGATTTCTTTCCTTGATGGATGCAAAGTATGAAAGGAAACTTTTATATCTGTTGCCTAGTTTTGTACATGGAGCTCATTTTACAAGAGAATCTCTCTGCAAAAAAAGTTTAAAAATGTACTGAAAGCAGAGTTCTGAAATGAGTCAAGTTTGTAAATGCATATATAAAAATAAATATTTAACGATGCAGAATACTATACAGTGGCAGACTGATGGCTTTCATTTTGGCATTTCTTGTGTCTTAATAGCTATTCCAATTACATATTTTCTTTGGGACCAATTTAAAGTACAACTGGTTCGGTCACCAGATTAATTCAGAAGATGCTTACCTTACTAGTGAGCACTCTGAGGAGCTCTACTGGAACACACAGCAAGGATGCTTACTACGATGTTCGTTCATTCTTCCAGATGAGTGACGGCCAGCCGAGCTGTCACAAGCACCATGGCACCCCGTGGTCAAGTCAGGAGTATGCCCTGCTGAGGCCCCCGCCTCCTGAGCTTTCCCAGGAGTGGGGGCGGGAGGGCTTTAACTTGGTGTCTGCAGTAAAACAGTTGCAGTGGCTTCCATTCATGTCCGGTGGTCGGAGTCCTTCAGACAAAAATGTTTCACAAAGCTAACTCATCTATCCAAAGGTGGTAAAACTTGTTCCCTCCTCAAAGCATTGCCTGCCCAGGTTGCCCTTTTAACAGATTGTTCTCTATGCTTTGGTAAATAAGAATAATTACCACCCAATGTTGGGAACTAGGTCAGGATTAAAATCCACGTTAAATTATTAGTTTCATAACCAATGCTTCCACTTTATAAATTTGATAACTTAAAAAAAAAGTGAATAATTTTCCAGTCAGTGCAGGGTATGTCCACAAAACTTTTCCATAATACGGCAGGCCCAAGAAAGATGCACACTTGAATCCGTAAACCAAACAGCAATCTGCGCTGAGCCCCACCACGTGCGCTGCAGCCAGCAAGGACTTGCTCTTCCTCGGGTTTCCCTTTGATCTGTCACGCTGCCCAGCACAACGCGGCAGTGCGTGTGGTTCGTCTCCCTGGTCCCATCCAGTTCATCGGAAAGCTCTGCATTGACATGTCCAGGTTGCAGCTTTTACAGGTTTGTCATGTTTCATATGAATCCTGTCACTTAAGATATAAATCTTCATTCAACTTGCCAGCTTCAGCAGAAAATAAATGAAATTGGAATGCCACTCCACCCTCTATGTGGTAGATCCTACCCTTGGAGTCTGGGCGTGAACACAAAGCTAGTATAATTGAAACCTAAACTTACATGGCCTTTGATATGTAATTGGGATTTCGCCTTCCTCCAGACGTTGCTTTTTCAACACTTCTATTTCAAGGATGGAGGTCCAAGTCACCTTCAAAGCTGCCTCGTGTTATCGGGCTGAGTAACAAATGTGGTAACACAGTGCTAAAATACAAGAAAGTTTTTTTGGCTTTATTTGTCAAAGTTTGCTATAGCACTAATCCAAATTTCAAGATTTTGTCAATTTTCTTAACTAAACCATTTGTTAAGTCAAAGGGTCTGAGAAATTCCATTACACTTTTCTAACATTTACAACATCTTGACCTTTGCTGCTCCTGGAAGTATAAAACCGTGGTGATAAACCTTCTTTCCCCTACAAATCAAGAGTCTACTCTTTGCTGGGTCCTAAAGCTTTAAACGATATTCTATCCCATAAAATTTTTCCTACAACTCTGTTCTAGTCACCCCACACATGTACAAAATGCAGCTTCTTTTATTTCCTTCTTTAAAAATTTTATTCAACTTAATTAGTTTCCAAGTTCATGATCCTTATTCATTGTTCTTCACTAAGCCAACTTTTTTATTTGGTGGTAATTTCAGAAAACGGATTCCTTGAGTTGGATCTTGTAAAAACTGTTCTTTTAATCCTGTTTAAATATTTCCTAACATGAGTTATAAAGCAAGCATGCTTTATTTCTGGAAGCTAACCAGAAACACAGTCTATGCAGTGGGACAAACTAAACAAAGCTTTACTTATGTGCTGGTGGGAAATCATCAAGATCTTCACAGTAAACTAAGGAATTAACCTGTTTAAAACTCAATTTCAGATTTCTCTATCCTCCTACTGAGCATGATCATGCATTAATGAGAAAGAGCCTGCAAGTTTCTCACAGTTACTTTAAGGCTGACTTCTGGGCTGCATAGATGGAAATTTACTCCTTCAAAACTACTGGACACAAAAGGGACAGAACTACATACTCCTAAAAGTAGAGTTGGTTTTTAGCTAACATCATGTTTTTACAGATTCTAAAAAATAATGTGCTTGATAGAAGATGTAAATTTTATGGCAATAATAGTCATCTTTACATAACACAGGATATAACGAAGGGCTCCTGAGATATCTACCAAACCATACAGCAGGAGTGATACTTTAACTATAAAGATAAGAAACTGAAACTTAGAGGGGCGCCTGGCTGGCTCAAGTGGTAGAGGATGCAACTCGATTTCAGGGTCATGAGTTCAAGCCCCATGTTGGGCACAGAGATTACTTTAAAAAAAAAAAAAAAAGGAGGGGCTCAGTCAGTTGAGCGTCCAACTTCAGCTCAGGTCATGATCTCGCGGTCTATGAGTTTGAGCCCCGCGTTGGGATCTGTGCTGACAGCTCAGAGCCTGGAGCCTGCTTCGGATTCTGTGTCTGACTCTCTGCCCCGCCCCCATTAGTGCTCTGTCTCTCCTGCTTTCAAAAAAAAATAATAATAAATAACATTGAAAAAAAAAAAAAAAAGGAAACTGAGACTTCGGTAAAGTAATTGGCCCAAGGACTTGGCTCCAGAAGAAAGGTCAACACAGAAAGTTCTCTTCCCACTTGCTACCTGTCTTCCAGAATGGGGCTGCAGTATCTCCTCAGAGATCAGTTCCTGTAACAGTTCTTTCTTCACAGAAAGTTCTGAGGGAGAATTGCATTTTGTCCTACAGTGCAAATTGATTTGCTTTTCTTTTCAAATCTCTTTTACAAGAGGATCTACAACTTAGAAAGTATTGAATATGAATACTGTGTCAAGACTGAAAACTGTGGCAAAGACAAGAAGCTCCTGAAATCTCTCTTTTACAACTATAGGTCTCATGTAAATACCTCTGACTTGACTGCATTTTTCTAAAGGAGAATCTATTCTCTCAATGAAGGTGGCTTCCTCCAAGTGAAAATATTCAGATACAGACTGGCATCTTATCTTACCACAGAAGTAGGTGTTTATTAGCAAACCTTCTTTGCTCTTGTTCAGTATACTGATAATTTGCTAACAATCAACTAGAATGTTGGAAAACCCCCATCAAGATTTCAATTTTACAGAAAGTACCCAAAATTCCACCAGTTTTGCATCACAAAGTAGTGGTTAAAGTAAAGTTTTGAGTAAAATGCCATGTGTGTGGTTTTTGTGGGTGGTTGCAGCTCAAAACGACTATTAGGCCTCATCAGTTACCTACTGGGGAGAGCTATGATGGCAACTAAAAATCAAGACAGTTATGGTCACAACGTTTTTCCTTCTTTGGTATTATATACCACATTAGCAATTCTTGCAACCTAAAGGCAACTCAGAACCACAACTAGCCTTCTAGTCTGGACCCCAAAACCTGCCACAGTAAAAAGGTAGAACCCTGGTGACTTTTGACATTTGGTCAACTCCAACAATGCTTACGGAATATGAATTATCCAGGTGCTGGTATTTTAAACTCATTTCGTAAAACAAATCTCTAGCTTACTGGGGCACTACTTTAAAAAAACAAAAAAAAAGAAAAGAAAGAAGAGAAAGAAAAGAAAGAAAGAAAGAAAGAAAGAAAAAGAAAGAAAGAAAGAAAGAAAGAAAGAAAGAAAGAAAGAAAGAAAGAAAGAAAGAAAAATTTACCAAAGGAGAAACTTAAAATACTTTAAGGTCATGACAAACCAGTGTGAAAGAGAATCCTAACACCTAGAAGTGAAACTGCATCATCCACCCAGCCTGGAAAGAAAAAAGAAAGCTAAAAACCACTACAGAATAAGAATGCAGAGTTTGAGAAAACCCCTAAGGTGAATTCTGAACAACAACAACAAAAAAAAGAGCCCCCAACACAAGAAGTGCATACTGTATGCAAGAAGAACCACTAATGGAAAGAGTTCGCCAGCACTTCTGTCATCACCTCACCAAAGAGGGTTGGTCCCATGTAAAGAATCGAACTTTCAACAATCCAGAAATGTAACTGTTCATTCCAGACCCCAAGTTATTTCATCCTTTTTCACATGCTTGTCAGCTGTAGCATCTCAACAAGTCCTGTCAGAAGCCTTCTGTAAAAGTCCTCAGGAAGAAAAACAATGGGGATGCGGTGAGACACTGGGACAAGGAGCCCAGAAGCACACAAGGCCTGGAGGCTAAGCAGGAGTTTATTCAGAGCCCACACGACAGCATGGTGGGATGAACACAACAAGGACCTTGATGTTGGTCAGAGTCTTTGCAGCAGCTCTACCACTTCGGCGCTATGACGTTGAGCAAATCTTTCAATTAGTGTAAATGTCACCCCCCCCCCCATCTAAAGAATGGACTTATCACCACTTTACTTCTTTGGACAACAATGAGCGGTAAAGACAATATATGTCGAGTGTCTAGTATATATCCCATATGTGCTCTTTCCCGTTCCGTTGCAACATAATCACTTCCTTTTTCTCATACCTATCCATAGTCTCAGCTAAATATTAAATGACCAAAGCTGCTTTCTGTTCCTACTAAATGGGCCTGATAATAGCATGGGATCCTAAGTTCTCACGTCTTAACATGAAACACTGGGGTCATATGGAGCCATTTTTTCAAATTATATCTCTGACATCCAAATTGTTTTAACTACCAGTCTGAACTGAATGTATACAGAAAGAAAATGATCATAGCTCATGACTTCCAGATAATTATTCTTATATTCATGATCAGTGTTGAATTCATATCTGACTTTTCAAAATATTCTTCATGGAAAGAGTATTTATCTTCTGTATAATCATGTGTTTCCCCAGTTCATGAAGTGCTTTCACCTACATCTGTATTTACACCTCCCAGCCCTGGCCAGCAGATTATTTTCCCTGACATCTGCATGCTCCTAAATTATGCTATCTTCGTTTAACATTCAAATCCGTATTTTAGACCAGATCTCACGTAACAGTTGGGGTCCAGCACTCTCCGTAATAATTTCAAGGTTCCTAGGAAGGGTGCTAAAAAGTTCCCAAAGATTCCTTGTGACTTTTGATCCTAAACCCCAACTGCACCCCAATTCTCATCATCTCCCTTCTGTTTCACTTCACCCCTACTGCTGACACAGCCCTCTCTACTCGGTCTCCAAAACACATGAACATCTGGGTGTCATGCGAACACATCTTTACCAGAGGAAGATTAAAACAGCGAGTAGGAAACTACTGAAAACAGCAAATCAGACATCAAAGCTCACGCCCCCTTCCTTCTCCCCCGCTGGAGGACCAACCTCTTATGTCTACCTGACTGCCAGGGCCCGCTCTCTCACCACTCCTGCCCAAGCCAAAGCAAAATAAAAAGCTTCCCTCCAGCCTCAGTTAAAAATGAAAAATTCTTGTTTTTTTACGCAGAGCGATTTTACCTCCCAGGTTCCAACCACTCCTATCTAAATTAGCCCTTTACCTTGACCAAAAGAAAAAAAAAACCAACAACAAAGAAAGGAAGACTATAATTCTATTGTCCTTAGCTTCCAACTCAAAAGGCGACAAGCTTTTTTTAAAATAGTTTTTGTTGGGATGAACAATGGGTGTTGTATGTAAGCCATGAACCACGGGAATGTACCCCCAAAACCAAGAGCACACTTTACACTCTGGATGTTAGCCAATTTGACAATAAATTATATTTAAAAAATAAAATAAATTTTAAAAAATAGCCTTTTTTTCCTTCCTGTACATCCCTATCTTATAGAAGAAAAAAATCAATTCAGAAAGGTGAAGTACATTGGCCAAACTACATCAGACCTGGAATCCATGGCGGATCACAGACACACTCCTCTCTGCCCCTGCTTCACTGCACCAAGTGCAGGCCTGCTGATGCTGTGCTGGGGCCTCCACTTCTGCCCTGCCCACCTGCTTGGGGGAAGATCTCCACATACCAGATGAAAATCCTAGGAGGCACAAGGAAAGTAAAAGTTCTTAAGAGTCAGGACTTCACTAGTTCATTTCTGAATCACAGGCACCTAACAACGGGGCTCAATACATTGATGGGGGGAAATATTCTTTGCAAATCTTCACTTCATCTGCTTGACAGTTCTGGAGCCTAGGAAAATTAGGAGTCCCTCAGTAAAGAAGGAATATCTAGCATGGCCCAAACGGAGTTATATTTAGAACAAACAGTCAGTCACTACTGCTGCTGCTAATTGACCATTTAATCCTACAACTAACCATTTATCTTAACGCTTTGGCTCCAACAGTCCCCCTTCACAAGTCTAAACCAACTTCCACTGCTCCCTCTAATCAAGTAACCCCCATCTCTCCCTTCTTTCAATTCTTGTAACAGTTAATGTGCTTGTGTTGTCTCCATGAAGGTGTAAATTCAGACTCACATGTGCTCCCACACTCCTCACTCCACCATACCCCCTCGTCTAACAACCCTACAAGACACCCTCCCTCCACAATCTGTGGAGGACTGTAGCAGTTCTCAGATTATCTGAGAAGAGACAGAATACAATTTAGGTAACAGAAGGAAGTTATGGCCATTTTAGGTAACAAAGAATTATAGTTCATTTACATATGAACATACATACAACATGGATGAATCTCAAAAGCATTACGTTAAATAAATGAAGTCAGATTCAAAAGTCTACATTCGTGTGTCATTCCACGTATATGACATTCTGGAAACAGCAAAAGGGGCAGAAATTAGCATCAGTGGTTGCTATACTCAGGAGGTATGAAAAGGACATTTATTACAAAGGGACACTAGGGAAATATATTGGGTGATGGAAAGATCTTCGATGTGTTGGTAGTTACATGACTACATAAACTTTTCAAAATTCACTGAACTATTAAAAGTAAATTTTACTATATGTAAATTATACCTCGGTAAACTTGACTGAAAATTTACTAAAAACTAGTGGGGGGCGGAGGGTTGGGTGTAAAAGGGCCAGGTCCAAGAATATGCATTTTTCTTTTAGTATTTTTTTTGAGAGAGAGACCGAGCGTGAGTGGGGGAGGGGCAGCAAGAGGGGGAGACAGAATCTGAAGCAGGTTCCAGGCTCTGAGCTGTCGTATCAGCACTGAGCCCAATGCTGGGTGTAAACCCGCAAACCATGAGATCATGACCTGAGCCAACGTCAGACACTCAACCGACTGAGCCACCCAGGTGTCCCAAGACTTTCCATTTTTCATTTGCTCCCCAGGTAATTCTGACGCAGGCCATCCACAGTCCACAGTCTGCAAAGCACTGCTCCTGTGTGAGCTGCATCACAAGACCTTTATCCTTTTTGGTACACGCACTGTGTACACTTTGGGAGATGGGTATCACTTGACAGAGTTGAGAAGGAGAGTAAGAGCAAAAAATGTATGCTCACTGGGGAGCCCTGAAGGGCTGGCATCAAGACTTAGAAAAAAGACGTGCTCCTGCTTACAAAAAACTGTGTTCTAGAACTTGCAAATGGACAGTCCTACAGTTACGCTGGATTCGTTTTCTATTGCTGCCATAACAAATTACCCAAAGTTTAATGGCTTAAACAACACAATTCTACTTCTGGCTGGCTGAATCTAAAAGGGCTCCGCAGATTGCTTCTAGAGGCCTTAGGTGAGAATCCACTTGTCTGCCTTTGTGGCTTCTAGAGGCAGACTCAGTTCCAGGCTTGCGGCTGGCTCCCATCTCCAAACCTGAAATGGTCAGGCAGGTTTTCCCATCTCAAACTCCTCCACATAATCACATCTGCAAAAACCCTTCGCCATGTAAGGAAACATATTCTTAGGGTTCGGGTATTAGTTTGTGGACATCTTTAAAGGCCATTATTCTGCCTACCATATATGCCTAAGCCGAATCTAGGCAAGCACTCAGGTTTAAGACAATAACAGCAATCACCCATCTGTTTTCAAGCTTAACTGATTTGAATACAATTAGGAAGATCACATTTTCTTAAGGTCCAAAGAGGCTAAAAAGTTAGTTCATGTACACGATCATAAAAACAATAAATCTATGTATGACTTGGCTAAGATTGGTATGTTGCTTCCTTTTATTTTCACTATTGATACTCTTGGACAACCAGAAGCAACTATAAAAGAAATGTGCTTGCTTTTTCAGACAGACAGACAGACAGACAGACACACACACACACACACACACACACAATCTTATTTTCCTCAGTTTTACTTGTGAGGATTACCACTTTAAAACTAAGTAAGAACCAGGTAAATTCAAAGAAAACAAAAGTGGACCATAAACTTCCCAGTCAATACCCCTTGCTGATGGGGGGTGAGGCGGGAGCTAATATATACCTGGGTAAGGATTTTAAAATTTAAATAATTTGCCATCCTCATCTCTTTTGTGGTATCTGTACAAATTTTTTGCTTACTTTATTTCTTTCACTATTACTGAATTTTTAAAGTTTCATTTGTTATATTCTGATTACCAATTCTTTATCAAATATATGTTTGGCAAATACTTGTTTCCCTGGTCTATGTGGTCTATGTCTTGTCTTTTTATTTTCTTAGCACAGCTTCTCAATGATCCAAAGTTTTTAATTTTGACAAAACCTTAATGTATCATTTTTTTCTTTTGTGGTTCTTTTTTTTGTATCCTAAAAAACCTTTGTCTAACTAAGATCCCAAAGATTTTTCTCCTATGTTTTCTTCCAGAACAGCAGTGTCCAATAAAGCTTTCTGTGATGATGGAAATGTGCTATGCTCCAAGCTAACCAATACACTAGCTATAGCTAGCCACACAAAGCTACTGAGGACTTGACATGTGGCTAGAACTAAGAGCTGAATTTTAAAATTGTATTTAGTTTTAATTATTTAAATTTAAATAGCCACATGTAGCTACCATATGGACAGGAAGTTCTAGAAGTGTTACAGTTTTGATTTTACATTTTGGTCTATGATACATTTTGAGTTAATTTTTGTATGTGTTTGAAGTATGGATCAGGGTTCATTTTTTTTAAATATGGACATCCAAGTCTTCTAGCACCATTTTGCAAAAAGACCATCTTTTACTCCAATGAGTTATCTTGCCACCTTTGGCCATGTTTGTGTCTTTTTCTGGACTCTGGATTCTGTTCCATTGACCTGTGTGTCTATCCTTTCACCAATATCACCTTGTCTCCATATATGGCCAGCTGATTTTCAACAAGGGTACCAAGAATACACAATGGAGAAAGGACAGTCTCTTCATCAAATGGTGCTGGAAAAACTGGACATTCACATGTAAAGGAAAGAAACTGAACCCTTATCTTATACCATATATAAAAATAAACGCAAATGGAGTAAAAAATGAAATATAAGATGTGAAACTGAAAAACTCGAAAGAAAAAAAACACAGGGCAAAGTTTCATGACACTGGTCTTACCAATGATTTCTTGAACGTGACACCAAAAGGATAGGCAATAGTCGCAAAAATAAATAAACTGGGAATATATCAGACTAAAATGCTCCTGTACAGCAAAAAAAAAAAAAAAAAATCAATAGAGTGAAAAAGCAATCTATCAAAAGGGAAAAAAAATTTTGCAAATTTATAGAGGATTAATATCCAAAATATGTAAGGAACTCCTACAACTCAAAAGCACAAACACAAAAATAGTTTGATCAAAAATGGGCAAGAGATTTGAATAGAGATTCTTCCAAAGAAGACATACAAATGGCCAGTTAAAAAATATGAAAAGATCCTCAACATCATTAGACATCAGGGAGATGCAAATCAAAACCACAATGAGATATCACCTCACACCTATTAGGATGGCCACTATCAAGAAAACAACAAGTGTAGACAAGAATGTGGAGAAACTGGAACCCTTGTGCATTGCTGGTGGAAATGTGGAATGGTGCACCCACTATGAAGAACACTGTTGAGGTTACTCAAGAAAATTTTTTTAAGTAAAACTACCATATGATCCACCAATCTCGCTTCTGGGTATTAATCCAAAAAAATCTGAAATCATGTTCTCAAAGAGATATCTGCACTCCCAGGTTTACTAGAGCACTGTTCACAATAGCCAAGGGACAGAAACAACCTAAATGTCTGTTGAAAGATGAATGGGTAAAGGAAACCGAGTATAAAGAAAATCTAGTATATACAAACAGTGGAATATTATTCAGCCATAGGAAGGAAATCCTGTCATATGCCAAAAAATAGATGGAACTTAAAGACATTATGCTAAGTGAAATAAGCCAGTCTGTACAAATATTGCATGATTCCAGTTATATGAAGTACCTACACTGGCTGAAGTCAGGAGAGCACAAAATACAATAGTGGTTGCTGAGGTCTGAGGAGAGGTTGCTGTTCAATGAGTAGAATCTTCCAGTCATGCAAGACTGAAAAGTCTTAGAGATCTGCTGCACAACACTATGCCTATGTTAACAATAATGTACCGTACACTTGAAAATTTACTGAGGGCGGGGGTGCCTGGGTGGCTCAGGTGGTTAAGCATTCGACTCTTGATTTCAGCTCAGGTCATGATCTCACAGTTTGTGAGTTCCAGCCCCATGCCATCCATGTAGAGCCCACTTGGGATTCCCTCTCCCTCTCTGCCCCTTTCCCCCTCAAAAATAAATAAATAAACTTTAAAAACAAACAAAAACAATTACTGAAGGTAGATCTCATATAAGGTGTATTTTTTACCATAATTAAAAAAAAAAGTCACATGGTCTTAATTACTGTAACTCTATAGTAAGTCTTGAAATCAGGTAACATGAGTCTTCCAATTTTGCTTTTATTTTTCAAAATTATTTTGGCAGTAGTAAGTTCTTTGTCTCTCCATATAAATGTTGGAAATAGCCTGTTGAACCACAGAAATAGAAAGGATTTTAAAAGGCTACTACAAAAAATTATATGCCAACAAACCAAATAACCTAGAAAAACAAAATGGATAAATCCATAGAAACATACAATCTTCCAAGACTGAATCATGAAGAAATAGAAAATCTGGGGAAAAAATCAGTAAAAAGTAACAAAATTAAGTAATAATAAAAAAGTTCAAGTCTACAAACAGATGGCTTCACAGGTAAATTCTACCATTTAAAAAAGAGTTAATACCTATCCTCCTCAAACTATTCAAAATAATTAAAGAGAAAAGAATACTTCTAAATTCATTCTAAAAAGCTAGCATTACTCTGATTCCAAAACCAGACAAAGACACTACAAAAAGAAATATCCCTGATGAACATAGATGCAAAACTCAACAAAATATTAGCAAATGAATTCAACAATACATTAAAAGGATCATTCACCACCATCAAGTAAGATTTATCCCAGGAATGCAAGGATGGTTCAAGATCTGAACATCAATTAATATGATATAACAGATTAACATGATAACGGATAAAAATCATATGATCTCAAAAGATGCAGAAAAATTATCTGACAAAATGTTAAATTTCATGATACAAACTCTCGACCAAGTGGGTGTAGAGGTAACATACCTCAATATAATAAAGGTCATATACGATAAACCACAGCTAACATACTCAATGGTGAAAAGCTGAAAGCTTTCTTCTAAGATCAGGAACAAAATGAGGATGTCCACTTTCACTAGTTTTATTCAACATTGTACTGGAAGTTGTAGCCACAGCATCGGACAAGTAAAATGAATAAAAGGTATCCAAATTAGTAATAAAAAAGTAAAATTATCACTATTTGCAGATGATATGATACTACATAGAGAAAACCCTAAAGACTCCACCAAAAAGTATTAGAATAAATGTTATTTATTCAGCAAATTCAGAGGATACAAAACTAAGGCACAGTAATTTGTTGTGTTTCTATATACTAATACCAAACTAGCAAGAAAAATTAACAATTCCATTTACATCAAAGAGAAAAGAAATACCTAGGACTAAATTTAACCAAGGAGATGAAAGATCTGTACTCTGATAGTGTAAGATACTGAATGAAAGAAATTGAGTAAGACACAAATGAAAGGAATGCTCATGGTTGGAAGAATTAATATTTTTTAAAAGTCAATATTACCCCAAGCAATCTACAGATTCAATGCAATCACCACCAAAATACCAATTGATTTTTCACACAACTAGAACAAAAAATCCTAAAATTTGCATGGAACTACAAAAGATCCCAAATAGCCAAAAAAATTGTGACAAAGAAGAAAAAAGATGGAGGTACCACACTCCCAGATTTCAAACTATACTACAAAGCTACAGTAATCAAAACAGTATGATATTGGCATAAAAACAGACTGACAGATCAATAGAACAGAAGTACAGAGTCCAGAAATAAACCCAACCCTATGTGGTCAATTAATCTATGACAAAGAGGCAAGAATATACACTGGGGAAAAGACACTTCAATGAACAGTGTTGAGAAAACTGTACCACTACACACAAAAGAATCAAACTGGACCGCTTTCTTGCACCATATACAAAAATAAACTGAAAATGGATTAAAGACCTAAATATAAGATCTGAAACCATAAAACTTCTAAGAAAACACACAGGCAGTACACTCCTGGACACTGCTCTTACCAATGTTTTTGGATCTGTCTCCTTGGGCAAGGCAACAAAAGCAAAAATAAACTATTGGAATATCAAACCAAAAATCTTATGTACAGTGAAGGAAACCATCAACAAAATGAAAAGGCCACCTACTGAATGGGAGAAAATATTTGAAGACGACATATCTGGAAGGGACTAATATCCAAAATACATAAAGAACTCCTACAACTCAATGCAAAACAAACAAAAACCCAAACTGATGTAAAAACTATGCAGAAGATCTAAATAGACATTTTTACAAAGGCATACAGAGGGCCAACAGACACATGGAAAGACGCTTAACATCAATAATCACCAGGGAAATGCAAACCAAAACCACAATAAGATATTACCTCAAACCTGTCAGAATGTCTAGTATCAAAAAGAAATAACAAGCGTTGGTGAGGATGTTGAAAAAAGGGAACCCTCATGTACCATTCGTGGGAATGTAAACTGGTGCAGCCACCATAGAAAAGAGTATGAAGTTTCCTCTAAAAATTAAAAATAGAAGTATCATATTATTTAATAAGTCCACTTCTGGTTTACCAGAAGAAAATGAAAACACTAATTTGAAAAGATATAAACACCTCTATACTTCCTGCAACAGTATTTACGATAGCCGGGATATGGAAGCAACCCAAGGGTCTACCCATAGATGAATGGATAAAGAAAATGTTGTATGTATGTATGTATGTGGAACATTCTCAGTCATAAAGAGAAATGAAATCTTGCCGTTTATAGAAACATGGATGGACCCAGAGGGTTTATGCTAAGTGAAATAAATTAGAGACATATACCATATGATTTCACTTATATGTGAAATCTAAAAAACAAATGAATAAGACAGAGTCACAAATACAAAGAACTGGTGGTTGCCAAAGTGGAGCGGGGCAGAGGGATGAGTGAAACAGGTGAGGGTGATTAAGACTGGTACAAAGTCAAAATAAAAAACAGAGCTCTTAAGTATGGCATAGGGAATACAGCCAATATTGTAATAACTTTGTATAATGACAAATATAACTACACATAAGCATTTCCTAATGTATATAACTGTTGAATCATTATGTTGTACACCTGAAACTAATGATATTCTATGTCAGCTACTTTTCATTTGAAAATAAATTTTTAAAAGAGCCTGATTTCCACAAAGAAGATTACTAAGATTGTGATTCACTGCACCTATACAATCTTATCAGTTTGGTAAGAAATGACATTTTGACAATATTCAGTCTTCCAATCCATGAACACAGTCCACTGCTCCACTAACGTAGGTCTCCTTTGATTTCCGTCGTCAGTTTTGTAGTTTTCAGCATAGAAATCTTGCACATATTTTGCTATATTTATCATGATTTTAATTGTTTAGATGTTATTATAAAAAGCACTTAAAATTTTTAAAGTTCAAAATGTTTGCTGTCAGAAAAGTAGGATTAATTTTCATATATTGACCTTGTATCTTGAGACCTTGCGAAACTTCCTACTAGATACAGTACCTTTTTTGTTAATTCTTTGCAATTTTCTACGTAGACAACCATGCTATCTACCAATAAAGGCATTTTATTTCTCCCTTTCCAAACTGAATGCCTATTTCCTAGAGGAGTGGTGAGAGCCAAAGTCCTTACTACACGTGTTTCATACATGCCCTTTATCAAGTAGAGGAAGTTCACTTTTAATTCCTACTTTTCAGAGAGTTTTGTCAGAAATGAATAATAGATGTTAGTAAAATGCTATTTCTGCATCTACTGAGATGATCACATGATTTTTCTTATTTAGTCTGTTGATATGGTAAATTGCATTGATTGGCTTACAAAAAGTCAACCATCTTGTGATAAACCCCACTTGGTCATGATGTATTTAGTATTCTTTTTCTACAGTAGATTTTTCAATTATTTTTGTGCATAGAATGTACATAACATGAAATTTACCATCATAACCATTTAAAAAAATTTTTTTGAGAGAGACAGCGGGGGAGGGATATAGGGAGAGGGAGACTTAATTTTTTTAATGTTTGTTTATTCTTGAGAGAGAGAGAGAGAGAGCGCAAGTCGGGGAGAGGCAGAGAGAGAGGGAGACACAGAATCCAAAGCAGGTTCCAGGCTCCAAGCTGCAGCACAGAGCCCGACATTGGGCTCAAATGCAGGAACTGTGAGATCAGGACCTGAGCCAAAGTCGGATGCTTAAGTGAGCCACCAGCCACCTCGGGAGAAAGAGACTCTTACACAGACCCCACACCCAGTGCAGATCCCAACACCAGGCTCCATCTCAAGACCATAAGATCATGACCTAAGCTGAAATCCAGAGCCAGACATTTAACCATCCAGACAACCCCATTTTTAAGGGTATAGTTCAGTAGTATTACAGAAATTCCTAATGCGTGCAATCATCACCACCATCTATCTCCACAGCTCTTTTCATCCTGCAAAACCAAACTTTGTGCCCATAAACAATAAATCCCCATTCTCCCTTTCCCAGACCCCTGCAAACCACCATTCTACTCTGTGTCTTTATGATTTTCACTCCACTAGCTCATGTAATTAGACTTTTTTTTTTTTTTTTTTGGTGACTGGCTTCTCATTTAACATAATGTCTAAAGGTTTATCCATGTTGTAGCATATGTGAGAATTTCCTTCCTTCTTAAGGCTGAATAATATTCCACTGTACGGGAGCACCTGGGTGGCTCAGTTGGTTGAGCATCCGACTTTGGCTCAGGTCATGATCTAACAGTTCATGGGTTCAAATCCCAGCCGGGGCTCTGTGCTAACAGCTCAGAGTCTGGAGTGTGCTTCAGATTTTGTGTCTCCTTGTGTCTCTGCCCTTCACTCACTCACACCCTGTCTCTCTCTCTCTCTCTCAAAAATAAATATATAAAAAAATTTTTTTAATTCCACTTTAGTATATACCACAGTTTGTGTCTGCATTTATTCATTGATGGACACTGTAGAGTGTCCATTTTAGCTACTGCAAATAAGGCTGCTATCAATATAGGTGTACAAATATTTAAGACCCTAGTTTCAATTACTTTGGGAATTCCCCTTATGCCCTCCTCTTTGACTCATGGGTTACTTAGAAGTGTGTTGTTTAATTTCCAAATATTTGGAAATTATCTGGATGTTATTAATTTCTCATTTAATTCATCTGTGAGCAGAGAAATCACATTTCTTTAAATTTGTTGAGGTTTGTTTTATGGCCCAGAATATCTAACGTTGTGAATTTTCCATATACACTTGAAAAGAATGTGTATTCTGCTGTTATTGGATGTTATATCCTCTCAAAGTCAATTCAACCGCGTTGGTTGGTAGAGCTGTTTAGGTTTTCTACATCCCTATTCATCTCCTGTGTACTAGTTCTATGGATTACTGAAGTAAGACTGTTGACATCTCCAACTGAAACTATTTGTCTATTTCATCTTTTGGTTCTTTCACTTTTCCTGTTAGGTGTATTCACATTTATGACTGTTATATATTCTTGATGAATTGACCCTTTCCTCATTATAAAATGCTCTTCAACTTTCTCGATAATATTTCTTGATCTGATGTCTACTTTGTCTGATATTAATACAGCCACTTCATCTTTCTTTTCATTAGTTTTACATACGATACGTTTTCTCTTTTACTTTTAACCTACTCATAAACTTGGATTCAAAAAACATTGGTCAATTCCCTTCTTCTTCTCTGAAAGTTTTTCATTTCTTACACGAGTTAAGCAATTATCTTTATCAAAATGATATAGGAGAATTAGATGAAAGGAGACAGAGTAAAATCATTTTTTAAATCAAACAATGCTACATCTACATACACGTATGTCATTAAATACAAATATACATGTAGGTATCATAAACTAATCCATGGTGCCCAAAGTCTAATGGCTTATTTTTACCTATAAGCTCTCTACTACTGATTTCCTACGTTTTCAAATTTATTGTTTTTACTTTAATGAAACAGAGGATAAACAAATTTACCTTTCCTTTTCTGAAGTAAAAAACCCTTGTTTGAAAACTTTTATCAACCAATATCAACTTTGTTAGTAACTTAAGTATCTATTATGCATTAAATTAAAATTCTTGATCCCTTTATTAAAGTAACAAAATAATCAGTTTTGGCTAAGACCCACACTAACAGTGCAAGATTTAGTTATTTCATTTGAGACAAAGAAAAAAATTAAAATGTTAAAGAAAACAAGTATTTCTCAAAGAAACAATTTAAATATCCAGGATTTCTATCACAATTGAAAACCCTAACTTTTCAGGAAGATTCTTCTATCTTTAAAACAAACAAAAACAGAGAAAACAAGGTCATAAGATTTCTGAGGTGGAGAAACCTATAATAAACAATGTTTCATTCACCAGTGTCCAATATAGTGAAGTAATGGATATAAATTATACATACAGGGGCACCTGGTTGCTCAGTCAGTAAAGCTTCTAACTCTTGGGCTCAGCTTAAGTCTTCATCTCAGGGTCCTGAGTTCAAGTCCCACACTGGGCCTGGAGCGTACTTAAAAAATAAAATAAATGATGTATATAAACTGTCACTATAAATAGTACACGCCCACAAGTGTTTACTATGATTGTTGCAGTTATTCAGGATACTATACTGTGTTAAATAGTGTATGCTGAACTGAAATAGCGAGTGAGACCATGGACAACTAATTCTTTAAAGCCAATTTTAGGAAGCTGGAACATTGACAGGCCCACTCTACAACTGTTTACAATACTAAAATGAAAAATTGAAAATAAATGAACAAGTCGAATCCTGGAATCTCTCATATGCTTTCAATTAGATAGCATCAATCAAATGGCTACTTTTTTCAACAAAGACCTATGTGGAGACAAGCTACGGCTTTAAGCAAACATCTCCCCTTCACTCAAGAGGTCAAGATCAATCGGCTATTTATACAAACTTCAGACACAAGGCATCACATACTATGTGTAGTCATGGTAGGCTTACAAAAAGCTGGTCATATTCTGGCAAAGAATGTTGTATGATAAACAGACCATAAACAGAAACTATCACTGGCACTCTACGGGCAAAATCCAGCTGGGTTTCTTTATCCCTAATCCCAGTTTCAGCTGCAGGTTTTTTCCAGAAAGAACAGTAGCTTGATTTACTCAACACTCTGCTGAAGTCAGGGTGTGGTCACCCTTCTCCAAATAATATTACAAATGGATTTTCCCTGAACTCTTGTAGCAACAGGATCTTAAAACAGTTACTGGTAAGAAAAGGTGAGATTAAGGTCAAAATGCATGTCTATAAAAAAAGTAATAAATAACAGCTTTTAAGGACCACCTAGAGATGTTGGAGACAGGGGTATTATTGAGACCAAAAGAAAGAGGTACATACAGCACAGAACACGAATATTTTTTAAGCTTTCAACACTGAGCCACAGTAGCAGTTGAAGAATATCTGTTTTTGCCAGCTTTCCTGTAAAGTACTGACAGTTTCATTCCAAATTGTTAACAATACACTATTAACTGCCCAAAATGCAAATGAATCATTTTCCTTCTTGATCATCAGAACTGGTCTAAATGTAAGCGTGAATTCAGAAAAATCAATTAAACATCTTTAGCAGTTCTAAAACACTACCAGCTAGAGACTCAGAAAGGCTCAGAAGTCTTTTTCTAAGACAGGGAGAGATAGGAATGTGCTTAACAAATTAATAACTGCATTCCTTCACTTGGGCTAGCCTAGAGAATAAAAATCAACCTCTGTTCTGCGGGCGTGCACCCTCAGCTCCCACATTGTGCTTGTATTTCCCCAGACTTTACAGCTGCTTTGAAGCGAGCAACTGCACATAGAAGCCCTTTGGGCTGCCTCAGCCTCTAACCAGTGTTTTGAGACCACTATGTGCCCAGGACAACGACGTTTAACCACCCCACACTATCTTTTCATTATCTCTGAAGCACGTTTTATGCCCTGATAAGGAAACTGAAGCCCAAGCTCACATAGGCAGTGCGGCCGACACACCAGGGGGCTCACTCCAAAGCCCTGGCACTAAACCACCATGAAACTTTGATCTGCAGTGCCTGAAGTGGCACCTGTTTCCCCGAGGGCAAGGGCATGACTTAGGTGTTCTAAATACTCACTAAGTGATTGTGACGTGAACTTTCTGTTCTTCGTGTCCACTCTCAGGTCCCAAGCCCTCTAGAGGAGTGGGGAAACTGAGGCTTGGGCTTAGTGACTTGCCAGAGACCACAGAGCTCGTAATGGACACAGAGAAGCCTAGAGGGCTGATCTTTGAGAGTCTCAACGTTCGTTTGTAACACGGTCCGAAGCCTTTACCTGGCTTACCCCGGCCCCAGGATCGCGCAGACTTTCAAGGGGAAGGGGTCTGGACCCGGGTGCTCCCCACCCGGATCCGTCCGCTGCCTCGGTCGACAGGAGAAAGCAGCAGCCCGCCCGGCTGCCCCACCCGCCGCCAGCTGCACGGCATCACGCCAGGCATGTGTTGCCTGTTCGCAGGCACTCCCTCCTCCGCCTTCACCCCTTTACCACCTCCGCCCACGCCCCAGTCCTGCTGAGCGCCTGCGCGCCCTGTAGGCCCGTGGGCCCTTGAGCCGATTACTCACGTGGGCCTCCACGTGGCCCCCACCGCCACCAATGGCGAAACCTGGCCTCGAGTTCGCCACGCCCCCTTGCTGTCCCGCCCCCTCGAGGGCGGGCTGGACGCCCCAGCTGGCAAGCGTTCCTCTGCTGCGGCGGGTGCGCCTCTTTGCTGCGTGCAGTGTGTGCGCGTGGCTGGTAGAGGTGTGGGGGCGGGGTTTGAAACTCGGTTGAGGTAACTGAGGCCAAAAGCTCTAGTGGAAAGCGGGGGAGGAGGGGGTGTCGGGGCAGTCCTCTGTGGGGAAAGGGCCAGTTCCCTGGAAAAGGAAGGAAGTAGGTGTCGCGGGCTGCACACACTGCCCTTTTTGGGGAGGTCAGAAAGAACTCCAGGCCTTCCCATTTTACGGCTAAATTACTTGAACCCCCCCCCCAACTGTCGAGAGTAGCTACACGTGGACCAGTAATAATCATCTATTGAGCACCGCCGTGGGCCAGGTCTCTGATCTTCCAGCAGGAATAGCAGGCTCATAAAGATCATCTCATCTGGGGACACCCACCTGGCCAGTGGCCTTCTCTGTAGGCTAGCCCAGGGCCCGCTTAGTACTTCAGTAACACTTAGACTTTTATCATTAACCCAATTATAGGTGTTCTCCAGCAGCTTTCTCGTGCATGGTTGTAGGAAGAAAAGATAAGACTATCTAGATCATGTTGCTGTGTTCAAAACGCGACATACGTACCTAATGTCAGTTGTGTATATTCTTATGCCATGGGTCCCTCAATTAAGCCACCTGCCCCTTAGGAACATAAAATATTTTTGTTGTTTTTAACACTACTTCGAAGCTGTCATGATGGCCTCTGGTAAGATGGGACGCTGCTGATAGAGGATTTAGCCAAACATATGTCCCCCATTTGTCACCTAGTAACATATAGTTGTGCTTGATTATGAGTTCTGGTGGACAGTTCTTTTAGGTTGTTACCTGGGGGTAAAGACTCCAGTTCTATTCCTCTACTTCCAAATGTCATTTTCTTGTTAACACAGAATGCCTCCTCCTGCTTTTCTTTCTATCTTCTCTTAGGGTGGGTAGTTTTACTGAAGATTTTTGTCAGACAGTTGCAAGGATGGCAGAAGGATTAAGGAACAATGAGATTTGAACAAATAAAAAACCTTTACAGATTTGAGATCTTAACATTCTGGTTCTTCTTTGCCACCCTCTCCCTCTAAAATTTTAGAACTCACTGTTTACTGAGTGCCTTTTTTTTTTTTTAAGTTCATTTATTCATTTTGAGAGTGTGTGTGTGTGTGTGACCCAGGGGGCTGGGGGAGAGAGGAGAGAGAGAATCCCAAGCAGGGTTCGACTGTCAGCACAGAGCCCAATGTCAGGCTCAATCCCATGACCATGAGATCAAGACCTGAGCTGGAATCAAGAGTTGAACACTTCACCCAATGAGCCACCCAGGCATCCCTTTACTGAATGCTTTAAATCACATGTGTCTTCATAATGTTTGGAAGAATATCTTTACTGCATTTGGATTTGTATGGCCTGAGTTGAAATTTTGGCAGAATGGAATCCCTGGAAATAGGGTGTGCGTGAGATAGAGACGTGTGTCAAGGAAAGGAAGATAAGAAGATGCTGTTGAGGGTAGATAACTAGAGCTTAGAGAAAGAGTGAACACAAAAAAACCAGAGTGGTAGATCTAGCAGATTATCCTATGTTCTAAGTAATGATAAGCTATATTCTTGGGCATGAAGATGCGTGCGTTGTTTGTGAGGACCAGAAAACATTGCCGTCTCCTCCTTTGAGGACAGTTCTGGCAATAAAGAGGAAGGACACAAGGAGGGTTTGATAGTTTAGTACCGGAAAGATAATCTGGGATCCAATAGGCCTCAGGGCACATCGTTTAATGTCTCCACCCTACCCCCAAATTGAAAATCAATGGCTATGGTGAAGAAGTAAGGTACACAGGTCTCTGACTAAATCTGGATGCTGTTGCTGAAATTCCTGCAGTGATACAGCCTGTAAGGGCTCACATGCCATGTCAAACTTAGGTCCACAAGTTGGAAGGTACTAGATAACTTACTGAATGATGAGTTCCTTAAGGAACTCCTTGTACACCTACCATAGGTCTTATACAGACTGCACCTCACCAACTAATGATCCCAGATCTAGTTCCAGAGTGTCCCCGTGGCAACCCATAATCCCCCTAAAGTGAAGTTTTTCTTAGAATACTTGCTAAAGAAATTGTGTAATTTAAAATTATAAAGCTCCTGGTTGAAGAATTTTAGAAACACAAAAAATCAGTTTGCTTCAGGGGTCTCACATCTTGCAACAGGTTCACACTGGTCAACACAGTGTTTATAAAGCTGGCTCAACTATTTTGTCAAATCCTAGTTCCAGGATCCCTACCCCAACTCCATTTGAAGCCCTAGTGCCTCCTGCTCCCTGTAAAAGATAATAACAGCTGTGAGAAAAAAAAAAACAGTATTTTGATTTCCCATCCCATGAGGCTGATGAGGAAGAGGAAGAGAAAGGGGAGTGTAGATTGTAACAGGAACATTTGATCTCTCAAGAGCAGAGATCATATGATGATTGATTAGGGAGATGTCACTAGTTAGCCAGCCCACAGCTAAAGGTTAAACACAAGCTAACAATAGCCCAGGAGAGAACAATGGAGATTTCACTAATTGTATTTCTGTTTGCATCCCCTCCCACCCCACTTTCCAGGCTTAATGTAGTCTCTGCCCTGATGGCAAGTAAAGCAGGACTTTTGGAGTTCATGGCTCATTCTTCTCACCTGGTATGTGCACTAACTGGTTAAGCATATTAACAGGTGAGTTGGCCAACCCCACATAGCTAGTCAGAGTAGCAGAACTAGGATTAGAACCACTCTCTCTTTAGAGACAATTACTCTTTCCATTTATCCCCCAAAGACCATCAGTTTCCTCCCACTTCACCCATGGATGTACATAACATGGCATCCATTAGCAAGTGAAGTCTCTTCCTACCCCTTGACTTGGTTTGTGACTTTATTTAACCAACAGGATGCAACTGAAGTAACATTCTGGGACTTCCCAGTTCGGGCCCTAAAAGGTCTGGCAGCTCCTGCTGCCTGTTCTAGGAAGCCAGCCTCATGCTTTAACAAAGCTTGGCTTGACTACTGAGCAATGAGTCACCACACATGGATGGAGAGGACATGTGGAAGAGCAGCAGACATGAGGGAAGCCTCCTCAGACCTTCCAACCCAGCCCAGCCACAGGCTGACCACAGCTGAATGAGTTACCCCCACCAAATCTCATGGAGCAGAAGACCTACCCAACCGAACTCTACTCCAATTCCTGACCCAGAGAATCATGAGAAATAGACAACTGAAAGACCACTACATCTTCTGCCTTATTCTGTTCCCTTGATTATCATAATTAAGAAATCAGAACATTAGACCATGGTTAGGTCTCAGAAGTCTTATGAAGGAACGTGGTCAACCAACACTTCCATGTATCTTATCAAGACAAGGTGGTTTTCTGCTTTAAATTAATTCAGACACTAAGGCTGTAAATTAGTATATTAATTTGCTGATCAATCAACCCTGCTATGATTATGTAAACTTACACTGCACATTTAACTATCACAAAATTTTGTCCAGTTCTTAATGTTCTGGTTATCTCCTGATGCATCACAAACCACCAGAAAACTTAGTGGCTTCAGATAACACTTCTCCTTTTGCTCACTACTTTGCAATTTGGGCACACCTCCCTGAGGACCGCCATGCTGCCCACTCAGCATCAGGTGGGGCTGGCTGGAAGGCTGGCTCTCTCCCATGTGGAGATTGGTGGTGGGACAGAAACTTGAGCAGCTGGAGGCTACGACGGCTGGGCCTCTCTGAGATTACTGTCTCCATGGAGCTTCCCATGTGGTCTCCCCAGCTCAGTGGCTTCAAGCTGACTGTGCTCTTCCATCTGCTCGGTGATCTTAAGACACAGTCCCAAAGAAGGGGACCCAGCAGGAGCTGTATCACTTTGCATGACTTCGATTTGGAAGTCAGATAATATCCTTTCTGCCCTGCCACGGCCTACCCACGTTCAAGGAAAGAGACCCCACCTCTTGATGGAGGAGTGCCAACATCACACTGTTAGTAGAGCCTGTGGGAAAGGCTAGGTTAATGCTGCCATATTTGGGAAACACAATCTCGCCTCACCCAGCTTCCAAACTCAGCATCTGAACTTCATGCTAGGAGTAAAATCTTGATAGAAAGACCAATTCCAGGAGTTCTGATTTAAAAAAGAAAAATGTTATTGCTAATTGCACTACTTGTGAGAGTTCATTCATTGCCCTTATAGAGAACATGTTTAGGGGCCATAATAGTATATCTCCTTTTTGCCCAGATACACCTGGGGAGAGGGGAATGTGAATAATCTACTGTGATTCCTGTTTTGTAAACCTGCCCCTTCTTTTAAAAAATAGACTCGCTGCTTACAGGTGAAACAAGTAGGGTATTCACACGAAGGTTGAGACATTATGAATTTAATCTGGCTCTGGCAACCACGTATTTTAAAGAATATTCGTTCTGTAGGCTCTATCACAAGTTTTGGACGAATGCAAATAACTTACACTTCTACAATCACATCCATGCTGACACACACACCACATTCATTCGGTATCTTTTATCCCTGAGGGACTTACAGCTTCTCAACCCAGTTCACCTGGTATTTTGTTTTTAATCTGGCACCGCCACACCAAAGGTATGCAGTGCCTTTTTAACTGTTGCCTAGCAACACTCGAATGCTCAGGACAGGAAGTAAAGTGTGCAGTATCCCACTGTAATTTTGGTAGAGTCATTCGGTGCCTAGCACTTAGCCAAGTTGAAGTTCATGTGTGAGCAGCAAACTAACTTTTCTGTTATTGCAAAAATGTGCCCCAGGACATGTACCAATCAGAGAAGAGCTGTTATACTTCTTTGGTGTTTTGTAATTGTTTTGAAACCGTTACCAGTAAAAATAAATATCCAGTAAGAATATCCATATACTCTTTGCAGATTATTGTACGATGTTAAATAATTGTGTATCTGTGATCTGATCTCTAAACCTAGTTTTTCAGGTTATTTTCCTAAACTATGTTTTCATCATAACCTGAAGATACGATTTTATGAATTTTTTAATAATTCTTTTTTAATATATGTTTATTTCTTTGTAATGGGGGGGTCAGAGAGAGGGTGACAGAGGATCTAAAGCAGGCTCTGCGCTGAGAGCAGGCACAGGACTTGAACTCACAAACTGTGAGGTGACGTCCTGAGCTGAAGTCAGACACAACCAACGACGCACCCAGGTGCCAGTTACGAATTTTTTTGACATCATCTTTCCAGACTAGCTTTGGAGATTCCATTTTCAAGTTTACCAAAAAGCTACATTGCCAGAAACTTTGGTTTGTATCAAATGTTTGCTTTTTTAATTTTTTTTCATGTTTTTATTTTATTTTTGAGAGTGAGAGAGATAGAGCGAGGGAGAGGGATGAAGGGGCAGAGAGAGAGGGAGACACAGAATCCGAAGCAGGCTCCAGGCTCCGAGCTGTCGGCCCAGAGCCCAACGCGGGGCTTGAACTCACAGACCGTGAGACGATGACCTGAGCTGAAGTCAGCTTAACCGACTGAGCCACCCAGGTGCCCAAATGTTTGCATTTTAAATGGTCTCCTCGGCCATGTGATTTCAAAGATTTTGCTGGTCAGCTGATGTCTAACATTTCATGCCTATAAATTCAGTGCATATAACTCACAGACTCTGTCACTGAAAAAAAAAATTTCTTGAATAATGCGAGTTGTCACCCTTTGACTGTTTATGGGGAATTTTTCACTTGCATAGTTTATCTCCTTAAAAGCCAAGCAGTCCAAGATTGTTTTTGCAAGCAGCACAACAGTTGAGTGAGGAGTGAGTTTGTTCCTAACTAAAATGTTTTAATATTTCAGGTCATTTTCAAAGGAATGAATTTGTTCTAGAAAGCATTTGTTAGAAAAAAAGAAAATTGTGTTACACGCCAAAGAATGGCAAAAGTATGCTGTGAGGAGGGAACTTTAATCTAGTAAAAGAAATAAAATTGCTGCGAAGAAAGCACAGGGGGCATCTTTGTCATAAGTTGATGAGATGAATTTCTTTTCAAGTAGCTTAAAAAGAGGGGCCCTGTCTCATATAAAGCTCCTGGGTCAACATGGCTGGCCAATAAGGCAGGCCAGCCAGCACCCTGAGGTCCCAAGCCTCTGTGTGTGTCCATTTTGCAAAGTCACATTAACCAAGGAAGATGAGTTTTTAAAGTAACTATGCACTCACAGATCCTAAGACAAGTAATTTTCACTTCGAGGTGAGGAAGTTACTGAAATCAATATCATTTCTTTGCATCATCCCCTGCCCCCCCCCCAAAAAAAAAGGGAAGAAAGAGTTGAACCTGCCTTGTTAAAATGTTCAGCTCAAATTGAACTTGAGGTCATTGACTCTGTGACTATGTAGTATCGGATCTTTAGGGGTTCTCTGAATCCCACGGGAGTAGTTCAACAGGTGCTGCAGGTTTTCTGTGTGTTTACTCCACCCTAGAGAAAGGGCCCAGTAAACTCACTTGATGGCCCTTTCCAGTCCTGGCATTGACACTGCAATTGAAACACCATTTAAAAACTGAAGAATTGCTTATTATTTCCCCCAGTGTCTCTGAGCACACTTTTCCTTCTTGATAAAATGAAGGTCATCCCACCCAGCCTACTTGTCCTCAAGAGTGTTGTGGGGGGAACAGAAAGGCCAGACAATAACATGAATTGAACATTTCCTATGATGTCTACCCTCTTGGCACATTATATGTGTTTCTCCACCAAATCCTCACAATAACTTTATGAGGCAGGTACAGAGATCAAACTGAGGCTTAGAAAAATTCAATGCCTTACCCTGGTCATATCTACTATGTGGTAAAGGCAGGTTGTGAAATGACTTCTAACTACCAAGCTATTCCACCTCCAATGCAAGAAAATGAAAACAACTATTGAATGGTAAAATGATAGGTCAACATCAAATACCACTATTATTAAAACTTCCTCACTGTGAACTTTTATTTAAAGTTACAGTGTGTGTGTATGTGCGTGCATTGTTAAGGTTTCCATTTTTGTTGGTTTGGGGGGGCATGATGTTTTTATTCAGGTTTCAGATGATTTTTTAATTTTATATTTAATTTTAACTATATATATACACCATCAGTATAGAAACTCCAAAAAATACAGAAAACTCTAAACGAAAAGAAAAATTATGATGGTAAGTCAAACACAGAAACGTGTTGGATAAGCAGCAACCCCCATTTCCCAAAAAAGAAGGCTGGGTCATTCTAGTGCTTTACTGAGGGCAAGAACAAAGCATTTTAGTGCCAAGCACATAGTTAGAACACTCATATTTGGTCAAATGAGGGTCAGGGTGACATACCGACCATAGCAAATTGTCATAGCTTTTCGGCTGTAAATAGATAAAGAGAATCAAAGGAATAGTTCACTAAGCAACAAAATACTCATCAGAAGTAAAATTTGGCAGATACCTTGAGACTCTAGATTGACTAACTTTGCCGAAGAAACATTCATTCCTAGAAAATTCAGACCTAGAAGAAAGATTCCAGTAATATTATAGTAGTTTGCATAGGCTGGTTTAGAAAGTATTTATTTGTGAAGAATGACCCGAGTATTGAATCAGGCAAATGTTCATTCTGGGACCAAAACAAAGGTCAGAGAGCTCCTAGAATTCAGAGTTGTACCTTGGACTTCAGAGGGACATTCTGGGACAGAAGTGTGACTAGAAAGCGGAGACAGGACTCTGAATGTGCGGGGTTCTCTTTCAAAGAAAGAGGTTATTGTTAGAGATGAACAGATCAGGAATTGTGCTACTGTGTTTTAATTAATTGCGGGAAGGAAGAAGTCTAAGACAGTAAACCAAAAGATCCCAGTCAGCCGGAAAGACTTCCGGGGAGCCTGCTGAGAACGTAAGCAGAGACAAAAGCAGCCCCACAATGTCAAATTATCTGCTCCTGTCTCCAATTCCTATCAAAAACGAAGCTGCTTTTTGTCTTTCCCTGATTTCCATGATTTCCTTTCTACTGACATTCCTTGCAATGCCAGCTTCCTGAGAAAGCCTGCGTTTTCATAACATTTCTCCAGACAGGTTATCTTTCCCCAGATTTAGAAGTGGCAGCGAACCTCCCCAAACCACTACTTTTTTGTTCAAACCTAATCCTATCCATCCTCTGTATCACCTCCACTCCCTCTACAGCGTCTTCAGCCACAAACTCGGGATAGAGAAAATTCCAGGAAAAGAAACGATTCGGGTGGAGTATTGTTCCCATACCCTACACCCTCAAAGTGCCCGAGTGACACTGTCCCAGTTAAGCAATTTTCCCCAGTGTATGTACAAAGTTCTTGAATCCCTTACGTCCTACCCTTCATTCTTTCCTAAACACAATCCAATTCTTGGATTCCTAGGGAACTCTTCATGAAACAGGGAAATGTTCCTGAAATCATCATTCGTGTAGCCTTGCTATTTCTGAAATACTGTGACTTGAATCATCTCAAACCCTTACATTATATTATTATATAATGTATATTATATATATTATATAATGTATAATGTATTATATACCTTACCTTTATATTACATGGAAGAAAGCACCAACTATGTCCCTCATGCAAAATCATCTGCTTATAGAATAAGGACGAAGTCTTATCGCCTTAGGCACAGAACATGCTTAATAAATCCATTAATTAAAAAACCATAAGCCTTAGAATGTCTAAAATATCAGGAGAGAGAGTTTTAAATTTTAAATGTAATTGTTTTCTATTATACACACTAATCAGAAAGGAATTCGACCTCTTATTTTCCTTAAAAAAAGAAAAAAAAGCCTTTTCTATTTTCATTGGTCACAAGCAGTTTAAATGAAGAACCACTAAAAAGGAATCAAACAGGGAGATTTGTGTGGCTCAGGCAACAGAATCAGCAAACAATGAAAATCATACTAGGCACTGAAGGTTATAAAAAGAAATATAACCTGTAATCCTGGCCTTCATCGCTTCATCACAAAATAATCACCATTAGCTACTGTTTCATCCATTCTGTGCCTCCTACTAGCAACCTGACGGCTCCTCTCTGCTTCCCTCTTATTACAGTATGTTCTTTACTCATCAATAGGAACTATCAATTTGCTTCTTATCAACTGTATAGTTACTGTATACTGTTAACACCTGTAGATGGTTTCGCTATTGTGCAGATAGGCCCAACAAAGTTCTATTTTTAGAGCATGAAGAACATTTAATTAAACATAGCATTTAAATCATCCATCTCTTAATCCTAATTTTGATTTGCATATTTCCTTATCTTCGGGAAAAAAAATCACACATTGGTCAATCAATTCATACATGAAAGTAGTTCAGCGCTCATATTTAATAAAAATTTCTTTAAAAAGAAATTTGGGACATTTTCTCAGTAACACTTTTTCTCCCTTTTGATCATTAAAAATACAAAGCTGAACAAGTTTAAAATTAATTTTGACTTTATGTATTCATGTTTATATGTATTGTTGTTTATAGACAAAACTACTCAGTGTAGGGGTACCTGACTCTTGATTTCGGCTCAGGTCATGATCTCACAGTTGGTGAGATCGAGCCCTGCTTTGGGCTCTGCGCTGTCAGTGTGGAACCTGCTTGGGATTCTCTTTTACTCCCTCTCTCTCTCTGCCCCTCCCCTGCTCATAAACGCAAACGCCGTCTCTCTCAAAATAATCATTAAAAGAAACCTAATCAATATATAGTTAATGCTTCTCAAGTGATTGTATTATGTTTCTGATGAGGAGATTAGACCAGCATTTTTGATATGTTCATTTTAATTTCATGATCAATAATCAGAAGAAGAAAGATATTCTGACACAAACTTAAAAAGTACCTTTGATTTTTTTAATTGCCATTTTGTATGTAAGAATCCAGCTAAAACTAAGTCCTACTCCATGTCTCATAATAATGGAACTGCTTTCTCTTTTTTCTCGCATACTACAGAGTCCTTCCCAAATTGTCAAGTAGTCATTGTATTCTTATAAATAGCCAAGTCTATACTAAATTCACCGTATGCTTTGAAAATTATTCAATAAACCTTGTAAAAGGCTAGTGTTGACATCTCTCCTGGGAGGAGTCACAGAGCTGACTTAGGTTTGGACCGTTCATGGTGACAACCTAGCAAAATAACCAAGAAAAAAAAATATTCCAAGTTCCCATTCTATCAATTTCATTTACAGAAAGCCAGCTGGTTTCAGCACACCCCTGTCTATCTGAATGCTAACTTCAGGCTTTTCAAAAAGACCTTATTTGATGAAGGAAAGTCAGGAATAGCACTTGAGCGAGTGGTCCAGTGTCAGATGCAGCCTATGTGTCTCGTGTTTACAACTGACTCATGAGATTCTGATGTCTGGAGGCTATCTACTTGATCTCTTATTCTCAGCTATATAATCTTCCAGATTAAATTGCACCAGAAATAATCTGTGTACACCCCACAGAGAATAAATAATCAGACAGACATATCTCTACTCCTCTTCCTTTTCCATGGTCACACATGACTTCGCTTGTGATTATCTAAAAACTGCAGGCCTGATATCGTCACTAAAATCCTGCAATTTCACATATTATGTAACCAACCCGCTGTGGCTTCCAAATTAAAAATGTATTTTAAAAGTGACAAAACCAGCCTGCAATAAGTGTGATTTAGGGTTAAGTCTCTAAGTAACCTCACTGAGGGATGCTGAGGTAGATGTAACGCCCAACTGATCCATCTTTCTCTTTAAAATACATTATGTATAACCAAAACCACTTCTGGTCTAAGTATATGGAGGTTCCCTGGGATTGAGGGGATTTCCTTTGAAATAGGTTTGTTTTTTTTTCACAAGATTTCAGACTTTGTAGAATTAGCTCTGACTGAATAATATTTTCACCTAATTGCAAACACATTTTTTTTTCACTTTGTGTCACTTTCTAAAGATGTTGCTCAAGGGAAGCAACGAATGCAAGGTTTGTTAATATGAACAAACATATTTAAAATAACAAATTAAGGGGCGCCTGGGTGGCTCGATCAGTTAAGCGGCCGACTTCGGCTCAGGTCATGATCTCACAGTTTGTGAGTCTGAGCCCCACACTGGACTCTGCTGACAGCTCAGGGCCTGGAGCCTGCTTCAGATTCTGTGTCTCCCTCTCTCTCAGCTCCTCCCCTGCTCATGCTCTCTCTCTCTCTAAAAAATAAACATTAAAAAGAATTTTTTTTAAACAACAAATTAAATACTCCAGTTACCTAAAAGGAGCCTAAACACAGAAACAGCATGGGAACATTTTTGAGTTGAAATGTGTAAAAATATATATATATAGAAAAATAAAAGTGTAGAATTGATCCAAATACATAGGGGATAAAAATGATATCACAAGGGCATATGGAACTATGAACAATTCAGTCCTGGATATTGAGATAACTGGGTACCATTTTAGGAGGAAAATTCATATCTTACATCAGGACAAATTTGAAGTGGATAAAAGATTTGAAGACAAACAATGATAAATTACTCGCGCCCTGGCAGAAAAATAAGTTACTCTCTTAATAATCCTGAAGTATAATTGTCCTTCCTGGCTATAACCAAACCCAAAAGCCATAAAAGAAAAGATTGATGAATTCAACTACAAAAAACAAAAACAAAAACAAAAACAAACTGCTGCAGCAAAAGCCACCACAGGCAAATCAAAATACAAATTATAAGCTGAGATGAAAATATTTACAGCTCATATCACTAAAGAAGATCTTACCTTTCTAATATAAAAGAGCTTCTTGAAAATGAGGGGGGGGGGAAAAAACAATTAACAGCCCAACCAAAAATCTGAAAAAGAGATAAACAACGAGAAAATGAGATGCCATTTTCTCCAATCATTCACAAAAAAATCTAGAAGATGGATAACACCAAATAGAAAATACACATTCTCATATATCGCTGCTGAAGTGTAAACTGGTACAAGCCGTAGGCCATTCTGGCAGTATCTACTAAAATTATTAATGATTATATTCCGTGACTAGCAGTTCTCCCTCCGTGGAGATCCTTGTGAAATGACCACACACAAGGTGGTTCATTACAGAGCTGTTCATTGGAAACAACCCAAAATGCTTATCCGCAGGGGATGGGTTAAATAAACAATGGCACATCCATACTAACCTATAAAGCTGTTCTAAAAAAAATAGTAAATGAAAGAATTTGCATACTGATACAAAACATCTCCAAGAAATAGCATTCAGTGAAAAAAAAAAAAAAAGTGAAGGCCCAATGGTGTGTGTGGTACTTTACCTTTTCTGTAAAAAGAGACAAGCCCATATTGAGATTTGCTAGTATATGCTAAGGTACCTGTGTATTTAGGCACAAATAATAACAACTTCAAGCGTTTGGTTGTTTCTGTGTGTGGTCTAGTGTGGTTGGGAATGGAGTCGGTGGGAAATAGACATTGGGAAATAGACATTTTAATTTCTGGATTTCTTGGGTTTTTTAAAAATAACATACATATTACCTATTCAAAAATTATTCTATTCCATTGGTCTATGTGTCTGTTTTTGTGCCAATACCATACAGTCTGGATGACTACTGCTTTATAGTAGAGGTTAAAGTCTGGGATTGTGATGCCTCCCGCCTTGGTTTTATTCTTCAAAATTAAAGGTAAATTAATATTAGAAAAATTTTTAATGCATTTATTTATTTTGGAGAAACAGAGAGTGAGCAGGGGGGGGGAAGAGAGAGAGTCAGAGAGGGACAAATTCCGAAGCATTCTCCAGGCCCTGAGCTGTCAGCACAGAGCCCGATGCGGGGCTTGAACTCACAAGCCGTGAGATCATGACCTGAGCTGAAGTCAGACGCTTAACCAACTGAGCCACCCAGCTGCCCCTAAATTAATATTTTTACCTAATCTAAGCCTAGTAGATGATTATACTTACTCCTGATGTATGACCCTCTAATGACACACTTTCTAAAGCTGCATGTTGTGCTAGAAATTTAAAATGAATTAGGTTTGGCTGAAATTCATTATTGAAAGAGTAAGTTGCAAAAATTATTTTAATCTCATACCTGACTTTTCTTAGTCAATTTGCTCTCTTTGTACAACTCTGTTCTTATACTTCAGCTTCAGACAAAATCATTCCACTTTGCTTCGAAATGTGTAAGAACATTCACTAATCAAGGAGACTAATCTTGTCACTGAAGGATTTTAATCCATTGGAAGTGTTTATAAACATATAAACATGTTAAAGTTTTTTATGTTACACTTTACATATTTTACCACGTGCATAAGTGATAAAATTTGACTCAGAAGTTAATTGGCCATCTGCATTTCTTATCCATTTTTCCTCCTTCTAAAGTGGAATATCTTACTCTTATCGTAAGGTTAAAAATCATTCCTTCAAGTAGTAAGGAAGGCTTAGCACACACAAGGATATTTTCCTGTTTGTATAAGATTCTTATCAAACCACACTGTATTTCTCTTAGAGATGTTTTGACTTTTTACCTTTAAATACAAGAACTCTTCTTTTTTTTTTTTTAATTGATAAGATTAAGGTTTTATTTCAGACCATTCTGAATGCGACTTCGACTTTAAAAACTCCTTTAGAGCAAGCTTGTTCCTACGCCCCACTCTACTTATCTGTCCTCAACACACCCTATATTTCTTTAGAAATTATGCTTCCCATAATTGCTAAATAATTAATTGTATAATTTGTCATTTCATGTTTGTCTTCCCGAGAGAACACAGATATGAACCAAATCTCTCCTATGCATCAAGATACATTCCTCAGGCCCTAAGAAAGTGAACGGGGTGCCTTTTATATAATAACTTCTCAATATATTTTTTCAAATAAATGAACAAATGAGTTGCCTTTGTTTTTTTCCCAACACCTTTTCATCTGTTAGAAATGCAAGGTGCTAGAGGTTAGAAACTCTTTCAGATGAGTTGGTTACATGTAGCTAATACATAATCGAACCAAATTATATACATTTTTTGTTTATTATTAGTGAAACAATCATACATTAGGGGCAAATCTAATATTGACAGGCCCGGTAATTTAACGTCTTTGAAGTAATAGAGCTTGGCTGGCCTCATTAAGAGCAACGATAAGATTTCAAAGTATATTTTGCACCAATAATCCTAACAATTAGTATTTCTTACACTTTACCAAGAATATCAACTAGAGCTAGGAGATGCTCCCATCTGTACCGTGGGTTCTAGGTGGAATACAGTTTCTCTCCAGCAGGCAGTATTTTCAGAAAGGCCAGCAAAATCGAACCGGCGTTGGGTATTAAAAATATTTACAGCCAGTACAAATGGAAAGTGTACCTTCCATTCAACATAGTTTAATTTTCTTTGGGTTTGTTATCATGACAATTTCCTTAACCTGATGAGATAACAGATTTTTAAAGATGCAATCATGTATTTATCTTATGGTTTGTACAAGATGTACCTTTAGTACATCCAGATTTTCATAATCCATCAAACAGTTTTTCAGTATGTGTTATGGCAGGATATTCTAGAACTGCCAAGAAAAGTAAATTCACAGAGCTGCCTGAAACTCACTAACTATAACAAATTAGCATAAGCAGCCCCATTTTAGAAGGAATGGCTTTTACAAGTTACACAGAAAAATAATGTGATTTTGCATTTATATCATTAAAAACTGTCCCTGTAGTACACGGTTTCGTCATAAATATTAAACACAGCCCGGAGAATTTAACAGAGGGAGTTGGTCGGTTTGAGGTGGAACTTTTTAATGAAACAGAATGGGTTATGACCTTAAGACTAACTAGGAAAACTAGCTTAAAAGTACCTATTTTTATGGATTTTTTTTTCTACTTTAAAAAAAATGCATATCAAATAAAACCTCTCAACACTTGTCAGCTCTCCTGTGAACATACCATATAAATGGACTGGCACCGACTGCCAGGAAAAAGGAAAGGCCAAATTACTCTCTTCCACCCATGCTGTGAAGTTCAGAGAGAAATCTGTCCTAGACCCATGCCATACAGATAGCATACAATGAGCCATTTAGCAAGAACTGAAGAATGGGTAAAATTCTTCACATTTCTCTGCACAACAGCAAAGATCTTATTTTCTCAGCCACTCTCTCAACTTAAAACGCATCTGGCTGGTTGTTCCCAGCACAAAACAAAGGTGAGCATTTTCAAACATCTAATTAGTAAATTCTAATTCTGACAACAAGAATTAAAAACTCCAAAAGGCAAAGAAAGCTATGGCTGCAGGCTTACCTTGTTTCGAATATATCCACAGCACAATCAATCGGTGGCCAGTTACCTGAAGAGGTAGTGGCATCAGTACCCAGAGTAATCTAAAAACTAAAAAGGACTTAGAGTCACTACTCTGGATTTGTACACTACTCTGGTAAACATGGAGCATCAGTTAATCATTTATAATTGACTGAAGAGTATTATCTTTTTGTAGAACGAATACACTGTTGGCCGGCTACTGAATTTTGTGAAGGCAGTAGCTTATGATGCGGGACCATCCGTCTACCTTCCACACCACCAGCCTGCTTTAGAAGGGATGGGAGAGGGTGGGGGGCAGGACGAAAGCAGGGGTAGAGGCGAAGTGCAAGACTTAAAGACAAATTAGGAGATGCCTGTCCCGCCATTGGACTACCACCAACCTTATTTCTCAGTTGGACACTAGATTTTCATTTAGTTGTTCGCTCTCTCTTCCTCAAACTCAAAATGTCACGCTCATCCTTCGTTCTCCCAAATGTCTTCTCCCAAGGTGCTTTCCCCTCTGTGTTCCCCTCAGAAGTGCAAAACACCTAATCGCCCATGCTAGAAATTTGGAGTGACCCAGTTCCTTCCATTGCCAATCAATCACCAAGTCCTACTGAATCTACCTTTCAAATAACTTCAAAATGTTTCTCATTTTTCCCAATCCTACAATGGCCATCTAATTCAGGCCATACCTATCTATCTTCTCTGACAACAATCTCCTCAATTATCTCCCTACCTCCTCTCTTATCCTTTCCAATCCATTTTTTTTGCATTCAAATCAATTATTTAAATATATATTTATATATATTTTTTAAGTAAGCTCTACGCCCAATGTGGGGCTTGAACTCCTGACTCTGTGATCAAGAGTCACATGGTCTACAGACTGAGCCCCCAAAATCCTTTTTTTTGCACTGATTATATCATTCTGCACTGCATTTTGCACTGATTATATCAAATTTAACACTTGACTTTCAGAGCCATCATATGTCCTGCCCTCTTATTTTGACCTCAGTTTACCTTCCTTGTTTCATTTTGAGCCTCTCCTACACACAAACACCAAGATACTTTACCTAAAACTTGCGTGAGAACAGTCTGCTAGATCAAAACTTGGTTTCCCTTGAATTTTTCCTTTTGCTTTGCCAGGAAGACATTGCTTCCTCATTTGCGTAATTAACACTACCTCATCATCCTTTTTGCCCCACTATGCAAACCCCTTCCTTCCAGAGCCTTCACACACCTCTCGTGCCAGTGAGCTTCTATGGCACCCTGGGCACAACTTTCTGACAGCACTTGGGTTGAAAGTGACTGTTTCCTCTATTAGACTGTGAGCTTCTGTGAGCTGGGTTCATTGTTCACCACTGACTGGACCACACACATCGTAGGCCTTTGTAAATAACGGTTACATGAACCAATCTAAGTATAATATTCAGGATAGAATCCAACTAAATCATTTTATACAACTCATTAATGGCTAAGTGAAGTTTTCTAGCTATTTCACATCATTATGATAGATTTAGGGTGTCCCAAATGCACCAGATTATATGAATGACCTGAGTCACTTATTAAAATGACAGAGACCTGGCTCTGAAAGAAACATACAAGAAACTGGTAAAGTGTTTGAATTTGAAGGAGAGAGCTGGTTATTAGGACCAGGAATAGACTTGCTTTTTTACCGTATATGCTTTTGATTTTTGATTTGCATTAAAAAAATAAAAAATATACACATTTAGGAGTGCCTGGGTGGGGCTGAGTCAGTTAAGCTTCCAGCTCCAGCTCAGGTCATGATCTCACGGTTCACAAGTTTGAGCACCGCGTCAGGCTCTGTGCTGACAGCTCAGAGCCGGAAGCCTGCTTTGTGGATTCTGTGTCTCCCTCTCTCTCTGTCCCTCCCCTGCTAGTACTCTGCTTGTCTCTCTCTCTCTCAAAAATAAATGAAACATTAAAAAAACTTAAAAATGCATATTTCTTTGTGTATATATACACACATGTACATATATACACATATATATGTTTTATGTATTCATTTATTGTTGGGAGAATACACACACACACACACACACACACACACAAAGCAACACTAATCACTTAGGAAGGCGAATCGGGATTTGGGGAGGACAAAGTTGGGAAAGACACTTTTTAATGACATTCTTTTATACTCTTCAGAATTTCCAGGGGCACCTGGGTGGCTCAGTTGGTTAAACATCCAACTTTGGCACTGGTCATATCTCACGGCCCATTGGTTCGAGACCCGCATCAGGTTCTGTGCTGACAGCTCAGAGCCTGGAGCCTGCTTTGGGTACTGTGTCTCCCTCTTTGCCCCTCCCCTGCTTGCACTTTCTGTCTCTCTCTCTCAAAAATAAATAAACATTAAAAAATATATAATTTCCAATCATGTTGAATGACTTGGTCAACATTTTTAAAAATTAAGCAGAAATACAGGTCTTCAGGGATCTCCCTAGAGAGTCTGATTCATGACACTGGAGGTAGGACCTGGAAATCTGTATTTTAAACAAACTCCCTAGGTAACACCGATAATCTAGAGAGTTTAGGGAACAGGGTTAAGGTTGGACTTGACCTTGGTGACCATGGAATCCAGTAATTCTCAAGCCTGGGCACCATCCTGGTTGAATCAGCCTATTTGGGGAAGAGGCCAGGGAGACCAATAGTATTTAAAGTGCCTCAGGTGATTCTGTTACAGGCACTACCAGCAGCTTGTGCTGAGAGCACTGATCCAGTGCAATCAATCACTGGGCCAATACACGAATGTCCCCTCAATCTTGTATGCACAGAAAGAACTCTACCATTACGGTGGCTGGCCTCCAGGAGAGCCCCCAATGGTCCCCAGTTCCTAGTGTTTACACCCTTATGTGGTTCACCACTGCACTGAACAGGGATGACCTATATAACCAATAGGATATTGTGGAGTTGATGCACTACGACTTCCCATACTACATTATAAAAGACACTGTGGCTTCTGTGCAGTTCTTTCTTGGATTGGCCACTCTGGAGAAGCTAGATACTATGTTTTGAGGACACGTAGGAAGCCAAATGGTAAGCGAGTAAATCCTCTTGCACACAGCCAGCACTGACTTATCAACTATATGAATAAACTATCTTGAAAGTGGATTTTCCAGCCCCAGTCAAATCTTCAAATGACTGCAGAACTGGCTGACATCTTAACTGTGAATTTGCAAGAGATCATGAGACATAATCAACAGGCTAAGGCACTCTTCGGTTCTAAACCCACTGAAACCGTGTGAACTAATAAATCTTTCTTATTGTTTAGGGGGGAAATTAAGTTTGGGGGGAAATTGTTCCACAGCCTTAGGTAACTGATACAGTCATACTTTCATGTGTGTATTGTTCTTACCAGTGGCCTCATTTCCGTGTAATTTTCATCTCCCAACTGGCAAAAACTTTGTTATTCTTTTTCCTAAGCCTGCAACTAAGGTGTTATAATATGATATTTGCTTTTACAGGTAAAGTGTCAGTTTCAGACTGCCAACATAGGACTTTCTGACTTGTGCAGGGCTACTTCTTCAGTAATGCTGATCAGCATGTAAAGACTTGGAAGTTCTTCCTGTGGTTCTCTGAGGTTTGGCGTGAATGGATGGGGGAACACCAAGGGATCTGTTTTGTAGTGATGAAGACCCGTGTTTGTCCATTGTAGGCCCAGTTCCAGTATTCTCCATGCCTACTGAAGCCTCCCTCTGGCCTGTCTCTAGGAATGGAGGGCAGGACTTTGTAAGGAACTTTAGCTTTGTAAGGGACCCTTTGTAAGGAACCCTTACTTTGTAAGGGACTTTAGCTTGTGATACAGAATTATAATAATGAGTACATTCGTTGTGCTCTGCTAAACTGGAGCCTGACCTGAAAATACTGGTCTCTCTGTTGACAGAGGAGATATGCACCCAATATTCATCTAGCAAATTATACAAGTGTAGCATCACCACTGTATTCCATATACAATCCCCCTTCAAGTGCTAAGTGCACTTTGGAGGAAGCTAGCATTCTCTCTCTCTCCTTGATATTGCCTGGAAGAATCACATTCAATTTTACTAACGAATTATCACCGAACTCTTAAAACAAATACGTGTATTTGCCTTATGCCAGCTCTTCCTCTTTTCTGCTAGTTTCTGATAGTTGTGGTCATTTGGTTGAATCAGGGTGGGCACCTGATTATTTAAAAATCCAAATCCTAAACACACTGGTGTGATTCTGCTTGCATATAAAAGCAAAGGTCCATTGGTGAAACATTAAACGGAATTAGGAGAATGTGGGATGTGTGTTGCTTTGTGTTGCCTAGCAATATGGTTAGGGCACAGGAATCACAGAGAGGATGAAATTCACACCCACAAGGAAATCACATTATTCATAAACACACACACACTCACACACACAGGCATATACACACATCTGACTTCTCTGGAAGAATGTTACAAACCATGAGTACAGAATTATAGTCACAAGTAGAATAGTCTTTGGAACACTGTAGAATAAACATGCTGGCTGATCTGTTACTTTATACTTCAGTGTCTATCTGAGTATATCTATCATTAAAAGCAAAAAATATTATATGCTTGTGAATGGACTTTACAACATCTCTCACAGACATGAGCTCTGTCAGTATTAAGTAAAACCTACATTTTTAGAATGAATATATTAATATGTAAAATTATAGGAATACTCAATATACAGAAAAATGTTAACCTTTTTATTCATCCTTATTTCAAAATATTGAGATTGGCCATTCATTTTCAGAAGACTGAAGCATGATGGTAAAACTCATGATCATTAAAATCAGATACCTGATTTCAAATTCCAACTCTGTCTTCTGCAATGTTATGTAACTTCCCTTGACCTAACTTTCCTCATCTGTGAATTAGAAATATGGTAATATTTGACTTATAGGGCCATTGTGAGGATTAAAATAGGCGAATCCATGTTAGGAACAGAGACGGGGCATGGCACCCCAAATACAGTAGCCTTTCTACTTCTTATTACTGTTATTATGCAAAAGGCCTTTTGACTGCCTTCTAAGAAATAAAGAGGCTACCAGTTAACACAAGCAATGGGATCAGTAGAGTTTTTGCCTACAAAAAGGCTGTTTGGTTGCCAGGAAGAGATTATGGCCTCCAGTCTTTCCCCTGTTTGAAACAAGACGTGAGAAGTCACCCTACTCTTTCCCCTCCTAGCCCAATCCATGGTTCTTCCAAAGTCAGAGAACTAACCAACTCAGTTCTAAGGGTGAGAACCAAGACTCTACTGTAGTCACTCACTAAAGGAAAAATTCTACCCTACAGCTACAAAGCCCAGTGTCTTCCCAGCTCCAGACTGCCCTCTCGGAACAACTTAGTTGTCCATCCTGCATCCTCCCAGGTTACAAATCTGGAAGTCCTCTCTGAGAACTTCCCTCTTCTTTCCAGCTGACCTTGTCAGTTCTCGGTAGGGTTGGGATTTCCTGGATACATACCGCTTATTCAGGCTATTGTTGAGCGGACCTGGCAGGTGATGGCAGGGGGGAGGCATCAGTCATTTCCTCTGCTTGAACTGTAAGCTCAGTCCCCAGCAGCGTTTGTCCCTTAAGATCTAAGCGAGAAAGAAGAGAATAGCTGAGCTGCCAGCCTTCCCCTGGGGAGAGGTAGGCAATTAGCAGAGCACCGTGAGAAGCACTGAGTAAAAACAACATGTGTACCCTACCAGGCAGAAGATGAACAGTTAGTGATGTGTGAGAACGAGAAAATTATATGGATTCTATTTTAAGATTAAAACGTGAATCAAGAAACAACTTTAAAAAGATTTTAATTTATTCCTAATATCTTACTACTTGTAAGAATTTGGGAATGGGTTTTTCCCCTCTTTCCACTATTTTGAACAGAATTAAATTACAAGGGCTATGGTTACTTACTATGGTTTAGAGAACTCCATGTATTTAGCTAAATATACATTTTTTTTTTTTGGTTTTTAAAAGTCCTTGAAACAACAATCAGTTAGGAAATAAAATGGAAGAAAGGACTCCATTTGTATTAGCAACAATAAGATCAAATTCCCAGGAATAAACTTGAGAAGTGAAGACCTGCATGAAGAAGACTTTTGAAGTTACCGAGAGTCAAAAAGAACACTTGAACAAATCAAAGAATATTTATGTTTTTATATAAAAAAGACTTTATAGGGTGCCTGGGTGGCTCAGTTGGTTAAGCAACCGACTTCAGCTCAGGTCATAATCCTACAGTTTTTGAGTTGGAGCTCTGTGTTAGGCTCTGTGCTGACAGCTCAGAGCCTGGAGCCTGCTTTGGATTCTGTGTCTCCCTCTCTCTCTGCCCCTCCCCTGCTTGCGTGCTCTCTCTCTCTCTCTCAAAAATAAATAAACATTAAAAAATTCTTTTAAGACTTTATAACAATGTCAATTCTCCCTAACTTATCTCCTAATGTAAATATATATCGATTTAAATAAGTTTTTAGAAAATTATCTACACTGATTTAACATTAATATGAAAAAATAAACATGCCAAAGTGTGCAGGATATCCACGCCCCCCCCCGCAAAAAAAACAAGGGTTAACCTAGCTGTATTAGGTATTAAAATGTAAAGCTGCAATAATTAAAAAGGCATATTACATGCATAGACAGTGACTCGATGGAACAGAAATGGGCTCAAATACAAAAAGAAATTTAGTATATGATAAAATGATATCATTCAATACATGGTGTTCAAGCAATTGAGTAGCTCAGCGGGAAAATATTAAAGTTGGATTCAAACCTTGCACCTTTCACCATGATAAATTCCAAATGGATTAAGATTTTTAGAAATAAAGAAGAGGAAAGAAAATTTTGAGTATGGCAGAATAAATTGTTAGGTAATTTTTTAATGTAATCTTGAAATAGAGTAGGCCCTTCGAAATACAGAATAAATGCTACAATTCATTTAAAAATTGAAATATACATGAAACCGAGCACTTCTATATGGCAAAACAACAACAACAAAACATTGGCAAAGCTGAAAGACAAAAATAAAAATTAAAAAAATTGCAATTGATATAACAGATAAAGGATTCCTACAAATTAATTAGAAAAAAGATCAACATTTCAATAAAAAAAGAGAGTTTCCAAAAAAGAAATAAATAGAAGGAAGTTCCAGGTCACGTCTATCAAGATATCATTTTCACCTGTCAGACTGGGTAAGATCAAGTAAAATTCAGTTGAAAGGAGCATGGGAAACACGCACTCCAATTTTACCACTTAAAGTTTAAACTGGTACAATTCCATCACGGGCAATTTGGCAATAGATATCAAAATCATAAACGGACTTATATTTTAATGCAGCAAACTCACTTCAGTGATTTATCCTAACTGTGCTCTCAAACACACGTACTGAGTTATTAATGCGTAGTGTTCTGTAGCAGCAAAAGATTAGGAACTTTCTAAAAGAAAGATTAGGAACAATCTAATCTAAAAGATAAAGAACAATCTATGGCACAAAAACAGACACTCAGACCAATGGAACAGAATATAGAACCCACAAATGGACCCACGAATGTACGGCCAACTAATCTTTGACAAAGCAGGAAAGAATATCCAATGCAATAAAGTCAGTCTCTTCAGCAAGTGGTGCTGGGAAAACTGGACAGCGACATGCAGAAAAATGAAAGTGGACCACTTTCTTATACCATACACAAAAATAAACTCAAAATAGATGAAATACCTAAATGTAAGACAGGAAGCCATCAAAATCCTGGAGGAGAAAGTAGGCAAAAACCTCTTTGACTTTGGCCGCAGCAACTTCTTACTTCGTGTTGACATCTCTAGAGGCAAGAGAAACAAAAGCGAAAATGAACTATTGGGACCTCATCAAGATAATAAGTTCTGCACAGTGAAGGAAACAATTAGCAAAACTAAAAGGCAACTGACAGAATGGGAGAAGATATTTGCAAATGAGGTACCATATAAAGGGTTCGTATCCAAAATCTATAAAGAACTTATCAAACTCAACACCCAAAAAACAAATAATCCAGTGAAGAAATCAGCAAAAGATATGAATAGATTTCTCCAAAGAAGACATCCAGATGGCCAATGGGCACATGAAAAAATGCTCAACATCACTCATCATCAGGGAAAGACAAATCAAAACAACAATGAGATACCACCTCACACCAGTCAGAATGGCTAACATTAATAACTCAGGCAACAACAGATGTTGGTGAGGATGAGGAGAAAGAGGATCTCTTTTGCACTGCTGGTGGGAATGCAAACTGGTGCAGCCACTCTGGAAAACAGTATGGAGCTTCCTCAAAAAATTAAAAACAGAACTATCCTACGACCCAGCAATTGCACTATAACTATTTACCCAAGGAATATAGGTGTGCTGTTTCAAAAGGGCACATGCACCCCAATGTTTATAGCAGCATTATCAACAATAGCCAAAGTATGGAAAGAGCCCAAGTGTCCATCGATGGATGAATGGATAAAGAAGATGTGGTATATACATACAATGAAGTATTACTCAGCAACCAAAAAGAATGAAATCTTGCCGTTTGCAGCTATGTGGATGCAAATAGAGGGTATTATGCTAAGAGAAATTAGTCAGTTGGAGAAAAGACAAATATATGACTTCATTCATATGAGGACTTTAAGATACAAAACAGATGAACATAAGGAAGGGAAGCAAAAATAATATAAAATCGGGGAGAGAGACAAAACATAGAAGACTCTTAGACATGAGAACAAAAAGAGGGTTGCTGGAGGGGTTGGGGGAAGAGGGACGGGCTAAAAGGGTGATGGGGCATTAAGGAATCTACTCCTGAAATCATTGTTGCACTATATGCCAACTAACTTGGATGTAAATTAAAAAGTAAATAAATTGTCTTTAAAAATTTTTTTAAAACACAAAAAATAAAAGATAAATAAGTAAATAAATAAATAAACAAGTAAACAAATAAAAGGTTAGGAACGATCTAAATGCTTACCAACAGGAAATTTGTTAAACTGGGCTACATCTCTACAATGGAACATTATGCAGCTGTTAAAAAGGATGAGGAAGCTCTTTATGAACTGCTGTGAAATGATTTCCATGGCCTATCGCAAAGTAAAAGTAAACCAGAAACTGCAGCCATCAGTTATCTCCGAAAAGAAGCAACTAGGAAAGAGATTTTTCTCTACATATCCCTTTGTCTTCGGAAATGTGAACACTGCGAATGCATTACTTAGTCTAGAAATAGATAAATAACATTTAAAATTTTTTAAAAGCCCTTGTCACTTTGATTGTTTTTAATGTAAATAATTCAGTACTTTCTTTGGTATTTAACTTGGTATTTTGACAGTCTCGCTACAGTGGAGAGCTAAAGATCTTTTGGGACTTCCATGTTATCTTTGTTTTTGTGGAGTTAGATTTTAAATATAAATCCTCCAAGTAAGAAGAATGCCAAAAAAGCCTATTTTTTCCAAACGTGCAATTTTCTGCTGCGCTATTCCCTGATTTAATGTCTCAGATTAGAGTTGGTAGAAGGCAGAATTCTAACATGGTCCCAAGTTTACGTGAGTTTTATTAGAACACAGCTGTTCACTTTTCTTCACGTATTGTCTGTAGCTGCTTTCCTGCTCCAACACAGAGCTGAGTACTCACAAGAAGCGACTTGGCCCCCACAACCTACAATCTTACTATTTGTTCCTTTACAGGAAACGTTTGCCAACCCCTGGCTTAAACCATTTTGAGTTGGGTCTCCTGTTATTTGCAGCTTGAGAACATTTGCACAACATTCTGATGAATCTGAATTTCATTCTGATGAAAAGTGAAAAAACATGAAACCAAAACTGATAATAATGACTCTGCATGTTTCTAATTAAATCATTATTATAGTATACCATACATACATAAAAATTTACAAACCATTATTGTACTGCTCAGTGCTTGTGTGACCATCACCAGACCTCAGGACTTCCTTTCAGGCATTATATCCCCTACCCCAAAGAACCCCACAGTTCAGATTTCTATCAGAATACAAGATGTAGACTAATTTTATCTGATTATGGACTTCATGTAAACGGATTCATAAGTGTGTATTCTTTTAGGTCTGACTTTTTTTGCTCAGTATTTTCTTTGTGAAATTCTTCTATGTCGTGTATATCAGGTGCCCGTGCTTTCTCCCTGCTGTGTAACATTCCACTGTATATTTATCTACTCTACGGTTGATGCAGATTTGAGTCGTCTCTAATTTTTGACCAGTAAGACCAGTGCTGCTATGAATAATGTAATTCTTTGGTGCACGTATACAACTTACATATCATTTAGAGGTTACATGTATAACATATATATTGTTGAGCGGAATTGTGGGTCATTAATAGGCGCATTTTTACTATGGATGTGCACGTGACTCAGTGTCAGAAAATACATAGTTCCACTGAACAGAAATTTGGTCTTCTTCCCATTTTGCTTTAACATAGAGAGTAATTCAGTGGAGTATCAGGCTTGAAAGACCACAGGCAACCAGATGAAAACATATGAGCTGCAAAACTAAAACAACTACCAACAAGCTTATTTCCCCTCCAAACCCACACCATTATGTTAAGGAAGTTGCAAGCTGCCATCTTAGAGTCTAATTGTTTAAGCAGGTGAATTCAAATCAATACTTCCTTTGGAACACTGGGAAGGCTCAAATGGCCGTGGCATGCTGCTGAGTCAAGAGAGGGAAGTTTTCTTTACCTTGAGAAAAAAGTGATAAAAGCTATAAACGGCAGGGAGCATCAGAGAATGAGAGCTCCAAAAATAAGAAAGGTAGAATCATGGCAGTTACAGTCCAGCTGATCTTTCCTATTTAGGCGCTCTGTTAGAAAGAAAAGCCACATAAAATCAAGATTTCATCAGAGGGCACTTTCTCCTATTCCAGCCACCTCCAACTGGTACTTCTGTCTTGTTGCTCCCTTCTTCACTCAGGCAGCATTCTTCAAGGGCTCGAAAATAGCATATCTATGGTTTTCACCAAGCAGGACCCAAGGATTGCATCAATAGCCATCAATAGTCTTATACATACCAGGAAAATTAAGAGAACCAAGAGTCTACAAACACAATCAGGAAACCGATTATTAGGCATGAACATTTGATTGAAGTTCTTTTTCCACTCACTGTTATTATCAAACCAGTAGAGAAGATTCAATCTGATAATTATCAGGATGAGTCATCAGTAGCCACAGAGTGCTAGGGTCAAACTCAGGGCTTTGTGGTTTTGAGCGATTGTCCTCCCAACGAGACAGCAAATTGCAAATTGAACTATTTTGGTTTGTCTCTCCAGTTTAGCCAACTATAAAGTAAAAGATTTCTTTAAGAAAGAAAGAGAGACAGAGAGAGCAAGAAAGAGGAAGGAAGGGAGGGAGAGGGAAGAAGGGGTAGGGATAGAGGAAGGCAAGGATCCTAAGAAATATCTCACCACCCAAAATTTCCAGAGCAGTGTGGAGCATGCCTTTTCTTTAGAAAATTTGGTATATCCCTTGGCCTCTAAGGGCCAATGACAGACCGTTAGCTATGCAGCAGCCTTTCCAGCAGGGTAGACGCTACTGCCACCGTCCCTCTCTAGGACAGATTGTGAAAGTCTGAAGCGAGGGTTGTCTGGGTGGCTCAATTGGTTAAGTGTCTAACTTAAGCTCAGGTCACGATCTCATGGTTGGTGAGTTCGAGACCCTTTCAAGCCCTCTGTCGGGCTCTGTGCTGACAGCTCAGAGGCCGGAGCCTGCTTTGAATTCTGAGTCTCTCCCTCTCTCTGTTCCTCCCCAGCTTGTGCACTCTCTCTTTCCCTTAAATAAACTTAAAAAAAAAAAAAGTCTGAAGAGAAAAGGAAGTGGAGAAAGGGATATTTTTCCCTCTGCAACTTTGTAACTGAATAATACACAGGAGAACTGAGTGGAACATTCTAAGCTTTGGAGTGGCCACCTTGTCTAGGGCGGTGTTGTCTGATTTTCAATATTCTCTCCCACCATTAAACCAAAATAATTTGTCTCCTGATTTTAATTTTGAAAATCCAGTCATAGAATTCTACTGGTATTTACAGGTACCTTTAGCAGTCTCTGGGTTCTCTACAATCCATAGGTCATCCCTTCTGTTTTGCGAAGCTCTTGGCTCTTAGAAGCTGCAAACAGTGGCCTCTTTGAATTTTGAAAATCTCATATTTTCCCCCTAAACTCTTGAAAGAGAACTTCTCCCCTTCCCTCTCCCCCAGTTTTCAGGAGCACTTATCTCGAAAGCTTTTGGCAGACATTTATTACCCTTTGTCACACTTCTATGAGGTGGCTAAGGTCTGTCATCCCCATTTTATTGCCAAGGAAGCTGAGATAGTGAGAAGTTGAGTGGTTTGCCGAAGGTCAAGCACTGAGTCAGGGGCAAACTCAGAACTCCGTGTTCCTGGTGGCCTCCCCAATCTCGGCTGCCTCGCCTCTATTTGAACTACCTTGAAAATAGGCATTCAAGAATTCTGATGAGTAGGTTGAAACCCTGCTTGCTTTATTTGTTAATGGTGACTCGGTAACTGCATATACTAACGTTATTCATTGCCTACAGACAAAAGCCGTTCATTTACTAGATTGCAGCCGGGCCTAAGAGGCACTATCTCCTTCATTTTCACTGATTATCATAAAACACTTCCTTGTTACCGTCTGAGAGTACAGTAATACCAGACATCAAAGTAAAAACATGAGTTGTCCTTTTGGTCTCTAAGAGAACAAATTTCTCCATTCCACACAAACTCCTTATCACGGCCTCTGTCACACAACACTTACCTCACTTTCCATCCTGGTAGGCTACCTGTAGCCACCTAAGTGCTTCTGAAAGTGAATCTCCACTGGTTGCAGAATCAACCCTGCATTCCAGTCTCTCCGATCTCCTTCTCATCCCCCCACCGCATCCTTCAAACTCTCCTATTATCTTCAAGGTTCATTTTAAGAATCACCTCCTAATAGGCCACTCCCTATTTCCCCACCAACCCTGGGGCCTGTTCCTTTGAAGCCCTTATCTGATATCATTTTCTTTCATGGTCTAGCTTACTGACTAGCCTTATGCCCTGGCCGTGTAGATTACAAACTACTTCCCGGCACAGAAGGTTTTATTCATCTTTGCACATGGTCTGAGACAGAAAGCGCGGTTCACCTCACAGAGTTTGGGACTGCTTTCTACAGGGGTGGGCAAACTTTTTCTGTAAAAGATGGATTAGGAAACATTTTACACTTGGCCAGCTATGAAGAGTCGCTGTTGATTCTGCTTTGCTTTATTACAACCCTTTAAAAACATAAAACAGGGGTGCCTGGGTGGCTCAATAGGTTAAGTGTCTGACTTTGGCTCAGGTCATGATCTCGTGGTTCATGAGTTCAAGCCCTATGAAGGGCTCTATGCTGACAGCTCAGAGCCTGGAGCCTGTTTCAGATTCTGTGTTTCCTTTTCTCTCTGCTCCTCCCCTGCTCACTCTGCTTCTCACTGTCTCAATAAATAAATAAACATTTAAAATAATTTTTTTGAAATAAATAAAATTAAAAATAAATTAATTAATAAAATAAATAAAATAATAATTTGCCTGACCCTGGCTTAGTAAATATTTCTTGCATTGTCATCAGTGGTCTTAAATCATGTTGGAAATTGCTTATTTTGTATTTATGGACATTTTTTGCATACTTGATCATTTTTCTACTGGTGAGAAAATGACGGTATTTGTAAGGGAAAACTCTTTCTTCCATTTTTATTATATTGTGAAAGACCAATGGTGCACATAGTCCTAGTACATTTTTGTATGCTGAACTCTTTGTACTTTTAAGTAAAATTCCATACTATGGTATCTGTATTTATGTTATTTTAAAAGTCCGAACAGTTAAAGCCTGGGTTAAATCCAGCATTTATGTATGTGGAAGCATAAAGTTGCAAAATCCACGTGGACATCTTTTTGCGTCATTAAAGGGCCAAATTCCATCACCTTTACAGAAATTCTGCCAGAGCTACTGAGGCCTCGCGCTTTTTTAGGAAGCAGGATAATAAAACAGCTCTGTAACACTGATAGGATTGTTTTTTTTTAAGGTGTTGCAAAATGTTTCATTTGTCCTGTCAATGATTGCTCTGAAGTAGGATCTTGGACAAGTTAATATTTATAATGCCTGAAACTCTAGAAAGGACAAAGAAATGGTCCCTTTCAAGTCTCACTGACCTCGGTTACTGTTTAGTGCTCACACGATACCACCCTCCCTACCTCCCCGGCCCCAGGAATACTGCAAGGTAATAAGCATTAATTGTTTAGTCATTTCCTGCGTCACGTTGTCAGACATCATAGTCTTCCCCTATTAACATATCTAACCAAGTTACAGTTCAAACAGCCGGTTTCCATATCAGCAGCTGTTTGGTTTAATATCTTTTCAGCAAAGGTGCCACAGGGAGCCTTTCAAAAACCCTCATGTTAATACTTGAGCCTGTTTTCCTGAGGAGATCCAGCTGAGAATAGTGTCCTGGTAATTTGCCAGAGTGCATGATTCCTGAAACTTTTACATACGAAATTCTCTTAAAGATGTCACATCTGAAAACCCTTGAACTTCAGCGAAATGTAACTGTATGTTGGAGGGCATGTCATAATTGTATTGGTTTGTGGGAGTTAGTCTGTCCTGGCAGAGGGCAGACACACTGTAATGGGTGCTTGCTCAGCCTGTATGAAAGAGAGGTCTGCAGAAGTGTAACAGTTTCGGCTTCGAAGACACCAACAAGAAGCCTGTTGACTTCTGCCTTTTGACAGTGAAGCCATAATGTTTCAGACAGAGCTCTGTTAGCTAGGTGACCAGTTAAGGAAGCAGAAAACAGCAAGAAGAAAGGTACAAAATTTTCTTATAAAAATACTCTCCAAAATTAGAGCTATTTAACACATAATAAAAATACATGGGTTAAAGCAATAGAGAATCTTATTAAAAATAGGCTTGTCCTCTAAAAGTGAAGCTGATCTATGGCAAATTTTAAAAATATCTTTGTCTCATTTAAAGATAGAGGGCTTTCATGCTAGAAATAACCGTAATTTAAAAATACATATCATTTGATATTTGCTTATATTTTTCATTTAGAAAATAACATTTGCTATATTTAAAATAGCTTTTGGGAGTGCCTGGGTGGCTCAGTCAGTTGAGCTTCCGATTTCAGCTCAGGTCATGATCTCACAGTTTGTGTGTTCGAGCCCCGTGTCGGGCTCTGGGCTGAGAACTCGGAGCCTGGAGCCTGCTTCGGGTTCTGTGTCTCCCTCTCTCTCTGCTCCTCCCCTGCTTGTGATCTCTCTCTCTCAGAAATGAATAAACATTAAAAAAAATTGTAAACGACTTTTGAAAATGGAAAATACAATAAGCAGAAACTGGGCCGAATTAAATTGTATTCTCTAAAGTTTGAACTACCCTGGTGAATCACTATTTCCTATTCTATCGTTGGTTTTCTGCTATGTTTGTTTCATATGTTTTGGAAATAGGTGAGAAGAAACAGTAGAAAATACATCGTCTCTTTAGTTTTTAACTCAGCCTGGATGTGTCTGTATTCAGAGGTCGAGTCTTAGGAAATTGCCACTTATTTAAGTCAAAAATGATCAAATATTGGCAATTTCATAAGAGGCTGCTGGCTACCTCCTCAGTATTTCTCCTTTGTTTGCCCCATGATATGTTTTTGACTCTTGTCATTATGTTTGGCCATGGGTAAAGGAACAGTTACAGAATAAAAATGTATTCTTGCAAAATAGACAGGATAATAGGTAATAATAGAAAATAGATAAAAGATGAAAACATAAGATTATAGATAATAATACATAGATGCCAGATGGATAATAATACACGATAGAATACAGAAGCATATTTTATCCCAGCCAAACTTTTGGAAGAAACAATAGAAAGCTTTCTGTTTTATAAAGTAAGTAAGGATTCTTGTCCCCCGGGTCAGGGGTTTTGAAGCCCTCCATTTATTTTCTTTATGATCTGATCATAATGATAACAGCAGTTAATGTTCATTGAATACCTACTAAGTGCTAGTCTCTGTAATAAGATATTTCCATTTTCTCATTTCTTCCCCGACACAACCCTAAGGAAGTAAGTATTACAATTCGTGTTTTACAGATAAATCTTTGGGGAAAGCAAGAGGGGCTTACGTTTTATTTGATTAAGTGGAGGGAAGACTGGAGAGATGAAGAAAAATTTTAGCTAGTCAATCTGTCTATGTTTATGTCAAATAAACATAGCGTTGGTGTCAAAATCTGAGAATCTCTGTTGATGTGGTTTGATAGCAAATCATTCTTCTGCTTCTCGAGTGTGAACTTTAACATGTTAATTTGTGCTATGGCCATATGACCTCAGAACGTAACTAACCTCTCAGTATATCATTATCCTTCTCTATAAAATAACACAGAATTATCTACCTCATAGAGGCATTGAGGTTTCCACTGACATTTGACATCTTCAGATAAAGATGAATATAAAGTAGTATAACCTATTGCGAAACTGGAGAGAACCACTCTTCAGTTACTCCGCTTTCATAATAATTGCTATTTCTCACTTGTTAGTATGTAGCAACAGATGGCCAAGAAAAAAAAAAAAACACTAGAATCCATAGAAAACATTCCAATAGATACGTTTTATAGATTTATGGTTTCTTTTCCTAAACTGTACTCTTCAACAAAAATAAAATTCTTTTCAACATAAAACCGAAGGTATAGAGAATGTTAGTAATTTACATTCCCTGTACATCCTCCACATTGTATATTACAAAGAACAGGAAAGAAAAACAGACGGAATTATTGCCACTCTCCAAAGAGCATATGTTTATGAGAACCTTGCTACAAAACCTAATCAGCCACACGGAAAAGATGTGTTTTTCTGAAGATCGCACATGAGTCAACAGCACAACTAGACAATGTTGTTTTAATTCTTCAGGTTGCAGAATTATCCAAAGAAAAGAGAGCTGGTTTTTTAAATGATAGCTAAAGACATCTTTGAAGACAGTTGAATCTGGGTTGGCAAGGCAAAAAGTCAAACGGCAGATCAAAACAAGAGAAGAAAACTGACTAAAATAAAAGTGATGATATGTTCATGTAATTTAAACATTCAAGTCTGTGTAAATGAATTAAAAATTTTCTCTGAAAGGTTCTGGTAATTTCTCATCAGTGGTTAGATAGACCAAATACTTTAAAACAATCTGTAGAGGTTGAATTAAGGTCCTAGTTCTTAAAATGTGATTAGCAAGGCAGATGGTGATATAAAAGTTATCACTAAATAATGATTATAGACACGGCTAAATCAAGCTGCCCAGTTGGTATTGCCCATCCTTTGCCTACTTCAAACGTCTCAATCCTACCTCCCGTACACACCCATTGTCCTATCATTTCACACTTTTTTTTTCAACAAGGAATGAAGTTATTTATATATAGTACGGTTGTTAAAAAGGAACATCAGAGGAGAGAAACTCTAGAGAGATGGGACACAGGGATAAAGACCTGTTCCTAAAATTCCACATTCACTTGCATTATTCACATATGCAACTTGACTCTAATTTAGAGAGGCACTTGTCATGAAAACATTATATTACCAAGATTTAAACACTTGGTTTTTTGTTTTCCAAATTAGCTAACTCACTTTCCTTCAGATTAGCTAGTTTACAAAAGAATATAATTGATTAGTGAAAAAACTGATTTGATTAATGAGTGAGCTCTGGCATAGGCTTCTGGGTATCAAGAAGCATTAACTCATACAAATAAGTTGGAACAATGACTCTGGCTGGTTAAAGAACGGAGATGAAACAAGCAGTTGCTGAGGGCAGTGAATTAGCAAGGGCAGCAGACTCTCCAAGTGGCTTCCCTGGGAGTGAATACAGCCTTTGAATTTGGATATTGCCCACTTTGCTGGAGGTAAGAGAATCTGTCAATAGGGTATTCACTGGAGAAGTTAAGCAGTCACTCCACTGGGCTCAGCGGGCGGATGGCAGATGGATGTTTTAAAGGTGAATATCCAGAGTTCAGGGTATACTTTAATGCTTTTACTAGCATGACACCTCGGGAGTGCACTGCACTGGCTTCAAGCCAAGCTTGCCTTCCGCCCCAGCCCTCCAGCCCCACACAGGATGCTGAGTACGAACCGCATGGCAATCACCAGGTAGCAAAGATTGTCTTTGCTCTTGGCTTCTAGAAAGCTTAGAATTTGCTTTTAGGATTCGTCTGTTTGTTTCGGTTTTGTTCCTTTTCTATTTCCCCCCACTTGTGGCAACTGAGTTGGGCTATTGGGTTATCTATGTCTGGCAGTTCATCACATTTCCTTACCCACATTTTATTTTCTTTCTCCATACTCGCTCCACTTTAGCTTATTCTTGGACAGAGCATATATTTGTATAAACTGCTTCAGATCCTGCTGTGGAAAGCAGCAAACAAACACATAAGACAGAGTATAGAAAGAACGTTAATATGATGGACTGCAAGATCTTAGAGTCCTTTTGGCTAAGCCAAGACATCACTTGTTTAAGTTGTTAACCCTGGAGACTCTAGTTAAGTTCTGGGTAAATACCTCAAGTACGGGGCTCATCAACTCTGGCAGAAGGAGAATTCAGGAAATACTTCCCTGAAGAAGATATTCTTCTTCCTTGAAGAAGAGAAGGATTTGTTGGATGACTGTAATATTTATGCAAATCCAAAAGAAATCATTTTCATTTCCTTCATCAAACCTCCTAGTCATTCTTTGAGCATTTTTCCTTTCTTTAGCTAAAAAGTAAAATAGTGCTGAAACCTGTTTTTTTTTAAATTTTTTAACATTTATTTATTAAAAAAAATTTGTTAATGTATATTTATTTTAGAGAGAGAGAGACAGAGCATGAGCAGGGGAGGGGCAGAGTGAGAGGGAGACACAGAATCCGAAGCAGGCTCGAGGCTCTGAGATGTCAGCACAGAGCCCGACACGGGGCTTGAACCCACAAACCCTGAGATCATGACCTGAGATGAAGTTGTATGCTTAACTGAGGGAGCCACCCAGGTGCCCCAACTTTTATTTATTTTTGAGAGAGACAGACAGAGCATGAGTGGGGAGGAGCAGAGAGAGAGGGAGACATAGAATCCGAAGCAGGCTCCAGATTCTGAGCTATCAGCACAGAACCCGATGCGGGGCTTGAACCCACGAATCATAAGATCACGACCTGAGCTGAAGTCAGACGTTTAACCAATTGAGCTGCCCAGGTGCCCTTGAAAACTGTTTTTAAAATGGGCTTCATTTGGCTAGACTTCATAACCACCTCTCTTGACATTGTATATGTTTAATTATACTTGGGGCATCATTTGAAGCAAGAGGGTAGAATCCACTGCTCACATGTAGCTTCGTTACGTAGTTGCCGAGTAAATCTAGCAACTCTTGTGGCTGTTTTGTAGGCAATTATGAATCTCTGTGCTGGAGGTCGGCTCTCACCACTCTCAGGAAGGGGTAGTTCTACCTGTCACTAACAGACCTCAGGAAATCACTCAGCTTCTCCTGGCTCCCTGATCTTTAAACCGAGGGGGGTATGAAGTAGATCGTGATAACAGGCTTGAAGAATTCACCCTCTGCTTTCACAATCATCAGCTCTTTTGATCTTCATAGCAACCCCCAAAGGTGGGTAGGACAGTTGTTATTTAACAGATGAGGAAATGGAGGCTCAGAGATTAAACATGTCTAGGATCTTAGAGCAATTAAAATAGAACACCTGAGACCAGAACACAGTTCTAAATCAAGACCTGCTTTGTTGCAGTTTTAGCATGGTACAGTTCTATCGGAATCTCCTACCTGACTCAATATGTGGAGGAATAAAGAGAGAGAAGCATCCCGTAGTACCTATATTGGGGCGGCGCCAGGCTGAACACACTATTGGTCATGACCTCTGATAGACTGACTTTCGATGGTGTAAAATAATGTATAGTCTAACTCTGGTGAGAGCCAGCTGACTGACAGTTCTGGGGTGGGTGGGGCGGGAAGGGGAGTCACGGTTTGGGTCGAGAATGGGTTGAACCAGCACTGCCTTACTTTAGGCGGGACGCTTAGCAACAGTGCCACCCCAGGTGGTTCCACATGGTAGCATATGCTCAACCTTTTACTAAAGGCCACGGTCTGAATTAAAAACAAAATATCCAAAATTTCTATTATAAGCTTCCTAAATTCCCGTTAAATAAAAATGCAGAATTTTCCTCTCTCCTCTTCCAATGCTGACATTTTAAAATACCATTTTCCTATTTTATTTCCTATCTTTAGAGAGGAAACACTGACAGAAAGAACCCCATTCGGAATTCAAGAAAACTCGGTCCTCAACCTTGCTCAATTCAGTTCTGTGACTTTGGGCAAGTTACCTAACCTCTAGGGGCCTATTTCTGTGCAGGAAACCTAGGGGCTTTCCTATCTAAGCTTTGAGATCTCTTCCAACTCTCAAATTCTATGATTCATTTCTAACTTAGGTTTCTCTTATTTAATGTTTGCTATTTGTACCGTGCGGTGGTAATTCATCATCATAAGCATCGTTTAACTTCTAGTTGATAATATTTTTCTTATTGAATTCTATAATTACTGACGACAAGATCCCATCTCTGATGGAAGCTGCTTTGTTCTCTGGTATAACCTAAACATTATTTATCATATATTTTGACCAGCATTACAAATATCACAGTGCTTATCACTTGTATCAGTTAGTATGGAAAAAAAAAAGACAACTCCAGCTACCTTAAACAATAAAAAAGATCTATTGACTCATAACTAAAATTAAGTAGGTAGCACGGCTTCAGGCAAGGCTTGATCAAAGTTCTTCATCCATTTCTCTGATTTTGTTGATGCTACCTATCTTTGCTCACACCTTCGATCCTCAGACAAATAGCCAGAGGCTACGATGATTCTGGGCCTTTTATTCATATCCAACAGGTGCTGTAGGAAGACTACTACCTAATCTCTGTTTTCGGAGATGAAACATTCCCTGAAACCCTGAAAAAACTCTCTTTTGTGTGTCATTGGCTTAAACTGGATCACACAATCATTCCTAAACCAACCACTGTGGTCTGATGAGTGTCTGAACCAATCATTGATGAGGGGTGGGGCTACCATCATAGGCTTCAACCAATCAGAGGCCACCTCTGGAACTCAAGTCCAAATGCTGAATCACACCTGCTCTTCATAATAGCGCAAGAGAGCATGAATCAGTCTCATTGTTCCATTATAGCCTGCCTATTCGACTCGAAGATATGGGAGTCAAGACTGCATTTTCCCAGCCTCTGCCTGCCAAGCGCCCAGTTAATATTTGTTAAATTTAATTGAATTTCAGGTAGTGGCAAAGACAAGTCAAACAACATGCAGTTATCCTTACCTCTTTCTCTCGGTTCTATTCTTGTAATGGCATGCTCCCTAACTTTCCCCACTATTTATATGTTACCCCTTTTATTTTTAGCCAAAAGTTTTACTTAGTCTGAAGATAACCAAATATTTCCTGAATAATAAGTCTCTGAATATGCATATTCTCTAAATTTGAATATAAGCCTATTTGCAAATCTAGCACTTACATTTAGAGTGTTGTTGGCAGGACTCTGAAAATCAGTTTTTCTTTTTTTCTTTTTTAATGGAAAAATGTACTACAGCAGAAGGATTTGTTTTCCACAAAGCTGAACCAACTTTTTGATTTCAATGATTTTGATACTTCCATCTATACTTATATACTCATAAAATACTAAATAAATTTTTAAAAAATCAGACTTAAAAAAAACTGAATTTAGGACTGACAGGTCCACCTCGGAAAAGAGAAGGGGTTGTAGGAGGGGGTAGAAATGCTTTCGTTTAAAACCCAACCAACCAACGGGGAGCACCTGGGTTTCTTTAGCTCCTGTCTCCCGTTCAGGCCCTCAGGCAGCCCCCCTCTCTCAGAAGGTCCACAGGGCACTGGGCCTGGCAGGAGGTAATCCTCATAACTGACAGGGAACAAGAAGCCGCCATATGGAGTGAGTAGCACCCTTTTTTAAAACAAAACCATGGGGTTGCCTGGGTGGTTCAGTTGGTTGGGTGACTGACCTCGGCTCAGGTTATAAAATCACAGTTTGTGGGTTCAAGTCCGGCATCAGGCTCTGTGCTGACAGCTCGGAGCCTGGAGCCTGCTTTGGATTCTGTGTCTCCCTCTCTCTCTGCTCCTCTCCTGCTCATGCTCTGTCTCCCTCTCTCTCTAAAATAAACATTAAAATAAATAAATAAATAAATAAATAAATAAATAAATAAATAAATAAATATTAAAAAAAAATAAAACAAGACCACTGCTACTGGACATCGGGGAGTGCAGGATTCAGAGTCTCCCAATTCAACAACTCAGGTTAGTCCTTTATAAGCCTTAACTGAATGCACACTCTGTCAAGTTCAGCCTTATAATAGGAAGACAGTCCCTGCCCTTAAGGAGGGGAGATGGACAAGGATGCAGGCAGTTATAATCCAGCTGGGTAAAGTCAGTTGGAGAGGCCAGCCCAGGGTGCCGTGATAGCACACAGCAGGGGTATATGGGGAAGGGCTGCCTCAGTGCCTTCATTCCGGAGGCACTGTCCACTTAAAACACAATATGAAATGTTCCCTTCTCGTTGGGCAACATGGAAGGCCTGACCCATGCCCTGTATTAGGCTGGTGGAGGAAGCATTCCTGGCAGAAGGGGTAGTCAAACTGAGATGTAGAAGAAAGAAAAGGGGAAATCATTTGGATAATTCACACCAGGTTCAGAACGGTGCAGGCATAAACACACTGTAAGCATCACCTGACTCTTAAAGACAAGTGTGGACAGCACATCCTTCGGTGAGTAGATGAAGCATTCCCATCTCTGCCCTATTATGAGCTGCTTAAATGTATAGGAGCCTTAGGTTTTGTGAGTACTAGTGAGTAGTTTACCAACAATTGTCTTCCGGAGCTCCTGGGTGGCTCAGTCAGTTAAGCATCTGACTTTGGCTCAGGTCATGATTTCGTGGTTCGTGGGTTCGAGCCCTGCATCTGGCTCTGTGCTGACAGCTCAGAGCCTGGAGCCTGCTTTGAATTCTTTGTCTCCCTCTCTCTCTCTGTCCTCCCCCACTTGTGCTCTGTTTCTCTCTCAATAAATTAAAAAAAAAATTGTCTTCTTGAGTCCTTAAATATCTACTAACACTGATGAGTTTGAGGAGGAAAAGAGTCCAAATACAGGGCAGGTCTGGGGGTGTCTGAAGACAGATTGTTACTGTGAACAAAACAGGAATAGTTCACCATATTAAATAATTAATCTTTCCACATTTCTTAAAGTCTCACCAAGTTTGGTGGCCCACACTGTCTAGAAAACAATAAAATAAATGAATCAGTAAATAGAAAAATAATGTTTGCCAGATATGTGAACTTTCAGAAACTCACTAGCATAATACAAGAACCCAACTCAGCACAGGTTTTAAAAGAAGCAGTTGGATCCCAGAAAAGTCCAACGAGTGGTTCGATCTTCCAAATACACTGACGGATGTCCTGAATAACCCGAACTGACAGACGTGAAATGAGGTGGTAAAAACATCGGTATTTAAAAAATGTGTTATCTACAACCTTGTTGAAGCCCCCACATTGTAACCCTGTATCATCAGAAAATCTGGAATCGGATATCATGTTTGTGTTGCAAGTCACAGTCCTACTTATATCTCGTTGGGTTTTGAAACTGAAACTGCTGGAGCTGGGCTCTTAGAATACACGCTTTTAAAGAAAATTATGGACTACGGAGTCCTTTTCAGAGCTATTCGTGAGATAAGCACTGATAGTTCCAGAAGCATCCCTACAGAAAAGACAATTTTTATGGTATAAATGTTTACCCCTGGGTGAATGCCTCCTCCAGAGTTTATTAGAACTTCCAGGAGACGATGCGAAGACAGGACTTTAGGCTGATAGTGTCAAAGTGATGGTGAAGTCCTTTGGGCTTGTAGGAGTTCATTTTGGTTTTCGTTTTTCTTTGTAACACCATGAATCTTGAGAGGAAAATCTGAAGTCTCCGTTCTTTTTATACCACCGGAAAAGTTGAGTGTTGTGTATAACGTCTGGATAGTGACGTTGTATTGTGTGTCTGAGAAAAGCATTCTTTTTTTTTTTTTTTTTTGGAGATTAAAAAAAAATTTTTTTTAATGTTTTATTTATTTTGAGTGTGAGAGTGTGAGCGAGGGAAAGACAGAGAGAGAGAGGGGGGAACAGAAACTCTGAAGCAGGCTCTGTGCTGATAGCAGCAAGCCTGATGCAGGGCTCCAACTCACAAACTGTGAGATCATGATCCAAGTCACTGTCAATGCTCAACCGATTGAGCCACCCAGGCACCCTGAGGATTTTTTTTTTTTTTAGTTTAGTTCTTTATTTTTGAGAGAGACAGAGACAGCATGAGCAGGGGAGGGGCAGAGAGAAAGGGAGAAAGAGAATTCAAAGCAGGCTCCTGGCTGTCACCACAGAGCCCAATGCAGGGCTTGAACTCACTAACCCATGAGATCATGACCTGAGCCAAAACCAAGCGACAGTCACTTAATCAACTGAGCCACCCAGGTGCCCCTGAGAAAACCATTCTAACCTCAATCACAGGCGTTATAATTCTGTCGCGGCCCTGTGGCATCTAGGCAGGTTCACACGTGCGCATGTACAAATGCACAAAACCTATCGGAGACACAACAGCAGCAAAGTACCCCATGAACAGCTCAGAAAAATGTGTTTAGCCTGAGACAGAATTTGGAAAGAAAGAGAAAAATAGGCTTTTTCCACCTGATCAGGGTTATAACTACTACACAGAGAAAGGCTGTCTTTTTTTTTTTTTTTCCCACTTTCCCTACGGGAAATTAATTACCACATCAGGGGTTCCACACAAACTCTTCACTCATCACCAGTCACTTTACCTTATATAAAACAGAATTCCTTTAAGACCTTAAGTTTTACAAGATGATCTTCTTTTCAGACAAATGAGTACATTCCGCTTACATATACACAGGACATTAACCGCAGATACGCAGATCTCTGTGAACTGCTACTTTTGAATAAGTATAAAAATCCCATTACTGTCCCTTTTTTATTCATATCCATCAACTCTCCGGTCACGTACTCGCTTCTTACCACAGTACATAATCAAAGACACAGACAGTTAAAATTTTGATAACAAGACCTAGATTTGTTTGTTAAATTTGCAAGATGAATTTATTGTTACACATCACCGATGATGGCTTATGTCAGAATTTCCACCTTGAAAAGTCATATTTGAAAAATCCATGTTAACACCAACTACTTATGCCATTATTTACATTAGACTGGTAGCATTTTATAAATGGAAGGGACCATAGCGATCATCAGGGCACAGGGGAGGAAATGCTTCCAGAACATATCAAATTATACTGTTAGAATAGATGAAGCAAGAAATGCTCAAAAGAACTATTAGATCCATATAGTTTTCTGAAGCCACTCATCCAAACCAAACCAAAGTATTTTTGCATCTGTGTGCTTTTTTAACTACTTACTGAAATATAACATGTATTGAGAGCTCTACATTCTACGATTATGGCAAAGCTTAGAAATGAATGAAAACGTCTAGATCATCTGTATTCTTCAGAGGTCTTTTTTACTTAGCTGGGCCCCTCTGTACTTCTCCATGGCTGAAATCTTTCTCTAGATCCATGCAGGAAGTGTAAGTGATTATTGAAATTTTCAGTCAAAAGTCGGATTATAATTTTTTTGTGTGACCATATGTGTGCTAAAACAACTGAGATATTTCAATTCTGTTCTAGTCTGTCTCCTTGGTATCAAAAGTCAAAATCTGTTGAAAGGACAAGGTTAGCATGCACATACATACGTGCCTGTGAGCACATACGCATGCCTGTGTACATATGCACAAAACTTACCAGAGACACAATAAGAGTAAAGTACTCCATGAGCAGTTCCGAAGACGTGTCTGGCCTGAGATAGAATCTGAAGGCGGAAAAAAAAAAAAAAAAAAAAAAAACCTTTTCAACCTGGGGTCAGGCTTCTGACATTTTCATAAGAGAAATCCTGTGACTTCTTTACTTTCCATATAGGCTATTAATAGATTTCCTCAAGGGATTCCTTACCAGATTAGGGACAGCAAGTGTATTAGTTTCCCAGGGCTTCCATAAGCAGTACCAAAAACTGAGTGGTTGAGACAACAGAAATGTATCGTCTCACAGTTCTGGAGGCTAGAAACCCAAGGTCTAGGTGGTAGCAGCAATGGTTCTCTCTGAAAGTTATGAGGGAGAATTTATTCCAGGCCTCTCTCCTAACTGCTGGATGTTCCCAGGAATCTGGCACTCCCCGGCTTGCGTATATATCACCTCAGTCTCTGCCTTCACCTTCAGGTGGCATTCTCTGTATGTGTGTGTGTGTCCAACTTTCTCCCTTTTAATGAGGATCCCAGTCATATGGGTTAAGGCCCACCCTAATGATTTCATTTTAACTTAATTAATTACATCTGTAATGACCCTATTTCCAAATAATTCACATTCTGAGGCCCTGGGGGTTAGGATATGGACCCAGGAATTTGTAGAGAAGGAGAGACACAATTTAAGTTCCAGGACTGAGAAAAAGTAACCTAGCTGCCCAACAATTTTCTTAGGTCATACAGAATATGGGGAAACAATAAAAATTAAATAAAACATAATGATTAAAACGAAATAAACTCCTCATCAAAACTCATATCCTGGCAGGGCGCCTGGGTGGCTCAGTGGGTTAAGCGTCCGACTCTGGCTCAGGTCATGATCTCACAGCTCGTGAGTTTGAGCCCCGTTTTGGGCTCTGTGCTGACAGCTCAGAGCCTGGAGCCTGCTTCAGATTCTGTGTCTCCCTCTCTCTCTCCCCCCACCCCCACCCTGCTCTCTGTCTCTCGCTCTCTCTCAAAAATAAATAAACATTAAAAAATAAATAAATAAAAATGTATCCTGGCTCACAAGAATACTCACTGAGTATCCGAATGGAGTAGGCATTCCCTAATCATGAGATTAATTGAAATTCCCAAGTGTTTTAATTTTTGAGAGAAAGAAAAGCTCCCACACTGTGTGGCTAAAAAGTGTTATCTAATATTTTTCACTACGTGAAACAGAGTGACATCATAATTCATGATTCCGAAGACTCCAAAGTAGGAGACTCTAAAGTCACCTGGAGTCATGAATGAAGAAACGGGAACCCAGAGACGTTAGATGAGTTCAGGTCACGTGACTAATTAGTGGGAGATGAGAAACTGAAATTTCGATCCCTGATTTTTTTTTCTAATTCAATGACCTTTCCACTGATCCCAGAGCAAAAAGCTGAGCATGACCTACTACTCCAAGTTATAGAATGTCACACGATCTATTGCATGCTTGCTTCTAAATTTCTACTTGTGGGGGTGCCTGATCTGTTGAACGTCAGACTCTCGATTTTGGCTTAGGTCATGATTCCGAGGTTATGGGATCAAGTCTCACGACGGGTTCCATGCTGAGCATAGTGGCTGCTTGGGATTCTTTCTCTCCCTCTGCACTCGTGTACTCTTTCTCATTAAAAATTTTTAAAAATTAAAAAAAAATTAAATGTTTTTAATTTCTATTTGTACCTAAAACTTGTCTGAACACAGGCTGGAATTGGGATACATGAGGATGAAAAGAAACAAATGTTTTTCTACTCCTTCGCCCCCAAATCTAAGTCTTCAATATTCTCTCATGGTTAAAGAAGTGCTTATTTCAGAGCCTGAAAGGGGAAAATGTGCTTTTTCAAAGGACAGTTCCATTGGACAGCACTTAAGTGATCAAATTAAATCTCACCCCTACGGTTAGAACATGACATCACACGCCTCCTGATAGGATGTAATAAGTATATAGAATCACCTACTAAATGTTTTTCCAAAAATATTTAACATGGATCTAATCAAACCTTTAGGATTAACCTTCACATTTACAGAAAATACTGGGAATAAAAGGACAGGTTAAACAATACCATGAGGAAACAACCAGACAAATCTAGAGGGTGGGACACGCCAAAAGTCAAGTAGCTTAGCCTGTTTAAAAATGTCAATATTATAAAATATACATGTCATATATTTTATTATTTATTTTGTATTTTATTGTGTATATATATAATTTATATACAATAACTACATTCAGTTAAGGTCTGCACGTTGCGTCTAACAGTTACGTAATATCTATTTTCTTATATATGAATAAATCATCCCTGAAAGAACACATAAAAACCCTTGGGCTGTGTCTATGGAATGTTAACAGCTAACACTATACTTAATGGTGAAAGAGAAACCTTTCCTCCTAAGATTAGGAGAAAGATAAGAATATCTGATCTTACCACCTCTATTCAACATTGTACTGGGAGTTCTAGTCCAATTAGGCAAGAAAAAGAAATAAAATCAGACTGTCAAGGAACAAGTAAAACTGTCTCTATTCACAGGTAACATGACTTATATATTGAAACCCCTTAAAAATCCAACAAAAAGCCCATTAGAGCTAATAAACCAGTTCAGCAAAGTTGCATAACACAGAATCAATATACAAAACGCAGTTGTATTTCCATACAGTAGCAATAAACACTCACTAGGAAGACTATAAAAAAAAATAAATAAAAACAGAAAGTAACAAGTTTTGGTGAGGATGCAGTGAAATTAGAACCTTCATACATTGCTGGTGGGAACGTGATGTGGTGAAGCCGCTGTGGAAAACATCTTAACAATGTCTCAGTGGGGTGCCTGGGGGGCTCATTTGGTTAAGCGTGCAACTTTTTTATTTTGACTCAAGTCATGATCTCATTGTTTGTGAGATGGAGCCTCTTGTCCAGCTCTGTGCTGACAACGCAGAGTCTGCTTGGGATTCTCTCTCTGCTCCTCCCCCATGCGTGCTCTCTCATCCTCTCTTTCTCTTTCTGTCTCTCTCTCTGTCTCTCTCTCTTTCTCAAAACAACAACAACAAAACAAAAACACAATTTCTCAAATAGTTAAACACAGAGCTATCACATAACCCAGCAGTTGCACTCCTAGGAATACACTCAGGAGAATCAATGGTCTCTGGTTTACTATTTTAACAATTGTTTGGGTCACGTTTGCCTCCCCTCTGCTCACTCATGTGGCCACGGGCAGCGGGTGGATCAGTTGGGGCTGGACTCCAATGGCCTCAGCGGGAAAAGCTGGAATGTCTAGGCCTCTCTCTTCTCATGGTCTTTCATGCTAGGATTCTTCATGGTATGGTGGTCACAGGGAAGTGTTCAAAGAGGCAAAGGCGGGGCTGAAAAACCTGTTGCGACTTCTGAATTTGCGTGCTACCAATGTTGGCACATTCTGTTGGTCAGTGAGAGTTGCTAGACCAGCCCAGACCCCAGGTGCGGACCGAGAGACTCTACCTTTTGATGGGAGTACCTGTAAAATATTTTTGTCATGTTTTTCAGTCTACCACAGGAGGTAACAAGGAGACCCTACTCATCCAGAGAAAAGTCTAAGAAGGGAAGACAGAGAAGACTCTAAAAGGAGGTTCAAAGACATGAAGATAAACATTGCCTAATTCAAATCGTCCTGGGACCTGCCAACTACACATACCTTCTCAATCCTGAAGAAGAAGAGTCAGACAATACACTTCTCAGCCTTTCATTAAAACTACAGTAGTGGTTTCCATTTATTAGCAAGGAAATTTGAACTTTATCTATTCCAGACTGACTAAAGTCACATAAAATTTAGAATTAAAGTACAAACAGAGATCACTAGCTACTCAGGAGTGGGGAGGATCTCATACAGAGCCTAAGGATCTGGACTTCCTAATCGTCATCATTTTGGTTGCATTTTTATACAATGTGTTATGCTTTTGACACATTTTATCTTCAATATTTGTCCAAAAACAAAAGTACCTTTATGAGTCCCAATTTATTAATGGAAACCAAGCTAAGGGAAGCTAAATGAATTGTTCAAGGTCACCTGAGTTAGCAATGGGAGAGGGGGCATAAACCCAGGTAGGCAGACCCAGCTCCCACTCATAACCACAACCCCTTCTGGCATTTTAAATAAATATCTGTCGTTTATGATGATAAACAGATGATGATTGCTTTGCTCTTTCAAAAACCATGATATAGAAGGGTTTTCATTCTGTTTCTCTTTTTTAAATGTTTATGTATTTTTGAGAGAAAGAGAGATCAAGCAGGGGAGAGGCAGAGAGAAAGAAAGATAGAGAATCCTAAGCAGGCCCCAAGCTGTCAGCACAGAACCCACTGCTGGGCTCACACTCACAAACCATGAGATCATGGCTTAAGATAAAATCAAGAACCAGACACTTAACCAACTGAGTCACACAGGTGCCCCATCATTCTGTTTGTTTTTTTTGTTTTTTGAGAAGAAATGACTGTGTAAATAGAACAAAAAAAAATTCCAAATAAATCAACACCGCACAAAATACTGCCAGTAGCATTTTCCATGAGAATAAAAACAAAACAAAACACTATAGAGTGCTCCCTAGTTGGCAATCTCTGTCCTAGGTGCTTCTGTATGTTGCCTTATTTCAGGTAGATTCCGTCCCCACAGTATAGATGAAAAAGAGGGAAAATAGAGATATTTAGACTTACCCAAGATCACATCATAGGCTTTCGTTCTTGAATTCTTTCTAAAATGTTACTTTACAAAAGGATTTTAGTAAATAGCACTTCTTTTCCTACCATACTCTATACAACTAAAATTAATTTGAAGATAGTTTTCAATAACAGCCAAGCACAGGATTTTAGCAAACATCTGCCAAGGTCTCTTATGAAGGCTTTCCCCCTCCCATCATATATGTCAGAATCTTCCAGCCTTTTGAGGAACAAATGCTTCTCTGAAAGTTTAAAAAACAAATTCCTCAAACCATTATATCACCAACAGTGAAATCTTCAGCAGTAATCTCTGGAATAACCAATTTTCATGGAGGCGAACATAAACAGTTGAGGGAACAGAAATTATTTCAGATCCTAAACATAATCAGGAAAAACTACAGGAAATAAGAATTGCAATTATTGGGTAAAACTGAAATAATTACATTTAAAAAAAAATAGCCTAAGGGGGCATCTGGGTGGTTCAGTCAGTTAAGCGGCCGACTCTTGATTTCAGCTCAGGTCATGGTCTCACAACGAATGGAGCATGCCTGGAGCTCTGCGCTGACTATGCGGAGCCTGCTTGGGATTCTCTCTCTCTCTCTGCCCCTACCCCACTCATGCGCTTGCTTGCACACACCCTCTCTCTCAAAATAAATAAACATTTTAAAAATTGGTCTTAGAGGCTTTAATTCTTTTTAAAATAAAGAGATTGAGAACCTTTCAAAATATGATCTTTGCTGATTCGGCAAGGCGTCAGCAACATCAGGATGGGTTTTCCCTCCCACTCTGCTCAATAAAAAGGTTTCAACAGTGGTCCAGCAGACATCTTTTATCTTCCAAAGAGCATAAGGTATCAGACTATATGCATAAAATTCACCCCTATCAAGTGTATCAATGATGTTTAGCAACTTGTCCAAGTGGTACAACCATAATCATAAATCCTTGTAAATATAGTTTCATCTTACTGATCCAAGGCAGATCGATCTCTGGTGCCCATTTACTATTGATCTCCATTCCTGGTTCTAACCCCAGGTTGTAATCTAGCACCTGTCTTTATCAATTTGCCTTTTCTGAATATTTCATCCAAATACAATACGTGCTTTCTTGTGTACAGCTTCTTTCACTCAGCATGCTTCTGAACCTCCATGATAGAACATGTATTGGAGGCTTATTCCCTTCGGATGCTGAAAAGTACTCCTTTGCATGGATATGCCATATTGTGTCCACCCATTCAATGGCTGATGGGCATTTAGGTTGTTTCCATTTGGGGATATTATGAATAAAGCTTCTATGAACATCCACGTGCAAGTCTTTGTGGGAACACAGGTTCTCATTTCTCTTGGGTAGGCACCTAGGAGCGGAATTGCGGATCGCATGATCGTTTTATGTTTTAATGTTTTGAAAAACTGCCAAACTATTTTCCAAAGTGGTATGGCTAATTTTTGACATGAGAAAGATTATTCGCTTGGAACTGGTCTAAAATCCATCTGCTACTTCCCACACACCCCAAACTAGAAGCATCAGCTTGCAACCCCATTGGGCTCCAGTCTGGACTATAGGTCCAAAGACGAGACTTAGGGACAGAACTCCTGGAGCCACTATCACAGCCTCTACCCAAGGAGAGCCTAAAATAAATCATAATGGATATGGAAAATTTAAAAGAACGAAAAATGATTCACAAATAAGGTAGCCCACAGAAACTTTAAATGGGCACTGAAGTTTCCATTTGGGATAATGAAAAAGTTCTGGAAATGAACAGTGGTGACGATTATACAAGATTATGAATATACTTAATGCCACTGAATTGTACACTTAAGATGGTAAAATTTATTATTATTAAATTATTGTTTAATTATAAATAATTAAATTATTATAAATTATTTACATTAATAATAATTAATTAAATTAGTATTAAAATTATTGGTTAAGATGGTAAAATTTGTATCATGTGTGTTTTGCCACAATATTTTTTTTTACAAAGAGAAGAACAGCATCTGGTCACCACATTCCTTTGCAGAAGCTCTTCATGGTCTGGCCATCATACTCGGAATAAAACCCAAATTCCTTACCAAGGCGGACACATCCTGCACAGTCTGGCTCCCACCCCTCTTTGCTGCCTGTCTTGTATCTCTGTCATTCTTGGTCATTTCACTGTGGCCATGCTGGCCTCCTTTCTGTTTCTCGAACATGAAGCCTTTCTGGCCTCTAGGACTTTGCTCCTGCTGGGCCCTCTGGCGGGGAGGCTTTCCTAGCTCTTTTGGCAGCCTCAGTCTCATCCTTCAGGACTGGACTCAAATTCATCTATCTCAGAGAGGCCCTTCTTCAAGCAGTCTCCCCATGTCTGTCTGGGTGTCTACATCTCTCTCTCTCTCTCTCTCTCATCCAACACCACCACTCTGTTTATTTCCTTCCTAGCACTTATTACAAGTAGTAATTATTTTTACTGTTTTATTGTCTGCCTTCCCCACTAGAATTAAGCTCCATGGTAGCAAGCTCCTTCTCTGGTTTGTTTATACTCTACCCCTAGCACAAGCATGCTGCCTGGTACAGAGCAAGCCTTTGATAAATAGTGTTGAATATGATGAATAAATAAGACAGACCTTTCAAGTGTCAAGGAATGAGACTTAATTACATTTTTAACTATGTTAAGCTTGCCTTTAAAACCTTCATTTTGCAGCTGATTTTCTAATAAAAAATAATAGCTCTCATTGGCCTAGTTAGTTTCACATTAATGATTTTTACAAGACTCTTTCCCACACATAAGTATAATATGGGAAAAATATAACCTAGGAAGACTTACTTCCCTTGTATCAGTTATTTAAAAAAAAAACATTTATAAGAGAAAAGATTAAGATATTTCTTAAGCTCCTTTACAAATTATAAGAAAAGCCAAGATCACGGAAAAAGGCATCACACACCCTTCTGACTAAATATTTTCCAGAACAAAACTGGTTTCTTTGCTAAAAGTCAAAAGAATGAATGCTAAATTCTAAAATTATAATGGGGAGTGGACAAAAAAAATTCCTGCGAGAGATGGTAGAAAATTGAATTCACAAATTAAAAGCCTGTGATATATATGGAGCCTAACTCTTGCTAGCTATGTGATAAATGTACTATTTGTAACAAAAGTGACAATTTCAGAATTATGTGTCTTCATAATACACAATGGCAGTGCCTCTGTTGGACCAAATTCTAAAATGTAGTTCCATCCCCTGTCCTCAGGGCAGTTAGTACCCCCTCTCAATATGGCGCCCTGCCCTGAACTGTCTCCTAAGACAGCATTCCATCATCTTATCCCAACTAAAACCTATCTATCCTATGTGTAATCCTTCATGCCACCATTATAGGCAGAAAATCTGATAAACTAAACCATAATGATGTGTTAATGGAACCCAAAATATTTATAGGCCAGCAAAGATTGTTCACTAACATATATGTGTTACCAGTGGCCTCTTAAAAAGAATGCCATAACAAGGTGTGGCTGCATGGCTTTAGTGGTGAAGTAGAGGAAGCACAGAAGGAGACAAAGGCTTTAGAGGAAACAGTAGAGCCTAAGGTGCCTACAGAATACAGGGAAAGGAGATGGCCAGCAGGGCTTTGCAGATGTGAGTCTGAAACTCAGGAGAGAGATTAAGGGTGGAAACATAGACCTGGGAGCAGCAGCACATGAATGATAATTAGAAACATGGCAGCACTGGTACCTCAGATGGTCCAGGAAAAGTGTGTCAAGTGAGAAGACGCCAGCATTCTTCTTGGTTTCTGCTGGCACCCTGTTGGTCTGCCCTCTCTGAGAGTCTGCTGACATTACTGCCACCCCTGTTCCCCTCTCAGTGAGCAGCTGAGTGGTCTGTTTGATAATGTGATTCATCTCCCCAAAAACACCCCAGGGACATCCCATCTCACTGAGAAGAGACAAGGTCCTGACAACGGCTTACAAGGCCCAACAGGATCTGGAGACAATTCTCTCTCTGACTTCATCTCCTACTGTTTGCTCCCTTCCCACCACAGGGGCATCTGACCTGTTCTCAAAAACTGCAGCGCGTTCCTTGCTGACTGCTTTGCACTGTTGCTCCTTCTGCCTGGAATGTTCTTTCTCTATATATCCATATGCCTGCTTCTTTACCATTTGTTTTCAAAGGATTTGTTCAAATGTCATCATCTCAAAGAGATGATTTCTGAGTTAGATGATTCAGATTTCTATTCTGACTCCCTTTCTTTATTTTTTAAATTTTTTTAACATTTATTTTTTTTTTTTTGAGAGACCAGAGACAGACAGACCGTGAGTTGGGGAGGGGCAGGGAGAGAGGGAGACACAGAATTAGAAGCAGGCTCCAGGCTCCGAACCGTCAGCACAGAGCCTGACGTGGGCTTGAACTCACAAACCATGAGATCATGACCATGAAGTCGGTGCTTAACCGACTGAGCCACCCAGGAGCCCTGGTGACCACCTTTCTTTAAACCCTCCCTCCCCATCCCATACTCTCTAAGCCCATTTTCTTTTCTTTTCTAAAACATATATTAAATTCAAGCTTTCGTAACGAAGTATTTTATTATATATACATTTAAATTTTCTCCCAGAGCAGAGAATTATTGTTTATTTTGTTCACAGACGTATCTCATGAACTTAGAACAGTGCCTGGTGTATAATAGGCTCGGTCGAATTATTAGTTAGTCGAAAGCTGAATGAAATCTAAGAAGGGAAGGAATCCTGAGGAACTCTAACATTAACTGTTAGATAGAAAATCAGCTCCCCCAAAAAGAAATTGAGAAAGAACTTTCTAGAAGACAAAAGAAAATTAGGAGGTTGTGATTTAAATGAATAAAAGAGGAAAGTGTTTCAAGACCAAAGAAATGGCCAACAGTGTCGAATGCTGACCAAGAGTCAATAACATAAAGACTGAAAAACATCCAATGGATTTAGTAATGAGGAGTGTGTTGACCTTGGTGAGATTAGTTTCAGTGGCACGTGACTGAGGCAGATTAGAAAAATTTCAATAGAACATACTAAAAGTTAAGAAAAAAGGAAAGAAGGTAAAAAATCTAAGCCATGAAACCATCAAGCTTATAAAATACAGATACCAGATTTTATCATTTGTTTCAGTTGTTGCTGTATAACAAACCATCCCAAAACTTAATGGTTTCAGACAGCAAACCACTTGGCTATTACTCAGCATTCTGTAGGTTAATTTAGTTGAGCTGGGCATTCTGCTTCACGTGATGTCAGCTGGGGCTGCAACCATGTGGGACAGGGGTCAGCAAACTTCCCTCCCAAGGGTCAAACAGTAAATATTTCAGGCTTTGCACGCTGTAAGGTCTCTGTCATGACTATTGAGTGCTGCCACTGTAGTGAGAAAGAAGACACAGATGATATATAAATGCATGGGCATGGCTATGTTCCAATAAAACTTTATTTACAAAAGCAGGTGGTAGATCATTCTTGAGTGAAAGCCATAATTTGCCCACTCAGGATTTTGAGGCTCAACTTGGGTTGTTTATCCAAGATGGCTCACTCCTGGAGTTCCTTGGTACTCCTCTATGTTGCTTCTTCATGCGGCTTGGGCTGTTGACAGCACAGTGACTGGTTTCAAAAGTGAAATGGAAGGGCACCTGGCTGGCTCAGTCCGTTAAGCACCGGACTTCAGCTCAGGTCATGATCTCACGGTTTGTGCATTCCAGCCCCGTATCGGGCTCTGTGCTGACAGCTCGGAACCTGGAGCCTGCTTCGGATTCTGTGTCTCCCTCTCTCTGCTTCTCCCCAGCTTGTTCTCTCTCACTCTCTCTCTCTCTCTCTCTCTCTCTCTCTCTCTCTCTCACTCTCAATAATAAATAAACTCAAAAAAAATTAAAAAAAAAGGTAAAATGGAAGTTGTCAGCCCTCTTAAGTTTAGGCCTGGAACTTGCATACTATCACTTCCACCATATTCTGTCAGCTAAAGTGAGTCCCAGGGCCTTTTCAGATTCAAGGAAGGGAGCTATTCAAGGGTATAAAGTGTATAAACCAGGAGGCATGGTTCACTGGAGGCTATCAAATGTAACATACTACCACATAATTCTAAGGTTTTTTCCTATTAAAACTATATTCCAGGGGTGCCTGGCTCAGTTAGTAGAGCATGACCTTTAATCTCAGAGTCACGAGTTCAAGCCTCATGCCAGTCACGGAGTCTACGTAAAAAAAAAAAAAAAAAGAAAAAGAAATGAAATAAATAAAATACTTCCAAAATAAAATAAAGTAAAATAAAATAAAACTATGTTCCATTCCACATTCTGTCTAGAGACTCTTACTAAGGAAAAGATTCAGTGACTTTTGAAGCCATCTTTTCTCTCCAACACGGATGCTTTCAAGAGCTGTTTTTTGTATCATTAATTGAAGGAGTGTATGATTGTTATTTTAAGACAGCCTGAGAAATTAATTCCTTCTCATCAGCCTGAGAAAACTCTAGTCTTCTTATACCCACCCTTGAAAATGCTCTTTTCGACACACTGTACTTAAGCTATAAGGCACCCCAACCCATTAAACCTAGATTATAAGCATGATAGGAAAGGGGTTATTAGCAGTAAGATTAAAGCATTCATACTTAACTACTTGATGATCTATCGGAGTGATACTATTTTGCAAAAGTAAGTAAATTATAATCTATATGTAGTATATTCATTCATTTGTTCATCAATTTTTAAAGTCTTTACTGAACACACTAATGGTTAGGCCATGTGCTAGCTTGTGGTGTATATGACCATCACTTTGTCCTTAATGTAGGACTGTAGCCTCTTATGTGACCTTCACCCTACAGAAAACAAAGATTGCAGGAGAGCAAATATTTTCAGTGGACTGAGAAAAAAACGTAGGAATTTAGTTCTCATAAAAGTATTGAACCATAAGAAAATGAATACATATACGTATTTTAGGTTGACACCATGCTTTGATTTATCCAGACTATCTTAATCAAATAGTTTTATTGATAAGAAAGTAACATTAGAACATTATGAGAAGAATTGATTCTATCCTTTAAAAAGTATGACCAGAAAATACTAAATATGTGGTCATATGCCAGGGGCTACAAGATCTCACCAGACGAATTAGCACATCTTCTGCATATTAATTTTAATTTAATATTTTCAGAGAAAAATGTTTTACCTAACAAATACTTTAAAACATAATTGTGATCTCAATACAATATGACTACAAAATATTTTAAAGGCCTTTAGAGGTGAAAATTAAAACACTCAATTAAACAACACTTAGGTGAAAGTGGAGGTAAAAACCACAAACGCGGTTGTCTAGAAAATAACAATAATGAAGGCATCACATATGAGAAGTTATAGGATGCATTAGAGCAGTGATCAGAAGAAAACTCATAGCCTTAAATACTCGTATAAATAACAATAAAAGACAGAAAACAAGTGAATGAAATGCCAACTCCTAACAGCTAGAACCAACCAACAATTAAGTCAACAAAAAGAAAGCATACGGAAAGAAGAAATACATATTAAATAACAGGGTAAAAACTCCAGAAAAATAATATAACTGATTAGTAAATAAAAATATTATTTCCTTGGAAGTGGAGGAAAACACTGGCTAACCTAATCAAGAAGACAAAAAGGCATAAATAAATAAAAAAGAAAAATGAAAAGTTCTAAAAGGGAGGAAATTTTTTAAATCATGAGACTATACTCACAATCCTTCACAAATAAAATTGAAAACTTAGATGAAATGGATAACTTCCTAGAAATACAATTTTACAAAATTGACCCTAGTAGAGAGAAAATGCTTAAGCAGACAAATTTCTATAGGAGTATTAAAGACTATTTCAAAGAATTACCCCATAAAAAAATCATCACACTGAGATGATTTTACAGGGGATTTCTACCAAACTTTCAAATTTGAATAATCCCAATGCTATATGAATTATTTCAGAGCATAGAAAATAGAAACTTCTAAATTTTTATCAAGATTAACATTTATATTTAAACCTAATAAATATAGCGCACACCGAAAACCTAAAGATCAGTCTCACTTATGAATATTGATGCATAAAAAACCCACAAAACACCTCATTTAAAAATATACCATGATCAAGTGGAATTTATTTCAGGAATGCAAAAATGGCTTGGTGTTAGGAAATCCTTTAATATAATTCACCATATTAGTATAAAAAGAAAAGTTATATGATTGTTTCCCTAAATGCCACTGATGCTTTTGATAAAATTCAATATTCATTCCCATATTTAATAAAATAGGAAGATGAATATTTCCTTAATATAATAGATCATACTTAAGTCCAAAAGCCAGCTTTTTGTTTAATTAGAAAACACAAGAGATGTTACCACTAAAGTAAGGTATATGGTAAGGATGCCAACTATCTCTACTACTATTTAATACAGTATTGGAAGTATCAGCCAATGAAATTAGACAGGAAGAAGCAATTTGAAGCATAAGAATTGGAAAAGCAGAAGTAAAACAATCTATGGAGATGATATGATAGTAGATTTGCAAAACCCCAGAGATTCAATGATAAAACTTAAATAATATAATAATTCAATGATATAGCAGGATATAAAACTAATCCACAGAAATCAATAGCTTCATATACACAAACAATAACCAATTAGAAGAGATAATGAAAACAAAAGCCCCATTGACAATAGCAAAAACAACAAAGATAAAACACTTAGGTATTAACAAGAAATGTGTAAAAGTTCTATGAGAAAATCTTTAAAACACTCCTGAAAGATGTAAAAGTATACTTTATGGAAAGACATCCCTTGTTTTTGTAAAGTATGACCCATCATAAAGATGTCACTTATCTCAAAATTATAAATGTAATACAATTCAATAAAAATGCCATTAAGCCCGGAATAGTCAGAGTAATGTTGAAAAAGAAAACCAAAGTGGAGGCATAACAATTCTGGACTTCAAGCTGTATTACAAAGCTGTAATAATCAAGACAGTATGGTACTGGCACAAAAAAAGACAGATAGATCAATGGAACAGAATAGAGAACGCAGACATGGACCCACAAATTCAACAAAGCAGGATAAAATATCCAATGGAGAAAAGACAGTCTCTTCAGGAAATGGTGCTGGGAAAACTGGACAGCAACATGCAGAAGAATGAACTTGGACCACTTTCTTATACCATACACAAAAATAAACTCATAATGGATGAAACAACTAAACTTAAGACAGGAAACCATTGAAATCCTAGAGGAGAAAACAGGTAACAAACTCTTTGACCTTGGCCGCAGCAACTTCTTACTAGACAGGTCTCCAGAAGCAAGAGAAAAAGCAAAGATGAACTACTGGGACCTCATCAAGATAAAAATCTTCTGCACAGAGAAGGAAACAATCAAAACTAAAATGCAACCAATGGAATGGGAGAAGATATTTGCACATGACATATGGAATAAAGGGTTAGTATCCAAAATCTATCAAAAAAAACTTATCAAACTCAACACTCAAAAAACAAATAATCTAGTAATGAAATGGGCAAAAGACATGAACAGACACTTTTCCAAAGAAGACATTCAAAGGGCTAACAGACATGTGAAAAAATGCTCAACATCGCTTATCATCAGGGAAATACAAATCAAAACCACAATGAGATACCACCTCGCACCTGTCAGAATGGCTAAAATTAACAACCCAGGAAACAACAGATGTTAATGAGGATTCATAGAAAGGGGAACACTTTTGCAATGCTGGTGGGAATGAAAACTGGTGCAGCTACTCTGGACAACAGTATTGAGGTTCTTCAAAAAATTAAAAATAGAACTATCCTATGATCCAGCAATTGCACTACACGTGTCCCAATGTTTAGAGCAGCACTATCAACAAGAGCCAAAGTATAGAAAGAGCCCAAATGTCCATCAACTGAGGAATGGATAAAAGAGATGTGGGGTGTATGTGTGTATATATATATATATATATATATATATATATACACACACATACATATACATTATATATATATATATATATATAATGGAATATTACTCAGCGATCAAAAAGAATGAAATCTTGCCATTTGCAACAATGTGGATGGAACCAGAATGATGTATTATGGTAAGTGAAATTCAGTCAGAGAAAGACAAATATCATATGATTTCACTCACATGTGAAATTTAAGAAATGAAACAGATGAACATAAGGGAAGGGAAGGAAAAATAAGATAAAAGTAGAGAGAGAAGTAAACCAGAAGAGACTCTTAATACAGAGAACAAACTGAGGGTGTCTGGAGGGCTGTTGGGTGGGGGGATGGGCTAAATGGGTGATGGACATTACGGAGAGCCCTTGTTGGGATGAATACTGGGTGTTATACGTAAGTGATGAATCACTAAATTCTATTTCTGAAACCATTAGTAAACTGTATTTTATATCACCTGGATTTAAAGAAAATAAAAAATAAAAATAAATACCATTAGTTTTTGCTTCTAGTTAGAAAAGTTGCTTTTAAACTTCACCTGTATTTTAAAATATAAAGCATACAAGAATAGCTAGAAAAACTGAAAAAGAAAGGCAAGGAGGGAGGACTAGCCCTAGTGGACATTAAAACATACTATGAACTTCTATAATTAAAACTGTATAATATTAGAACATAAATACACCAGCACAAAATAACAAGAAATCTAGAAACAGACCCAAATCTATATGGAAACTTAGCAGTAGACAGTATATTCAGGATAAATTCCCAGAAGTGAGATTGATGGGGCAAAGGGTAAATATAGCTATTTAAAAATATTTTTAGATAATTTTAGGTATTAGAAATTTTTAGGTATTATTACCTATTTTCCCATGGTCTCATCAACAGCGTGTACTGTCAAGTTTCATTTTTGCCATTTAGAATAAGTGAATGTGGTATCTCAGTCCTGTTTTAATTTGCATTTTCTTATTAAGAGTGGCATTTCATTTAAGAGCTCTTTTTCATATTTTTAAACTTGTCTTTTTATCAAGATAATTTAGATTCATTAAAACTGTACACATCTTAAGTGTTCATGTCAATGAATTTTGACAACTGAATACACCTGTGCAGCCACCACTCAGAACAAGATCTAAGGCATTTCCATCACCCTAGAAAGTTCCCCTGTGTTCCTTTCAAGTCAATTCTCCTATGCTCTCCAGATACAACCACTTTTTCTGATTTCTATTACCATAGATTGGCTTTGCTTATTCTTGGACTTTGCATAAATGGGATGTACAATGTACACAATATGAGACGTGTGTCTAATTTTTGTGTGTCTGATTCTTTTGCTAAAAAACATAATTTTTTAGATTCATCCATTAATCCACATTGAGCACTAGTGCATTCCTCTTTTTACCGAGTAGAATTTCATTCTATGGATATAACACAGTGTTTGCAAGATTAAATTTTATCTTCTATATAAATATCTATATGTTTATCTCACTGTTGAAGAAGAGGGTTGCAAAATATGGAAAGGGAGAAGAACAGAATGAATCCTGTAGCGTTTGCTTGGAATTGAGGCTAAGAGTGTGATCTCACAGTTTTTAATGTGTGTAGACAGACGTAGAAATAGTTACAGGTATGTGGGGGTGTATGTGGGTATGGGCATGTACATACATACATACATGCATTCCCAGGTTCTATTCTACTGAGTGTGGAGGCAGTGTGATTCCAATAATAATGGGTACACCCACCAGAAAAAGAATCAGGGCCCCGTGGAGAAACGGCCGATTCTAGGGTAGGCAGAGAAAACACGATGTCATTCTGGACATTGTCAGACACCAAAGACACTTTCAAAAGCTGAAGTAGCTGTCTCAAAAGGACAGAGGAGCCACCGTGGAGGTACTTTGATTGGCCAAATTTTAGACAAGATGAGCAGCAGAATGAATAAAAATAGAAATGGAATGTAACACACTGAATTTTAAAGCTCCACTAGTCCGTATTGCTAAGAAAAATAAAAATTAATATTGGGTAGAGATAAAGCTTCTTTTTAACATAATAATACCAACAATAAGTGTGGAAGAAATAGCAGAAATAGAAAAATACAATACAATCACCCTAGTAATAAGTGACTCAGACAAAAATCACCATAGGGTGGAAGGTTGTTGGAAAATAGGGTATTCACATAGATCGTATGTGAATTACTTATTAATTATACAAGGAAAATGTGCTGTTATAATGACAGGCTTGGCAGGTACTAGATTAACCAAGTGATCAAAGTGAACATTGCCAATAATTGCAGACACTGATATCACGGGCCCCTGAGGGAATACACTGACAAGTACATAGTATTCCATCCAAAAATGTCGAATCTCATCATAAGGAAAGACGCAGAGTTCCAAATTAAGGAACATTTTGCCTCTGGAGCTTGGGCTCCAAAAATATCAATGACATGAAAGACAAAAAAGAAGGAGACTAAAGAAATAAGACAACACAATGCAATGTGTCATGCTTGGTTGGATCCCAGGGCTGGGGGAAATTACTTTATAGGACATTACTGAGACACTTGGGGGAGTTTGAATATAGACTATATGTTAGATAATAATATCATAACCATGTTCAATTTCTTGAGCATATCAGTTAGCTAGAGGTTACATGGGAGAATGTCCTCGTAGATAGAAGTATCCAGGGCTAAAGTGTCGTCATACCTGCAACCATCTCTTAACTGGTTAAGAAAAAAGAAGGAAATATTTTTATTTTTGTGTGTGTCTCTATATGTATGTGTGAAGAGAGAGAAATCAAATGGGTGTGGCAAAATGTTAACAATTACTGAATCTGAGGGAAAACGGATGCTGATTATCCTGTTTTTTCAACTATTCTGTATGTTCAAAATTTTTCAAAATAAAAATTGGGGGGAAAACCATAATTCTTTCATTAAGTGGGTATAATACAGTTCAAGATATTTTCTTCATTTGAAACAGTGAACTTCCAAAAGATGTTTAGACTGACTATGCCTGCTTTGAGCTATGACCCTAGACGCAATAAAATAAATAAAAGGTCACAATCTTCAAGGTTACTTGAAGGTGAAAGGCTCTTCCACAGAAAAGGTTAAGAAGCTTTGCCTGGGGGATAGGCTGCATCCTTTCTGGGCTAGCTGGCCGCCTGTGGTTGGAGCAGATCAGGGTCATGGCTGGGAACAGACATGCGTTTCATCCCCACAGCCATCCCTTCCAATCTTCTGGCAACGGCCACCATTCTGTCAAGGAACTGCTGCCTCGCCCGCAGGTGCTTCTGTCAGGGCTGTCGATCACAGGACTCTGTTCCCTGGCCAAAGCTGGACTGGCCAACAATATACCTGGGCCTCGTGGCCACAGTTATCGGCCCAGGGAAACGTATGTGACCCTAGCTGAGCCAATCAGGCTCCTTTCCTAACGTTTTATTTGTGGATGCTTGGAGAGAAAATCTCTTACTCTCTTCTGGGATCCTTTGGCCAAGATGAAGTAAACGTGGGGCCGCCTATAACCCGCAACCAAAAGACTGCGGCCCATGACAGTCAGTAGCTGTGCTGTTTTACGCGGTGAGTCTCAGGCAAAATGGGAGTGGGGTCCACTTTGCTTCGGGCTCCTTCAAGTTACTGCCACCATGTGGTACCAGTTCCCTCCTGGTGATCTTCTGGCTTCTGGTCACCTGGTCCTGAACACAGGTAACATCTTATACTACAGACCAATCTCTATTTCGTAGATCATGTGGCACACACACACACACACACACACACACACACACACAACACACCTTTGCAAAATGCCTTCCTTTTTAAAAATTTTATTATTCATTTATTGTTTAAGTATTTTATTACTTTAATGTTTTATTTTTATTATTTTATTATTCATTTATTATTTATTATTTAATTTTTTATTTATTTTGAGAGAGAGAAAGTGAGGAGGGACAGAGAGAGGAGAAAGACAATCACGAGCAGGCTCCATGCCATCAGCACAGAGCCCAACGTCGGGTTCCATCTCATGAAAGGTGAGATCATGACCTGAGCCAAAATCAAGAATCGGACGCTTAACAGACTGAGCCATGTAGGTGCTCCACAAAATGCCTTCTTATTTGTCAAGTCCTAGGATTCTCATATGCCATTCTTTTTTTTTTTTTTTTTTTGCATGGAAGCCAACCATGAGTAAGACCAACCAAGAGTATAGCACTGCGGGACTATGCATCCCAAACATCACCCTGGCTGCCTAAAATCTCCCCAAAAGGCCTGTAAACAGAGCTCACTGCATCCCTTTCCTTGAGACTTTGAAGAAAATCTATATTTTTAACAAGTCACTCAGGTAATTGGAATGCCTACTCCAGTTTAGAAAACACTGCCAAGGTGGCCAGCGATATCACGGTGAATGTGGCTCCAAGCTGTTTCTCAGGGAGCTTTCAGACAAGTGGGGATGATAGGCAATTCAGCTAATTGAACGATGCAGCAGAAATCAGCGAGGTGTCCAAAGAGAACACTACAGAGAGCCGGCCCAGGAATTTAAAGCTAACCAGAACTAATGTGTCACTTCGTCTTGCTGATGGGTGCTCATGGCTTCCTCTTCTAGTTACCCTGCCTCTTTGTGTCCCAACACAGCCTTCAGAGGAAAGACCAACCTGACTCTTTCACAGCGAGTTTACATCGGAGATTGGGGAAATCAGGTTATTTAGGGAGCTACTGCTGGTACCTTTGAGGGGAGGGACGGTGAGTATAAGCACACAGGTGCATGTGTGTGGTGTGTGCATGTGGTATGTATTTGAGGGCAGGGCTGTGTGTGTTCTGGTGTATGTATTGTAGAAGCAGTGTGTTGTATATGTATTGTATATTGTGTTGTGTAAGTGTGTGTGTGGTCTGTTTTGGGGGGTCGTGCTGTGTGTGTGGTTTGGTGTGTGTACTGTGGTGTTGGGTATGTGTGTGTTATGTATTCTGTTGTGCAAGAGTGTATATGGTGTGTTGTACATGCATTGTGCTGGTAGTGGGTGTGATATAGTTTCTGTGTGTGTGTGTGTGTGTGTGTGTGTGTGTCTGTGTGTCTGTGTGGGTGCAGTCTTAGCCAGGGTTACATGTGTTCACCCCAGCCTTTCAAAACAGGTGTTCTCAACAAGGAGAGACCATGGGTGAAACTGTATAAAGCTTTAGGTGACCTCTGTCAAATCAGAGTGTGCCATTTTTAGCTACTTTGTGGATAAAAAGCACACCATATTGTAGTCATAATAACTGCAGCTTATTGCCATGCCGGGGAACAGAGCTGCTTTTTGTACCTTCTCATTTCATCCTCTTAAGAACCCCATGAAATTGGTGCTTTTATCCTTATTTTATGGAGAGGGAAACGGAAACTTAGAGGGGTCAGTACCACTTTCGTTTTTTTTTTTCTTTTTAATGTGTATTTGCAAGTGACCCCTAATAGGTACTACAACCAAGCATACATCAATTAATTGTAAGATTTTTTCCTCAACTGTCATTTGACAAACATTTACTGAGTATCTCTTATATGCATAGTCCCTGCTGGGAGCTATAAGATCAAAAAATATCGTAAATAGCTCTTCTCTATGAAGCAGCTAATTTAGTCTGGAGGTGTAAGCATAAAAGGATATTTTCGTGAGCCACTTTCCTTATTTGTCTTGCTCTTTTATAGCAATTATCAAACTGCATTTGGACTTACTCCACTCCTCCTCAGTCTCTCCGGGATAAAGAACTCTATTTCACTCACCTTTGGATTCCTAGACGATAGGAGGTGACTAGCTGATGTAGGTTGAATAAATGGACTGATAATCTGGGAACCGGAAGGGATGAAGAAACATTCTAACCTTCCTCTTATTCGGATGCTGGGGAATTAGTGCAACTTGCAAACGAACCCAAATCCAGAATAGAAAATAGTTATTACTCAACAAAGAAAAGTTTTCATGTTCCATATGCAACCATTCTGAGGTAGCTCCTAACCAACTTCCAAACAGTCCCATGAGATGTTAATAAGTATTTCTTTTAAAAAGCAAAAAGAATTCCACAAATCACTGGGGAAATGCAGGGTTAACTCGGCTTATAGGATTTCTTTACTACAGGAGTTCTTAGGGCCCATACGAGACAGCTGTGCACTGAGTATAAACCAGAAAATGCAGATGGAGAATTGAAGGACAGACAGTATATGGTGAGCCATATTTTCTAAATTTATTTGCCAGTGGATTCTTTGGGGAAGGAATGGAGGGAATTTAAAAAAAAAGAATTAATTGCAGGACCGGAAACAGGGTTAGGCAAGGGAGGCACGTAGGACGCGGCACTTGAGAAAGCACCCACTTGCACAAAAGCACTTGAGCAAGAGTGAGTGTCCCCTTCAGTTTTCAATCCTAGGCACCTCCCTTGTGACGTCCCAGCCCCAGACCAGAAGAAACACCTGCCACCAGCACTGAAACGAATCTCCCATGAACACAATTTGGGAAACTTTCAGTGGCCATTCCTCAATGGCGGCGTTTAGTCAGGGGTCATCATTCTGAAGATGACAAGAGACATTTCTGGATCTTCTTTTACACATTTTGTGGAGAATCTGGCTCAGCGTTAGAGTCATTGTCTTTTCCTGGCCCTGTCCCAGAGCCACAGCCTTCTGTGGACATCTGGCCAAGGGCACTGGAGCCCCGGTTGGTGTTCTGAAAGAGCCGGCCTGCCCCTTTGAGCTAATTCAGGGAAAGGAAGCTTAAATGGGACTCATCCGTTCCACATACCAGAAGTCACTGGTTGCCGTTTCTTTCATTCTTGAAAACAACACAGACTAAGAGGAAGTCAATAACAGATTTCTTAATGACAATTTCCAAAGGACAATGTCTGGCCCTCAATAAACTGAATGGATGAGTGAGTGAATGCACAAATGGAAGAGACACCAGGGAAGGAATTCCAGGATTAACAGGTGAGAATCAGAGAGAGGTCCCTCACTTCTTTTCAGCGTTTCTCTTCTGAGCCAGATTTTCTGCTGAAATCTTTGCTCTTTTCCATTTGTACAGTTTCCTCATTGATATCCCTCCCAACGTAAAGTCCTGTTTGATCTTAGAGCTAATGACTAGAGCTGGGTGGGGCCAAAAGCCCAAGCACAAATTATTTGTTCAAGAAAGTGTGTACAGGGGTGCTTGGGGGGCTCAGTCGGTTAAGTGTCTGACTTCGGCTCAGGTCGTGATCTCATCGTGAGTTCCAGCCCCGAGCCAGGATCTGTGTTGACAGTGTGGTGACTGCCTGGGATTCTCTCTCTCTCATTCTCTTTCTCTGCCCCTCCTCTGCTAGTGCTTTCTCTCTCACAAAATAAATAAAGTTAAAAAAAAAATAAAAGAATATTGTACTCCTGAGTTCAGTGTCATCTTAAATCCTGGGCTGTGCTGTTGTTTTTTTTTTTTTTTAAGTAAAAATACTTCATGGTAAACTCAATCCAAATAAATGTAGCAAAATATATGGCTTTTAAATACCACATTGTATGGTAACCATACCCACTTATATGGTGTGCTGAAATATTAGGTAATAAACAAAGCTTCATTTGGTGGTTTATTAATCTAATTAGACTCTAATACAAGCAAATGGTATTTAATAGTTCTACATTATAGTCCCGTTCATGAAAGAATTAAAAAGCAGAAAGGGCATATTTGCAAAATTAAAATGGTTACTGCATTCACTAAATATCTCTATACTCCCGGGGCAATAACTCTGGTTTCCTGGGAGTTGGCACCAAAAGTTCCACACTCCAGGTCTACAAAGTGGATAGAACCGTGTTTCTCGGGATTTCGTCTGACTCAGTGGTGTAAAAGGGGACTACACCTACATTGTTACATGACGTGATCAGTTTGTCCTGCTCCTCATAAATTTTCAAATATTCCTTCTCTTTTCAGTATTTGCATTATTATTAGATCAGGCTGTTTAGTAATGATACACACTTTCCCTCGATGACTACACATCTCGGTTCACACTTAGATGTTAGTAAATATATTCAGCACTTTCTACAATCAAGTGGTTGAATTGAGGAGGATCCATGTAATGTACCCAGCCCTGAAAAGTCACTAAACCTTACCCCCCAGATGGAAGACACTGGAGGTCAAAAGCTGCCAATTTTATGGGCTGCTTTTGCATTTTGACATTGCATACTTTTCAGAAGCCCTTTCACCACAACACATAAAAGTGGACAGAAAGGCACTACCTTTTGGGGCATCTGGGTGGCTCAGTCGGTTAAGCGTCCCACCCTTGATGTCTGCTCAGGTCATGACCTGAGGGTTCCATGAGGGTTATCGAGGGAGGCAAACAGCGTGGGCATTAATTCTATATGGGCTATCTTGCTGCCTCAGTTCTAGTGAGTCACACTGCACCTAAGCTCAGGACAGTCTCCAGTCCAACAGGGTCAATGTTTACTAGGTCACACCACTGTGCATGGCTGCTTATCCTCAGCTGATCTCAGTGTGGTGTCTGCTGTTCTAAGATTTCAGTGTTAATACAATAATGAACACCTGCCTCAGGTAAGTGACTGGGCTTGACTTGTCTCGTGCTGGTGATGGCACTGTACATATTGAGTCTTTCTTTTTAAACACTCTTAAAAAAAGAAAAAGCTTATTCATTTTGAAAGAAGAGAGAGAGAAAGAAAGAGAGAGAGTGGGGGAGGGTCAAAGAGAGAGAAAGAGTCCCAAGCAAGCTCCGAGCTGTCAGCCCAGAGCCTGAACACATGGGGTTCCAACATGAGATCATGACCTGAGCTGAGGTCAAGAGTTGGATGCTCAACCAACTGAGCCATCCAGGCACCTCTAGAGTCTTTTTAAATTACCACAGGTGGTTAACCATCTTAGTGTCAAAAGGTATCCCTGTAGGCAAAGTGAATTGAGGAAGCGGAATTATTAACAGACATTCTACAGTATTGTAGGTGATTGAGTTTGACTCAGAACAAGTGACAAGTTACCAATAAACACCTCAGTATTACCATTAGCAAAACTGGAGAAAAAATGAACTACTGAGACCTTACCAAGATAAAAACTTCTGCACAGCAAAGGAAACAATCGGCAAACCTAAAAGGCAATCGATGGATGAGAGAAGATACTTGCAAACAACATATCAGATAAAGGGTTAGTGTCCAAAATCTATAGAGAACTTATCAAACTCAACACCCAAAAAACAAATAATCCAGTGAAGAAATGGGCAAAAGACATGAACAGACACTTCTCCAAAGAAGACATCCAGATGGGTAACAGACACATGAAAAAATACTCAATGTCACTCATCAGCAGGGAAATACAAATCAAAACCACAATGAGATACCACCTCACACCTGTCAGAATGGCTAACATTAACAACTCAGGCAACAACAGATGTTGGCCAGGATGCGGAGAAAGAGGATCTCTTTTGCACTGCTGGTGGGAATGCAAACTGGTGCAGCCACTCTAGAAAGCAATATGGAGGTTCCTCAAAAAATTAAAAACAAAACTACCCTACAACCCAGCAATTACACTACTAGGCATTTATCTAAGGGATACAGATGTGATGTGTCAAAGGGGCACATGCACCCCAATATTTATAGCGCCGCTATCAACAATAGCCAAAGTAGTGAAAGAGCCCAAATGTCCATCGACAGATGAATGGATAAAGAAGATGTGGTATATACATACAATGGAGTATTACTCGGCAATCAAAGAGAATGAAAGCTTGCCATTTGAAACTACATGAAAGGAACTAGAGGGTATTATGCTAAGTAAAATTAGTCAGTCAGAGAAGGACAAATTTCGTATGATTTTCGCTCATATGTGGAATTTAAGATATAAAACAGATGAACAAAAGGGAAGGGAAGGGAATATAAGATAAAATATAAGAGACTCTTAAATACAGAGAACAAACTGAGGATTGCTGGAGAGGTTGTGGGTTGGGTGATGGGCCAAATGGGTAAGGGGCATCGAGGAGGGCACTTGTTGGGATGAGCACTGGTGTTATACGTAGGCGATGAATCACTGGATTCTATTCCTAAATATTCCATTATTGCACTATATGCTAATGAACTTGGATATAAATTTAAAAATTAATTAATTAATTTTTAAAAACTGGAGATAATCAGATAATCCAGCCCACTACAATCTCCTCCTGTGTCACTCATGACCTTTGTATCTAGTCCTAGAGCACAGCAAGCCCCTGCCCACCTCAGGGCTTTTGCCCTTGTGGTCTCTTCTATAGAATACCCTTCTCCTGGCTGGTCTCTGGTGTTTGGCTCCCTCTGACTGCTTCGTCTCAGCTTAAACATTCCATCACCAGAAGGGCCAGTGGCCTCCTCATCTCTTGCTCCATTATTTTCCCTCTGGAGACCCCATTCATTTCCTTCGCAGCAGTCATCATGTTCAGAAATCAATTGACTGTATTTGTTTATTCACTTATTGTCTATTTCCCCTCCTCCAGGAGGACAGAGATCATATTTGTATTTCCAGGACCAAACACAGGAAGGCACTTGCTATGGACAAATTGCGTTCCCCCAAAATTCATATGTTGAAGCCCTAACTCCCAATATAATAGTATGTGGAGTTGGGGCCTTTGGAAGGTAAGTAATATTAAGTAATGTCATGAAGGTGGGGCCCTCGTGATGGGATTAGTGCCCTTACAAGAAGAGATACCAGAGACCTTGCTCTCTCTCTCTCTTTCTCTCTCTCTCTGCCATGTGAAGACACAGTGAGAAGGCAGCTGTCTGCAAGCCAGGAAGAGAGTCCTCACCAGAACCCAACCTTGCTGGTACCTTGATCTCACACTTCCAGCCTCCAGAACAATGAGAAAATAAATTTCTGTTGTTGAAGCCGCCCAGTCTATAGTATTTTATTATGCCAGCCAAGCTGATGAATTCGGCAGTCAATAAATCTGTGTTGAATGAATGAATATATAATCTCCTATACATAATCAAGAGTTAACTACATTTTGTAATATGAATAGTTCTGAATGCTTTTATTTTTTTATTTTTTAACGTTTTTATTTATTATTGAGAGACAGAGAGAGACAGAGCATGAGCATGGGAGGGGCAGAGAGAGGGGGAGACACAGAATCTGAAGGAGGCTTCAGGCTCTGAGCTGTCAGCAGAGAGCCCAATGCAGGGCTCAAACTCAAAAACCATGAGATCATGACCTGAGCCAAAGTTGGACACTTAACCATCTGAGCCACCCAGGCGCCCGTGAGTGCTTTTTTAAAATAAAGTGTCGGTTGGCCAGAGTTTCATACTGTATTTATTAGGAGCTTTATTGAATACAACGTGTCTATTTTTCTTTGCTACTCTTATCACAAATCCCTATTATTGCTAAACTATTTAAAAAGATACATCCAACAAAGTCCATCCAGGCACAGCTGGTCACCGGATCAGATGTCTTAACTTACTGGGCTCATCTGTCAAACAGCTTTTATTTTATTTTATTTTTTTAAATACTGGCCAATTGTTTGAATTGTTCAAAAGTTTCAGCACCCTGTAGACAATACCACAGAGCTCTGAACATCTCCATGGAACTGCCTGACTCCTTGTGGAATGAATTTATGTAGGTTAATTCTAAAAATTTCCAAGACTTTGCTTAGATTCTAAGGGAAGATCCTTTAAAAATTGGTCTAATCATTTTTTTTTCAATTCAGTCACAATTCTTATAAACATTAATTCATATTCCTCAGAATTATTTATTTATTTATTTTTGTTTTTAAGAGAGAGAGAGGGAGCATATATGGGGGAGGGGCAAAGGGAGAGAGAGAGAGAGAGAAAGAGAGAGAGAGAGCGAAGAGAGAGAATCTTAAGCAGGCTCCATGCTCAGTGAGTAAATCAACTTGGGGCACAATCCCACAACCCTGGGATCATGACCTGAGCCAAAATCAAGAGTCAATCAACTGAGTCACCCAGGCACCCCTATTCATTGTTTTTATATACTGAAAAGCTAAAACTTAAGATTTTCTTTGTTTATTAACAACAACAACAAAAGCCTATTAGGTTATTATGGAAACTTCACCATGCTGGGGAAGGGCAACAAAAGGTCAATGTTTTATTGGGCAAAAAGCTCAGGACTCCCAAATTGTTACTTGCTGCTGGTCCCAAAAGCAATGGACAGTTTAAATACAAAACTCTTCCAGTCTTAGAACCTGAGGTCAATATCAATACCTTTCGCAAAGAAAATCTGGTTGTATTGCTAATATCCAAGTGATATCTGTGTGACTAAATGCTCAAATATGCTAAGCAATTCTTGGCATTCTACTAATAAAAATAAATAGCATTGACAAACATTAAGTCATTAGTATGTACCAAGCACTGTGATAGTCTTTTAAACATATTTAATTTGATCCTCACAAGGACCCTGTGAGAGAGCTACAATTGTCATCCCATCTTACAGAAGAGTAATCTGAGACTTTAAGTAACTCCACGAGGCTCTCATCCTCATTGGTCTTACTGCACCAAAGCACTGGTTCTCACTACTAACAATATCATTCTGCTTTCTTGGACCTTTTAATCTTATTTATCATTTACCACTTACTTCAGGCCTTAGTCTTTGAGAACACTGTGCTAGCTGGCTAGAGGTCAGCCTCAACTTTATCTTTGCCAATGAAGAGGAAAAGGGCACTGCTGAGCAAAAGGAATAGGCTGGGTAAAATCTGAAGAATATCAATTTAAGTACTTAAGAGAACAAATTATTTTCCAGTTAAAATGCCCTTGTTTGTATACAAGAATCATGGTAATTTTCAATAGCTCTTGTCTACTCATTAAACAGTTGCCCCGAAGGAATAGCATGCAATAATTAGTTAGCCCAGTTCAAGTCACTTACATGCTTCAAAGCCATAAAACTGCCATCCACAAGTGCCATGAGAGTACAATCATGAAAATTTTACTCACATAGCATCTGGTACATAGAAAACTCTCAGTAAATATTTCTGATTAAATAAATACTGCCATTCCTTAAATTCTCTTTAACGAGATGTCACCAAAAGTTTAGATTACTTCCCTCTACATTTTTGCGAGTGGCAAAGTTTTATCAAATTGAATCAGCATCTTCAGCTGGTTTATAATTATTTTCCAGGTTTCTCCATGCCTTCTTCCTCACAAGGCAATCTGGACTGTAACCATCTTTGTTGGAGATTAGTACTGCATTACTAAGCTCAGAAAATGAAGGAAATCTTATTTTCTCTTCTATCGATGCATTACTTAGTCCTGTAAATAACATAGGACCAATAGCTAATATCAGAGTTACAAAATTCCAATTAGTAAGTCTATTTTGGTGAAAACAAACCTACCTGGTTATTGGAAGGAAAAGGGGGGGCAGGAGGATTCAGGTGCTAATTTGTAACCACTTGAATATTCTCTGCAGTTGCCGCCACTCCGTAGACGCAGCCAGACTCTTGGCTGGGCTCCTAGGGAGCTGTCCAAACCCTCTCCACACATCCGTGCTCCATCCTTCCCTCCTTGCAGTGCTGGTGTTCCCAGGTCTCAAGCAGAGAGCAGAGCCATAAAAGACCTGGCTCATTCCTTGAGGCATTTTGGGCTTTCACAAAGTCCAGGGATCTGCAAAGGACTGAGAGGGGCAAAAGGGCTGTAGGAGACCTCCAGAGGGGCAGAAACAGGTGTGCAAATGGCAAAGAGGGACCAGAAAGCTATCATCTCGGCAGTAGAGCAGAGAGAGATTTCCCTCCGTTCTCACACCTGTTAGCTTGGTTTTGAAGTACACGTAGATCTCGAAATTGTCACCAGGGCTCAGATCTCAGACTTCGCTGAAGGGCAAGTCCTAATCTCACCCTGAAAACATTTGAAAGCAGCAGGGAGATGAATCTAACTAAAGCTACGCCAAAGCCCAGGCCTGGCTCAATTACAGATCAGACTGACTCAGCCTTTCATGGAAGGAGGGGCATGCTCTTTCTGGAAGTAAATACTTACTTTGTGTTCTATTTTGCTTTCCTACAAAATATGACGCACACAATAAAAAGTCTCTAAGACCTACAGAAAAACAAGAAAATGTGTCTTGTGGTTAATATAGAAAAGAAGCAATAGAAGCCAATCCAGAAATAGCTTAGAAGTTGCGCTCAGTAGCAGACTCAATGAACCTATCTGTGCAGAGGAACTGAGTATCAGACAATAAACTCAATAAACCTAAAAAGTGGTACAAAAGTAGAAACAGAAACAAAGAATAAATAGGATACATAGACAATAAATACTAAGATGGTAGATTTAAACCCAACTGTATTAATGATCACCTCAAATATAAATATATTGAACACTGCAATAAAAAGGCAAAGATTGTCAGAATGATATAAAAGGGGTGGTCATTTCAAAGAACCCAGAGTGTAAATGGTGTCCCAGAAATAAGAGAAGAGAGAGAACATGACAGAAGAAACCACTGAGGTTTTGTTGGCTAAGACTTATCAAAACTGATGAAAAATACCAACTTACAGAACCAAGAAACAGCACATCCCAAAGAGAATAAATACAGAGAAAACCACACCTAAACAAACCAAACCAAAATTGCTGAAAAGCATGGTAAGTGGTAAATCTGAGAGGGGATAAAAGGTATAAGCAGAAAGGATTGATGGTCTAAGTAACAGGTGACTTTTTCCTGGAATCAGTGGAGGCCAGAAGACAATAGAATATCCTTAAAGTGCTAAGAAAAACATTGTCAAACTAAAATTTCATACCCACTGAAAATATTCTTCAAAAATGCAAGTGGAATAAATTCATTTTCAGACAGACAAAAGTTGGGAGGATTTATCTGCAGTAGACCAACACTGCAGGTAAAGCTAACATAAATGTTTTAGACAGAAGAAAAAGGGCATCTGAAGGAAACTCAGCTCTACAAGAATTAGAGAGCACCGGAAAGGGTAGATAGATGGGTAATAGACCTTTTTTTATTTTAATGTTTATTTTTTTGAGAGAGAGAGAGAAAGAGAGAGACAGAGTGTGAGCAGGGGAGGAGCAGAGAGAGAGGGAGACACACAATCCGAAGCAGGCTTCAGGCTGTGAGCTGTCAGTACAGAGCCCATCGCGGGGCTCGAACCCACAAACCATGAGATCATGACCTGAGCCGAAGTCAGACACTTAACCACCTGAGCCACCCAGGTGCCCCAAGACCTTTTTAAAGTAATATATGTACATCTATATCTGTTTATCTGCATGCAGGATATTTTAAATACTATTGAGTGTTGAAAGCAAAAAACAAACAAAAAAAACCCAATATATTAGGAGGTTTATAATTTATGCAGAAGTAAAATGTAAATAACAAGAGCACCAAGCTTAAGAGGAGGAATAAATAGAATTATACTGCAAGATTCTTATACATCTATAAAGTTGTATATTAGTATTTGTCAGCATATTACTTGAACGTAGATTGTGATAACTTAAAGATATAGACTATAATCTCCAGGGCAGAAATTACCAAAGTATCATCCCCAGATGCACATCGTCACTGGCATCTGAGAACTTAACAGACATGCAATTTTTTTTTAATTTACATCCAAGTTAGTTAGCAAATAGTGCAACAATGATTTCAGGAGTAGATTCCTTAATGCCCCTTACTCATTTAGCCCATACCCTCTCCCACAACCCCTCTAGCAACCCTCTGTTTGCTCTTATGTTTTCAGACATGCAAATATTTGAGCTCTATCACAGACCTACTGAGTAAGAAACTCTGGGGATATGGCCCAGAAATCCATGTTTTAATAAGTCCTCCAACTGTTTTCTAATGTATGTGCAGTTCAAGAACCACCACTCAAGAACAGCCAGTAGAATATACTACAAAGTAGTATACTTAAAAACAGGAGATAAAATGGAATGATTAACGAATGCAATAAACCCGAAAGGAGGTAGAAAAGTAGAAACGGAAACAAAGGATAAATAGGACGCATAGAGAATAAATATCAAGATGGGAGATTTAAACCCAACGGTATTAATGATTACCTCTAATATAAATATATTAAACACTGCAATAAAAAGGCAAAGATTGTCAGACTGATATGAAAGCAAGATCCAACATAATGTGACTTAATAAAATACAATTCAGTTATAAAGACACAGATTGAAAGCATAAGGGTAGAGAAAAATATATCATGCAAACACTAAGTATATAAAAGCCAGTGTAGGGGTGCCTGGCTGGCTTGGTCTGTACAGCATGCCATGCTTGATCTTAGGGTTGTGAGTTCAAGCTCCATGTTGAGTGTGGGTCCTATTTAAAAAAAAAAAAAGCTAATGTGGTTATATTAATATCAGACAAAGATAAAAGAATAATACTGGACTTCAGAATAAGAATAATACTGGAAGAAGAAAATTTTAATGACAAGATAATAAAATCATCGAGAAGACATATCAATCGTAAACATATTTGCAACTAATAATAGAGTTCCAGAATGCATAAAGAAAAATAAAAAGACAGAAACAGACAAATCTTCACTCATAGCTGGAGAGATTTTAATACTCCTGTCTCAGTAATTTTAGGACACAGAGAGGAAAAAAAAATCAGTAGAAAGGCTTATTTGAACAGCACCGTCAACCAACTCAATAAAACACCAACCTCATGAAATAGTGTACCCAACTACAGAATACACATTCTTTCAAACCCACAGGGAACATACATCAAGATAGATTGTATGCTGGGTAATGAAAGACATCTTAATAAATATCAAAGAATTAAAATGTAAGAGAGTGTATCTTCTGACCTAATAGTAATAAATTAGAAACCAACGTAAAAGATACCTGGCATTACACACCTATTTGGACAAGCTAAAATTAAAAATGGTGACAATAGCAAATGTCGATAGGGATAAAGATAAACTAGATCTTTCATACCTTGAAATTGCGAGGTAAATGGTATAGCCTCTTTGGTAAATAGTTGGTCAGTTTCTTAATAAACTAAACGTATATTAGTATATGGCCCAGGAATTATACTCCTGGGTAATTTATCTTAGAGAAGAAAACTTAGGTCCGCATAAAAATGCGCAGAAAAATATTCACAGCAGTTTGATTGATACTAACAAAAAATGGAAACAAGGCAACTGTCATTCCGTGGGTGACGGGTAAGCAAGCCACGGCACATCATGGAATACCGCTCATCAAAACTTACTACTGACGACTTACTTACATGACCGCTTGGATGGATCTCGAGAGCTTATGCTGAGGCGAAAAGCAATTTCACCCCGGAGGTTAAATACTATATGATTCCATTTATGTATCATTCTTAGAATGAGAATTTTATAGAGAAAGAGAACAGATTAGTGGTTGCCAGACATTCGCGATAGAGGATGAAAAAGGAATGGGTATGACAGTAAAGAGGTGGCATGAGGGGACTTTGTAGTAAAAGGACAGTTTTGCATCTTGGTGGTGGCAGTAGTTACAGTAATCTATGCATGTGATAAAAGTGCATAGAAAGACACACACACACACACACACACACACACACACAAGTGAGTGCATGTAAAATGGGTGAAATCTGAAAGCTATCAGTAAATTGTGCCATGCTAATTTCCTTGTTTTAATATTGTATTATAGTCAGGTAAAATGGTGCTATTGGGGGAAACTGAGTGCAGGCTGCATGCAACTTCTCTGTATTATTACTGTAACTTCCTATGATTCTATAATTACTTCAACAGAGAAAGAAAAAAGTTATCTGGAAAAATCACAAATATTTGTGAATTAAACAATACCTTCTAAATAACCTATGAGTCAAAGAAAACTGACATGAACTATTAGAACATAGTTTGACCTGAATGATAAGTAAAGCACAAAACCCACAATTGTGGGGTTCTGTGAAAGCAGTGCTTAGAGGAAAAATTTTAGCTTTAAACACTATAAGAAGAAAGGTTTAAAATCAGTGACATCACAAGAAACTAGAAAAATCAGAGCAAATTAAATCCAAAATAGCTAGAAGAAAGGGAATAAGAAAAATAAGAGGAAAATTGATCAAGTATAAAATGAACAAACAATAGAGAAAATCAACAAAATCAAAATTTAGATATTTGTAATGATTAATACAACTGATATAACTCTTAGCAAGATGATCAAGAAAAAAAGGAAACACAAATAAACAAAAAAATTTTAAAGCATGAAAAGTATTTATCACTATAGATAATATAGGCGTTAAAAGGATAAAACTTTATACCAATATATTGACACATTCCAATGAATAGACAAATTCCTTAAAAAACAAAAATTACCAAAACTGAGAAAAGAATAAAAACTGTATATATCTGACATCTATTAAAGAAAATGCATACATAGTAAAAACCTTCCCCTAAAGAAAATTCCAGACCCAGGCAGCTTCTCCTGCTATTTAAGAAGGAAATAGTACCAATCCTACATAAGGTCTTACAAAAAAGAGAAGGAATATTTCCCAACTTGTTTTATGAGGGCAGCATTACTCTGCTACTAAAACCTGACAAAGACTAAGAGAAAAGAAAATCTATGGATGTATACCCTTCACAATCATAGACACAAAAATCCCTAGCGAATAGTAGCAAAGCAAATCAAATCTGGAAATAAAAATAAGGATAATATCCTGGTCAAGATAGATTTCTTCAGGAATTCAAGGCTGGTTTAACATTCAAAAGATCGTATTTCATGATATTAACAAAATGAAAGAGAAAAACATACGAATGTCTCACTGAATGCAGAAAAGCATTTGACAAATTCAATATCCTTTCATGGTAAACTCAGCGGTCTAGCAATAGAAGAAAACTTCCTCCACTGAACTAAGGAACTACATTTCACCAACATGTAACATTATATGCATTGATGAAACTCTGAATATTTTTACTCCTACATCTGAGCATAAGGCAAGGATATCCTGAATGGAGCCATTTATAACATTGAATTCAACCAGGGCCAGCAGCCTTATGTAACATTTTTATAAGTGATTTGAAAGATCTTCAAATATACAAATGCTCCTGACTTCTTTCTGATGAGGACCAGCTAAAATTACAACACATCACTAGTGGAGAGAGCATGTTTCCAAATGGTAGGTCACGATTTACTGGTGAGTTGTAAAATCAATTTCTTAAGTAGACCAGAATACTGTTTAAATAAAATGGACTAGACTAGCAAATATCAGAATTCATATATCAATGGAATTTTGTTTTGTAAAATTTATGTCTAAAATACTCTGAGCTGGCTTCTTCCTAAATGGTTTAAGTCTTTCTTTAAGTGAGCAATGGTTACTCAGGAATGAGAGAGGCTAATGGTGACTTATTGCTATAGCCGTCCCTCCCCACCCCCCCACCCCCGCCTTGCCACCCCAGACTTGGCGGCCCTATGCTTAAATGTACTTAAAGTGTGTGTGTTTTTGTGTGTTTATTGAATCATGATGTATAAAAATGATATGTGATAGGTGAAATGTGATTTTAAAAATTTGAAGATTCATAAATAGGCAAAAAGTGATGATATCTGAGTAAGAAAGGTGTGGGTACATGCAGGGGGCTATGAGCTCTAACTTCCTACACGAGAAGGGACCCTGTAACAGTACAGACTCTTCCCAACACACAGCATCAGACCTTCAAAGGTCTGATGAAATTATGTGTAGAGAAATTATGTTTTCTCTACACATAAATGTTTTCTCTACACATAAAAGACACAAAACAGAGGGGAAGGCTACAAAATGTCACAATTACCCAGTGCAGCTGCTCAGTGTTATAACGCACAACTCTAGAGGGTGCTCTAACACAGACTGCGATGGGAATAGCTCCCCCTAGAGTTGAACAGTACACAACCCATACAACCCTACCAGGCAGCCAAGAATATACTGATTAAGAGTACAAGCTTTGGAGCCAAACAAACCTAGGGTCTAATTGCAGATCTAATCTCCCGGGGCCGGTTATTTAACCTCGCTGAGCCTCAATTTCCTTAAGAGGACACACATATTCCTAGGACCTAGTTCAATGCCTGGCATATAGTGGTTCTCAATAAATCTGTGTTAAATCAATGTAAAAATGAGCTAATACCTGCCTTATAAGGTGGTGGTGAATAAACGAATTAACACAGACAAGAGTTTTTACAGTCTAAAAACTAAAACAGCATTAAGCAAGTATCTACAAAAGATGACAGATTAAAAGCTTAAGATTCTCCAAAGTGGAAAGACACAGTCCAGGAAGGAATTATTTTATTTGTTAATGAAAACATAATCACAAGCTACTGAGAGAAGAAAAACTTTGATAGGGTGGAGATCTTTTCCTTCCTTCCTTCCTTCCTACCTTCCTTCCTCCCCCCTTCCTCCTCCCCCCTCATCTCTCTTCCTTCCTTCCTTTCATTCTTTCTTTTCTTCTTTCTTTCTTTCTTTCTTTCTTTCTTTCTTTCTTTCTTTCTTTCTTTCTTTCTTTCTCTCTCTCTTTCTCTCTCTCTCTCTCTCTCTCTCTCTCTCTTTCTATATTTCTTGAAGCTTGAGAATACATTTGGTACAAAACGTAGGAAACGCATACATTTTGTTATTTCCAAGGGTAGAACAGGTAAGGAGGAAAGTATTGATAACATCAAAGCATTCTAAGAATGACATTGAGCCCTGGAAACTCAAATGTTTGAGTTCACGACTGGCATGGGGGGAGCAGGGTATATGACAGTTCAGGGACAAGTGTTCCTCCCTCCCCTAGTGCTTCTTTCCTGGTGGAACTGTGGTTTTGATGCAGTCATGACAATTCTTCACCCTTATTAAGGTCGCACAATGAAGCAGGTCGCCCTACAGTGAAAGCGAGAACCCAGGGCAGGCCGGTCCCCTGCTTCCCACCTCCCGGCAGGAAGTTGAGCGCAGTCCTTCCCTCCCTAAAGATGGCTGATAACAGAAACCGGCAAAAGTACATTCTGCGAAGGAAGGCTCCCTGAGCCCCCAAGAGAGGTCACAAGCCAGTTAGCAGCTAGAAAAGGAGGCATTTCTCACACTTGCTAATGAGTTCGACGCTTGTGAAACATAAACAGGAAGTGGGAGCTCTCCAAAGCGACCTGGAGGAAATCCACTCCCAGTTTGGTCAAAGTGTGAATCCCAGTTCTCTAGGTTGTCAAGGACACTGCCAATTAAGACTGGCACCCCCAAACTGCGCCCGAGGCTAAACTTCTCCCAGTCCCAGCGGCGACCCCATTTCTCTTTTTTTCAATCCTTCCCACAGCCAGGCCACTCGGCGGGCGGCGGGGTGACTGACCCGAGGCGCAGTGGGAACCGCTTACAGTCATCTCTCAACTCCCCGAACTCGCAGGGCAGGGCAGCGCAGAGGTCAGTGAAATCCCCAGCCAGGCCTTATTTTAGTCATGAATTTCCACTGGCTCCCTCCTCTGACTGCATCAGCGCGGCTCACACCGCGGGCTTGGAGTTTCAGCTGTTTTCCCTGCTCCAGGCTGAGTTAGAAGGTCACAGAGACCGGACTCTGCCGGCGGAGGTAGGTGGGGGCGCCCGCCCGCGCGCAATGCAGAGCTCCGGGGCCCCTTGCTGGAGGCCTCTCTGCGCCGCCGAGCTCAGGGCCGTGGGTGAACTTCTTCCCCCTCCTCCTCTTCCAAGGCATCTTGGTCCGTATTAAACAAATTTTGAAAAACAAAACAAAACAAACTTATCTTGTTTTCTCTGCCAGGAGCACCTCTATAATTTTCCCAGGGCTGCCTTCCCCTCGTTGCCCAATTTATCCTCTCTCCAGAGGCTCCTGTAAATTCAAGCGCGGACTCTACTGGACTCCCCGGGGTATCTCTAGCAACGGGCACAACGCCTGGCACAGAGTAGGGGGCTCAGCAAATGTGTATCGACTGAATGAATGCTAGGATTTCAGTGTGATGGACGGTTTGTCCTAGTCTCTCTCTCCCCTCCCGCTCTGGGTGCAGACCGCCTACAGCGCCGCCCAAGCTCTTGGCAGGAGGGGGGATGGCCCACCCCGGCGGGCACACGGCGTCCCGGTCCCCGGGGTCTCGGGCCCACGGCCAGCGCAGAGGGGCCCGCAGTCGGCGGCCCTGCGGCCGAGCCCCGGCCACGTGAAGCGTCACGCCCCGTGCTGCTGCAGGGCAGGCGTCGCCGCCGCAGTTGTGTAACGTTGCAGCCGGAGGGGAGGCGACCCGGGAGCCTCTGCTCCGGGGAGGGCAGGGGAGGGAGGGAACCCAGGGCACGGCGCCCGGTATCTTTCAGTGCCGGACTTGCCGAAGTGGGGTGGAGATGGGCACTGGGAGGCCCAGGGGGTAGGCGCAAGAGGGTGCCCGCCGGCCCGCAGGCTGCGCCCAGAAGCGGAGCTCCCGGGGAGCGAGGCGCACACGCTCGGCGGTCAGGTGCGCGCGGCGTGCTCGGCGGCGGCCTCGGCTGCCCCTGCGCTTGGCTGCCGGCCCGCTTCCCATGGGGTGACATCCGCCCCGCCCCTAGGCCCCTCCCCACGGCGGGCAATTCCTGGACGCCCGGCTGAGGGGTGGGGGCGGGGAAGCCGGGACGGAAAGAAACACCAGCCTCTGGGGAAGGCAGGGGGGGCCGGGCGACTCCCTCCGCTGAGCGCCGGTTCCTCGGAGCCGGCCGGGCGGGGGAGGAGGAAGAGGGTTGGGCTGGAGCGAGCGAGGGGATATTCCTCTCCCGGCTTGAGTCAGACGCGGGCGGATCCGTCCTCCCCCGTTCCCTCCCAGGAGACGGGAACTTACTTCATTTCCCTGGGGCAGGTTCGCCCACGTTACTAACCACCCCCCCGCCCGGCCCCAGCGGCTCCCCGGCCCCTTCCAGCTTCCGCGCCCCCCACCCGGTTGGGCAGGACCCAGGCCGCGCTGCCACCTCCTCTTCGGGGAAAGGCAGCCGCAGCCGCAGACACCTGGGGGCCGGGGCTGGGGGTGGGGGCTCCCTCGCAGCCGCGGGAGCGTTGTCCAACACGTGAGACTCATGTGATGAAGCCGGGGGAGGGCGGGCAGGTCGCTCCTTCCCTCCCTGGCAGCGGCCAGACGTGCCTGGAGTCACAGGGTAGAACACGTAGCTCCAACCCACCCACTCGCTCCCATTTAACCCAGCCCGCAGCCTCTCCATTACTCCTCAGCTCGCCCCCCCATCCCCCTCCGCCCTAGCCGGCCCCCCCCCCTCCGCGCTCCCTCCCGCCTCCCCGCCCGCCCCACTTCTCATTCACTTGGCTCGCACCGCGCAGACGGCGCAGGGAGCACACACCGCCAGTCTGTGCGCAGAGCCGGAGCCAGAGGCCGCGGGGACACCATGCACGCCCCCAACTGAAGCAGCACCTCAAAGGCGCAGCGCCCGGCAGCCCGGCGGACTTCAGAGAGCTCAGACTCAGAGGAACCCTTGCGGAGAGACCTCCCGGAAGCCCCTTGCAGGACAGTCCTCACCCCGACGTTCCGCTACTGCAGACAGAAGTGCACAGTGGCCCCGGCTCGCCGCGCCATGGAGCGGATCCCCAGCGCGCAACCGCCCCCCGCCTGCCTGCCCAAAGCTCCAGGACTGGAGCCCGGAGACCTACCTGGGTAAGTTGGCAGTCCCTGGCGCCTTCAAGCCTCGGCTCCAGCCCTACGTTCTGCGCCGCTCTCAACTCCGAGCAGCTTCGGGCGCATCCGGGGGCTCTTACCGCCAGGGCTCCTGCAGCCTGTGCGCACGCAAAGTCACGACCCTACCTGGCCCCTCTCCCTGCAGGATGGATTTTGCCCACATGTACCAAGTGTTCAAGTCGAAGAGGGGAATAAAGCGGAGCGACGATAGCAAGGTAAGAACACCGCACCTCTCGGGACCCCAGCCCCTGGCGCGCGCTGTTTCCAAGAAAAGTTTTCTCAGTTTGAGCTTGGCGGGGGTATGCACGGTGTGGGCTCGGTGCTTCTATTAAATGTTTGGATAAGAAGGGACAGAAAGTAGTTCTGGGTGTGACTTCTCTGCCCCAACTCTTATCCCGCTGCGGGGTGAGGGAGGAGGGGGGCTTCAACGCCCGCTTCCTCTGGCGCCCACCGCCTCCCCGTGCGCCTCGCAGGAGACCTACAAACTGCCGCACCGGCTCATCGAGAAAAAGAGACGTGACCGGATTAACGAGTGCATCGCCCAGCTGAAGGATCTCCTACCCGAACATCTCAAACTTACAGTAAGTGAGAAGCTGGCCCCTCTCCAAGGCAGCTCTTCTGCCCAGAGGGCGGGCGGGGGTCACTCGCCGCCTGCAGGCCCCTCGGGGAACTGCAGACCAGATGGCCGGCTGGGAGCTGGCGGGTGGCTCTGTTTGGGGGTACCCTTCCCCAGCCCTGGGATTTTCTGGCGGCCTCAGCAAATGAAGTGAGAACCGCTTGGACTTCTCCAAGTTGGCCCAATACCAACTAGCCTTCGTTTTCAAGAGTCTAAGCCTTTCCTTTCTGGTGATTTTCAGGGTTCTTTAGTTTTGCTGACTTGGGTAAAACCAAGCAACATGCAGATTTTCCTTACCCCCTTCTCTCCACCCTTTCCTTTTTAAAAATTAAGAGGACTTGTTTGGGTGCGTGATTTCTATGTCCTGTCCTTTCTTGGCAGTAGCCAAGGACTTGGCAGCCTTTGGCTGGAGAAAGGGGGAAAAATGTATTTGAGGAGGAAGTAAAAGGCTAGATGAGCTGAAAGTTATGAAAGGGTGTCAGGAGAGAAGCTAGGGGAAGCCTCTTGGCTGCCAGACTCGGTAGAAGTCCCTCCTCAGGTTGACACCACGGCAGAGAAATGCTATCTCCGGATTCCCCTGAGTTAAGGTCAGCAGTGGCTGCGGGAGAAATTGATCTGTCAGAGCTTTCCCCTGCTGTAGCTGACTCTTCCAAAGTACCTCCAAAGATAAATGACACTTCTTTTTTATTCTTTAATCCGAAGCATGTGTGTATAGAGACGTACACACACACACACATACACACACACTTTTAAAAACATCATCTCCAAACTTGAAACTAAATGTAGTCAACCAGGAAAAGCTGTTTCTTTCTTTTTTTTTTTTTTTCCTTTGGAGATGTTTCCCATTGCTAATAAGCGTCCCAGAGGTGGGACTTCTCAGAGTTCACTGCTGACGAAGCCTCTTTTTATTCCAGACTTTGGGTCACTTGGAAAAAGCGGTGGTTCTTGAACTTACCTTGAAGCATGTGAAAGCACTGACAAACCTGATTGATCAGCAGCAGCAGAAAATCATTGCCCTGCAGAGCGGTTTACAAGCTGGTGAGTGCCCGAGTCGGTTACCATCGCCTAAGAGTTGTAGCACAAATAGCCTGTGGGCTCAACATCTGGTATAAGAAACATTCCTACAACAAATCGCTTATGCACATTTGTTGGGGGAGATGTCATTTTGTCTCTCCTAAAAGGTCAGACTTTTCATTTGGAATGTTGTTGTGTGCCACCTGGCATGAATACGTAGTAGTCAAATGATAAAATATTTCTGTGGCATTTTGGTTTCAGGGTTTCTGGGTTCTGGAACATTTTCCCCCTCCTGTTTAAAATGCCAAGGCACCTATAATTTGTATCGTGGGTGTTTTATAGTCGGTCTTCTTCGTCCTCTTTCATTGGAGAATGAATCCTGGGTATGCCCCAGTGTTTTCCTGTTTCTGCACTTCCTCGTCACTCCGTGTGTGGTATGATCCTGGCAGGATGACAGCAGGAGTTTTTCCTGCATTTCATGTGGTTCCCTGAATAGCCACTAGGTATCTCGGTGAATTGCACAATCTAATGAAACCACCGAAGTTTCATCATTAGTTTCTACTGACTTCCAGAGAATCACAGTCACCTTGTAACCTTCTAGTTTCACCCGTTCCAAATAATACTGAACAAACTGGGGAGAAATTCTTCTACCCACTGTCTCGTTCCATTCTTCTCCCCCTTCTTTCCAAGACTAGCATGATGAGAATCCCAAAAACCTAAGCAAGTGCTTTTTTTTTTTCTGCCAGTTCCCTCAGGGAAAATAGGAAGATGATCAGACCTCATTTCTTGGGGGTTGGGGATAGAATACATGGAAAAGGCTTCAAAACAGCTTCAAAATGTAAAGATTCCAACACAGCTGTAACTTTTTTAATTGAAAATCAGCTTTCTTAGGAAACATTGTTCCTTCGTTCTTTATCTCATTTTATGACTGATCTCTGTGCAGTCTGGTAAAATCGAGTCTTGTTACAAACATAGGAGGATGCTCACGGCCGTGTCACTCACGGTGAAAACTCAGGAACAAGCTATAAGTTGAATAAGAGGGAAAACAGTCCATCTCTATAAATTATGTTCTGTTTCTATGATGGGATATTATGCAGCCATTACAATTCACAGTTTACCTCTGGGTGGCAGGATAATGGAGTAGTTGTGTTGTATTTATGCTTTTCAGTGTAATCCACCCTTTTTCCGATATTACTTTTGGAGTTAGGGACACAAATCCGCAAGTGCTTTTAGCAAAAAGGAAAGTTCCCAGTCTGGGAGGCATGGGGATGCGGCTGAACCACAGGGCCTTCTGAAATGTCTTCCTTTGGATCTGTGTTGCTCCAGGTGAGCTGTCGGGGAGAAATGTTGAAGCAGGCCAGGAGATGTTCTGCTCAGGTTTCCAGACGTGTGCCCGGGAGGTGCTTCAGTACCTGGCCAAGCATGAGAACACCCGGGACCTGAAGTCTTCACAGCTTGTCACCCACCTTCACCGTGTGGTCTCAGAGCTGCTACAGGGTGGTACCTCCAGGAAGTCATCAGACCCGGCTCCCAAAGCCATGGACTTCAAGGAGAAACCCAGCTCCCTGGCCAAAGGCTCCGAAGGCCCTGGGAAGAACTGTGTGCCCGTCATCCAGCGGACTTTTGCTCACTCGAGTGGGGAGCAGAGTGGCAGTGACACAGACACAGACAGTGGCTACGGAGGAGAATCCGAGAAGGGCGACTTGCGTGGTGAGCAGCCGTACTTCAAAAGTGATCACGGACGCAGGTTCGCCGTGGGAGAAAGGATCGGTGTTATTAAGCAAGAATCTGAAGAGCCCCCAACGAAAAAGAGCAGAATGCAGCTGTCCGATGAGGAGGGCCATTTCACTAGCAGTGACCTGATGGGCTCGCCCTTCCTGGGCCCGCACCCACACCAACCGCCCTTCTGTCTGCCCTTCTACCTGATCCCGCCGTCCGCGACCGCCTACTTACCCATGCTGGAGAAGTGCTGGTATCCCACCTCAGTCCCAGTGTTGTACCCAGGCCTCAACGCCTCCGCCGCAGCCCTCACCAGCTTCATGAACCCAGACAAGCTCTCAGCCCCCTTGCTCATGCCCCAGAGACTCCCTTCTCCCTTACCAGCCCATCCAGCCATTGACTCTTCTGCCCTGCTCCAGGCTTTGAAGCAGATCCCCCCTTTAAACTTAGAAACCAAAGACTAAGGGACCCTGCCGCTCTGCTCTCCTTCCTCCCTACTTCACCCCCCCTCCCCCACCAAAAGTATGACTGCAGCAAGATTGTTCTAGTGTGTACGCTGAGATCGTCTGAGGCACGGAGAGAAGATGCGGGGTGCTTGTGTTTGCACGCACACGCGTGTGCCTCGTGGGTTGGTATAGAACATTAAAGCTCCTTTTGGCGCAGGGAAGATATGAAGGATTGCCTGACATCAGGAGATGTATGGGGGGATTGTAGCAGACCTCTGGGCTTTCCCCCACCCCAGAGAACAGCCCCCTCCGATAACATACAAATCAGCTGGATTTTCACAAGCTTCAGAGTCTTGGTCTGTGAGTCAGTCCTCATTTTGGGAGCCGGGTCTGTGGCTTTGAGAAAAAGGTACTTTCAAAAGAGGGCTTTCCAGAGCGCAGTTCCCAGCCACTCTTATGACCCCACCCTTCTCCCTTTTATTGTTGGCGTGACTCACCACACGGGGAGAGGGCAGCCACACTGAGCTTTCTGCTAAGCGGTGAGGTAGCAGACACTGGCATAGCACGGTAGTGGTTTGGGGAGATTTCTACAGGTCTGCTCCCCGCCCCTGCCTCCGATGAATAAAGAGAATGTAGGTCCCTACTCAGGCTTTCGCAGTGATTAGCTTAATAAGGAACTGAAAAGGGCGCCCTGGTAAGGCCGAGCTGCCAGGGAATGAGGAAGGAGTCCCTGGGGCCTCTGGCACCTGTTTCTAGGTCTCACCTAGAAAACAATCTTGCTGTCCGGGGAACCAAAGCAGGGTCTGAGAGACGCAGGTGCCTAAGTTCCAGTCACCCCCAAAATGCATAAAGTCAAGTAACAAACTGCTACCTTCGACAAGCAGAGCTCGACTCCGGTTTCAGTTCTATCCTCAAACTGCTTTTAACCAAGCTTAGCGTAAAGACCTAACCAGCTCTCGGCAAGATCCTTTCTGCAGGCTGATTCCCCTCACCCGACGGCAAAGGGAGCGTCCTTATTGCTAAAAAGGACTCTGTCTCCTTCAAAGAAGTTTTATTTTTGGTCCAGAGTACTTGTTTTCTGACTTGTCCAGCTAGCCCCGCACCAGCTTTTCAAAATGCACTATGCTTGATCGCCGACCGTGTTTTAACTTTTTCTTTTCCTTGTTTTTATTTTGGTATAAAGTCATTGCCTTTATTTGTAAAACTGTTATAAATATATATTATATAAATATATTAAAAAGGAAAATGTTTCAGATGTTTATTTGTATAATTACTTGATCTACAAAGTGAGAAAAAATGAATGTATTCCTGTTTTTGAAGAGAAGAATAATTTTTTTTCTCTAGGGAGAGGTACAGTGTTTATATTTTGGAGCCTTCCTGAAGGTGTGAAATTGTAAATATTTTTATCTATGAGTCCATGTTAAGTAGTTGTTTTAAAAGACTTAATAAAATAATCCTTTTCCTGTGGAAGAGAAAGATGGTCTTTTGCATCTTTAAAAATAGCTCGATCGCGCGATAGGGCTGTCTCCTGCCCTCCCCTCTTGGCTGCGGGCAACAACTAGTTAATCTTGGCATCATTTCATTCAGCTTTTATGTGCTTTTATGTGTGTTCAATCAGACAGAATAAACATGGTCAATTTCGTAGGTAAATATTTGTTTAATTTTTTTTAACTAAACCTTGCTAGAGGTTCATAGTCATCCTGTGCCTCCATCCAGAGTTAAGCAAAAAACAACAAAAAAAGTACATTGTCCCCTCCCCTGCCCCCGCCCCCCAGCCTGCTTTTGACAGGATCCTTAGAACTTGACTGAAAATCAAAATATGGAATGGTTGGGCCTTAGGGTCTGGGGAGCTTGCTGGAGGGGGAGGCACATGGAGAAAAGATTTAATGGATTATTATGCAATAATAATTGGTGCTGGGGATAGTACCTCTGCCAAGCCAGTCTAACTTTTTTGAGTCTAGCAAAGTCTAATGGATTTGCCATATCCTGTCTTATTGCTGCTGAAGGCAACATTCCATAATTATTTTCTACATCCTTCCTGGACTTCCTCTCATTGGGTGTGTTTGTGCGTGAATGAATATTGGTGTTCCTTAGTCAAACGTTCTTATGAAGAAAAAAAAAAAATTCCATGGGAAAAGAAGTGGGAAATGACCGGGTCGAGTATTTTGGCCTCTCCCCTTCTCCCTCTCAGGGATGTCCTGATGGCCGGTGCCTGGCTTGCCATGCTTCAGAACCCCAAATGTGGGAGTCTTCCAGAACCCTCTGGTTGTCTGGAGCCTAAGCGGGGAGCTGCCCCCAGGCAGTTCTCAGCCAGGCAAAGCCACCACCTGCCAGACAGGACTTTGCTTCCCTGTCTTCTGAGGAGCCAGCAGGCAAGAGGGAGCGTTCCCTGGCTGTGTGAGATGAAAAAGACAGTCGACCCCAGGCAGCGTGGTGCCATGGAAGGAGCCCTGCCCCAGGCGCCCAGAGATGACCGGTGGCCTGTCATCTTTTTTCCATGCCTATTCTTGACTCGGTAAAATAAGGATCCTGAGCCCTTCTCACATGTCCTATAGCAAGGCAGATGGCAAATTCTGGAAGCTCCTCTTTCTCCCAGCTCCTTAGGGCCTGGGCCTCCTGTTCTCCTACCTGCTAAGCCCCTGAAATGCCTCCATGAATCGGTAGGCTTTTCTGGCTAGACTTAGTTGGTAAAAACCCAAACAAGTCAAGTTTGTTCTGGAGACAGAGCGCGGGGGTTGGCATCAGCGCCAAGCTCCTTTTGCATGCCCCTCTCTCTTTCCGGGCGGTAACTCAAGGAGTAGCTGTGGGGACTGAAGGAAGTGGTTGGAGCAACCTCAACTAAGAAAGGGTTTGAGGGTTCAGACACATCGTCAGCCCAGAATCCCCCTCCAGAAGTCCGCCCTCTCGCCCACCCCTAAAAGTAGCAGCTGTCCCTCTGCCCCCTTTGCCCTTGCCTTGCCTTCTAGCCCAGTTGCAGCAGGTTCCAAGCAGCTGGGGGGGGGGGGCGGGGGGAGATGCGAGGAGAGGCTTGCACCTCAGCCCTTCGCCCACTGGGTACAAAGAGGGCCTCTGTTTAAAAGGGGTGTGAGGGGGTGAAGCTCTGGCTTGGAGGCCCGAGAGAGGTGGCGAGAGGCAGGGGGGAGCCGAGGCTTGGGATCTGGCCGCCTTCAGACAGGGCGTGACCCTCCGGGCCTGCCGGGATGGTCTCACCCAGCGCTGACCCGCCTAGCCTGTTGACACAACGTCACGTTTCCGACTGCAGCCCTTTCATGTGCGGCCCGCGGCTAAATGCGGCTGCCGGTTCCTGGAAGCAGACGTGCCTGGCACCGCGTCAGCAGAAACCTGATCCCCGGGGAAGCTTGGCACGGCCACGGGATCGCTCGGCCCCCAGAATAGGGCCTGGCAGCGGGTGCCGGGCAGCCCCCCCCCCCTCGCACCCAGCGGGAAGGAACCCAAGCGCTCTCCCGCAGGGGTGGGGTGGGGAGCTGGATTTAGGCAGAGCATTGGGACAAGGGCCTAATTAACTACAAGCTAGGAGCTTCCCACGGGTCATCGCTCCTTAATGAAGCCTAACAACCTAGACGTACCAGTATAGGTGGTATTATAACTCGCATTTTGGAGACGAATAAAAGCAGGCTCAGAGAGGGGAGGTAATTTGCCAGAAAGCACACAGCTTCTGAGTTGCCAAAGGATTAGTGTTGCATTGTGGCTCTCCTTAATCAGATCCAAGGTGAAGGCTTTCAGAGTTTGGTTGCTAATAATAATAATAACAACAGAACTACTACTGTTAACAGCGAACACATTTGTAGCATTTATAATTTGTTGGGCACTGTTCAAAGCGCTGCTCCACGTACAATCGCTTAATTCTTGCAGCAACCTCATGAGAGAATAATTATTATTTCCCTTATGTGGTTTTTAAAAATATAGGCACAGAGAGGTTAAGTAAATTGCATAAGGCCACACAGCTCCAGGGGTAAAGTAGAATTTAAACCTAGGCAGTTTGGCTCCAGGGTCTATGGGCTTAACTACAAAACCCACATTGCCCTTTTAGTTAAATGATAGTAATAATAATGAAAGTAAAAACAGTAATAATTACAATTGTTATTACCATATTTTGAGTACTTTCCCTGTGCCAAGGACTATATTAAGCATTTTGTGTGAATTATCCCTTTTTCTTCTGGCAACTGTGAAGGGTAGATATTAATATGCCCATTTTACAGATGAGAAAATTACATGGAAGAGACATCAAGTATCGTGTCCTTTCTCCGGTATTGAACTGCTTCTAAACTGAGCTGCTGTTGGGCTTGGGCACATGAGCTCATTTAATCCTCAGAATAGACCGTGGAGTAGGTACTATGGTCCCCTGTGGGCAGAAGAGATAACCGACAGGAGGAGTAAAGTTATTTGCCCAACTCTCTACTTCCTTACAAATGCTCCCCCATACCATCCTACAGTAAAATATAAAATGGGCCCATTCTCTAAAGAATGAACCCTACAGGAATTGGGGGGCATTGGTGGGGGGTGGGGTCCTACAGATGGATTGTGCTGTGAATCAGGATCCGGATTTCAGGAAGTTCTATGTCCTGTTTTCTGTGGTGGGAATAGGGGTGTGCTCACATCTCTGTTAAGGTTAGGAGAGGTAGGGTAGAGATGCCTGAGGCCCAAGGCAGCTCTGCCAGAGGGAAGGAGAGAGAGAGGGAGGCAGAGACTGAGTTCTACCCTCTCTTCCTAGAAGGGGACCTGAGTGGACTTGGAGACCAGGCCACTGCACCTGCTGTCCCTCTCAGCGTCTTTCAGCCCACTCAAACCCTGGCCCATCTCTCCAGCCCTTGGCCATTTCCCCAGTGCTTGGATGGTGAGGGGTAAGCAAGAGGCCACTTCACTTTGGAGAATGGAGCCAGGATCTCGGGTTGGAGTTTGCCTCGCTGCTAGGTTTCTCCTCAGGGCTCTGGAACCCATCGCAAGGTTCAAAGAGAAAAAATGTGTTGAGTTCTCAAGTGCTCTCATATAAAGACCATGTGTTCACGGGATCGGCGTGTTCCCCTGGGACCCAGAATTCCCAGGGGAGCCACGTGGCATGGAAGGAGAGAAGGCTCTGGGCTTCTCACTGTCTCTTCAGCTGGAGCTACTCCCTTTTTCCTTTTTCTCTGTCTTATATATTGTAATGATTTGTCTGCACAACAGTTCCACTGCTAAAAACATCACACACATGTTTGGAAGGCACCAAACTATAGCCCATTCCTCAGGCATGGCCTTCATTTCATGTCCCCTGCCTCTTTCTCTAGGGTCCAGAGGGAGGCTGAGGCCACTCAAAGCCATCTCCACCCCCCCCCAACCCAGCACCACCCCCCTGTTTATCCCAAGCCATCTGTTTGGCCCGACTACCACAGCGGAACATGAGCCGGGCGAAGCCTCTCCCATTGGCTATGGAAGCCACTGACATGCTTGTCTCGAGGCTGGGCCATCCAGTCTTGTGATGTGGCTGGATTTGGGCCCAGAAGGTTTCTTCTGCTATAGATGGGACCCTCCCTTCCTGGAGGAATCTTACCAAAGACATGGAGGTGGGACATCAGGGAATGAATCACCAGGCTGCTAGGTAGAGGGGACAGCCTCAGGCTGAGGCCAAAGTGACTGGGACAGCCAGCCTCTTGTTACTCTTAAGTCCCAAACCTGCTCTCCCATCCCCCATTCATCTTTGAAAGGGCAAAAGGGAAGAAACGTATGCTTATTTATTTGTTTGAAGAGCAAATATTTTTTTGAAATCCCATTACAAATGGCATATGGAGATAGGGATTATGCAAGGGTCCCTGGGGAAGGCAAGTGTGGGGGCGGGAAAGAGGGAAAAGTACTCTCTTTGCAGAAAAAAAAAGAGCATTTTTTAAAGGTTTAAATAAAATATCTAATATTTTTGCATCTTTTTTTACTATGGAGAATTTAAAACATATATAAAAGTAGACAGAAACAACAAAAAGAAAAATGACCCAATTTAAAAATAGGCAGAGGACTTGAATAGACACTTCTCTAAAGGAGATATACAAATGGCCAAGAAGCACATGAAAAGATGCTCAACATCATTAGTCATCAGGGAAATGCAAATCAAAACCACAGTGAGATATCACTTCACACCCACTAGGATGGCTGTAATGAAGAAAAAACAAAACGGAAAATAACAAGTGTTGTCGAGGACGTGGAGAAGTTGGAACCTTCATACACTGCTACTGGGGATGCAGACTGTGTCGGCCGCTTCGGGAAACACTTCAATGCTTCCTCAGAAAGTTAAACATAGAATTACCATATAACCCTGCAATTCCACACCTAGGTAGGTACCCGAAAGAATTGATAACAGGTACTCCAACAAAGGACATGTACACGCATGCTCATAACAACACTACTCACAACAGCCAAAGGGTGGAAACAAGCCAAATGTTCATCAGCGAATGAATGGATAAACAAAATGTGGTCTCTGCATATCACTGGACTAAAAAGCAATGAAGTACTGACATAGCTTAAAATATGGATGAACCTCAAAAACATTACACTCAGTAAAAGAAGCCAGACACAAAAAGTCATGCCTTGCGTGATTCCATTTACATAAAATATTGAAACTAGGTAAGTCTACAGTGACAGAACAAAGATTGGTGGCTTCCAGGAGCTGGAGGGAGGAAGAAATAGGGGAAAAATACTTAATGGGTACAACGGTTTTAGTTGGAAGTGATGGAAATATTTTGGAACTAGATAGAGGGGGTAGTTGCACAAGTTTATGAATGTGCAAAGTACCACTGAAGTGTCCACTTTAAAATGGTTAGTTTTATGTGAATCTCACCTTGATACATTATTTTTTTAATGTTTATTTATTTTTGATAGAAAGAGAGGGAGAGAGAGGGGCAGAGACAGAGGAAGACCAAGAATCCCAAGCAGGCTCCACACTGTCAGTGCAGAGCTAAATGTGGGGCTCGAACCCACGAGTTGTGAGATCATGACCTGAGCAGAAACCAGAAGTCGGTCACTTAACTGACTGAGCCCCCGGAGCCCCTTGATAAATTAAAAAAAATTTTTTTTAATGTTTATTTATTTTTGAGAGAGAGTGAGACAGAGCACAAGCAGGGGAGAGGCAGAGAGAGAGGGAGACACAGAATCTGAAGCAGGCTCCAGGCTCTGAGCTGTCAGCACACAGCCCGATGCGGGGCTCGAACTCACAGATTGTGAGATCATGACCTGAGCCGGAGTCAGATTCTCAACTGACTGAGCCAACCAGGCGCCCCAATTATTTTTTTGAAAATACACAGAAGAGCATAATGAACCATCTTTACATCAATCGCTTGGCTTTAACAAGCATCGGTTCACGCTCAGTCGGTTTCATCTGTAATATATGTACTGCTCTGCTTCCCCTGCTCATATATTATTTAGAAGCAAATCTGGACATTAAATAATTTCATTTATAAATATTTTAATATCTCTAAAAGGTAAGCATCCTTAAAAAATTACTACAATAGCATTATCATACCTAAAATAATTTAACAATAGTAGAAGACAATTTTTATTTTTTTTATTTTTCTCACAAAATTTGATAAAAAACAGTATTTCAAACTGTACAGTCACCAGAAACACTCAATTATTAAAAATGCACACACACTTCACTTGACATCTCCTGGAAGGCAATTTTTAAAGACGAACTTTCTGAGTATAGCCACAGAATGGTTTCAAAATATAAAAACGTAAAAATGATTGGTGAAAAAAATTTCTTTCCTGTCCTGATTCATCTTTTGTCCAGTCCCTCTGGCCTCACCTAAGTCACCTACAAGTAGGCAGCTAGACACTATTTTAACTTACCTTAGTGCTTATTTATAAGTGCAAATATGAACGTGGACTATCATTTCTTCTTACAGAAATAACATGCTGGGGACCCTAAGTGGCTCAGTTGGTTAAGTGTCTGGCTCTTGATTTCAGCTCAGGTCATGATCTCATGGTTTGTGAGTTTGAGCCCCACATCAGGCTCTGTGCTGACACAATGGAGCCTGCTTGGGATGCTCTCTCCTTCCCCCTCTTTTTGCTCCTTCCCCGCTCTTGCCTGTGCTCTCTTTCTCTCTCAAAAAGAAATACACTTAAAAAAATTACATGCTATCTACACCATTTTGCACTTATTTTTAATTTACTATATTTAGGCAGCTATCCCCATGAATACGTAGAAAGGCTTTTAATTCTTTTTCACAACTGCACAGTATATCATTGTATAGATATACTATCATTTACTTGATCAGTTCCTTATTATGGATGTTTGGGTTATTTCTGATCTTTTAGTATTACCAACAGAGCTGCAACGAGTAATTTTATACACGTATCATCCCGGAAGTGGGGTTGCTGGGTCAGTAGCATGAGCAGCTGTCATTATGATGAGTATTACCAAAGCTGTCTTCCAGCTCTGGTATTCCTTTGGGTATTCCTTAAATTTCCTTTAGCAACTCAGGAGAGCTGCCTGTCTGGGAGGTAGTTTGCAAGAGATGTCAGAAGCTTTGGAAAATGTACATCTCCAGACCAAGTGATTCTAATTCTAGGAGTTATTCTAGAGTTATTAATTAGGTGTTCAGATATTTAGCTTCAAGGATTGGCGTTTCTGTGTCAGAGTAAAAAAAAAAAAAATCAGAAAAAATGACCTACAGAACACTGGTTGAGTGACCGAATAATTTATGGTTTGTGTACATGCTGAAATACTAAATAGCCGTGACAAAGTATGTTGGGAAAATATATTTATTATTATTTTTTGTTAAAGGGAAAAAGTAGGTCACAAACTATCTTCAGAATGATCCTATTTTTAAAATAAAGAATAACACCTATACTTTTAAAGTTTCTCTTTCTCTGCCTCAGTTTCCATACCTATAAAAATGAAGGCAGTGACAATCTCCTTACTGAATTGCTGTAAGGATTAAATTAGCCAAAATGTCTACGATGCTTAGAACTGCATCTGGCACAGAGGAAGTTCTGCTCAGGGTTAGTGAAAATTAGTATTATCGTCATCATTATTATCATTATTAATTGTATTATAATTGCAGAAGAGGAAGGTCTGGCAGACAATAGAGCAAAATTTTAACCATCTTGGCAGGACTTAGAGTTATTGTTACTTTGAGAATTTTTGCTTTTCTGTATTTTCTTTTTTTCAATAATGAACGCGTATTGTCTCTGTGATATATTATCACGAAGTGAGAAAAAAAAGACCAGAGTGGCATTCTTCGGAGGTAGTCTGGGCAACCTGCACTCAGCAGGGCCCCGGAATGGTATGGAAAGAAAAGGCAGGAGGGTTTTTTGGTTTGTCAGCTCAGGTTTGGGCAGGGCCTGTCCTACACACCAGGAAGAAGGCAACTCCATCCAATCGTCAACTGATCAGAAGGGGAAGGCTCTCTCTTCCCACGTACACAAGCTTTTAAAAAATTTTTTTTAACGTTTATTTATTTTTGAGAGACAGAGCATGAACAGGGGAAGGGCAGAAAGAAAGGGAGATACAGAATCCAAAGCAGGCTCTAGGCTCTGAGCCATCAGCACAGAGCCCGACGTGGGGCTCGAACCCACAGACCTTGAGATCATGACCTGAGCCGAAGTCGGCTGTTCAACCGACTGAGCCACCCAGGCGCCCCCCATGTGCACAAGCTTTTAACAGGACTTGAACAAGGAGAGTGATGACAAAAGATACAAAGACACAGAGTAGCTCACAAGAGTCTTAAGCTAGGGGTCCACCTCATTCAGCGCTGTATCCCTAGAACCGACCCTGAAAGACAGCGAAAATTTAGTCAATGTTTCCTGAAGGAACAAGTGAACTTAGGCTCTGCTGTGTGACTTTGGGAACACTCTTTCACCTTCCCCATTCTCAGTTTCCTCCACTACCAAACGGGCGTACTGGTGATCTCACAGAAACTGCTGTGTACACAGAGTATGTAGCGCCTAGCTCAAATCAGGTCTGTGGCAGGTACACACGCATTTGTTGGATGAGTGAATGAAAACAACAAATGACACTTAGAGGAGCTTATTGGCACTAAAATGCAAATAACTGATGACATTCTTTCCTGAGAGAAGCTTTGTAGGGGATAAAGGGAGAAGTTGGAAGAGATCTAGTCTATATACCAGACGCTATGCTAAATACTATACTGGGCACTGTGCGTGCATTACCTTGTGTAATTTCCATTTTTACATGTCCAGAAATTGAGACTCAGTGAGATCAAGTGACTTGCCCAAGGTCACATGGCAAACAGATGGCACAGCCAGGATTTAAGCCAACATATGACTCAAAAGTCCTTGCCAAAGAGCCCTGGATGACAACATGGACAATGTCCTGAAGAGAGAAGAGGGTCTGGGGAATCCATCAGAGACAAGCCGCACGCTGGGCATGGTGCTGAGTTAACCAACGGACAGGTGCACCCAAGGGCCCTGAGGACGCAGTCCCAGCCCCCTCCCACTGCCCCCAATCCTGGAAAATAATTTTTTTTTGACATTTCAGTGGAAACTATTAAGACGATCTCATGAAGAAAACCAAGACCTTGTCAAGATTTTCTACATTTATTTTGTTTAGTGTTGTTTTCTGTTTGAATTTCCTGTGGGGAGAGAGCACCATCACCTTTATGCCTCAGGACATTACGGCTTAACTCACCCTGGGGTCTTAGGGCCTCTCCAAACCTTATCTGGATGTGCTATGCCAGCCTCTGAGAATTTGAGGGGGTAAGGAGGGCCCCCCTCCCACCACCGCTTCCCTGGGAGCTCCTGAGGCTGCGTTGGGGTGTTTCCCAGGGCAGTGGCCTGGGCTCCCCTGACCCGTGGCTTCTCATGGACCAGCCCTTCAGACAAGGCGCTCACTGTCCAGGCATGTTCCAAGCCACCGGCTCGAGTCCGAGCCAGCCCGGGCCTGTTGCAATGAGTCAGCCTTTCACTGGGGTAAAACGTGGTGACTGGCTGGGAAGTCACTTTTTCCAGCTTGGCCCTCGTCCTGGGCTGGGTTTAGGGAGGGCTTCGTTTTCCCCTTTGGGACCTACTGCCTACGGGTGCTCCCAGGGGGTCCTGGGAAGCCTGAGGGCTGGAATCCTCATGCTGAGGGAAGGTCGAGTTGCTCCAATTGATGAAGCTGTCCCTCGCCTACACAAGGGAAAGCGGAGGCCGCAAAGGTTATAGCTGCATCTCCAGCACAGGTGAGACTGTGGAAGGCTCACTGGGGAAGGGGTGTACCCAGCAGGGTGCATCCTGCCGCCTTTTGCAGGCCGTGGCGGCACAGCAAGCCCAGGTACCTGGAGCTTGGGGCACACTTGGCTTCTTGCCAAGTAGAACGCTTTCCTGCTGGGGCCCCTCGAATCTTAAAGCAAACACCGTTACCTTCCATGAACCTGCCCCCTCCCAGCTCCATGCCGGGGTTAGGTTTCAGAGCTGTTCACTTTACAGTCCCTTCTGACTCACCTCCAGCTTCCCTGAGCTTCCTGAAGCCTTCTCCGCACAGCTATGCAACGTAGCTGGTGGGGGAGGAGAGGCGATGACCACTCCTCGAAGGTGGGGAGGGCGTGTGCGGGTGGGGTTCTGGCCCTTGGTGGCTCGTGGAACAAATTCTTTCTCTCTGAAGGCAACACTAACCTCTCCGCCTCTGAGGCTCTGGCTTCCACCTCCTCTTCATTTTTGCGACTAGCAAAGGCTCACGTCTCTCAATCTATCATTCATTCAGGTCAGAGATATTTACTGATATGCTTTATTGAAAGCCCAGGTTCTGGGCTTTGTGGCGGTAGCAATGCACAGAACAGTCACGCTCCTATCTCTGTGAAGTGGAGAGTGTGAGGGGGGACACGGCGCTTGCCAGATAATTACATAAGCAGGTACCAACAATCCATGATAAACATGAAGGAAGAGTATGCAATGAAGACAGCAGGGCCTGGTGTCAGAGAAGGCTTGCCTGAGGTGGGATAGATAAGGAGGAGCTGTCTGATTGGAGTGGGGAAGCAGCGTGGTGCTTGGTTTGGGTTGGACTGTGTCCCCCAAAAGATGTTGGAGTTCTAATACCCCAATACCTCGGAATGTGACCTTATTTGGACGTAGGGTGTTTTCAGAGGTAAGCAGGTTAATCTGAGGTCATTAAGGTGGGCCTCCATCCAAGAGGACTGGTGTCCTTACGGAAGGGGCAGTTTGAACACAGAGACAGACATGATACAGGGAGAAGGCCGTGTGAGGATGAAGGCAGAGACCAGAGCGATGCATCTATCGGCCCAGGAATGCCAAAGATGGCCAGCAATTCACCAGAGGCTGGGGGAGAGACCTGGAACAGAATCTCCCTCGAAGGCTTCCGAAGGAATCGGCCCTGCCAGTAGGTACCTTGATTCTGGATTTCTAGCCTCCGCAACTTGAGCACATAAATTTCTGCTGTTAAAGTCACCCGATCTGTGGTCCTGTGTTGCAGCAGCCCCGGCAAACCAATACAGAGTTCCACGCAGAGGAAGCCACAAGCGAAAAAGCCCTGAAGGGGAGGGGGGTGAGGCCAATTTCAGAAAGAAAGCCACTCTGGCTGGAATGCAGAGGCACAAATCCCTCGATCTCTAATGAGAGGAAAGTGGATCAGTATGGGCCCCTCGGGCAACTATAAAAATAATACAAATAATAACCACCTTGGAGATGTATAGAAAGTATAAGATAAGTCTGGGGAGGCAGGAAGTGCCTGAGCAAGGTGGAGGTTTCCTTGTGAGGAGGACTGGAGCCTCAACGCTAAGAGAGAGGGAAAGCTATCAGAAATCACAGGGCAAGTGACCTGGAGTCTAGTTTGAGCTGTGTGACCTTGGGCAAATTGCTGTCTCTGTGCCTTCTTCTTCAACCTCTTTCCTTATCTGGGACATTCCATGACCATGTGACTAGCAGTGTGCTTCACGTTGCCATCCTGTATGTGACAGGCAGGGTGAGACGGAAGGGAGAAGGAAAGAAAATAGTGTCCACATCGTTTTTATCCTTATGGAACTGGTAGTTTACTCAGAAAATGACATTCATTCTGGCCAGTACACAATAAAGGTGCTAAGTGTGGTTAGAAGACAGTATCAGATACTCTCAGGGGCTGAAGTGGGGGCTTCCCTCACAGGGGGCTCCTGATACCTGGGTAAAGGCTGCCTAGTGGCTGTGAAATTCCATCTCCCCTCCCATCCCTCATAGCTGATTACTGGGGGGAGGTGGGGAGGGGGCATAAACACATGGCCCAAGCCGGGCCAATCAGAATCTTTCCCTGGGATATTTTTTTTTTTTTTTTTTTTGGTTTGAATATAGGGAAGAAAATTCAGTGTCCCTCTAAGGAAATAGGCTGCTTTGGTGGCCATGTTTCCTGCCACACAGAGGGGGCTGGTGTGAGGGAATGAAACTGACAGGCGGAGAAAAGACGGGAGAAACAGAAAGAGAGAGCGAGCACGGGAAAGCCCTTCAGTTGTCCCAAGGTCTGGCTGCACTTCTGCTTTTCCTGTGCTCACACGACTTACCCCATGTTCATCACCCCACATTTCTCCTTTTTGCCTTGTTGTTAGAGAATAAGAACAGTATGCATCTAATTTACTGAGTGTTTGCTCTATTCCAGGCACTGTTCTAATGCTTTGTGGGTGTTCATTTAGCTGACTCTCACCCAGCCTTACGAAGTTGGTACTCTTATCCCCATATTTGAGGTGAGAGAGGGCTGAGACAGAGAGAGTAAGTGGGTAAGTCACTCTTTACCTGTAAGCGGGTAGGCTAGCAAGTGTCAGAGTGACCTCTGGCTTCCAGGTGCACTCCTAACCATTGGACCGTACTGCCTATTTCTGAATGAATGAATGAATGAAAGCACACCAGCTAGCTGCAGACACACACAGACACATGTGTGTAAGGGGAGCTTGAGTGGTGAGGGGCAGATGGGGAGGGAACTCACAGAGAAGTAGTGAGGCCTGAGAAACTTAAGCTCCAGAAAGATCTCCAAGGAAGGGAGGTATGAATAAGCCTCAAACCTGGGTTGGACTTTTGAATGTCAAAAGGAAATATGGACACTTAGGTCGGGAATCTCCTTCTGAAATCAACATAATAATTGCTTTCATGAGTTGAGAGCTTTCTCTGTGATCAGCACCCTTCCTACCTTATCTTCTGAATCCTCACCCTGCGGTGTCAGAGGCTTGTCTAATCACCTTTGGGAATCCACCCCCCCACCCCCGGCCTTGCAGTCTACAGCAGGGTCAGCCTCACTGGCTTCTTCTCAAAGCCACGTAATCTTCCTTGATAATGACCAAAGTTTCGAAGGCCAAAATTGACAAATATTTATGACCCACTGGGTTCAAGAAGCTGAGTCCAGAAAGCCCAAAACTCCAGCCTATGAATTAGACTACATCCATTGATGAGCGTGGACAGGTCCCAGTGGGAATGGTAGAGCCTGGGGCGGTCACTTTATCTGCTGGCTGCCTTTGCTGGGGGACTAGATTTCACTCACTATCTCCACTGGTGATCTCCCGAGCACTCACTTCACCGTGGTACGGGAACGGGCTGCTTGTTAGCTTTGCGGCCAGGCCAACGAGACAAGAGAAGGCACATCCCAATTTCAAAGGGCTGCTGAAGATCAGGGCGCTGGGCAGAGGCCGGCGCCCCCACAGTGAATCCAGCCACGTCAGGAGCGAGCTGGTGCAAGGCACGATGGGACGCTGCCCTGCAGGCTCAAGGGGTTCTAAGTTGCCAACAGGAGATTTGACAGAAACTCATTTTCCATGCAGCCTCGTCTTTCAGGAGAACAACCTCTGGGGGCTTTGGGGGTAGTCTCAGGGGTAAAAGTCCTTTTGGAGAAAAATGGCCCTTAAGAAAAATACATCCTCACTCTTAGACATATCAAAACTTTAATAACTTTGGAGCATTTTTTTTCCTGGTACTATGCTAAGCACTTTATACATAGGACCTCACTGAACCCTCAGGACACCTTATGCCAGAAGACGACTCTCTTCTTCACTATACAGCCTCGGGAAACTGAGGTCCAGAGACCTTTTTCTGAGGTCATATAGCTAATAAGTGGTAGAGCCAGGAGTCAAACTCAGGTCTGACTTCCAATTCCCTGCTCCTAACCATGGTGCTCTGCTGGGTTCTGTTTGTTTAGGCACACATTCACCGAGACCCAGAAATTTCACTCTTGTCCATCCACTCAACACGTATCTCTTAAGGACCTACTATGTCACAGGCACTGTTTAAGATACTGGGGATATATAGCAGTACTTAACTAAAACAGACAAAAACCCCCTGCCCTCACGGAGCATAAAATACATCAACAAAATTTGAAAACAGCATTAAAAGGCAAGGAATCTCCATCTCTATTTTTCAGATCCGGTAACTGAAGCAGGTGTTTATTGTTGTCTATTTAACTCCCAAATCCATTCCTTCGTGTTTTGTTGTTCAACAGATATTCCTTGAAAAGCTACCAGCGGTCAGGCACTGCTCGCCACCCCCCTCCCCCAGGTAACCAAACAGATGCAGTCCCTGCCCTCAAGGAACCAACGTTCTTCCTAACGCTGTAGTTGTTGCTTAGGGGCCCTGAGCTGTACCGGCTTCTGCCCCAAGGCTGTTTTCTCAGAAAAACCTGAAGTAGACGGGGCAAAGCCAGCGGAGTGTGAAATAACCAAGTCAGCACAGGTGCTGGGGATCAGAGATGCCCTTTGATCTCCCTCACCGGACAGTGACCCCTGACCCAAGGTTTGTTGGAAGGAACTCCAGGAGAGACATGAGTGGCCCTGGGTCTTAACTAGCTGTCTGCCTCCGGGCCAGTCATCTGAGCTTTCCCCAGGCCTCACATCCCTCATCTGTAAAATGGACAAAGAAGCTCTTGACTTGTTGGCCGATTTGCAAGGTTGTGATGAGTTCAAATGAAATAATGGCTACAAGAGCATTTCTGGATTTTTCTTCTGAGTCCTACCTTCTACTCTCGTGTCTACCAGGGCTTCCCTTCCTGCTACCACGATGCTTCAGGACAGATCTTAGAAATTCATTCACAAGAAGGAGTAAATAACTAACGGGCTTTGCCGTCTTCCCTCTCCCAGGCCTATAGCTTCTCTCCCAGATTTACTCTCCCACCTGAAATGATTAAAAAAAAAAAAAAGTCTTAACTGGGTCCTAGACAAAACTGAATAATATATACAAGTGAAAAAATATCCAGCACCCAAGTTCCCAGTTTCCAGTGGAAATATCCTGGACAAGAATATTAGCTCCCAGAGGGCAAGGGTTTTTGTCTCTTTTATTTCCCAGTTTCTAGAAAAGTGTTTGACACATAGAAGGGACGTAGTAACTTCTTGCTGAATAAGGAATGAATGACAGGGGATGTCCGGCATCGGTGAGCAAGATGTGAAGTCTGGGCAAGAGTCTCTACCTGAGATCTAGAAACCACTCAGTGCTACGGCCTGCCCCACATACGGTCCTCCAATCGGTCCAAGCGTGGGAGATGAGACCCTCTGACAGTGACAGGCTCTAGGGGAGGGAACCTCTGCTACAGGAGCCCCATCATCACGTCATCCCGTAGGGAGGAAAAGGAAAGCTTGTGATAAACATCGCTGTGAACTCCTCCCCACAACACCCCCTCCCTTCAAGCCTGGGCCTGTTTACTGGAAGGCACGACCCCGTTTTCTACATCCTGAGCGCTGAGAGGTTTCATCACTGGCTTGAGGCAAGACAGACAAGCTGGGTGTCAAGGACACATGGCTGGGGTGCTGTGGCGGGGGGGCGCACACCTCGAATGAATCTGCTCATTCACGTGTTAACCTTCCATTCTGCGCAAAGCGATTTGGGTCATGTGTGCACGGGGGCTCCAGAGACAAAAATGAAAACGGTGGTGATGAAAATAATTATAAAAGTCATCGTTTTCGGAATGACTGCTTCAAAAGGCAATCTGCTGGAGTGGCCAGGAGCATGGCTGCAGGCCAGTCGCCTTGGGTTCCCAATCTCAGCCCTGCGTTTTACCAGTGCTGCGACTCTGGGCAAATTCTCTACCTCCTCTAGGACTCCATTTCCTTGTCTCTAGAGTGGGGTCGTCGTAACGAAACGGGGTAACACGTTTAAAGCTCTTAGAACAGCACTGTTCCCTATTTCTTTGCCAGGCTCCCTGTTTAACACTTTCCAGCCTTATGTTGGGGCAGGCCGGGGAGGGGTGGGGACGGGCAGTATTGCGGTTATGAGCTCTGAGTTGGAACCTGGGTACCCCCTTGCTCACTGTATGACCTTGAGCAGGTTCTAACCGCTGAACCTCCGTTCTCTCTGGCAAATGACTCAAAGTAAACTCCGTGAGGGCGGGGAATTCTGTTTGACCGCTCTGATCTCCTCGGGGCCTTAAACCATGCCCGACTTAATAAATAGCTCTTGAATATATGGAAGAATATATAATAATCAGGACCAGCTGCTTAATTTGTAGGGCTCAGGGTAAAAATGAAAATGGGGGCCCCTCGGTGAAAAATTAGGAGTTTCAGGATGGTGATGACTGAGTATAAAACCAAACGAGGGGCCCTCTGACGTGCGGGGTGGCCCCGTGTGACTGCACGGGCCACGTGCCCACGAAGCTGGCTCTGCTGACAATACCGACCCCAGGCTGTCGATACAAGGATAAAGTGAGTTAATGCCCATAAAGCAACGGGCACGTGCTTGACCCAGAGCAGGCCCAGGTTTGCTGATAGTGCTCCTATCCTGACGTCTCCTCGCCCACCACCTGCGAGAACGGGCGGGCATCAGCCCACTTCACAGGTGAGGGCAGGGGCGCTCACAGAGGAGATTAAACCACTTGCCCACTGTCCCACTGGTAATGAGGGTAGGATCTGAACCCAGGCGAGGCCAATCCCAACTCCACCATGAGGTGCTGGTACCTGGAGGCAGAGGGGAGACCCAGAAGTCTGCAGGGAGAGAGGAAGGCCGAGACTTGGGTTGGAACGGCTTCCTTAGGCCTGGTTGTCTGATAACTTAAGTTTGTTCCTGTTGTTCGGTGGGGAACCAGCAGGCCTGGGATTCTCCTGAGTGTCTATCCTATGACCCTCTGCCAGTGGAGGGGATCTAGGGAAGTCAGGACGGAGGCCTGGACCACAGGGGCGGAGCCTGCACTGGCCATGGAGACCTACATTTATGGATTAAAATCCAGCCTCTGCTACTGAGAGCCCCTGACAAACCTGTCCCTTTCCCATGGTCTAGAAGATGCTGTACCCCAGGCCCTGCTGCCCCGTCCCCGCGCCCCCCCCACCATGCTTCTCCCTTCATACCTCAGTCCCTCCTTGGGCCTCCTGGAAACCCACCCAATACTTTCCCACCCCAGGGCCTTTGCTCTCACTGTTGGTCCTGCTGAGAACCACCTTTCCCAGGCTTCTTGTCATCCACCCACCCAATTCATAGGGCACCTCTGAAAGAAGTCTTCCCTTAACATTTTTTCTAAAACACCACCACTCTCACACTCTCTATTTCCTCGCCTTGCTTGCCTCCTATCCCAATCTACAATTACTTTCCTTGGTGACTTGCTTATTTCTTTGCCCTTCTCTAGAATATACGCAGATAAACTTGGTGACACGAACTGTGCCCAGGGCTCTATTCCTCTCAATTAGGGCAGTAGCCACCGCAAGGGAGGGATCAATAAGTATTTGCTGAGTCCATGGACAAACGAATAGCTGTAGGACAATAGGGAAATGATTTATGCACTTTGAGCCTCAATTATCCCATCTATAAAATGGGATTGATACCTACTTCTTAAGTAGATCTGTGGTTAAAACAAGGCTGCGTTTATTGAGGGCTACCTGTGTGCGAGGCACTGTACTAGGCACACAAAACCTGGCGTCTGGAAAGTGTGTGATTAATGACAACTGTTACTCGAATTACTACCATCGCTACTACTCCCCAGCCTCTTAGATTGGGCTCCCTGAATTGAGAAGCTGGACCCTGGATCCTGAGATGTCCCCCCAAAGGTGCCATGGAGTCCCAAGGTAGGGAGACAGTCCCGGGAGCCAGAAACAAAGGTGACACTCTGGGAAGGAACACAAGTCTGAAGTTCTCTGGGGTTCCTTCCTTCTGGATTTCTCTGTTCTCTCCTGACTATCCCATCCCACTCCACCCCTGCTCAGCCCCGCCCTTCCCAACCACACACCAAGAATAAACCTCACACCCTGCGTGCCTCCGTGTCACAGTTTCCTGCCTTTATGGTCACGGGCTGCTCGGGCTCTGAGGGATTTTCCAGCTCAGGGCAATGCTGGTGGGACCCGAGGCAACGTGACATAAGACGCGCTGTGATGCAGACTCAGAACCAGGAAAACCCCCGAGCAGGCCCCAGCAGAGAATGGGAGCGCGGGCCCCCGCAGAGGGCGCCTGCGGCGCCGGCCCCGGGGACAGGGAGCAGGGCCTGCTCTCTGCTTTCACCCTCTGCCCGAAGGGCAGGCAGGCCGTCGGTGGCTTGCTGTCGGTGAAGGCTGTGCGGGCTGGTGGCCAAGAGTCTCCAAGTTGACCAGGCCCAGAACCAGAAATGGCACTTTGTGTCTGAAAAATTCACGGCCGGGCTGCATCCAGTTGGATTCCGGTTTAGAGACGCACCCATTCCTCGAGGAAGTCCTGTTTTCTCTACCTTCTCTTCCCCTTCAGATAGTCTCCGAGGACTCTCGGTGTCCTGTGCTAACCCCTGGCAGCCTCGCTGATAGCCATCGTAGTCAGATACCATCTGGAGAGAGCTGTTTCCCCCACTGGTCTTTCTCTTCTCATCTCCACTCCTGGTCTCTGTCTACCTCATCCAAACCTGTCAAGGGACGTGGTGTCTCGTCCTGCTCTGACTCTGACTTAGTGACTTCAAGCAATTTCTAGCCTTTCTCTGGGCCTCAGTGAGCCATCTGTAAAGTGAGGCCCCAAAGGGTCCTTTTCAGCTCTGACATTCTATCTAGAGTTCAAAGTTTAGAGATTCCACCACAAGAATCTTTACCAGGCGGTATGCTACCCCCGCCCCCTCTCCAGGCCCCGAGGACTTAAAGGATCCACACGCAGTATGACCTGCTTCCTGCCCAACTTCTGAGCTATGTGACCATGCCCTGGTCACTATCAAATGGACAGAGGATAAGAGAATTGGAAGACAATGTGTCTAACGCAGCGCTTCCTAACGCCTCGCAGGTGTACATTAAAAGGAAGCCATTATGAACTAAGTAGAAAAGAACGAGAGAACAGAAAGTCTAAATTAAAAAAAAAAGGGACCCAAGAATGCTCCATTCAGCAAACATTCAGAGCATGTCCTCTGTACGCTGGGGTTATGAAGACAAATCTGGAGCTCGAGAACCCAGCATCCAAGGTACTGAAAGTGAAGGAGGGAGACTTGCCAACATACGTTCCACAGCATTCTGATTTCTCTGTTTCCCAGAACCCATATCTATGGTGTACGGTTGTATGGGTTTTTCACTGCACAAGGGTACAGGCTCAGAGTTAAAAGGTGCTGAAATTCAGGCTAGGCTCCATTTCCTAAGCATGAGTCTAGAGGGATGTGTCTTCCTTGAAGAGTACTTTCTCCTAACTCACAAAGGTGCCATGGGAGCTCGCCCAGGCCCTGCAGCATGCACCTTCGCCCTGCTCTGAGCTAGTCGGCCCCCTACAACCAGAGTGATCCCTTTAGGTTTAGAAGAACAATGGATACAACCTCATAAGAACCTCATCATCCTTAACTTGGCTTTCAAGCTCCTCTGCTCTCTGCCACCAGCTCCTTCTCAACCATCCCCCTCCTCCCTTGTACTCCTTAAGACTACATAGTCCAGGGGCGCCTCGGCGGCTCAGTCAGTAAAGCGTCCGACTCTTGGTCTCCGCTCAGGTCACAGGATCTCACGGTTAGTGAGTTTGAGCCCTGAGTCAACTCAGCTGGGGGCTGGCAGCCCCTGGAGCCTGCTTGGGATTCGGTCTCGACCCCTCCCCCATGGCGTGAGCGCGCATGTGCGCTCTCTCTCTCTCTCTCTCTCTCTCTCTCTCTCTCAAAATAATAAATAAACTTTAAAAAGAAATTAAAAAAAAAAGACTACATAGTGCACGCTGTGTCCCTTTACTTCCTTCAACAAGCCATGCTTCTGGCCTTTGCACACGCTGTTTCCTCTGTCAGGAATAACCCCTTTTCCCTGTCGGGCCAGTGAATGCCTCCAATCTCCAGTTTAGTCACTATTCTCTCCAAGAAGCCTCTTGGAATCCTCTGCACGCCCCCACTCCCGTTAGAGCTCATTCTTCCTTCTGTGCCCCACAGCCTCTGTACTTCTCGAAAGCACTTGTCAGAATTCTAATTCAGTGATTAATCGCACTAACAGTAGATCATTGCCTTTCTCCCCTAGGAAATGAGAAGCTCTTGGCTACAGGTCCCTGTGTTATCTATGCCATCTATCATCTACGTGCTTGCTATCTGCTATAACCCCAGCCCGTATAGTTGGTGTTCAGTAAATAATTATTGAATAAATACCTGACTGTAGCTTAATATAATGAAGGCCAACAGAGAGGTGAATTCCACTTGTCTGGGAAGGAGTTGCAGGGAAGGACAGTTGTAAACAGGAGGTATCCTTGTTTGGGGGGCGTCAGGAAGACAAGTGGCGCCCCCAGGGCGCACTGAGTGAAGGTTGCAGAGTACACTAGAACTGCAGGGCCTGTGGAGAGGGGCCGCACCCCGACACCTGGCCCTCGTTTGGAAGTCGGCGATCTCCTCTTGCCCAATTTTCTGGCTGTCTCGGATCGTGCACAGTCCCTGTGCCTTTGCTGGCACCTTTACAAGAGACTCCCCAAATCTCCCGCCTGGGTGAACACGAACCACATACGGTTCCAAACTCCGTCACAAGACCGCAGTGCGGCTTCAGGAGCCCTGACATGCATCTGCACTTGGCTGGCAGTTTGGGGGCAGACTGTTCTCTTGGATGCGGAGCGGCCCTTGTGGTCCGGCGAGAGCAGAACCCGGAGGCCGTAATGAATGCCTTCTCAAGGCGCCCATAAAGTGCTTTCAGCTGTGGGGCCGGGTGATGCACTACCCCCACCCTTGGGGGGGCAGGGCCTTTCCAGGGCCAGTTCGATTATCCTGAATTAATTACTTTTTACATGTTAAATATAAGTTACATTTTTAAATGATCAGGGACGTTTTCCAACACGGTCACAACGGAAGAGAACACTGGAAAGACGCTCACACCCAATACCCAGTTTCAAGAAATATCACTGCCTGCACAAAGTTGCTTGATTTCTCTTTACCCCGAAACTGGATTTGTTTAAATCAAATTCCAGACAATGAATCGTGTTATCTGTAAACACTTTGACTGGCTGCTCCCTTTTAAACTGCGAGTAGACCATGTTCATTATGGGAGGGAAATGCTTTGATTAAAAAAAAGAAAGAAAATGACGCCTCTTCTAATCACCTCGTGTTGATTTCAACAGGGTGGCTCCGTCAGAAGGAGTCAGTCAGATTGGGTTTGATCTCTGCTTGGTCACCTGTCCATGACCCTGGGTGAGGTACCTCTGTGGGCCTCAGCAGCTACGGGCCCTGTCGTGAGCGTGTGTGTCTTACCTAGGGTTGTCGTGAGCAGGAAAGACATGGTTACTCTTGGCTCGTGCTCAGCGAGTGCTCCGTACAGATGGGGCAGCCTGCCTGCCCTAAGACCTACAACGTGCTCGGCCCGGCGTCGGAATTCTGCGGAGAACACAGCTGCTTTCACCCACAGAATCGGAGCCGAATTGCTCAGGAAGGGAGGCGGCCCAGTGTGGGAGGGAACACTTCTGCTTGCCTGCGGGGTTTGGAATCTCAGATCCCCGGGGCCGTTTTCGAGGGCTTCCAGAGGCTGACCTCAGGGCTAGGTTATTGACTAATCCACACCATTTGATCGGGGTGACTTTTGCCTTCAAATTCCACACCCTTTGCTCTGGAGGGAGAGAAAGAGGAAGGGCTGAAAGGAAGTTGTGGCCTAAATACCTCCACTTTGCAGATGGGAAAACTGAGTCCCGGCAGGTGAAGCCACTAGGGTCTTCTCTGATCGCGAGGACCAGAGAGGCCAGGTTCCAGCCTCAGTTTTCACCTGTAAAATGGATAGGCCGAAAGCACGGGAAACGTCATTAGAGGCCGAAGGTACAGCAGACAGAAGGCCCATCCCTTGGAGCTGGTCATAAAGCCACAGGGAGAGACGTGTGCAGCGAGGATGAGGGCAGCTTCTAAGAATCCGGGCCATGTGTTCTCTCCCAAGAGACTTCTGAAAGCAAAGTTTCAGGGACCCTGACAGACAGGAGGTCAGAGCCGAGGTATCTGGCCAGATGCAAACAACTTCCCTCTCTGTTCTTGTTAACGCTGATAAAAGGGCTTCCTTCCGCATTCTCAGGATCAGCTTTTCACCCCTTGCCACCGGCCGACTCAGCCACCAGACCTCTTCTTGTCACACTATCCCCCCCACCTCCTCCACCCTCTCGCCGCCCTGGCCTTGACCTTGTCCTGCACTGTCCTTTTGACAGGATTTGGGGGCCACCCGACTCTACTCACCTCAGCTGGTTCCTTCTCTTCTTTCTGATACCGGCGGGTTTGTGTTTCACTTCTCCCCCGGGGGTGAGGGGTGGAGGCAGGCACGGCGATATGCCACCTTATTTCTGGCAGCTGTGGTGGGCCTCGGGGGCCGGCGTCGTCTAGTTCTGGTTCGGCGGCAGGCACGCCTCTCCACCTGGCCAGCTCGGGTTTCCTCTTTTGCACCCTGGGGACGGTCTGGTCGTCCACCTCCCAGGGTTCGGTAGTGGAAACCAGTGACAACGACTAACGCAAATCGAACACCTACTATGTGCCAGGGATCTCATGGGATTTATTTCATTTAGGCCACACGGCAACTCTGCCGTGCCTCTAGACTTGCCCAGAATCACACAGGGAGCAAGGCGGGCAAGCAGGACTTGAACCCGAGTCATGGGCCTCCAGAGCATGAGCTCTTAACCGTGGCACCTCGCTGTCTTCCTGAAAAGTAACATCTGTAGGACACACCTGGAACTGCCAGCCACAGAAGCTGCAGATTTTCCACCCTGTAAAATATCTCCTCCATTCGCATGCCGGCCGTCTATGAGGGACAACGACAGACGGGGTGCCCGCGCTGCCTTAGTTCGCTCAGTTGGGGAGGGGCAGTGAGACATGTTGTCTATACTCTTACCAGCCCCGTCCCGTTGTACTGGTGAGGGAAGCAACAGCTGGGGGAGCTTAAGGGCCTGAGCAGAGTCACACCACGAACAGGAAGGGGAGCAGCAGGGAGGTTTGAATGTATCCTGATTCATTCATTCAGGTGTGGCGCTCCTGCTGTACACCAGCCTGCATCTCAAGCGCCGTTTTGAAGTGGGGTCCACCACGGTGTTCCTGCTTCTCGGGGCTTACAGTTGAAGCGGTGGGTGAGTAATGAACTGTTAGACGACAGGTCTAACAGATCTAGGCCAATGCCACTCCACAGGGCCGTTTCTTCCCTTGCACTGTTCACACGGAAGTCACAAACGCTCAGCCACTAGCTCGCCATCACTTGCCAGAATGGATGGAGCCACCCAACGACAGTGCTCCAGAGCTAGGCCCTGGGGCCACAGGTCACTGGGAGCCAACGGAATGGCCTGCCGTGCCCCTGCTGCCTGGCTCTGTCCTGATAACATCCAGCAGCTGCCAGGCCTGCAGGCGAGAGGCCCCCTGGGGCCGGCAGCGGGCTGGGTGGGGCCTTGACTCACCGCCACCAACCGAGCTCTGTCTGAACACTTCCCCTCCAGCACACCAGAACACCCATTTGGAAACCAAGGTGAAGAGAGGGTGGAGCCCAGTCTGGGATTCCAGCCTGGGCATCTACATCTGTGTGGTCTTTCTCTGGCGTCTCCTCCTCCTTCCTTCCTCAGTAAATGCGTGTTCCTTCGAGCAGAGCCAAACAGGCGGCTGCCTCAGCCTGAGGCTGCTGGAGGGTCACCTTGAATTTTTAAAAATCTGTCACCCCTACCCCTTCCTTCCTCCTCTCTCAGCCTCTCCTTCTCTGGCCGCCACCTACTGACTCCTGTTTAATTTCCCCGCAGTGCCTTCCCCTTCATTCTTCGCTGGCTGCTGGCTGCTGGTGAGGAGAACCACTTTCTCCCACCCCATACCTTTCTCCTTGCTTGTTTGTAAAAAAGAAAAAGAAAAAGAAAAAAAAGTTGCCTTTTTTCTTACCTTCAAAATAATATTCCAAGTCTTCTCCCTTCAAAAGATATTCGTTTCCTGGGCTTTGATCACATTCATTGGAGGGATTGCTTTTGTGACAAATGTACTCTGGTGGTCCTGCTCTCACCAAACAGAAAAACAGGCCATTAATCCTACTTACCTGTCAGTCTGTTGGAAAGGAAGGCCTGAGCCCAGACCAGCTTCCCTCTCTGCAGGCTGTCTGCTGAAAGGTGTGAAGACCGCAGCCACTGTTCCTACGGGGACAGAGGCACAGGCTTGTGGGGGGGGGGGGGGGGGGTTGGTGACTGGCACATCCCCTGAAGTCTGGGGCTCCCAGCTGGAGGCTTCTGTAGCTCTGTCCACAGTTGTCCACAAAGCGTGGAGAAGGCACAGTGCCTGGCTTGTCGGATTCCTGCAAGCCAAGACCAACGGGGAGTTACTGAAAACATATTCCACTACCACAAAAGTGTTTATTTAGTCACGGTCGGTAAGGATGCATGAGAGCAAGAGGGAGAGGAAGAGAAGGAGGAGGAGAAGAGAGAAAAGGAGAGCAGGGACATGGTAAGAGAGACAGCGAGAGAGTCCCAGTGAGAGAAGGAGCGTGAGACATACAGACAGAAACTGCGCTCAGGAGTGAACACAGGAGACATGGTGATGGAGGCAAAACAAGACTGAGAAAGACACAGAGAGAGAAAGCGGGAAAGCCGAGGGCATATACGAGTCAGGGAGAGGACAGGACAAAAGGAGAGAAAGCCTTGCTGGGGGGGCGGGGTGTGGGTTGGGGAGAGGGGAGGGAGTGGGCAGGGGGGAGAAAATAACGGGAGAAAAAAAGAAAAACAGCTGAGAGGAACCTTCAGAATTGGTTCTTGATTTGGCCAACACATAGGCTTCTAGACCCAGGCTGCCTTGGTCCCCCACTTCCTAGTTGTGCAGTTGAGAGAGATGACTAATTTCTCATGCCTCGGTTTCCTCAACGGCAAAATGCAGATGGTAGTCCCTACCTCACAGGGTGTTGGGGAGGACCGCATGCGTGGACACATTTAACAAACGGTCAAGAACCAGTTGTCGTCATTACCATTTATTGAGCATTTCTGTGGCAGGAAGTGTGTGGTGTGGAACTCAAAGATGCCCCGGACCCCTGCCTGTAGCCGGGTTTTTCCCGAACTGTCCAGTTTTTCCCGAGCTGTCCGGTTTACTTGTGGTTATGATTAACATCCCCCTTCACTCTCAACAGTGCCCAGATGAAGAGAACAGGCTTATCTTCCTGGATTTCTGGGGCAGAGGGTGTGAGCTAATTGGGCTGGGTTGGGCCTGCAGCAAACAACAGTGCGAGCCCGCTGAAGGTGACATTCCTGCAGGTGCAGGTGACGATGGTGGCTTGTGTTACGCAGTTTCTGATTTTCCAAGAAAAGCCGGAAAGCTGGGTTTTTATGTAAAATCATCCTGTTTTTTTTAAACGGACTTTATTTCTTTTAGATTTTTAAAATAGATCTTATTTTTTAAAGAATCACCCTATTTTCAAAGTTCAGCATGCCATTAAAATGTTTCCAGGGATGCCCGGGGGGCTCGGTGGGTTGAGCGTCCGACTTCGCCTCAGGTCATGATCTAGTGGTTCATGAGTTCGAGCCCCAAGTGGGGCTCTGAGTCTGGAGCCTCCTTAGGAATCTGTGTCTCTCCGTCTCTCTCTCTCTGCCCCTTGCCCGCTTGTGGTCTCTCTCGCTCTTGCTCTCTCTCAAAAATAAATAAATAAAAAATGTTTCCAAATTCCCCTGTAGTCCAGTTAAAGCACACCTGTGGTTTGAGCTGGCGGCTCGTCCATTTCCAACCTCTACTAAAGGAAGTGACAGTCCATTGAGGGGAGCGAGCCGAGTGAACAGGCAGTTACCACACAGGCGATAAGGGCGGTGACCGAGGTGAGTCCAGGGTGAGTCAGAAGCCACGGCAGGGGCAGCTCCCTCAGCTGGCAGGTGGGAATCAGGGAAGGCTTCCTCCGGGAGGTGACCGCTGAGCTGATTCCTGAGAAATGAGTGGGAACCGTTTCCAGAAACGATAGTAACGATGACTGGAGCTTTTTTCGCCTGTTGCTTTCGAGGTGTTTGGCACTGTTGCTAACAACTCCACAGAATCACCTCACTTAACCAGCACGACAACACTATAAATCAGGTACCCTTCTTATTCCCCTTTCCCAGAAGAGACTGAGGCACAGAGAAAGTTAAGTAACTCGCCGAAGGGCACAGGGCCAACGCGTGCCGTGTGATCCACACCACATGCTTTCAAGCCGTACTCTGGAAGATTCTGCGGAAGAGCAAGCAGAATCACGCATCCAAAGACTAGAAGGCAAGAGAGAGCAAGACACGCTAACGAAACCGAAGGGGCACCATTGCAGCTGAAGCTGGGGATGTGTTTATAACATGAGGGAAGACATGGGTTGCAGGCTGGGACGCAGGAGGCTGGCAGGGGTAAAACTGGGCCCTGCTAAGGAGCCCAGACTCCTTCTCGAAGACTAAAGCAAAGTGCCAGAAGATTTATTTATTTTTTTTCTTTTAAAATTTATTATTTATTTATTTTTGAGAGAGAGAGAATGGGGGAGGGGCACAGGGAGGGGGACAGAGGATCCGAAGTGGTCTCTGTGCTGACAGCAGCGAGCCCCATGCGGGGCTCGAACCCATGAATGGTAAGATCATGACCTGAGCCAAAATCAGACGCTTAACCGACCGAGCCACCCAGGCACCCCCAAACATTAAAAAATTTAAAGATCAGCACAACTCATGCCCCCACTCCTCTCCCTCCATCTTACAGAAGAGAACTCTGAAACCACGAGCGCTTTCCTCACGTTCCCAGGGTCACACAGCCGAGCTCTGGGGCCAGATCTGGGCTCCGAACTCCCACCAGGACAGGGCCCCACCTTAGGGAGTGACTAGTAGGAAAGGAGAAGGCCCAGAACCCTGACTTTCAAGACTTTACACCGAAGATTAAAGAGTTATCTGAACAAGAGAAATTAATCTGTCCTGGTTCTGTTCCCTTGCACGCCCTGGGTGGACCCAAGTTGTTCTTCTGGCCTCACCCTCCCCACCCACCGGCCTCTTGTGAAGGGAGAGCCTGAGAGATGACTCTTCCTTAGAAATCCTGGGTCTGGGCTTCCTCGGGGCCCAGCGACTAAGGAAAGACGGCAGATCAGATGGGCTGGAGCCAGCCCTTTGAAACCACCACCAGGTGGTGAAGAAAGTCCTTGGAAACCGATGTAGTCTGGTCTGTGAAAGGCCTGCCAGGGTGTGGCTGGGCAGGCAGGCAAAAGACCGACGGCCTTTCAGAGACAATTCCTATCTCTGCTCCCTGGGTTAATGCCTGCCACTGATAGATTGATTAATATGCAGTTGGGAGGGCAATCCAGCCAAGACGTTTAGCGTCTGTCTTGTCCTAGCTTGATTTCAGGGCGGAGCGGTCTCACTGTACTCTGACGCCCGTGACTGGCGTGCTAATTTGCATGGATGAATTGAAACCACCTGGTTGGCTCAGGTGGTTAGAGTCTCCATGTATAGTACGGAACGCCATGCGTGCCTCACGGCAGGGACTGTTCTAGGAACCACAGGGCAGGCGACATCCCTGGTCTCATGGGACTCCTATGCTAGCAGAGGGGACAAAAACAATGAATGGACGAGTAATAAAATAAATACTTTCAGAGACAGTGCAGTTGATTCTAGACTAGAATTTTGCAACATTGGCAGTATTGACATTTTAGGTTGTAATTCTTGGTTGTGAGGGCCTGTCCTATGCATTGTAGGATGCTTAGCAACTGTCGCCTCTTGCCCATTAGATGCCGGCAGTAACACCCTTAGATATGACAACCAAAAATGTCCCAGATATCGCCAAATGTCCCCAGGGAGGCGCAAAATCACCCCTGCCTGGTTGAGAACCACTGCTTTAGACCAGAGTTATTCAGTGAAGATATAAAGCAAGCCGCAGGCACAATTTAAAATCTTCTAGTACTCACGTTAAAAAAGAAAAAAAGCTGCAGGTGGAATAAGTTTTATAAAATATTTTATTTACCCAGTGAATCTAAAATACTATCATTGTAACATGTAATTGATACAAGTTTTCTTACACTTATATATATGTATATATGTATATATATATTTGAGAGAGAGAGAGAGAGAGAGCACAAGCAGGGAAGGAACAGAGAGAGAGGGAGAGAGAGAAAATCCCAAGCAGGCTTCACACTATCAGAGCAGAGCCTCATGCGGGGCTCAAACGCACGAACCGTGAGATCATGACCTGAGCCAACATCAAGAGTCAGACGCTTAACTGACTGGGCCACCCAGGTGCCCCAATACAAAAAAAGTTTTAAAAGAGATATTTAACATCACTTTATTCTCACTAAATCTTCAAAATCTGGCTGTATATTTTATACTCACAGCACATCTCAATTCAGACGACACAGCACTAGCCGTCCCATCGCTGGCTGCTGCTTGAGTGCCAAGCTTAAATGGACTCTGCTCCAGGCTCATGGCAAAGGCAGGTGAAAACAGCAGCTTGCTACTCAGAGTGTGGTCCCAGAGCAGCCATGGTGTCCCCTGTCTGGTCAGAAATGCAGGATCTCAGGCCCCTCCCCTAGCTGCTGAATCAGAATCTGCATTTTAACCAGCTCCCCAGGTAATGTGTGTGCCCATTAAAGTCTGAGAAACTCTGGCAAGGAAATCAGAGTGCCAGGTGCCCGGCATCCTGGGGATGACGAAAGTCCATGAAATAAAAGAAATCGGTTACCAGACACTGCGTGTTCCTATCAGCTAACCCGTGGGCTTAAGTTTCCTCATCTAAAAAAATGGGAATTACCAGTGTCAGGGTTGAAGTGTACTAAGTACTCTAAGGGCTGCCCTGGACCCCTTTCCTCAGCCCCAGCTCCGCTTCATGAGAGGCTTCCCCCCCACGTTGGAGAGGGGCGAGGAGGAGGCAATTTCTGTTGCTAGCGATGGAGCCCCAAGAGGGGAGACCGTGAACCCAAGTGCAGGGCCCGCTAAGTGGGGAACCCATGTGAAACGACCTGAGAGCCTCGGACGTGGGCCTGTGGTCATGTGCGGAACGGCTTACACACTCACACACATTCCATGAGCTGTGGTGGAGGAGTCTGGAGTGGTGGCGTTTTGGGGAATGTTGAGGGAAGACAAAGGCCTTAGCTCTGCCACCTATGTGGACTTCCTGTCCCCAAGGCCTGAACTCTATAAAAGTTATTAAGGAGCTAAAGAGTACCTGTTTTCCAAGTCCTCTCCCCTCCCCTACCCCACGGCCTTCCTCAGGAAGGTCTTATTCTAGGTGTCACCCCTGCCTCTGCCTGGGAGACCCAGCTCCCACCCCCAGCAGCTCAGCATCCGGGGACAGCCCAGCTCTCTCTGCTGAATGTCGACTCTTCTTGATTTCTAGTTACAGCATGTCCAAATGAGAAAGGTGCTTATCTCAAAGCCCCAAGGCGGTCTTCACTTGGCCCTCACTTCCTTTCCCTTTCACGGGGCCTCCAGGGAGACTCAAGAGGTCAGGCAAGGGCTGAAGCCAAAACCAGTGAGAGAGGCTGTTCGTGCCAGTGCCCGGCCTCAGCCACAGAGTGGAGTTCAGATTAAACAAATAAGCAGAGGTTTCAAGCAAAGACCAGCCAGCATGGAGGCACGAGGTGGGCTTTGAAGGGGTGCCATTCCCCTTGGTTCTAGTTCCCAGAAGTAGAACCTGATCTTGGTCAAGCCAGAGTGCTGCACTGGGGTTCATGGCTGTGGGTTCCTCTAGAGGTGCCATATTTGTGAGGATGCGTGGTGTAAGGCAATGAATAAAGTCCCAGTATTTATCCTGCCTCCATTGTGATTCATAAACAGCACCCTAAACCAGGCTAGGGCTTTGAAAAGAGGCTAGAAAAAGGAAAAAGAAAGTGGGGGGAGAAGGAAGGAAAGGGGGAAGGAAGAGAGAGGAGGAGGGAGGGAAAGAGGGAGGGAGGAAATAAGGAAAAGTCAGGACTGTATGAAGTAATGAAAGAAAAAGAAAAAAGGAAAGAAAGAAAAGAAGGAAGAAAGAAAGGAAAGAAGAAAGGGAGGGAGGGAGGGAGGAAGGAAGGAAAGAGAAGAGAAGAAAAAGAACAGAGAAAGGAAGCACAGGAAAAAGAGAATGGAAGAAACAGATGAAGAGAACTAGATTTATTGCATCCTGAATTTGTCATCAGCATTTTGCTGTTATTTCTCTTTTTCCTCTTCATCTTTCTCTACCTCTTTCTTCTCCTCCATCTCATATCCACTTTGTAAGCAAGGAGAGTGAGACCCAGAAAGCATACTTTGAGTCAGAGTGGCTTGGGCTGGAGTGACCCCTACTAGCTTCGTGACCTTGGGTGGGTCACTTAATCCCTCTGGACCTAAGTTTCCTGATCTATAAAATGCGGCAATAATAATACTTTGCAGAGCCATCAAGTAAACGAAATAATGCACCGAATGCTTAGCAACCGTCTCATGTTCAAAACATGATAGTTATTAGCTACGATTACTTTTAAGTGAATCGCTGGAGGCCACAGAGCTAGTGGAAAGCCTGAGTTTCGACCCGGGGCTGCTGAGTCCAGGGCGCAAACATTTCACCCCACCAGACTGACTCACTGACAAACTAGGAAAGTGACACCTGAACAGTAAACCTTCTCTCCTACACGTACACGTTTATGCCCAGGGAGTAGACACTGATTATTTTCGCCTGCCCAGCAACCACTACCTTTTATTATGGAAACAGCATCTATCTCTTTCTCAGTCTGTGAGGTCCTTAGTCTGTGAGATAGTTTTGTTGGGAAGGAAGATTTCTTTTTAATGAGGTCTTCTTAGGCCTGCGGAATGTAAGCCCAGAGCTACTGGGAAGAGTTTTGGCTATCTAGTGTGCTTATGAAGGCAGAGCTGAGAGACACAGAACAACAGATCCCTAACACTGTCATTTGAGTATCTGGATACAGCCGTGCCTGAAGCCATCATTTGTTTCCCTCCATCCCCCAGCTACTTTGAATCCATTTTATGCTACCTTGCTACCTAGAGTCTCTGCCTGACTAATACAAGCCTTGTCTAACGCTAAGGCTCACGTACCTTAAACCATACCAGATTGACTCAACCATATAGAGACCAAAGAGGAAAAAGGCAAAACAAATAAATCAAAACTTTCTCTTTCTCACTCTCTTTCATCTTATATGCATGGTACCTCTGCTAATGGTTGCTAGATGAGTGTACAAACATGTCCAAGAAAGCCCCTTCACATTACCACTTATTTATAACCTCGTTACCTGCGTAATAAACATCACGGTTCCTTGTACCGATACCATAGGTGTCCACACGAAACCTGTGTCAATTCCACGAAAATATATCAAGCTCTAATTCTGGTGCCTCTTTGTGAAAACAAGAGTTGGTGAAAACCTAAAAATACATATGTTTCACTAGTACTTTAGGATTGTTCTAGTGCTCGAACTCTTCCTCCAAAGGAAGAATCATTCAGCAAATATTTACTGTCCCCTTCCACGTCTTAAGTCGTCTTAATCAGGATAATCAAGATCAGTAGAACAATTCCATCATTTCTCAGATATTTAGCATTCCAACAAACAAGCTCCCTCCTCTCCCTTCCCAAGGATGTATGTCTCCCCTCTTCTGCTTATAGACCATGACTTGGGAGTCCAGAGTCTCGACCTCAGAGTTGGCTTTGGTTACTAGAGCCTTAGTGAACCCATCTGTTGGGGTGTTGAGTCACGGAGTCATAAAGAGGAATGTTTCCTACTGAACTTCACACCAGAGCATCTAGACTTCCAGCTAAGCTGGCTGTTGACTTAGCTGCCCCCTGAGGGGAGAAAATGGGAGATGTGGGAGGTGGGGAGCAGACGGTCACCCCATGGTGACCTTACCTGCCAAACCAGTGACTCACCCCAATCCTCCCCCCACCCTGCCAGAGCTTGCTCATTTGGAATACCTGAGGGGAATGCCAGTCTCCTGTATTTAGCGAAAACACACGATTGTGAGCTATTTTTAAAGGTGTGACGTTTTCTTACTTTCAAGCGGAGGCACAACTCTGCAAAGTCAAGAAGTGGGTCTTAGGTTAAAGCTGCTCCTGCTTGAATACACACACGAGAATCTCCTTTTAAAAGACAAAGTAGAGTAAGCATGGAGAGTACTGATGTGCTTGGTATTCTTTAATTTTTTTTTCACTGTAGCAAAATATACATAACAAAATTTATCATTTTGACCATCTTTAAGTAGACGCTTGCGTGGCATCTAGTACATTTACACTGTTGTGCAACTATCGCCACCATCAATTTCTATAACTTTTTCGCCCTCCCAAGCGGAAACTGTGTAGCCATTAGACAATAATTCCCATCCCTCCCCCGCCCCAGCTTCTGATAACCTCTATTTTACTTTCTGTCTCTGTAAATCTGTCTATTCCAGGTACCTCATAAAAGTGAAATCCTACAAAATTTTTCCTTTCGTGACTGGTTTAGTTCACGGAGCATAATGTCTTCAGGGCTCTTCCATGTTGTAACATGTATCGGAATTTTCTTTACTTTTAAGGCTGAATAATATTCCATTATACGTATATACCATATTTTATTTATTCATTCATCAGTTGATGGATATTTGGGTTGTTTCCACTTTTCGGCTATTATGTGTGGTCTAGGCTTGTGTCCTTGAAGACCACTTTTGTAATTTAGTGGTTAAAAGGTTTTCTGTGAAAAGCAAAAATTGCCTGTCAATTGTAAGAGGACCAGTTCTTACTACTCCTCAGGAGGGTTGTGAAGATAAAGTTAAATCTTTGGTAGCAAAGTGCTTTCTAAACTCCAAAATATCCTATGAAAATATCCTCACCTTGTTTATAATACTTGCTTAGCAACTTTTTTTTCCCATGGAGAAAAATGGAACCCTCCCCTAGCCTTCTCTCAAATTACAAGAAATCTTAGATGGAAACGGTACAAATGGAATGAGGTCTTCTTGGGATGTTTGTGTTCACTAACCTCCTCCCAATCTTTCCAAAGCAGAGGGCAATTATATTGGACGTCTACTACAGACCAGGATAGGATTCTATTAATTACTAAATATTAAACCACTAGCTGTAGGACACGGACAAGTTACTTTACCTTTTTGTGCCTCAATTCCTTTTTCTGCAAAGTATGGATCAAAACAATAAAACCCACCTCAGAGAGTTGTGAATACCAAATGTAGTAATGATCTTGGAGGGTTTAGCACAGTGCCCGACCTATAGAGGGCGTTCGGTCAATGTTAGCTGCATTTAAATTATTATTATTTAAAATTTTTTTAATGTTTATTTATTTTTAAGAGAGAGAGAGAGAGACTGTGAGAGGGGAAGGGGCAGAGACAGAGGGAGGCACATTAACTGCGAGATCATGACCTGAGTGGAAGTTGGATGCTTAAGGGACTGAGCCACCCAGGCGCCCCAGCTGCATTTAAATAATTGTCATCTATTTCTTATTCCTTCTTTAGGACTATTTTGGCCTGATCGTCTGAGTCATTTTTAACACATAACTGAAGACTAAATGCATGGTCTCAGTGCAGTAAAATGCATCAATTCTGGAGACCAAGGGTCGTAGCCACCATTTTAGTTGATGTTTTGAGAGAAGCGTAAGAAACTGCTTCATAGAAGGAAAGATAAGAAAACACACACACACACACACACACAAGAATTGAGAGGAATGAAAAGTCTGTTTTGCCAGGGACATCCTGTCTTAGGGCTCTTCTACTCTTCTTTGGGCTTCGACTTTCTGGGGGTGGGGATTGTTTCTAAGGTGCTTGGAGTCTGGATAATCCTGGATACTGAGGGAGGAGGCCCAGCAGCGCGTCCCCAGGGGAGAACCTAAGACCGGCAGGACCATCTCACTGGGGCAGCACCCGTAGAACCCGTGGTTTCCTGAGTAAGTCCGGGTCACTTCTCTGGCAGATTGGCCTCACCGAGGCTGTCGGGATGCTGTCGTCTCCATGACAACAGAGTGCGAACAGGAGACGCAGCTAGCGAGTGGTGTCATCCTCCGAAACCAAAAGCCCCCGCCCCCACACCGCCCGGGCCCCTGGCCGCAGGCGGTGGAATTCTTCTGGGAAGGCGGCTGACGTCGCTGGCGGCCGCTGCCCCAGCCCTGGCAGCGCTGATGCAAGCACAGCCCCGCGCCTGCAGGCACGCAGCCCCCTGGGAGAGCTGGCACAGCGCTCCGTCTTGTTCCCTTCCGGCCACCGCGCCCGGTTTTCCCAGCGAGGAGTCAACAGCTCCTGGGTGGTTCCTCACCGAAAGGCCCAGTAGGGGGAAAAAAATGTGTCTTCGCCTACACCAGTTCTTCCCCTAGGCTCTTCCCAGACTTCCTGGGAGGAATCGGAGCATCTCAGCGTGACCACGTGTGGGTCAACGTGAAGGGCTCTCTGGCTCCCAGCCGCTACCCGGAGACGGCCCAGGTTGCCTGAGATACCTGGTGCCAACTGGTGCCCAGGAAACCGCCCTGATCACGAGGGGACCTTGTGTCCGGGTGGCGAGGTGGTGAAGGGCCGCGCAGGGGAAGGTGTCCAGCCAGGGCTGGTCTCCATCGCCCTCTGCTGGGGAAACGGGAGAGTTACTCTACAGTTCCCTCGGGGACCTCCCACACACGGGGTGGGGGTGGGGAGCGGCGATGGGGCAGGAATTTTAAAGTTGGAGCTTCTCATAAAACAGACCGGGAAACTGAGGCTCAGAGAGGGCAAGGGACCTGTCCATCGTCCCGAAGCCACTCCAGGACCACGGTGGGACCCGAAGTCACGTCGACGCCTTTGCTGCACAACCTCTATGTGGTTTAAAATGAGAAGTCTTCCCACAAAGGATTCATCGCTGAGAACTTGCTTTACATACCTTTCTCCGTCATGGCTGCACATCGCCGCCTCACACCACCGGTTCCAGCAGTCTGGGGACTTGAACCCTTTCAGGGTTATGCAAAGCCAAAACTGTTTTCATAACAATACTAAGACAATATTTGCCATTTTCACTGTTTCTCTCTCAGGGGTGCAGTAGAGTGTTCCAAAGACCACATGACCCGTGAGGCCGCAAGAGCCTGAGCAGCAGATACGAGAACCCAGCTGTCTTCTATTAAGGCAGACGTCTAAAGAGATTTGCGAAGACGTAACACAGTGCCACTCTTCTCGTTAATTCTTTTGGTTTTAGAAGATATAGCTACTTTCATAAAATATATGTTCATATGTAATGTTTACTATTTTTCAATGCATCAGCCATATTTTTAAAAATTATATGTTTTAATTTCTTAAACGGCAAGTACCTGTAGATACAGCTTAATTTTAAAAAACTCATTAGGGTCCGGGCACCTGGGTGGCTCGGTCGATTAAAGCAGCTGACTCTTGATTTCAGCTCAGGTCATGATCTCCAGGTTTGTGATTTCAAGCCTGGCATTGGGCTCTCCCTATGACAGTGTGGAGCCTGCTTGGGATTCTCTCTCTCTCCCTCTCTCTCGATGCCCCTCCCATGGCTCTCTCTCTCAAAATAAATAAACTTAAAAAAAAAAGTTTTTTTAAAGTTCATTAGGGTCGTCAACACTCTTTAAGAGTGTAAATGGCTCCTGAGACCAAAAAGTTTGAGAACAGCTGTTCTATGTAAAGCAGCCTCTCCCTTGCCCCTGTTGTATCACCCTCTCTTTTATTTACTTCGCTGTCCTCTTCACCAAAGGAATTACTTTGTTTATTTATTTAAGAATCAACTGGGGATTTTGTTAAAATTCAGATTTGGATTCAGTAGTTCTGGGGTGGAGCCGAGAGTCTGCATTTCCAGCAAGTTCCCAGGCGCTGCCCATGGGACTGGCCCAGAATTCTACACTCTGAGAACTGCTGCATTAGGGTCTGCTCTGCCCTTCGAGAGCGTGTCTGCTGGGCACTCCTCAGGTGAAAACAAATCAGATGGATGGGTGATGTCAGCAATGAGGAAGTTTACACAGTTAGGACCAACTTGTCTCTGCTCCAGGCTAAGTCCGGTTGGAGGAAATTGAGGGTCAGCTAACTTGCAAATTGGGAGAGGTAGCAAAAACTGAGTCAGGCCTGAGAGGGACTAGAGCTGCCCTGGAAGATAGGCGTTGAACTTTGAACGGTGAAGAACAAGTCCATTAATGTGCGTTGAATCAAACATGCTGGAGTCTGCGTGTCGCCGCAAGCTACTCACACGATAGAAACGATGCCTCTTCAGTTACCATTCTGGAATCAGCTAGAATCCTCCCCAAATCTGAAAGCACATGGTAGACAGTTGAATAATGGGAATTTTAGTTGTCGTGAAAAAAAACCTTTACTGTGAGAGGGGGAAAGATTCTAAATATGCTGTATAACATTTTTGCATTGGGGTGGAAAATATATTTAAAACCAAACTGCATGTAACTGTTTCTGCTATCTAATTCGGGGTGGTAGTATAATTTACATCAGTGGAAAAATGAATATCTCTATACTGGGTCTTTCCACTTACAGAAGGGAAGGAAGAAGACTGACGTAAAACTTCTTCCAGTCGGGTTATATCACCAGAGAAGGGATTACAACTCGAATGCTTCCAGAGGCCAGACTTTTGAGTCACACAAACCCAGGAGCCCGGTGGATTCTGGTGAAGAGTAAGGTGGATTCTGGTGTCCCCCGGTTGAGGGGACAGTCATCACTGCACTTCGGCTTATTGCTGCCATGTTTGAGTGGGGCCCCCCTGTGTTGTCATATCTTCCCATTTTTTTGGAAAAAAAAAAAAAGGCCGAAACCAGGGTTTTATGTGAAATGTATCCATTTTTTTAATATCAGGAAAAAAATAAAGTTGAATACACCATTGAACAGAGCTTTGTGCTGAGCCAAACAAGGCGAATCCTCCAAACTCTGAGGTAAATGAGGTGGGAGCCAGCTTAGGTGGGCCTTTCTTTGGCTGAACACATGATATCTGAGGAGGGCGTGTGTGGCGGGGTGGAAGGTGAAGTGTCTTGCCTAATCGAATGGGGAGATTTCAGTATTTTTGTGGGAAAGGAAGAGCCCAGAGGGAGAGCAGTCTTGAGAAACTGAGGAGCAGCAAGTGTGAGGGAGAAAAGGGGAGAAATGGTGTGCAGGCCTGGGGAGGGGAGTTGGGGGAGGGATGTTAGGTGAGGAGTTTTGGGGAGGGTTTGGGGTAAGGACTGAGGAAGGGAGGGATGTTCCACCTGCTGTTGGAGCTGAGCAGACAGGAGTTATCAGTTGCCTGAGGTGAGATGCAATGGAGATAAAATGGTGGCTGGTGGCTGACAGAACACGGAGTCCCAGGAACTCCCAGACAAACTTGAGCTTACCTCAGGAGACAGGCAGATAGGGGCCTTCGGTCACTTTCATGTCTAAGGAGCAGGCAAGACCCCAGTAGCTAGCCTCTGTAGGATGCCTCAGTGTTAGGGGATTGGCCATTGGTGCCTGTTTGCCTTATCGTAATTTCCATAAAGCTGTTTAGCATCTCTGGGCCTCCGCTTCCCATTATTTTGCTTCTAATTATTATTATCTTTTGTGTGTGTGTGAGAGAGAGAGAGTGTGTGAGCAGGGGAAAGGGGCAGAGGGAGAGAGAGAAAGAGAGAGAGAGGGAGGGAGGAAGAATCTTAAGCAGGCTCCATGCTCAGCAGGGCATGATCTCAAGACCCTGGGATCATGACCTGAGCCCAAAGAGCTGGCTGCTCACCCAACTGAGCCAGCCAGTTGTCCCTTAGCTTCCCTTTAAAATGGGTAATAAATGTGGCGCCTGAGTGGCTCAGTCAGTTTAGCGTCTGTCTTCGGCTCAGGTCATGATCTCCTGGTCTGTGAGTTCCAGCTCTGTGCTGACAGCTCAGAACCTACAGCCTGCTTCCGATTCTGTGTCTCCCTCTCTCTCTGCCTCTCCCCTGCTTGCGCTCTCTGTCTCTCAAAAATGAATAAATGTTTTAAAAAATAAAAAATAATACAATGGGGAATAATAACAACTGTGTTACCTCCCTGCAAGGTTCCTGAAGGGGCAGCTGAGGTACCGTACGAGAAATGTCCTGTAAAAGAGGAGAACCAGAATGAGTGTGAGGCATGTGTTGACAGATGATATTCATTTGGTCTGAGTGACAGCGCTGGTACAATAATAAGAGTAACTGAGCCCCTACAGTGTGCAGCTTTCACATTCAGCGGCTTCCATGCATTATCTGCTTGAAACGTCCTAACAGTGGCCAAATATCTCTCTCCCCATTATGTGTGGGAAAAAAACAGAGGTTCAGAGAGATAAACTAACTTGCCCAAGGTTACTTAGCTGGCAACTGGTAGAACCAGGCTTGAATGACTCTGAATATTACATTCTTAACTGCTCTGTGAACATGTTATTTTGACAATCGTCGCTAACATTACGCTGGCCTGTGGATTGGAGAAAGTCAATCACGTGTGCTTTTAAAAACTGTTAGGTCAGTATACAGAAGTGACTCTTATTCACAGGGATTTTAAAATACCATTTTGGTCCTTCAATCCATCACATATCTAGTGAATACCTACCGTGTGCCAGGCGTGGTGCTACTTATTAAGAATACCTCCACGAACCGAAGACAGGTCTCTTGCCTTCACAAAACTTGCAAGGTAACTGCAGAGAAAAGTTTTAAACCATTACAATACCAGGTACAAAAAGGAAGTGATTTGGTCTGAGGGAGGTGAGGACATCTTGGCTGAGTCCTGAAGAGTCAAGAGGAGTTAACCAAGGAAAGGAGAGGAGTTGAGACAGTGTCCCAGGCAGAGGCCATAGAAACAAGTGAGAACACCAGGAGGGGAGAGAGTGTGTGGGAGATGGAGGGCAGGAAGGCGAGACTCTGTGCCCACCATGCAAGGGTATGGGGCCAGTGGTGAGAAACGATGCTGCGGAAGGGGTCAGGGACCAGATCATACAGGGCCTTGTGAGTCATGTGAGGTCATATATAAATATATCCATATACATATGTGTTGAATATGTTTTAGTTTTTCCCCTTACAATATTGTATTGCCATACAATAAACTACATGCGTTTCAACTATACAACATGATGTTTGACATTTCTTTCTTCCTTTTTTTTTTTAAGATTTTATATTAAACTTATCTCTACACCCCATGTGGGACTTGAACTCACAACTCCGAGATCAAGAGTCGCATGCTCCACCAACTGAGCCAGCCAGGCGCCCCATAGTTTTGATATTTCTAAATAGCTGGGAAACCGTCACCACAATCCAGAGAATCAAGAGAATGAATCCCATCACTCTCCAAGGTTACTCATGCTGTGATAACCTCTCCCTCCTGTCTTTTCCAACCACTGGCTACCACTGATTTGCTTTCTGTTACTAGACAGTAACTATCGGTTTGTGTTTTCTAGAATTCTATCAATCGAATGTATCAAGTCAATAGAATCACACAGTGTGTGCATTTTCATCTAGTTTCCTTTACTCTGCATAATTATGGTGAGACTCATTCGTGGTGTTGCATGTGACATGCTTTGTTCCTACTCATTGCTGAATAAAGTTCTATGCTGTTTTGAAAGCTGTTTTTTTTTCCCCCTCCACTTAATATAGAGAGATAGCTGGCTGTGGATGAAAATCAGAATTCGAATATCAGCCACACCATTAAAAAATGGACGACCTTGGGCAAGAAACCTCAATATATTACCTACTTTCCCCCGACCTCAATGACTATGCCTGTCAAAATGGGATCATAGCGGTCTCTGCCTGGTAGGCATGTTATGAGTGTTCCATGAGAGGATCCGTGTGCCTGTGCCTAGCAGCTGCTCAAGAAAAGCCATCAAGAGTAGTATTGCTACTTACTCTTAGGGTTCACATCTGGCACTTCGAGAAAATTTTTTTTAATTATTTGAGGTTTTTTGTTTTTTAATTTTTGAGTTTCAATTTTCTTAAGCTTCCTTAAGTACTCTCCACACCCAGTGTGGGGCTTGAACTCACAACCTCAAGATCAAGAGTCGTGTGCTCTACCAACCGGGCCAGCCAGCCCCCTGTAAGAGGTATTTAAAAAAATTTTTTTAATGTTTATTTATTTTTAAGAGAGAGAGAGAGAGACAGAGTGTGAGTGGGGGAGGAGCAGAAAGAGAAGGAGACACAGAATCAGAAGCAGGCTCCAGGCTCTGAGCTGTCAGCACAGAGCCCAATGAGGGGAACCCAGTTCTCTTACTGATGAAACCAGGGGCTCCAAGGTGGCAAGAGCCAGTTCTTTGACCTCTCTGCTCCCCAGATTCTCTTCCTTGAGCACGGTGGTGCCCAAAGTGGGGTTCGTGATGGGAAAGAGCTTCAAGATTCTCTATGGCCAAGAGAAAAGGGAAGCTGAGTTAACTGATGAGTTTGGTCACGCAGACAGACACGCCTTACCATTCCAACCCCAGAGCCCACACTTTCTTTGATTGCTTGCTCAAATAACAGATTATATCATCTCTAACATGCAATGACTGCATTATGTTTAAACAGAAGTGTCTCCAAAGGACAAGTACACTATGATTTCATTCATATGTGGAATCTGAAAGACAAAACGATAGAACAAACAAAGCAGAAACAGATTCAGATACAGAGAACAAACTGTTGGTTACCAGAGGGTAGGGAGTTGGGAAGAGTGTTAAGATAGGTGAAGGGGATTAAGAGATACAAATTTCTAGTTGTAAAAATATATAAATCACTGGGACGTAATGTGCAGCATGGGGAATATAGTCAATAATTTAGAAATAACTTTGTATGGTGATAGGTGGTAGCTAGACTTACCATGGGGATCATTTCATTGTGAATAAAAATATCAAATCATTATGAGGCACACCCAAAACTAATAGGCTATTGTGTGTCAGTTACACTTCAATTAAAACCATAAATTAGGGGTGCCTGGGTGGCTCAGTTGTTTAAGCATCTGACTTCGACTTAGGTCATGATCTCATGGTTTATGGGTTCGAGCCCCAGGTCGGGCTCTGTGCTAACAGCTCAGAGCCTGGAGCCTGCTTCTGATTCTGTGTCTGCCTCTCTCTCTGCCCTTCCCCTGCTTGCACTCTGTCTCTCTCTCTCTCTCTCAAAAATAAATAAACATTAAAAAAACCCATAAATTAAAAAAGAGAATTTCTCCAAGGTTTACCTGCAAAGGAGGTGTCTGCTTTATGTCTGACCACAGTGATACAAAGCCTGCAAAAATTTATCTGCACTTTGCTCTCCTTCCATGTTATCATCTTCCAGGAATGGATGGCCAACAGCAAAGAGAGCCATAACTTCTAACAGAAATACTCCTAAAACCCCCAGCTTTGGAGTCAGGTGAGACCTGAGTTCAAATCCCAGTCCTGCCAAATATTAGCTCTTGAACTTGAGCCAGGTACTTTAACTCCTCTGGGCCTCTTCTTTTAAGATGAAAATAATCCTTAAATTCATGGATGTGTTGTGAGGGCTGACAGAGAAAGAGGAGGTGTGTACAGCCCTGTGCACAGTGCCCAGCACAGAGAATGCTGCACACGAGAAGTAATGGGAGTGCCATAAACTTGTGTGTGTGTATGTGTGTGTGTGTGTTTCAATAAACGCTTTCTCTAAGCCTTCTGTCTCTCTGTCCCTCCTTAAATCACACCTTGTACAGCAATCTGCCTATTTTAAGCATCTCACCAGCTGGACATGAGGTCCCACGAGGAACAGTCAGAAGGAGCCTAGGATGCATAAGCCAGGAACTAAGTGGGACATAAACATTGTCTTCAGGAAGACCTGCCATGGGAAAGGTGTGTTTGATTAGCCCTGTTTCACCCCAGAGGATCAGGACCATGTGTGACTATCACCAGAAGACAGACGAGGAACCGTGTTGCTATCAGAGAAGTCTGCAAAGGAAATGGATTGCCTCGAGGCTTCCTCAGCTGCCTGTTGTGGACGTGTTCAGCTGAGGCTTGAGGATCAGGTGTCAAAGATGCGGTCAAGGTGACCCCTGATGTCGGAAGTTGGACCAGCTGATTAGCATTCAGACGGATACAGGGGAGGTGGACAGAATCAGGACATGGTAGACAAGGCTAAAAGTCCCCGCAGCCTCGCAGCTACAACAACACTTCCTCTTTTATTTGTTTTATATGTTTGGGTTCCTGAAGACTGACAAGAAGATTTTGCTGCTGAAAACCAGAGCTGGTTTTTTTTTTTTTTTTTTTTTTTTTGGTTCTTTTTGAAGCCACTGTCCTGGACGACCTTTTGAGGTCTCTTTGAACATCGGAGCTCTAAGTCGATGATTCAGAATTGCCTGTGACCGTGACAAATAAATAGTTTGTCAGGACTCTTTTGGTCGAAAGTGTCAAAACTCCTCTCAATTTGGTTTAAAGCAAGCTGGGGATTCAGTGACTTGAGAAACTTGCAGGGTGGTTGAGGTAGTTCACAGAACTGATAAAAAAAAATAACACAAAAAACCAAAAAAACAAAACAAAAAAACAGAAAAACACACAGCTGTGGCAACCATGACCTCAGGAGCTAGACCCAGCAACTCAGTGCTGCTCAAACTCCCTCTCTGTTCATCTGACTCTCGAATCGCATTTCTAGTTTCTCTCTGTGTGTTGGCCTCTGGTTAACATAGTCACCAGCAGCCTCAACTGTGAGACAGAGAGAACTTCGTGCTCACAGCATCTGTGTATGGATCCCAGCCGGGCCATGATCATCACTGACCCTCTTTGAATCAACGACCCAGCCCATGATGGGGATGGAGCTATGATTGGACAGGCCTGGGATAAGCCCCATAACCACGGCAGGAATGAGCCTTACCAGACTAAAGAAGGCTCGCCTGGAAAACAAAACACAGTAGTGAATTTCATCTTGGAAGACCTTAAGAAAACACAAGTAGGAAACTTCAGGAAAAATTGTTGGCTTCTCTCCGAGAAAGGAGTTCCCATTTTAAAAAATGAGTTTATTTATTTTGAGAGAGAGAGAGAGACAAAATGCACGTGTGTATGGAGGGAGGAGCAGAGACAGAGGAGAGAGAGAATCCCAAGTAGGCTCCATACTGTCATCGCAGAGACCAATGTGAGGCTCGAACTCATGAACTGTGAGATCATGACCTGAGCTGAAATCAAGAGTCAGACACTTAAACAGCTGAACCACCGAGGCGCCGAGGGTTCCAATTAGAAGACTTCCTATTTGTTGAGTAAGGATTTGAGGTCAAACACATTACATGTGTTACCATTTTCAATTGTCATAACAGTGATTTGAACTGGATTTTTATTTTCATTTTCCAGATGAGACACTGAGGCTCAGTGTGTTCATTAACTTGTCCAAGACCACAGCTCAAAGTTAGAGAGCCGGGGTTTAGTTCAGGCCATCCGTGTGGGCCTGCATTTTGAGCTCTCCTTCGCTCTGACAATGCAGAAGATGCACACGTTCCTAATGTGTTTGGACATAAATGGAACGAGTTTCCTCAAACACAAATGCCAAGACCGGGACTCTCCATCTGGGCTGGTGAGAAAGAATACTGGACAGAGAGATGAGAGACTTGAATTCAAGGCCCAGCTCTGCCTCCGCTACTGATTAGCTGTAGGTCAAAAGGAAGTCTTTCAAAAATGCAGACCTCGCTGTGTCATTCCGCTGTTTGGAATGCTTCTGTACCCTCGGGACAACGGCCACATGTCTCACTAAGCCAGCGAGTCCCAGCACGTCTGTCTGCCTTTCTCCGCAGCTGCTCTGTGTCCCCGTCCCCTCATGACTCTGACAGTCTCTTGCAGGTTTCAGGCTTTCTTGCAAACACAGACCCTTGTGTTCGGAGTATCTGTTCCCTTCCCCCATTCTGAGCCAGGGCCTACTTTTTTCCTTCTGGTTGCAGCTTTTATGCCGTCACCTTTTAGGTGAAGGCTACCCCTGATCACCAACCTATCACGCTGCTCTGGCAAACGCCCTCAAGTCACCCTCCTTTCTTCTCTCTCAATGAAAGTGAATGGTATTATTTTTGGTGGCCACCGGCCTACAAACTCCATGAGGGGCCGAGGCTCTTACTGCCTCCCTCATCTGTACCCGCGAACCTAGCATGAAGCTCGGCGTGCAGTGAGAGCCCAGGAAGCAGTTACTGAAGAGCTCAGTGAAAGTCTGAGCACCCACCTGGGCCTCCTCTTCCCCATCGTGAATGTCAGCTTGTGTACGTCAAATTTTCTGACTTTAAGAGCACCTGGGTAGAGAGGGAGGGAGCTAGTGTCAGTGGGTGGAATTCGGTTAAATCTCAGAGGGTGTTGCGTTTTATTTGAAGCCTGTAAAAGAAAAGGCTAGCGGGGGCCATCTGGTCTGGTAACAGGTGGACTCGAAAATGAAGAGGAGAAGTTCACGGAAAAAGCAGCCCTGCCTGTAAAAAACTCACACTCCTTCTCAGAAGAAGGCTGTCACTTGGTTCCTCTCTCTGGCTCTGACATATGTTTCAATCCCTCGCTCCTAAATATGGTCGATACTCGGGCTTTGCTGCCATGTGAGAAGAGCCTCTGTGAGGACTGAAAACAGCTTCTCCAGGAGGAGAACAGCTTCTTCAGAAGGAAGAACTCAGTGCTGTCTTTTGGGCCCCAGAGTCTTCGCACGGTGTGTCATTGGCTCAGATCTGAGCACTGGAGGCTCAGAACAAGATACTGACTCCAGATGTGCTGCAGACAGACAGGGTCTTCTGAGGCTTTGGTGGTAACAAAAAGCCTAGGTCTGCTGTATGTGAGCCTTTGTCTTGGCTTGCTTGCTGGACAGACTCTGGCGCCAAGCTGTTCTCGACTCCAACTCTGCCTCTTCCTAGCTATGTGATGTTGTGCAAGTTGCTCAACCTCTTTGGGCCTCAGTTACTGCATCCATAAAATGGAGATAGTAACACTATCTCCTTAGTATTGGAGTGAGGATTAAACGAGCTAAATTGTGTGGAGTCTTATGGCTCCTGGCCCATACCAAGCATCATATGAAGGTTTCTAGCATTACATTTTCAAAAAACCTTCTCACTGCCTATTCTGGCATCAGGCAACTGGACTAGTATTTCTCAAAGAGTGGTCTGTGGGCCACCTGCAGCAGAATCACTTGCACCAGAGGTGACATTCAAAATATTTAACGGCAGAAAAGGCACTCCACTAATCAGAACTGATAGACTTTGTGATCAGAGAGACCCATACTGTGCCAGGCTTTAACCCTGTAGCCTCTGAACCATGGCAGATCTGGGAAAAGTCAGGGTTAACTAGAGTGGCAGGAGACACTCAGATGAGGTAAACAACCGTAGGGTTTTCTCCAGGGTATTCATTGCCGAAACTGGAATGTTCCCAGGCAAACCGAGGACAGTTGGTCACCTACAGTCAGGAGCATCGTATGTTTACCAACTGGTTCGGAAATAATGTCAATATTTTAACAACCAGTGGGGCCATGCCAGTGCCTACTGGCTTGAAGGTCAGCCCTGCCTGGGACCTAATGTAAATAAAGATTCCTGGGTTCTACTCCGGATGGCTTGAATCAGAATCTCCAGAGCTAGGCAATCTGCACTTCGGACGTGCACTCCAGGTGATTCTGATGCTTACTCAAATTTGATTTGATTGATTATATCATCAGTTTCTGGAAGGCAAGGACTGTATGTGTCTTCTCTATGTCTAGGGCCAGCGTATAGCAGGTGCTCAGTAAATATTTGTTCAAAGAATGGATACAAGACATAGTGTTGCAGGAGGCTTCGAGTATGATAATTAAAGGTATAGGCTTTGTGTCTGGATTGTACTCAAATCCTAGTTCTTTTATTTATAGTTGGGTGATCTTGATGAGTTAATTGATTCTCAGAGAGTCAGTTTCCTTATCCAGAATAGGAGACTGTAAGAATACTATTTTATATACACGTGTGTTAACTAAAATAGCACACATGAGGCAGCTTGCTGCAGCGCCTAGAACAGAGTAAATGCTCTGTAGAAAGTAGCTATCACCACTCTGTGGTTGCTATTATTAATAATTCAATGATAATAATTGTTGGCCTATGTGCCAAGCACACTGATAGGCATTGGGGTTTCCGAGATGAGTAAGAAATGCCTTGCACTTTAGAAACACATCTGAGAATAATGTTTGTATACTGTGCTAGACACTGTCTCTATTTATAATGTTACCGTCCCAAGTGGCTGGCCCAGGTGACAAAGCACCAGGCCAGGGATCAGGAAATGGGAGAGGTGACATTTAAGGATTGGGAATCCCTGGCAGAAGAATAATAGACACACTTTGATTAAAGATGCAGCCATGTGAAAGGTCACGCCTTATCAGGAAAGGGCCAGTAGTTCAAGGTGGCCAGAAGATAGATCTCACGGTGGAGGGAGAGGCGAGTGGCACATCGCAAAGTTCTGTGTATTTCTAGTTGGCAAATGAGACTCACAGAAATCACCAAGCCTCCCCTGGACTCTGAGCGCCACAGTTGTGGGAAAATTAGAACAAGCCTAAAGTCCACGTTAGCCTCTGGCTGAGTGACTTGAAGTTCAGTGTTTCAAAATAAAGCGATAGATTTATTACATGGAAATATCTTTAAGATATCTTTTTGAGCAAAGAAAGCAAGATACAAAACAGTATGATGGTATTTTTCCTATTAAAATAAAACTATGTCATTCAACTCCACACCACCGTTTACTAGCTGTGTGACCCGGTACAAGTTCCTTAACTTTGCTGTGTCTCGGTTTCCCAAGCTATAAAATGAGGCTAATGAAAGTCACTGCTCCGCTACATTATTGTGAGAATCAAAGAAATAATGATCCACATAAGCCATCGAGCCTAATTCGTAGCATGGATGAGGCACTCGATAATTCATAGCTATTATTACCTGTGCAGAGAAAAAAGGCTGGGTCCCTATACCTCACAATAGTAATAATAACTTCTGGATGATTGAATTATACATAATTATAGTTTACTTTCTTCATGCCTGTATTTTCTAAATTGCCACAGTGAACATAAATTACTTACGTAAAAAGAAGGAAAATGAACCTTGATTATTTTCCTGCTCTTAGTAGTACCTGGCAGATAGTAAGTGCACAGTAAATATTTTTAGAATAACTTAATGTCCACTCGCAATTTAGTCAAATAAAAATATCTTTCTTTCTGTCTGTCTTTCTTTCCTTTCTGTGCTTTCTGTTATTTATTTTTATTTTTTTCCACTAAAAAAACTATTTATTATTTTTTTAACAATTTATTGTCAAATTGGTTTCCACACCATACTCATTTAAAAAAAATCGAAATCCAAGTTAGTTAACATCTTTCTTTTTTTAATGTTTATTTATTTTTGAGAGAGAGAGCACAAGCAGGGGAGGGGCAGAGAGAGAGGGGGACAGAGGATCCCAAGCGGGCTCTGCACTGACCGCAGTGAGCCGTATGTGGGGCTCGAACTCATAAACCACAAGATCAAGACTCGAGCCGAAATCAGATGCTCAACCAAATGAGCCATCCAGGTGCCCGAAAATAGATTTCTTTAATTTCCCCAGGATTACCACACTTAAAGTTTTAAAAATGAATGGTTCTCTAAATCCTTTTGGTATTGTTTCATAAGTCACTAAGAACTGAAACTTCCAGTTAATAAGTCATTTTCCATTAAAGATTAAATTAAAAATAAGGCTTTACATTGATAACAGCTGCGTTAGTGAGGGAGGGGGGTGGGGCGTAGGCAAAATAGGGGAAGGAGATTAGGAAATACAAACTTCCAGTTGTAAGATAAATAAGTGACAGGTGTGAAAAGTAGAGTATAGGAAATATAGTCAATAACATTGTAGTAATTTGTATGGTGACAGCTGATAAATACACTTCTCGTGAGTATTTTGTAATATATATAATTGTCAAATCACTAAGTCGTACACCTGAAACTAATATAACATTATGTGTCAACTGTATTTCAATTAAAAATGTAAAAAGTGAGGACTCTTTCAGATACGTATGCTGCAGATATCAGGTGAAACTTGTTTAAGCAAAAAAAGAAAAAGGTTTATTTTGGCTCTTATGAATATGCGTCTCTAGGTGTTTGGCTTTTTGAGGGGCCCGGAGGATTTCATTATGCTTCTTTTTTTATGTAATAAATGGGATGGTGGCTGGTGGCCCCAAGGTGGCGCTCTGAAAGACAGAGATCTTCTCCAATGGCTCTTGCAAAAATGACAGGGGAGCCTCTGATTGGCCAGGCCTGGATCATGTGTCCACCCAAAAGATGGGGTTGGAGACAATGGACTGAGTGGTTTATCATGGAACGAGTTGGTGAGTGGAACCTGAAGGAAATACCACTGATCAGAGCAAAAAAATCACTATCCATGATCAACCAGGCCTCTTATTTCTAGAGAAAGTTTTATGAAGTAAGGTTTTTTAACTTCACTAGGAGAACAATGCTATGTAAATGCAAGAAATTATGATTTCGCTGACAAATCCAGACCACTATCCAGATTATAGTGTTCCTGGATTAGGAAGAGGAAAGGTAGGAAAAATAACTATTAAAATATTGCCTCATGTGGTGCCTGGGTGGCTCAGGAGGTTAAGCGTCCAACTCTTGGTTCTACTTCAGGTCATGATCTCATGGTTCATGAGTTTGAGACCAGCATCGGGCTCTGTGTTGACAGTGTGGAGCCTGCTTGGAATTCTCTCTCACACACTCTCTCTGCCTCTTCCCTGCTCCTTCTCTCTCTTTCTCAAAAATAAAATAAACTTAAAAATTTTTTTAAAAATGTGGCCTCCCGATTACACATTAAACTATTGTGTCTTACCAACAATTTAGCTTTTAGTTCTTATTCTGACATTCATGGGCATCTTTAGGCCTCAGTGAGCTCTTTGGTAAAATTAGAGTTGATTTCGATGCTTTATAGCTTTTTTTTTTGTTTGTTTGCTTGAAGATGCTATGATCCTGGACATCACTACACCAAAATAAATTCTGCCTGAATTTTAAAGTAACTCATTTGCACCAGCCCATATTTCCCCAAATTAGATTGACCTTCAATGCGTAATTTCATGGAATGAATTCTTAAGAAGCAAAGAACATTGTTTATTGATTATTCGTTGTGCCAAACACGGTCCTAAACACTGCATATATGTTTTCATTTGGCCTTCACAACAATTCTGAGAGGTAATACAGTAGGCAAAAGAAAGACCCCCCCCCAACTATGTCCACATCCCACTCTTTAGAACCTGCGAATATGTTGTTACATGGAAAAGAGGTATTAAGGCTGCAGATGGAATTAAGGTTGCTAGTCGGCTGGCATTGAAATGGGAGTTTACCCTGGGTTACCCCACTGAAGTTGCACGGGTCGTTATACATGAGAAAGGGAGACAGGGGAGACAAAGTCACAGAAAGTGATGTCATGACAGAAGCAGAGGTCGGGAAAATGCAATTGCAGGATGGCAAGGTGGGGCGTCTGGGTGGCTCAGTCAGATGAGAATCTGACTCTTGATTTCGGCTCAGGTCATGATCCCAGGATTGTGGGATTGAGCCCCATGTTGGGCTCCATGCTGAGCATTGAGCCTGCTTAAGATTCTCTCTCTAGCTCTCTCTCTCTCTCTGCCCCTCTGTCACTCATGTGCACATGTTCTTTCTCAAATAAAAAAAAGTAAAATAAAATAAATAAGGAAAGGTGTCATGAACCAAGGAATGCGGGTGGCTTCTATAAGCAAGAAAATGGATTCTCCCTTAGAACCACCAGAAGGCACACAGCCCTGCATGCACCTCGATTTTATCCCTATGAGACTAGTTCTGGACTTCTGACCTCCACGACTGTAAGGTAATAAATCTGTATTGTTTAAGCCACTAACCTTGTAGTAATTTGTTGCAGCAGCTACAGGAAACTAATGCAGATAGGCGATATGAAACTAATATATTGAGACGGACACGGTCAGAGGCAATTTTAGTGACTTGCCTAAAGTTACACAGCCACAAAAGGACTAAGTCAGAATTTGAGCTTGAGGGTATTTGACTTTAGAACCCATGCTCTTAACCACTGCACTGTATTTTTTGAGTGTCAAGTGTATGATAGAATGTTAGACTGCATAGGCCACAAAGAAGCACAGGAACATAGTGCCTCGCTTCAAGGGACTTTATGAACCTGTAGAGAGTCAAACAACCCAACAGTATTAATAATTACCTTTTACTGGAATGACTCAGTGCCAGGCATCTCATGTATATATATATATACATACATGATTTTGCAAAGATATATGTGCAAAGATCATATATATATGATCTTTGCACAATCACTCTTATTGTGAAAAAGAAAGATGTTATCATCTTTTATGGGCTGAATTGCGACCCCCCTCCCACCCCTGGATTCACATGGTGAAGTCCAACCCCTAGTAACTCAGGATGTGACTGTGTTTGGAGACAGAACAATTCAAGAGGTGATTAAGATAAAATGAGGTCATATGAGTGGGCTGTAATCCAAAATGACTGATGTCCTTATAAGAAGAGGAGATTAAGATCCAGGTAGATAAACACAGAGGGGAGACCATGTCACCCACAGAGAGAAGGTAGCTGACTACAAGCCAAGAAGAGAGGTCTCAGAAGAAACCAACCCTGCTGGCACATTGATCTTGAACTTCTAGCCTTCATTGATCTTGAACTTCTTCTAGGACACTGAGAAAATAAAATGGTGTTATTTAAGCTGCTCAATCTGTAACATTTTGTTATAGCAGCCCTAGCAAACTAATGCATCATTTATTAGTGATAGACTTACTCTTAGCCAAACTTCATGCATTGTAACTTGAAGAGTTTGCTTTGGGTTTGAGTGGCTAATTCTAAGCAAGGACAGAGGAATTTAGGGGTGATTTCTCTCCTCTAGTCAATCCTTGTCCAACCAGTTGAGTAAGCCTTGGGTCTCTACACACTTGGAGCCTAGTAGGACCTCCCCAGAGCTTTCCTTTTCTTATCTCCATCACCCAGGCTCCCTGCGTCATTCAATGTCATGGCTCCCATGACTCCACCCAGGGTCTAGCCCTATCTTTCATTTACTCCCTAGTGTGGCTTCTCTGTCTAGTACCCCTGAGGGATGAAGCCTGATTCTTCAGAGAAAAAGAATTTTGTACAATAGTCTGGTCTTTGAATTATCTAGAAACAAATCAGACTTTTCACAGCACAAAGTTGAACCTTCTGTTGGCGAATCTGAGACCTCCCATCACCTTCTCTGCCAGAGTCTCTATTCTTTAATTTGAATGTACCAGTTTGTAGCAGTCAGGAAAGCCTAGACTGTGCTTCAGCAACAAACACCCTCCAAATCTCATTGGTTTAACACACAATCAAGTCTCTTTCTTCTCATGCTACGTATGTAATGTTGGCAGCAGGAGTCTCTGCTTATCGTAGTCACTGGGGAACTCAGATTGGTGGAGGCTTCATCTCTATTTCGTTGATGGCCCAAGCAGGGCACGGGAGTGTGGAAAATCATACTGGCACATCCTAGCCTTTGCCTAGAGATGACATGCAGCGCTTCCACTCACATTTCATTGACCAAAGCAAGCCAAATATTTATACCTTAAGTCAAAGGAGTGAGAGAAGTGCAATCCTACCATGTGCCTAGAAAGAGAGAATGAAAATAAATGCAAATAGTCCTGATAACCACCATGGAGGATACATTTGACCATCAGTAACCGTCCACAAATGGATAACACAATGAGGAGATTTATTGTTTTATAGCAAGGAGCCCAAACCTCAGGGATTTGCTGGCTTAATTCATTCACTGATCAGACACCATCATCCAACCCCCATGTTCCTTTTGTCTTCTGCCCTGCCATTCTCAGTTTTTTGCCTTACCCTAGTAGGACGGATCTCCTTGTGCTCTGAAGATGGCTGCCCTCTTTCAGTTACTACATACAGATGACAACACTCAGAAATAGACAGGGAGGAGCGCCTGGATGGCTCAGTCGGTTAAGCAGCCGACTTGGGCTCAGGTCATGATCTCACGGTCTGTGAGTTCGAGCCCTGCGTCGGGCTCTGTGCTGATGGCTCATCAGAGCCTGGAGCCTGCTTCGGATTCTGTGTCCCCCACTCTTTCTGCCCTTCCCTTGCTCATGTTCTGTCTCTATGTCTCTCAAAAATAAAATAAAAACATTAAAAAAAATTAAAAAAAAAAGAAATAGAAAGGGAAACATACCTGTCATATATCCCTCTTTTAAAATAACAAAAGCCTTCCCAGAGGCGCCTGAGCAAACTTGCCCCATTTCATTGCCCAGAACTGTATCATGCACTCTTGTCTAAACTACCCACTGGATGGGAGGATCAAGACTGCCAGAATTGGCTTAAATGAAACAAGATTCATTTCCTAGGATCGCTGAAGGGTCCAGTTCTTCCTGTCGCCCCCCCAAATAAAGAACACGGCCACTTAAAGGATAAACCAAATTGGGATCCTGTTTCTGAGATAGAAGGAGTATGGAATCACAGCCAAGTAGAAAACTAACAGTGTCTGCTGCCCCAGTCTCCAGGAAGGGAGAGGTCAGTGGGAGGAGGTGAAAGGGAAAACCATTCTGAAGCTTCACATTAAACTTATGAGGTAGGTTTTCCTGTCTTGCTTCACAGATAAGAAATGTGGCATTAGATATACATCAGACTCCCAAGTAAAGTCCTACTTTACTACACTGCCTGTTTATCCACCAAGTACAATTACAGAGCGGAATCTCAGAATTAATTTTTTTTAAGTCCTTTGGGGAAGGCAGAAGAAGAAGAGATTCAACAGGAATCAGCCTTGGTACGAATAGGATTTCCATGATCCAATTGGCTAACTGCTGATTCCCTTTCTGACGTCAACCGAAGATCCCTTTTTGAAAACTGGGAAGGATGCCCACTTTGTGGCAAGGAAAAAAGAGCAGGTGTGCTAATCTTCAACTGTATCCAGGGCTAAATTTACCTAGACAAGGAATGACGCCAAATTGTCTTTGAAGCAACTCTCCATTATCATAGGGTTGAAGCAAAATGTTTTAGGACAGTCACGCCACCAAATTTTTTATTGACACCATCTCCATAAGGAATATTGGCCTTAATTTAGAATTCAGCCTTTGCTGATAGACACAGTGATAAATGTCCCAAGAGCCCAAACATGAGAATCCAGTCAGTGGGGTGACGAAATGAAGAAACAGGTCTTCGGAGGGCCGCAGGGTAGAGCAGAAAAGTGCCCACCGACGTGCTATTCTTTTCTTCCATGTTGGACCTCACAGCGTGCCCTCAACTGCACCCCAATCCTGCCTGGGCCGTTCACTTCAAGCCTCGGGCCAGATCATAAAGAATCCCAGGGTCTGGTCCTGCCCACGCCTAATAGTTGGCCCTACCTTTTTTGGACACCCTCCTAAAGTCCCCGACACTTGAGTTAAGCACTACATCACACCTAATTCTTACTCCAACCCTTGGAGGGAGGTGGCTTTCCCATTGATGAAGCTCAAGGAAGCTAAGCCCGAGCCACCCATCCAAAGTCACAATGAGGTGGTTGAATTTGGAATTTATCTCAGGTCTGGTTGCAAACATAAGGGCCTTTACTGCTAAACTGTCCTTCCTCTGTTCACTTGAAAGACTTGATTTTTTTTTAAACTCTCCCATGAGAAGTCTACCAGGTAGATGTGGTACGACTATCCTATATCCATTCAGAGAAATTACAAAAAAAAAAAACTTTCCTCAATTTTTAGAGCTACTTATTATTAATAACTACTTATTAAGTAGTGGAGCCAGGATTTGAACCCAGATCTGAACGGCCCCACACCCAGACCTCCCTCCATTTGTGAATTGCCTCTCCCTGCGCATGAGTCACTGATCCTAGCATCCCCATTCCTGACTGAGTTTCCACCTGGATAGCCAGCGTCTTTACAATAGAAAATTGCCATATTTTAAAAATCATGAAAGCAAGGATTACGTTTGCCATTATACGCTGGTTTTGAGTTATGTATGTGTATGAATTATATCTCTCTTTGAAATCACTCCAGGTTTACTAAAGGAGTCTCCATCTATTAAAAATCCCCCATCCATTTTCCCAAGGTCTCTTCAGGTCAGCATATGTTAAAAAAGAAAGACTTGAACTTGTCGTTCAGCTCTCACTCCGTATGAATCATAACAGGACGCTACGTGGGGAAACAGCCTAGTTCTAGGAACTGGTAATAGAAGTGGGGGTTCGTCACCTTCATGGGTGAATCTCAAATCCCACTTGGGTGCTTCTGGGACCCATGTGATGGTGCACCCTTGACCCAGGAGGAACTGAACAATTGGGTCACGGCCACCTCAACAGACTCATGGCTCAGTCACACATACACCTCTGTACTAGACCCCGGGCAGAGGTCAAAGAGTAGAGAAGAGTCTTCAGAGGCCTCCCTTTAAGATGATACTTTAAAATCACATAATAACATAACAACTTTAAAATCACAAAATAACATAACTATAATAACAATAGCAGTTAACATTCATTGAATACTTAGCTATGATTTTTCTCCTTGGTAGTGTTGCTCCTGCTATTGCATTAATCAACTAATTTGACCATCGAAGTACTCTATAAGTAACAATTATTCTTGCAACAAAGTGTGGACTTAAGAGATCAGGCTGCAAGGACAGATACCTGGGTTTGACAGGTACTGTCACCTCTACCTAGTCAGGTGAGTCTAGGAAGTTACTTCAACTTGCCTCAGTTTTCTTCATCTGTAAAATGGATACAATAATAGTACCTGTTCCATAGAGCTGTTGGGAAGGTTAAACAGAATCTTGTATGTGAAGCAATTAATAGCATGGTTGCTGGCTCAGTGATTAGAGGTGATAAATAGCTATCAGAAGCCGAATGTTGGGCAATTGCCATTTCTGCACCTTTAACAAAACCTGAATGTTTAGGGTCAAATGTTCTCTGCCTGCACCCTGCAAGCGCCTAAAAGGACCTGAGCTTCCCAACAGTGATGATGCAGGAGGGGAAAAAAAAAAAAACAACGAAGGAATCTCTGGAAATAAACTGTGATTTCTTGCCCTCGAGCCAGAAAATGGTGCTCAGGTATCTCACTTGGCGGATTTTAAAATGCTTGGCAAGGGTTTGTCTGTGGGGTGGTGGAGGGGTAGTGGAGGACGCACGTAGCTGGAGAGGAGTCTATTTTTCAGCTCTCGTTTCTGCCTGGGACTCTGTAGCGAATGCATGTTCTCACCAGCAAGATCAAAGGGATGGTACACCTGACATTGCTCATGGCATCTTGCCGGACAGCAGGGAGGAGAGGGAAATAAATCAAAGTATTTGCTACCACGGCCATTTGCGTCTGAGAGGAGAGGATGACATAAATCTCCACTGTGAGCTAGGCCTTGAAATAGGGTGAGAAATTGCTGCGAAATGAATATTCAATCAGGAATGTCGGTGGCCCGGTTTTCTTAAGAATTGAGTTAGTCTATGATCTGATTGTCTCTTAGGACAAACCCAGTAACCCCACTCTGAGGTTTGCAGCTCCCTCCCTCTTCCCATCCAATTTCTTTTCCAACTGACGTCTACTGAGGACTCACCCCGTACCAGGCACTGGGCTACACATCAGAGGATATGGGGTAATGGACTCGATGCAGTGTCTGCCCTCAGGAGTCTTCAGTCTAGTGGGACAGACGGACACGGAGCAGATTCCTACACCGACGGTAATTGCAATCGCATGAGATGTGAAGACACAAAAGGTTAGAAACTGATAAGGATGAGACTAAGTGGGAGGGCCCCCCACCTATCCTGAGGGTTCAGGGACAGCCTCTCTGAGGAAGTGATGTTTGAACTGAGACCTACAGGGTGAGCAGAAATTAGCCAGGCAAAGAGTGGGCGGTGGGGATGTGGGTGGGGAGGCTTAGCATTTTCGAGAAACAAGGAAATGGCCAGTGTGGCTGGAGCTCAGAGCACAAAGGGAAGAGTGACGTGATACGGAGCTGGTAAGGGGGAAGGAGCCAGGGCTGGCCTACTTTCCTCTTACTGTGCGTGGCTCCCGGTGAGTTTTGCTACGTCCAGTTCCTAGTGGGGAGAAGACAGGCCCGCCCTTCCTGTTATGGGGCCACAGGTCTGCGGGCCAGCAGAGCGCTCCCCTGGGTCGGGTGGAGACCTCTTCCCCGTGCACCGTGGTGCCTAGCAACTGTTCAGCCCCACTCTGGTGGACCTGCATGGCTTTCCCCTAGGATCTCCACAGCCCCCCGGACACTGAGACCAGTGGTTTCTGGAGCCTTGGTTCCGTTACAAGTGTGATCTGGTTTCCTCTTCTTGTGACGGATATTGCCTGCGGTCTTGTGTCCCGGTACAGAAACCAAGGCCCCGCTTCCACCCAGGCTCCAGTATCTGGTTCCTTCTGGTTCCTTTTCTCTATATCATTCTGGATAGTAAGAATGGTCCCTTTCACAGGGCCTTCCCGGTCAGTTCATGCAAATAGGGTTGATCTGTGCCTGTTTAGCGTCAAGTACTCCCAGGAATAAAAGGGAACAAAACTACAGTCTCACTCTTGAGCAGCTCACAGTCCCCCAGGCACCATGCTAAGCACCTTACCTATGATCTCCTGTCACCCCCAGAACAACCCTATGCAATAGGGACTATCATCAGTGCCCATTTTATACATGAGGAGACTGAATTTCGAAGGGAGGTTATATAACCGGCCCCAGGTCACACTTACCAGTGGAGGGACTGGGATTTGAACCTACCTAATCTTAAGACCACATTCTTTTTTGGGGCGGAGAGAGCACGCCTGTGCTAGTGGGAGAGGGGCAGAAAAAGAGGGAGAGAGAGAATCCCAAGCAGGTTGCGCATCACCAGCACACAGCCTGACGCAGGGCTTGAACCCACGAACCATGAGATCAGACCTGAGCCAAAATCAAGAGTCAGATGCTTAACCGGCTGAGCCACTCGGGTCCCCTCTAAAGCTCACATTCATAAGCAACCAGTTTTCTAAAGTTCTGGTATCTAATTAGGGAAGTCACTTGTGTCCCTAAGCTCCTCTAGCCCTTTAGAAAGTGACTGATTACAGCAAAAGCTTGCAGACTAATCTCTTTAATATTACTCTCTCTGAATTTCTAGGGTGTCCTCATACACTGTGATTCCTCAGCGACTGAGACTTTGTCCTGTGGGTGCGATCCTGCTCTACACCCCCGTGTTTCTCTGTGGCTACTGCTCACCTTCCTGTTCCTACATGCTCTATCGTGTCTCATAGGGCCTCTCCGTCCGTGTCATCGGAAAATTGCCATATTTTAAAATTTGGCCTAGTTTCTTCCTGTCACTGTGTGTTTCCCCAGTGTGTGCTTCTTGGAGCTGGAGTTTCACCAACTACCTGAGGTTTAGTCCATCACTCAAAGGGGCAGATTTTTTCTTTTCTGGAGCTAAAATCATTTCTTCTGCTGCTACCTCTTGGATTCCCGGCTGGGTGATAGCATACTGCATTGTGGTAAAACCCCCCAAAGGTCTGAAAGACCTGAGGTTGTCCTAAGAGCTGCAACTTCAAGAAAGTCCTTCTCAAAGGGAGTGGCACCGTGCTCAGGGGATGCTTCCTTATGAGGATGCTTTTGGTTTATACAGGATTGCAGGGGTGTGGAGGGGGAGATGGAGAAATCTCATGTCCTACTGGCTCTGGGAGCCAGTGTGAGACAGGCCTGTGGGACAAAGAGTTGCAGTATGTCCCTTCAGGATTTGAAATATTCCACTAGACACATACACAGGTGAGAACTTATTTTTCATAGATTCTCCCTGTTTTTTCCATATAAACACAAATAACAGTATTTTTTAAAATTTGCTTTATTTAATTTTTTTTAATGTTTATTTATTTTTGAGAGAGGGAGAGAGAGAGAGAGAGTGTGAGTGGGGAAGGCCAGAGAGAGGGAGAGACACAGAATCCAAAGCAGGCTCCAGACTCTGAGCCGTCAGCACAGAGCCTGACATGGGGGTCGAACTCACAAACCGTGAGATCATGACCTGAGCCAAAGTTGGAATGTTCAACCGAATGAGCCACCCCGTTGGTCCCGGTATGGTTTTAACAGGCACCAAGCTACTACTATATGCATGAAAGCAAGCCTCTATCACTTTACTAAGTATTGTCCGCCATTTTGGAGAATGACGTCATTAACGGCAGCACCATACTCAGGACCTGAATCACTAGTGCCACACCAGTGCATCAGTCTTTATTAATAGCTGTCTCGTTTGTGGAAATTTTATGTATGTCTATTCAGCCCTTATTTGGAAATAGCACATATAAAGCAAAATGGACAACTCTCTGTTGGGTATTGTTTCATCTTCTGAAATGCACACATAGTCATTAAAAGTAGGTGCAAACATTTGACTTGTCACTGTCTTCTCGAATCATCTGAGCACGTTCGTATTGAAATGCATATTGTACTGTAAAGCCTATCTTTTATTTCTTCCTTAGATGACATTTAGAGCAATATACTACTGATTTTTAGAAATGTTTTGTGGGTATATTATACTCTCTATGAATTTCAGTTCAGGATAGTGGAGGCAATGTTACAAAAATATTTTTTTAATTTTTTATTTGAGAGAGAGGGAGAGAGAGAGAGAGAATGTGTGTGTGTTCTAGTGGTGGAAAAGGGCAGAGGAAGAGAGAGCAAGAATCTTAAGCCCCAATGCGGGGCTGTAGCTCACTACCTGAGCTGAAACCAAGAGCCAGACGCTTAACCGACTAAGCCATCCAGGCACCCCCCTGGAAATATTTGTTTTCAGAAAAAGGAGCTGCGCTAGAACTAAAAACTCCAGTTCTGAGGACATGAGAATGAGGGGTTTTGTTTGTTTGGCTGAGGTGCAGGTATGCGCGTGTTTTCTGGTGCCAGAATTTATACACCAGATAAATGATAGTCCCATCCAAGCCTTTTTGGCAACTAAGGACTTATTTTATTGGCTACTTTTTTCTCCAAAGACTTTTGGTATTCTTTTCTTGGAATTACCTTCAGAAGGAAGGCAGGATTTTCTTTACCCTCCCCTCCTTGAGAATTTTCTAGGGTTTTGCTTTTGAAAAAACTTTTGTTTTTTGAAAAGAGCCAACAGGTTTTCAGAGTAAGTTTTTGAAATCAAGGTCAATGATCAAGCTGGATGATGATATTCTTGGTCACGGAGCATGAGGCTTGGGGGCAGAGGTTGTGTTTTATCCATCTTCGCCCCTTCACAGCACTTGGTAGATGCTCAGTATTGGGTTGAGCTGAATTTTGTCAAATATGTGATGTGAGCTTGGGGTGAGAGAATTGACTCAATGCATGTGTATAGTACTGAACTTAAATGACGCAGAAGTGGGTTGTACAACAAAGTGAAACCTCCTCTGGGTGTCAGTGGAAACACTTAAAATATGGCGTGTATCCTTTGGATAAATTCCTAGTAGTGCTATTGCGGGGTCATAGGGTAACTCTGTTTTTTATTTTTTGAGGAACCTCCACGCTCTTTTCCGAAGAGGCTGCACCAGTTTGCAGTTCAACCAACAGTGCAAGAGGGTTCCTGATTCCCTGAAGCCAAGAGCACACTGATACACTGTATGTTAGCTAACTTGACAATAAATTATATTAAAAAAAAAAAAAAAGCATGGCATGAGCATAGTCCAACAAGAGTGAAGACTGGCTGTGACCAGTGCCCACATTGGAACATTCCAGTTGAAAATTAGCCTTGCTCTTCCCTCTCACTCAACTTGGGAATCTCTCTTCCCAGAAGCAGCTGTTAGAGGAGTAATGGCGGGTTTTGAAAGTTCTCCTCTCCTTAAAGCAAACACTGTTAACAAGTTGTCGATTCTCCTCCCAGACTTAAAATGTGTCCGTGGAAGGTGTAAGTACGTGTGAGGTGGGTATGTTCATGGAGAGTGAGAAATATTTTCACGTATGCCTTCAATTTAGAGAAAAGGTTTTAAGGGTATCTGGGGCGGCTCAGTTGGTTAAGTGTCTGACTCTTGATTTCGGCTCAGGTCACGATCTCAGAGTTTGTGACTTTGAGCCCCAAGTCAGGCTCTGTGCTGACAGGAAGGAGCCTGTTTGGGATTCTCTCTTCCTCTCTCTCTACCCCTCCCCCACTTTCTCTGTCTCTCTCTCTCTGTCTCTCAAAATAAATAAATAAGCTTAAATTTTTTTTAAACGTTTATTTATTTTTGAGAGACAGAGAGACAGAGCATGAGCAGGGGAAGGGCAGAGAGAGAGAGGCAGACATAGAATCCAAAGCAGGCTCCAGGCTCTGAGCCATCAGCACAGAGCCTGAGGCGGGGCTCGAACTCACAGACTGTAAGATCATGACCTGAGCCGAAGCTGGCTGCTTAACCAACTGAGCCACCCAGGCGCCCCAAATTTTTTAATAAAAAAAAGAAAAGGGATTAAATCATTATTGTTCTAAAATGTGCTCTTTTCCACTACCTGTATGACAATTTATTTAACATTTTTTAAGTTTATTTACTTATTTTGAGAGAGACAGACAGAACAAGCAGGAGAGGGGCAGAGAGAAAGGGAGAGAGAGAATCTCAAGCTGGTTCCACACTGCCAGCGTGAAGCCCACAGTGGGGCTTGAATCCACGAACCGTATCACGGCCCATTTAGAACCACGTTGTGACCAAATATGTGAGTAGGTTGGCTCTGAAGGAAATCCAGAACAAGAATGCTGAAGCTGTTTTGAAGATAGGAAGACAAGAGGGCAATTTGAGTGGAAAATAATATGCTTTCGTATATATGAGTTCTTATGGATGCATTTTTCCTTCTCTTTTGAAATATACTGGAACTTTGGAGTTGGTTTGATTTGAGTTCAAATTCCAGTGGGGAAGAAGACCTTATAGTCGAGTGTGAGAGACCAACACCAAACCAGGGAACAAGTAAGGAAATAGCATCTATGTCAGTTATAATTGGGGTGCATGCATGGTTTTCTTCTTTTTTGTTGTTTTTTTAACTCAACTTCACACACAATGCAGGGCTTGAAATCACACCCCTGAGATCCAGACCCGAGCCAAGGTCAAGAGTCAGATGCCCAAATGACTGAGCCACCCAGGCACCCCTGGGGTGCATGTTCTGAAGGATAGAAATAGTGTGATAGTTTAAATGCAGGAACGGGAAGGCTGCTTTGGATCAGGTCATCAGGGAAGGCCTCTCTGTGGTGAGGACTCCTGAATCAAGACTAGAGATCATTCAAAGTCCCTGAGGTCGGAATGGGCTTAGGATGCTTGAGGACTCACATAAGGAAGGGCAGATTAATGACCAAACAGGAGAGTCCTAGGAGATGAGATCAAACAAGCAAGCAGGGACCAGACTTTATAGGGTCTAGGCCTACAAGAACTGCAGGAGTCGGTTTTGTTCTAAAGGGAGGGACTTGTTCTGATTTGGTTTCAGAGAAGGATGAAGGCCAAAGTACAGAGACCACTTAAAAGGCATTGCAACTGCCCAGGCCAAAGAAGATGACAGCTTGGATGAGGGAGGTGCTGTGGAGATGGAGAGAGAAGTAAGTGGATTCAAGATCCCTTTTTGAGGTGGAACCGCCAGGATTTGCTGATGGAGTGATAGGGTGTGCATGTGCCCGTGTGCATGCATGCGCACGTGCGGGGGTGTGTGTGTGTGTGTGTGTGTGTGTGTGTAAGGGATCGCTAAAGGACCAATGCCTAGGGTTTGGGCCTGAATAACTATGTGGCATTATTTATAGATAGGGAAGACGGGCAAAGAACTTGTTTGGGAGACAGAGGGGTCAGGGAAGTGAGAATTCTGTTTTGGTCAAATTCATTTTAAAATACCTCTTTGATGCTCAAGTGTGATATCAAGCAGACAGATAGATAAATAAATATAGAGTTTCAAGGATGTGTCTGTCTACACACAGATATATTTAAAGCCAAGGCAATTGACATTGGAAGGTGGCTGGCTCTATTTTCCAGTTTGTAAACATCTTTACTCAAAGTTTCTGAGTGATAAGAAGAACATAAAGAGAGCGGGAATGGGGGAGAGAGAAAGATAAAGAGTACACAATTCCAGTGGTATCTCTTGGCTATGTTTTGCAACAAAGCAAGTGTTTGGTCACACACACGTACACATACACGCACGCACACCCCACAGCCACAAACTACAAGCTGCATAGACATGTCACATGGAAGATACACTCATGCTCATTCCCAACCCCAGTCCCTGCCTCCTCCTCAGCTACTGCTGAGTCCTAGACCTGCAACTTGTACCAAACTTCTGTAACCTGCCAGTGCCTGAAAGGTGAAGGCGTGGGGGGGGGGGGCCCTTCTGCCGAAAGCAGAAGGCAGTTCTGGATCCAACTCCAGAAACTTCTGGCCTCCTGGCTGGTCAGAAAGCAGGACTGGGATCAGCTTCTGGACAAAGCCCATATGCTGCAACAAAAGAGGACTCAAGAGTTCCCACTGCTTCAGGCAGTCAAGGAAAATCACCTGTGTTTCCTGGAGAAAATTTTGCTGGAATGAACCTGTGAGTTTGGACAAAGAGGAGGCCTGGGGGAGATTGTGTTGCATATGGCAGCCCTCTGGGACAATCTTGTGGCAGCCATAGTGCTGGCAGAGGCTCCCCGGAGATGGTCACAGAGCCCACCATGTATGAGCCATCTGTAGGTCGGACTGCATTGCACATAACCATCGTGAACCAGAACATGAACTTGGTGTGAGCCTTGCTTGCCCATGGGACTGGCATCTCTGTAAGAGCTATAGGAACAGCTTTCCGCCACAGCCCCTACGGCCTCATCTACTTTGAGGAGCATCCTCTGTCCTTTGTGAGGCTGCTCATCATGCATGGCGCCAGGATCCAGGCCCAGGATTCCCTGGGAAACATCATCTTGCACGTTCTCATCCTCCAGCCCAACAAAATCCTTGCCTGCCAGATGTACGACCTGCTCCTTTCTTATGATGGGAGCAGGGACCGCTTGGAGTCCCTGGACCTCATACCCAAACACCAGGGTCTCACCCCCTTCAAGCCGGCAGGAGTGGAGGGCAACACTGTGATGTGCAAGCACCCGATGCAGAAGCGGAAGCACATTCAGTGGACAGAGATCTCCCACAGAGATCGACTCCTGGGGAGAGGACGTGTCCTTTCTAGAGTTCATGGTCTCCCCCAAGAAGCAGGAGGCTTACCAGATCCTAGAACAGATCCTAGTGAAGCAGCCAGCGAGCTTCAAGTGGAAGAAACATGATCAGGGGCTCTTTTATGTTCTGGGTGCCTTGTATCTGCTCTATTTGATCTGCTATGTCTACTGCCCCCTCAAGTTCCGAATTGGTAACTGCACAGATTCCTGAAATAACACCATTTTCCAACAGAGACCACTACAGGAGACCTATGTGACTCACCAGGACAAAATCTGGCTCATGGGGGAGTTGGCGACCAACACGGAGGCTGTCATTCTCCTGCTCCTAGAGATCCTGAGGATCTTCAAGGTGGGTGCCTCTTGCTATTTTAGATGGACTGTCCTCTGGGGGCCGTTCCATGTCCTCGTCATCACCTATGCCTGCGTAGTGCTGGTGAACACGGGGACGCGGCTGTCCAACACGAATGGGGAGATGGTGCCAGTGTCTGTCACCCTGACACTGGGCTTGTGTGGTGTTATGTACTTCGCCTGAGTATTCCAACTGGAATCCTCTGTGCTTTCACTATCATGATCCAGAACATGATTTTTGTTTTTGCTTTTATTTTCTTAATGTCTATTTATTTTTGAGAGAGAGAGAGAGAGAGAACATGAGTGAGGTAGGTGCAGAGAAAAAAGGGGACAGAGGATCCGAAGCAGGCTCCATGCTGGCAGCAGAAAGCCCGATGCAGGGCTCAAACTCATGAACTGTGAGACCATGATCTGAGCCAAAGTTGGACACTGAACCGACTGAGCTGCCCAGGTACTCATTGTTTTTTATTTATTTTTATTATTTATTTAATTAAAAACAACTGGAGTGACTCAAATATTCTTCTCAAGCATATCATTTTTCTTTTTTTTTTAATGTTCATTTATTTATTTCGAGAGAGAAAGAGAGAGAGAGTGCACAGGGGAGCAGTAGAGAGAGAGAGAGAATTCCAAGCAAGCTCTGTGCTTTCAGTGCAAAGCCCAACAGGGGGCTCAATCCCATGAACTGTGAAATTATGACATGAGTCAAAATCAAGAGTTGGACATTCAACCGACTGAGTCACCAAGGCTCCCATTTATTTTTTTTTTAAGTAATCTCTACACTTATTGTGGGGCTCAAACTCACAACCTGGAGATCAAGAGTCACATGCTCTACAGACTGAGCCAGCCAGGCGCTCCTAGAAGATGATTTTTGAAGACCTAATGCCTTTGTGTCAGCTGATGGCTTAGTTTTTTCCAGGATTCGCCTCAGCATTCTATGTCATTTTCCAGACAGAGGACCGAGCCAGTCTGGGGCAATTCCATGACTATCCTGCGGCACTGTTCAGCACTTTTCAGCTTTTCCTCATCATCATTGACAGGCCGGCCAACTATGAAGTGAGCCTGCCCTTCGTGTTTGGCATGGTCTACTTTGCCTTTGCCATCATTGCCACACTACTTATGCTCAACCTGTTTGTCACATGAAGGATGACACACACTGGCAGGTGGCCCATGAGCGGAGCAAGCTCTGGAGGGCTCAGGTCTGGCCACCATGGTGATTCTGGAAAGGAAGCTCCCTCACTTCCTGTGGCCTCGCTCTGGGATCTGTGGATGCAGGTATGGCCCAGGGGACCACTGGTTCCTACCAGTCAAGAATTTCCATGATCAAAATCCTTTGCAGGTGCTTCACTATGTGGAAGCTTTCAAGAACTCAGACAAGGAGGATGAGCGAGAGCAACTTTCTGAGAGACAGTCCTCTGTTTTTTGTGATGGAAAGTGGGACCCTAGCAGAGCCTCCCTGGCCACCCATCCCCTCCCTGGTCTAGACCACGCCTCAGAGCAGTTGCAGTCACCAGCTTTGCAGTAACATCCTGGGACACATGAAGTTTGGACTGAGTGTTGGCAAAGGGAATGGAGAGGAAAACATCACAAACCGGTGGGCCGGAGTGGGAAGCAGTTAACTCTCATGCCTATTAATCATGGGAGGGAGTAGACAGAATAATTCTTAAAGGCCAAGTCTCGCTTCACAGCAGCATTTCTGGAGATGGACATCTGTTGTCCCATGTATCTTCTGGGCTCTCGGAGGACCCACATCTTGGGAAAAGAAGGTATCTTTGCAAGTGAGGTTGCTCTTGACCATCAGAGACATGACGTAGGGAATGCTAGCCTAATGTCTGGATCATCTTTCTTTGTGCTTCCTGTGAGAGAGCCAGGCATGGCACTGAGGTTGTGGCCCTTCTTTTTTTTCTGTACCGTGTATGATTCTCCCTACCTCACAACCAAACCCCAACTAGAAAACTGCAAAAGGAAAGATTTTTATCTTTGTTTTATTACTCATTTTATTATTTCTTTAAGTTTATTTATCCATTTTGAGATAGATATTTATCCATTTTGAGAAAGTGGGGAGTGGCAGAGAGAGAGGGAGACACAGAATCTGAAGCAGGCTCCAGGCTCTCAGCTATCTGCACAGAGTCTGATGTGGGGCTCGAATTCATGAACTATGAGACCATGATCTGAGCTGAAGTCAGATACTTAACCAACTGAGCCACCCAGGCGCCCCCAACATGATTTATTTTTTTAAAAACTGTATTGTGGAAGATACACATAATATAAAATTTACTATTTTAACCATTTCTAGGTGTACAACTCAGTGGCGTTAAGTACCTTCACACGGTTGCATAACCAACACTGCTATTCGTCTGCAAGACTTTTTCATCTTTCCAAACTGAAACTCTTGTACTCATTAAACATGAACTCTTCTCTATCCTTTTCCTACAGTACCTGATAACAGACATTCTACTTTCTGTCTATGAATTTGACTACTCTAGGTACCTCCTGTAAGTGGAATCATATAATATTAATCTTATTTTGTCACTTAGCACATTTTCAAGATTTATCCACATGGAGCAGGTATCAGAATTTTATTCCTTTTAAAGGCTAAATAATATTTAATTGTGTGGATATATCACATTTTGTTTATCTGTTCATCCACTGATTGACATTTGGGTTGTTTCTACCTTTTGGCTAGTGTGAGTAGCAATACTGCTGTGAACATTAATGTACAGTTATCTCTCCAATCCCCTGCTTTCAATTCCTTTGGGTACATCTCTACACCTGGAATTGTTGGATCTGATGGCAATTCCTGTTTAATTTTTTGAGGAACTGCCACACCGTTTTCCATGTGGCTGTGCTATTTTACATTTCCTTAGACAATGTGTAAGGGTTTCAGTTTCTTCACTTCCTCACCAACACTTGTTACTTTCTGCTAACAAGCAGAAGTCTTTCCCTCCCTTCCTTCCTCCTTTTCTTCCTTCCTTCCTCCTTTCCTTGCCTCCCTTCTTTCTTCCTTTTTTCTATAGCCATCCTAATGACTATGAAGTGGTACCTCATTGTGGTTTTGATTTGTATTTCCCCAAAGACTAATGACATTGAATGTTTTTTCATAAGCTTATTGGCCATTTAAATATCTGTTTTTGGTGAAATAGCTATTCAAGTCCTTTGTCCAGACAAACAAGTTTTTGGCTTTTGCAAGCACCTCTTTTAGCAGGGCTTTGAGATGGCACACGTTATGAGACATGGGACACGCACACCACCTGCTGGTCATTTCTTAGCATTTCCCAACACAACCTTTAGGGCAGAAAAAGTTCTTAGTTCATGGGATTACCGAAGAAATCAGGGTCAACGTCGCTGCCCTAATTGTTCCCCTACCGGGAAAGAAGATCACAGATGCCGTGGGTGTGTTGCAGTAGTGGGAAGAACCTGGAGTTGGAGCAGAGATGACTTGATTTGAATCTCGTCTTTGCTTAAGCAAATGGCTGGTCTCTTTGCCTCTAGATCCTAGAGCAGTGTGTCCAGTAAAACTTTCTGTGATGATGAAAATGTTCTATATCTGTGTTGTGCAATGGTAGCCACTAGCCACATATGACTGTTAAGCACTTAAAATAAAGAACTGACTTTTAAAACTTCAATAGCCAACTGTAGCTAGTGACTACCATATTGGACAATGCAGTTCTTTTTTTTGCTTTTTGTATTTATTTGTTTTTGAGAGAGAGAGAGAGAGAGAGAGAGAGCGCACAAGCAAAGAAGGGGCAGAGAGAGAGGGAGATACAGAATCTGAAGCAGGCTCCAGGCTCTGAGCTGTCAACATTAAGCCCATGCAGGGCTCGAACTCATGAACCGTGAGATCATTACCTGAGCCAAAGTCGGAGACTTAACTGACTGAGCCACTCAGGTACCCCTGGACAATGAGGATGACAACAGCTACTTCGGAGGTTTTATGCAAGCAAAATGAGATTATTTGGGACAATATCTAGCACAGTGGATGGCTTATAACAGGCAGTTATACTGTGTGTTTGGATATACACCCAATGGAATCAGTAGAACATTCCACCTGCACCCCTCCACCCATCGTTAAATTTTTCATTTATCTCCTGCTGTGAATTCAAGAGGAAAAACAGGGAATATTTATTAGTATCACAGGTCCGTCTCTCTTAAAAAACATTCTGTTTGAAATGAATCAGTCAGTGTGGTGTTTTGTATTTTCCCCCTTTTTCTGAGACGGGAGACTGTATCAACTTATGGTAAGAAAGCCGTCCCAGTCAATGAATAATCAAAGGCAAAGCCAAGCAGATGATAAATCTTGGCCTCCGTGCTGTGAAGCCACCCACTAAGCAACGTTGAATAAATCTGTTCAGGCTTAGCATATTTTTCAGGGTAATTGGTTGCAGTTTTCTCAGACTCTTTGATTTTTAACCTCATCTTGGGCCTATTCCAAGCTAACAAAACAGAGAACGAAGTAAGTTCTGATTTTGGTTTAAATTTCAGGGAGAGAACCAAAGCATTAGCCTTGACAACACTGGGAGCAAAAATGATGTTTGTCGATGCTTCTCTACCCTCACTGTGGGAAATATCTGGGCTTCCGGTTTTTTTCCAGACGATTCCCCTCTCCTTGGAGAGGGCTACAGGTGACTTAGAGAGAACATCACAAAATACCATGTAAATAAGGTGATTATACCTCTGTTGATGCAGGATGTTAGCAATTTGAATCTTGGGGTTAGGAGGTTGTGCGGATGAACCCTCAAATGGTTAACTGTGTCGGCTTAGGGTCAGGAGATCCATGTTCAAGTTCCAGCTTCTCCCCTTGCCCACTCTGTGACCTTGAGCAAGTACTTAAAATCTCTGAGCCCCTGTCTTCTTGTCAGTGAACTAGATGTAACACTACCCACTTCAACAGGTGTTTGTGAGGGGAAATAAGAGAATGCCTGTAAAGTACCAGTACACTACCTGGTGTGTCATAAGGACTCAAAAAAAAAAATGCTGGCTATTGTTTTGTCACCCCTTCTTCAGTGTGATATAGCTATGCTTCTAAGAGACAAGATTCATAATGTAGGCTTTTTGTGTCTCCCACTGTGATGGACTGCACTGTGTATGTACACCCCTCTTCCCAAATTTGTATGTTGAAATCCTAACCCCCCAGCACCTCAGCATGGGATCATGCTTGGAGATGGGGCCTTTAATGAGGTCATTAAGGTAAAATGAGATCATTTGGGTGGACCGTATCCAATATAACCCGTGTCCTTCTAAGATGAGGAAATTTGGACACAACGGCAGGGAGGAAAGACCCTGTGAAGACAGAGAGGAGACAGCCATTTGCAAACCAAGGACACAGGCCTCAGAAGAAACTCACCCTCCTGACACCGATTTTGGACTTGTAGCCTGCAGAACTGTGAGAGGATTCACTTCTGTTGTTGAAGCCATGTGGTCTGTGATACTTGGTTATGGCAACGCTGGCAAAACAATACGCCCACTCTGCCTGGTGCCTCTTATGCGTCTTTTCAGCAAATACTTTGATGCCTACTGAGTTCTAGGCTCGGAGGTCACAAAGAACTACACCAAGTCCCTACACTCGTGGGACGTGTATTCTAGTGCAACATGCAAATAAGATATTTCCTATCAACAGTGCAAAGGCCCCAAAGTCACCCTGAGCTTGGAGTGTTGAGAGACTAGAATGAAGGCCTGCACATGGGTTGGTGAGAGAGAAAGGATGTGTAATAAAGTGGGAAGGCGAAACCCAGGCCATCAACTATCAGTTTGTACGTGAGATTGATTTATGGAAAGCTAGCACTAGAACTTTGTCTCTCTGACCTTCTGGCCACCACTGTCCTTATAAACACCATCATGGTTCTTGTTGAGTGGATCCATGAGTGTGTGTGCGAGGGGGTTGGGGGGGGCTCTGTGATGCACTGATCTTCCTTCAGGGAAGAAGGATAATTCCCTCAGGAGCTGGGAATGGTGCTTGAACACAGCCTTCTGTTGTCAGCCCACACTGAGGATTGCATTAACTGAGGAAAACAGACTTGCCTTGTTCATGCTTGCTTCCTAGGTGATGCCTCCCTCAGGAGTTGCCGCAACTCAGGACAATTCAGAAGGACCAGTGCATCTTCAGAGGTCTCCATGAGATCGGCTGAGACCTTTGTTGAGTCTGCCTTGCTGGTCAGTTCTCTCTCTGTCCACTCCTACTTCTGTGCTTTCCTTTCCAAGAGCCCTATGTAATTAATATCTTGCTGCTAACCTCCATCTCAGAATCTGCCCCTCAAGAGCCCCACCTATGACAGAGTCCCTCCTGAACATCAAGCATGGATAAATCAGCAAATATAGAAGATCTTCAAGGCTTCCAAATTGGAGGAAGAGTGCACATCAGGCAACCGTGAAGTCAAGAGACATGAATCTGTTTCTGAGGAGACTGTGACCTCACTTGGACAGTCCCCTCTGAGTGATCTCTCAGGCATGGGCTACCACCCTGCATCTGTAGCTCCAGGTGACTGGACCAGTGACAACTGCATGACTGAAAGGCAGTCCTCTATAGGTCGGCCAGCAGCCCGAGAAGATGGTCTTTTGCAAGTGCTCTAACAGGTGGCGTCTGTCTACGTCTCCAAACTCTTCCTGCAATGTGCTCTTCTCCACCTTCCCTTTCCAGTCACGCTGGCTTCCTGAGGCTTCTTCCTTCCCTAAGACACTTCACATGCTATCTCCTCTCTGAAGCAAGCCACATTCCTACTCCATCACCCCCTGCCCCCATCAGCAAGTGACTACTTGTCCCCTTTCTCTCCTAAAAGTCACATCAGTAAGGAACCAATCCCTTGCAGCTCTCTGACTTGATGCTCTTTGTAGCTTCCTTCATGACAGTTAATGCCAGTATCATAACCTAGGTTTACATATGGTTATATTAATCCTCTATTGTTTGGTTAATGTCTGTGTGCTGCACCAGGCTGTCAGCAATGTGCAGGTAGGCTTGGTTCTGTTTTGCTCACCTCTGTATTCACAGTTCCTAGCATGGTGCTTGGAGCACAGGGAGTACCGAGTAGTATTTGTTGAATAACTACCAGGGATCTTATTGAATGGTGGCTACAGGAACCAAATCAGTTCCTGTTTCTTTAGAAGTTCGTGTTAGAACAATACACAGAGAGAGAGTCAGAACTGGTAAGGATTAGACTGGAGCAGCAATTCTCAAAGTATGGTCCAGGGATCCCTGGAGGTCCCTGAAACCCCTTCAGAAAGAGCACAAAATCAAAACTATTTTCTTCTTATTCTAAGATATTATCGTTCCTTCTGTCACTCCCATTCTCTTGTGAGTGTACAGAATATGAAAAGCTTGGGCCACCTGGGTGGCTCATTTGGCTAAGCATCAGACTCTTGATCTCAGCTGAGGTGTTGATCTCAGGGTTGTGAGATCAAGCCCCACATTGGGTTCCATGCCAGGCATGGAGCCTACTTAAAAAAAAAAAAAAGTAAGAAAAGTTTATTTTTAGTTTCAGATTCCACATTGTTAACTAATCTTTAAGAAAGTATTCCTTGCCAAGTTTTGGAATGATATCAAAAAAGAATATTCACAACTCCCTGAAAAGTTTATTAAGATATCCCTCTCTCTTCCAATGATACATATCTCTCTGAGCTGGATCTTCTTTATACACTTTAACCAGAACAACGTACGGCAATATATTAATGTAGAAGTATGTGTGAGAATTCAGCTATCTCCTAATAAGCCAGACACGGCGAGGGAATTGAAAAGTTGTAAAACAGAGCCACACTCCTCATTAAAGATACTGTTTTGAAAAATATAGTTATTTTTCATAAAATATATTATTTCTACTAACATGTCACAGGCTTGTTATTAGTTTCATGAAGTAGCAACTATGAAAATTTTCCAATTTTAATTTCCAGGCTGATAAATATCATTACAAACGATTCACATAAGTAGAAGCTCTTTGGGGTCATTAATAAATTTCAAAAGTGCAAAAGGGTCGGAGACCCAAAAATTTGAGGCCTGCTGGGGTCAAGCATTTCTCAGAATTCTTTTGAATGCCAGAGAGGTACTCGACTCAAGCAGACACAACCCAAAACCTGTCTTTCTTCATTTCTTGTTCCTTCTCCCCTTAGTGTTTTCTTTGCACTCAGCTTTCCCCGAAGGGAATGACAGTGACCATCAGCATCAGGTTTACTTTCAATTAACTTAGCAAACTCAGCACACTTTTGCTACTAGTTCTGCAAAAGCCCCAGTGCACACTTTCCTTGGGCTGGCTGCCATCCTGTTTCCACCCCGAAGCCAATCTCCACAACACTGCTTTGTCAGCATGTGGTCTTCGGTTCATCTCTGGGATGGTGAGTTGTGTGTGGTCAGTCTTCAATGAACCGTGTGGACTAAGAAGGGTAGCTCATCAGACGAAGCTCAGAAAGCTTTTACCATGAGAAAGGAAATGATGGGCAGTGACAGATCAATAAATGGTATTGGTCATTTTTGGAAGATATGAGCAGAAGACTGAGGAAATCAGAAGAGTAAGTTCTATCCAAGGAGGATTAACAATGAGTAGACTTTAAGGAGTTTAAGAATAAATAAATATCCTCTCTTTTCTCTCAAATCTCTTATCTCCGTTAGCATCTTCAATATTTGTTGGGAAGAGCAATCTAGAAACGAAGACTGTAGATGGAGGTGAGGGGAACAGGGAAAGCTGGGCTGAGAGACAAATGTTAGAACATGATGGGTAGTGGGAGGTGTTCCTGGCTTCCTGTTCCTGTCCCAGCTGAGTGGTCTTGGTGATGATGGAGTAGCTGTGCTTTGTCCTGATTGGATATAAGCATCTCCAGTATTTGGGGTGCTCTCTTGCCACATTCCAACACAGACTGAGTCACCTCTCATGCCTTCATTTCCAAACCTAGCTATCTTGAGTCTTGTTCCCTCTAGACTATGATCCACATAAGGGGACACTCAGGAAGAATAAGGTAACAATAAAAGAGGCCAATACTAGAATTTGGAAGGAAGGCTTGAGGTTGAGAGTCCTTTAGTATTTCTCAAATAAAGGCATAGATAAAGTTGCCTATGATTGCTCCAAAGGAGACAATTGCCCACAGAGAACTAACCCTCCACGAAGGCCACCCTTTCCCTCTGCCCCTGCATGGACAGGTCTTCACTGTGGACCTTTACATGTGAAGGCAAGATTAGATTTGTTCTATGTGGATCCAAGACAGGGGAGAGGACCAGGGGTGGGAAATACAGGCACACAGATTTTGTCTCAGTGTAAAGGAAAATGTTCAACAGAGTGGTCCAGAGCTGGAACGGGCTGCTTCAGGGTCTGTGTTTTGGGAGGAAGGGTCACTTACTGCTGATGCACAGCCTCATTTTCTTCAAGGTTATCAGTCTTGCAGGTGCTGAAAACTAGAATACAAGGTAAGCACAAAATAAATTATTATTTACACTGAAGAGCTCCTTCTCTCTTCCTTCCTTCCTTCCTTCCTTCCTTCCTTCCTTCCTTCCTTCCTTCCTTCTTTCCTTCTTTGAGGGTCAATACTTCATTTTGGTGTAAAGAAAGGAATCTTGAAAATACATCGTTTTGAAATTTTCTTGGTTGTCCCTCACATTATGGAGACCCTTCCCCACCTCCCCCAGCCACACTAAGGTTAATCTGTTCATATTCAAATACGGACTTATAAATTACAACAGCTATACGAAGATAGGAGAAAAAGAAAACTAGATGGAGAAGTTAGCCTGGGCCATCAGTGCCTAAGGTGCTGAACAGAGCTTATGTTTCTTTTTCCTTTTCTTCCATCCTTTGTCTTCAGGGAGTAGGTCTAAAGCTGTGGGTGGGTCCAGGTTCATGAAGGCCATTTCAATAGCTTGGTTCTCGGGATCTTGGAATTAGACAGAGACAGGGTCTGAATTATCACTCTTTCCATTATCACTCATGGGGGAGACAAGAACCAGGCTGTTCTCATCTTTCTCTGTAACAGTTTTGGGCCAAACATCTGCTTTTGCTTTTTTCAATCCTTGGCATCTAGGCAAAGCAAGGGAAGGGAGAGTCTTCCTTCAGACTCCTGATGCCACATGAGGAGTGCCCTGAGGCCATGGGTGACGGGGATGAGGGCCCAGGGTGGGGGGGGGGGTCACCAGAGAGTTTGTGCTCTAGACTTGTGCTAAAAGAACAAAGAGAGAGGGCCCCAGGGCTCAAAGCAGAGCTGAAGGAGCTCTGCAAGGCAGGAAACTATTGATTGTCTTCGGGAGTGTGGACTTCTGACTACTCACCCTGTCCTTTGCTGCATTCCTCACAAGCTTTCTCCTAGTACTGGTGCTTCCTCTTCTCAGTGTCACCCGAGAACATCTCTGGGGTTTCCTCAGGGTCCTTAGGAGAAGGTCCCATTTCCTGAGGCCTAGTGAGAGAACAGCCCTGTGCTGAGAGCCCCCCAACCCATGTCCTCACACCCCACATGACTTCACCTGTGCATCTTGGAAACAGCAGCTCCCATCTCCTCTGCACTAAAGGACCATGCACATGGCTAAGAAGTTTTAGTGCCCAGAGACTCTGAGGTTTATTGTCTCTGGGTTCCTGGTGCCTGAGTCTAGTAGGACCTATGTTTCCAGTTCTACTACCCCAACGAGTTTCCTAAGGTTCTGGTATCTAATTAGGGAATCCACTTGTGTGCCTAAGCAACTCTAGCCCTCTAGAAAGTGACTGATCACAACGAAAACTTGCTAACTGGTCTCTTTAACGTTACCGCCATCATACATACGATGATCACTCGCAGGATGACGCCAATAAGAGCAGAAGTCTTCATATTCTGAATACTTAGTGTCTTACAAGAATGAGCAACTTTATTTCTTTCAAAAACATTAGGACATAAGTACTATTATTATGCCCATTTTACAGATTAGGAAACCAAGGCCCTGAAAAGTTAATTGAGCTTTCCAAGAGCACATAGTTTAGCATTAAAAGTGGAATTCGAGACCTAGTCTACCTGACACCAGTGTCCATCATCTTGACATTATACATACTCCTTCTGGGTGTTCCTACTCATCTCCCTATGAGTTGTAAAGAGAATTAAACAGGGAGATCGAAGTTGGCCTCTGTGTTAGGGAAATGTTAGCTACTAGAAACCCCCAATTTCAGTGGTTTAATACAGTAAAAATGTCTTTGTTGCTCATATAACAACCTGATAAAAGCGTTCTTGGTGGCTTCCCTCCATGAGGTGATTCAGGGACCCAGGCTTATCTCATCTCATGGCTCTGCCACTTTCTAGAGACATGGAGACCTCTGCCTCCAGAAGGAAGGGGAAAGAGAAGAAATGGCACACTCTCTTCTTACCTGCCTTGCCCAGAAGTGACACACAGCACTTTTGCTCACGTTCTATTGGCCAATACTAGTCACATGGCCTTTCATAAATGAAAGGGTGTTGGGAAATGCATTGCCTCCCTGGGTAGCCACTTCTTAGCATCAACTGTGCACCATGGAAGAGAGAGCATAAAAGATTTGGTAAAAGATTAGTTACCTTCTGCTCCAGCCTCAATGACTATAAGTTCCTTCTGTCCCATAGGTTCTATGGTTTTATAATTTAATTTGTCTGTGATACTTGAAAACGTGATGAAGACTTGAAGGTCTTGTTAATATGACAGTATTCGTGTGAGAAATGATCAAGACAGAAAATGTTTGTGGTAAGTATACTCTGTGGCCTGATGTTTTCAGCATCTGCAACAAGCATCTCGACCTTTTTCTCCTGTTTTAGTCAGTGTGGCCCATTACAGCTTTTCAACAGGAGGGCAAGCTAGACTCCGGAGGCAGCAGCCTCACTCAGGCTCTGTGACTCACTGGGGAGAGGGACTCAAAGACGGGGTTTTTACATAATGTTTAGAAATAAGCATCTGAGAAGTGTGGAAACATGCATTCCTGATTTACTCAGCTCTGTCGTTAAGTGCTGGCATTATCGGCATCTGCCAAATGTAGAAGTTGTTTAAAAATGAGTCACCTGGCACTGAAAACCATTTATGCACAGAACGTCCCCCCACCACAACCCATCTCTTGGTATCAACGAAAAGTGTCTTCTGCCTGTAAGTTCTGAGAAGGCTAAAATCACGAGTTCCCCCAAGTGGCATTTCGTCATTTATCCGCCAAAGCAAAGATACCGATTTCCTTGAACCTTGTGTACACTTGGTTTTCAAAGGATGCGGAATTATGTCGCGTGGACAAAGACAATATTCTTTCTTTCTTTCTTACTTTTTTTATTAATTAATTTATTTAGAGAGAGAGAGAGAAGGCGCATATGCTCCTGTGAGTGAGCAGGGGAGGGGCAGAGAGAGAGAGAGAGTGAGAAAAACCCAAGAAGGCTTTGCACTGTCAGCGCGGAGTCTGACATGGGGCTTGATCTCATGAACCTTGAGATCATGACCTGAGCCGAAATCAAGAGACTGATGCTCAACTGACTGAGGCACCCAGGTGACCCAAAGCAATATTACTTCTTTTTTCTTCTTTGGCAATATTATTTCTAACTTATATGAGTACTCACTGAATTAGACTTCTTTGAATCTCGTTCCCATCTCATATTCAGTTCTTCTTTGAGAGCTGAAAGCCTAACCAATGGGAAATGCCGTGGTTGGAAACAGTACAATTTGTCTCACTTACCCAAAAACATGCCAAGTGTCTGCCTAGTAGCTTAAATACTGAAATGTAAGGTTTACTGCTATTACTTCATTTTATGTTAGATGATAGAGGAATGGAAGAGGGGGAAAATTGGTTAATATGTTAACAACGGTATTCCTGTCAAAGTAAAGTAGAATGCTCATAACTATCACATCCCTGGGTTTTGCAACTGATCATGTGGTCATAGGTGATATTTATAACTGTCTTCTTCTACCCATTCCATATTCCCTTTGCCTTTAGCAAGTATGTTGGTTGTGACCCCTTGTCAGGCTCCAAACCCTCATACCTAACCCACTTACTACTGTGTAACCCCCAAATCTGTCAATCTTATGCAGGGCCTAGAACATAAGAAGACTGTACAACAGAAGGAGGCAGCTGATGGGATGGAGCTTGAAGTGTCTGCTGCAGAGAGATGTTCGGAGCCACTCACAGGCCCTCATAGGTGATTCACAGCAGAAACTCTTAGGAACCAGGCACAAAGCCTGTGTCATCCTCTGAAGCTAACTATTCTCCTTTTTAAAGGCTGTTTGTGTTTGCTACTGGCCTCACTGGAGAATGAACACGTCACCGTGATCCACAAAATTACCTTGTGACCTGAGCTGACCACAGGAAGCAGGTGTTGTGCTGACCTGCTCTTCGTCACTTGGGAAATATAAGAACTTGAGTTAACCTCTAAGAGCTCAGCCAGTTTTATCACAAGGATTTCAGTAAAAGGAGACCTGAGTTATGATCCAAACAGAAGCTGCCAGCCATCTGGGTGATGTGAGCATCCACCTTCCTCTTCTGTAAAGTAAGGGTACTCCACTCCCTAAGAAGGACCAAGCAAACCTGGTATCGGGCAGGAGTCAATCCACTGGGTCTGTACAGCAGGAGACTTGCTCAACAGGGGTTTCTCTAAAAGAGTTGCTAAGCCCAGTTAGGCCAGTTGCTCTTTTGCGTGATTTTTTATTATCTTTAATATTCTACTGAGCATGTGGTAGGCAGGTGAGTAGAGCATCTGTGAGGAGAGCGAAGGTATTGTTTCCCAAACTTTGTATGTGTGTATATATATATGGGAATTTTTTTAATGAATAATATAAATGTAAACATAAAAGCTTTTAAAAAAAACCTTTTTATTCCAGGCACCTACTAATATCACCTGAAACAGGCTTTCCTGGAATATGGGGTAGAAAATTCTGTTATTGAACACTCTATAAAAATGGTAAGTGGATATTAAAATTAGTAAGTCTGATGTCTATATTTATGGATTTTCCAAAGAAAATTAGTAAGTCCAGTGTCTGGCTTTATGGTTTTTCCGTAGAAAATGGAGGCCTTTTTTTTTTTTTTTTAACATTTATTTATTTTTGAGAGACATAGAGACAGAGTATGAGCAGGGGAAGGGCAGAGAGAGAGGGAGACACAGAATCTGAAGAAGCAGGCTCCAGGCTCTGAGCCGTCAGCACAGAGCCCGACGCGGGGCTCGAACTCACAGACCGCGAGATCATGACCTGAGCTGAAGTCGGCCGCTTAACCGACTGCGCCACCCAGGCGCCCCCTAGAGGCCTTTTTTTAAATTATAAGAATCTCATTATACCTTTGTCCAAACCCATAGAATGCACAACACCAAGAGTGGACCCTGATGTAAACTATGGATTTTGGGTGATAATGGTGTGTTAATGCAGGTTCTTCAAGTGTAACTAAGGCACCACTCTGGTGTTAGGATGTTGATCATGGGAGAGGCTGTGGGTATGTGAGAGCAGGTGATATATGGGAATTCCCTCTACTTTCCCCTCCATTTTGTTGTGAGCCCAAAACTGCTTCAAAAAACAAAATCTATTAATTAAAAAAAAATTCCAATTGAGCATGCTCTTTCCAGGACTGCTGTATGCCTGTTGGGTATTCAATAAGTATCATGAGGACATCATGATAATGGCATCATGAGAACAACAGAGACAAAGGAAGACACAGACCTAGGTAGTAAAAACAAGACAGCTAATGACTGTCTCAGTATTAGGGCTGGGTGTGAGATACCCAAAAGAATGGAGGTTTAAACAAGAGCAGTGCATTTCTTTCTCATATAAAATCCTTGATACTCTCCTCTTTCAAGTAGAGATGATTATAGTACTTATTCATTTGGTATTAGGAAGATGCAGTGAGCTAATGTATGAGAGCTTCCTAACCAAGGGGGAAACCCTGCTCTGGACCGAGTAGCACCAAGGCTGATTGTGCTAAGATAACTAGAATATTTTCTCTTGAAATCTTCTGTTATTTCCCATTAAAGGAAAAATATATAGAAATTATAAGAGGCAATACCAAAATTAAAAAAAAAATCCCATTATTTTTTAAAAAAGAAAAGTTCCGGGGTGCCTGCGTGGCTCAGTTGGTTAGACGTCCGGCTTCGGCTCAGGTCATGATCTCACAGTCCATGAGTTCGAGCCCCGCGTCGGGCTCTGTGCTGACAGCTCAGAGCCTGGAGCCTGCTTCGAATTCTGTGTGTCCCTCTCTCTCTCTCTGCCCTTCCCCACTCATGCTCTGTCTCTCTCTGTCTCAAAAATAAATAAACATTAAAAAAAATAAATAAAAAAGGAAAGTTCCTAGCACAGTAGCTAGCATATAACAAATACATCTTTTGTCACTATTATCATTATCATCCTCTTTCCTTACCTGTCCATGCCTTGCTTCCCCCCCCCCCCCATTCTTTTGATTCTGTTGATACGGAAAATAAAGTACTTGAGTGAGGTGCTAATCCACTTTGTGATTTTTTTCTAAATTCAAAAGTCTCTTGAGAGCTGGTTTTGGAGGATGGAAACACTGAGCAACAAGAGGGAGAGATTAGTGGCAAACAGAAAGTAATAAAACACCAATTTAGAAATGTCCCAAGGTGGGGAGAGTTTGTGTTAGCTTTGTGGGACCTAGTATTTCCCATTATTTAAAGTATCTGTTGTATTCTTTAACTGAAATAGAGTTACATGTAATATTATATTGGTTTCATGTGTACAACATAATGATTCAACAATTATATGCATTATAATATGTTCACCACGGTCTATCATCTGTATTAAGTGATGAGAGTGTTTAGATCCTGCCAAGCTAAACCATGCTCACTCACATCTTCCATTGTGGTGATAATATATCACGGGAGATGGCTGGAGCCTGGGGACCTGGGGGGTGAGGGACAGTGTTGGAGGGGTGACATCGCCAGGCCTTTCAGGACAGGATTCTGATGAAATATGTTAGATCACATTGGATGTCAGCATGGACTAGCCACATCCTTGGCGCCATGACACAACCTAAATCCCCTCCCCATTTGGGAAATAGAAAAGATGGAGTGATTGGGCTTAAAGATGAAATCACCAAGAAAACCTAGAACAAGGATTTGGGGTTTTCAGCCAGACAGCTGAACAAGGGCTGGGTGGAGGCTAGGTGAAAGTGTGGACAAGTAAAGAAAGGTCCACTTATGGCTTGGACTACTGTGGCTATGAGAATTTATACTCAGCATATTGTGATAATTTTGAGGAATAATTACAATGTGATCTCAAACTTGCTGCACTTTGGTGTGCCAGGCCCTGTCCTAAGTGCTTTACGTAAGGGATTTTGTTGAATCTTTGCTGTGATCCTGACAAGCAAGTACCATGACTCACACTTAATAGAGAAGGGAACTCTAATGTGTTCACAGAAATGAACTCACAGCAATGAAGTGACGGGCCCGAGCTCACAAAATTGGCAAATGAAGAGCTGGTTTCAAATCCAAAATCTCCTGATGTGGAGTCCTACGCCCCTAACTCTTAGCCATACTGTTCCCTAGATCCACCACTTTTAAGATATCTTGCACCTGTCATGGTTAGTTTTAGCATGCCTTACTTTTCCAGCTAGATTATAATACTCTTGAGAGCAGGAGTATATCTAACTTATCGTGTAAAATTTTTATTGAGGTATAACTTGCTACCACAAGTAATAGGTATGTATAATCACCCAAATCAAGATATTTACAACATTCTAGCACCAAAGAATTTTCCCCTGAACTTCCTTTCAGTCAAAATCATGACTATTCCTATTTCTCTACCATAGATTATGTTTGGCTGTTCTTGAATGTCATATAAATGGAATATGTCAATATATCAACATTTTGTCAATAAAATATATCAATATTTTATTTTCTTACATGACTTAGCATACAGTTATTTGGGTTTTGTTAATGTGATCAGATGTTGTATTAATGTTTAAGGAGTGCACTTACCCATGGAAGCACACTAAAATCTTCATAAGCATAAATCTATATTTAAATCAGTGAATAAATGTAATATATATATTCACATGTATTCACAGATATATTCAGTAATATATATGCACATATATAGGATATATAGGCAATATATATATGTGTGTGTCACATATATAATATATATGTGTATATGTATATGGATGTGTGTCTGTATATGTGTATATGTATATGGATGTGTGTCTGTGTGTGTCTATGAAAATCTATACAGCAGTTTCCCTCCATTATCGCACTCATAACATTATATTTTGGGAGTTCAGTTGCTTCCCCAACCAACAGGGAAGCCCTCAGGAGCACAGCATTGTCTCATTCAACAGCACATATTAATATTCAGTGAATGTTTTTAGAATGAATAAATCGTTCACTGTTTCCATGTACTTACAGTCCATTCTATTTTTTTAAGTCTATTTATTTATTTTGAGAGATAGCATGCACGTGAGCAGGAAACGGGCAGAGAAAGAAGGAGAGGGAGAATCCCAAGCAGGCTCCACACTGTCAGCGCAGAGCCCGACACAAGGCTCCATCTCACAAACTGTGAGATCATGACCTGAGCTGAAATCAAGAGTTGTATGTTTAACCAAATGAGCCACCCAGGCACCCCTTACTGTCCATTCTTATATCTTTTATAAAATGCTACTTTTGCCCCCCTTTTTTTAATGTTTGTTTTATTTCAACAGAGAGACAGAGCATGAGCAGGGAAGGAGGAGATAGAAGAAGACACAGAATCCGAAGCAGGCTCCAGGCTCTGAGCTGTCAGCACAGAGACTGACGCAGGGCTCAAACTCACGAACCATGAGATCATGACCTGAGCTGAAGTCAGACACTATACCTGACTGAGCCACCCACGAGCCCCTGCTTTTGCTCTTTTGAAATTGGATAGGTGTCTTCTATTATTGAATTGTAGGAATTCTGTGCATACCCCAGATACAAGTCCTTGGTCACGTACATGTTTTGCAGAGATTTGCTCCAATCTATACCTTGCTTGTTCATTTTGTTAGGTGTATTTTTTTAAGAGTTTTTAATTTTAAGCAACTTAACAAATTCTTCTGTTGCGATTTTGCATTCTGTGATCTGAGAAACTGTCAACCTCCAACTCCTCAAGCTACTTTTCTGTATTTTCCTCCAAAAGGTTTATGCTTTTACCTTTCATTCGCTAAAGGTAATGGTAAAGGTATACGGATAATTTTTAAAAATTTAGTTGTAATTAAAAAAATCATGGTTACTTTCAACTTATGGCAAGTGATACTTGTTTTCCACTTATGGAAGCAATGTACAAGTTTCTCAAATAAGTGTACTAAAGCTAAAAAAAAAAAAGCAAGAATGGAAGTCTTACTAGATGGATGGAAGTTGGCCAAAAACATGGAGATAATACTCAAAAGGATGAAATTTGGAAATGTTGAATTAATGTGTAAGGCAAGACGGTTTAGCTTTAGATGAGTCTAGATAATAACTTTTAAAACTAATAGCTGACAATATCTCTACTATCAATCTTGGCATTAAGGCGTTGGTGTTGTTCCCTTTATATCTAATTGTTTTAGGCTCAGATCTAGCTCAGGCTAATACAGTCTCCATGGATTAACAACTCCCAACTCCCAGTTATCCAGAAACTTGGACAAAAGCAAAAGCAGAGAATAGAATGGAATGCAAACATCTTTCTCTGTTTTTTTTTTTAAGATATTAGGATAAAGAGATATTGCATGTATTTGAGTTTAAATTTACTAACTTCAAACGTTTCAACTTTATTAACTCTGAATTTTTAAAAACCTTCTCTTTTCTAAGATAGAAAAACAAGAGGAAATCAGAGCACAGATTTTTGGAACAGTGAAAATGCTTTGATGCTATAATGGTGCATACATATCATTGTACATTGTCCAGCCTGAAAAGTGAACCTTAAGGTAAACCAAGGACTCTGCCTGATTATGTGTCATGTGTGGTTCATCAGCTGTAACAAATACTATTACTCGAGTGTGGGAGGTTGATAATGCGGAGTCTATGCATGTTTGGGATAGGAGGTACATGGGAAACCTCAATACCGTCCTCTCGGTATTTGCTGGGAACTTAAAACTACTCTAAAAAGTTAAATCTTTATTTTAAAAAAGAAGAGAAATTATTTGTCTATCAATGAATTTGCTCTGATCGTTAACGTAGGTTATTGAGGGCAACTTTTGCAGACAAGGCACGTCTTCTCACTTCCTATCATCTTCAAACAAGGCTTACAAAAAAATTTGAAAGGCACACTGATTTGAATTTATTTAGGCCAGTGCTCTCCAAAATTTTTTTTTGATGTTTTACCCTATTAGCAAAAAATTTTGAGTACATGCTCCCAACATATGTACATTCATCTATTTGTAAATTATACATGGACTATTTTACTTATATTATGTACTTTATAAAACCCAATATATACATAATTTTTTAATGTTTATTTATTTTTGAGGGAGACATAGCATGAGTGGGGAAGGGGCAGAGAGAGAGGGAACATGCAATCCGATGGAGACTCCAGGCTCTGAGCCATCAACACAGAGCCTGACACACGGCTTAAACTCATGAACTGTGAGATCAAAGTCGGATGCTTAACCAACCAAGCCACTCAGGGGCCCAAACCTAATATATATATAAAATGAAATTTTAAAATAATGAAATAAAGATAAGCATATTTCAAATTATTTATTTTTATTTGTTTTTAAGGCTAAAATTGATTTCTTCTCCTCTGTGTTTGATAGGGAATTCATACAGTAAGAGAAGACTCAACTTTGCTATATTCTTATTGTGTTATGTTTGCATTTCCGAGTTTGTCAGTAGCTTTGCCACAGGAATCTTTTAAAGGTATTTATTCATTACATGGAAGTTAATTTTATTAAGATTGAAGGACAAAGTCTATAAAGCCACGTAAGTGGGAACACAGTAAAATACTCTAGAAGCATATGTCTTCCTGGTTACCCCCGGAGAGAGAGCCTAGTACAAAGTCTTACTTCAGCTAGTTCATTTAGAAATGGGGTCCCAGGAAACAGTAAGGCAATATGGGGAAGTGGAAAAGGAGGGACGACTAGTAGAAGAATCTGTTACCAAGTTGCCCCTCCCACTGTGCTGGTTAAGGAGAGTTGGTACTTCATCCCCACAGGACCCTGCGGGAAGCCTATGGGGTTCATTTCAGAGCTGTGTGCCTGTAGGACAAAAGAGAAGCATTTAGCCATTGGCTCCTGTCTTGCCCTGGTCAAGAGTGGTTTTGTGGGCATGAACACCCACACTTCTCTAGACTGTGGACAGGAGGTTCCCAAGGAACAAGAAAGAGATCCATAGGGCAATCCATGATATTGGTCCCACAGAGCGATGGAGCTCACCCCTTACAACTTAGGGGGCCCAGAGGCTTCTGAACTGATGCATAGGAGGTGTCCAATAGAGCAGATGAACCCCCAAAGAGTGCCTCTCATATCCTGTTTCCAGATAGTCATTTGGATAGTGAGTGAGGGGGAGCTTAACTGGTTGATTGATTGATTCTCTCTCCCTCCCTCTCTTTTTGTTTCCCTCCCTCCTTCCCTTTCTTCCTTCTTCCCTTTCTTTTTTTCCCTACATATAAATAGAAAGTTATAATGGTTTATCATCTCACCTCAGTGAACATTCTTCTGTACCAAAGCCTGTGTGATGAATTCATACTTTGAAAATCAGAGAATATAGACAACCAAGAAAAAGATAATAAAGGGAATAAATTGTTACTGTTGAAAAAAACAACCCAGCATTTGTAATCCTTAAAACTTAACATTTAAGTTTTAGGTGCTTTCAATAAAAAACAAAGTCCAAGGTTTGGAATGATTTATGTCCTTGCAAGGATGATGCAGTATTGGCAGTAGAGAATTTGAACATTTATCACATACATGAGATGGCAAAACAATCTATCTCTTGTAAGTTTGGGCATCAAGCCAGACCATCAGAGAGCAATTTTCTTGGATTGTCTTCGTCCCTGGAAGAGCCCATTTATTAAATTATGCTTTGGCATAATGCTCATGGCTTGCATTGAAGGAAACCGTAAGAAAAGCTGAAAGCAATTCACAGTTATATTTTCCTTAGAGATCTTGTTGGAAATATCTCCATTACATCAGCCAGGACCTCTTTTATGGGGACTCCTGAAGAAAGTTCTTGCAGTCAGTGCCAGTAGTTCTGACTCTCCTGAAAGTCACTATGTGCATGTATATATATGTATAGGTACGTACTGTGTGTGTCAGCTAAAATAAATTTAATATTATATTCAATGGGCAAAATCAGTCTTGAAAATAATTGCCTATGATGCACCCGGGTGGCTCACTCAGTTGAGCATCTGACTCTTGGTTTCAGCTCAGGTCATGATCTCATAGTCCGTGAGTTCAAGCCCCACATCTGGCTCTGCATAGACAGCGTGGAGTCTGCTGGGATTCTCTTTCTCCCTCTCTCTCTCTGCCCTTCCCCCCATTCACTCTCTCTGTCTCTCTCAAAATAAATAAATAAACTTAAAAAAAATTTTTTTAAAGGAGAAAAAATCGTATATTCCTTTTTGCTCTGGATACCTGGAAGTTTAGTGCTTTATTTCCTGCCTACCTTGAATAATTGTATGACACTGGAGAGAACGTCCTTCAGAGCACTAACGCTTCGTAGCTTTATCTTGTTATTCGACTCTGATTTTACCCTACATTTTTAAATTTTTAAACACAAAATCAAATCTTGTACAATTGTGTGTCTGTGTCTTTTTTTAAGAAACAGCCTCCAATCTGTTTTAGAGTTAGGCTGGGTATAATTTTAAAAATAAAAATACTATTTCAGCATCCTGAAATCAACACGAATAACATAAATCATTCCAAGTGATGGACATTTCTAAATTTAAAACCACTGGAGAATCTAAAAAATATTGACGTCTACATCCCTCAGTATTTTCTCTTAAGTCTCTCAAACTTTTTTTTTAATCTTGAAGCCAATAAATAGCATTCCTTGATTCCCTTCCCAGTTCAAAATGATTAGGAAATAAGACACATATTTGGAGACAATAAATGGAGATTAAAAAAGTCATTTTTATTACTGATAAAGGTGACTGCCGACCGTGACTTCAGAATTGTGTTCCAAAGGGCTTGCTAACACTCTGCTGGAACAGCTTTTCCCACCCTGATATGAATGGATGCCAGAACTTCCCACTACATCAGAGCCTGCTGGGCAGCCTACCACCCAGTGTGAAGCAGGCCCAAATTCAACCCCTCTTCAGGCTGGCAGATCCACAGGAGAATAGACCTCAGCAGGACCTGAGCGACCCTCCTCTGTCCTCCTCCCAAAGCCACCAATTAGAGAAGTCACTCCTTCCCTGGGCCTGGGAAGAAGAGGGACAGAGGCAGAGATGTCACCCTAGTCAGGTGTTTCTTAATGGTTGCCACCGATATGTTGGGCAGAAAATTCTTGGTTGAACTCTCCTATAAATGGTAAGATCTTTAACATCTTTGAATTGCGGGTTATTTAATAACGAACAGAATCCCCACGTATGTCCAAATGCACCTCTTTACCCCTCAGGGTTGAGAACGTTGCTTGAGAGGAAGCTCCTTTATGGAAGCCGAAGGCTCTGTGTGTGTTTGGCGAGGAGAGAGGGAGAAAACCGGGAGAAGGCAGAAGTGGAAATTCCTTGCTAACATTACTGCTTTTGTTATTACTAACTTTCTCTTAGCTGTAAATTTTTTTTAATATTTTTTTTCTTGTATCTAATAATTTGTTTAGTTTTTATACTTTACATCCAAGTTAGTTAGCATATGATGAAACAATGATTTCAGGAGTAGAGTCCTTAAGCCCCATACCCATTTAGCCCATCCTCCCTCTCACAATCCCTCCAACAACCCTCTGTTTGTTCTCTGTATTTAAGAGTCTTCTATGTTTTGTCCCCCTCCTTGTTTTTATATTATTTTTGCTTCCCTTCCCTTATGTTCATCTGTTTTGTATCTTAAAGTCCTCATATGGGTGTAGTCATAGGATATTTATCTTTCTCTGACTGACTGATTTTGTTTAGCATAATACCCTCTAGTTCCATCCATGTTGTTGCAAATGGCAAGATTTCATTCTTTTTGATTGCCGAGTAATACTCCATTGTATATATGTGTGTGTGTGTGTATATATATATATACATATATATACCACTTCTTCTTTATCCATTCATCCATTGATGGACATTTGGGCTCTTTCCATACATTGGCTATTGTTGATAGTGCTGCTACAAACATTGGGGTGCATGTGTCCCTTCGAAACAGTATACCTGTATCCCTTGAATATAGTGCAATTGCTAGATAATAGGGTGGTTCTATTTTTAATTCTTTGAAGAACCTCCATACTGTTTTCTAAAGTGGCTGCACCAGTTTGCATTCCCACCAGCAGTGCAAAAGAGATCCTCTTTCTCTGCATCCTCACCAGCATCTGTTGTTGCCTGAGTTGTTAATGTTAGCCATCCTGACAGGTGTGAGGTGGTATTTCATTGTGGTTTTGATTTGTATTTCCTTGATGATGAGTGATGTTGAGGATTTTTTCATGTGTCAGTTGGCCACCGGGAGGTTTTCTTTGGAGAAGTGTCTATTTTGCCCATTTCTTCACTGGATTGTTTTTTGAGTGTTGAGTTTGATAAGTTCTTTATAGATTTTGGATACTAACCCTCTTTCTGATATGTCATTTGCAAATATCTTCTCCCATTCTATTGGTTCCCTTTGAGTTTTGCTGATTGCTTCTTTCACTGTGCAGAAGCTTTTTATCTTGATGAGGTCCCAATAGTTCATTTTTGCTTTTGTTTCCCTTGCCTCCATAGACGTGTTGAGTAAGAAGTTGCTGTGGCCGAGGTCAGATAGGTTTTTGCCTGCTTTCTGCTCTAGGATTTTGATGGCTTCCTGTCTTACATTTAGGTCTTTCAACTATTTTGAGTTTATTTTTGTGTATGGTGTAAGAAAGTGGTCCAGGTTCATTTTTCTGCATGTTGGCAAAGCTTATCTTTTGGTTAATGTCTCACTCCTCACCTCATCTGTTCTAGTATTCAGTCAAGTCCATTCAATATTTAATTTTGCCTATTTTGGTCAGATTCTCTTATTCTTATTATTTCTTTTTCATATCAACCTAAATTATTTTATAGGTCTAAAATATTCTAAAAATTTTGATGACACTAATTAGTTCTAATTTAAAAATAGATTCTGTGTTCCCTGGATATTTTTTTTCTTTTTTCTCAAGTCAGTTCTTTATTCACCTTGATCCTTCTCTTCACTGTTTTTGGTTTTCCTTAATTATCTGGTCCAGCTGGTCTAAATACAATTTGTGGCAGTTTGGATTTTTCAAAGATGGCCCATTTGGATTTTTCAAAGATGATAGTTTGGATATTTCAAAGATACTCTTTTTTTAATATGATGCTGACATGGTTCCATCAAGAAGTGGGATCTGTGTTACCTCCCCTTGAGTTGAGGAGGGTCTGTGTACAGTAGAAGTGAATTTACAAAGCAAAGTCATAAAGGCAATACAGTTTGCATCTGGCTGTCTCTCAGACATGCCCCTTTGGAGCCCTCAGCCCTCATGTAATAAGCCTAGCTGTCCTGAAGCCACCTCACTGGAGGGACCATCTGGAGAAACTACATGGAAATGATAGAGATGTCCATGGAGACCTTGGGGGTCGAGACCCCGCCTTTGAATTATTCCATTGTAGGGCCGCTTAGGTGGCCCAGGCAGTTGAGTGGCCGACTTCGGCTCAGGTCATGATTTCACGGCTCATGAGTTGAAGCCCTGCTTCAGACTCTGTGCTGACAGCTCAGAGCCCGGTGCCTGCTTCAAATTCTGTGTCTCCCTCTCTCTCTGCCCCTCCCCCACTCACACTCTGTCTGTCTCTCTCTTTCAAAATTAATAAACATTTAAGAAAATTGCATTACTCCAGCACTAGAGGAGCAGACACAAGCTGTCCATGCTGAATTCGGCCTAAATTGAAGATTTGCAAGCCAAATAAATAGTCATTATTTTAAGTTTCGATAGTTTGTAACAACCAATAGATAACCAGAATACTGTTCTTAATTCCAGTCATGGGGTCCAAACTACCCTTCCCTGTAGACTCCCACTCTCAAGCTTCTTTCTCCTTGGGAAGGATTGTTCTTTATTCAAATGCTTTCCCTCCACTTTTTTCTCCATCCACCGAATTCCATTTCCCTTCTACCTTTTAGAATTTCCCCAAAATTTTATCTCTGCTCCTGGCTCCCTTATTTTGTTTCCCTTCATAGTTACATTTTCAGTGGTATAAAAAAAATCTTTTTTGTCTTTTCAATAGGCTTGGAAGACCAAATCCTGTGTTCCTTTGACCAGAAGACTTAAAAAAGTAACACGCATACACACACACACATATGTTTTCAAAATGGAAGAAAAAATCTGAAAGGACAAAGGGGAATGAAATAATTTACTGAAGAGACTTTTTTGGTCGATCACAAGTAATGAATTTTGAAGTGTCTGGCTGAGAATTGAGAGAAATGAACAATCAATATTATGGAAAGCAAGGTTCAGAAATGAAAAATCTCCTTTCCTCTGAGCAAATTTTAAGTCAACAATGCATTATTGTTGACACTGGTACAATGTTGTACTATGGATCGCTAGAGTTCAGCCATCTTACTTAACTGAAACTTAATGACTATTGATAAATAAGTCCCCATTTCCCCCCTCCCCCATCTCCTGGTAACCACTATTCCAATCTCTGATTTTCTGAATTTGACTTGTTTTAGATACCTCATATAAGTGGAATCATGTAGTGTTTGTGTGTCTGTGACTGGTTATTTCACTTGGTATAATGTCCTCCACCTTCAGTCATGTTGTCACATATGGGCAGGATTCCCTTCTCTTTAATGGTTGAATAGGGGCACCTGGCTGGCTCAGTTGGAAGAGCATGAGACTCAATCTCAGGGATGCGAGTTAGAGACCCAGGTTGGGTATCGAGATTACCTAAATAAATAAATGAATTTTAAAAAACTAAAATAAAAGCTGAATAGCATTTATTTTATAGTATATAAATATATATATACTACATAGTATATATACCACATGCCCCCAGGTTACGGAAGACACTTGGTGAAGTCACGAGGCCTCCTTGAATCTTCGAAAGACAGCCTTGTTCTTAGCTCTTGCTGAGGAAAATATTTCCATGAGAGGCTTTCTTCCAAGAGTTGCCATGTAACTTGAAAAATTAACTCACATCTCAAGCCATGTCTCATCAGATCAGAGATAGAGTCAAAATCGTCAGAACATAAGCAACTCGACCCTTTGAGGCTAAGTGGGGCATGAGACTGTTCAGAAGATACGTTCCCTTTGTGTGGTGAAGAGTTGACCAATTAGAACCTCTTTTGTAGGAAACATATGTCCTAAAAGCATAAACATAAGGCTGGGTACTTGAATTGGGCTATCTCCTGTGCTTCAAGTCTCCATGACCATTGATCAAAGGAGCATGAGGTAGAGAGATTATATGGCTGGGGAAATGGACCATGCTACTTCTAGTTCCATTGTATCCTTGCACTAACCTCCAATCTCATAATAAATCTCTAGGCATATTTGCCAGAGATGACTTAAAGAAACAGACCAATAGAATGAGACATAACCCAAGTCACAGTTTATAATTTACTTCTCTGTTCAGTATTAGGGCTTTGGAAAGGGCAACACATCCGTCATTGCTTTGCAAAACACAGAGTAATTCATGAATGGAGCTGAAGTGCTTGCTCGTGACCAACTGGTGTTTGTTTCTGTCTGACCATCTGCATCAAGATACACCTGTTGAGAAAACATTTTGTTTAAAATACAAAAATCTATCCTACTCAATACCTAATTAACGAGAAACTCTAGGGGTGTGGTTGGGAAATCCCTGGAAATCTGCATTTGAAGTTTCCTCAGGTTCTCCTTATGTGCACTGAAGTTTGAGAACCCCTAGAATGCATGTAGCCTGTGTGTGTGTGTGTGTGCGTGTGTGCGCGCGCACATGCACAATCTGTGTGTCAAGCGTTTTTGTGGTGGGACCAATGATATTGCCTAGAAAGGAGAGTGAAATCAGCAAATTCCCACTGAGCCTACACAGAGGCAGCCCTTTTGAGGAGGGATTACCGCATGGGAGGATGTTTGTAAGAACTGTGTTCAATTATTGCAGTATAGTAAAGGGCTCCTTAAGTCAACTTTGTCATTAAAGGAAAAGAACAGACATGATCCACCTTTCTTCAAAGGACCCACTGTCTAGGACATGAAATTGTCAGGCAAGAATCCACTCCCACAGTAAGCAGACCCACTTAAATGACAAGCCATGAGCAGGCCATTTAACTATATGTACAGGTATGGCTATATGAGGAGTCAACACAATGAAATACTTTTGTAATGGTTGCTCAGTAGCCATTGCCTCAATCCCCCTTCCCCTCAAGGGTTCTCTTTACCTGACCACTCTCACCTGGCTCCCTCCCCCTGTGTGTCCATGATCTAGTGCTAATGGATCTAGGCCAAAGGCTAACGCCAGGGATGGTGTGGGTTCTAGCACCCTAAACAGGCACTATAGGTAGCTCGTCTTCTGATTGGTTAGTGCCCATGTTACACAGATGGTTTACTATTTTAGGTCACGTTTGTAGCAGGTAGCTCATTTCCAACAATAATATCAAATGATAGTTTGGAACATTAGCAGCCTGGGTAAACTCTGGACTGAGAATTCAGGATGCTTCCTTTTGGAATTCCAGCAAACCTCCTTCTTCAACTCTGAGGCCCCTCGTGGAATCCTGACATGTCATGGTAGAGACAGCACCACAAGAGACAGACATCAGACTTCCTTTTAAAATTTATTTATTTGCTTATTTAATATAATTTATTGTCGAACTGGTTTTTAGAGAGCAGGGGAGGGGGGCAGAGGGAGAGAGAGAATCTTAAGCAGGCTCCACACCCAACGACCCTGGGATCATGACCTAAGTCAAAATCAAAAGGGACACTCAACCACTTAGCCACCCAGGCACGCCCCCAGACTCCCTTTAATCTTGATATGTAAGCCTGTGAACTGGTCCTAATTCAATTTCAAAAATAAAGACATAAAATTGCTATTAGGGGTGCCTGGGTGGCTCAGTCGGTTAAGTGTCCGACTTCGACTCGGGTCATGATCTCACAGTTTCTGAGTTCGAGCCCCACATCAGGCTCCCTGCTGACAGCTTGGAGCCTGGAGTCTGCTTCGGATTCTGTGTCTCCCTCTCTCTCTGCCCCTCCCCTGCTTGTGCTCCATCTCTCTCTCTCAAAAATAAAATAAAACATTAAAAAAAATTGCTACTAACCCAGGGATCGTGAGGCAACTTGGATTGGTTAAATAAACATAAGGAATGGTTGTTTTTATTAAATTACTATGTATGCCATAGATGTGATGTTACGTTACTGAAAACAGATCAGGAACTGTGGTTTTCCTGGCCCATTGGAAATCAGACCACTAGAATGGGCACTCCAAGAGGGTCTTCTGTTTTGTTCCCTTATATCTCATTGCCTATAACAATGCCTAGAACATAGCAGGTGCTCAATACATGTTTGTTGAGTGAAACTACAGTTTCAGAGGATTCTTAATTTGTTGTTTCGTTTCAGCAGAAGCAAAAAGAAATTAGTAGGAGATATCAAATCCATTTTGTACCTGGAAGGAGCAGCGTCTGGAATCCCTCCCTCCCCCTTGTAACAATGGTAACCTCATTGGAACTTAAAAATCAGTGGTTTTAATTTGCAACCCCTGCTCGAGGCCACCTACAATTTACTATTTCATGAAAGAATAGTGCACTAACGACAAGACAAAAAAAAAAAAAAAAAAGAGCATGTCCACATTATTCTAGGTTGGTAACTGAACTGAGCGAGGCTCCCATTCAAGGCTCACTAGGAGATGGGCTCTGAGCAGATCTCATCTAAACCCAGGAGCTGGTCTCAAGTAGCCAGAGGGATTTGGGAGAGGGGAGAGACTTCAGGCTTGATCTCCTGCCGTCAGAGTCTTTTTCCTGAGATTTTGCTTGTTTTACATTTTTTGTTTGCTTCTCTGAGCCTCATTCAACAGTCCCTTAAACATTCGTTCCCAGTTGTGTCTTTTTTTCCCCTTTTCTTTCTAAGCCCACAACATCAAACCCTCCAGGCAAAACACCCGGAAAGAATTGGCAGGTCATTTAAATTCAGTAGATTTTAGTTGCACTAGGATGATCACATTAAATTAAAACAAACAAAAAACACCTCCTTTAATGGTGGTTCACTCGAACGTTAACTAGTAATGGTCATCATTATATTAATAGTTGTAATTTCTTGAGGACCTATTATGTGCCAGCCAAGTATTTCACATACATGGGTTAACTTTTGTGCTGATAATAACAGGGAAACTGTTACAGAGATTGTCTTGCTCAGTGGGAGGAAGCAGAATCATAAATCCCGATATTAAAGTACATAATAGGTTCAGCGCAAGTTCCATTAAAACATGTTAGATGATAGAAAATATCCATTAGCCCATATATATCCATTAGCCCACATATAATATACATTAGCCCACTTAACAGATGTTTGTAAACATATGTGGAAAATATGCAGAAAGCTGAGCCATCTGGGGTAAGTTACCTACCTTCCCTAAGCCTTAGTTTTTACATCTGTAAGCAAGAGTACTAAAAGTATTAATGACATAGAAAAGATATGAGGATTCAATCAATCTAGGCAAAGTGTTTACCACAGTGCCTAACACAGAAATGAGTCCTTGGTCCATTTTTTGCTATTATGATTATTATTATTGATACTACTACTACTATTACTAAGGAAAACTAACCAAACTGTCAGGAGCAGCCTCTAGGAAGTGAAGCTGGAGGGGGTGGAGGGGAGATGAGGGAAGGGATGGTATTTGCATTTCCTACCCACACACATCTGAGTTGCTGGAAGTATTTTATACCAATCAGACATTACTTCTGATATATATTATGTAAATTATTTTATAAAAAATATCTCCTATGCCAAACTTTATTTTCCCCACTGCTTTTATCTCCCCCTACAAGCAACTAGTAAAATAATAATGAACTTAAAAAAAAATCTTAAATGTCTATTTAAGTGCTTCTGTTCCATAGCACATTTTGGGCCCCAGAGCGGTATGCAGAACCCGATGTTACTAACAAAGTTTTCTTTGGATGCCCTGATTCAGTCCTCCCCCGGAACATCAGCAGAGCAGACCACCTGCCTAGGCCTGGTCAACGCCTAGGGTATTTTGGACGGACGTGTCTATCCTGAAAGCTTGCAGGCCGCCTTTGAACTTGGCTTGGCAGCGGATGAAAACCTTTCCCAGCCTCCCAGACGATCCCGCTGCGCGTCAGAACATTGCTTCTGCTTCTTGCAGCGGGGAGGAGCCCCTGCAGTGCGCCCTGCAGCCGCCAGCTGGAGCTAAAAGGCTGCGGCGCCGGCGCGGGGACCGTGGGAAGCCTCGCAGTGGGGGGCGCATCGCTTCCGCTCGGCTCACCGCCTGCGCAAGCCAACCTGCGGAAAGGAGAGGCGTCCTTTCCGAAGCGAGGCAGAAGTCCACGTACATCTCACTTTTCTACCCCTGTCTCTTTATTTCATTATCAAAGGTCGTTTTAGGGGTTTGATAAAACCAAACGGAAACACCGTCAAGGGAGGGAGATCACAATGTTGAGATGAATGTAAACTGGCGGTTACTTCATTCACTGGGAAGCGCTGACAGACCTCCGTACCAGCTATCAGACCTGGAGCGAGACGCTGGGGATGCCAGGTTGAGTAAGACAATCCCTGCGCAAGTCAGGGCTAAAAGATGGTTATGATGAAACCGTTTTGTTCTGCCTTTGGCTGAAGTGGCAAAATTTAAAAAAAAAATGTTATTAACGTTTATTTTTATTTTTGAGAGAGTGAGACACAGAGCGGGGGAGGGGTGGAGAGTGAGAGAGAGAGACAGAATCTGAAGCCAGCTCAGGCTCCGAGCTGTCAGAATAGAGCCAGACATTGGGCTGGAACCCACAATAACTGTGAGATCATGACCTGAGCCAAAGCTGGACGCTTAACTGACTGAGCCACCCAGGAGCCCCTGAAGTGCCAAAATTTTAGGTGTCACATGTCAACGTGATGCATGGGATCGCCTTACAGGACTTGTAAATGGGATGGCTTTGAGATGCTGAGCCTTTCTCCCCATAGTAAAGGGTAGAGAGGGAAATTAAAGTAGTAAAGGGGCCCAGAGAGGGAAATTAAAGGAAAAGACAGTGTTTGGAGAAAACTTCCTCCCCCCCCCCCACCACAGTGAGGGAGCTTGTGGGGTACCTAGCTCCTCATCTTAAAGCTAGGGAAAGGGGCTTTAAACGAACCCCTTGGAGAAGCTGGGCGATGCAGTGGACTCCCGCCTCTGTAATCCAAAACATGCGGCCCTGAAGTTGGCTAGCTGTTCTGACTGGAAAAGATACTGCCACACTAGGGACAGTCTTATGGCCATGGTTTGTGAGGCTAAGTATGGTGAGTGTTTCCAGGGGGCCAGATGTGGTGGATTCTCTATGGAGACAACTGGAGTGGCGCTGTCTTAGGTTTCATCTGTGGACGTCTCCTCATGGTATGAGGAGACCTCGGCAGAAAATAGACTCCTGGCTACTCCGATACTAAAGGAAGGAATCCCCTAGCCACCTGCTGGAATAGACGTGTGTTGGCCCCAATCCACTGAATTGGTGAGATACTGCTCCCTGAGAATAAGTTAGCATGAAACCTGTGCCACACCCAGAAAGTGCCAGCATCTATCATGGCAATGATGGTCGAGTCAATACTTTCTGGCTCACATACCCCACTCTCCACTAGGTCTGATACTTCATGGGTTGGGAGACCATGTAGCCCAGTTTGACCAGGTCAGTTCTGATTTACATCTGAAGTCCTGGGATAATTATCAACAGCACCCTCTTTCACTTTCAAAAGGGTCTCATTTTGGACGATAAATTACATGTTCAACCTACTGATGGAAGAATAGGGGTAGCCACTTAGGCAGGTGTTATGGATTGAATCGTGTCTTCCTGGCAAAATAATATGTTAATGCTCTAATCTCCAATGCCTCATATTTGGAAATAAGACATTTATAGACGTAATCGAGTTAAAATGCAGTTATCAGGGTGGGGTTCTTATAAAAAGGGGGAATTTGGGTACAGAGACAGACACATACACAAGGAGAATGAAGTCATGTGAAGATGAAGACAAAGATGGGGTAATGCATCTACAAGCCACACAACGCCGAAGATGGCTAGCAAGTCCCCAGAAGCTAGAGGAGAGGCTCTGTCACAGTCTGCAGAAGGAACCAGCCTTCCAACTCCTAGATCTCAGACTTCTAACCTCGAGGCTGTGCAATTATGCATTTCTGCGGTGTAAGGCACTCAGTCTGTGGTCCTCCATTTATGGCAGCTCTAGGGAGCAAATACACCAGAAGTAGCAAATCTTGCCTCATGCCCCTTTTCAGAGGTCTAGTCTACAGCTGGTTCAGATGGAAATAAATTTTGTTTTCAGGTTCTTAAGACTTGACATATTGGAGTGTGTGCAGTGATTTAAGGGGACAGCAGGATGTTTTTGTTATATAAGAGTGACAGGGGCAGGGGAAGAATGGCATACCAAGGGGACACTGGGTGCTGTAGTAAAGGGGTACATTGTCTGTAGAGAAGGTAAAGACAATAATAAACCAAGAGCAGTTGATCTGGTTTTTATGACCCCTGTGCTGGCAATCTTGGAACAAAGTCAGTGATAAAACACTCTTCTGCATGGCAGGTGGGGGACCACTCCCACCTCTTGGTATACGCCATTGTTCTAGAGTGGGTTTAAAGGACAAGGCAATGAGAAATAGGGAAAACAAAACAAAACAAAACTATTGTTGAATCCAGTGGTTTTCAACTGGAGGCAACTTTTGCCACCCAGGGATACCTGGCAATGTCTGGAGACAGTTTTGCTTTGTCGCAACTGGGGGCCACTGTATAGTACTGACACGTAGTGGATGGAGGCCACAGGTGGTGCTAAAGATTCTATACTGCACAGGATGGCTGCCCATAACACGGAATTATCTGGTCCCAAATGCCAGTAGTACTGAGGCTGAGAAACCCTGGCCTTGACACTGCAATCCCCCAAAGTATACTAAGTGCTCGTGCCGTGCTAGTGAGAACAGTCCAGCAAGGACTCCCAAGGCGTGCTGTTATAAAATGTGAGCTCTTAAAAGCGGCAGACTATGTCAGTTGTGTTCTGGGTAGCATGCCTGTCACAGCAACACCCAGAAGGGAATGTCCATGTTAGGCCTTGGAATCTCGGATTTGAGAAGTAAAAATATCGGCATTTAATGAGCACTTTCTATGGGGAGAAGACTGTGCTAAGAGATTTTATTATATTATTGCATTCGACACTCATGGCACCTCTGAGGGGTAGATATTATTGTTGCCATTTTAGACTCAGGGAGGTGAAGTAATTTGCCAAAAGTCAAAAGTGAGAGAACTAGGATGCGATTGCATAGCTGCTTGACTCCTAAATGTATACTTTTACTCCTGAAATCATAATACTGACTAGTAATCAAATCTATCAAGAAAGCAATTATGACCTGGATAACAAATTTACTTTCTTTTCCCTTAGCCAAAATGCATCATTGTATCTCGTATCTTTTCTTACCCCAAAACACATTCTACCTTCCTTGCGTACAGAGTTGCTTCCTTATTATTATTATTTTTTTGAGAGAGAGGAAAAATAGAGAGTGGGGGAGGGGCAGCGAGAGAAGTGGAGAGAGAGAGAGAGAGAGAGAGAGAGAGAGAATCCCAAGAAGTCTCCATGCTGTCACTGTAGAACCCCAACGTGGAGCTCAAACTCACAAACCATGAGATCATGACCCCAGCTGAAATCAAGAGGCAGACCTTTAATCAACTGAGCCACCCTGGTACCGTTCTTCCTTTATTATTTCGGATAGCTTTAATTATGTACCTTAATTAGAACTCTTAACCTTTAGAAACCTTACTTTCTTGTGAAAACTAGGAAGCAAGCTTCTGTGAACTGTTAACACCAATATTCTTCAGACTGGCAAATTTGCAAATACATTTTATAATTTCTCGAAGCATATGCTTCTTTGTCATAGAATCTTTTCACATGGCACAAGACATTTTTTCCTAACAGAGTCAAATTTATCGTTAGTTTCTCTGTAATAAGACAAGAGTAGGCAAATCTGTGTTTAGTAATTCATGTTCTATTTGGAAATGATTTAGAGAGTCAATGAATTGACATCATTCGACTTAGCAAAACTCAAAAGTTTCAAGTTATCAAGATGTAGAGGCCACTTTTAGGCAATAGGCTTTAGCAGTGCAAACCAGAATAAGCCCACAGGGACCACGCAGCTGGATACCGATAGGCTCATTAAGGGACGGTCCTTGAAAGAGCCATAGGCTCTAACTGACCAATTACAACAAGGCACAGTTCCTAAGATTACCAAAAAAGGGAATATCCCATAGCTCCCATACCAACTCACTCTGCCCTGTAACTCTGGCCTCTTACCACCACCTCATGGCAGACAGTCTCTCCCTTGCTGTCCTGCCTTTGCTCCCTTGCAGTGTATTCTTTAAACTTCTTTCTTTTTTCTGCCTTGGGTGAATTCTTTAACTGCCCTTGCCACCAGCCCCCAACCAATTGGGATGCCCCACATTTGCTAGCCCCCCATCCAATTGGGATACCCTATACAAAAAGATTTTTGGAGGCTATTTTTAAAGGCATATACCATAAACTTAATTATTGCACCTAAAAACTCCTATCCCACTTACATCTATCTAAATTATTCCCTCCCAACAATTATGTTTAGACTACTCACAAAAACTTCATGAGACATTAGACAAAGTCAGCCATCATCTCAAGCTAATTTTCTTGCTGACAGATTTTGCAACAGAGATACTATGAACTTATTTAATCTGTGAAAATTGTAATGGAAAATCATTAAAGGGGCACCTGGGTGTCTCAGTCGGTCAAGCATCAAACTTCACCTCAGGTCATGATCTTGCTGTTGGTGAGTGTGAGTCCTATAATGGGCTCCGTGCTGTCATGGCAGAGCCTGCTTCAGCTCCTCTGTCCCCTTCGAACTCTCCCCCCACCCCAACTTGCACTCTTTCAAAAATAAACACTGAAAAAAAAAAAAAAGAAAAAGAAAGTCATTAACCTTAAGTCCTGAGGTTTGAGCAGGGGGAGCTTGGATACACTACCACTCATAGTCAATTGCAGACCCACCAGGGAGAGATGGGCTTGACCTTACATGGACTTGACCTTCCACATAGATGCTACTCTACTACTCCAGCCAGCGCACGAGAAACTTTCCCCATCCCTCCGGGCAACAGTGCCCAGTGTGAAGCTACCACACTATGAAATCCCAGTTTACACCAATGGACTTTTAGTTCATAACAGCCTTCCCCACTTACCCCTTCTCTCCTCAAAAAGCATGCCTCTTCTTCTTTCTCTGGACTTGCCTATGCCTTTGCTGCAGGTTGTTTGTCCCATGCTGCAATTCTTTTTCTTCCCAAATAAATCCATCTTTAGCCAGTAAAATAACTGGCAGTGTCTACTTTTAAGGTTAACAGACTTTTGGTAAGTCTATGTAGAATAAAAGTACTCTAACGCTAACTGTAAAGACACATCTGGTTTTTTAATTTTTTTTAATGTTTAATCATTTTTTTAAATTTTTTTAACGTTTTTATTTTATTTTTGAGAGACATAGAGACAGAGGGTGAGCAAGGGAAGGGCAGAGAGAGAGGGAGACACAGAATTCGAAGCAGGCTGCAGGCTCTGAGCCATCAGCACAGAGCCCGATGCGGGGCTCGAACTCACATACTGCAAGATCATGACCTGAGCCGAAGTCGGCCGCCCAACCGACTGAGCCACCCAGGCACCCCATGTTTATTCATTTTTGAGAGACAGAGAGAGAAAGAGTGCAATTGGGGGTGGGGCAGAGAGAGAGGGAGACAGAGAATCCGAAGCAGGCTCCAGGCTCTGAGCTGTCAACACAGAACCCGTTGCAGGGCTCGAACTCATGAACCACGAGATCGTGACCTGAACCGAAGTCAGACACTTAACCAATGGAGCTACCCAGGTGCCTCAACAAAATAGAACTAGCTTTAACATTGAATATTTTCCCAGATCATATGAGTTGGAAATCTATTAGGGTTAGTTTTACATACATTTTTTATGTTTATTTATTTATTCTTGAGCAAGAGAGAGACAACTGGGGAATGAGGAGAGAGAGAAAGAGAGAGATGCCCAAGTAGGCTCTACACTGTCAGCATGGAGCCTGACATGGGGCTCAAACGCATGAATCATGAGGTCATAACCTGAGCTGAAATCAAGAGTCGGAGGCTTAACAGACTTAACTACCCAGGTGCCCTTCATATTTTTGAGAATCCAATTTATATAAGCACTTAATTTTCTTTAAGTCAACTAAATAGAGCTCTTTTACAGATTAACTTCGGCAATACTATCTGGAGGTAGAAAACACCACATATTGGGGTACCTGTGTACACTAATACAAAACTCACTAGTTATAAAAGAATCAGATCTAAATTGTTTTTCTGGTAGATAGAATAGATTAAGGTTACCTGCTCAGATGATTACAGCTTTTTGTATTTTTTTTTCATGTTACAGGTATTTAACAGTTTTTTCAAGCATGTAGTTTTCTCCAGTCCACAAATGGTCTTAACCTGTCATGGCTATCGTTTTGGGAGTGATTACTGTATCAGGAAAAGCATACTTCACCAAAAACAGAACATCAACTTTCCAATGCTCTTTTCAAAGGGTTCCTGATTTTCAGTGTAAGAGAACAGCATTTAATTACTGCAACCCTTGCATATGGGATGTACAACAGGCTATACCAGGGCGTCAACAAGAACTGCAGTATGCAGAATAATAAGGCCAGTCCCCTCTTGTGCCACACAAGGTAACCACGAAGCACAAAAGCATAATAATTGTTGCAAGCAATCTTGTCGTTTCAAACGTTTTCTTCCGTTGCTCCGTGGGTCCTGTTAAAAAGTACATACTGGCTAATGCAGCAGTATTTCCAAGGGTATAAAACCCTGCAAAAAGCTTTATGCCTCCAGGAAGTCACAGTAATCCTGTTTCAAGGATAGAGAAGAAAATTCCGCACAGGAAGCATATGACAAACCACTTCAAACTGGTGTTGAAACTAAGGGTCCAGGCATCCAGGACCTGCGATGTCACCGTTGCACTGGCCCTGGCGGCCCCTGCTCGCTCCCCCTCCTCCCACCACCACGCCCTCCGACTTTTTGTATTAATATTGGTGGAGTAGACACAAAAGACTTGTATTTGTCCTTGCCAAGTCAAGTTCCAAATGACCTTTCCCCCTTTTGTGTTTTCTTTTGATAGGAATCACCTCCCTGATGTTTGGGTATCAAAGAGATGGTCTTGATAAGAGTTCTGGATAAGATCAAAGGCACAGAAAAAAAAAAAAGTTCCTACACATCTTTTGAAATAAATAGGGGAGGTTTGGGGGTTGGTAAAAAGGATAGATGGGCTTTGAATTGTTTCTAGAACTGCACCTGCAGTCCTGTAAAGACTAGATTTGTAAAGAAAAAGGAAAAGAAAAAAGACAGCTTTCTTTAATTCCTCAAAGAATTGTGTTGCCATCTTATGATATCGAGGACTAACACACTCACTCACCTATGGTAGAATGTTTTCCTTTCCCACTAGATACCTTTAGCTTAGGGGAGAAGGCCTTTAGAAATGTTCTATCAGGCTCTGTATATTAGCTTTCAATTTGGCCAAATTTCTGATCATAGAGTTGTGAAATCCTTCCAAATATCTTGTCAGGTTTCAGCGGGCACAAGCAGTAAATATTTCTGGTAGCGTTGCATAGCCATTAATTTTCACTTCAGTTTCTCCTTGGCTGTTGAAGGAAATAATGTAGGAGCTTATCAGAAAAATCCCTCAGGGTCCCATCAACTTTGGGAAAAGCCTTCCTTCCAGCATAGATGAAGGGAGATTAAAGCGGATGTTAAAGAGTTTAACCTTAAAGGTTCTACCCTTGAGGACAATCTTTTTTCCAGTGTCCAGTTGATTACAGCTCAGATATTGATCCTTGGACTTGCGTTTGGGGATGGACCCCTGAGGAGGGTGCAACGCAGGAGGCCCAGGTGTTACTCTAAGTGCCTGGCCTCGGAGCTGTTGTGGCGACGTGAAGAGTGAGATGATTCATTTTCAGAAACGCCAAATAAAAACTGCGCTGTCTAGTTAACGATAGGTTTACAACCTATTGGAAATATCTACGAATCCCTCTCCCCGACAACGGAGTCCCAAATGCTTTACTTCCTGGTTCTTCGCATCTCCATTTCACAGTCGTAATTTTTGCAGGCTTTGCAATGAGCACACGCCGAAGAACTGACGTCTTTGCCTAACCTCAAGGAATGTACGTTTGTTCCAATCAGACTACTTTTTTGCCTTACATGGGCATAGGTGACTTTTGGGTGAAGCTCTAGTACTCAGTCAATGAGGAATCAGGGGAGGGACTTGCACACTAGGAAATAAATTGCCTGTTGTAACCATCCCCAAGTGCCTGTCCATCAGACACTTGCTCTTGCAAGAAATTGATTAAAACCTCAGTTCACTGTGCTCCAGAGTCTCTGTGTCCATCCTTTTGATGAGGGAGTGTGAGGCAGGCTGAGGGCAAACAAGCTAGAACCACCCCACTCCCCAGGTGGGATATATGTGATATTCCTTGGACACTCCATACAAAATACAAATGGTTACATTGATAAGAGTCTCCACCAGTTTACCAGAAAAAGGCAATCCTATCAATAGCCATAAATCCAGGAACTCCCTTCGGTCTCAATGTTAATGTTTTGCTAGAGGGAAAAACAACCTTAGCTTGACAATAGCTAGGCCAACAGTAAGTCTTAAGCATATGAAAGTCTCTGGAAACTCCCTCTTGACTTTATCTACCCAGACTCCATAAAATAGTCATCCCCACACTTACAGTGCAGCTCTTCCTACCCATGGGTCTTGTCCCCATGCTTTAATAAAATCACCCTTTTGCACCAAAGAATTCTTTCTTGGCCGTCGGCTCTGGACCACCCTACGGTCACGCCAAAACTTCATCACTTCGATTGGGTCAGTGGGCTTATTTCTCACATCGGTAAAGCAAATAGCTGGTGGACCTTTGTTTACAATCTTGTTCCAAAGTCCTTTCCTCTTTTAGTTAACCTTTTAACAACACACGTACATTCCAGTTTTTTTCACCCAGCACTCTAACAGATTTTAAATATTCGACTCATGAATGGGGCCCCCGGGTGGCTCAGTTGGTTAAGCCTCGGACTTCGGCTCAGGTCATGATCTCGAGTTCATGAGATATCACAGTTCATGAGTTAGGGCCTTACGTTGGGCTCTAAGCTGACAGCTTGGAGCCTGGAGTCTGCTTTGGATTCTGTGTCTCCCTCTCCTTCTCTGCCCTTCCCCGGCTCAGGCTCTGTCAAGATCTTTCTCCTTCAAAAATAAACATTAAAAAAAAATGTTCGACTCATGACCACAAATTTTGTGGCTTTTTTGCCTTCTCAGATTCCCATTAACAATAGTCTTTACTCACTGGACCCAGCTTAAGTCAGACTCAGTCCAATCCCCATCTGGTTCTGGTACCCATGTTGGACCCAGTCATCTTCAACTGGTAACTATCATGTTCTCTACATGGAATCTGGGGCTTGGGGCAAGAACTGAACCAGCCTACTTCAAAGACTGAGGACTGCAGACTGATTATTTAAGAAAAAAAAAAGTGGAGTCCTACAGTCGCTACCAGCAGTTCCCAACATGGAACCTGGGAATCTGGGGACAAAACCAAGGGCTGGGGTTTCCAACCAATTAGGGCACAGTGGAAAGCAAATTAGGGAACTGAAGGCAAAGAGCAAAGCTGAGAACTGAGAGAACTTACCCTGTGCAACAGCGAGCAAGATGGAACTCCCAGCGTTCACCGGTACCATGTCTGTGTTGCTCGCAGTTTCCAAATGCCATCAGAAGTTCCCTTTGGATCTGACTGCTGCCACCAAATTTGTTGGAACCCAAACTTAGCTGCATAAATTTGAAGATCTAATTGGCTTTATTCAGCATGTCAGGAGCCTGGAAGTGTCTTATCTAGCAAGTAAAGGGAGCTTTGAGCAGCTGTGCAAAATGGAAGACTTTTATAGGCAGAAACAGGAGCAGGACAAGGAAGTTATTAGTAAAAGCAAAGAAAGGACTGTTCCAGGTAAGGTCACCTTCCTTTGGAGCCAGGGCAGGGGTCTGCCCTGCAGATGACCTCACTAGTGCTGATCAGGAAATTCGAGATTGACTGGCTGAAAGGTCACATTCCTGCTGTTAAGTCTCGGTTTGCTGAAATGGAAGGGTTTCTTTTCTTTTTTGTTTTTCTTTAAACAATTTTAGTTACCCTATGGACTTTAGTTAATAAGGTGACAACATGAGTTCATTAATTGTAACAAATTAAACAAATGCAATTAGGGAAGGTGTGAAGGGGAAGAGGATTATGGGAACTCTTTGTATTATTTGCTCGATTTTCTGTAAGCCTAAAACTCCCCTAAAAAAAAAAGGCTATTAAAAAAAGAGAATTGTTTCCTTTTCCTTGTAGGAATCCCTTCCTGAACATTTCAGTTAGGCTGCTATGAAATCATAAAGTTTTGGAGATAAGAGATTCTTAAATTTTATCTTCTCCGAATGCTTCACTGCACACATAAGGAAGCCGAAACCCAGAGAGGAGAGGGGACTTACCCGAGATCACACAGCTATTTAGCTTTAAAGCCAAAATAAGAACTTTTTATTCAACATAAGCCTTTCCCTTCCTAGCAGAGTGCTCTTTGCACCATATCACACCGCATTAGGTATCAGTTTTTTCTATCTTTGGAATTCCCTTATGATTGGCTTTTCTTAAAATGGGATTGACGCGTTCAATTTTAGAATAATGAGGAGTGTTCCTTCTATAGGGATGAGGGCAGGCTGCTCTGAGATGGACCATTTTGGCATGAAGATTATTCTGAGCTGAAGGCAATTGAGATCCTCTGGGCTCAAGAGAAACTTTTGCCTCTCCTTCACTTACCTAGAAGAATCTAAATTGGAGGTCTTTCCCAGAATAAGGGTTATTAGCAGAGATAAATTTTATTGGAGCAACCCATCTGTATCACAGGGCCAACATCTGATTACCAAACATCTGCTTTTCTTCTTTTTTAAAAAAATTTTTTTCAGGGCGGCTGGGTGGCTCAGTTGGTTAAGTGGCCGATTTCAGCTCAGGTCATGATCTCATAGTCTGTGAGTTTGAGCCCTGCGTTGGGCTCTGTGCTGATGGCTCAGAGCCTGGAGCCTGCTTCAGATTCTGTGTCTCCCTCTCTCTCTGCCCTTCCCCTGCTCACACTCTGTCTCTATGTCTCTCAAAAATAAATAAAAACGTTAAAAAATTTTTTTTCTAATTTTTTTCATTAAGTAATCTCTGCTGAGATCAAGAGTCACATGCTCTACTGACTAAGCCAGCCTGGTGCCCCACTTACTTTTCTTATTGCCCTGTGAAGTGCATCCCTTTCCTCTGAAGTCCCAGACCCCTACCTCCTTCTCCTTAGTTCAGGACGACATGTACACCTCCCTTTGCCTCACTGTCTTTGGAATTTCTTTGTGCAGATTCCATGTATGTATGCTATCAAATTTTATTTTCTCCTGTAATCCGTCTCGTGTCAATTTAATTCTGACTCCAGCTAGGACTTTTGAGAGGACAGGAATTCTTCCTCTCTGACACTTCTAAAGAGAGCTCCCTGTTTCTTGCTTCCCTTTTCCAGAGGCCGACAGTCTTCTTTTAAAAGACAGAGCTGACATTCTGCCCTTGCAGATTCGGGGGGCTCTCTATCTATGTGACCTGGAGTGACATCCATGGGTAATGAAAAACCCTGGCTCCTTGACTGACTTGGCCAAAATGCAGAAATGTCCTGTGGATGAAGCCCAGCTGTTGTTATTTTAAGACGCCATGAGGCTGATAATCAGGTCAGTGGGAACATATGGAACGTGTCACACCCATTTTACTCTTTGGCCAAAACTATTATCCTGTGAGACAAATGTGAAGGTAACAAAACAGATGCCTAAGAGACTAGATTTCTGAATTTCCATACCGACTACCTCATTTGCTCAAAGCGACTGTATCGATTTAAGTAGAAACGGTCCCTGTCTTTAAGGAGATAGCAATTTAGAATCATGTCCCTAACCGTGATAGTTCCACATCTGTGCCTTATTTTTCTGATAGCTAAAACTCGAATGGTCTTCAAGGATGTGTCCAGTTCTAACAGCATAGAATTTTGTTTCTTTTTTTTTTTAATTTTTAATATGTATTTATTTTTGAGAGAAATAGACACAGAGTGCTAGCGGGGTAGGAACAGAGAGAGAGAGACACACACACAGAATCTGATGCAGGCTCCAGGCTCTGAGCTGTCAGCACAGAGCCCAATGTGGGGCTCAAACCCACAAACCATGAGATTATGACCCGAGCTGAAGTTGGATGCCCAACCAACTGAGCCACCCAGGCACCTCTACAATTTTGTTTATTACAAGAGCCATATAGCAAACATATGCGTCCATTTTATCCCTTACTCATCCTCAGCATCCACACCCACAAGACACTGAAATTCCTGACCTTTACATATGACTCGTGAATATGTCTAAGCACGTGGTTCTGCATTCCCTTTCGTTTAACTTAATTCTAGACAAAATTCAAAGACAAGAGTTCACCCATAGGATTTAGTACACTACTAGGCTCAGTTCAGCCAAAAATGCCTCTAACATCAAATAAAGTTAGTATCCTTATCCCTATTTTCCAGAGGCGAAACCAAGCCCCTGAATCGTTAACGAATTGTCCTGAGTCACTATGTCCTAGAAGTAATAACTAGCATTTAGTGAATGTTGATTTGGAAAAGGCACAGAGAGGTTAAGCAAATTTGACAGTTGACACAGCTGATAGGTAGAGGAGCTGATATCAGTCAACCATTCTAACTATGTAGGGTATATGCAATAAGTATATCATTCTGCCTTTTGTTATCTTAGTCTAACTTAATATTATTTTAATCTTCATTTTAATGCTGTGAATTAGGTATTAACAGTGGTTTTCTGGTAAATATCTAACAACTGGTCTCTAAGGAAGGGCGGAATCCTGATTTGTAGTGTTTGCCAATTTCCATGGTGTAAATATTCCCACTAGAGCCAATTTCAAGCTTCCATTATGCTGTCAATGAGCTCAGAAATGGGAAAATATGTTCAGTAACTCTCCGCTATATGCTATTTTCATTGTACAGATATAATACATGTAAATATCTTCAAGAAATTGTTAATAGTATAGTACAATATTAGGAAAGATATGTTTTTAAGCCTTATTTATTAAAAAAAATTTTTTTGAGACATGCGGGTACAAGTGAGTGATGGACAGAGAGAGAGAGAGAGGGAGAAAGAGAGAAAGGGCACACCTGAAGTGGGGCTCCTGTTTTACCTGAAGTGGGGCTCATGTTTTTACCCAAAGTGGAGCTTAAGCTCACTGGAAACAGGGCTTGAGCTCACCAGATGTGGGACTCGAACTCATCAACCACAAGATCATGACCTGATGTTTATGAGATCATGTTAAATGCTCAACGACTGAGCCACTCAGGTACCCTGTGGCTTTTATTTTTAATAAAGTGTACTTAACTATAAGTGAACAAAAGAGAAATGTCTGTAACATGTTTCCATTTTTGTATATAAGAGAAAACTCTCCATCACATATATGTGTATATGTGTTTATTTGATTAAAAAAAAAAGAGTAAACTGTTAAAATCAGTTACTTGAGAGATGAGGGAATCAAGGATGCCAAGAGACAGATTACCTTTTTCTTGTCACATCTCTGTATTATTTGATATTTTACAATGATAATATTGTGCTTTTATGATAAAAAATAATTTAGAGATGTTTTTAATGGGAAACTAGAATTGGAAGGTAAGAATGACTTTTCCATTAAATGATTTTAGAGATGAAGGGAATTATGGTAATAGTAAACAGTGAGGAATGTTCATTTTCTCATTTTAAAATTAGTGTGTTTCTTTGTTCATTGTTTTCCCTACTAGAATGAGAGCTTTCACAGAGTCATGGTTCCAGCTTCCATCATAGGTCCCTTAAACTAGCACAATGGCTTCCTAACCGTCTCACTGTTTCTGTTCTTTTCCTCGCATTAGTTTGCTAGGGATGCCACAAGAAAGGATCTCTAACTGGGTAGCTAAAAGCCATAGTTTTTCTCACAGTTCTAAAGGCTAGAAGTCCAAGACCAAGGTGTTGGCCAGGTTGGTTCCTTTGGAAGCTGTAAGAAATATTCTATCCCACACCTCTTCCCTAGTTTCTGGTGGCTTGCTGGCCATTCCTTGGTGTTCCCTAGCTGCAACACTTCAGTGTCTGCTTCTATCATCACATGGTTTTCTCCTTTCCTGTGTCTGTGTATCTTCTTCTCATAAGGACACTAGTTATTTGGAATGTTTATTTATTTATTTTTGAGAGAGAAAGAGAGAGAGAGGCAGAGAATCCCAAGCAGGCTTTGCGCTGTGAGCACAGACTCGGGGCTCATACTCACAAACCATGAGATTATGACCTGAGCCTAAATCAAGAGTCAGACACTTAAAACCATAAAATACCTAGGAATAAGTCTAACCAAAGATGTGAAAAATCTATACAAAGCTTGAGAAAGAAATTGATGAAGGCACAAAAAAATGGAAAAATATTACATGGTCATAGATAGGAAGAACAAATATTGTTAAAATATCAATACTACCCAAAGCAATCTACACATTCAATGCAATCCCTGTCAAAATAACACCAGCATTCTTCACAGAGCTGGAACAAACAATCCTAAAATGTGTATGGACCCAGAAAAGACCCTGAATAGCCAAAGCAAACTTGAAAGAGAAAACCAAAGCTGGAGGCATCACAATCCCTGACTTCAAGCTGTATTACAAAGCTGTAATCATCAAGACAATATGGTACTGGCACAAAAACAGACACTGAGATCAATGGAACAGAATAGAGAAACCAGAAATGTACCCACAAAAGTATGGCTAACTAATCTTTGACAAAGCAGAAAGAATATCCAATGGAATAAAGACAGTCTCTTTAGCAAGTGGTGCTGGGAAAACTGAACAGCAACATGCAGAAAAATGAACCTGGACTCCTTTATTACACCATACACAAAAATAAACTCAAAATAGATGAAAGACCTAAATGTAAGACAGGAAGCCTTCAAAATCCTCGAGGACAAAGCAGGGAAAACCTCTTTGACCTTGGCCACAGCAACTTCTTACTCAACATGTCTCCAGAGGTGAGGGAAGCAAAAGCAAAAATGAACTATTGGGATCTCATCAAAATAAAAAGCTTCTGCACGGCAAAGGAAACAATCAGCAAAACTAAAAGGGAACCGACAGGATGGGAGACAATATTTGCAAATGATATATCAGATAAAGGATTAATATCCAAAATCTATAAAGAACTTATCAAACTCAACACCCAAAAAACAAATAATCCAGTGAAGAAATGGGCCAAAGACATGAACAGACACTTCTCCAAAGAAGACATTCAGATAGCTAACAGACACATGAAAAACTGCTCAACATCACTCAACATCAGGGAAATACAAATCAAAACCACAATGAGATACCACCTCACACCTGTCAGAATGGCTAGCACTAACAACAGATGTTGGCGAAAATGCAGAGAAAGAGGATCTCTTTTGCACTGCTGGTGGGAATGCAAACTGGTGCAGCCACTCTGAAAAACAATATGGAGGTTTCTCAAAAAATTAAAAATAGAACTACTGTATGACCCAGCGTTGCACTACTAGGAAATATCCAAGGGATACAGGTGTGCTGTTTCAAAGGGGCACATGCATCCCAATGTTTATAGCAATGCTATACACAATCTATACACAATAGCCAAAGTATGGAAAGAGCCCAAATGTCCCCTGAGGGATGAATGGATAAAAAAGATGTGGTATATATATGTATACACACACACACACACACACACACACACACACACACAATGGAATATTACTCAGCAATCAAAAAGAATGAAATCTTGCCATTTGCAACTAGATGGATGCAACTAGAGGCTATTATGCTAAGCGAAATTAGTCAGTCGGAGAAAGGCGAATATCATATGACTTCACTCATATGAGGAATTTAAGATACAAAACAGATGAACATAAGGGAAGGGAAGCAAAAATAATAATAGACACAGAGAGGGGGACAAAACATAGAAGACTCTTGAGTATAGAGAACAGACAGAGGGTTGCTGGAGGGGTTGTGGGAGGGAGGATGGGCTAAATGGGTAAGGGACATTAAGGAATCTACTCCCAAAATCATCGTTGCACTAAACGCTAACTTGGATGTAAAGTAAAAAATTAATTAATCACTTAATTAATTAATTTAAAAAAAGGGTCAGACACTTAACAAACTGAGCCATCCAGGCACCTCAGGTCAGCAGTTATTTTGGACTAAGAGCCCACTCTACTCCAGTATGACCATCTTCACTGATTATGTCTACAATGGTTTTATTTCCAAACAAGGTCACATTCTGAGGCATTGGGGGTTAGGACTCAAACATATCTTCTGGAGGGACACAATTCAATCCATGATGCTTTCCTCTAGCCAATTCTTCATGGAGCTACTAGAGATAACTTTTAAAAATATAAATTGGTTCATTTACCTAATTCCCCATCACACCAAGAATAAACTCTAATCTAGAGCCATCATGCCCTACTTCTTACAGTCCCTGCCTCTTTCTTCATATACGTCTCTTTCCACTCCCTGCCTTACTAATCTGAGCTAGCCACACTGATGATCTTTCTGTTCCCAGAGCTTTCCATGCTCCTACCCCCTTCAGGGTCTTTGCTGTTCCTTCTGTCTGGAATGTGCTTCCACCAGATCTGTGCCTGGCTCTCTTCTTCATTTCCTCGTCTCCCCACCCAGGGCTACTCCCTCTGAGAGGTCCACTCTGATCCTAACTAGAACAGGGGCCATTCTTGCATCTTTCTCTTGTACAGTTTTGTGTTTAACGCTCAGTACTACATGGCATTATATCTTATAGTTATTTGTTTATTATATTACATGTCTCCTCACTAGAATGTATGCTCCATGAGGGTAAGGATTTTTTTTTTTAATTTGAAATTCTTGCAGATATTTTAACTTATTTTTTAATTAAACTTTTCAACAGGCAACTCATTTCCATGGTTGAAAGTCAGAATGATACTGGGGTGCCTGGGTGACTCGGTTAAGCATCTGACTTTAGCTCAGGTCATGATCTGGTGGTTCCTGAGTTAGAGCCCCCTGTCAGGCTCTGTGCTCAGAGCCTGGAGCCTGCTTCCCAATCTGTGACTCTTTTTTTCTCTCTCTGTCCCTCCCCCACTCATGCTCTCATGTTATCTCTCTCTCTCTCAAAAATAAGTAAATGTTAAAAAAGAAAATTAAAAAAAATAATGATACAAAAAGATACCTGGAGAAATCTTATTCCCCTTCCTGCCTCTGGCTATACAGTTTGTTTTAGCTCATAAGAAACCATTTTTTATTGGTCTTGCAATATTTCTTTATACAAATGCAATACGTATTTTTATATAGGTACATACTTTACATTTACAGCCTTTGAAAACACTTCCTGGACATCATTCTATATCTGTTCATAGAGAATTTCCTCATTCGTTTTTATAGCTGCATAGTATTCCCTTTTAGGGCCACACTATAGTTCTTTTAATCAGGTCCCTCGTGATGAACACTTGTAGCTTCCCACCTTTGGCTACCAAAAATGTCGGAAGGGATTTTTATCCCATGCTGAAGCCCCCAGAGTCTTGAATCATTTCTGCACAGAACGAAGGTAGACTGAAAGGGTGTGACCCAACATTACTGGGCGAGGGAGGTGTGGCCGAAAGGGAGCCGAGTCCGCGGTGTTGCAGGGAGGCTCCAGCCGGTGGCGCTGCAGGCAGCAGACGCGACTGGCCGGACCGGCCACGCCGCTCTTGCCGTGGGAGCCGACGGTGGCGCGGGGACGAGCGTGGGGGGTAGGGCGAGTCATATGACCCGCTCGGCTTCCTGGCTTCGGCCGCCGCCGCCCGCCCGTGTCTGCCAGTGGTGCGCCGCGGCCCCGAGGAGCCGTTGAGGGGTCCGGGCCGAGGCCCGCTCGTGTGCAGGCCGTCGCTGTTGCTGTCCGCGCCCGCCCGTCCGTTCTCCCGCCCGGCCGCCATCATGCTGGCGCTCATCTCCCGCCTGCTGGACTGGTTCCGCTCGCTCTTCTGGAAGGAGGAGATGGAGCTGACGCTGGTGGGGCTGCAGTACTCGGGCAAGACCACCTTCGTCAATGTCATCGCGGTGAGTGCCGCCCGCTCGCCGGCCCCGGGCGCCGCAGCCCGCGGGTCCGGCCCGGTGCTGGCCGGAAGGCCGGGGCCCGGGCTCCCGTCAGCGCGATGGGGCGAGTGGGACGAGGGCTGGGGGCAAGGCGTTCCTGTCGCCTCGGCGGGGGCCGGGGTTTGGAGTTCGCGCGTGTTGGCGCCTGAGGTGTAGCGCTGAGCTCGGCCGCCGAAGGGTTAATTCCATTTAGTCGTGTTCTACAAAGGGCTGGGTCCTCGTCGCGGCCGCGGCTTAGAAGGGGTGAAGTCGGCCTCGTCACGTTTTTCAGGATTGGGATTTCCTTGGGTCTTGCTCTGGGGAGGCACCCGAAGGCTTAACTCCGGCCTGTCCCTTCCCAGGAAACGGGGGATCTGGCGAGTCTGTCAGTCGGGTGAGAACGCGTGAGTGAGACTCGAGAGCGTCCCTCTAGTAACCGCTCCGGACGGAGAGCCCCGTCGTGAGGAAACAGGGGAGCGGCGGGGGCTCCTTCCCGAATTCTGTGGGCTGCTGGTTCCTTCTGATTCAGTTACTGGTGTTCAGTCGTTCCTCTTGGGGGGGCCGAGATCGAGTTCATTGCTGCCGGGCTCGCCGGTAGAGACTTGGGAGAAACCCTTGCAGCCAGTCAGGTCCACAGTAGTCCTCAGCCTTTACTTAGCTAAGCACTTGGGCGTCTCTGCTTTTCCGGAGCCAGTGGTCGCAAGAGATGGGTCTGTAGTTGCTTAACTTCCTTGAAAAAGGAGGAGTTGGTCTTTGGTGAGAGTGTTTCTTGCTTGGAGGGGAGGGAAGGGAAGGGACTGGGCAGGAGCATAGCTTATTCCAGACCAGGAAATGGGGTGTCTGGGATGGAAATTGCCCTGGGAACCTGTATACAGTGTGGTGTTTATTCAGCAGTGATTGAGTGGAAGGATGATTATTCAGTTTTGCTTGGGTGGTGAGTTGGGGAAGGAATAAGAGAGATTCTCTTCAGTCTTCGAGGCCAGGAGTTGATGTGACTCACTCTTAGCTGATAGGCGCTTGTACTTGTCAGGGATGAGCTTTAGAACTATTCTAAAGAGAAATGGCAGCCATTCCACCTTCTAGGTGGTGCTTGAAATCCTTATTTAAGAGACTGGTTGCCCAACTGGTTTCGTTACAGGAGTGATTCAAACACAGCTCCCTTGTCGGAGAAAAAATGTAACGTGACTCTTAGTCCTGCAGTAATAGAGTAGCAGGAGTGAGTAAGACTTGAAGAAAAAGATGAGCAGAGATTCAAACTTCCTTTGAAGAAAGTTGCATAGAAGCATAAAGAAAATTTACCTAGTTGTTCAGCTCCTTTTATGATGAGGTGTTTTTTTTGTTTTTTGTTTTTTTTTTTTGTTTTGGCTTGAGATGACTATCATTTCAATAGGTATGGTAGAGTGGAAGCTGTATGTGATAACGCATTAAAAAAATAAAACCTTTGGATTCATTGTCCATATAGAGCTTCTATATGATTTGGAAAAGATAAGACCTCGGTTCACTATACATTTTCTGGTATCCCTTAAGATAAGAATTAAAGTCTCTTTGTAAACCCTATCCTTTTGGCAAAACTGAATTATACACACTGTAGATGTAGGTCTGTCACTGCAATTAGTTGTTGTATTTGTTGCAGAGAAGTAGTTATGCTTAGGAAATCTGAAAAAGTTTAGTAAATCTTTGAAGAACTTCTAAAGAGTAAGCGTGAACATCATGCTTGCTTGCTTGCTTATTTATTTATTTATTGTAGACAGTGTAGCTTAATATAATGAGCAAGAACTTTGAAGTGAAGGAACCCCGGGTTTGCAATCTGGCTTTGCCATTTAGAAGCCTTGTATACTCTTTCAGTCCTTGCTTTCTCATCTATTAAGTAGAGATAATAATATGTTTCTGAAAGAGTTGTTCTGGGGAGTAAATGAAATGACAGATGTGACCGGCACTATGCCTGCCCAAAGAAGGGGCTGGGGTAAGGGGTAGCTGTTGTTACCTGTAGCGAATACACTCCATTAATGCAGAAACGGTGTTTTGAAAAACATTCAGAAGAGAATTAATTAGCTGTGGTCATTTCCTCCTTTGAATCTAATTTATCCCAATGTGGGCTCCAGCAGTCGATTTATGGATTGTGGCAAATGATCACATCATGGACTTCCCTCCCCTCTAGTTTTTCTTTTTTTTAATTGTGTTAGATTATTTTAACAACAGAGCTTCTGGAATGCTGTTGAACTTAAAGTGAACCATTGGTTCCACTTTTTTTTTTTTTTTACATTAGACTATTCTTTTGTCTTAGTGTTTATTTTTGAGAGAGAGAGAGAGCGAGAGCATGAGAGTAAAAGCGGAAGAGGGGCAGAGAGATTCCGAAGCAGGCTGGAGGCTTTGAGCTCAAACTCACAAACAGAGATAATGACCTGAGCTGAAGTTGGACTCTTAACGACTGAGCCACATGGGCACCCCTAGCCTATTCTTTTTGAATTATAATTATATGTGTAGGTTTGGTTTAGAAAAAAATCTGGACTGTAATTGGTTATGACCTTTAAGATTCTGACAAAAAGAGACCTTAATAAATTTCACCTTTTAAAAAAAAAATCTTAGTCTAACCTAATCTGTCATTATTATAGACTACATTGAGGGTGAGGAAAAGGTTAGTAATTAAAAGTGATGTTACAGACTTTTAGATAAAAACAATGTTTCCAAAACAGTGAATCTAGCCTTGTCTTTAAAAAAATTAACTGCACTATTCTTTGTATTTTGTATAAAATGTTTGATTTATAGACTCAGAAATACAGATGGGTCGAGTGTGTCACCAAAGTTGGCCATTTATTTACTCACATTCAACAGGTAACTTAGGCATGAAAAGCTTCAGGTGAAGCCAGTGTTCTTCAAGTAAAAATCAACTTTTTGTAAACAAAATGTGGCTCTACCTTCTGCTCTAAAAATTATGAAAAATTTCATACATGTTGTTTAACTTACTGGAAAGGCTTGTGTAGGGTTTGGTCCATTCTGAAATTAGGCAATTTATTTATAGAGAGTTTCAGTCCTAAAATTAATATTCTTGTGGTTTTAAAACTTCAGTGATACTGCATTTTATCTGATATTTTTACATAGAGACCTTAACATACATAATGTACTCTTTGTTTTGCACATTAAAAAAAGAAACCCCTCTAGTCTTTAATTTTCTCGTTAGTGTTAGGGAATGAAATACCGCCCGTTACTAAGTATTCTGGCAGTTATTGCATAATAAATCGTGTCCTATATGTGTAATGTATGTTGAGTAATCTTTATTTTTAACAGAGACTCTTACACGGGTTATAGGATAGTTACTAAGAAATGTTTAGCAGGATTTACCGCAGTGTTATAGGCTAACTTTTATAGACACTGTGTATTTTTGAAATGAGTAGTATAAAAATTTGTCTACATTTTTGTGAAATATTAGTACTTCACAGGTTAATTCAAGGAAAACTTTATTAACTGCTGAGAATTAGGAAAAGGAGATATTTTGAAAGATTGTAGAAATTTGAACCTAGAATAATTTTTTTTTAGACTTCGTAGAACTTTAAGTGGTCTACTTTTACTCTCCTTTTTAGAGGTAGCTGGAAGATCCAGAAAAGTAAGTGAAATTCCTAAGGCAACAAAGCTAATTAGCAGAGATAAAATTGGAACCTAAGGCCAGTGTACCCTCTACTTTTCTTATCTGCCTCTGTAAGATCTAGCTGAGATTAGAATCTTAGAGCATTGGGAAATCTTAATCCTTTAAATATCTTTTTTCATATATTTGTACATAAATATACTCTTCTGTGGAATGTGGGTAACATTTTATTATTATTTTGTAAAAGTTTATTTTGTTTTTGAGAGAGAGAGAGAGAGAGAGCACGAGCTCGGAAGGACAGAGAGAGAGGGGACAGAGGCTCCAAAGTGGGCTCCATGCTGACAGCAGCAAGCCCGATGCGGGGCTCGAACTCATGAAACACGAGATCATGAACAGAGCCAAGGTCGGAGCTCAGCCACTGACCCACCCAGGTGCCCCGAATCTGGATAACATTTTTAATCCAAGTATCTTAAGCATGTTGATTAATATTTGAGGACTATTTGTATATACGTGTGTGTATTTATATTTGAGGACATGAATTAGGGGAAGGAATGATAATCTGTGTGTAAAGTAGGAATAGTGGAATATTATAATGTTTGGACATTTAAATAACTGGCTAACAGGCATTGTTGAGTTATTGAGCTTTGTCTATTTTCTTTAAAAAGCAGAAATAGGGGCTCAGTTGGTTAAGCGTCCTACTCGTGATCCGGCTCAGGTCATGGTCTCATGGTTCTGTGCTGACAGCCCTGACAGAGCCTGCTTGGGATTCTCTCTTCCCCCCTCCCCCCACATGCGGGCTCTCTATCAAAATAAATAAACGTTAAAAAAGAAAAGCAGAAATAATTCTGGGTTTGATCAGGTGTTTATTACTTAGCCAGTTTAGGATAAGAATGGCAGAAACAGTTTTTAAAGAAAATACAATATGGCTCAAGTATAAAGGTTAGAAAATTTGAAACTTGACTGTAGAAACTAGCCTTCCAATGAGGTCGTCTTCCAGTTCACATTAGGAATTGTGGAACATGAGGCATCCTGCCAAGGAGCTTCTCTTAGGCCCTTGATCCTTTATCCCCGTTCCCATTATTTTTGCCATGCAGACCTAGAATCTCAAAAGCCAAATGTTCTCAGGAAGAAGCTGGTGCAATAATGCATTTTAAATTACCGACTTAGGAGTGCCTGGCTGGCTCATTGGTTAAGCATCCAACTCTCGGTTGTGGATCAGGATATGATTTCACGGTTTGTGAGATCCAGCCCCACGTCGGGCTCTATGCTAACAGTGTGGAGCCTGCTTGAGATTTTCTGTCTCGCTCTCTCTCTACCCTTCCCCCCATTTGTGCGTGTGCCCTTTCTCTGTCTCTCAAAAATAAATAAACATTTCAAAACAAAAAAAGAATTTTGAAATTGCTGACTTAGAATATATCTTACAATTTGAGGTACTTTTTAACTTTCTCAAAGACAAAAGTGGGTGGTAAGTGAACATGGTTACAAAATGCATTGCAACTATAAAAACTAGTTACTTAAATGTTATTTTTAGATTTTTTTTTCTGTTTTTTAAAATAATACAGGGTCAATAGTAGAAATTTGAAAAAATAGTATAAAGTAGAAGAAATTGCTTGTTATCTTCATCATCCAAGGTTAACTAACTGTCAGCATTTCAGAATACTCCCCTTTTTTGGGGTATCTGGGTAGCTCAGTCAGTTAAGTGACCTACTCTTGATCTCAGCTCAGGTCATGATCTTGCGGTTCCTGAGTTTAAGTCCTGCATCAGGCTCTGTGCTGATAGAGTGGAGCCTGCCTGGGGTTCTCTCTTCCTCGCTCTCTGTCCTTCTCCCACTCTCTCTCTCAAAATAAAGTAAAAAAAAAAAAAGTGTTCCCTTTTCGTCCTTTTTAAATGTGTACATCCAAATGTTTTTAAACTTTTTAAAAAAAGTTTTGAGATAATACCTAGAGTTTTTTAAAATTATGGTTTATGCATTTTATGTGTGTAAAACCATTTTAATGCTTTTATGATTTATTTTTTTATGGCATATCTTGTGGCTATTCCATAAAATACTTGTTTATTGTTATTGAACATTTGAGTAGTTTCCAGGTTTTTTTCAATTGTACATCAGTTTGGTCTGCATTTCTTAAGGATGGGTTCCAGAGTTACATCGTGGGGTCAGTAGATAGAAACATATTTCATGTCAAATGGCCAAATTGATGTCCTGAAAGTATGCACTACTGACAGTGTCTTCCGAATAGATTTCATATATAAAGTTGGAATTAAGCTAAGCACTTGTTCTTTGTTATTTTTCGGGCAATAAATATTTAGTTTTGTTGATAAGTAAAGCAGCAGTATTTTTAAACTATTTTATTAGGTAATTGCTCTGTTTCTGTGTTTAATGTTTACAGAAGTATCTGTTTATATTTCACCAACTGCTAAGACTGAGACTCTAAAGAACATAATTCCTTTTTCAATTTTCTTTTTTATTGAACTTTGCAGGCAAGTCATATAAATACAGCTCATCCCCTTTAGCGATCTGGATCTAATTTGTTTTAAACTTACTGGTGGATTGCATTAGGAGTTGTATTCCAGGAATCTGGCATATTTCCATGAAGTCCTTACCTAATGTTGCCCTATTATGGTGTGATGCTGCTTTTGCTTGGTGGAAGGGAGAGTGTTAAATATTCTTTTCTAAACCAGGATCTGAGAAAGTTTGCTAAGGAGACCACTTTTTGAGGCTATAGTGGTTTTTTTGTTGTTGTTGGTGTGTGTGTGTGTGTTTTAATCGTTATTTATTTTGAGAGAGAGAGAGAGAGCATGCGCGTGCATGCACACATGAGGACGAGAGGGGCAGAGAGAGGGGGAGAGAATCTCAGGCACGCCTTGCACTGTCAGCACAGAGCCTGATGCGGGACTGGATCTCACACGACATGAAATCATGACCTGAGCCAAAATCAAGAGCCTGAGACTTAACCGACGGAGCCTCCCAGGTGCTTCTAGCATATTAATTTTTTTGAATGACTAACTCGGGTATCATTTATAATTATAAAGGTTGTTTCATGTCCTTTGTATTCATAAATGAAAAAAACTATGGAAAAATATTAACTTACTTGCTGAATAGGTCAAAATTAAATGACAGTTTAAGGCATTTAGTTTTTCTTTTTTTTTAGATGTAATTTATTGTCAAATTGGCTTATATACAACACTCCAGTGCTCATCCCAACAAGTGCCCTCCTTAATGCCCGTCTCCCATTTTCTCTTCTCCCCCACCCCGCCCCTCCATCCACCCTCAGTTTGTTCTCTGTATTTATAAGTCTCTTGTGGTTTGTCTCCTTCCCTTGGTTTGTAACTACTTTTTTCTCTTCCCTTCCCCCATGGGCTTCTGTTAAGTTTCTCAAGGTCCACCTATAAGTGAAACTGTCCTTCTCTGACTGACTTATTTCACTTAGGCATTTAGTTTTTCTAAGATGTGACAAACCCAAATTGGAATCTCTAATGAAATAATGTGAGTTAATTTCTTTCTTCAAAGTCAAAACCACAAAGGTTATTTTCTATTGTGCTATTTTTTTAAAGTTTACACTGTTTCTTAAATTAGACATTGGATCTTGTATTTGGATCCGATTTCATAGTTTGTCTAGTTTTATACACTAGAAGAGCATTCTTCATATCCCAAAAGAAATTTTTTTACATTAAAGAAACCTAAGCTGTAGGGTTTAGGTTTATTTAATTTAAATATATGCTTTAGGGTTCATTTTAAATTCATCTCTAAGAATAGTGTATTTTTTAAAAAATATAATTCTGGCAAAATAATTTTAGGTTTCAGGTATCAGAGCAGTGACACTTCTGCTTGAAAATTGAAGGCCTTCCTTCTAAACTGAGTTAGAAAAGTAATCATTTGTTCTTAAAAAAAAAAACTTGGATGATGATTGATTGCCAAAATAATCCTAAAAATGTCTTTTTAACCAATTTACTTGATAACAATTACTTGCGCTCTACCAAAGTAGTATCACTGAAGAATGTATTTGAGTCTAAATTTGTTGGCATATCAATGTGGTATGAATGAGTTTATTTTGAATATGTTTAAGTGGCTGCATGAGTTAGAATGGCATAGAGGTTAGGAATTGAGAGCCAGACTATTGAGGTTCAAATCCTTACTTTCGGGACTTGTGTTATTTTTGACAAATTCTTCAACTCCTCATTATCTGTTTCCTTACATGTAAAATGGGAATAATAGTAGTTTCTGCTCATAGAGTTGTTATAAGTTAATATTTAGAAAACATTTTGAACAGTGTTCAAAACAAGGCATATAATATGGAAGGAAAGGCTTTATAAATGGTACTCTCTAGGTTACTGTATTATGCTCTCCTTGAGGTCAGGGATTTCTGTTGCTTTTGTTTACTGACGTATTCCAGTTCCCCGAAACAGTGCCTGGCACATAGTAGGTGGTCAAATGTATTTTTGAACAGACTTATTCAAAATAAAAAATTAAGGAAAATGTCTTTATGAACTCATATTCCCATTTTCATAGTTCAATATGCAAAGTGCTAAGAATGCAGCTTTATGGTACAAGATGGAGAAGTAGACTGATCCCAACAGAAAGAAAAAAGTGCCTCTTGGCAGTACCACTTGCCCTCTGGAATTTAGGTGCTGTGTACAAGTGTTCGCTTAGATTGTCATTTTAATTTTGGATAAGACCATAATATTGGCATCCATTTACATGTGTTTCCTTTAATTTTTAAACCAAGTTTTACAATTAGAGTGGGTTTAATCACTGTTGACAGCCATAAATTTGCAAGCTTCAACAGGCAGTATACTGTGTGGTAGCCCATCCTCTCCTAGAGGAGAAGCGGGCCCTTGAGACTGCATGCAGCCTGTACCAGAAAGAGCTTTTGGCAGAGTTTCTTCTCTGGAAGTGGCATAAAGTCTGGTTTAGACACTGATCACTAGGCCCACTTTTTCTTGACAGCTCATTTTGTCTAGAGAATGTTTGAATGCAGATATATTGACTTCATTATTTTTAAATAGTTCTTATCAGAGGAAAGACCAGGAAATGGAAGAATCCCACTTTCTGCGCCTTCTCCCCCTCCAGAATCTAGCAGTTTCACTCCTAGGTTTTGGTTTATCTAATTATATTATTTTCTTCATTCAGTGGCTGAAATAAAGAACTTTAAACATTTGTTTCTTGGGGCGCCTGGGTGGCTCAGTCGGTTGGGCGGCCGACTTTGGCTCAGGTCATGATCTCGTGGTCTGTGAGTTCGAGCCCCACGTCGGGCTCTGTGCTGATGGCTCATCAGAGCCTGGAGCCTGCTTCCAATTCTGTGTCTCCCTCTCTCTCTGCTCTTCCCCTGTTCACACTGTGCTTCTATGTCTCTCAAAAATAAATAAACAAACAAAAAATTAAAAAAAAAAGAATTTTTAAACATTTGTTTCTTAAAAATAATACACATAATCCATATTATTTTTAAAAAAAAGGGTAGATAGGCTCCTGGGTGGCTCAGTTGGTTGAGCATCTGACTTCAGCTCAGATCATGATCTCGTGGTTTGTAGGTTTGAGCCCTGTGTTGGGCTTTGGAGCCTGCTTCGGATTCTCTCTCTCCCTCTCTCTCTGCCCCTCCCCTGCTCGTGCACATGAACACGTGTGCTGTCTCTATCTCAGAATAAATAGACGTTTAAAAAAACTTTAAAAAGTGTATAAATATACAAATAAAAAAATCATCTTTAATACCATTGGGATTTAATCACTATTAAACTGTGTATCTTTCCAGTTTTCTCCCTATCCCTTTATATATATATATATTATATTATGTGTAAGTATATTATATGTAAAAGTATATTATTTGTGTAACATATTATATATGTTATTATTAGTTCATATATATATTATATATATTATTCCTTTGTATATATTATCTATATCTCTATCCCTATTTCTTTATATATATTAGGTTATGTATAAGTATATTATATGTATATTATTTGTGTGTATATATATACACACACACAATATACTTTTTGTTATTGAGATATAATTAACATATAACATTATATTACATTCAGGTGTATAATATAATGATTGCATATTTTTATATATTGCAACATGGTCATCACTGTAAGTCTAGTTAACATCCATCACCATCCATGGTTAACAATTTTTTTTAATCTTGTGATGAGATCTTTTAAGATATACTTCTTAGCAACTTTCAAATATGCAGTATAGTATTATTAACTATAGTTACCATGCTATACATTATATCTTATTTATTTTATAACTGGAAGATTCTTGTGTTGACCCCTTCACCTGTTCCTCACATCATCCCCCTACTCCCTGCCCCTGGCAACCACCAATTTGTTCTCTGAGTCCTTTTTTTTTTTTTTTAAAGATTTCACATAGAAGTGCCTTTCTCTTTCTGACTTATTTCACTTAGCATAATGCCCAGTATATGCGTTCTTGATAAGTGACAGGATCATGTTGTACATACTTAGTCATCTCATGTAGTCTATTTGATTTATCTACTTTGATGGCTAATAGGCAACTCAAGTTTAATCAGGTAAGATGGAACTTTTGATCCCCTTCTGCCTCAATCCAGAGGACCAATATCTATCTTTTTCTAAAAAAATATTTAATGAAATGAATGTTAGAGACTTTAATTTATATATGTATATTTTGGTTGCAGGCATTATTTTCCACTGTTCAGTGATGAAATATTTGTGCTAAGACTTTTTTTGCAATTTTCTTTGGAGTGCCTTAAGGTGGCCCAGTTTGACCAGTTTTAACCTATATATGCTCTTTTCACCCTGTCTGTAGTGTGTAATTTCCCAAGTTATGATTGGTCATATCACCTCCATCATAATTTCACCACACTTACCACCTTAAGAAATTATCTTGTTTATTGTCTTTGTCTCTTTTATGAATATAAGTTCTTTTATGAATATAAATTCTATAGGAGCAGAGCTTTGTCCTTTTTTCAGTACTGTATTTCAGTACAAAGCACTATGCCCCTCATATAATAGGTTTTCTAAATATTGAGTGGATGAATGTATGTAAAACATAGCATATCTATTTTATGTGTGCATACTTTAACTGTGATAGGTGATTCATAAATCTATCAGAAAAGGTTGCTTATGGTAGAGTATGTGCCTCATAGTAGCCATGTATAGAATAGAAATATTAAGTGCCTTAACACTGGCACAGAATGCTTTGGGAATCTTTTTACCCTGACCTCACTAAGACTTTGGAGATGTTTTAGAAGGGCAGTTTAGTGGGACCATGGTGGGAATGGCCACTGAGGTGAGCTTTGAGAGTAGAGGGGTTTTCATTTATCCATGAGTATTTGAAGCAGTGTTGTAGATAGCATAGATACAATGAAGAACAAAACAAACATGATTCCTTCCTTTGTGCAGTTTCCAGTATTATGGAGGGAAGGAAAGATATTTAAGAAAGAACAGTGGGAGTAGCAAAGGTACAAACGAGGGCAAGAGATTTTGTTTAATTAAGTGTAACTTGCATGAAAGAGAAAACAAGAGATTAGAAAAGTAGATCCGTATGCATGGGGAGCCATTGAAGATTTTTGTTGAGGGGAATGAAGTAAGACTGTTTTCCAAAGGATTAATTGAGTAGCAATATATAGACCAGTGACAAGGAACCTGGTCACAAGGTTATTACAAAGGTGTGATTGAGAGGTAATGATGAGGGGAGAGTTAAGGAGTAAGGAAAAGATGAGCTTTATTAGGCAAGTTGAACAGGTACAATTTAGTGGTTGAATCAGATATGCAGAGCAAAGCGGGATGTGTCAGCAGGTGAGTGAGTGTTGGGGAATATGGTTGTGGGTTCACGTGGTAGGTATGGGGTAGAGAATGAGGAATGGGTTTAGAAGGGATAGGGATGAATTGAGTATAAAATGTATTTTATGATTAATGTATTTGGGATTTGTATTTGGGAAGGGATTTGTATTTGAGAAGGACATTCATGCTATTATTTTTAGATATAGTGGGACTAAAACTGAGAATTAAAATTTCATCAATTCATATCCTTATCTTAGTAGTAAGGGACTGAGGAGGTAGTTGAGAATTCAATTCCGGTTTTTTTTCTAAATAACGTTGTAGAATATTTGCTTTTTTGTGATTTGTGTCAATTATCCTACCCTGCTGATTACTTATTTTGCAAATGTTTTATAAGCAAGGAGTAAACAGAATGTTCTCTACTCTTCCAGAATTTCAGTTGAGCTATCTTGATTTGTTTATGGGGCTATGTACATTAGTCTGTGCCCAGATTGCATACAGGCTGCCCAGAATACGTCCTAATCCGTAGGCCCTTGAGGCAGCTGAATGAAGGTTGTATATTCAAAGTGGCTCATGCTCTCCTAGGCTTGGAAGCCTTCCCGACTTAATTTAAAGAGGAATGCTTCTATCCCTGGAAAGTGTCTTATTTCGTTTCATACTCTCTGCTGAAGAGAAAAGCTGGTATGTATAGTTTGTTGTGCTTTAAACATAAAGGATATCTGATGTCTTGGGATTTCAGTTGTGATTTTTCTTAGGTGCTGGGTCAACATGTAGACAGGCTTAGACTCAGTATCATTTTTCTTTCTCAGGTTACATTACTGATTATTTTACTATGTGATTGAAAAGACACATTGTGATCCTCAGTCCTCCTATCCCAGTTAGGCTGTTTAATATCTGCTAAGAGATTCATTAAGTACAGTCTTTTGTGGACTTAACAGTGCTCAAAGACACCTGTTCATCTTAGAACGTGTGGACAATTATCATATAACAAAAAAGAAACGGACTGTACCGTCTGTGCCATGTCATTCTTAAGTGTAGTTAACGCAAAGAATGTTCCTAGACATCCTACTGTTTCTTAACTATACTTTTCTGCTGTCTCCAACACAGAGGGAGATTCAATGAAAATCTGTTCATTTATTTAGTGATAACAGTTGGCTATTTCATGAAGTGCATTCACATAGGAAGCATTGTATGATTCTTTTGGACTCCTTGTTAAGTAGATATTCACTGGTTTATAAGAGGTAAAAAGAGGGTAAGTGACACAGTTTTGAGATAGATATGGAATGCAGCTCTAATTTAGCGTGAATGTTCTATTCCACAAAAAAGGTGAACTATGATGAGTCCTGTTTACAGACAAATCCTTTAGGGCCTTGATTTGCCACTTGATATAGTACAGCTTTTCCAAGTCCTGTGACAGGCTAGTTGGGAAATTGGATATCACCTCTTGTGGTGTTCCTTAGGCATTTTTAGCTTTCTTTGGCAGTTCACGGCCAAATACTTTAAGTCTATTTTCCTGGTTGTTGTAATGCTTTTCTATATTATCCTTCCTAGGAACACTTGTAAATTTTAGTGGGATGTGTGTGTGTGTGTGTGTGTTTGGCAGACTTTGGAGTGGGCCTTAAATTTGCCAGTGAAAATTAGCATGATGGTTGTGACGAGGAGGAAGTAGGCCTTGAAATACATGTTAGGCTGTGTTAATGATGGAGAATGAGACACTGAAGATACCAAGCCGTTTTCCTTTGTCTGTAATACATTGTCTTCTGGTCCTCTTTTCCCGTAGACAGCACTGTCTTACACACTGTTTAGGTCCCGTATCTGTGGAACCTTGCCTTAATTCTTTTCCCAGGCAAGGTTAATTGCCCTTTGTTCTCTTTTCATAGCACTTTATTAAAAAGTGTATTTGTTTGTGCCAATTATATATCTTTTTATCTGTTTCTACTTCCAGACTGCAGACTTCCTTATTTATATCTCCTAAGTGTAACTCTGTGCCTGACTCAGGAGGTGCTCCATAATTATTGACTTACTCGAGTGAAGCAGTGTAGGGTATTGTTTAAGTATGTTGAGTCAGACATGCCTACATTTGAATTCTAGATCTGTCAGAGCTCTGTGGCCCCCTCAAAGTTTCAGTTTCTTCATTGGTGATTTGGGCATGAGAGTAGTTGTCCCATGGGCTCATGGTGTGAGGTAAGATACATCAGCAGAGTACCTGCTCTGTAGTTGATAATTATCACTGTGGTTGATGTGATATTTGTGGGGGGCAGGAGCATGTGCTCCGGTTAGATGGCAGATGAAATGGATCCTGCCTCACCCCTCAAGTCAGCACTGAACAGGGACTCAGTTTGGAGGAGGATGAAAGGTTTCTAAGTTCCAGGATGGAGGTCTGCTGGCCACTAGGGACCAGTTTCTGATTCTTGATGAAGTTTCTGTCATTGTGCGAGAAATTAAAATCATAGACTGTCCTTTGCCATAATCCATTACAGATGTGCTCGGATGCTTGGGGCAACTTACCGAAAAATTTGCCTATTTGTTTTGTTTTCCTGTTGGTAAATATGGTAGTAGTTACTAGTTTTGGCTTGGTGGAATACTAAATTGGTATTTTACTACGTATGCTTAGTATAGTATCTTTTTATAATCTCTCAGTTGACATTGAGTTTTTTTGTTGTTTCTGTGATTGAGCAGTCTAACATGGACTTCAAGCTTGTGTACAAATAATGACTTCTGCGTATTTGTCAACAGACAACTCTCAAATGTGTGAAGCATTTTATTCAAGTAGAAAGTAACATTAGGGTTTTGATTCAGACTTGGGTTCAAATCCCAGTTTTCCAGCTGTGTGTGTGACCTTGCTCTCAAGCTTCCTTTTCTGCCAAATGAGGCCAGTAAAATGAATGGTGTCATGTTGCTGTTAATATTATTACTATTTGTAATTAATAGTGTAAGTCAGTGACATGTGTCCTAGCTGATAACAATGATGAATTCTTGATGCAGGAAACACATATAACTGGAAAACATTCTTGTCACTCCAACCTCTTCCTGCACTTTTAATTCCTTGCCAGACTCCCCACCTGGATGATAGTAAGTGGGGTTGTAGACAGCTTCTGAATAAATAATGACGTTAGCGTTTAGAAAACACAGCAATTTGGAACTTGAGCACTGTACAATGACTCAGTATTTCATGACTGCCTATCATTTGAGGACTGAGTTTCAGTATGAAGCAATGCCGATAACACCGAGTAGCTTTACAATGTTTGGTGTTTCTTAAGGGACACCCAGAGAGAGCCAGAGGGTGAAAAATAACCATTGAAAGGGAAATGTATTCAGGCCATGGCATTTTCTGCAGCCATACATACCACTGTACTGCCAAACTAATAAATGTAGAAGCAGAGATGTCTCTACTGTTACATGAATAAATAGCTACAAGACCTGGGGTATTCTAGTTTAAAAATGTTTTTAGAGGGGCACCTGGGTGGCTCAGTCTGTTGGGTGTCCAACTTTGGCTCAGGTCATGATCTCAGTTAGTGAGTTTGAGCCCTGCGTCGGGCTCTGGGCTTACAGCTCAGAGCCTGGAGCCTGCTTCAGATTCTGTGTCTCCGTCTCTCTCTGCCCCTCCACTGCTCACACTCTTGTCTCTCTCTCTCTCTCTCTCTCTCTCTCTCTCTCTCTCTCTCAAATATACATTAAAAAATTGTTTTAAATGTTTTTAGAGAATTAGTAACCTTAATATTTTAAAAAGTAAGCAGTGTTACTAAATATTTTACTTTGTTTCTTGGGGGAAAACAAAGCCATCCACAAGATGTTATTAGTGGAGGAGATAAGGATACAAATCCACAAAGCAGGAAAATGTTACAAGTTGGAGATAAAGGACTAAGAAGTTAAAATCCAGGTTTTAGTGTATCCTAATGATAGGTGCCAAAGTTTGCTTCTTCCAGAGCCTGACATCAGAATTGTTTTTATAAACATTTTCTGCTTCCACCACTGCTGTCAAGGATGGCTGGACTACTCATTAAAAGATAAGAAAGGGAGTATTGCCTATCTGTTTTAGGATATACCTGTGGAGCAGGGTTTTAATAGCTTTATTTATCTTCCAGTTAGAAAAGACATCTGGTAAGAGGTCATGCATTTGCTGCCATCTGGCATGGTATGCTGTAATCCTTGGTTACATTTAGAGGCTTTTTCATTCTAACATTTAAAGGTTCTGAGTAGCAGTAGGAGTTATGGGTTAAATTCTAAACCAGGAGACAGTTTCTGGGTAACTTCTCAGTAATGTCTCTGTGTTTAATTGCATATCTAAATAGCCACTAATGGATGTTACAGTTTCAGTGAGCAGTGAAGTTATTGTCTCAGAAGTAGAATGAGATAGACTTAGAAAATTATATAAAATGTCATCGCCAGTTAGATTTCTTGATAGCCCCGAAAAACCCCTGTATACCTTCTTTTAAAGAAATAGAGCTGAACAGGAAGCAGAAGTAGTTAACGGATGATGTTGGACCTGGGAATTCTGAGTCAGTTCAATTCCTACAGGATGTCTTGTCTCAGAGAAATTAGGGTAATATGTGACGTAAAGCTTGAGGGCTCCCTGTGGCCTTCCTAGTTACAATCCTTAACACAGGTAGCAGTGGTCATGGCCTCTGCCCACACAGATGTGATTTTGTTGTGAAGTTGTTTTCCTCACTTTGGTGACTATGCACAGCAGTTTTAAAAATAATGCTCTCTGGTTGGTTCATCAGGAACTAAACCTCATGGCTAAATTCCAACACAGACTAATCTTGTAATCTTGTCCTTATTAATTCTCTATATAGTGAGTGTTGGAGAAGGTTTCCAGACTGCTTCATACTAATCCAAGGGTACAATAAGGACAACATGAGGGATGCAGCTATAGATGTAGAACCGTAGTTTGTTGTATTCTGAAAATTTTAGGTTAGAATAAATGGTCCAGAAGACATTGGTGGGTTTACCAGTGACCTCCTGATGGAGTGGGGGTTGGTACACTCCCACCCCCCTATCTTTCCACATACCAGCATTTGACTGAACAAAATTGATAATCTAGATCATTCAGCAGATGATAGATTTCCCTTTGCCAAGGGCTGTTGTCCCCAAATCACAAGCAAGTCCACTAATGCATGGAACTTTGCTATAGACTGGTGTGAATTTTCTAGCTGTTTTATATCATTATAGTTGTTTTAGGACAGTGTATCCACTTTTTTGAATATCGTAAATTACTTTTTGGCATCAGGGTAATGATAGATTCCTAAGATGAGTTGGGAAATGTTCCTGCCTCTTCTGTTTTTGGGGAAGAGATTATGTAGGATTGGTGGTGTTTTTTATTTAAATGTTTGGTGGAGTTCACCAGTGAAACCATCCAGGCCTGAAGATTTTTTTTAAAAGAGACTTAAAATCTGAATGCCTGGCTAGCTTGGTTGGTGGAGCATGAACTGTTGTTCTTGAGGTTGTGAATTTGAGCCTCACATTGCGGATAGAGGTTACTTAAAAAAAAAAGAGAGAGAGAGAGAGAGAGAGAGATTTAAAGTCATTAATTACATTTCTTTAATTGACAGAGGACTATTCAATTTTTTTCTTCCTGGTTCAGTTTTGGTAGATAGTGGCTTTCAAGAAATTCGTCCTCTTCAGGGTACCTGCGTGGCTTAGTCGGTTAAGCGTTCAACTGTGGCTTGGGTCATGATCTCATGGCTTGTGAGTTCACACCCTGCATTGGGCTCTGTGCTGACACCTCAGAGCCTGGAGCCTGGTTCAGATTCTGTGTCTCCCTCTCTCCTTGCCCCTCCCCTGCTCACACTCTATCTCTTTCTCAAAAATAAATAAACATTAGAAAAATAAAAAAATTTTAAAAAATTGGTCCATTTCAATGGGGTCGTTGAATTTATGTGCATGGAGTTTATAGTATTTCTTATTATCCTTTTAATATCTGTAGAGTTTAGTGATATCCCTTCCTTCATTATTGATGCTGGTAATTTTTGTTTCTCCTGTTTTCTTGTCAGTTCATCAGTTTTATTTATTTTTTTAGAGAATCGGCTCTTGGTTCCATTGATTTACTTCTATGGATTTTCTGTTCAATATTATTGATTACTACTCTTAGTGTTTGCTTCTCTTTGTTTCAGATTTATTTTGCTCTCCCCCCCCCCCCGTTTTATCAAGATGTAATTGAAATATAGCACTGTGTCGTTTAAGGTGCATGACTATAATGACTTGACTTTTATATATTGTGAAATGATTATCACAGTAAGTTTAGTTAATATCCATCATGTATAGATTACAAAAAAAAGAAAAATATTTTTCTTTCTAATGAGAACTGTTTTTTTAAATGTTCGCTTATTTTTATTTATTTTTTTTAGTGTTTATTTATTTTGAGAGAGAGAGAGAAAGAGAGTGAGAGAGAACGGGGGAGGGACAAAGAGGGAGATGGAAAATCCCAAGCAGGCTCCCCACTGTCAGCGCAGAGTCCAATGAGGGGCTCGAACTCACTTATGACCTGAACCAAAGTTGAATGCTTAACTGACTGAGCCACTGAGGCACCCCAGCAGTGTAAATTCTTTGTGCTCAAGCCTACTTTGGTATTAGTATAGCTACTCCAACTTTCTTTTGGTTAGTGGCTGCATGGTGTTACTCTTTCCATTCTTTTACTTTTAACCTACCTTTATCATTACATTACAATCCATTACAATCTCCTTTGCTTTCTGTTCCTTTGTTTATTCTTTACTGCTTTAGTTTCATTTGGACTATTTTTCACTATTTTAATTTATTGCAGTTTTGACTATTCTCTTTGTATGGATTCATTAGTGCTTGTTCTAGGGGCTGCAGTATATATTCTTTACCTAGTTTACTTAGAAACTTTACTACCATACAGGTCCCTTTACCTTCTTTCCTATATGGTGTGGTTGTCATATTATATCTACACGCATTGAAGACATTACTTGAGAAGGTTATAATTTTTGTTGTCAGTCATCAAAAATTTTAAGTATTCAGGAGAAAGACAATACTTTATTTATATTTACACAGATGTTTCTTTGTCTATTGCTTTCCCTAATTTCCTGCAGTTCTGGGTTTCTGTTAGTTTCTTTTATGCCTACAGAACTTCTTTTAGCCTTTGTTTTAGAGCATATCTGCTGGTTGCATATTCTTTTAGTTTTCCTTCCTTCGAGATGGTCTTTATCATCTTCATTCCTAAAGAATGTTTTGCTGGATATAGAATTCTAGATTAAGAGCCCTCTCCTCCCTCTCCCCCAGGAGAAATTCATAGTCATTCAAGTTGTTATTCTCAAAGGTCATGTCTTGTTGCTGGCTGCTCTCAAGATTTTTGTGTCTTTGATTTCAGCAGTTTAATTATGATGTGCTCAGATGTGCATTTCTTTGAGCTTACACTTCTTTAGGTTTGTTATAGTTCTTGAATCTAAGTTTGTCTATAATTAAATTTTAGACATTTTCAGTAATTTTCTGTCTTTTTAAGTTGAGGTATAATTCTCGGGTGCCTGGGTGGCTCATTTGATTAAGTGTCCAACTTCGGCTCAGGTCATGATCTCACGTGTCATGAGTTGGAACCTTTTTCAGATTCTCTGTCTCCCTCTCTCTCTGCCCCTCCCCTGCTCACGCTCTGTCTCTCTATCTCTCTCTCTCAAAAATAAATAAACATTAAAAAAATAAATTGAGGTATAATTTTTATGTAACATTATATTAGTTTCAGGTGTACATGATAACAATTTGATATTTGTATACATTGTGAAATAATGAACCACAATAAATCTAGTTAACATCTGTCACCTTAGTACATAGTTGTGCCCCCAATTTTTTCTTGTGATGAGGTTTAACTCTCTTAGCAACGTTCAAATATGCAATATAGTATTATAAGCTGTAGTCAATATACTGTAAATTACATCCAATGACCTATTTATTTCAAAAGTCAAAGTTTGTTTCTTTTGACTCCCACGCCCCCTAGTCGCCTGCCTTTGGTGACCACCTGTCTGTTTATCTATGAGCTTGGTTCATTTTGTTTGTTTTTAGATTTCACATGTGATATCATACAGTATTTGTCTTTCTCTGTCTGACATATTTCACTTAGTGTAATGCCCCTGAGGTCCATCCACGTTGTTGCAAATGGCAAGATTTCATTATTTTTTAATGGCTGAATAATGTATGAATCTTATGAATAATGTATGAGTCTTATGTATGAATATATATGAATTGATATGAATATACATATATACCACATTTTCTTCATTCATTCACTGATGGTCACTTAGTATGTTTTCATATCTTGGCTGTTGTAAATAATGCTGCAATGAAAGTGGGGTGGATATATCCTTAATATTTTTACTTTCTTCAGGCAAATAAATACTCAGAAGTGGAATTGCTGAATTATAAAAATAGTTCTACCTTTAATTTTGAGAAACCCCCTTACTGTTTTCCATAGAGGCCAACAGTACCAATAGTGCACCAACAATGCACAAGGAAGGGTTCCCTTTTCTCCATATCCTAGCTAACACTTAGTATTTCTTATCTTTTTGATAATAGCCATTCTAGGTGTGAGGTTTTGATTTGCACTTGTTTTTGATTCACATTTCCCTGATGATTAGTGATGTAGAGCTCCTCTTCATGTGCCTGATGACCATCTGTGTCTTCTCTGGAAAATACCTTTTCAGGTCTTCTGGCATTTTTTATTAAAAAAATTTTTTTTAATGTTTATTTATTTTTAATAGAACATAAGGAGGAGGGAGAAGAGAGAGAGGGAGACACAGAATCTGAAGCAGGCCCCAGGTTCTGTGCTGTTAGCACAGAGCCCGACTTGGGGCTCACACCCACAGACCATGAGATAATGAGTTGAAGTTGGTCACCCAATCGACTGAGCCACCCAGGCGCCCCTCTTCTGGCATTTTTAAAACCAGATTGTTTGTTATTGAGTTGTAGATGTTCTTTATATTTTGGATATCTGCCCTTTATCAGATGTATGATTTGCAAATATTTTCTTTCATTTGGTAAGTTGTCTTTTTTCATTTTGATGCAGAACCTTTTTAGTTTGATATACTCTGAATTATTTGTTTTTGCTTTTGGTGTCAGGATTCAAAAAATCTTTCTCAAGACGTTTGTTAAGGAGCTTAGCACCTGTTTTCTTCTAGGAATTTTAAGGTTTTGGGTCTTATGTTCAAGTCTTTATTTTGAGTTAAATTTTGTGTATGGTGTAAGATAGTGGCAGTTTTCCCAGCACCATTTATTGAAGACACTGCCCTTTCCCCATTGTAAATTCTAGGCTCCTTTGTCACATATTAATTGACCACATATGCATGGTTTTATTTGTGGGCTCATTATTCTATTTCATTGACTGATGGCCCCTCCCCCCTTTTTTAATAATGCCAGTACCATATACTGATTTGACTACTATAGTTTCATAATAGAATTTGAAATCCCAGAGTGTGAGGCCTTCTTCTTTCTCAAGGTTGCTTTGACTATTCAGGGTCTTTCTCTTTCTCTTATTTTTGGATTTCAGTGACATGAATATTAGACCTTGTCCTACAGATCCTTGAGGCTCGGCTCTTTCTTTTCCTATCTTTTTCTGTCTCTTTTTTTTCTGGTTGGATAATTTCTGTTCCTTTATCTTCAAGGTCATAGAATTTTTCCTCTGTCATCTCCATTCTTCTATTGAGCCCATCCAGTTAGTTTTTTCTTTTTTCTTTTGGTTATTGTATATTTCAGTTCTAAGAATTCATTTGGTCCTATTTTATAACTTTTATTTACCTGCTGAAATTTTATGTTATATTCCTTTAATCCTTCTTGGAGCATGATTATGATGATAGCTAGTGTCTGATATTTCCAACATTGGGGTCATCTTGGTATTGGCATCTGTTCAGTGATTTTTTCCCCTTGCTAGTTGTTGAGTTTTCTTGATTCTTCAGATGTTCAGTTATTCTGGACACTTTGAATATTATGAGTCTCTGGTTTTGTTTACTTCTGATAGAGAATGATTTGTTGATTTGTTCTTAGTTTGCATTTGACCCAGTTAGGTTCAGGCCACAAGATCCAACCAGCCTTCTTCTGTGGGCTTTGGTTCTAAAGTTTATCCAGGTTTCAAAACCTCAGTAGTACTGTTTGGATCATTTCTGGCCATATACTGTGTAGGGCATTATCCAGAAACTCGGCTAGTGGTCCTGCCTCCTAGTTCAGTTCTCAAAGCCTTTGATGCATTGTTTAGGGTCAGATCCACATGGTACAGTTTAGGAATAAGCCCAGGAATTTCCCTAGATCTTTCCTTTGCAAATTTTACCAATATATAAAGTATTGGTCCTGGCCCCACTTTCCTGATCCTCTGTCTGGAAAGCTGGGGCTTCATAATCCCTGCTTTGCTATGTCCTTCCCTCAACTGAATCTATCCCAGGGGCCAAAAGAATAGACAAAAAAATTTAATAATAATAATCAACAGGAGTTATTCTATCGTCCCCACACTAGCAAGCACTGTTTGGACCAGGGTTCTTATGGTTAGAGAGGATCCTTTTCTCTCTAAGGAATGCCTGCCTGGCAGGGTTGGTTTTGTCTGGAGGCTCTGGCATGAGAGAGAGGGGAAAAAACCCAGGAGACTTTTGCCACTCTCTTTGTCCTCTCTTCTCCTTTCACCCTTGCCTCCCTCTACACACACACACACACACACACACACACACACACACACACCCTCACACTCAAAAGAGAAGGTTCTTCTCTTGGAGCCTGTTCCTTTCATGCCTGGTATATGTTTGGAAGCATTTGGGCTACCTTTGATTACAGGGTAGGAGATGGGAGGAAAGAAAATAACTAGGAAATAGCACCAGATTGCTTGTGCTTTAAGTTCTGATTTGTTTTTCTAATCTGTCTGCTTCCACTTATACCCTGAGTAGTCCTCAGCTGCTGTGTACATTCTGTCCAGCGTTTTTAGTTACCTTCAGTGAAAGGGATAGGGTGGAGTATGCTTCCTTTTTTTTTTTTTCTTTTTTGAGAGAAAGAGTGCAGGTGGACAAGAGGGGCAGAGGGAGAGAGCGAGAGAATTCCAAGCAAACTCCACGCTCAGTGTAGAGCTGGACACAGGGCTTGATCCCACAACTTTCAGACCATGACTTGAGCCGAAATCAAGAGTCAGACACTCAACCAACTGAGCCGCCCAGGTGCACCCTTACTTAATCCTAACCAGAACCCTGTGCATTACTTTTTAACATTGCATTTAATGGACTCCGTGTAATGATGATGCTACCAAATATTAAAACCTTTCCCGTAGCTGTTTCTGTAGCAGGCATTGTTGTAAATGCTGTATGTGTTTTTAATTAATATAATTTTTAAAAATTGATTTGATTTTTAAACAATTCTATGAGACAGAGACTGTTAATCTCCACTTTACATTTGGGGAAAGTGAGGCATTGCAAAGTTAAGGAACATGCACGGAGGACATACAGCTAGGCAAGTGGTAATAACAGAGTTATAAGCCAGCATAATTGTCTCCAGAGTCTCAGTCACAACCACCAGACTAACACTACCTCTATTTCATTGTGTTGTGACATCCATTACCTGACAAAATGAACAGGATCTCTTATAGTAACTCCATATCCACTGGGCTTCTTTACACTGTACTGAAATGATTATCAACTATTTAACTTTTCTAAGATGGGCTTTATTAATTACATTAAAATTTTAATTTTTCTCCTGATTCTGGCTTACTTTAATAGATTTTGACGAAGACGAGGCTTGTTACTTGTTTTAAAAAATGTTTGCAGGTTAAAACTTTGTTATATATGATGAAGCCTTTCCATAAAGCAGTTTTCTTATGACTAGAGGACTTCTGTTACATATATAACTGACTGATTTATAGCATTTGGGTAGTTCTAGGAACTTTAATTTAGTAATAGAAGCCTATTTTGGGATTTGAAGGAAACTTTTAAAATTTCTTTTTGAACAGCTATACGAGCATATATGGAAGGGCACACGCAGCAGAAAATAGAGGTCTTCTTCTCATTCTAGTTCTTAAATACCCAATTTTTCCGAGAAAGAAGGAAAGAAACTTTTCAATATAGAAAATCACTTTCTTTATGAAAAAGGATTTAAGTTAGAAAAGTAAAAAAAAAAAAAGGTAGTTGAAATGTCTAGAGACCAACCAGTAGAATAGTACCAAGGCTTGAAAATGCCACTGTATGCTAATTTTCCCCACTCGTGCTTCTGACTTTAGGACCTGCTTTAGTCTACATGTGAAGATTAGTGGTCTTTTTATATAAATACACAGGTGTTATTAAAGATTTATGTTGGACCCTTGATGTTTGTGGGAAATACATCCAGACATATTAGTGACTTGACAAGTTAGCAAAAATTATATTTGCTAAAGGTCTGTAGCCCTGATTTCTTTTGGGGGCCTATTTTCACATTACTACTGCATTGTGGTAATTTCTGAGTATCCGAGTGGAAATACACCGTGGTGCGGGCTTTGAGGGGTTGTCTGGGGATGCTCACTAGCAAATCGTTCTACAGACAAGCAGGTTGAATTTTTCTTCAGCAGTTCTTTGGATATAGATTTATAAAGTCTTTATTAAAGTACTTTAAGTGAAAGGTATAGTGAACATAGGAAATAGTCATTACAGACCTTTTGAAATGAATTTTCTTCAGGAATAGAGGTTAGCAGAGATGAGAGTTTTCAGGCTCCTAATTGAAATTGTGGGTTTGAGAACATTTTAATCCTCAAGAGTTATCTTTATAAAGGAGATTGCTGCAAAGTAGCTCTGTTCGTATTAGCGAGCAGTAAGGATTAATTAGTTGTTTTAAATGAGTTGAATTGGAATCACAGTCAGGCATTTAATTAGTAGTTACAGAGTTTCCTATGCCATTATGCTTTAAAAAAGTTCTTTTTTGGAGAGTGTTCATCTGTTAAATTTAGTTTTCATAGCCTAATGTCAAAGAAAACATAATGTCTTTCATTGAGTTTTCATGTTACCACCCAAAAAGTTGTTTTAAAATCCATTTTGCTCCTGTTTGGGGTGTTCTATATATCCTACTAGATAAAACCTACCAACAATTCACTTGAAAAGTAAGCTAGCCACCTCCAGTCCCCACAAGGCAAACCTGAATACTTGCCAAATTAACATAATATAACAACATTAACAAAGGGCAAAACAAAACAAAAGATCACTGGCAATTTTAACACTAAAACTTGCCCTCCTAGACTCTTAGATTCAGGAGTGGTCCTCAGCTGAGAAGTAAGTATCTCAGAGTGGCTCTGCTGGCAGAGAGGCAACACTGGAGTGATTTGTGGGGACCAAGACAGCAGTTAAGAGTTAAATATTATATCTTTTGGGTTGGAGTGGGTCTTTTTGCCTCAGATGAAAGGAATGCACTTGTTATTAAAGGCCTGCTGTTTGGGAGCAGAAACTCCTTTCTATGGTTGCTTTGGGGACTCAGGAAAGAAGAAAAGCAAAAGGAAGGGAATGGTAAACACTTGAGGTAATGGAGGAAGTAAACTAGCTATAGGCACTTAAGAGAAGCAGTTGTAAGGAGAGAGGAGTTTGAATCTTTGCGTTCTGAGTAAGAAGGTTGTTCAAAGTTGTGTTTATCTATATATAATCTAAAGTGGCATAGCTGGGACTGGAATTTAGATTTCCTTACTGGTATTCAAGTAGCACAGTAGGTTATCTCCAGAAGCTGTCTTATTAGCCTCTGTAGATTTAAAATGATCTTTAGATGTTTAAATGTCACTACTTCAGAGAGGCCTTTCTAGATACCCAGTCATTCATACTATCTCCTTTGTTTTAAATGGTATGTGTTTATTGTGTGATATTTTTTAGATTTCCTCATTTCTTTTCCTTCCCTCTGTTTGAATAAGCGAGTGAATAAATGAACGAATGAGTAACAGCACAGGCAAAGTAGCTTTGTGGGTTTATAAGACCATAGCGGAAAGTGAACAGTATAGGTGTTTGTGAGTCAGTACAACACACATTCATTGTCTGTGTATGCTGTTGATGATTGGATCATGTGTAAAATAGGCTTTTGTTTTTATTTATTTTCATTTTTTAATGTTTATGATTATTTTTTAATTTATTTTAATTTACATCCAAGTTAGTTAGCATTTAGTGCAACAATAATTTCAGGAGTGGAGTCCTTAATGTCCCTATCCATTTAGCCCATCCCCCTCCCACAACCCCTCCAGCAACCCTATTTGTTCTCCATATTTAAGAGTCTCTTATGTTTTGTCCCCTTCCCTGATTTTATTTTACTTCTGCTTCCCTTCCCTTATGTTTTTCTGTTTTGTATCTTAAAGTCCTCCTATGAGTGAAGTCATATATTTGTTTTTCTCCGACTGACTAATTTCACTTAGCATAATACCCTCTAGTTCCATCCACGTAGTTGCAAATGGCAAGATTTCATTCTTTTTGATTGCTGAGTAATACTCCATTGTGTATATATATATATATATATATATATATATATATATATATATAACATCTTCTTTATCCATTCATCTGTCAGTAGACATTTGGGCTCTTTCCATACTTTGGCTATTGTCTATAGTGCTGCTATAAACAGCATGTGCTCCTATGAAACAGGATACCTGTTTCCCTTGGATAAAGACCTACTGCAAGTGCTGGGTTGTAGGGTAGTTCTATTTTAAATTTTTTGAGAAACCTCCATACTGTTTTCTAGAGTGGCTGCACCAGTTTGCATTCCCACCAGCAGTGCAAAAGAGTTCCTTTTTCTCTTCATCCTCGCCAGCATCTGTTGTTGCCTGAGTTGTTAATGTTAGCCATTCTGACAGGTGTGAGGTGGTATCTCATTGTGGTTTTGATTTGTATTTCCCTGATGATGAGTGATGTTGACCATTTTTTCACGTGTCTGTCAGCCATCTGGATGTATTCTTTGGAGAAGTGCCTATTTATGTTTTTTGTCCATTTCTTCACTGGATTATTTGTTTTTTTGGGTGTCGAGTTTGATAAGTTCTTTAGATTTTAATCCTTTATCTGATGTGTCATTTGCAAATATCTTCTCCCATTCTGTTGGTTGCCTTTTAGCTTTGCTAATTGTTTCTTTTGCTGTGCAGAAGCTTTTTATTTTGGTGAGATCCCAATAGTTCTTTTTTTTGCTTTTGTTTCCCTTGTCTCCAGAGACATGTTGAGTAAGAAGTTGCTGTGGCCAAGGTCAAAAGGGTTTTCCCTGCTTTGTCCTCTAGGATTTTGATGGCTTCCTTGTCTTACATTTAGGTCTTTCATCCATTTTGAGCTTATTTTTGTGTGTGGTGTAAGAAAGTGGTCCAGATTCATTTTTCTGCATGTCGCTGTCCAGTTTTCCCAGCACCACTTGCTGACTGTCTTTATTCCATTGGATATTCTTTCTGCTTTGTCAAAGATGAGTTGGCCGTACGTTTGGGGTTCTGTTTCTGGGTTCTCTATTCTGTTCCATTGATCTCACTGTCTGCTTTTGTGCCAGTTATTTGTTTATTTTTGAGAAAGAGAGAGGGGGGAGAGAGATAGCGAGTCAGTGTGAGTGGGGAAGGGGCAGAGAGAGAGGGAGACCCAGAATTCAAAGCAGGCTCCAGGATCAGAGCCACCCAGGTGCCCCTGAAATAGGCTTTTGTAATTGGTTTTCCTGTGTTAGAACCCTTTGGCCAGAGTTCATAAATGTTAAGCCTGAGACCCCACATGTGTATAGACGACACAGATGGGAAAGCACATCTTTACTGCACCCAGGTGGAAGCCACAGCCAGTTGATTCGAATTGCCAGACCAGATGAAAAACACTGATGTCCAGACCAGAGTCTAGACTGGGATCCTGTTAATGCAAGAGGATTTTTTTTTACCCCCTGAGTAGGCTCCTGCCCAACCAACAAGGGGCTTGAACTCACGACCCTGAGATAAGAGTCGCATGCTCTACTGACTGAGCCAGTGAGGCACCCCTAGCTAACTCTTTCTTGAAGAGTTAAAAGTTTTTTTGAGTCAATGTTGCAGCACACAGAATTTTTTTTTGAAGAACAATCTTGGAATTTTATGATTTTATAGAAAGTTTTTATTATTTGATGTGTTTCAGAGAAAAAATTTTTGAGTTTGTTTAGAACACTGGCCCATTTTGAGAATTTGGACCATTTGAAGAAAAGAGGCCTTAATAGATTATGTTCCTGGGAAACCTGAAATTTAAAATCTTTGCATGCTTCTTAATTATGTATGGTGAGTTCTAAGGAGAATCCCTCCCTCCCCAAACAACAAAACCCGCAGACAAACTCACTGGAAGTTTGAGAGAAGTTATCCTTTGGTTATTAAGATTTAATTGCCCAAACAAATTTTTTAATGTGTATGTTCAAACTGATGTGCTGTGGGAATGAACTATGTCTATGGTTGGAAGTAAATCCAGATTTGCACATTTGTTGTCTTTTGGGAAAATACTTAAGGAAAGATTATCCATAATAATTCTTGAAGTGCTACTGTAGTGAATGATTATCTTTTCTAGCCCCTTCAAAAAAGTGTTGTAAGGGGTGCCTTACAACACTGGGTGGTTCAGTTGGTTAAGCATCCAACGCTTGATTTCAGCTCAGGACATGATTTCATGGTTTCTGTGACTGAGCTCTTCAGTGGGCTCCACTCTGACAGTGAGAGACAGCTGTATCTCCTCCTCCCCGCCAGCATGCACGCTCTTATTCTCTCTCTCTCTTCTCAAATAAATAAGTAAACATTAAAAAAAAAGGATGTTGTAAGGGAGAGCTCCTCAGACCTGAAGTCTGTGTTCACAGTGGTAACTCCTATCTTAAGTTTTTAAAAAGAAAAGAAGAGGAAAATGTTAGTTTAGTTCCAAAAACTAAGAGAAGCCTAGATGTAGAACACACTATATTTAATTCATTTCCCGTGTTGTAAATAAATATTGAGACATTGGAGTAGATGTTAAAATGCCAGTTTTAAAGCCCAGAGGATTTTACTTTATACCAAAACTATGAAATATAAAACATGGATTTTTCTATAAGAATTCATCTGTAAATGAGTGTCCTTTTAGAATATTAAATGATATAACAAGGTTAGCAATGACTTGTTCCTGAACTTGTTGGAATTCTTTATGACCGAGGATAGTCATGAAGGTCATCAGTAGTGTAGTAGGTAATAGGTAGGAGTGGCATGGCTGTTTCATTTTCTAATTTCAATCGTCATTGATGTACTATAAGAGAAGTACATTCGATTTGGCCTTTGATTATCCCCGTTTAAGAATGATCATTTTAAAAATGTATTGTTTTGAAATAATTTCAAATTTACAGAAAGGGCGCAGAAATAAAAGTATTGCAAAGAACATCCATACATCCTTTACCGAGATCATACTATTAACATTTTACTTCATTTGCTTTATCATTCATGTACCTTGTGTGTCATTTTACATAGGTAGGATATATGTACCATGGCCTTTTATGTAAAATACTTGTGCGTTATTTTCTAAGATTTGGGATATTCTGTTACATGACTAGTCTAGTTACCAACTTTATGACATTAAAAAATGATACCTCACAGATTTTATCTGTCACTTTTTGTCAGTTGACAGGTATAGGATCCAGCCTCGGGTTAGGTACCCACCTTTAGTCGTAATGTCTTTTTAACCTTCTCTATCCTGAAATGTTTTTACAGCTTCCCTTTGCCTTTTATAACACTGACATTTGTCAGAAATATTCCCTCTCCCATTTAATAGAATGTTTCTCATTTTGGGTTTGCATGATGGTTCCTCAGTATTATCAGTTTACGCATTCTCAGCTGAAATATTGCATGGGGGATATAGTGTCCTTCTCATGCTATCACTTCTTTTGGCGTGTAATGTCCGTCTGAGCCTCATATGTTGATTTTGATCACTCAGTCAAGGTGTTGTTTGAGTTCTCGATTGTATTATTACTAGTTTTTCCTCCTATAAGTAATGAGCGGTTTGTGGGAACACACTTTAAGATCATGGAAATAGATTTCCTCCCTAGATTTATCTTTCATTTTAAATACTTGGCCAGCAAAAAATAGGTTGTCATTCTTTTTTCCTTCTAAATTGAAATATAGGAGTATTACCAGTAATTCCATTTATTAGTGAAATAAAAGAGGCATAATCTACTAACTAGAAAAATTAGTATTGGGAATAATAATTTTATGTTAAAAGTTCTTGGAAAGTGACCAACTTGTGTATTTATTGATCATATCTTCTTATCAAATGTGTGAATTTTGGCAATTAAACAATTGAGTCATAGTGTGTTTTGTTGTAAAAAAAAAATTGCTCTGCTTAACATGTGAAAAGTAGTTTATTCTGGTCAAGAGAAGTTTATATGACGTGTTTGTCTTGCTCCTTACTACATTCTGTCTTTACAAAGTACCTTGATAACCAAAGCCTTAAAAAAAAAAAAAAAAAGATTGTTAGAGAATACTGTGAGACATTTGTCAAAGCAGGTATTTTTCCACTTGTCCTTTTCAAGTTTATTCCACTGGATTGGATTGCTACTGTAGATAGACAGATTAAGTAAAGAGAAGCTTGTTTTCCCATGTTGTTAATAGCTTGCTTTCTGCATATTTGTGCGTTTAAAAGAGTAACTGTAAAATCTAATCTAATTCATTTAGAATCCCTTCTTTAAAGTACTGAAGTGTATGGATATTTCACTGTGTTCTCCCCAGTGTCAGCATAGTTTACAGGCCGCCACTGCATTATACCTCTCTGGTAACCTGTAACCTATTTAACAAAGAATAGACCTCTCCTCCTTTCTTATATTGTCTTAGGGTATGGTCATTGAAGTATCGTTTCATTAAGACAGGTCCACTGCCTCATGTTTTCTGTCTTCCTGGTGTTTTTACCTTGGTTCTTCTCTTTCCTTTAAATTCCTTTCCCTTTTCCATCTGCCTCGTTTCTAAGATCTGCAGTAATAAATTTAAGTAAGCTCTACATGTGAGTTAACACTATAAGAAAACTTTCTGGGACAAGGTTTGCTTTTAGCCTTTGATAGAGTAATGAATTGTGGGAAAAGAGCCAAATTTTTCTAGTTGTAGGCATTCATCTCTTGATTAACTGTATTTTATTTTTATTTCTTAAAAATTTTTTTGATGTTTATTTATTTTTGAGAGACAGGGAAAGAAACAGAGTACGAGCAGGGGAGGGGCCAAGAGAGGGAGACACAGAATCCAAAGAAGGTTCCAGGCACTGAGCTGTCAGCACAGAGCCTGACGCGGGTCTCAAACTCACAGACCACAAGGTCATGACCTGAGCAAAAGTCGGATGCTTCCCCAACTAAACTACCCAGGGGCCCTTATTTTCATTTAATTTTTAAATTATTTAAGTTTTATTTATTTAAGTAATCTCTCTACCTACTTAACCTTGGTGCTTAACAATATTTTAAGAAACCTGTGAATAAAATGTAACATCATAAATGTTAGAGCTAGAACTGACTTTGGACCTACTCTTCCAGTTCCCTCTTCTTCTAGGTAAGGTAGGTTCATTCCAAAGGTAAAATGACTTGCATGTGGTTAGTAAGTAGCATAACTGGTAATAAGATTCCCTGACTTAGAGGATAGTCTTCTGTTTACTATATTATTTTTCTTCAATCTATTTTGTCCAGTCAAATTCCAGGAAGATTGCCTTGAGACTTTGGCTTATAGGCGTTGTGTTGTTGACTACAGTTGCATCCACCATCCCAGAAGCAGTGAGTGCTACTCCCAAGCAGGCTCCGTGCTGTCAGCGCGAAGCCCCATGCGGAGCTTGAGCTCGAACTCACGAACCGTGAGATCGTGACCCAAGCCAAAGTCAGATGCTTAATCGATGGAGCCACCCAGGCACCCCAGTAGTATATTTTTAAAGCATCTATTTGCTTCCTAAATTGCTAGTCTTAGTTTAGTTTAGTTTAGTGGCTAACTGAGTGGTATAGTCATTCAGCACAAGCTTTGAAAACTGAGTAATAAGATTTGACACTAGGAAAGAAGTAGAAAATACTTCCAAGTCTATAAAGTAGTTATACGACAAAATTCATGCATCACAGTTAAATATTTATTAAACATATTTCTGTACTCAGGACATTTTGGGATTAAAAAGACTTGATTACCTAATTTTTAGCCATTGCAGGTTAGCAACTGAGTTAGAAAGAAGTTACTGTTAGCTTCTGCCACCATTGAGACATATTGGTGAAGAAAGAGCTGAAGAAACGTCTAAGAAAGTTTAGGGGCACCACACCAGTATACTGCAGACCCCCCCCTACACCATTTTATCTTGGAGTGGTGCTATAATTGATGTTCATAATCATTAAATTTTATTGCCAGAAGGGTGCTTACAGGTTATCTAACTTAGTTTTCTTGTTTTACGTTTGAAAAGTGACCTTCAAATACCAAGAACACATTAAATCATGTTCCATAGATTGTATGTGAGAAGTTAGCCAAGTATGTGTGCGTTTTAGAAAGCTTTCTATGCAAGCTAGTTTACAAGTTTTGGTATTTAAAAAGTTTACCTAACATTTCTGGCTGCTTCATTATATAAAACATCTATTTCCTAATGATAGCGAACAAATGAGGTATTACCTCACATAGATCTCACTTGAGACATTAATGAAAGCTTATTACAATATGTATAATTACAGTGGAAATCTAAGAAAAACAGAATCAACCACTATTGAGCTATGTGACCTTGGAGTTGATTTCTTGTTCTATAAAATGATAGTGATAATTACCTCTTCTTACAGCATACAAATTTTGAAGTTGTGATAAAATACACAGAATATAAAATTTATCATCTTAACTATTCTTAAATGTACGATTAGCCCAGTAGGTATTAAGTACATTCACCTTATTGTGTAACCGTCACCACCATCCGTCTATAGACATTTTTTATCTTTACAAACTGAAATTTCATACCCACTGAGCAATAACTCCCCATTGCCCCCTTCTCCCTAGCCTTTGACAAACACCATTCTACTTACTGTCTTTGCAAATTTAACTATATTCTAAGTTCCTCAAGTAAGTAGAATTATATAGTATTTGTCCTTTTGTATCTGGTTTATTTCACAGTATAATGTCTTCAATGTCATCTTTGTTTTAGTGTCAATAAGGTTTTTAAGGCAGAGTAACATTACATTGTAGGAGTAGACCACATTTTGTTTATCCATTCATTTGCCAGTGGCCTTTGAGTTTCTTTCGCCTTTTGGCTGATATGGATAATGATGCTGCGAATGTGGGTACACAGATACCATTTTGAGACCCTGCTTTCAGTGCTTTATGGTATATAGCCAGAAGTGGAATTGCTGGATCAAGTGGCAATTGTATTTTATATTTTTTCAGGAATTGCTATACTGTTTTCATAGTAGCTGCACCATTTTATGTTCCTACAACAGTGCACCAGGATATGGCTCCATATCCTCACCGCAGCTTGTTGTTTTGTTTTTTGTTATTTTTGTTTTTTGATAATAGCCATCTTAATGGGTTTGGGGTGGTATCTTTCATGGTTTTGATTTATATTTCCCTAATGATTAGTGATGATTAGAACATCTTTTCTGCCCTTATTAGCTATTTGTATATTTCCTTTGGAAAAATGCTCTTCAAGTCTTTTGCCCATTAAAACACATTTTTTGTTAAGATTTTTTCTAAGAGCAGTTTTAGGTTTACAACATAATTGAGGAGGGAAAGGTATAGAGATTTACCATACGCTTCTTGACCCTGCACTCACAGCTTTCCCTATAAGCAGCACCCCACACTGGAGTGGTACATTTGTTACAGTTGATGCACTTACACTGACACGTCATAATCACCCAAGGTCCGTAGGTTTACATTATTTTTCACTCTGTGTTGTGCATTCTGTAGATTTGGACAAATGTGTGATGACATGTATCCACCATTATGGTATCATGCAGAGTGTTTTTACTGCCTAAAAATTCTCTGTGCTCTGCCTATTCATTTCTTACCCACTTCTCCAACTCCTGTCAACCACTGATCTTCCTGTTTCCATGGTTGTGCCTTTTTCAGAATATTCTTGGAGTCATGTTTTCAGTTATTTTGTTTGAATCATATAGAGTATGTAGGCTTCCCAGATTGAATCTTTCATTTAGATATGTTTTTAAGATTCCTCCATGTCTTTTTGTGGGTTGGTAGCTCGTTTCTTTTTAGTGTTGAATAATAATCCATTTTTTTCGGATATGCCACTGTTTATTTTTACCTTTACTGAAGGACATTTTGGTTGGTTCCAAGTTTTAGCAGTTATGCATAAGATGCTGTAAGCATTAATGTGCAGATTTCAGTGTGGACTTAACTTTTCAACTTCTTTGAATAAATACGAAGAAGCATGATTGCTGGATTGGATGGTAAGAATATATTTGGTTTTGTAAGAAACCACCAAACTGTCTTCCACAGTGGCTGTACCATTTTGCATTCTTGCCAGTAACGAATGAAAGTTCCTGTTGCTCCACATCCTTAGCAGCATTTGGTATTATCAGTGTACAGATTTTGGCCACTCATTGATAAGTGTGGAGTGGTATCTCATTGTTTTAATTTGCATTTCTCTGATGACTTATGATTGCAGCATCTTTTTGTGTGCTTATTTGCTGTCTTTGTATCTTCGGTGAAGTATCTGTTAAGGTCTTTGGCTCATTTTTAAAATATTGTTTTAATGTCTGTTTATTTTGAGAGAGAGAATGAGAAGGGGCAGAGAGAAGAAAGGAGAGAGAGAATCCCAAGCAAGCTCTGCAGTGTCAGCACAGAGTCTGACGTGGGGCTTGCACTCACCATGAAATCATGGCCAAAATCAAGAGTGGGATACTGAGATACCCAGGTGTCCTGTGTGGCTCATTTTTAGTTGGATTGTTTCTTTTCATATTTTTGAGGTTTAAAGAGTTCTTTGTATATTTTGGATAACAGACCCTTTTCGGATGTATCTTTTGCAAATACTTTCTCTTGCTCTGTGCTTGTTTATTAACTCTGTAACTCTTGTAACTTGTTCACAGGGCAGATTTTAATTTTAATTAAGTCCACCTTATTGTTCCTTTTATGGATAGTGCCTTTGGTGTTGCCTTTGTTCCTTTTTAAATCAGGTTATATTTTTGTTTTATCAAGACTATTTTGATGTATATAGTTTTGATGTCATGTCCAGATTTTTACATATTAATCATGTGAAAGTTCTGAGAATTATGTCTAATATAAATGAAAGTGACTGTGGTTAACCTCTTTTTTTTTCTTATTTTTTTTAAATTAACATTTAATTAAAAAAATTTTAATGTTTATTTATTTTTGAGAGAGAGAGAGACAGAGACAGAGTGTGAGTGGGGGAGGGTCAGAGAGAGAGGGAGACACAGAATCTGAAGCAGGCTCCAGGCTCTGAGCTGTTAGCACAGAGCCCGATGTCAGGTTCAAGCTCACGAACCGTGAGATCGTGACCTAAGCCAAAGTCAGATGCTTAACCAACTGAGCCACCCAAGTGCCCCAACATCCTTTTTCTGAAATCAGCCTAAACTCCACTGAATGGGATGGGCGAGTGAGGTAGAACTTTGGAGTTATAGAACTTTGGAGTTAACTTTGGAGTTAGTAGAGGAAATTAATTTATAAAAGTGGAATTCATTGTGTTTAGGGCTTGTAGACAGTTTTAGAATCATGTGTGGCTAGCATAAGGTCACAGCAAACAATCATCCAGTGTTAGGCCTTGAAAATAGTCCTGTTTGTTTAACCATTTCTATTTGGAGAGATTTCATAATCCTGGACTGTTTACCTAAAAAGTAAAGAGTCAGGTCAACTGAGAAATTAATAATTGGTAAAAACAATATATAAATATATAAAATTAGTATTAACCATGACTTATTCGATGTACCTAGTAATTGCAGTCAAAATAAGGATCTGATGAGAAGTGTGAAAGAGCTTTTAGGAGAAATTTGATACTTTACTGAGGATTTAAAAGATTTAAATGTTTTGAGTGGACAAACCATATGCCTGGAGATGGATCGATAGTTAAATATTGAGAATTGATACAGGGTAATACTTCTCAAGTACAGTTAATATAATTGCAGTCAGTATTTTAACTGAAATATGAATTTATCAAGTTTATTTGAAATGTGAGCAGTGAACCATTCCAAATTCTTGATCGTCTATATAGAATAATACATTGTACAAGCTACACTAATTCATCTAATCCTAATTTAGGATAAACAGACTAATGAAAAATAATTGAGGACCCAGATATAGAACTGTCTCTGTATGGCATTTGGCAAATCACTTCAAATTAGTTAGGAATGTGTGTGTGTGTGTGTGTTTTTAAGTAGGCTTTGTGCCCAGTGTGGTGCCCAACATGGGCCTTGAATTCACAACCCTGAGATCAAGATCTGAACTGAGATCAAGAGTCAGACTCTTAACTGACTGAGCCACCGAGGCCCCCCAAGAATGTGTGGGTTTTTAAATGAGGCGTGAGATGATTGAAAAAAGGGAACTTTTGCACTACATAATCAAATTCCAGATGGATGAACATTTTAAGTGTGAAAAAGTCAAATACTATTAGAAAATATTTGTTTTAGGACAAGATGGTCATAAACCAAAAAGAACAGAATTGATTACATAAAAGGAAAACCTATAAAGTGACAAAATAATGTGGGACGCCTGGGTGACTCGGTTGAACATCCGAGTCTTGATTTTGGCTCAGTTCATGATCCTAGGGTTATGGGATCAAGCCCTGTGTTGGGCTCTGTGCTGAGTGTGGAGCCTACTTAAGATTCTCTCTTTCCCTTTGCCCCACTTCTCTGCTCATGTGCTCGCTCTCTCTCTTCCAAAAAATAAAAAAAAAAAAACCAAACTCATCTCTTTAAAAAAAAAAAGACAAAATATTTTATAAGCCTTGTTACAAGACTAACCTGGAATAGCTCTTTAGCCCTGAGTTATAACACTTATTGTCAAAATAATTTAAGTGCTAAAAACAGAAATGTATAGGTGGGGAAATTAATGAATGTTTATTCATAGTTGTATAATAATTCTTTTTTAAACTTAAGGAAATGTGTAAATTTTTATTATTTTTTAGATGTTTGTTTATTTATTTTTGAGGTAGAATCCTCAGCAGGCTCTGTTCTGTCAGTGCAGAGCCCGACTTAGGGCTCAGTCCCACCAACTGTGAACTCACAACTTGAGCCAATATCAGTAGTTGCATTCTTAACTGACTTAGCCACCCAGGTGCTCCCAAAATGTCTTTTTTTAAATGGGGGAAATCTGTTTGTATGAACAAAATAATGTATCTCTTCAAGAATTAGGGGTATAAGGCATGTTTTCTTAAGATATTATTACCACCATAAGCCTGAAGCTTATGCCATGTATGTATCTTAATAAATATTGATTAATCTAACTTCAGATGTTTTCTTTCCTTCAGTCAGGTCAATTCAGTGAAGATATGATACCCACAGTGGGCTTCAACATGAGGAAAGTAACTAAAGGTAACGTCACAATAAAGGTACGTGATCTTGCCGTACTTGATTTAAATTTTTAGCTACGCAGCTAGAAATCTTTGATTCTATGTATTCTACATGCTTATTCGTGCTTCTTAACTCATGGATAGGTGTGTTTCAAAAAAATGTAAATCAGGTGTTTTTTTTCTTTCTCTAATAGATGAAAATGTTTAAGTTGAAATGGTATTAAGTGCCATAAAAAATATAAACATGATTTGGCAGAATAATATTTAGGGTCTAGATGTTTCTAGGAAGTAAAAATCCCATGTTTGAGATCCGTAGTTTGGCATGTAAATAAAAATCCAAATCCCACGTTTGGGATGTAGTGTTACATTATTTCTTGGGTAGGGTTTTATATTGAAAGATAATTTATTATTTATAATATTGGTAATTTAGTATTATATTTGTGGTAACCTATTTTTCTCTTTCATTGTTACTAAGTCCTAAAATTAATACTATGAAATTGGAAAGCTAACTAGTTAAATATATTTTTTTTAATGTTTCTTTCTTTCTTTATTTATCGAGAGAGAGAGCGAGAGCGAGCATGCACGCACATGAGCAGGGAAGGGGCAGAGAGAGACAGGGAGAGAGAATTCCAAGCAGGCTCTGCACTGTCAACATGGAGTCTGATGCAGGGCTCAGTCCCACGAACTGTGAGATCATGGCCTGAGCTGGAATCAAGGGTTGGACACAACTGACTGAGCCACCAAGGTGCCTCTGAACATGAAGTTTAGAAATGGCCCCAAGAACTTCTGGATTAAGAGCTTGTTTTATTAGCTCAAGTTTTTCAGGAGTAATTTGGCTCTAACAATTGTGGAAATAAGCATACCTGCCTGATCTTTCTCCCCCTCTTCTGGTACTTTTTCCTTCTGTGTAATACTTGAAATATCTTTCTTAAGAATTGTCTGTCTTGGTTTAAAGATTTGGGACATTGGAGGCCAGCCCCGGTTCCGGAGCATGTGGGAACGCTACTGCAGAGGAGTCAATGCCATTGTGTAAGCATTTTTTACAAAAGTCAGTTTAGGTTTCCAGGGAAAAAAGTTGTTTTTAGTACTTCAAAGGCTCAATTTGTATTTCACACAATAACCGTCTTTCTCAGAAATTTTCTTAGTGTAATCCCATTAATATGAAGCTTGAAAAAAATTAGTCATAAATGAGAGTTTTATTTATGTTTTTTATTTATGCACTTAAGAGCTAAGGGATATAAATGTTTTAGTGTCATGTTTTAGCACCTAAGAATAGTCTGTTTAAAAGTATTTTCAGGTACTAAGCTTCTCGTTATGTAGGTCTTAATTTTGATTAACAGTTTCAGTAGTGTAAATCTTAAAATTAAAAACCTTTATTCCTAATTGTGATCATCAGAGAATTTGGAGAAGACATATTGTAACTGCTTTTTTTTTTTAAGTTACATGATAGATGCTGCAGATCGTGAAAAGATAGAAGCCTCTCGAAATGAGCTACATAATCTTCTAGATAAACCACAATTACAAGGAATTCCAGTAAGTATGGAATTTTTGTTATTTTATGTTCTATGAATATAATATCTATATTATTAAAAGTATAATTCTTTGATTATGTTATGTTTGAAATCAGTAAAATGTCTTCTGTCTTAAAGTCTTACTATCTTTATTGAATATGAGCCATAGATGGGCTCTGTGCTATGTATTCATTTCTTAACCAGCTATTTATCAAACTCTATGCAGTAGGAGCAGTGCTTAGTCCTGGAGATACAGTTATGAACACAAGTGAATAGAAACGTGCTCCCTGCCATCATGGAACTTGTGGTTTAGTAGGAAAGGTAGGCCATGAAATCATTTGAATAGTACAGCTCTGATTAGTGCTGCAAAGGAGAGGTACAAGGGGCCATGAAAGTTGTAAGTTAGAGGAGAGATGTGATCTAGTTTTAGGAGAGAAAGAAGGATTCCCAAAGGAAGTGATGCTTGAGCTGAGTTGTGAGGGATAGGGAGACATGTGAGGGATGGGACGATTGGAGGAGAAGGGAGTTGTAGACAAAGAGAGGCCTTTTGGAAGGAGCAAGCAAGGCACTGAGAAGAGGCCAGTCTCTCTAGAGCACACAACAAAGTGAGAGGGTGAGGAGAGTGCGATGAGCTGTGAGGCAGCTAGGACACTAGAGGAGGCTGGGCTGGGCTGGGCTGAACTGTGCGGGAAGCCGTTGCGATGTTTTAAATGATCAGATTTATTAAGTCACTTTTATTTCCGTTTAAGAGTGGATTAAAGTGGCAAGAAGGACTATAAGGAGGACAGTTTTAGGAAACTTTTGAAGTTGTCCTGGAAAATTATAGTACCATGAATTAGGGTGGTAGTAGACAGGATGGTGAGAAGGAAACAGATATTAGGGATATTTAGGAACACTGTCCGCCAGACAGTGTTCTAATGGGTTAGAAGAGGAAATGTAAAGAATAATTCTTAGTTTACTGATTCATGCGTTTAGATGGAAGGTGCTTCCATTTGTTGAGCCAAGAATGCTGAAATGCAGGACCAGGCTTTAGCCTCATGACAGTTGAATGAATATCAAATACTTGAGGTATATTGTCTCCATGAATCCTCACAACATAGTGAGGTTCATGGTTATCCCTCTTTTATAAAAGTTTTTATTCATTCAAGGTTACATGGCAACCTTATGTTGTGCAACCAGGTTTTGAATCCATGTTTATCTGACTTTTCTCCTGTCTTAAAAACCTGGTTTTTATACCATAAGTAAACATCAGTCTTAAAATCATCATAAGTCTTCTTAGTTGCAAGCAATAGAAAGCTGACTTAAGTAGAAAGGAATTCTTTGACTGGATATTGGGTAGCTCACAGAGCCTCTGAGAAGGCCGCACATAAGCAGGCTCAGGAAGTAGGCTGGAGAAGGGAAACTAAGCAGCTGCCAGACACCCAGACTCACACCAGGGTGAGTCTGGTGACCGCATGCAGTTTCTGAACAGTGGACGCAATTGTTCTGATTGGAAAGTCATCTAGCTGATTCCCTTTCCCTGTCAGGATGAGTTCTCTGTCCTGCTTTCTTGTATAATTGGCTCTGTGTCGAAAGTTTTGGTAAATTCTAGATCTACCAGAAAGGAAAGCTGAGGAAAAATTATCCGTAGAAGCAAGTAACTCTACCGGGAGGCAGATTCATAAGGTAGGAGGAGATTTCTTAAATGTAGTAAGAGGTCTAATACGCCAGGCAACCTCCAAACTGACAACTGATCACAAATGACCATGACGTTATTTTTAGAAACTCAGCCAGGTCCAGCTTGAGAACCTAGTGTGACTTAAATAAGAGTGTGGAGAGACACGGGAGTTGGGAAAGGGGAGACAGGCTGACCAAAGGTATTGAAGTTTGGCTCCTGGCACTCTGACTCCCTGTAGTGCATTCTCCTGTGAGCTCCCAGTGTCCCTGACTCTCTGTCCTTTGTGCAAAATCAGAGTCTGGGGCCTAGGAGTTTAATTGTACAAAGTGTATGGAGTCGGTTGTGAGGGTTGGGGTGATTAAGTGAAAGGTATAGATACGACAAGGTAGACCTGGCATGTCCTTTGTTGAGCTGGATCAGAGATACAGGTTTTTAGAAAACATTGACTTTAGAGTGTGGATGTCCTCAAATACGTTACAGGTACTCATTCTCGCTTTCTCTGAGGCAGAAAGGACATATCTGAGAAAGATAGATTGGTAATTAGAAAGCCTGTTTCTGCTTTCCTTTCTTTTGAAAGCACATCTAGCAACCTGATGGCAGCATCTAGTGCTAGAGTTTATGGCTGCTATATTTATCCTGAGCTCCAGACTTAACCATTGTCTTAGAATATTTATACATGGTATTCTGTAGGATGGATCCGGAATTTTAAAAGCATATTTATGTGTGTATATATGATTAATGGCTAACATAAAAAATGGTTAAAAAATTGTTCCCCTGCTCTTGGTTGTGTTGAGACCATATTCACATTTTGGTAGAGATTTATTTAGAAATAGCAGAATGCATATCACAGACTTAGATTTTTTTTTTTTTTTGAAGAGAGAGCGTGAGAGTGCACGTTGGGGAGAGGGAGAGAGAGAATCTTAAAAAGGCTCTACACCCAGCTTGTGGCCTGCCATGGGGCTCAGTCTCACGAGTGTGAGGTCATGACCTGAGCCGAAATCGAGAGTTGGACACTTAACTGACCGAGCCATCCAGGAATCCGAGATTTAGAATATTTTATTTTTTATTTGAGAGAGAGAGAGAGAGAGAGAGAGAGAGAGAGAGAGTGTGTGTGTGGGTGTGTGTGTGTAGGTGTGTGTGTGGTGTGTGAGTGAGGGGAAAGGGGCAGAGGGAGAGAGAAAAATCTCAGGCAGTTTGTATGCTCAGCACGGAGCCCAGTGTGGGGCTTGATCCTGTGACCCTGGGATCATGACCTGAGCTGAAATCAAGAGTGGGACACTTAACTGATGAGCTGTCCAGGCGCCCCTAGACTTATAATATTTTATTTTTATTTTTTTGTACATTATTTGTTTTTGGGAGACTGCAAGTGGGGGAGGGGCTGAGAGAGGGGGACAGAGGATCCGAAGCGAGCTCTGCACTGACATGCTGACAGCATAGAGCCCAACGTGGGGCTCGAACTCATGAACCGCGAGATCATGACCTGACCCGAAGTTGGATGCTCAACTGATTGAGCCACCCAGTTGCGCCTAGACTTAGAATATTTTAAATAGAATTTGGCAGCTACATGTTGGATTAAGGGCATCTGGTAGAAGTTAAAATGGGTGCTAATTTGAATGACAGAATGAATGAGATAGGCAACACTTAGACAAATATGCCTTAATAGTATGGCATGTGGTACCATTCCAGTTTGCATGTCCACAGATATGACTATCATATGCTGCTGTGACCTTTTCTTAAATAAAAGTTTATTGTTAACATCTTTTCTTTTTAAAGGTGCTAGTACTCGGAAACAAGAGAGACCTCCCGAATGCCTTGGACGAAAAACAGCTAATTGAAAAAATGTATGTCTTAAGAATGAATGGTGGTGTTTTTTTAAAAAGTTTGGTTCTAAATTACACTTTTTTGCCCGATACTTTGTTTAGCGTCATTATATTATTATTTTATTTTTTATTTTTATTTTTAGAGAATGCGCGAGAGGGGGAAAAGGGCAGAGGGGAGAGAGAGAGTCCTAAGCAGGCTCCATGCTCAGTGCAGAGTTTGACTTGGGGCTTGATCCCACGACCCTGGGATCATGACCTGGGCTGAGATCAAGAGATGGACCCTCAACTGACTGAGCCACCCAGGTGTCCCTTACGGATTTTATTTTAAAGTAATCTGTACACCCAACACGAGGTTCAAACTCACAACCCCAAGATCAAGAGTCGCATGCTCTTCTGACTGAGCCATCCTGGCACCCCTGTTTTTTAGTGATGATTATAGCTCTGTTTTAGGTAAACATGGTAAATTTGGACTACCAGAGAAGTGAATTTCTAAAATTTCAGTAGTAGTAAAATAATTTCTTCAGTATAAAAAGACCAGAAAATTGAACAAAAGGTGATGAGTATGATGGTTATTTTAAGCACTTACTCTCTTAATTCTGCTTCCTACAGGAACCTGTCTGCTATTCAGGATAGAGAAATTTGCTGCTATTCAATTTCTTGCAAAGAAAAGGATAATATAGGTAAGAAATGACTATTGAAGAAATGGGTATTACTGGAAGGGTGTCTTCATGCTTTCTACTCTTTATTTTCCCCATTTCTGTTTAATCGACTTCCTTTTCAGAGTACTGCTGCTTTTGCCTTAGGAAAAAGAATAGACCTTATATCTTTTGGCAACAAATACACATCCTGAATGTGCTCTATGCTATTTAAAGAAGTAAATGAAAAAGACATGAAGTTAAACATTACGTGATATCAATTTATTGTATTAATTTTGGTAGAGCTAGTATCCAGCTGTGCTTTTTAACAAAATGACGTTTTTGAAATAAGACTTTACAAAAATTGGTCTATTATTTGGTCTATAGGCACTAAAACAATTGTTCATTTATTGAACCAGTATATTACTGCAATATGTTAGTACTCTATTGTACGTATAAGCCAAAAGTACCCTTATCTATTAAGTGTCATAAATTTTCTAGAATTGCCATGGCAATTTTAAGCCACTGGATGGCTTAAAAGAGCAGAAATTAATTTTCTTAAGTTCAGGAGGAGGGGCATCCAAAATCGAGGTGTCACGGGGGCTGCTGGGGAGTATCCTTCCTTGGCTTTTCCTAGTTTATGCGTGCTGGCAGTCTTGGACCTGGAGATGGCATCACTCCAGCTTCTGTCTCTGGCCTCACACAACCTTCTCTGTGTGTGTCTCTGTGTGTATTTTCTCTTTTTATGAAGACAAATATCACTGGATTAGGGCCTTCTGTAATCTAGTATGACCTCATCTTATATCTGCAAAGATTATTTCCAAATAAATTCTGAAGTTCTGATGGGTGTGAATTTTTAGGGGACACTATTCAATCCATTACAGTACCCTTAAAGAATAAATATATCTGGTTGGACTTGAGTTTCTTAACTAATTTATGAGAGGTTATTTAATAAAAATGTATTGGAATGGGTAAAAAGGGTCCAAAGGTAAAAAGGAAAGAGAACTCGAAGAGTTTGACAAGATAAAAGGCTGTTCAGCCTGTTAGCTGCTTGAGTGAAAAGACCGCTAACAGTGCAATAAAACATACTCAGTGGTGTAAAGTATGCCTTCACGAAAAAAGCTACCCAAGCTAAGTTACACGGTTCTTGTCTGGGCATGAACACCTCAGCCAAAGTGTGAGAGGAGAGTTTAATGCATGTACTTAGAAGCAGCTGGGTAGGAGCCTAGGGATTTTTTTGGCACCTTCACTTTTCTGAGTTTGGTGGTCACTGGTGAAAAAGATCGCTGTGTGGGTCACAAGAGAAAAACGAGGCTAGCCATCAGTGCTGCATAGTAGGCCACAAACAGCACGGGCTTTGGAGTCAGGCAGCCTCAGGCCACAACGCTTGGTCCTAAGTTACTTTCTGACTGGCCTTGGACGAAGCACTTAACCTCCCTGATCTCCAGCTTTCACTCATCTGTAAAATGGTGATAATGGCAGCGATTTTAAACTCTATTGTGAGAAGGCAGGTGAAAATGCATTGCAGTATTTGACATATGGTGGATGTCACATGGGGGTATTAGTTTTCTTTTGCTGCTGTCAGTTAGCAGCCTGTCATGGTTCTCACCGAGCAAGAAATCAAGGACTAAAACATAGGTTGTGCTCTTTCTGGAGACTGCAGGAGAGACTCCATTTCCTCGCCTTGTTTTCACCTTTTAGATCCTGCCTGCTTTCTTGGCTCATGGCTTCCTCCATCTTCAGAGCCAAAAACATTATATCTCTCTGACCATCTACCATAGTCACACCTCCAATTAAAACAAAAAAACAACAAAATAAAAACTTGGAATAGTATGTAAAAAATACATAGCGCCAAAATAGTGTGTTTAAAAGGTATTCTGATATTTTTTTCCCTTGAGCCTTTGTTCATTATGTATTGGTTCTTATCATAGTTAACTTTTTTCCCAGGTCATTTCTAGTCTATCAGGTCTTTCCCCTTCCCTTCTCAAACACGGTCTGATGAGCTCAAAGTGTTGAGTTAGTTTTCTATCTAATTCTGGGCTTTCTTAATTTTATTTTGTGTGTGTGTGTGTGTTTTTAAAGTTTATTTATTTTGAGAGACAGAGAGAGTATACATGCATGAATGGGAGAGGTACAGAGAGAGAAGGAGAGAGAGAATCCCAAGCAGGTCAGTACTCTCAGCACATAGCCTGACACCAGGCTCAGTCTCGAGAACCATGAGTTCATGACCTGAGTCCAAATCAAGAATTTGATGCTTAACCTGCTGAACCACCCAGGCACCCCATAAAGATTTTATTTTACTCTATTTTATTATTATTATCATTATTATTATTAATATTTATTTTTGAGAGAGAGAGACAGTGCAAGCAGAGGAAGGGCAGAGAGAGAGGGAGACAAAGAATCTGAAGTAGGCTCCAGGCTCTGAGCTATCAGCATAGAGCCTGACATGGGGCTTGAACTCATGAATTTTGAGATTATGACCTGAGCTGAAGTTGACACTTAACCGACTGAGCCACCACCCAGGTGCCCCAAGATTTTATTTTTAAGTAATCTCTACACCCACCATGGGGCTTGAAATTAAGAACCCCGAAATCAAGACTCCCATGCCCCACTGACTGAGCCCCCCACACCTCCCTAGGCTTCCTTTAAAGAGCACCTAAAAGCAATTTGAGCCTAATACATTGCGGATGGACACAAACTCTCCTCTATTAAATGGGTAGAATAAGTGACTTGTTATATTGTGAGTATTCAGTTAATTTGAGAACAGACTCTTCAAACACATAGGGTTAGATAGAGTTTATTAAAAAAACTTCCCCCTACGTTAGGAGGGATTCTTGTTAAATTTTAAGTTGTGACGCTATGAGAGTATTTACACATACACCAGTGTTCTCATCAAAGGATTTCTTCCCCAGGAGACATTTGGCAACGTCCAGAGAGACTTGGTTGTCAGAATGAGGAGTGTGATGCTGGCACTTAGTGGGTAGAGACCAGGGATATTCTAAACATGCTACAGTCCCTATGTCTAAGAATCGTCCAGCCTAAAATGTCAGCAGTAGTGGCGAGGTTGAAAAACACTGTTCTATACTAACCATAATTTTTCGGGCATTGTGCTATTCTGTAAATCCATTTTACTACTTTATATACTCTCTAGTATTTCATAAAATAGGAAAAAGAAGTTATCAAAAGGAGAAAAAAAATCTTTTATTTTACTAACTTAAGAAACCAGCCAGATACCATCTAGAAAAAAATCCGCAGGAGCTCATTTAGGAAGTCCGGGAGAGCCGGCGGGAACTTTTGCTCTCTTCGAGGCTGATCGCCCTGTCTGTCATAGAGCTCCAGAGTCGCCAGCGTGCAATTGTAGAACTCCTGCTTCACTTCCCGTTACCAAGCCCTAGGTTCAAAACAAGTAGTTTGTAAATCAGAATGCCTGTTTATTTGGAGCAAGAAATACAACTAATAGCCAATTAGATTAGACTTCTTGGATAATCAAGTCATGAACATCCTCCTTAATTTCAGCTTTTACAACTTATTTTAGAACCAAATTTATGAATTTACTAAATTGTTCCAAAGGTATCTCAGTGCACGTGGATTTTATATTCTCCTTCCAGCTTCCTAATGTGGCGCATGAAATTCTTCAGTAATGTATCCTCAGACCACACGTAGAGCAGATTGCTTCTGGGAACATGATCTTTGCAAAGATGACTCATGTTTGTGGCCCTTTTTGTCATGGAAGATGGCTTCTTTTTCTGAGTATCTTATTTCTTTTCTGCCTTTTTGTCTAGTCTTAAGGATTCATCTGTCTTTAGGATTGGAGTTCTGTCCAGCCTCCACCAGTTTTGATTTTGTTTTTTTTTTTTTAGGTGAATATCTTAAATATTTAAACCTTGGGATTTCTCTTTCAGTTTTACTTTTCTCCCTGTTCAGTTCTAATGATTATGGCTTTGCTCTTACTGCACACTGCCGTCCTGCTTTGAAAGTGCACACAGTCTGGTTCAGCAATCAGGTTAGATCATTGTTTTCACAATTCTGAACAGATCATGTTTGTTCAGATCTCAGTTCTAGGCTATTCTTTACATGTGTGTGGAGTACAGTTTCTGTAACACACGTTAGCTGGGGAACTGAATTTGCACTCACGTTTCAGGCTTGGAGAATAGAATACTGCTTTTGATAGATGCTCACATACCCTTTATATGGATGACACATCGTAAAGAACTCAATGACAGTGATTCAGTGTTTGACTTAGCTGCTTTCTCTTGTCACTCGAAGTTCTTTTCTTGGGTAATCTCTGCTACTGTAGCTTCACTTGCCACCTCTACGATGGTATCTTACAGTCCCCATCCCTTTCTGAGATCCATAGAGCTAAAACTTCTGCTGGACATCTCCATGCCTGCTGTCTGCATGCACCTCAAACCTGATGTGCTTTACAGTTAAATCCTTCCTTCCTTCTCTCCCTCCCTCCCTCCCTCCCTCCCTCCCTCCCTCCCTCCATCCCTTCCTTCCTTCCTTCCTTCCTTCCTTCCTTCCTTCCTTCCTTCCTTCCTTCCTTCCTACCTTCCTCTCTCTTTCTTTTTTATGTTTGTTTATTTTGAAAGCCTGCAAGCATGGGGAGAGGCAGAGAGAGAGGGAGGGAGAGAGAATTCCAAGCACACTGTCAGTGTAGGTCCGATGTGGGGCTCAATCTCATGAACCATGAGATCATGACCTGAGCCAAAATCAAGAGTCAGACGCTTAACTGACTGAGCCCCCTGAGCGCCCCTACAGCTAAATTCTTAATCTTTTTCTTCTCAAGGCTATTCTTTCTTTAGCCACTGTGTTTGTCAACAGCCCAATGACAAACACAACTCACTGAGGTCAGAAGATTCTTTCTCATCCACTACATATAGGCAGTCTGTTCCGTATCTAGTTAACTCTGCATTTCCTTCTTCCATCCCTATGGCACTTGTTTGCTTCAAGACTTCCTCCACTTCCTGTTCCCGTTGTGATAGTTGGTGTTTGTATTGGCAGCCCTCCAAATTGTCCTCTGTTGCCATTGTTGATCACACTAAAATAAATTAATAAAAGTTCTCCAATAACTTCTAGTTGACTTGAGAATAAAACCCAAACCTAGTAGCATCTTAGATATCTGGCTCCCTCTTGTCCGTGGTTCTCTCTTGAGGACATTTTTGCTCCCAGGGGACATTTGGCAGTATCTGGAGACACTATTGGTTGTCACAATTATGAGTGTGTAGACAGAGTGATAATGGCATCTAGTGGTAGAGGTCATGGATACTGGGAAGTAGTCTACCATGCACAAGAATGGCCCTCTTCCCATCCCAGCAAAGAATTACCCAGTCCAAAATGTCCAGGAGGTGAAGTGAGAGCCCCTGCTGTAGCCTTAACAACGAGAGGCAGTTCCTTCCCTGTGCTTCATCAGCATCTTATCAAATATAATCCATCCAGATCACCAAACTCTTCATCCCTTTGTTTATTCTTTTGCTTTTGTTGTTTCCTTTGCCTGGAATTCTACAGGGCCACCCTCTTCCCAACCCTAGATGATTTCTTTGACATTTTCTACTTTTGACACTAAAAGCTCCCTGAGGGAAAAGAGGGGTTCTCCCATATCTTTGCATTCCTGGCACGTCACGTAATAGTACCTCATCTTAAGGCAGTCAGTAAATTTTCGAATGAATAAAAAGATGGCACAGGCTGTCCTGAGCACAATTTAACTTTTAAATCAGAGACTCGTGAGTCTCTCATAATTCCTCAGCCTGCCCTCTCGGAGTTTAGGTAATGGAGAATAGTAGTATAGGTGCAGAAAAGCAGAAGAGGGCAGGGCCAGCATGTATTTTGAATTAGCTGCAATTTAAGTATTATCACTCATGTTTAGTAGTTTCTTAACTTTGATATCTTAATACCTTCAATTTTTTTCCCTCCGTCTTTAGATATCACACTTCAGTGGCTTATTCAACATTCAAAATCTAGAAGAAGCTGAAGCATCTCGTGAAGTATTCCAGTCCTTCCTGGCTATAATCCTAGAATTACTGTCCGTTCCTCTGAAGTACTTCCCAGAATACGGTCCTTCCTAAACCCAAGAAATTGCCTTTTTCAGAGTTTATTTCTCATGTGCACTGCTGAAGATGTGTGTCCCTAATCCTTCATAAAGAATCAGCTAGAGTTGTCATGATAAAGTCAGCACACACAAAAAAAGCTTCTTATACATACTTGTCTTAAACAGTGTGTAGAGCTTTTTTTTTAAACAAACAAACAAACAAACAGACGTGACCATCTTAAATCAACACAATTGCATATATATGTTCTGGTCTTTCTGGGCCAGATTTTTATATTGGTTTTCGGTAAATGTCTATGATATTTCATTATAGAGTCCATTAGCTTAATACTGATACTGACTTGATACAGCATGAAGTTTCTAGTGCCACACACAGTATTTAGAAAACTTTTAGCCTGACTCTTGTGGGATATAAACATAATGTTTACATATCTCACAAATGCATGTGAAATGTATAACTACACCTTAGGAATTTACAAAAATGGTCTGCAAAGAGTGAGCGGAGGCACCGGATCAGTGTTGTGAATTGGTTCTTTACACTGGTGAGATCGTATATGATCGTACAAAAAACATTCTGCTTTCTGAGAATTCTTCATCACCAGATAGCAGCTCGGGATATGGGAGGAACTAAGGCATGCTGTTGTGTATCTGTCCAGATCATTATTTCTCTATTTCTTCTTCTACTTTTTTTTTTTTTTTTTTGGGTTCAACACACTTTTTTAAAGGGTTGGGAATCGAGGATTTTCTCAAAAGCTTTCATGAATTTAGAGCATTCCAGCCAATATAATAAAATGTGTTAAGAATGTCGAACTTTGTTTAAACACCTGTTTGTTCTTTCTGTCTCCAGTCATTAAATCAGTGCTGCTGCATGACACTCCAACTCTTGACTTTTATATCCAGTCACAGACCTTCAGCACAATGGATACTTAGAAATAAAAATTCTTATTTTTCTCTCTCATTGATGTAAGGTTTGGCACTCTTTTGTCTGGTGCCGTTAGACAGCTCGATGATTGTGACAACTCTAGGCCTGCCTGCTCTATCTAATGTAATCACGTGTAACGTCTACAGGTTGTTGAATAATCACCTGGGGAACTGAGGAGCTGATGCTGTGTATTGTTTGCTTCTGTGATACGGAGATGTAGACACACTTAAAACGAACATGTTTTGTAGTTTCATGATGTCCACATACATAAAGGGACATATTAATACTGGTTCACTTGTAAATTGTTACTCACATAAACCGCTGTAGTAGGTAAAACCCTATGGTACACCCGCTTATGTGTTGCCTCACACTGTGTGTGATTTTGTTTCTTGTGTTAAGCAGCACTCACGTAGACAGTGCGTCTCCAGACATTTTGAGCACTCAGAAGTGCGGTCCACAGTAAGTTCTCTTAATGAGTACCGGTTTTAATTTATAGACTGCCATGGCCTTAACAATATTCTGTACAAAATACTGTACTGTGTCGCACAGATACTACTTGTTTTCCTCCATTCACATTTTTATGAGTAGAATTTCAGCTTTTAAAATTCTGTTCGTATTCTTTGAAGCATGTTGCGTACTTCCCTGATGGGATGGATGGTTCTGTAAATAAAGGGATATTTAAACTTGCTACTGTAGCTCAACACCATTAATGGTCACTGTGAACCATTACAGAGAATGTGGCAGTTCGCTTGTGCCTAAAAAAAAGGAGGAGTTGGAAGTAGAAAGTGTGACTGTGGGGATTGCATAGGTTTGTTATTTGACCTATAGCTAAACCTTAATGTGTTTGTGTGTCTGTTCACTGCTTTCAGCATTTCAAGACATCCAAACTCTACTACCAACATTTTCCTGTGCATTAACTTCTGCATGTAAAAACTTAACAGTTACTGAACTTTGTAAATACGTGAATTTTTTAATTTAGGTGATGCATTTTTTTGTCTGTTTACTGCTCTTCTCAGCTTTATTCAATAAACTTGCATTTTGAGGGTTGTATTGACCATTTTAACTTAAATTGTGCATCCTGCTGGAAGGTGCTGACTGTTTTGCAAGGGGATAGAGAGAAACCGTGAGCAGGGTCCATAGACAGTGTGCTGGAAAGAAATCAGCTCATTTCTCAAAGAACTGGGCCCGCGGGCTAGTTAAAATAGAAATAAACTTTTAAAACACCCACAGAGTTGATAATGCGATTTTTTGGGGGGACAGGGTGGAGCAGATGCTATTACCTGTAAACTGTCGTGTTACACCAAGTTTAGGACTTTTAGAAGTGGCAAGAGCCAGTTAAGCGTTTTATAATCTATTTAAAAAACGTAACAAAACTTTATTAATAAATTGAATTTGAAAGCCATGCCTACTTCCTGACTTCAGTTTCAGAATGAAAAGATTTTAGATATCAAACATTATGGTTTTCCCACAAAAGCACATTTTTAAAGTAAAGCCATTTGGTCTCCTTTGCTGTGTGTTATCTTTTGCACTGTAAAAGTGAACATTTTGTTTCCTCAAAGCTACTGCAAAGATGAGATTTTATCTAGTTTTATTCAAGAAAATGTCAACGTGACTTTTTCTCCTATATCCATACTGTTGTTCTAGAAAGTCAAACCTTGTTGGCCAATTGGATGTGATTCAGCATTTCTAGGACAGAAATTTCTAGGATTTGCAGATTTAATTCTCACGTGGAATTGATGGAGACATTGAGTTAGGCAGTTCACCTGGTGCTCTTCTCACCACCCTCCTACCACAGCGATTTTTGAAGGAGCGTGTATGTCCCTGGGGCCCGTGGGGCGGGGGGCGGGGGAGGATATAAGTTCAGCTTCCTGTATCCTTGATTTTAAGTTTATATATGCTTTCAAAAATTGAGACTTCAGAAATTAGTCCCTTTGATTCTGTCAAGTACATTGAATGTATTGGGCTGTGGCTACTGTAGTAGTCATCGTTTTGACTGAGGAATTAATTGCCTTGTGTAATTCTCTCCATACAAGATCCATTGAAATCCTGTTTACATTGAAATCCTGTTGATTTGGTAATTCCAACCAACCAGTTTTGTCTGGCAAGATGAGAACTGGAGTGGAAGTCTGAATTCACCATAGTCCGCATTACAGTGTAACATCCAAATGGCCAAATATTTTAAAAATGCCATCGTGGGGAAACCAGCATGTTTAGTATTTGAAATATTTTTTTCTCTCAAAAACTTTACGCCCTCAACAATGTGCACGCCTGTGAACATACTTGAAAAGGAAGACCGTAAAGCAAACGCTAGCCTTGCCAACTTCCCTCAAGCTCGCAGTTCTACACATGGGGGGCCCACTGCAGGTGTTTCCTGCTGATTAGTAAATAGCCTCCACACAATTTCTGTCTAAAACTCAGCTATTAATAAAAATGGGCGCTTTTGTAATTGCTGCCTTTCGAATGTTCTTAGGGAAACAGAAGCAAGTCATTGACATGCTAGATAGATGGCAATGGGAAGAAGTTCCTTAATCTAACCAACAGCGGCAGTCATTCATTTTTCTGTTTCATTAACAAGCCCTCTCTTCAGGAAGGTAATTTCTATTTTAAAACTGCAAGGCAGCTGGTAACTTAGGTGATGCAGATTTCCTAGCAGGAATCAGAATGGGAAAGATACTTCAACTTCATTTTATGGAGGCTTGCAGGTCAAGGGATGAGACAAGGAAATAATTTGTCAGTTTAAAAAGCTAGTCTAGTTTGACTCTGTCAAGAGTGCTGGATTGACATTTGAGAATATGGGTTCCTTTCTTTGTTATCACACTTGATTGCGTCATGAGGTGCCGAATCCCATGAGTGAATTTCATAAAATGAAATGTAGAGGATTTCTAATATAATTTTTCCTAGCAGACTGTGGTTCTAGCAGCCAAGAGAAGTGGATGATGGTAAAACAGCAGAGAAGAAAGATGAAAAGGCCCGTTCGTCCTAGTGAATATGTTAACTTTGCATGTTCTTCAAGCTTGCAAATAATCCGAAAACACAAATATTTAACATTTTATCACTGTAACACAGTTAAGGGCTAGAGACCACAGACATTTTATAGAATGATACAGTAACTTAGATTTTGTTTGAAGGAAACACCTTAAAACATATGGGCTTGAATTTTGAAAGCCATTTAGAAATTTGAAAGCATTTCTCCCAGGCTGCAGAAAAACGTTTATTCTGGTATACAGTGTGGAAAAATACATACCTACTACCAATTTGGGGGCAAACTGTTGTAGAGCTAATGTTTAACACTTTATAACTGCTGTGTTACTGGGTTCTGCTAGAATTTATTTGGAGCTTGGAAAAAACTGGAACAGTTAAGAAAATACTTCTTTTCAAAGTAGTGAGAGGGAAAAAACCCAATAAAACCAATGTGTTGTTCCCTGTTGAATATAGGAAGTAGAACATTACTAGCTTGCCAGTTACGGTATCTTCTTCAGCCAACTTTTAGATCATCGACAGCTTCGGCCTACCCTCAGTTTTGAACAGTCTGTCACACAATGTGTTCTCTTGTTTCTACATGTTCAAAGTCCATTTCTGTCTACTGTTACCCAATATATGAATTAGGTTACTCCTTTTTCTATTTGTTTCATTTTGCAAGGAAAAAGAAATTAAATATCATACCACTAACTGAAAGCACAAGCTCTCCTCACACTTAAAAGAAGGTGAAGAATATTTATGATTTCCATTTTCTCTGTAAACATTAGTTACCTAAAGGGTGGGGCATGGCACATGGATGGTATCAGTTCTTGATGGATAATCACTACATTGGATTTTAGTGGTTTAGTAGTTAGGACAGGTGTGGAAAGGAAGCTTACCAATTCCTGGGTTCCATTTTTTTTTTTTTTTTTAATTTTTTTCTAGGTTCCATTTTGTTTGAATGATTTTTAATAGGTAAGTCACATGATTCAACAGTTGAAAATACCTAAAGAAAGATGAATCTTGGTTTCACCCATGACCAAGTAACTACCCTTTGACCACCACTCTGGCCTTACAGGTAATCCTTAAATCGCTTTCTTTTAAAAATTTTTAATGTTTTTTAATGTTTATTTTTAATGTTTATTTATTTTGGGATAGAGACACAGTGCAAGAGGGGAAGGGGAGGAGAGACAGAGACAAAATTCGAAGCAGGCTCTAGACTCTGAGTTGTCAGCACAGAGCCTAAGGCAGAGCTCAAACCCATGAACCAGGAGATCATGACCTGAGCGGAAGTCGGATGATTAACCAACTGAGCCACCCAGGTGTCCCTTCTATCACTTTCATATTTATTTTTCTAGATTTTTCTAGTGTTTTCTTTATATAAAATACAAAAAAGCAAGTAGAGATATGTATTTTTTTTTTTTTAAATCCCTTTCTTACATAGAAGGTAGCATATGGATTTGAACATGGCTTTTTTCCACTTACTGTCCTGGTGGTCTTTCTGTATCAATATGTAGAGAGTTCCCAATTCTCCTTCACAGCACCATGGTTCCCTTTTCACTGGTTATGTGGTTTTCACTGTTAGAGACTCCAGTTTACCTAATGATCTCCTGTTGATAGACCTTTGGGCTGTTCATGACATTTTGCTTTTGGAACCAGTACTGCAGTGAATCATGGACGTGTGCAGCAGTTCACAGAACCGGGTCTGGGTCAAAGGGTAAATGCATTTGCCTTCATGCTAAGAGTTGTCAATCTGCCCTTTACAGGGGAGGTGCAGGTTTTAGTTCTACTAGTTCTGTCCCCCGTGTCTTGTCAGCAGAGTGTGTTGACATACTTCTGGGTCTGCCCATCAAATACGTGGGAATGATAATTGTATACTATACAATTTTAATCAAATTTACCTTTTCTCACCCAGCTGAGGAAACAAAATCACCTTAATTTTGGAGTTGGATCACCAGATTAATGAGATTATAGGTAATTTCCTCCTCATTTTTGCTTAAGTCTCCCCCTACCTCCACCCTGCCTTTTACAAAGCAAGTATATATTGTTTCAGAAAGAAGCAATGCTGAGTTTTAAGAGTTATCATTATGTCACTTTTTTCTTTTTTACATTATTGTTTTGGGTAATAGATCATTTAGAATTTCTTAGAGTAGAAAAATCCTTTGAGTAAACTATTTTAACCCTGATACTTAACATAGGCATCTCTGGGAGTATCCTTGTACCCTCTGAGGTTATTATGGGGCCAGACCTATTTTGTAGCTTTGCAGTTTTAGGAACCTGGTGTACTGATTGACTCAGGCTCACAAGACTGATTCTGGAAACTGGAATGTCCGTCTGTTTATTTACAATGGAGGATATCTTTAAAGGCACCAAAATACACCTTCTAGGTCACCTCCTTCAACCATCAAAGTTAAGAGGAGATTGAATTTGGATCACCTTGTGGGATATAACTGCACATCACAGAGATTTAGGACTGTGATGTATAGAAGCTGGAACAGGTTGAGTAAACGGAACTGGAGTTAGACGTGGCAGTTCAAAGGTCTTTCAGGCGTCTTTGGACTGTAGTGCATTTCAGTCCTTGTCCTAGCTTATGTAGGGTTCCTTAGACATAACGTTTCTCCCAAATTAGTGCTTTGAAAATAGGAGGGGCTTATTCATCCAACAGACCTCAGGTTCATACGTACTAGGTGCTGTTACTGGGTGCTGGTCAGTTTGCACAGAGTTTGTGAGTAGTAAGAATAGGGCTCACTAAGAGCACTGTTTTAGGCACATTATATACATTCAGTAATTTAGTTGTCAACAACTGCCATATGCTCCTGAGTCCTTTTGTTTTTTTGTAAGTGGGTTTCATGCCCAGTGCAGTGCTCAACGTGCATTTTGAAATGACCCTGAGATCAAGCTCTAAGCTGAAATCAAGTCAGACCCTTAACCAGCTGAGCCACCCAGATGCCCCTGAGTACTGTTCTTATTACCCTGATTTTACAGATGAGAAAATCAGGTCCAGAAAAGTTAAGTAACTTCCCAAGTTCACACAGAGGCCAGAGCTACAATCTGAACACCTGGCGATAGGACTCGAATCTGGGTTCTTAGCTATCATCTCTTTTGGCGTCCCCCAAAGTAAAGCCATTTTTACCATAGTACGTTTTCATTCATTTTTTAATCAGTCCCCTGATGCTTTTGTAAGATTGTGTAGAAAATCTACAAGAAAACAGTTTCTTAAAGAGTTGCTTTTTAAGATGGAGGTTTTCTGCTTAGGGATATTGTCCCAATCTTAATCAGCCACATTTATCTTGAGGGGAGTCCTAGGCTAATCTAAAAGGCTAGCACAAGATCTTCTGTTTTCTTTTGGTTCAGTTTAATTCGAGATGAAACACTCTCCGAACCTGGCCCCTAAATCTTGGACTGGGCCTTGCAGGAAGGTAATGTCAACATTGTTGCTTGTGGGGTATCTTGGAAAGAGTAGAAAAATCAGTCTTTGTTTGCTTTGAGGGCCAGCTAGTTTTGATTAAATCACCAAAGTTCAGGAGGGAGACCTGGGCAGCTGCTCGTTTTCTGCCTACAGTAAGTAGCTCAGAGAACTTCAGCCTTCTGACCTGATTTCTTCCCTTTTGGCTTCTGGAATGGGCCTAACAAGACATATATGACTGGCAGCTATGGTCTGTTTTACCATCAACAGCATCTTTTAGAAGTTGGATGCTTTTCTCTGGTTATGAAAAGAAATTTGTTTTTGTTTTTAAGTAGAGCTCATCTCCAAATGTGAGGACAGGAGCCATCATTAATGTTGTCTACACTTGACCATGGTGCAAGATCAAGATTAAAACTTTTAAAATTTGCTTATAATAAAATAGATCAAAAAGGAAACCTATAACACGTACCTTAATATTCACATTCAGTTTGCAAGTTCTGGGAAGGCAGACCTGAAAGTTCAGGGTCAAGCCCTAAGATTGGAATTCTGGCAGGGTTCCCAGCTGCCTTTCAGAGAGGGATAAAAGCAGAATCTTCGTAGGCAAAAGACCACTGCTCAAGCTCTCTTTATACCCTTTAGTGCTTGGGCAGGCCTAGCTCTCAGGACTTTAGAAGGAATAAGGCTCAGCCAACAAAAAGCGCGGTACTAGGTGCCAGTTACCTTGTGTGTTGTAATGAAATGTTTCTTTGGGCTCCTTCTCAGTCCCCATTACACCTCCTCTGTGTTGCAAAAAGTCTCCTGACTCTGAGAATGTGATGACTGTGCCACATGACAACTTTATCATTCTCTTAGTCACTCCCTTGGTGGCTCAGCCAGTCTCTCATGTGGGTCAGACATCAGGCTTTGCTTCCTAAGCTTTTCAGAAACTTTGGTGTAACAAGCACTTCGTCTATATTTGAGGGAAAACCTTAACAGTTTTTTTTTTTTTTTTTTTTTACAAATGTAGCAAACAAAAGAAAACAAAACCCCTCAACTGTTGAACTTTACATGAAAGCCATAGCCCTTCAAAGCTGACATTTGCAACCCTCTTATTTATAGGAAGTAGATACAGAATGGGTAAAGTGATTTGAGCAGGAATCTATCCTGCACCTAATCCCTAGCGACCCAGCAGGTTAGGTCACTACTGTGGTGCGCGCGGGAGAGACGAGGGGCGGGAGGGGACGTGGTTAAATAGATTTGGCAAAAATAATTTGGTGGTAGCGGCGGCCTTGATTCTTCACCTCTTTTCTTTTTTTAAAGATCCCGTTTCCTAGACAAAGGCAATATAATCTAATTCGGTATGTCCTGAAATTGCCAGATGCTAAGAACCGCCCACGAGCACTTGTTATACACACAGTCCCAAGACCCTCTACTGACGTTTGCTAAGTCTAGGACGGGATCTGGAAATAATGTGTTTTACAATCACAGTGAGCAATTCTTACAAATTAGGGTGTTCTGATAAAGAGAGTAGAATTCAGGATACCGTTTAGTGCAGTCGCTAGCTACAAGGTAGTATCCCACCCCCGCCGTAAACGATCAAGTTAAAAAACCCTACTCTTGCGACGCATAAGTAGCTCCTTTTACAAGGAAATGTCCCTTTCCCCCTTCTTCCTTAGGTCATTTGACTGGCACCATCCCTAACCTACAGCTGGAGTGGTTTTCCCCGGGCCCAGCTGGGCATGAGACACGATCTACCCTAAGCCGGGCGGGTCAGGGGCCACGTCTCCGTCCGGCGTCAGGCTGGTGCACCCGTGCCGCGTTCCCATTGGCTGGAAGTTTCCTCGCCAGTAGCCCGAACGGCCCCTACTCGCCACGCCAGCCCTTCTGGGCTCCGACCGCCCAGGGGGCGTGGCCGGAGGAAGGGGCGGGGCCCGGAGGGAGGGGCCGAAGGCAGGGGCGGGGTCTCGCGGCGCTGCGGAAGTGCGGGCGGCCTATGGCGGGGGAGGGAGTCCCCCGCCGCGCCCCTCGAGGCCGGGCCGGGCCGGGCCAATCCCGGGCGACTGGGCGGGCGAATGCGGGGCCGGGCCGGCCGGCCCGAAGGACTGGGGGTGGGGGACAATGGGCCGGTTCCTGGTGCGTCACGGGGGAGTTCCTTAAAGGGGAAGTGAGCGGGGCTACGGGGCGGGTGTGGGGTGCGGTGGTCCGCGGGGGAGGTCCCCCGCGCTTTAAAATAATGCCCGCGGCGCCCGCGCGACCATGCAATGGCGAGCGCTCGTCCTGGGGCTGGTGCTCCTCCGGCTTGGCCTCCATGGAGTGCTGTGGCTCGTCTTCGGGCTGGGGCCCAGCATGGGCTTCTACCAGCGTTTTCCGCTCAGCTTCGGCTTCCAGCGCCTGAGGGCCCCCGACGGCCCCGTGTCTCCTGCCTTGGGGCCCGCGGGCCGGCCCGGGCCGCCCGGGAGCCCGTCGGGGCCGTCGTGGCTGCAGCCGCCGGTCCCCGGGGCGGCGGCGGCGGGGCGGCGGCGGGCTCCGCCGCGGCCCGGGCCGGGCATGTGCGGCCCGGCCCACTGGGGCTACGTGCTGGGTGGCCGGGGCCGCGGCCGGGACGAGTACGAGAAGCGCTACAGTGGCGCCTTCCCGCCGCAGCTGCGCGCCCAGATGCGCGACCTGGCGCGGGGCATGTTCGTCTTCGGCTACGACAACTACATGGCGCACGCCTTTCCCCAGGACGAGCTCAACCCCATCTACTGCCGCGGCCGAGGGCCTGACCGCGGGGACCCGTGAGTAGCCGGCGCTGGCCGGACGCCCCGGGCCGCGCGCCCCACGCGCTTCCTTGCGTCCTCCGGGTCAGGGTGCAGCCTTGTGTCCTCCGGGTTCCCCAAGGGATGCCATGGCGTTTAGGGTCCAGCGGGCCACACCCTCCCACCTGGAGCCTTGGCCCGACCCCCCTGAAAGTCCCCCTGGACTTGGTGGGGGGGTGTGGATGGGCGGGTGGCTGGCCTCTTACTCCATTCCCTCGGAATCTCAGAGTTACAGGACAGCTGTCCAGCGCAGTCTCTTCTACAGATGGGAAAACTGAGGCTCAGAGACCGGAAGGGACAGTGGCAGTACCAAGGGGGAGCTTCGGGGGCTTTGACTCTCATCTCCAACCTCTTCAACAGAGGAGCCTGTAATCGAAATGAAATCCCTTATAAAAAGGCAGTTTCAAAACAAGCCCTTATCTCCCGGCACCTGCCCGCATCCCTGGCCGTTCTGTATAAAAATTTGAGAGTTGATTCCGGGAAAGGACTTCCCTAAAGCCAGCCAGTGAGTGTGAGGCAGAGCGGGGTTACAACCTTTCTCCTTCATTTACACGGGCTGCTTCTTAGGCTGAGGATACTTACGTGAAAGGGAGAGAGAGAGGCAGAGAGAGGCTATCTGGCTGAGATTTGGGGTTCTGATTCTCCGGCTGTGATTCCCTGGCCGCTGAATTGACCGTCCCCTTTATCTGTCCCATAAATTCCTCCACTCTGGTGGCAAGATTGTCAGCCAGTCCTCCCCTTCCACCAGCCTTGACTGGGGAGGCCAAGCTTCCAGGGTCACTGCTGTTGACCTCAGAGTCCAAGAGGACGGCCCACGCAGCTAAGGACCTTCCAGCTGGAGGGAATGGGTGTGCTTTGCCTCTGGCCCTGTTAGACCACATTGGTGACTACCTTCCTCTGGGTGGTGGGGGTGGAAGAGGGGAGCTGCTCAGGGCTGTGGCCCCACATCCTGTGGGTGCCTTTGGACTTTAGGGGATGTATTTTCCTTCACCTGGAAAAAGAAGAGTCCAATTCTTAAGTTCTGAAAATGGAAGCCCACATACTAAAGGGGCTTGAAGAGTTTTAAAAAATGGTTTGGTTATCTCCAAAGTCATATCTTAAATGACAGTTTGAGGAGCACGAGTTTTCGTGAAGCAAGAGCACATTCCAGGCTAGTTTCAAGGGCCTGCACCTTTCTAAAATTGTAGGAAACTGATGAGTTACTTTTCTTGCTTCACTGTGTCAGAAGAGATAACTCTCTTCTATCTCAATTTTTTTTAAAATTTTTTTAACATTTATTTATTTTTGAGAAACATAGAGACAGAGCGTGAGCGGAGGAAGGGCAGAGAGAGAGGGAGACACAGAATCCGAAGAAGGCTCCAGGCTCTGAGCCGTCAGCACGGAGCCCGATGCGGGGCTCGAACTCACAGACTGTGAGATCATGACCTGAGTCGAAGTCGGACGCCCAACCGACTGAGCCACCCAGGCGCCCCTCAATTTTTTTTTTGAGAAAATTTTTAAGTTTTTTTTAATTTATAATAGTTTATTTTCAAATTGGTTTACATATAACACCCAGTGTTCATCCCAACACGTGCCCTCTTTATTGCCCGTCACCCCCTCTCCCACCTCCCTCACCTCCCTCGCCCTCAGTTTGTTCTTAGTCTTTGAGAGTCTCTTATGTTTTATCTTCCTCCCTGTCTGTGTCTTTTTTCCTTTCCCCTCTTCCCCTCCCCCTGGTTTTTGCTTAGTCTCACAAAGTCCACCTATTCGTGGAAACATATGGTATCTGTCTTTTTCTGACTGACTTATTTCACTTAACATAATACCCTCCAGTTCCATCCAAGTTGCTACACATGGCCAGATTTCATTTTTTCTCATTGCCATGTAGTAGTCCATTGTATATATGTACCATAACTTCTTAAGTTTTGAAAAAAAAATTGCTGGGCCTTTCCAGATCTTTGGAAATTAATGAGTTATTTGTTGGTATTTAACCGTACTAGACTTTATGCCTTCGTATTTTCTGTTAATCTCATTTTTTATTGTTGTCGGAGGGAAAAAAAACCATTAAAATTAAAAAAAATAAAAAAGCTTAAAACCCCACCAGACATTTAATTTATTTTTCCTGCCAGCTCCAGCTCATATGCCTACACATTTTTTAAATAGTTGAAATCGAAGTGTGTGTACGTATTTTGGATCTTGATTGTATTTTCTTGCTAATGCTCATGGTGTTACAGGAAGGGAGAGAGTACTTTCAGTAAGTGTCCTTATTCTCTCAGACTTTTTCCTCATATTTCCTTTTATGGCGTGAACCTAAGGAAAACCGTTTAATGAGCACTTGTGATAACACTTTCAGTTGGGAATATGGTGGTCTGGAGAGTGAGTTGATGACATTTGGATGCTTTGCTTAATGAGCCTTAGGAGCCCTTTGGGGAATTGGAGCCCCTCTCCAACAAGGTGACGTGGCGGTTCATTACCTCGCTGGTCCCTGTGGTAGTTCCGGGTGGCCTGGGCCTTAGTTTCAGGTTGAAGTCTGCTGATGAGTGTCTTGGTTTGATTGTACAGTGTCAGTGTGGATAAACTGAGGTTAAGTTGCTTTGAGTCAAATATACTGCTGTTGGAAAGATGGAGTTTGAAATGTCGAGGGGGTGGCACTTGAAAAGGGTCATCCCCAGTGGTTAGTAAAACTTTTGGTTGATAAACCTCCGATGTCTTTGAGGAGATGAAAGTACTCTGGTGTTATGGCGGACTTGAGTAGATCCTCACATTAGCCGCTTCCAGGGAGTGGAGACGTTATTTTTTTTTTTAACTCCCCTTTCTTTAACTCCTTTCAGACTAGTGTTTTCTTTTCTTCTTCTTTTTTTAATCATATCTTTTTTAAAAAAGATTTTATCCTATGCCTTTAAAGCTTATTATTATTTTTGAGAGACAGAGCATGAGCAGAGGAGAGGCAGAGAGGGAGGGAGGGAGGGCGGGAGGGAACCCCAAGCAGGCTGGGGCTTGAACCCATGAACCCCGAGATCATGAACTGAGCCAAAATCCAGAGTTGGATGCTCAACCGACTGAGCCTCCCAGGAACTCTGAGATTTTATTTTTTTAAGTAACCTCTACACCCATCTTGGGGCTCAAGCTCACAACCTGGACCAAGATCAAGAGTCACAGGCTGTACCTACTGAGTCAACCAGGCGCCCCAGACTAGTATTTTTGAAGAAAGTTTAGAACCAGAGCTTTGTCATTCTGGCTCTGAAACAATAAGATAGTTTATATCCCCCAAGCAAATAACCTGCAATAAAAATTTTTCAGGTTTTAAAAAATTAAATGTATTCTAATTGTTCTTAAGCATATTCTAATGATACATTTAAAATATAGAGGGACAAAGCCTTTAGAATGTTATGTAAAAAATACAAAAACAAAATATGGGTGCTCAGTGTGTGTATCTTTTCTTTCAAGTCTCATTTACTTGAGGCGTATCTTGCCCGTCAGGTTTAACTATAGACAGCGTGAGGGGTTAACATGAAGTAAATGAAACACTTGAAAATAGCAAATCCTTCTGTTCGGCTACAGATTACTATGCAAAGTCAGTTACTCTCATATCCCCAATTTGGGTTGGAGGATCCAAATTCAAAAGTTTCTTCAAGTGAATATGAATGTTGTATTTTTTGTAATCTTGTGAATAATAACGATAGTTCAGGCCTTGGGCATGTGACCCTTCTTGGCTTCCTCCCCAGCCATGCTGCTATTGAAGTAAAAAAGCAGAGCGCCTCTGAACAACCCCAACCAATACTGGCCCCCAAACCAACCCATTCCTAGGCACCCCAAGCTTAAGATGGCCTTCTCTGCATTCTTCTTTCTTTCTAAAATTCTGTCCCACTACAGACTTGGACCTAAGACTTCTTCTATGACGCCATTGAACTTTTGAAGATGATTTTCCTTGATTTACTCGGTTCTCTTTTCAGTTCCTTTCCTTTGAGCCGCTGTTCCACATTTTAACATCACTTGAGAATTGAGTACGATTGTGTATTCACCTTCCTTTCCCTTTGTCTTATCTTCCCAGATTATCAATCTCTTGACACAGCGACTGTTTCTTGTATTACCTCTGTGTCTGCCAGCACCAACTAGATTTCCGAACAGCTGGTATAGTTTAAGTGTATTTGGGAATTTTTTTTTTTTTACATATGTTTGATTTTGTCAGTTACGTCATCAAAAATATTCTGTCAAAGGTGTAGTTTTCTCTATCTCTGTTTCGGGATGATAAGAACCTTAAAGATTGACAGTAGGGTGGGATGACCTGGGTGGCTCAGTTGGTTAAGCCTCCAACTTCAGCTCAGGTCACAATATCCCAGTTCGTGGGTTCGAGCCCTGCAGCGGGCTTTGTGCTGACAGCTTAGAGCCTGGAGCCTGCTTCAGATTCTGTCTTGGTCTCTCTCTCTGCTCCTCCCCTGCTGACACTCCGTCTCTCTCTCCAAATAAATAAACATTAAAAAAAAATTCACAGTGGGGCAAATGTCATGAACAGTCACACATGGTAACTTAAGTGGAGAGTTTAATTCTGGGTCGTCCAGCTGGTTCTGACCATGGCTGGTTCAGCCAGCTGGTTATTTGGAAAGATATGTGCTTGGGAACCTAGTCTTATGCTGGAAGATTGAGTTCTTGGCTTGAGACTCTTAGCAGATATGAAGTCAGGCTGGCCATCAGTCAAGAATTACCTACAAAGAGGGACGCCTGGGTGGCTCAAGTCGGTTGAGCGTCCAACTTCGGCTCAGGTCATGATCTCGCGGTCTGTGAGTTCGAGCCCCGTGTCGGACTCTGTGCTGACGGCTCAGAGCCTGGAGCCTGCTTCACATTCTGTGTCTCCCTCTCTCTCTGCCCCTCCCCCACTCATGCTCTGTCTCTCTCTGTCTCAAAAATAAATAAACATTAAAAAAATTTAAAAAAAAAAAAAGAATTACCTACAAAGAACAAGACCAGTCTTACCTCCATACTGGGCTGGAATAAATAGAATCAGAATAATATGGTGCTGTTGGGCCAAGAATCTACATTTTATGGAATCTACATTTCCCACCCCTCTTCCTTTTCTTTTTTCTATTTTGGTACATTTTAAAGACTGTATAGCGATTACTTGGTAGAAAATAATGAAAAGTGTTTTAATGAATACCTTAGATTTTTCAGTCAAATCCTTTAGGGGGATTTGTCTGAGTGGAGAGAAGGAACCAACACCATTATCCCAAATATTTATTTTCTGTTACTGTGGCATTTCTTATAACTGTTAATTGTTAGTGACTGTTTGGGCACTGTATTGAGAAGTAGGTTAAAATTGGGTCCATTTTAGTTATTAGCCTAAAAGGAAAAGTATTAGAAAACACATGAAGAATGCAGTGATCAAAGTTAGGAATACCTTCCACCGGCCTGTGCAGATGGAGAGGGTGACATTGACCCCAGATGAAGGTCTAGCTCAGGAGAGGGTGGGTGTGTGTGTTTCACACACCATCTAGCTTGGATGCTAAGTGATGATGGAACTGTTTTCTAACGAGGTGGGTTGTTGGAACCCACTCTTTGTTTCTGAGCAGCAGAGCAGTGCAGGTAAACATTTAAACCCAACAGGATGATCTTGAATCGGCGGAATTAAGCGTGAGGCTCTCCCTGTCTACTTTGACCTTCTCCTCCAACCGTAGACGTTTCCTGTATGTTTTCGTGCTGGCACTGCCCTTGAAGTGCTTACTTTTACCCAGTAGCTCTCGTCTTGAGAGGGCCTTTTGGAATTATATGAATTTATTTAGAAAGAATGTACAAATAGAAGAAGCAGGTGCAGTGTTTCAGCCGTGCAGTGTGCTGGCCTCATGGCTTGTGAGGGTCAGGATAACCCTGGCTCCTAGATAGCCCGTTCTGTATGGTTTGTTTTCAAAGGTGTGTCTAAAAGTTAGCCCTACGTCGTTTGTCCTAGATTTAGTGGGGTAACACAGCATGTGACAAAGCGAGTGGAAGGCTCACGTAAGATCAGATGTGAAATGTCGTGAGTGCCTGCTTCATGTAAGGCTACTCATCCTGACCAAGGCACATTGGAGGGTACATTTTCAGAGAGCATAACAAGCCATCCAGAACAGGGGAAGTGAGACCAGGCCCCGTTAGCGTGACTCAGGGAGTAGCTCCAGTGGTCTGGGGACGTGCTGGAAGATGTCTGAGTTTCGGTGAATCTGTGGTCAAAGATAAAACTAGGGCTTTTCACTTTGGTCTTTAATAAAAGGAACCCTTTCTAAAATTTTTATTAAAAGAATTTTTTTAAATGTTTATTCATTTTTTGAGAGAGAGTGAGAACATGTGAGCGTGGGGGAGGGGCAGAGAGACAGGGAGACACAGAATCTGAAGCAAGCTCCAGGCTCTGAGCTGTCAGCACAGAGCCCAACGTGGGGCTCGAACTCACGAACCGTGAGATCACGACCTGAGCTGAAGTGGCATGCTCAACCGACTGCGCCACCCAGGCATCCCAATAAAAGTAACCTTTAAAGAGCTGTCCTATTTCTTTCCTTCCTCCAGTCTTTTCAGGCTTCTGCAGTTACTTTCTGGGCGGGTGGGAATGAGACAGAGGAATGGCTGAAGTCCCCGGAATTTGTCAAGCTGCACTGTTTCTCCATCCTGGCCCTTCCCAGATGTTTTCCTTGTCCTCGTCATTGTTTTCAGTGTTGCAAGAAGCTGTCTGAGTGACTGGGGGAGCTTTCCTCTTCCTGCAGGCCTGAAGGCGGTGTCTTAAGATTGCTCTAGAAAGGGAAATCCGTGAGGGCTATGGGGTCAGGAGGTGTGTGGCAGACAAATTCCACGTGGCTCATCTCCTCAGAATGTGTGGAAGTGATAAGGATTCTTTGATTGAGTGAATGGTAATGAGAAAATGAGATCAAGAGGTTAATGTATTCCCCCAACAAAAGCACAGTGGTGATAATGAGAGCGTAACTGAAGGTATTTACTTCTCTTTGTGTGTAACCTGCTGAAGCATCTGATTCCTATATTAAAGGGTGGTGGGCAGGTCACATGACAGGGTCTTCCTATTTTCGGTAACAATGATTTTGAAATCAGAGCTTTTTGAAGCTGGTCAGAAAGATGATTTGTGGTGATAAAACCATATCTCAGAGCGGGCACATGAGTCTGGTTGACTTCCTGTTGCATGTTTCCTGAGTACTGTAAGGGTGCGTCTGTTATTTTGTGAGTCAAGTAGGCTTACAGACACCGGAGAAATGGTCACTTGTGGGATAGAAAGACTGTTGCCATACTGAATAAGAGAGTTTCGAGAAATTTTAGTTTCTGACGGGTGTTTAGTTTTATTGTCCTTTTTCTCTCTTAAAATAAAGTACCTTTGTTTAACTTTAATTTTGTTTCTTTTTCAGTTCCAATCTGAACATCAATGATGTCCTTGGGAATTACTCGTTGACTCTTGTTGATGCGTTGGATACACTTGCGGTAAGTGTGTAGCCTTCTTATTATTTTCTTAATTAACTAAGGTATTTTGGAGTTGAATACCCCTAGTTTCCACCAGGGATGGGAATTCCAGGAAACCTGATATTCAAAATGTATTCATAACTTTGATAGCCATTGTTTATTTTAATGGCCTTAATCCTGAGAGCAAGAAAAGCATTCAAGGTTAAAGGAGAGGAAATGTGATCCCCCTAAAAAAATGGAGAAGAAAGTATGATTATTTGAGGGAACATATTTTTCTCCCAGTTGTCCACTGTTTTATTCCACAAAGGAGCAATGGAGCATTCCATTAAAGTTGACAGTTGCTGTAGTTAAAATTTCAGAAGTAAACTATAAGCTCAGGGTGGGTAGGGCCCCTGAAATACCATTCAGCTACTTGTTCCCCAGGAGCCTGTCCTGGGCCTGGTCCCAGCCCCTGCATGAGACCCCTAGAAACACTCCTCTCCTTTGTGCGACTCCGTAGTTTGTAGACACTCCCTACTTGACACCTGGGCTGCCACCTTGGGTGCCTTCACACCCTAGTCCCTGGTTTCCTTCCCAGGGTCTGGGGACCTGGAGCCCTCTGAGCAGATGTGCAGAAGCAGACTTCAAGCAGGAGGGCACTGTGGCGTGGTATTTAACCATGGGGCCGTCACCTGTGCTTGATCTGCTTCTTGGCTCTTTGTTTCCAAGAGACCGTATTCCAGAACAGTATGTTAAAACCGCCTTCATCAAGGTGATTTCACAACCTTTTTGCTCCTCCTCATCGTCCAGCATGCCTTTACCATTAGAGAATTCTTACCATAGTCGAGCGCAAATACTGCATTTAGCAATGTACTCCTGTCCGTTCTGATGTCCCTGAGAAGAGTTTAAAGCTATCAGAGGTTAGAAGTGGGACATGCTAGCTAAGTTTGTGTTACAGCTGCCCAGTGTCTCGATGGCAGAAGAATCACCAGAACTTGGGTAGAGTTCGAGCGGTCACTCTGCGTGCTCCTAGGCCTGGAGTCTGTGGGACGCTGGGCTTTCATTCTGCCAGGCCGTGGTTGCGTGGCGTTTTTGGTTTCCCAATCTCTCCTGGGCTTCTTGCTGCTGTGCTTCAGCCATCCGTCATCAGTGATCACAATGTGCCCAGACAAGTACGCTCAGCCTAATTGGCGTTAACTCGCCGAATACACCAGAGGCTGACTCAGACTGGAGGCGTTGCTTAAAACAGAGTCCAAAAACTCAGATACATTATGAAAGACTTAACGTCTCTTCTCCCTGACCTCTCTCTTCTTTGGCCCCTATTGTGTCTTTTTATCCCCCTGCCATGCTCATTAAGTACAGAGACCTCATCTCTAGTATTCACCGCACTCTCCACACCTGATGGTGTCTGATACACGCTGTGTATCAGAGTGCAAATATGTGTTCAAATAACAAATTCCTACAAATCCAGTATTTCCCAACACTATTTCCAACGGTGTATTTCCTGACAGAAGACTTCTGCTCCCAAATGAGCTTGAGAAATTCTGCATGCCTGTCCTACTGTTGGAGAACCACAGCGTACACCAACCTTTTAAAGGCTCTGAGAAGTTCTGCAGGAAAGAAACTGATTTAACTCTTTCTTTCCAACCCACGTTTTCTCAAGCCCGAGTGAATGATTTCATAGCCTCCTTACTCTGTACTGTAGCTGCCTGACTAGAAGGGTAAATTAGAGCATGTAATTGAAAGTTGCTGGCTTTCTTCGCCATGCTCCACTTGATCTGAGATCCTGTCAGCCTCTGCAGCTGCTAACAGATATTGTTGCTGGTGAGCATCTGTAAGGAAACAAAGCCGCTTCTGTGGTTTTCATCGTAGAATATCCGGTGTTGAGTGCGCTAGCATGTTCGTCTTATTTTTCAGGTGTTACTTCAGTTGAGGGTTTCTTGATCTCTTGCTAACGTTTTAAACAGGTTCTAACAGATGTGCTGTGGTAACATTCAGAAGATGGCAATCCCCCGACCACTGGCTGCAACTTGTAGCATTATTGCATAATCTGTTAAAAAGAAAGAACTAAAAGTCAGGAAAGAAACGTCTGTACTTGATCTGTCTTTCTTACAGCGAAGTAACAATGAAGAGGGGGCAAAAAGACGTGCTAGACCAATAAATACTGGGAAATAAGGCACCCTTGGAAGCAGTAGTATCTGGATGAAATTATTTGCTTTTCCTTTGTGTGTGTCCTGATGACGTCCTTGTAGTGCCAGTATTGTCCTAAATTTATGAACAGAATGAAAGCGTTTTGGTTTAGTTAATCTGTAAAATTTTAGGCCCAATTTGCACTTCCTATAGGAGAGAGCAGCTTAGCATGAGATCATATTCATGCACCCGGAATAGAAATCGTAATTTTAGATTGCTCTTGAAAAAGGACATGGAGCTGATTATTTGTATGTTTTGTTTGTTTTGAATGCCACTGGTTTTATGCTGTGCTCCAAAAGATAATGGTCCAGTTTCTCAAAGTGTTCAGAAATCTGGACAACAAGCAACAAGTCCTTTTTCCCTGATGTTTTGGTCTCCTGGGAGCCAAGCCCCAAGCTCCCGATTTATTTGAGGAGCACCGGAAAAATTATATTTTTGTTTCCTCAGTTTTGGGATTTATTTTTACTCACATTAAGAGTTTTAGGAACTCTGGCCACCTTGCGTGCTAAATCAGAGCAGACCGAAGTGTAAAGGAAAGCGGGGTAGGAAAAGCAAGGGGTACTAATGATTCGTGAGGAATTACTTCCCGGTTTTTGTGGGTTTTTTTGTAGCTGGTTTTGTTTTGTTTTGTAGTTGCTTTTTATTTTTTCTTTTTATTTATTTAGTTTTGTACTTGCTTTTTATTTTTTATTTTATTTTAATTAATTAATTTATTATTAATTTTTTTAAATATAATTTATCGTTAAATTGGCTTCCATACAACAGAAGACCATGGGGGAAGGGAAGGGGAACAAAAAAGTTACAAACATAGAGGGAGGGAGGCAAACCACAAGAGACTCTTAAATACAGAGAGCAAACTGAGGGTTGCCGGGGGCGGGGTGGGGAGGAGGAGAAAGCAGGTGATGGGCATTGAGGAGATAGGAGTCTTGGGTTGCCAACTGTCATGAAATATATTCTAAGAGATAACTGTGTGCTTTCTGCCTTTCGTGTTTCCGCTCCTCTCAACGGTGGTGGAACCCCGTGCAGACGTTTAGGTGAAGTGGCCCAGCTCCTGCCATCTTGGAGCCTCGTTTCGTTTCAAGCTTTGGTAATGGTTTGTGTTCCTCTTTTTAAAGATAATGGGAAATTCATCCGAGTTCCAGAAAGCAGTCAAGTTAGTGATCGACACAGTTTCATTTGACAAAGATTCCACCGTCCAAGTCTTCGAGGCCACAATAAGGTAAAATAGTACTTAAAATGGATCGGAGGCTTCTTTTGTGTGTGTGGAAGGAGAGAAATTCCTGCGAGGGTCTCCCAGCTGAGAGTTCCAGGTCGAGAGTCCGTGGAGCCGTTACGGGCACTGTGTCTGTCTTTCCTCTTTCTTTCGGGCTTTATCAACAGTGGGACAATTGACATTTCAAAGTATTTACGTTTTGGCCTGAAAAGAAAGACTCGCCTGAGCTTTAATGAAGATGGGAGAGAGGTGTGCTTGTAATGTAGGTTTTCAGGGTTGCGCGTCGTGTCTGTTCTCGTTTCTTTCCTTTGCCATGTCCTAGGAAAACCCCTACATATTTCTGAAGGAAATGAAAGTTTCCCATTTTACCTACCACCCACAGAGGACCGCTGCTTGCCATTCGGGCGTATTTCCCCCTTTTCCGTCTTAGTTCAGCTCCCCCTTCACTCCCCACCACCCCCCCTCCGTGTTCCACACTCCGTTTTGTTTCTTGCCTCTTTAGGTTGATATATTGTGACTGTTTTATTATTTCATTTAAACTTGCCGAAAATTATATTACTGCAGACCATTCCAGATGTATCATTTATTTAAAGTTATAAAAACTTCTGTGCCAAAACACATCACGATGTACCTGAGGTCATCGGAGTGGTGCACGCATCCCCGGCTCTTAGGGACGGAGACCTGGGCTGGTGGCCTTCTGCCTCTGAGCAGGTCATTTTCTCCTCCTCACCTTCTTCTCTGCTTCATTGTCTCGCCTCCTCACCAGAAGTTGGTCGATTTCTGAGCGGTTTGGCAGCCCAAACAGGACAAGTAACTTAGCATTGGTTGTCTTGCCCTTTACTGTTTCTTAGATGGTTAAGTGTTTTCCCCATGTGAGAGAAGTCAAGAGTAATTTATTCATAGTGAAAGGTAATGTTTATTCTGAGGAAGGTTGGTACACTCCCTGCTGATGAGATGATTGAGACCGCCAGCCATTAGTTATTACTTTACGTGAGATTATTCTCGGCAGCCCCAGACGAATGGTTCTGTTTCTCCCGTGCAGTAATGTGGTTAACCAAGAGCCGGTCGTTTAATTATTAGGGCTGGAAAGAACTTCAAGAAGCCATTAAGTTCAGTCCCTCTGATTCCTGACCACTCTGATTTCATGAGGAATTTGAGGCTGCTTCTGTCCTTCGGAACTGATCATGTGCGTTGACAAGCCACGTGATTTTATTATTTTTGTGTTCTTCTTGTCATCTTCCAGGGTCCTAGGAAGCCTCCTTTCTGCCCACAGAATAATAACTGACTCCAAGCAACCCTTTGGTGACATGACGATTAAGGATTATGACAATGAATTGTTGCACATGGCTCATGACCTGGCTGTGCGGCTCCTCCCTGCTTTTGAGAACACCAAGACAGGAATCCCCTATCCTCGGGTAGGTAGACTAGCTTGACATTTTAGCATCTTCCTGAATTAAAACTCTTTTTTCATTATTTTATTTGGGGAAAGGTGGGAGGTGATGGGAAAGAGGGAAACTGTGTCCTAGGGAGAACTTGGGCCTCAGTGTGATGCAGATGTTTTGTAATTTGTTCAGCATTTGCTGAGCACCTATTGTGTGCCCGGCATGTAGTGGCATACCTGATTCTTTGCCCTAAAGAACTTAACGTTCCTGTGCTCAGTATTCTTCATTTCTTCCGCACGTGAGATTTCTATCCCCTGCTGCAAAGTAGCATGGGAGATTTGTCTTTATCTCTGACCTGAGTCCGTTTCCCCGAAGACCCTCAGGTGTATACGGTAGGATCCTGGTGAATGTTCTTCAGAGTGCTTCTCGTGGATCTTTCAAAAAAATTCCGCCCAGCCCAGCAAGTTAGCTGCCGATTTACATGCGAGATCTGGAACGAGATTATATTCTTGTGGCACCGGAATTGCTGAGCCCAGAACTCCCTTGGGAATTGAGTCAGCCTTTTAGGGAGCCAGCAGAGAATTGCCAGAGCACAGAGCTTCAGGGATGAAACAGGCTGCCACCTTTTCCCTGTGTCTCCTTTCTCTCCCAGTCTGCTATTTGTATGGTCGTTCGCTGAGCAGGGGTGAGTTCCTCGTAGGTCACTGAAACTGTCAGGGGTTCCACAGCAGGTCTTTGTTTCTAGTGCCAAAGCCTGGTGCTCTGTAACCGTGAAGAGAACCTGCTGGAAGGAGATGGGTTAGTGAATAGCAGTAACGATCCCCTAAGGGGTTTTACAGCAAGGAGGTGGTATTCCTAAGGTCCTGTAGGAATGACATGGGAAGTGGAGAGCTGAGTCACACTCCGGTAAGTTTGGGTCATGAGTGGAGTCTGCTGGCTGTGACCTGGCCTTCTAGCCCTGAAGGTTCCTCAAGTTTTGCCACAAATCCTTTGTCTCTTCCTGTCCCCAGGTGAATCTAAAGACTGGCGTTCCTCCCGACAGCAATAATGAGACCTGCACGGCAGGAGCCGGCTCCCTCCTGGTGGAATTTGGGATTCTGAGCCGACTCCTCGGGGATTCTACCTTCGAGTGGGTGGCCAGACGTGCTGTGAAAGCTCTTTGGAACCTGCGGAGCAATGATACAGGATTATTAGGTGTGGCGGCACCTTCTCAGGCCATTGCGACTGTGTCCCTACAGCCCCCCTTCCTTCCCCCTTCTCTGGGGCTCTCCCCCCTTTCCATCTTGCACCATGAATCTGACAGTTGACGCCTCAGAAAGAACGGCCCTCAGTGTCTGCCGTATTGGTTTCCTGTGGAGCTTTCTGCTTAGAGTGAGGCTGTAACGTTAGATGGAAAAGAATAATGCTTTTGCCGTTTGAGGGCTCCCTTCTGATTTGAATCCTTTGGCAGTTGCACTTGAAAATAATTGTTAATGGAAATGCTGTAAGAACTGCCTCTAAGGCAGATTATATTGTTTCAATATAAGGCTGTAAACATAGGAATTTAGAGTTACTGCTAGAGTGGCTTTCTCCCTTAAAAAGTCTAGGCACGTGATAGGAGGTCGAAAGGCCAGATTAAACCTATATTAGGTGTTTTGTTTTTGTTTTTGTTTTTTTCTTTTGCAAATGTTTGGTCAAGATGTTACTTAAAAAATTATGGGGGTGCCTGGCTGGCTCAGTTAGTTGAGCATCTGACGGTTGATTTCGGCTCGGGTCATGATCTCGCAGGCTTAGGAGTTTGAGTTCCACTTTGGGTTCCCTGTGCTGACAGTGTGGAGCCTGCTTGGGGTTCATTCTCTACCCCCCCCCCCCACGTTTTCTTCCCCCCCCCACCTCCCCTGGTCATGCTCACATTTGTACATGCACACAGTCTCTCAAAATAGATAAACTTAAAAAAATTTATTATAGGGATGCTGGTTGACTTAGATGGTAGAGTGTGTGACTCTTGATCTCAAGGTTGTAGGTTCGAGCTCCACATTGGGTGTAGAGATTATTTAAAAATAAAATCTTAAAGAAATTATTATGGAACATTTCACACATGCAGAAGTAGGGAGAAAGTATAATGAATTATGAATCCCTATGGACTCATCATTCATCTTGAATAATTGTTAGTTTTTTACTAACTCAAGACGTTATTATAAACTGTTTTATATTGAGATAAAAATTTTTTTGTCATTGAGAAGTAACTTGATTGGTTCTCCTAGAGCCATACAATGTCATCGCAAGAGCACTACTTTTTATTTTTATTTATTTTTCTCCCTCTCCTTTTTCTTAAAAAATTTAAATTTTAGATCGTTAACATGCAGTGCAATATTGGTTTCAAAAGTAGAATTCAGTGATTCTTCATTTACATATAACACCCCGTGCTCATCACAAGTGCCCTCCTTAGTGTCCGTCACCCAGTTAGCCCGTCCCTTACCCACTTCCCTCCAGCAGCCCTCAGTTCTCTGTATTTAAGGGTCTCTTGTTTGTTTCCCTCTCTTCTCTCCCCACAGCCCTTCCCATATGTTCATCTGTTGTGTTTCTTAAATTCCACGTACGCGTGAAATCGTATGGTATTGGTCTTTCTCTGACTTATTTCACTCAGCATAAGGTACTCTAGCTCCATCCACATCCTTGCAAATGGCGGTTTCATTCTTTTTGATCGCCAAGTAATATTTCATTGTGGTGTGTGTGTGCGCGTGAGTGTACACCACATCTTTATATGTTCGTCAGTCAGTGGACATTTGGGCTCTCTCCATAGTTCGGCTGTTGTTAATAGTGCTGCTGTAAACCTCGGGGCGCATGTGCCTCTTCGAAGGAGCATTTTTGTATCCTTTGGGTAAATACCTAATAAGAGCACTTCTTTTTAAAAAAGATTTTTTAAAAAGGAATCTGTCTGCCTAGCTTGGGGATCGAACTCATGACTCCGAGATCAAGAGTTACATGCTTCACTGACTGAGCCAGCCAGGCACCCCAAAAGTGATTTTTTTTTATTATTCCTCAAGTTCTGAAATTTATTTACAAATTTCTTGTATTTTAACTACAATGGTAAAAATAAAAAAGTTGCCCAACTTGTCACCCCGCCACCAAATGGCTGACCAGTGTCACCACAAATTGTCACCTTTTAAATGTCCCGTAGGTCGTTTCAGTCTGGCATTTGCAAGGTTTATATACCTTCAACTTAAAATATCAGTAAACATTTTATTCTGCCTCACATTTGGCAGTTCAGATGTTTTCAAACTGTTACCTTGTTTTTATAGCTACTGTCTTTAAACTCTACATCTGGTTTGCTAATTCTTTCTGTGTTGGACACTTGGATTCTTTCTGTTTTTTCTTTTTTGCCCCCCATTTTACAGATAATGTAAATCATACAATTAATAATTCTTGAAAACAACATAATACTTTTTCCTAAAAACATTCTTTTTCTTTTCTTTTTTAATTTTTTTTTAACGTTTATTTATTTTTGAGACATAGAGACAGAGCATGAGCAGGAGAAGGGCAGAGAGAGAGGGAGACACAGAATCCGACGCAGGCTCCAGGCTCTGAGCCGTCAGCACAGAGCCCGACGCGGGGCTCGAACTCACAGACCGAAAGATCATGACCTGAGCCGAAGTCGGCCGCTTAACCGACTGAGCCACCCAGGCGCCCCGAAAACCTCTGTTTTCATTAAGGCTAAATTCCCAGGAACAGCAGCACTGAGTCAAAGGCCTTGAACACTCATTTGGCACTTGAAATGCAGTAAATCTGGAAAGGCAAAATGACAAATTTAGTTTTCTTTTGCCTTAAATGTTTTCCGCAGTTTTGTGCCGGTGTTTAAACCCCGTATATTCAGAAAGATCTCCTGGCTGTCTGTGCCGTTGCTGGGACCGATAAGACTGTGAGGGCCCTGTGTTCATTGCTTCCCTTTTCTGCCAAGGACAAGGGTGGGGAAGAGCATGGGGCTGGAGGAGAAGGGCACCCTGGAGAGGGAGTCGCCCCAGGATAATTGGGGCCCCGCGGGCTTTGTTTGTTTTTACAGGCAACGTGGTGAACATTCAGACGGGCCACTGGGTGGGAAAGCAGAGCGGCTTGGGTGCTGGACTGGACTCCTTCTACGAATACCTCTTGAAGTCTTACATTCTCTTCGGAGAAAAAGAAGACCTAGAAATGTTTAATGCTGCATATCGGAGTATTCAGAACTACTTAAGAAGAGGGTGTGTCTCCCCGACATCTCTTCTCTTGCTCTATAAAACAAATAGAATGCATTCAGAAACGCCCCTGCTTTTCTCAGCGTGAATTTACAGGGTCTTTTGGTCTCTGCCGCCATCTTACCACTTCCTAGCGTTTGGTCAGACATTCGAGGGTGAAGAGCTGTATTGGCTTTCTACTGTGGCGTAACCAATTACCCCAGAACTTAGTGGCTTAAAACAACACACGTTATCTCACACAGCTTCTGAGGGTCTGGAAGCCAAGAGCCACTGAGCGGATCCGGGGTCTCACAAGATTCTCATCAGGTGAATGGCAGGGACTGTAGCTGTGTCAAGGCTCGGTCGGGGCTGGAGGACCCACTTCAGGGCTCACTCTGGTGGTTGGCAGCCTTCCATTCCTCGCTGGCTGTTGGCTTTCAACTTCTTGCCACATGGACCACTTTGTAGACAGGTCTGTGGCAGCTGGCTTCCCCCCGGAGTGAGTGAGCTGAGAGAGATAGAGAGACCCAAAGTGTGCTTTCATGACCTAATTTTGGAATGACAAACCAACACTTCCACCAGCTCTGTAGGTCCTACAGACCAACCCTCATACAGTGTGGGAGGGGGCCATACAGTCGCCTCCGTTGTGACTATCAGGAGTCGCGGATCTTTGGGGGCCATCGTGGAGACCGGCTGCCACAGGGAGTGACATATGCCTGTGTTCACTGTGGCTCTCATTGCAGATAGATCTGTAATACAGGACAGTTACTGAGTTATTTTGATTCTTACACTTTGCAAAGAATTGTTAGGATTGGTCTTTGTCCCTAATGAGAGAAAGGACAATTATGTCTCCCTACCCTCGTTTGTTTAAAACACCATTATTTGTTACTATCCAGTTGTATAATCAGGAGGGCAGGAGAGGGAAGTCCCATTCGGACCTATAGGGGCTTTTGCCCAGATGGCACCTCACTTCCTTAGGCCTTTTTTAAATATGCTTCTGTATATTAAACGTCCAGTGCAAGTGCTAGCTACCGAGTGTGTGCATGCTAGCATCTTCTAGCTATTTTTACATAACTGTTTAGGAACCCGTTACCTGAGTGCTCTGTTTTAGTAAGAGGCTGTTTGGCCAGGGTTCAGTCCGTTTTGTTTTTCAAAGCCTCAAACTAAATTGAGAAGTAATCCCTGAGTATCTTCCTCTGATGTGTTTCTCAGGCTCCTGGTGTAGGACCTCCTTAGAGAAGAGACTCTTTTTGTGGAGTCCTTCCCACTCAGGTCAAAGCCAACAAAGAACTGTGCCGTATGCCAAATTACGTGGCAGTATTCTTCTGCCTCCTGCAGAATAGAGAGGAATCCCTGATAAGTTACACTGGCTGAGTTTCGAACTTCGTCCCTATGGTACACGTATCTTTTGCTGGAGTCTGGTTTGAACAGGTAGAGGCAGTTGATCTCCAAAAGTTTAAAGAATGAGTTAGGAGAACGTGTTAATGTCGATTCCGTTTGAGTGAAAGCTTGCTGGAGTAGGGCTGGCGCTCTGTCGGCGATCTTTCTTTTCACCTCTGCCCGCTCTGCTTGGGTCCTCAGTCGGGAAGCCTGTAACGAAGGAGAAGGAGACCCCCCGCTCTACGTCAACGTGAACATGTTCAGCGGGCAGCTGATGAACACTTGGATCGATTCGCTGCAAGCTTTCTTCCCCGGACTGCAGGTGTGTGTGCTCAGGGAAAGCACTCGTGGGTAGGGGCTGCTCCTGCTGCCGCTGCTTTTTTTTTTTTTTTTTTTTTAACTTTTATTTATTTTTGAGAGACAGAGACAGAACATGAGCAGGGGAAGGGCAGAGAGAGAGAGGGAGACACAGAAACCGAAGCAGGCTCCGGGCTCTGAGCTGTCAGCACAGAGCCCGACATGGGGCTCGAACCCACAGACCGCGAGATCATGACCTGAGCTGAAGTCGGCCGCTTAACCGACTGAGCCACCCAGGCTCCCCCCGCTGCTTTTTTTTGATGATGCCAGAGCATTATTCTCTGGCTCCTCCGGATTTGGGAGCTTAGTGGCACAATATGTCTTGATTATTCTGTTTGTGAGATTAGTGCCCGGAATACTGAACGGAGCCATAGTAATGAGTAAGTGCGAAGCCATGGTAGAAAAGTAACTGTATGTGATTTTTGGATCACGTGTCTCTTAATTGTTTATTCTTTGTTCACCGGTACGATTACCCTGCTGTCCTGTGTGCTTCGCATCAGTTTGGCATTGATGGTCAGAGAGGAAGGGATCCTTTTTCCGGGCTGCTGCTTTTGGGTTATTTTAGTCTCCAGTCGTGTTTGTGGCTTAGATAAGAACTGGGGGGTGGGGGCGGGGGGTTGAGGGGGAGCCCAGGGCCTTTGTGTTCTGCTTTGCCGCTCTGAGAAAGTGTCTTAGCCTGGCGGCCTGTGTCTGCTCCTCAGGTTCTGATAGGAGACGTGGAGGACGCCATCTGCCTGCACGCCTTCTACTACGCCATATGGAAACGCTACGGGGCGCTCCCTGAGAGGTACAACTGGCAGCTGCAGGCCCCCGACGTGCTCTTCTACCCGCTGAGGCCGGAGTTAGTGGAATCTACGTATCTCCTGTACCAGGTACTGGGGTTTGTCGACCAGAAGCTTTTGTTCAAACTAGCAGGACCCGTAGCGGTTGGGTTTTAGCCCACACTTGCCGACTGGTGTAGAATTGGGTTCTTCATAGTGACTCTGACCCAGTTACCGCCTCCCGTGGGCGTGTCAGCGTTCAGCGTGACTCAGGGTCCCACAGGACAGAGAAGGCCTCTGCGGTCACACGCGTCCTTGAACCTCACCTGCAAAGCCGATCATGCCTGTACCAGAGGGCTTTTCTCTCACGCCCTCAAGATTCGAGAGGACTTAGCACTCCGTGTTTACCAGATTTAGCCAAAGAACTCTGTTGGGCTGCAGTTCTGTACTCATGCGCTGCGGGACCCTGGTCTGCGTAATGATTATTCAGACAAAAGGAATCCTTTTTCTTGGTAAAGGGAATCATCTGGGATTCATCTGAATGCCTATTTTTGTTTAACGCTGAAAAAAAAGTATAGCGTTCAATTTTCCATGCAATTCAATGCCAGAGGGAATGTCACTTTAACTGTGAAGTCCGCCCCGTGGTCTAAGGCAGATACCTGTCCGTCTGTGCACAGAGAGTCTGCAGGCATTCACAGATCCTGCAGCTGTCTACACAGTGGCCTTCAGTGCACTTCGGTAGACCCGTAACAGACGCCCTCAGTGGGCAAGCCGTCACAAGAAGACACTTACTTTTATGGGTTCTGAGAGTAGGATTAGAGCTGTGGTTTAGATTTATTAAAAAAAAAATTTAATACTGAAGCCTTGCCATTTGCTTCTAGAAGAAAAAGAAATTTCTTTTCTAGAAGAAATTCTATGAACCTGGTCATAGTCCTCAAGTGTGAAGAGAGCCTTGTGCAAAGAGATGACTTCTCAGAGAGGGAAGAGATAGTCTCCTAGCTGGCTTCCCCGAGCTGGGTGGGTGATCAGGCTACATGTGCTGCGAGGGCGTCGAGCCTGGTGCTGCTCGGTCCTCCCCCTCAGCCGCCTGAGTCCTCCCCCTCAGCCGCCTGAGTCCTCCCCCTCAGCCGCCTGAGTCCTCCCCCTCAGCCGCCTGGATCCTCCCCCTCAGCTGCCTGGATCCTTCCCCTCAGCCGCCTGGGTCCTCCTCAGACGCCTGGGTCCTCCCCCTCAGCCGCCTGAGTCCTCCCCCTCAGCCGCCTGGATCCTCCCCCTCAGCTGCCTGGATCCTTCCCCTCAGCCGCCTGGGTCCTCCTCAGACGCCTGGGTCCTCCACCTCAGCTGCCTGAGTCCTCCCCCTCAGCCGCCTGAGTCCTCCTCAGATGCCTGGATCCTCGCCCTCAGGCACCTGGGTCCTACCCCTCAGCCGCCTGGGTCCTCTCCCTCAGCCGCCTGGGTCCTCCCCCTCAGCCGCCTGGGTCCTCTCCCTCAGCCACCTGGGTCCTCCCCCTCAGCCGCCTGGGTCCTCCCCCTCAGCCTCCTGGGTCCTCCCCCTCAGCCACCTGGGTCCTCCCCGTCAGCCGCCTGGATCCTCCCCTTCAGCTGCCTGGGTCCTCCTCAGCTGCCTGGGTCGTCCCCCTCAGCCTCCTGGGTACCCCCCCTCAGCCGCCTGGGTCCTCCCCCTCAGCTTCCTGGATCCTCTCCCTCAGCTTCCTGGATCCTCCCCCTCAGCTGCCTGGGTCCTCCCTCTCAGCCTCCTGGGTCCTCCCCCTCAGCCACCTGAGCCCTCCCCCTCAGCTGCCCGAGTCCTCCCCTCCACTTAGGCCTGTGCCTCTGGGTTTACACGTCTTCATTTCTGTCATTGCATCTTTCCTGTTTCCAGCTTCTTCCTCGCATTGCCTGTTCTCTCAGAATCCGCAGAAAGGTCTGGCTTCATGGCCCTGCCTTCTGAGGCCTCTCCCTGTCCTCCCCTCATGTGCAGCCTGCTCCCTTCCTAGTGGTTTGCGTTTGCTACTGCAAGTTGGCACTAGGCACGACTTAAAGGCGATCCCCAACTTCTAACCTGTCTGTGGGGTACAGGTCTCTTCTTCCCAGAGAATTATTTTCCTAAAGAAACCATCTGCGAGCATGTGACGGCAGAGTAAGCAGCCCCAAGGACTAGGTTCTTAGGGTGGTTCAAGAGGAAAGTGTGGGGCCTCCTGTTTGAAAGCCTTCTTGTTCTGGTTAGCTTTTCCCGAGAAGGCTCTAAGTGGATCGGGGGCAAAATCCTGCTTGCCTGGGCCTGCATCTTAACTTGCCAGAGAGTTCCAAGGCAAGATAGATACTGGATTTGTTCTCACATGTGGTACTGTCGGTGAGGCGTTACTTCACTTCTGACCATGACTGGGATCTAGGGAGCCCAGGTGGGGTGTTGGTCCACCCTGGAACAGATTGAGCCCTGGTTAGGGGGAAGCAGATCGCAGATGCTCTTCGATGTGAGCAACGGAACACGTTAGTCCTTTAACGCTGTCACCCTTCTGGATACACTGAGCTGGGCGCCGTGCCTGCCTTCGGCCAGTGACTTGCCTCCTCGGGACAGTCCTGCGGTCACTGGGATGTTCGCTGATGGCCTGTTTTCCAGGCCCCTGCTGGATCACATTCTCTCGTGTTCTCTCTAGGCAACCAAGAATCCCTTCTACCTCCATGTAGGAATGGATATTCTGCAGAGTCTGGAAAAGTACACGAAAGTCAAGTTAGTTTCCTTTTTCTGTTGGCCACTTCTGATTTGTTTTCAGTCGTTCTGGGGAAATACTGTACTTTGCACTTTAGTTTATAGAACAGGTCATTATTGTTAATTCTGTAGAGAAATCGCTTCCTGTGTGTGTGGCAGGACTGGTCCATTATAATGGGAATTGCTTTTTCTTTCTTTCACCTTTTATTCCCCCCTAAGGTTCCCGCAGACTCTGTATGTTCTTTTTAAGTAATTTATTTTCCCTTGTTATATGCATACACGTGCTGAAAAGTTCAGGGAGCACAGAAAATATGAAGGTATTTTCTTTATTTAAATTTTTTTTTAACGTTTATTTATTTTTAAGAGACATAGAGACAGAGTATGAGCAGGGCAAGGGCACAGAGAGAGGGAGACACAGAATCTGAAGCAGGCTCCAGGCTCTGAGCTGTCAGCACGGAGCCTGACGTGGGGCTCGAACTCACAGACCGTGAGATCATGACCTGAGCCGAAGTCGGCTGCTTAACCAACTGAGCCACCCAGGCACCCCTGGAGGTATTTTTCCACATGCAGAAAACCACAGTCAACATTTAAGTGTAAATACTTAGGATATTTTGACATATTTATGTACATAATGTGTTTATATGCGTACATATAAAAAAATTTCTTTTTCAGTTTCATGACCTGCTTTTTCAGCTAGCAGTACATTTTAAGTATTTTCTTACAAGATAGTATTTTAGACTATCCAGTGAGAAGTCAGTTCTACAGATACTGGAACAAAACATTTCATTCAGCCCTAAATTTGCTGCGGTCATTTTCCTGGTGTCACATTAACCCTTGACAAGAACCTCCACCACCCCCACCTTGTTTCCCCCTACAACTAACCTGATGACGTAGCAGCCAAGCCACTTTTTAATGGATTTGAAAATAATTTCTAGGCTAAAAAAAGGCTACCTCTTCAACCTAACCTAATTTGCTTCCCATATGGCATTTGATAATTTGCTTGATTATTCTGTTAAAAGACTATTTCTGCTTCTTAAATGAATAAGCAAGTAGGAAGGAGCAGAGGCAGGACTAACTGGAAAATTGTCTTGTAGGTGTGGGTATGCTACGTTGCATCACGTCATAGATAAATCCAAAGAGGACCGAATGGAGAGCTTCTTTCTCAGCGAGACCTGTAAATACTTGTATCTGGTATGTGTATTATGAGGTTACAAGCAGGAGATGTGTTTTTTAAAATGTTTATTTATTTATTGTGTGAGAGGGAGAGAGGGATAGGGAAGAGGGAGAGAGATAATTCCAAGCAGGCTCCATGCTGCCAGCATAGAGCCCTACATGGGGCTCAAACTCATGAACCCTGAGATCATGACCTGAGCCGAAATCAAGAGTCGGAGGCTTAACCGACTGAGCCACCCAGGCGCCCCGCCCCAGGACCTGTTGCTCACTGCTGGGAGCACGCATTCATTGGGACTTCTGTCTAAGCATATGCTCCCTGGGTACTGCTCCGGGCAGCATGTATGCTGCCTCCTCCCTTCCAGCAATTTCCAGGTTAGGGCCTAGGTGTGTGTGAGATGGGTGGTAGTTCTCGAATTCCAGTGTCAGAACTCTCAGGGGAGTCTTAGCGGGGAGATCATCCCGAGAGCTTTTACAGACTATGCACGTTTGGATCTCAGCCCTCAGGTTTCTGAATCTGTAGGTCTGAGCAGGGTGAGATGGGATGGGAGACATTCAGGCATTTGAGTCTAAACAAAGCTGGAATTGGGAACCACCTTCTCACCCATTTGTCACTGAAAAGCTTGAGGACCCAGCAAGGTCTACTCCCTGAGTAGTTCGGATACTCTTACAGGAGATAGTTCCCAAAGTGCTACAGTTACCAGTTGTATCTTTTTTCTTTTCTTTTCTTTTTTTTCCCTTTCCCACCAGCTATTTGATGAAGAGAATCCAGTCCACAAATCTGGAACCAAATACATGTTTACAACTGAGGGACACATTGTATCTGTGGACAAACATCTCCGGGAATCACCCTGGAAGGAATTCTTTTCTGAAGAGGGAGGGCAGGACCAAGAGGGGAAGTCTGTGCACAGGCCCAGGTCTCCTGAGTTAAAAGTCATCAACTCCAGCTCCAATGTAAGTTGCTTTCTTAGGGGCGGTGTGTGTGTGGAAGGGGAGAAAACAATACAAATTTGTCGTCCAGAGTCCCTGACGGAAAATGGGTGGCACACTTAGACTGGGCCGTCTGAGAAGAGTTTCACAAAAGCCCATGAACGTAGAGAGTGGAGATAGCGCCAGGGCGTAGGGAACCACGGGAGCAACGCCACGTTGTCCTAGCTGTGGGGGCTTGTGGCCACAGGAACCCGGTGGGGAGAGGCGTGCCGGAGGGGGCCGTCTCCTGGCAGAAGCCACGTTCTGAGCTGGCCTCACTGACCTTGCAGGAAGGGAGCCAGCAGAGCAAACACCGACCACTCTTCCTTCTAATCTGCTGGAGCTTCTCGTTGGCCATGCTCACCAGAAGCCAGAGGCCACTGCGACCCTTTTTCCTGTCAGTATAATCTGCCAGGTTGGCCTCTGGGGCCAGAGCAGGATGGGGGAGGGGGAGAGGGATCTGGAAGGACAAATGGAAGAGATCCAGCCAAATCACCGAGCAACAGGGAGGGAGAAAAGCAGTCATCAGTCATTGTGATTGTTAATGAAATGCTCCTCGAGGTGCCGAAGAGCCAGCTTCATTTCAAGCAGGGCTTCACCAAGCCTCCCTCTGTCACCCGTCAGCACTAGGAGAGATTCGGAAATGAGCCTGGACTTTCTGGTAGGAGGACTAAGTTGCTTGTAAGGACTTGAAGCAAGCAGGATGGTTTGGAAGCGAGGATGGGGAAGGAGACCCTGCATCAGTTGAAGTGTCAAACCACACTGCCCCACGACACGTGGATACCACCTCTCTTCTCAGAAAAAGCCTCTGTTGTCGAGGTTCCTAGCACCTGCCCCCACACTGCCTTGGTGAGGCGACACCCCCTCACCCCAGGCTCCTTCACGGTCCCACTGAAGGTCTTTACCATCAGTCTGTGAACTGTGTGGACAGGCCAGGGCAGAGGTAAGTCCCCCAAATCTCTGTAAGGCCGTGGAGTATAGATTAGGTGAACATGGCCTAATTGAGAAGGAAAGGGAAGGAGGAGAGTTAGGAGGAGAGAAGTATTAATGACAGTCACCTTTTGCGTGGGATGCGTACCTTTGCCCAGCCCCTTTTCCAAGTGGTCCTGTGTGTTAACTTCTCACAGCAGCCTTGTGAGGTTAGGTGCTCTGGTATCCCTACTTACAAGTGGAGAAAGAGGGGCACAGGGACATTCAGGCTGCGAGGTGGAGCCAGCAGATGGACTGGAAGGACATTCTCATCTTAGACCCTATCCCGTGCCCGGCTCTGGCCGTGCTGGTCCATCAGAGGGGTCCCAGCAGGCTCCCGGCCCAGTGAGGAGACCGGCTCCCCCGGGCGTTGGTCAGTAAGGCGCCGCGTGAGTGAAGTGCTGTTGGAACACAGCGGAGCCGATCTGCCGGGGACGATAAAAAAGGCTTCATCATGGTGGTTGCTTTTCAGAAGATCCTTGAAGGGTGGGGAGAAGCTTCGCAGGAAGAGGTGTTGAGGCAGCAGGAACAGCATCTACAGATGTGTGGCTGGAGGGCTTTGGGACCCACTGAAGGACCTGCCAGCCTCGATCTCAGGATGGGGAGCTGGTTGTAGTGGGTTCAAGTACAGAGCAGCGGGAATGTGTTTCTTTGGGGACGAGCGCCTAATGAACGTACGTTTGCAGATAAATGTGTTTGGCTCACAGACTCGCATCTCATTTGAGGAGGAAAAATCTCTCTCAAGCATTTAGGCTTTACCTATGGATGGGAAGAACTATAAACTCAGAAAAACCACGGTAGAGTTGACCCTCAGACAACGCAGGTCTGAACTGCATGCAGGTGTATTTTGATAAATACGGTGCAGTCTTGCAAATGTGTTTTCTCTTCCTTATGGTTTTCTTTATAACATCTTCTAGCTTCTTTTAATGTAAGAACATCGTAGGTAATGCACGCAACATACAAAATACGTGTTAATTGACTGTTGTTACCAGTAAGGCTTCCAGCTACCAGTGGGCTCTCGGTTCTTAGGGGGGCAGAAGTTCAATGTGGGTTTCCGACCGCGCTGGGGCTCAGCGCCCCAAACCCTGCATTGTTCAAGGGCCAGCTGTGTTTTCAGCTAGCTGAAGTGTTTTCTGAAACTCCGGGTGGATTAAATGAAGGCCGCAAGGGGATGAACTTTTCGTCCCTGTCACTCTGCCCTGGCGTGCGTGTCTTTTAGCCGCCCCCCATTATGTCAGAGGTCCTCGGCTGGTGTGGGCGCGCCTCATGGGACATTGAACAAAGTCTGGGGACCATCTCGGTTGTCACGTGAGAGGAGCAGAGGCTTGGGGGGCGTCTCGCAGGAGAGACCAGGGACGCTGATAACCGTGTCCGGTGCCTGAGACGCCCCGATCCCAACGTCGCGCAGGTCGACACACCCGGTTTAGGTCCTCCACCCGCGGTCACTGGGCAACTAATACCTGGATTTTTAAATCGAAGTTTACATTTTTCCTCTTTTATTTTCTTTCTAGTGCAATCGTGTTCCCGATGAGAGGAGATACTCCCTGCCCTTGAAGAGCATCTACATGCGACAGATTGACCAGATGGTTGGCCTGATTTGATCTGCCGTCCTCCACGCGGCCACGTCGGAAACCGGGTGTACACGGCTGACCCCACGCCGTGCCGAGATCCATTCTGAAGTGGAAGAGGATGGAGGTCTGTCCATCCATGGCGGTGTCGGCGTTTCCGTCCGGCTCCGCGCACCCATCACGCAGGATCGTGCATACGTTAGTGTTTCTCTTCTGTTCAATAAAATGCCCTGTTTTTCTTAAGGATATAATTTGAAGTAAGAAGGTACATAGAAGTTGGCTCCTGTGACATGCTGATTTCATGAACCTAGTGTGGATGGCGCATCTCCAGATGGATCTTCTAGCTTCACACTTTGGAATCCAACAAGTGTGTTTCCATCTCCGGCACTTGTCGTGACTGCAGTATTGCTACCTCTCTGTTAGAGGACTGTGAACGAAGTTTCCGTGCAAAGGGCCTGAGGTTCATCCCTATTTATTGCACTTTGTTATCCTTTCTCTCTCTCACTAGATAATTGGGATCTCGCTCCACCCATGATTTGCGATCACATGGGGGAATATCCTTAGGTTATTCATTTGCATCCCAGTAACCTCACAATGTTAACGAGTTAATTGCTTATGAATGACTCTTATCTGAACTTCAAAAGGCAGTCTCTTAAGGTGTCACAAGGCCAGATCTTTTGGACGGTATATTACATTTATTTTGAACTTAACCTGAGGAACTCCCATAGTTCCAGAACCAGGTGCCTTTTCGGGAGAGAAAAATACCTAAGAACGTCTGAGCTTCCGTCTGTCTCATATTTACTAACCAAGGATTCTCAGTTCTGACCGCGATTGGGTTAGAATTGTGTTTTGTTTTTGTTTTCTGTGTCTAGTGCCAATTCGCTAAGTCAGGGAGAACGAAATGATCAGATGACTCTCTGGACCCTTGAGCCGTTTCTCTGTGTGACACAGGCTTTAGATTAGTGCCTTATTCGATTCTGGTTGGGGCCGCTGGTTGTCACAGCTGCTGGCACGCGTGTAGTAGGCTCCTTTTGTATTGCCACATGGTGGGACCACAATGAAAGGGGATGAGATGGGTATTAGTAAGACTAGAAAATTCTTGGCTGGTCCTTGCCTTTCACAAAGCCTGATATTTTTAAGCAAACTTACATTAGGAGGAAGTTGTGCTCAAACGCCTTCTTTGTTGTTATTTTCTTAGCCAGAACAGAAGTATCTGTCTTTGAACTTAAACTGAGTTCTCACAAAGCAGAGGTCGATTTGAAGCCTCAGCCTGGCTTCCCTGTAACATCTGAGGTTGAAATGGATCCCCGTACGAAGGCTGGGAAGTCTCTAAACACCTCATCTGTCATGTCGCTCTCCTGTCTCTGCTTGTACACCTCAAACGATTTCCTGTTCATCTTTTTAAAACGAGAAGGGAGTGTGCTCTAAGCATATCAATCAAAGGGAAAGATTTTATTTATTCCTTCTTGAAAATTTAAATATTGTTATTATTTTTTAATAGATACAGAGTTCAGTTCTTGGAGATTCTTAAAAACAAAGATTTTCAGTAATAAATGTGTCACCTCTATCTTTTAAATATTTACTATGCAAATTGTTTTAAGGTAAACAGAATGAAATGCTTCTGTTTTACCTTTTTTCTTCATTTCAGAGGCATTCTTTTTATTGACCTGCTGAAGAGAAAATTTTCTCTGAGAGGGTATTTTAATTGTTTTCTTTGACTCGGTCAAATAAAATGTCCCGTTCCCCATACACGTGTGCTCACAGGCCCGAGCGTCCCTGCGTCCTTTCTCCAGGCACATCGAGGTGGGACTATAAATGGCCCATTGGGAGGATGGGGCGCGTCGGGGAAGGAAGCGGGGCCTGCTTGCCTCTGCCCTCTCTCTCGTGGCCTTGCTGGTTCCTTCTCCAGCTTCTGTGACAGCACTGAGGTGTGGCGTTCCGACATTACTGTCTCCTCCAGGCCCTTACCCTGTCACCCGCTCTGGCATTTCAGCCCCCTCTGCCCCCGTGCTCAGGAATGGGCATCTGTGCCTGAGTGCTGCCGACGCGCCCCAGGGGCCGGAGGCTGGCCCGTGATGTGTCTCGTATGAGGTCTCCAACCCCCTGGACTCCTGGGCCTTGTACCACTTGGCGAGCCTGAGGGTGAGCGAGGCACTGCAGACCCAGCCTGGTTGGTGAGCGTGCAGACTGCCCCGTCTAGAGGGATGCCCGCGGAGTCCGTGATCTATGGGCTAGCTGCAGAATACCGTCTAGTGCCAGCCAGGAAAGGAAGGTTCTTTGAGCCAGGTTCAAAGCTTGCTTGTGTTCTGGTTGGAAATCAGAATGGCCACAACTGTTACATCTTGCAGGGCTTTTGCTGTGTCTTTCTTTTTCTGTCTTGCAGGATATCAGGCAGGGAAAGTTTGAGGGGGGGAGCGTCAAAGAAGTCCCTTTGCTCCGTGCTTTGCCCCAGGACTGCCCTGATTCTGAACAGATGCCGTCCTTTGGGACAGCTGTGAGCCTGCACTGCCCTCAGGTTCCCCTGGGTAGCTGGTGTCCGGAGTCTGCTTTGGTCGACGTGAGGAGGATGGTCTCACAGAACCGTGTGGAAAGCTGCCTTGGAGTTAGGCTGGGCGGAGTCTAAATCTCCTCCTGCAGACTTCTGAATCCGTCCAGGGCAGGCTCGGTGTGACCAGGAAACTCCATTTCCTGAAGGAGTAGGTGATGAAGGAAGCCTGGCTTCCAGTTGTGCTGGCTTTTGTGAAGAACCTGCTTCCATTCACCCATCCGTCCTGCCGATAGTTCCAGCTCTTCGGCCGGAACGGGGTCAGTGCCGCTGATCCCAGGTTCTCAGGCCCACCGGACCGGGGCGGGGCACGCACCCCTCACTGAAGTCTTTGTGTTCATGCACCAAGGTGGTGTCCGTGCAGCTGAATTTAGAGGAGGTCCTGTGTACAATCCGAGGGCCTGAACCGGCTTCCTCCCCCTCTTCTCCCCTCCCCCACCAAAGAAAAACAGCCTCTTGGCTAGTTCTCTGGTCCGTTTACCGAATGATTGCAAACGGTAATCCTTTGCTTTGGATCTTGTGGACTTCACATCAGACATCCTTTTCTTCTTTCCGGAGGGCTCCAGGGGTCTTTCTCTTTCGATGCTTTCCAACTGAATGGGCAAAAGTAGGGTGCATGATCGCTCTAACCAGAGTGCCTGAGCAGGGACTTCTGAAGAAAACCTTGGCTTTTCCTTTTCCGTTCCCAGACCTCCAGCTCCTTCTGTAGTGCCTCTTCCCTGCAGGGCAGGGACCCCTGTGAAAGCGAGAAGGCGGGCTGGCTGGGCTGTGTGTCCCCAGGTTTGGCAGGGCTCAGGGTTCTGTTCCTGCTTGAGTGTGGACGTGAATCCGGGAGAATGTACCTGTGGACCTTCCTGATCCCGTACCCCCTTTCCCTCTTTCTGAGAGGCAGAGAAATACTATTTTTTAAAAGGTATTTTGTTTTAGTTTTAAATAGCAAAACACAAGCTGCATTTTTATTTATTATGCACAAGAAAGGTAAATCTGTTTTTACAAAAAAAATCTGGAGTAGGAAACTCTGGGAAAACCAATTGAAATGCACACATGCTTCTCTCTCTGTAATGTGCAATATGCTTTGCAACCATAGATGATATTTTATGTTTAATCTGTAAATAAGAAATGTATTTAAATTAAGAGGGAGCTTTTTGTAAAAGGACCAAATGTTCTTTTATAAATGTACTAAGAAATATCTTGTTCTTCGAAATTTATTAGGATTTTTATGAGTAATTTTTATTAAAAGACTTTTTTTTTTGAATTGTCATTTTGTTTCTCCTTTATATACTCACAGATACACATTACATGCAGGACAAACAAGGGGGAAAAACCCTTTAAAGGAAACTATAAAGCCAGATGAGTAAAAACTTTATATGTGTGTGTGTGTGTGTGTGTGTGTGTGTGTGTTTCACAGCTGAGCCCTGACTAATACCACTCTGTTTTTGTCTGTCACACCTTCGGTTTACCTGCCCCTCCCATGTGGGTGAGAGCCACACATAATGATTTTTGTCTTGTCCCTGCCCTCCTTCCGTCCAGGCACCGACCTGTTCTCAGTTCTCGCTGCCATTTGTCCGAGCCTTTCTACGTTCTGCAGCCAGTTCTCTGTTACCTTAAGCAAGGCAATTCACTAGCTTCCTCTGGGCTAGGTGGGGTCATGGCACGCGAAGTCAACGTGGGGGGCAGTGACCTGGGGGGAGGCATGAGCTAGGAGGGTTTCAGCGGACTGCTACCTGAGTCATGCTGGGGTCTGGAAGGAGATGGCTGGTTCTGCCCCTGTGACACCTTGGTGTCCCACCTTTGTTTCTAGGCAGTTCCAATGGTGCTTTTAAAAATCTGTGCGTTGTGGGGCGCCTGGGTGGCTCAGTGGGTTAAGCACCTGACTTCAGCTTAGGTCATGATCTCGCGGTTCATGAGTTTGAGCCCTGCATCAGGCTCCCTGCCCTCAATGCAGAGCCTGCTTCAGACCCTCTGTCTCCCTCACTCTACTCCTCCTCCAGCCTTTCTCTGTCTCTGAAAAAGAAATAAGCATTAAAAAAAATTAAAAAAAAACACAAAAAACCTGTGCGTTGTGACAGGAAGAGGAAGCACCTCTCCTCGCTGATATTAAAGCACACTGCCTTTGTAAGCGTTGGCGGTGGTTGTGTCTGTGAAGTCTCCTGGGTTGGTACCCTCATGACAAGGTCAGGCGGGGTTCCTATGCTGCAGGTGCAGCTGAAGAGCCTTGATGGCGGAAGCACTCGTGCCCTTGGTCGGTGGTGGCACGCTGGAGCGTCCGGTCCAGACGCCGCAGGGGAGCACGGGGTCCGAGAGCCGGTCTCTGGACCCGCCGTGCTCGAGGTGCACACCCGACTCCACCGATGAGCCTTGTGCAGGTTGTACGAGGTCCACAATCTCGCTGGGCCTCAGTTTTCCCATCTTTTACATGGAATGACAACAGTGTGTAGGTATGGGGTGGATCGAGTGGATTCGTATGTGTAGCATGCTTGCAATGGTGCCTGGCACCCAGGAGGCCCTGCGTGTGCATTTCCTACAGTTGTGGTCAGGTTGGATCTGATGCCCAGGATGAGCTGTGGGATTATTACACAGGCCCTGAGGAGGCGGGTAAGAACTCGGGCAGGCACAAAGAGGCCTGGGCTGGAGCCCGGGCTTGTCCTTCTGGATGGACAGTTTGAGTTAGGGTCTCACGTTGTTTACTCGTTTGTAGCAGGGACTCAGGTTGGGCGTCCAACGTGGGCTCAGGTCATGATCTCACGTGATCTGCGGACAGCTCAGAGCCTGGAGCCTGGTTCAGATTCTGTCTCCGTCTCTCTGCCCCTCCCCAGCTCATGCTCTGTCTCTCTCTCTCTCTCTCTCTCTCTCTCTCTCAAATACAAATAAACATTAAAACACATACACACACCCACACACACACACACACACACACACACACACCCAGAGATACTAGCACCTTAACTCCTGGTGTTTTTATGAGAGCAGAATGAGCTACGTTTTATGCGAGCCCGTTAGGTGCCAGCTGCTGACATCTTTACGTATGTGCCTTCTCTCCAAGTTAAAAATTTTTTAACCTGCGTGAGTGGGAGAGAAAGGCAGACAGAGGGAGAGAGCCTTAAGCAGAGTCCATGCTCAGCGCAGAGCTGGATGTGGGGCTCAATCCCACGACCCTGGGATAGTGACCTGAGCCAAAATCAAGAATCAGACGCTCAACAGTCTGAGCCACCCAGGCGTCTCAACTTCTCTCAAAGTGTAATCAGGAGAATAGGCTGCTGTTCTGTCCATCTTCGGACCCAGGAACACGAGGTGCAGGGTGGTTAGGGGTGACGCCTGTGCCCCGCACTCCCTGGGGCATTGTGGGCAAGTGCCTGGCACAGTCCGGCACATCATACGGTCCTCCGGCATGTGTGTTTGTGCATGTGTGTCCTTGCACATGGCTTAAAACCTACCATTTTCAAGCCTCACCCAAATCCTGCGAGATAAGTTCTATTATAACATTTCTACAGCTGAGGACGCTAGGAGGTAAGAAGCCTACCCTGAAGGCTCACAGGTGAACCACTCTGAACCCATGACTTCAAGCTCTCTTAAGTACCGGAATGAATAGTTTGGCTGTAGCCCCAGGATGGGAGGGGGCGGGGGGGGGGGTCTTTGCCACAGGGAATAGCCTGGGCCATTTCCAGAGGGACGTTGCCCACTCCTCAGTGTGAGAATCCAGTGGCCCCTTCCACAGGGTGGAGGGAGGAGGTCGGGGCAGGGCAGTAAACCCGCTTCTGGGTTCCGAGGACCCAGCCTGAGGCACCATGGTGCTCCCAGCTTCTGATAATCAGGATCTCCGAGGCTGCTGTGCATCGCACAGATCAGAATGTTCTCTGGACTGGTGGGGGTGTGTGAAGGAGGCAATGAGCCTGCCCACCCTCCAACCAATAGAAAGCCCCTCTGCAAAAAAGTTTTGTTAATTCAGTTATTACCATCATTCTCTTAGATAAAATATACCCCAGAAAAGCCTTCCAAGATTTATCAAATGGTTATTCATTGTACCTGTTATTTTTAAATTTAGAGGCACCTTGAGGGGAGAAGGCAACATGGCGGAGGAGTAGGGGGCTCCAGTATTTCGCTTGCCATTTAAAGGGGGACGACTGAAACCATTGTCTCTCTCAGCTCCAAAAATCGGGGGGAAAAGGTGCTACAGCTGACAAGAAACGTAGGCGAAAACAGACACGGCCCAACTAAACCTTTTCCTTTCCAGGGCAACTTCAAGAAACAACCCATAACACATCCAGCCAAAATGACGAGACGGAAGAATTCTCCTCAAAAGAATCTACAAGAAGCAGTGACAGCTCAAGAATTAATGAAAACAGATATAAGCAACATAACAGAACTTGAATATAGAATGATAATCATAAAACTAATTGTTGGCCTTGAAAAAAGCTTAGATGAATGCAAGGGGTCCCGCGCGGCAGAGTTCAAGGACCTTAAAAACGGTCAGGAAGAATTAAAGAAGACATTGGAGGAAATACAGGGGAAACTGGAAGCAGCCACAGCACGGATTGAAGAGGTAGAGGAAAGAGTTAGTGCATTAGAAGACAAAATCATTGAAAAAGAGGAAGCAGATAAAAAGAGAGAGAAGCTGATCCAGGAACAGGAAAGGAGAATTCGAGAGCTGAGCGATGCACTCAAAAGAAACAATATCCGTATCATAGGAGTTCCAGGGGAAGAAGAGAGAGAGAAAGGAGTCGAAGGGGTTCTTGAACAAATCATTGCTGAGAACTTCCTCAACATGAGGAAGGAAACGGGCATGGAAATCCAAGAGGCACAGAGAACTCCCCTCAGACGTAACTTGAATAGACCTTCTGCACGGCACATCATAGTGAAGCTGGCAAAATACAAAGATAAGGAGAGAATCCTGAAAGCAGCTAGGGACAAAAGAACCCTAACATACAAAGGGAGACATATAAGGGTAGTAGCAGACTTCTCTACAGAAACTTGGCAAGCCAGAAAGGAATGGCAAGATATCTTCAATGTGATGAGCAAGAAGGACATGCAACCAAGAATTCTGTATCCGGCTATCCTGTCATTCAGAATAGAAGGAGAGATCAAGGTTTTTCCCAACAAACAAAAACTGAAAGAATTTATCACAAATAAGCCAGCACTGCAAGAGATCCTGAGGGGCATTCTATGAAGACAAGGTTGCAAAGAACACAAACTGCCAGGGACAGCCTTACAAACATGAAACTTACAGATAATACAGTGACTGTAAGCCCATATTTTTCAATATCAACACTGAATGTAAATGGACTAAATGCGCCAATCAAAAGACACAGGATAACAGAATGGATTAAAAAACAAGACCCATCTATTTGCTGTCTTCAAGAAACTCATCTTAAACCTGAAGATACCTTCAGATTGAAAGTGAGGGGATGGAGAACTATCTACCATGCTACTGGAAGTCAGAAGAAAGCCAGAGGAGCCACACTTATATCAGACAAATTGGACTTTAAAATGAACGATGTAATAAGAGATGAAGAAGGACATTATATAATAGTCTCAGGGACCATCCAGCAGGAAGAGCTAACAATTGTAAATATCTACACACCGAATTCGGGGGCACCCAAATTTGTAAAACAACTAATTACAAACATTAGCAACCTCATCGATAAAAATATCCTAATAGTAGGGGATCTCAACACTCCACTCTCAGCATTGGATAGATCCACAAAACAGAAAATCTCCGCAGAAACAATAGCCCTGAATGACACATTAGGACAGATGGGCCTCACAGACATCTGTAGGGTCCTTCATCCAGAAGCAAAGGAATTTACGTTCTTCTCATCTGCACACGGTACGTTTTCCAAGATAGACCATATTCTGGGGCACAGGGAAGCTCTGAATAAATATAAAAGAATTGAGATCATACCATGTACACTGTCAGACCACAATGCTTTGAAACTTGAAATCAACCACAGGAGAAAGCCTGGAAAATATCCAAGAACATGGCGGCTAAGAAATAACCTACTAAAAGATGACTGGGTCAACCAAGCCATCAGAGAAGAAATTAAAAAATACATGGAAACAAATGAAAATGAAAATACAACAATCCAAACGCTCTGGGATGCAGCAAAGGCAGTCTTGAGAGGGAAATATATTGCAATCCAGGCCCATCTCAAGAAACAAGAAAAATCAATAACACAAATTCTAACAGCACGCCTAAAGGAACTAGAAGCAGATCAACTAAAACAACCCAAGCCCAGCAGAAAGAGAGAAATAACAAAGATCAGAGCACAAATTAACTATATGGAGACAGAAAAGGTAGTGGAACAGATCAATGAAACCAAAAGCTGGTTCTTTGAAAAAAATAAACAAAATAGACAAACCTCTAGCCAGGCTTCTCAAAAAGAAAAGAGAGAGAACTCAAATAGATAAAATCGTGAATGAAAAGGGAGAAATTACAACCAATCCCTCAGAGATACAAGCAATCATCAGAGAATACTATGAAAAATTATATGCCACCAAACTTGGCAATCTGGAAGAAATGGACAGCTTCCTAAATAGCCACACACTACCAAAACTCAAACGGGAAGAAATAGAAAATTTGAACAAACCCATAGCTAGTGAAGAAATAGAATCCGTTATTAAAAACCTCCCAGCAAATAAAAGCCCTGGACCAGATGGCTTTCCTGCGGAATTTTACCAGACATTTAAAACAGAGTTAATTCCTATCCTCCTCAAGCTGTTCCAAAAAATTGAAACGGAAGGAAAACTCCCAGACTCATTCTATGAAGCCAGCATCACTTTGATTCCCAAACCAGATAGAGACCCAGCAAAGAAAGAAAATTACAGGCCAATATCCCTGATGAATATGGATGCAAAAATTCTCAACAAGATACTAGCAAATCGAATCCAACAGCATATAAAGAGAATTATTCACCATGATCAAGTAGGATTCATCCCTGGGTTGCAGGGCTGGTTCAATATTCGCAAATCAATCAACGTGATACATCACATCAACAAAAGAAAAGATAAGAACCATATGATCCTGTCAATAGATGCAGAAAAAGCATTTGACAAAATACAGCATCCTTTCTTAATAAAAACTCTCGAGAAAGTCGGGATAGAAGGAACATACTTAAACATCATAAAAGCCATATATGAAAAGCCCACAGCTAATATCATCCTCAATGGGGAAAACTTGAGAGCCTTCCCCCTGAGGTCAGGAACACGACAGGGGTGTCCGCTCTCGCCACTGCTATTTAACATAGTGCTGGAAGTCTTAGCATCAGCAATCAGACAACAAAACAAAATAAAAGGCATCAAGATTGGCAAGGAGGAAGTCAAACTTTCACTTTTTGCAGATGACATGATACTTTACATGGAAAACCCGACGGAATCCACCAAAAGCCTACTAGAACTGATTCATGATTTCAGCAAAGTTGCAGGATACAAAATCAATGTACAGAAATCGGTGGCATTTCTATACACCAACAATGAAGCAGCAGAAAGAGAAATAAAGAAGCTAATCCCTTTCACAATTGCACCAAAAACCATAAAATACTTAGGAATAAACCTAACCAAAGAGGTGAAAGACCTCTACACTGAAAACTATAAAAAACTTATGAAGGAAATTGAGGAAGACACAAGGAAATGGAAAAACATCCCATGCTCATGGATTGGAAGAATAAATATCGTCAAAATGGCAATACTACCCAAAGCAATCTACACATTCAATGCAATCCCAATCAAAATTGCACCAGCATCCTTCTCAAAGCTAGAGCAAACAATCCTAAAATTTGTATGGAACCACAAAAGACCTCGAATAGCCAAAATAATACTGAAGAATAAAACCAAGGCGGGAGGCATCCCAATCCCAGACTTTAACCTCTACTACAAAGCGGTGGTCATCAAGACTGTATGGTATTGGCACAAAAACAGACACATAGACCAATGGAATAGAATAGAAAACTCAGAAATGGACCCGCAAGTATATGGCCAATTAATCTTTGACAAAGCGGGAAAATGTATCCAATGGAAAAAAGACAGCCTCTTTAACAAATGGTGCTGGGAGAATTGGACAGCAACATGCAAAAGAATGAAACTAGACCACTTTCTTACACCACTCACAAAAATAAATTCTAAATGGATAAAAGATCTGAATGTGAGACAGGAAACCGTCAAAATCCTAGAGGAGAAAACAGGAAAAAGCCTCTTTGACCTAAGACGCACCAATTTCTTACTCGACACGTCTCCAAAGGCAAGAGAATTAAAAGCAAAGATGAACTATTGGGACCTCATCAAGATAAAAAGCTTCTGCACAGCAAAAGAAACAACCAACAAAACGAATAGGCAACCAACGGAATGGGAAAAGATCATCGCAAATGACACATCGGATAAAGGACTAACATCTAAAATTTATAAAGAACTTACCAAACTCCACACCCGAAAAACAAACAACCCAGTGAAGAAATGGGCGGAAGATATAAATAGACACTTCTCCAAAGAGGACATTCAGATGGCCAACAGACACATGAAACGATGCTCCATGTCACTCATCATCAAGGAAATACAAATCAAAACCACACTGAGATACCACCTCACACCAGTCAGAGTGGCTAAAATGAACAAATCAGGAAACTATAGATGCTGGCGAGGATGTGGAGAAGTAGGCACCCTCCTACACTGTTGGTGGGAATGCAAACTGGTGCAGCCACTCTGGAAAACAGTGTGGAGGTTCCTCAAAAAAATGAAAATAGAGCTACCCTATGATCCAGCAATAGCCCTGCTAGGAATCTACCCAAGAGACACAGGAATGCTGATGCATAGGAGCACGTGTACCCCAATGTTCATAGCAGCACTTTCGACAATAGCCAAATCATGGAAAGAGACCAAGTGCCCATCAACTGACAAATGGATAAAGAAGTTATGGTACTTATATACAATGGACTACTACGTGGCAATGAGAAAAAATGAAATCTGGCCATGTGTAGCCAGATGGATGGAACTGGAGGGTATTATGTTAAGTGAAATAAGTCAGTCAGAAAAAGACAGATACCATATGTTTCCACGAATAGGTGGACTTTGTGAGACTAAGCAAAAACCAGGGGGAGGGGAAGAGGGGAAAGGAAAAAAAGACACAGAGAGGGAGGGAGATAAAACATAAGGGACTCTCAAAGACTAAGAAAAAAACTGAGGGTAAGGGGGATGAGGGAGGGGGGAGAGGGGTGATGGGCATTAAAAAGGGCACATGGTGGGATGAACACTGGGTGTGATATGTAAACCAATTTGAAAATAAACTATTATAAAATTTAAAAAAAATAATAAATTTAGAGGCACCTTACAGAACCTGAAATACTCAGAAAGGGCTAGGTAATTAAAAAATACTAACTTCAACACATCTCTGATAATACATTAAAACCAAGTGTCTTTGTCTTGTCCCTCCTTTAAATATATTTAACATCAAAACTCCAGAGCTATAGACTTACTCCCTGAATTTGGCGGAAATATCCACTGTGTAACCTAATTGGCTAAGCTAGTCCTGGTTTTCAAACTCTTCTGCCCTAACAGGCTTACTTGCTGATGGGAAAAGTCTGACTTTATTTTTCTGTCCTAATGAACACGTTAATTAACATGAGAGTCCTTCTTGCTTCTGCATTCTAGCACAGAGCAAGGCAGCATGAAGTTTTTTGCTGTGTCTGCTACAGGAATAGAACGAGGCACCTGGGGCTCTGAGCAAGGTATTGCTGCCAACAAGCCAGGAAGGGAAGAGGCAGTTTGTTTCCTGACAAATATTTCCCATGGTCCCTTTGGTGCTCCAGAGGTTTCTACACACCAGGGCCGTGTATGCGGAGCAGCGAAATTCTGCGTCTGTGAGAGGTGTGCCCTCTAATCAACTCCGAGAGCGATCGTGGGGGCTGAGAACTGGCAGGTCGCAGGTCAAACCACAGCCGAGCCATCTTCCAGTGCAAGTACAAAGGTGAACTTTCATGCTGTGCATGGTGAGGACTTGGAAATGGATTCCCTTTAAGGCGGTGGTTCTTAGACGTTCCTTGCAGTGTTTGCAGAAACACAGATCGCTGGGCTCTACTCCAGAGTCTGACCCAGTAGGTGTGGAGCAGGGCCTGAGAATCTGCATTTGCCAACCAGTTCCTGGCTGTTCGCTGCCAATCTGGGGACCACGGTTTGAGAATCCTGCTTACCGTTTTTCCTGAAGGAATACATACTCCTTGGAGAGTCTTCCAGTACAAAAGACACTCGCAACTTCCCCATGTTTTGTCGCAGGCGATCCAGGTTTTGGAGGGATGTCTTTAAGAAAAATAAGATAAAATTGTGAATGCAAAACTAGAAATGCATAAGTAAATATGTATGTAGGATGAAAAAAAAATCACAACAAATTACTAATATTGAAAAGCAGACAAATACCACAGTAACACACATTCCATAAAAATGACAAAGGTTTAATAAAAAGGACGATGGTTTAATTTAATTAAAATTTAATTTACCTCTTTTCCTAAATGTTTTTGGTAATATGCCCTTTGATTATTCTCTATACTTATATTATTCTGTATAGATTTTGTGCCTCACAGTTGTACGCCCCTCCCCTGACATATACCTTCAACCGTCTGGTTCTAGAACCTCAGCTTCCTTCCATTCCTTCCAGCAAAGAAGGAATATAGTTGGGTTCTTGGCCTTTCATTGTCTAGCCACACCAAACCTACTTTTCCATAGAAGACAAATGGTTCTGAGCCAGAAGAGTTTATGTAGAGTTGTAGAAGGGCCGTTCCCCGATATCCCTGATTACATTCTTAAAAAACTAAGATAGCAATTCATTTCTTTTTAAAAACATTTTTTAATGTTGATTTATTTTTGAGAGACAGAGATACAGCTCGAGTGGAAGAGGGGCAGAGAGAGAGGGGGACACAGAATCCGAAGCAGGCTCCAGGCTCTGAGCCGTCAGCACCAAGTCTGATGCGGGGCCAGAACCCACAAACTGTGAGATCATGGCCTGAGCCGAAGTTGGACGCTCAACCGACTGAGCCACCCAGGTGCCCCCCTTTTTTTTCTTTGTGTGGTTCATGTGTTTTAGATGCTCTTCAGTGTGCATGTTGAAGTTCCTAATAAATGAATTTTAACACTGTATGAGAAACTGGTTTTTCAGATTGTGAAAAAGAAGTCATAATTCAGTTTGTTTTGTTATAGTGTGAAAAATGGCAAAATGTTCTTCAGAACAGGAAAAAATAAAATCATGTACATTATCCAGTGGAGAAATCTACCACGGATTTGTGCCCCCTCAGACTTTTTAGTTACATCTATGCTAGCCTGAGTCTTTCTTTGCCTTTCATGGACACAGACCTAGACCAGGGCTTGTCAGTGAGCTAGCAACCCAGTTTTGAATAGGAGTCCAGGGGGGAAGGTCTTTCTTTGAAAGTGATATTTGGTGACTCAGTTGGTTGGGTGTCTGATTCTTGGTTTTAGCTCAGGTCATGATAACATGGTTTGTGAGTTCAAGCCCCACCTTGGGCTCTGTGCTGACTGCATGGAACCTGCTTGGGATTCTCTCCCTCTTTCTCTCTTTCTCTCTGCCCTCCCCACCTCTCTCTCTCTCCCAAAATAAATAAACTTAAAAAAAAGAAAGTGATATCTGAAGAAAACACAGTGGTATACACCACAGAATTCCAGTGAAACTACTGGAACACTGGATTCCAGACAGTATTTCTTGAACACCTGCTGTCAACCCACCTGTGTGATTGAAGATGCGGAGTGGAAGGCTGGCCATGAATACAAGTTTTCATGGCCTTGAGGAAAGGCTGCCAAGCATGGCCTCAGGTTTTAGGCCTGCACTTTCAAAACCCATCCACACCGAAAATGGGCCATTTCCCTCCAGCGGGCTTCAAAAGACCCTGTGCCATCCAAGCTCTATAAATTGTTGTAGATACCACGACTTCCACAAGAGGCCGCTCTTGCTTCACTTTTTCTAATGCGGTCTTTAAAAAATAGTTTTAGCAACCAGTGATACAGAAGAAAACAGTGTTGGCATGTTTTAAACTCAGCCTGCAAAAATGTAATTTCATGGTCTTTTGGAATCTTGTATCGAACTCTTGGTGTGTGCTGGCTAATTGAAACATGAGTAATAGTGACGATGGCAGTGATGGCATCCGGTGTCTCTCTGGGGTCTTCCTCCAGAGAGCAAACTCTTGCATATGTATTATTCAGGAAGACTCGCAGTGCCATATGTCTTGGGGTTCTGGTTTTCTGAGAGTGAGACTAGGTAAATACCACAAGCTGCTTAGTTAAATGGTGATATTTCAGAACCAGGGGTAGGTAAGTAAGGAAAGAGGAAATGTAGAGTTTTTCTTTGGGAAGAGCCCCAGGCTTGCCGCAGCAGCCAGGTGGATGGTTTAATTTTCATCTTGTGAGGTTGCTTTAGGCTTGCTGTGAATTTGGGTGGATACTTAGTTTCTAGAAAAAACTTGGGAGGCTGTGTCTTGGGACCCACAACTGAGAGATTACCAAATAACATCTTCCTTGTGATGAAGGGTCTCCTTCATGGTTTCTCACCTTGAGCTTGTACTCTAGATGTCAGGCACTTCTGGGTCCTATTGAGACCTCCCTTCTAGTTATTGTCCTGCCTTAGGTTTCTCTTGTCCAATCTGACAGAAGTCGGTATGGAAAGTCAACATTGTAGGTTTGATTCTGAACTCTGGTCCTTATTAGCTGGGTGAGTTATTAAACCTCTCTGAATTTCAGTTTACTCATCTGTAAAATGGGGCTAATGATACCCATCTCACAGGGTTTCATGGGGATATCCTTCCCTTTCTTCTTCCCTCACCCTCAGATCAGCTGCCTCTGTGGTTGTGAGCTATGGTTCAGAGAGGATTCAGAGAATCTTTGTCCTGAATATTAGGTTACTGACCAAATTATGTTCTGCAGTCCTTGGGGGCAGTGGTCTCATGTTTAAATGAGAATCTCCTGTCCAATTCTATTACGGCTGGCCAGCTTGGGTCTCTCTGGTGATCTCCCTCCTGGAAACATGACCGGCCACGGGCTCTCACTGCCACCTCCACCTGTGGTGGACGGCTGAGCAAACAAGAGCATCCTACCCATGCGGGCAGGTATCCAATGTGTTGAAGGTCTGGGTGGATCGAAAAGGCAGAGGGAGCGCAAATTTGCTCTCGCCGAGCTGGGACACCCATGCCCTCCTGCCCTCAGACTTTAGGACTCTTGGCTCTCAAGCCTCTGACTGGACGCTCCATCAATGGCTCCCCTAGTTCTCAGGCCTTGGGGCTCGGATTGAAACTACACCAGCTGCTTTCCCCAGCCTCCAGCTCGAAGTCAGCAGATTGGGAGGAGTTAGCCTCTGTACTCAGGTGAGCCTAATCCTTCATAATAAATCTTTCTACAGATCTAAAAAAAAAAAAAAAAATCCCCAGTGTCATGGCTAAACGATTCCTGGTGGCCCTGAGTCAGAGTCGGCCTCGTAACGGACTCTCTGGAGGAGTGTGAGGCTCGTGGTCAGAGGAGCACGTTTGAAAACCGCCGTGGGAGTTTGCTGGGGGGGAACCTGCACCACATCCCGCATTTCCAGGCTTACCTTCGGGACTGATTTCATGACATTTGCAAATGTAGCTCATTTAGGCTGCTTCCTGCCCTTCCCTTCTACGGACTCCTGCCCACTCCACCCACTCGCTGACCTCCAACTCAGGAATACAGTTAGAAAACACAGTCTTCTTGGGAAAGCTCCTTCTCAAAATGTGGTTCCTAAAGCAGAAGCGGCCGCACCTGGGAGCTTGTTTGAAATGCAAATTCCTGGGTCCTATCCAAGACTTACAAAACAGGAAAGTCTGGGGGTGGGAATTTGGCAATTTGCTTCGACAAGGATTCTGCACTTTAAAAACCTTTTTTTTTTAAGTATATTTATTTATTTAGAGAGATACAGAGACAGCATGAGCATAGGAGGGACAGAGAGCGAGAGGGAGAAGAGCGAGAATCCAAAGCAGGCCCCGCACTGTCAGGGCAGAGCCCAACATGAGGCTCGATCCAAGAAACCATGAGACCATGACCTGAGCTGAAAACAAGAGTCAGATGCTTAACTGGCTGAGCCACCCAGGTGCCCCAAGGATTCTGCATTTGAATGGTGGATGATCTTACACAAGTGCAGATTGGTCTTCCTCCCAACCGGGTGGACAGATTCCAGAATCTGTCCACTCCCTGCCATTCTTGGGCTGGTAGAGGTGGGAGGTGGGGGTTGTTCTCTGCTGTCCCCACGTGCAAGTGCTAAGCATTTATGAAGCACCCACTAAGAGTGCTGATGGTTTATCCTCCCCTTGCTATGCCTTACCACCTTCACCCATGTTATTTCTAGTTGAGAGGCAGGTTTGGTGTTTCTGATTCATTCATTCTTTTTATTGAACAAATACTCCACAGCTGTTAAGTGCCAGTACTCTACTGGGTACTAGCGGATGGTGATAGGATTATGCCAGCACAGAAATACATCAATTTAAGCTAAAATGTCAGAGCACGGCTAGAGCTTGAGGGCAAAGCAGGATGAGGGGCTGGCAGGCTAGGCGGAGGAGGGGACATGGGTCTTTTTTTTTTTCTTGTATTTTGCCCTTTAATCCTTGTCCTGGACAGAGCCTCTCCATCTCCACTCCACCCGCTAGTTCAAAAAGTTTCTTGTGATTTCCCAACGCTTTGGTGGTGGGGGGGGGGGAGGATCACATGACCCAGGCCAAGCCAATCAGCATTCATCTCCTTGCCTCCAAAACAGAGCGGAGCTCTGAAGTAGAACTGAGGGCAGGAGAGACACCAGATCATATTGTTTGAACCACTAAATCCAGCCCTGCCTGAAGCCTTTCCTTCTGGACTTTTTTAGCTTGGTGAACCAATCCTTTGCTTTTTCATCTGGAACCTCCTTCAGTCTGTTTTTTTTAAGTTTATCTATTTTGAGAGAGAGAGAGAGAGAGAGAGAGACTGTGAGTGCTGGTGGGGGAGAGGCAGAGAGAGAGTGAGAGAGAGAGAGGGAGAGAGAGAGAGGGAGAATCCCAAGCAGGCTCTGTGCTGTCAGCCCAGAGCCCAACTCGGGGCTCTAACTCACAAACCATGACATTGTGACCTGAGCCGAAATCAAGAGTCAGATTGCGAAACCAACTGAGCCACCTCCTTCAGTCTGTTGAATCTCAAAGAGTTATCATATGAAACTCAGGGAACATGGGTTCAACTCCCGACTCTGCCGCTTTCAGGCAGGGAGGTGTTCCGTAAGGGGTGGCTGGACTGTAGAGAAAAGCCAGCCTCAGACTGATTTATTTTTCCCTTAGCTTAGTGGTGTTCATGTTTTGTGTTTCCGAGACATGTGACTGAATTCCCAATGACGGGTGACTGGCTGTTCTATTTTTCATCTTTATTCCGACAGTCCAGATGGTACACCGCTCTTGTTCCTTGTCTTTCCCTTTCTCCCCGCTCAAAGACACACACGTGTGCAAGTAGAGACATTTTTTTCCTTTTCTCAATGAAAGACAATTACATTGAATTCATGGCATTGATGGTATTCGTTGTCTCAGATTACACTGTTTCCTGGTGCTGGGCTGAGAGCTGCGGAATAACATACTGATAAGGATTTTCTCTTTCTAACCCAAATTGTATGCAGAAAGATGACACCTGCTCAAAACACTTTCTTTTTTTGTTTTTATTTTCTGTCTTTTTTTTTTTTTCAAAATTACTGAAAAATCAGTCATTCCGAGGCTCATTTACATTGCATGTGTTTTTTTACACATCCGTCAATTTCAAAATAGACTTCAAAGAGGAAAAAAGTAAAACTCTCTCAGCTCGGACTTCGAGATGACTTGGTTTTAATAATATGCAAAACAGAGATGGGAGTGAGGGAGGGCTGGCCTCCCTGCCAGCTGAAGGAGGCCAGAAGCGTTTCCCCGGTTGCCGTTCCGTGGCTGAGAATAGCCCCACAAGATCCCAGCGCTGACAGCCTGGGAAGGGGGTGGAGGTTCTGGAAAAACCATCTGGGCTGACCAGTCCCTAGACTGGGAAACTACCCAAGTCACAGAAAGAGCCCATTTCTGTGTTTCAGCCGTTCCAAATGGTGGGTCTCTGTCACCACCATTGCTGTGGGTGGCATCCATCTAGGGCAGCGTTTGTCAGCTTTTTTTTTTTCCATCATTGTCCTCTCCTGGGAAGGCTTTTAGAGTTTTCCTAATCCTTCTCAACCCCTTCCCCCCAGCAGAAATTTTAATACCATTGATATACTATTTACCTGTTTATGCCCTGAGAAATCTACGCTTTATACATAAAAATTGTAAGTCTGTTTTTTTCCCCTTTGCTTCTAAGAACCATTTTTGCCCTGTTGGTGATGTTATCCCCATTAAGGACGAATGACCCAGTGTTTGTGTGCGTCAGACTCTCTTCTGAGTGCTTACTTATATTGACTAATTCAGTCCTCACAGTGACCCTAGCAGGTATCCCCATTTTGGAGTTGGGGCGCTGAGACACAGAGAAATGCCTAAAGTCACAGAACTAATAGGTGTTTGTTTCACGTTAAGCACACTGCAAAGGTTAAGGGAACAGTTTCCACACTCCCTCACCTCTGACACCAAATAGAAGGTGTTCTGGGCACCCACAAAGTTAAAGAGAGCGGTCCCTTTCCCAAACCATCCTCAGGCTAGATAATTTGCTTGAAGTCCTCACAGACCTCACTGCAAGCTAGTATACTCCTGGTTAGAGTTCATTACAGTAAACAGGTACGGATGAATCAGCCAAAGGAAGAAAGGCATAAGGCACAGTCCAGAAGGGTTTCAAATGAGAAGTGTCTATCGTCCTCGGGGTGCATTACCCTCTTGGCATCAATGTGTGACAATATTCATGGAGTACTGCCAACCGGGGAATGCGTACCCAGGTTTTGGTCTTCAGTTTTTATTGGGCCTTCATTACATAGGCATGATTGATTGATTGATTGATTGACTGATGATCGCTCCTGTGGTTCAGCTCGGTCTCCAGGTCAACTGATAGAACTTGACCAAAGCCCCCACTCTAAATCACATGGTTGGTCTCTCTGGGCATGGCCGTCCCTCACCCCATGACTATCAAGTATGGGCAGCCCCACTCCAGGATCCAATATGGCCAGTTTATGCCCTAAACAAAGACCTTCCTATCAGGTACAACATGGATTGTCTCCCAGAAGCTGAGGATGAAGTCCAGAGCTGTCTCAGGGCAAGGCCAAATTCTTCACAGCACAGGGGTGGGAGTGGGATTTAAAGACAATTTGGATCCTTGTGGAAGAGAAAGGGGCCTAGTATTTGCATGTTGTAATCACTGGAACAATACTGGGAGGAGACAGGCATATTCGCACTGGACAGGAACTGAGTATTCTGAGTACGGGAGGCTGAATAACGGCTCCCCCAAATCTAGGTCTTAAGATCTGGAATCTGTGAATGTTACCTTATATGGCAAAATGGACTTTGTAGGTGTGATTAAGTCAGGGACCTTGAAGGGGGAGAACGTCCTGGATTGTCCAGATCATTCCTGAATGAGATCACAAGTGTGCATATAAGAGGGAGGCAGAGGGAGACTTGGCTCAGAAGAGGACGAGGTGATGTAAGCAGAGATAAGGGTGGTGAGCTGTGAAGATGGATGCAGGGGCCGGGGGTTTTCTCCAGAGGAACCAGTCCTGTCTACGCCTTGATGTTAGCTGTGTGTAACTGATTCTGGACTGGTGGTCTCCACAACAGTAAGAGAAATTGTGTGTTGTGTGAAGCCACCGAGTCAGTGGTAATTTGTTACAGCAGCCATAGGAAACAAGTGCGCTGAGATGTAGGAGTTGAATGTTTGCTGAAGGCTCTGGGGCTGAGAAACAGCTGTTCGCGAATTTTAACATGGTCCTCCCTGACTCCAAAGCCTGTTCTCATGTCTACAGTTCAGAGATGGCTTGTTCAAGGCATGCCCTGTTGCTGCCTCACTCCTGGGTTGAGGTCAGCTGTTGCTAATTGATTGTGATTCTCTTTTATTTATCTTGGGGGTGAAGAGCAGAACCCTTATCAACATCATGCTCTTGGTGGCCACGGTCTAAAGATGGCCTAGGGTCAGGACCTCAACTCACCTCCTCGAGAGTCTTAGGGAGAATATCAGCCACATTCTCTTCCTTTTTTAAAAAATACTTGAGTTTATAATGCCAACTCCAATGCAGCAAATACTCCTTATACGACCGCCATTTTTACTTCCTCCACACCAATCCCCGTTCCTTGGATATTTGGTCTTTACCAACTGCAATAGCGTACCAGCACTTGGCAAGCATCCTGGGGGACCGCCCTGACAACAGTGGCTGGCATCTTGTATTTTTGATCACTATTTTAGGTCAGTTCCTTGAAGCAGAACTTGAGACAGAAATTTGGATTCCCTGAGTGTGGGATAAAAAAGCATGGAAGGGAGTGAGGGAAGCAGGATAGTTAAGAGGAAAGAGCACAAGGTTGGAGATATAGGGAATCCGGCCCTGGCGCCACAGTGCCGTCCCCTTGGCCAGTTGGTCACCTGTGTGTGGAACATGCCTGCAGCTTTCTGGGAGCTGGGACTTCTCTAGATGGGGGAACTGTGCCACGAGGGGCCAACATTCCCCCTGGGTGCTGTGGGAGGGAGGGGGGTGAGTAGTTCTCCTTGGAAGGGAATTTGGAGTGTGCCAGGGACGTGAAGGTCAAAGTCAAGACCTAGTTGACAAGAGGGCTCAGAAGAGCCTGAGTAAAGTTTGGTCAAGGAGAGAGTCCTTGTCACACAGAAGCCCGAAGTCCACTCTGGGCTAAGGAGGAATGGCGACACTGCCTGCAGGAAAGTGTGCAGGGTGAGCTCCTGCCAGCAGAGATCTCTGCAGATGCTCACCGGTGCCGTCAGCCTTCTTTTCTGCCTCAGGCTTGCTCACGAAGTACCCGTGTATCGAGAAGAGTTCAGTGAAGGTTTGTGAGATGACTTTGTGCTTACTCGAGGTGGAGGAAAGAGGCTGCTTGAGTCCCTTCATGAGGGGAAAAACCTTTGGTTCCACAACAAGAAACAAAGCTGCCGATGAAGAAGCTTCTGGGAGAAAGGCTGCGTGACCTTATCTGCAGCAATGGATGGTATGTGAGTGATATACGAGTTTGGTAGAGGAATGGTGAGGTGAGAAGGCGGTGTCAAGGGGGCCTAGATTCCTTGGCAGAAAGAGCAGGAAATAGAAACAGGCAGCTATACAGGTCATGGTGTCATGGTTTGTGAGACTGAGTCCCATGTTGGGCTCCAGGCTGACAGTGCAGAACCTGCTTGTGATTCTCTCTCTCCCTCTGTCTGCCCCTCTCCCACTCATGCACTCTCTCTCTCTCTCTCTAAAAAAGTAAATACAGTTTAGAGAAAAAACTTAAAGAAATAGGAAAAAAAAGGAATAGACAGCTATAGGTACTGAAGACAGAAGGCAGAACGACTTTGAGTCTTGAGAGCGCGTCTGCAGGGAGACCCAGGCTTGCTGATGGAGCGGCATGGTTGTCAATCTGTGCCATTCTCCTTCCCTCTAAATATCTACCTCTTGCTTCTTCTGGAACTTTTCTCTTAACTCCCTCACCCTGTACATAATGTCAATGGTCCACTTCTTTATGTTTGTTTGTTCATTTGTCAAAGAAATATTTATTGCCAGACGTCATACAAGATCAAGTGTTCGGGTACAGTGATGATTCAAGAAGCAGAGACAGTTCTTGCTCTCATGGGCTTGACAGCTGAGAGGGAGAGAGAGAGAGAGACATCGATCCAATAATCACCGGGATGCATACTTCACAAATTCCCACACGAGCTGAGACGCAGACCCTTGCAAGTTCTCAGAATGCTATCTTCATTAGCAAAGCTTTACCGTTTACTATGTGTGACAGGACACACCATGCCAGAAGCGGAAATCACAAATAACTGTGTTGTTTGTTTGGGAAAATCTATTTATCCAACTTGGATCTTCCCAACTAGCTCTCATTAGAGTAAGTGTCCCTTTCTCAAGGCAGCAGGTTGCTTCACAAGGCTCATCAGATGAGTCTTCAAGACTGCTTCAGAACCCTTGCCCTGCTATGTTCGCCCATCTTAAATGATTATGTTGTGAACCTTGCATATGGCTAGTCAGACCCTGCATCCAAAGAGCTTCCTTAAACCAGTCCCCCCAAATCTCCTAGATATTCCAGTTGTTCTCTCCCACTCTGAGATGAGACTATATTTCTGATAAGACTGTGTTCTCCCTTATAATGAGAGCAGTGAACTTGGAGTTGGCAGGTAATGGTGTTCTGAAGGGGTGGACTGTAATCCTTTACCACAAAGAATTTGGACCTGAACTAGAGGCTTCCCCAGAAGTGTAATGCTTGAGCTAAGTTCTGAAAGATGTATAAGAGTATTAAGGTGGAGGGAGAGAGGGGGACGAGGGAGGGCAAGTAATGGGAAAGGAAGAATGTGCAAAGGCCCTGGAGCAGGAAAGAGCTTGGAGCTTGAAAAGAGAGGGAAAGGACAGAGTGACTGGAGCCCAAGGTCATGGATATCGTCCTGAGGGTTCATGCTGGGGAAGAAGGAGGGAGCTGGTCACACAGGGTGTTATAAATCGGCCACATTAGTGATTGTGTGTGTGTATGTGTGTTTTGAGAATGAGAGAGAGGGTGCAATGAGTGAGGGGGAGAGAGAGAGAGAGGGAGAGAGAGAGAGAAGGAGAGAGAGACAGTTCCACGAGGGGCAGAGAGAAGCAGGTCTCACCTGAAGCGGCACTTGAAACCACAAACCATGAGATCGTGATCTGAGCCGAAGATAGAAGCTCAAGTGACTGAGCCACCCAGGTGCCCCCAGCGGTTGTGATTTTTTTACCTGAAGACCACTGGGAAGTTATTGATAGATTTTTTTTTTTAGTCTGATTTTTATAAGTGCTCACCACCATTAGCAAGGATAACAACTAGGTGGCCGTGGTGGCTATCCTGGGGAGAGTCAGACAGAATAGCTTGCCGTAGGGATTCGAGTGCTAGCAGACAGAAGGAAAGACGTGGTGGACTTGACAGTCTGTAGGAAGTAAAACTGAGGGCTGGATATGTTAAATTGCTTGACCCCAGTCACCAGAGGCTACTTAAATAATTTGTATTAATTAAAGTGACCTAAAATTAAACACTCCACGTTTCTCAGGCACATCGGCCACAGTACAGATGCTCAGTGGACATACATGGCTACCTTACTGGGCAGACAGATTACAGGACATTTCCACTGTTGTAGAATGTGCCCACGGACAGCACGCATGTGGAATCCAGGACTACCGGTCTGCTGCAGCTCCTTGCCTAAGGCACAGCCTGATTCCCTCCCTACTCAGTTTGGAGTCTCTAAATGTTTGGGGCTGAGGTCGGCAACTCTAGGCTGTGCCTGACCTGAAGGTGTTCCCCATCCCATAAAGTGGAGGGGAGTCCCAGGTCGTTCAATTATTTCTGCCCTCTTCACAACCAGCTAGTGTCTGAGAAGCAGGAAGCAGCTGAAATAACTTGCCTCTGTGAGTTTGATCACAGGGCCGCGGGGGCTGCGTGGAGGCGTGCGGGTGCCAAGCCCAAATCCTTCTTCATGTGCAATCAACACGCCGGCTTTTGCCCAGCTTCTGGAAATATTGGCATGCAGCACACACATTTCACGGCTGGAATTGCCCATTTCTGAATTAGATAAAAGATGTCAGAAGAATAATAAAGTTACTTTTGGGGAGTATATATTATCTGTAACGAAATAAAGTGGGGATTGCGGCAACTACAACTCAATCTTCCATCTCAGAGGTTTATTAACGCTAATCCCCCTAGAATCAGGAGCAGGATCTGAGAGTGTAATAAAATGGACTCATTTTTCACAGCTTTTTTTCCCCCCTGTCAAGTGCTAGTGGTGTAAAAAGAGCAATATTAAAAAAAAAAAAAACCCACCACACACAAGCATTTGTTTACATTTCTCCTGCTAAGTTATGACTGATTTTTGGAACAGTCCTGTTGTTTTGGGGATAGTTCTTTTCCCCTCACCTTAGGTCAGAGCCAGGAGAGCTAATCTATAGCCTATGTCTTTGCTCCCTGATCCCTTGCAGATATCATTAATCAATCATGAAACTCTTACCCCATAACTCCAGACATGCCCTTAGAATCCTTCTCTCCCTACAGACCCAAAATAGGTCAGAAACCTAGATGCTATCCATGGAATTGGAACAGAATTTATCTGAGCTAGAGCAAGATAAATACTCGTTCCTCAGAACAGCAATGGGAAATTGTTCAGAGCTTTCTACTTCTGGGAAAGAGGGGAATACTTTTGCTCTTTTGTGGGGTTATTAAGGAGAAACGGCTTACCCCAGTCAACCTGGCATCGGCTACATGGTAGTAGTGGCATCATAAAGAATTACAGGAACCCTCGGCACGATGATGAAAATATTTTTCAGCACTTCCATTGGGCTCCTTCGGTTGCTAGAGAACTCATTTATTAATATTTTTATAATGGAAGCCTTACCGATGAGACCTGGGCTGTCTTTCTGCCAGTGCGTGAACCACTGCGTCATGTTACTTATTGGTGAGTTGGAAGTACCTTCCGTATCACCTTTTGGAAGGGATGCCAGATTAATGACATCTATATTAAAGACTACTAGTATATAATATAAAGAGAGTTGGCTGAAGCAAAGTCTCCGGAACATGCTACCAGTTCTATCCCCTGCTCTGGTTTGTTACTAGTAAAGGCTTCAAGTGTGAGGTCTTTGCATTCCTTGATGAAAAATGAGTACCATTATTTTCGTTTCTAAATAGCTGCGCACAACCTCTTCAACTGATCTAAGACTTTTCTCATGAATCCTGGCTTTTCAACTTCATGGACACAATGAGTATCTTAAATTGTGAATACGATGACGGTACAGAAAGGATTTGGGGCATCTTCTTGGACCTTATTAAATAATCCAAGGTGCTTATTTAAACTGTATGCAAATGTCACAGGAGCCCCTCAGAAAAGTCCCTTATTGAGACCCCTAACAACGCTCTGTAGTGACTTTTCTATTTAATGGGTGATCAATGGAATTAACGAACGGGAGCTAGTTCCTAACAATCTTTTTGTGGGGTTTCTTAAGCTTTCTGTGTCTCTTCCTGGATATGGGCTGCAGATCTGCCCGCACAAAGTAAGAAAATTCTTAATGTTTGCAAACCGTCTGCTGAGCTCCCCTTCATTTAAAAATCATTCTTGCTTATTATATCTGTTCTCAGGCATATTCATATACATATTACAGCAAAGTTTTTACTTTATGTGCCAAAAAAGACCCAAGAGAGTTTTGTGATGGACTAGAATGACAGCTTCAAAATTTCTTTCCAGGGAGGAGCATTAAAAGACATCAAACTCTCCCTCTCCTTGGGGTATAGTTGCCGTAAAATGGTACCTGCAAAGTTTTCTGTCCTGCCACGTTGCTGAGGGGGTTTTGCAAGCCCTGGAGTCCAGGGCTGTTGAGAGTATTGAAGGAGCCAAACTTTCCCACAGGTTAGGAGCAGTGTGGGAAAGCCTTGCTGAGCTTAGCACGGCTGCTGGCAGGCAATAATGAGAAAGGAAACTCACTCTTGCTGGTTGCTCATTCTTTATGTCCTGCACTTTCTGTCTTGGTGTGATCGCAAGGGCTTGAAACACTGTTTAGGCAAGGGAGGGAATCAGCCCTTCTGGCTGATTTCAGGACAGTGCAGTTGGCCTTGAATATACCATTTTGTCTCTAGGCTTTGATAGAACTTGTTGGCCCTCACTAGGTGCATAGGTGAGGTGGCATTCTGTTCTGTTGTTCTGGGTGTAAAGCTGGGTAACAAGTTACTGCAGCACATAGTGACTCATGCCCGTGAATTCTGTGGGTCAGGAGGTCAGACATGGTGCAATATTCTAGGATGTTGGGGTCTCACTTGGGAAGACTCAAAGGTTGTGGTGATGCCAGCGAAGGGGGCAGGAGTCTCCTGAAGCTTCATTCTTGCACATCTAGTGCGAGAGTGATGGCTCAGAGACTACCGCACTGGCTTCCTCACAGCATGACAGCCTCAGGGTAGTTAGAGACGGGGTGGAGCTGTCGTCCCTGCTGACCTAGCCTCCAAAGCCATCTGCGTCAACTCTGAGCTACTGTATTGGTTGAAGCCCCTGCAACCCTACCGGGTTTCCAGGTCGTAGAGCAGCGTAGTGCAGCCAGCTTTGACAAACACAACCCTCCCCCTCCGTCAGGAGCTCAGTGTGAGGGAGGCCAGGCTACAGACAGGGTGACAGCTTCCATTGTTTGCACTAGATAAGCGCCCTTGTGTCCTGCTAGTACTCCGAATTTCCCGGAGTGGTGGTCCTTCTGTAGCAGGGGGATCTCCACGGGACGGTGACTCTTAAGCCAGTTAGCACACTGGCTAGCATGTAACAATTTCTCCTAAATGCTAACTCGCCGAGGCGGTTGTTAGCCTCTGTGGGGCCCTTATATAAATTAGAAAAAGATGGCATTTGGATGTGGGGGAAGGACAAGCCGAGTACAGCCCCTTTGGCTTTAGGTCGGCCACGATTATAGTGCACATACAGCACAGCCAAACAAAACCGTCCTGGTTTCTAGTAGGTTTTACCATTTAAAAACACAACCAACGCATTTCGCAGTCTCCTTGCCAAGAGCCCTCTGGCTGCCTTCTCCAGTGTCCATTCCTAGCTGCCCTCTTTACTGGATCTATGCTCTTCCGTTTCTAAAGCTCCTGCAATTTCTCAGAAACATGACATTCTCTGTAGCGGTTCATGAACTTGGTGAGCAGGGGGCACATTCTTAGGACCGTTCATGGCTTAATGGGACTACATATGCATTTAACAATTTCTGAACAATGTTTTTATTTCTCATTTCAAATGCAATAGATGTGTTCTAAAAATTCAGGCCAAAAAGATAAAGAGGTAAAAAAGTTAGTGACTGAACTCTTTCGTGGGGATTTTCAGCAGTATAGAAGACCTAGGTGAAAGCAGAGTGGAGGGGTGTGTGTGTGTGTGTGTGTGTGTGTGTGTGTGTGTGTGTGTATGGGGGTCAAAGAAAGAGGCAGTGGGAGAGAGACAGAGGCAGAGACAGAAACAGGTGTGAGGAGTTGCCAAGTAAAAGACAGGACTCTCGGTTAAATCAGAATTTCAGATAAATAATAAATTTCTTTATAGTAGAACTGTGTACCAAATATGTTTATCTGAAAGTCTAATATAATTGGCATTCTGTATTTAGTCTGCTAAATCTGGCAGCCACGTGTGTGTGATGTGTGAATGGGGAGTATATGGAGAGAGAGTGTGTGTGTGTATACACAGTGTGTATGTGTGTGTGTATGATGTGTGTGGGACTTGTGTTTGGATGGGGGGATATAGAAGGTCAGAAGAAAGAAAGAGGAGGTGCAGGAAACCCGAAGGTGGTTTTTAAAAGTTTTCCCCAAATTGGCTTTGTACCATACAGATTTTTAGTTTTGTACTTTTAATGCTTTATTGTAATTTATTGGTTTACATGTCCAGATTCCTATGAGGCTCAGGGGTCAAGTCTTGTTTATAATGTAGTCCCTGAATGTGGCATAGAGAAGATATAGAGTAGACACATATCAATTTGGGTGCTGTCGGACTTCAGAAGAGTTAGTATCTTAGTGTGTTGGGGCTGCTGTAACAAATACCACAGACTGGACGGCATAGGAACAACAGAAACTTGCTTCACCAAACTTGAGTTAGGAGCATGGTCTGGTTCTGGTGAAAGACTGCTTTCTGGTCCAAGATGGCACCTTCACATTGTGTCCTCACATGCTAGAAGAAGTGAGGAATCTCTGGAAAACGGAAGAGGTGGAGCGAGCAGGGGAGGGACAGAGAGAGAGAGGAAGAGAGAGAATCCCAAGCAGTCTTCACAGCTGTCAGTGCTCAGAGCCTGACATGGGGCTTGGACTCACTAAGTATGAGATCATGACCTGAGTTGAAATTAAGAGTCGATGCTTTAGCCGCTTAACCAGCTCAGCCACCCAGGTGCCTCACGGTGGGGCTTCTTTTATTAAGGCTCTAATCCCATTAACGAAGACTCCGCTCTCATGTCTTAATCTACATGCAAAGGCCTCACCTTGCAAATACTATCACCTTGGGAGTCAGACTTTCAACATATGAATTTTGGGAAGTCACAAACATTCAGATTCTAGCAGCTGGGGATTTAATTCTGATACATCAGTTTCCCTTAATATCAGCCATGATGCCATCCACTGCTTGCGTTGAATATTTAGTCCTCACTGTGAGACAGGTAGTCTCGGTTCCCAATGTTGGGCCGTCAGAGTCACCTGGAAAATTTGTTTAAAATACAGATTCCTGGGCCTCACTCCTCCTAGAATTTTAGGAAGCCTGGAGTGAAAAGGAATAGTCTACAGGAATTGAATGGACGATGAGTGGTCATATTTAATTATCTCCTTTTAAAAAAGAAAAAAAGCAACAGATTCAGACCCGTGAGCCATGCTGTGAACAATCGAGTGTGTGTGTGTGTGTGTGTGCGCGCGCGCAGGGAAATCACACACACCCAGGCGGCACAAAGTATAGAAATTAAAGCCTGGTTCATTGATATTTTATAAAGATTTTTCCTCTATGAATTTATATTGGCGCTGCTAATAATAAATCACTCGCCTCAAGCAAATAATGAAGTCATAAAGATCAGTCTGCAATGAGCTGTGCCCGAAAGTGTCTGTAAGGGAAACCGAAGGAAGCAGAGGTTTTATTTTCCAGCAGCAAAATCCCAGCTACGCTTCCCAGATCAAACGTACAGCTTTCAGCTAATGACACTACTTCTGTACTAACGCTAGGCATGGAGGACTTCATGGAGGAAGGTGGGCTGGGGCCAAGAAGTGTGTCCAAAAATAAAACTCAACATGTACAAAGAAAGAAGCCACAGGGTGGAAGAAAAGTAGCAGTCGATTCTTTGAGTTCAAAGTTCTTGAGGTTAGGTATTCTTTCTAATTTTTTCTATGGCTTTCCCTCCATAAAGACCATTTTAAAATGACAGAATTGTCGTTACTCAAAAGGAAGTCAACTCTGTGAATATAGAAAAAAACCACTGAATTGTATACTTCAAATGGGTGAATTGTATGGGTATGTGAATTTTATCTCAATAAAGCTGTTACAAATAAATTCTAAACATTGGGAGGACCAAATAAACTCCTTAAGTGCTAAGGATCAGGTCATTTCACAGTCGGGTGATGAATCGTAGGGCAATTCATCTTCCAAGTATGACCTTGTCGCGGACTTTCCTAGGAAGATTTTGTAACTGAAGTATATAATACAAAGTTAAAAAAAATGTAGCAAGATAAATGGTACTGTTTCAAATACTAAAAAGGTAGATTTTTAGAAAACATTAATGGTCAAGAACATCAAATTGTTTCTTCTGTTATCTACAGTTAGTTTATTACCTGGTACCCATCTGGGCTTGGGAGGGAGGGAGGGAGGAGTTTCATCCCCATTTTCTGGGGATGAAAAATATTGGTCAGTCGGCAGCTGTTAGTGTTTCTCCTAAGCCTCATTTACTGAAATCTGTAATTTGAACATGGCTGTTCTTTGAAATGCTCCGGTCTCTCAAAGTTCAATCAATTTCTTAATCATGTAACAACAGCAGGAGTCCCTGAAAGAGAGACAAGAGCTAAAGAAAACTACACATGTTTCCTTTCGCAGCGTAGAGAATATGGAATCCAATACCTCCTTCACAAAAGCTCTTGTAATAACACTGCACATCCGAGTGGCCGAGGGGAAGGGAAATGGAAAGTATTTTTAAATGAGAAAAAAAGAAGGCAGAAACTATCATTGTTACACGAACAACAACAACAAAAAATCAAGAGCTCCTGGTGAAAGGCAAATTATACTATTCACATTGATCGCTTTTTCTCCCCATTTTCAAATGATTTATTATCCTTTGATATTACAATCAGTTGGCTAGCTTGCTGAAACGTAATTGATCTTGGCTTAATGCTTTTTTTCAACTGCTTTTTGCCACAGTCAGACATCCTCGCTTTTTCCTCCATCTTTCCTTGATTAAACCGAGGAAGCAAATATTAAGTGTGCAAAGAGACTAGAAATCACTGACCTGTTAATTATCCAAGGGAGGAAAACCCCCAGGGATTAAATAAAACACTGGCAGGGAGAAACTCCCAAACTGTATTTTCTGAGTGCTGCATTACCTGTGTCTGCTTGCCGGGGAGAATCAGGATTCTGTGAATTCATTTTGTTTCCAGATCACAGAGTGCCCTCTAGTTATTATTAAAGCAAGCTGTACGAAGAGGGGGCCATTTTGTGGGTCAAAATTCAGTTGGAAAGGAGTAGCTGGGACAGGGCAAACATTCCGTTGCTTTGCGGTCCAGCCCCCGTGCTGATTTTCCAGAAAAGGGTGCCGCTGTGAGAACGTGTTAGTAGCATTCCCAGCAACGTGGCTTTGAGAGGACCGGCCTGGGAAGCGGGATCTGAGGGCGGTGCTGGCAGCCCCCACTGCACCCACTGACCCGAGTTCTGTTTTCTGGAGTCAACAAATCTAGCCTGGCCTCCCTGAGCAACAACTTTCCAAATACTTTGCGGTGTCCTATGCCCGGCTCTGTTGTACTCTTTCCTCCAAGTTAACTGTGTTCTGGTCAGTGCTCGTCCAACGTGGTTTAAATCTCCCTCTTCACTTGCCTTGGCAGCCAGTATCCCAGACTGAAATTGGGGTTCCACGTGGGTCTGTGCGGGGGAGGGGATGTTTCATCCCCTTATTCATCCACGATGCAGGGGTGCGGTGCTGACTGCCTTAAGGGGAGATGGGGCAGAGTACGCGAGAGCTGCTTCTGGAGGACTCTCAGTGAGGAGAGCACGGTGACAGTTATTAAAATTCTCTTTTAGAGAGCCCTTTGAAATCAGTCCTCGTGGCTGCTGGCCTCTCCTCTGGCCCGGAAGGCTTGTCGTTTTTGTTCTTCCTGGTTCTGGTCCACCGCCTCGCTCTGACCTTGGGTTTCCAAAACAAAGCTGTGCACCACAGCTGGACGCTGATGATGCGACTCGGTGTTAGTCAGCATTGTCGCTTGCCTCGGGCAATGTATTTGAGCTCTTTGAGCCTCGGTTATTGCCTGGAAAAATTGTACCTTTCTCTCAGAGTTGTGGGGTCAGATGAGACGACTTGGAAAGGGGCTGGCTTGTAGTAGCCTAGTACACAGTACGTGATTACGGTCATTTCCCTACCACGAGCCTCTCTTCTGCTTTACTCCCTTTTCTTTTTTTAAATTTTTTTAATGTTTATTTACTTTTGACAGAGAGACAGAGTGTGAGCAGGGGAGGGGCAGAGAAAGAGGGAGACACAGAATCTGAAGCAGGCTCCAGGCCCTGAGCTGTCAGCACAGAGCCTGATGTGGGGCTCGAACTCACAGACTGTGGGATCATGACCTGAGCAGAAGTCGGTGCTTAACCGAATCAGCCATCCAGGCATCCTTGCTTTACTCCTTTTCTTTCCTTCCTTTGTTTATTCTCATTTGCCTCAAACCTCAAATGTTCAAATGTCACCTTCTCAAGGAAGGCTTCTTTTTATTTTAACGTTTATTTATTTTTTTGTGTTTTTTGTTTAGTTTTTTTAAAATTTATTTTAATGTTTTATTTATTTTTGAGAGAGAGAGAGAGAGAGAGAGAGAGAGAATGAGTGGGGGAGGGGCAGAGAGAGAGCCGACACAGGATCCGAAGCAGGCTCCAGGCTCTGAGCTGTCAGCACAGAGCCTGACATGGGGCTCAAGCTCGTGAATGGCGAGATCATGACCTGAGCCGAAGTTGGATGCTTACCTGCCTGAGCCACACAGGTGCCCCTTTTTATTGACTGTGAAAGAGAGAGTATGAGCAGGGGTGGGGCAGAGAGAGAGGGAAAGAGAGGATCTCAAGCAGCTCTGTGCTGACAAACATGGGGCTTGACCCCACAAACTGTGAGATCATGACCTGAGCTGAAATCAAAAATTAGACGCTTAACTGGGCCACCCGGGCGCCCCAGTGATACATAATTATTGAAGGAGGACATTGCGATCATCACCACTATGATGGAGAAGGCAAAGAACTAAAGTGGTTTTCCATCACTAGAATTTTCTTTTTTTAAAAAAATTTTTAAAATGTTTTATTTGTGTTAGAGAGAGAGAGAGAACAGAGAGAGAGAGAGAGAGAGAGAGAGAGAATGAGTGGGGGAAGGGCTGAGAGAGTGTGAGACACAGAATCTGAAGCAGGCTCCAGACTCTGAGCTGTCAGCACACAGCCCGATGTGGGGCTTGAACTCACGAACAGTGAGAACATGACCTGAACTGAATGAAGTCAGACACTCAACCAACTGAGCCACCCAGGCGCCCGTGTTCACTAGAATTTTCAAACACAGCATGCTCAAACTTACATGGCTTTAAGCAAACTCAAAGGCTACATCTGTGTTTCTCTGAGCATAGGGCTGAATCGATCCTCATGAAATGGGGGTCCACCGCATGTAAACAGGATTCTGGAATTCTATTCCCGCATCTAAGTCTCCTCTCCTATGAGCACACTCTTTCTGGGTTTCATCCTTACCCTCTTCCGCTCAACCACCAGTTTTCCTGCTTAGAACGGCTAATGTTTGTTTAACATTTATCATGTGCCCATCACACTGTACATGGCCTCGTAGGGGTTATCATCCAAATCATAACAAACATACTTTGTGATTCAATACAAGTATTCCTAGGTTAACAGGACTCCTAGTTAGTTGATTTCTAGCAGCATTAGGCTCTGACCATGGATCTTGAAAAGAGAATAGGAAGCCAAGATAAAGCAAATATGGGCAAGAATGCAAACAGAAAATAGTCTCATAAAGTGGTGGTTGAGATTAAACTGATCAGAAACCAGTCATGAGAGCAAAAGTCACCAGTCCCAAATCCAACAAGTCCAACCTGATATAGGAGTCCACCATTCCCGGGGACCAGGACCAACGACCAGCAGAGTGTTGCCAGTCTAGATAGCGGACAATCAAAGGCATCCTGCCTGGACGGCATGTGACGTGGACATCCCCGTCCTTTCTGCTGGGGCGCTCTCTTACAGCTGGGGCCCCACAGTGGGTCCAACCCCAGCTTTGCCAGTGAAAATGGGAGTGGGGGAAGGCAGAGAGAGGATGGGAACCGATTCTGCTGGGGAAGCGGGGATTCGTTGAGAAAGTCACTGAAGACAGAAAACATTATTTTCTTAAGTTTTTTTTTTCTTATTTTGAGAGAGAGAGAAAGTGAGAGCGAGAGAGACAAGCGAGAGTTAGAGACAGAGAGAGAGAAAGCGTGTACATGGGAGGCAGGGGCAGAGAGAGAGGGAGAGAGAGAATCCCAATAACTAATAGCACAGAGCCTGATGTGGGGCTCGGACTCATGAACTGTGAGATCATGACCTGAGCTGAAATCAAGAGTCAGACTCTTAACTGACTGAGTCACCCAGGCATCCCTACAAAACATTTGGCATCTTCACCAGGGCTGTTCTTTGAAAATGGGACAGAAACCGCTTGAAGGTTTAGAGATTTTTTTTTTTTTTTTTTTTTTTTTGCCAAGGCAACAGAATGGTGAGGATTGCAAGTAAAGATTCTTATTACAAAAAGGTGCTAAATTCTGGAGTAGAGTTTAATTATACCTGAGGTATTTCTGACTTGGTGTGTGTGTGGGAGGCTCTGCCTCTCTCTCTCTATCGCTGTTATTATCTCAAGGGTCTACGGTTTAATTTTTCTCACCATGGGGCTCCTTAGTCATCTTTCCAATCCCCCAGCCCCCTCTGGGAGGCGGTTTCTGGCACAGCACTCAGCTGCCGATAAAAGTTGCCCCCTGAGTCTCTGACTATTAGCGATCAAATTCCTGGCCATGGCTAATCGTCGGGTTTAATCACATGTTAATCATCTGCCAGATGGCGTGGGGGCAAGCTTCAGATATCCCCGAGGCTGGATGTGTACACACAGACATGTTTGTTAGAGAAGCATGTCTGCTGAGAGCATTTGTCTAGTCCGTGCGAGAGCCGAGGACGGCGGGCGCCGTGGTTGCGTCTCGGGCTGCCGCGTGTGATCTCCCCGGATAGATTTGCTCTCTCCACGCCTGGCCTGTCTTTAATGCTGTGTTCGATACGGTCCATCTCTCAACCTCTCTGGCTGTTCTCCATTTGTTTTGCTGGCTCCTTCTGAAGATTTCATAACCGAGTGTTTACCAGGCCTCCAGAGGTCAGCAGATTTGCCTTCCCCTGATGTCTGTTAACCTAGCAGTGCGAGCTCTCCGGAGCAGGTCAAGGCCATGTGTCCTTCGCTCAAACCCTCCAGGGTCATCCCGTCTCATTTGATGGAGGTCCCAAATGATGGAGGTCAGGGGCCTGACCAAGGGACATAAAGGCCTGTGTTATCCGGCCTCTGGCTATTTTTCCAATTTCATCTTCTCAACCCTCTTTGCTACCTACACTTCTGCCGTGTTGGCCTTCTCGCTGTTTCTACTAGTTTTCTCTTGCTGTGTGGTAAATTGCTGCAGGAGGAGCCACGTAAAACATACCCCTCATTATTCTGACCTCACAGCTCTCAAGGTCAGAAGTATGAGCAGGCCCAGCCACGCTTTCTGCTTCGGCCAAAGTCAGCTTGCCGGCTGCAGTGGGCTCCTATCTTGGGGCTCCGGGGAAAAGTTTACTCCCAAGTTCGTTCAGGTTTTTGGCAGAATGCAGTTCCTTGCAATTGTAGGACTGAGGTCCCCATTTCCTTGCCGGCTGTCTGCCGAGGGCCGCCCTCAGCTTCTGGAGGCCACCCACATTCTTTGCCGTGTGCTGCCCCCTACAACTCAGCCAGCAAGCGTGCACGGATCCTCTGAACCAGCGAGTGTATTGGATCATTCTCATGCTGTGGATCTCTCTGACTTTCCCTTCTGCAGACGGCCAGAGAAAGCCCTCTGTTCTTACAGTCCTCATAGCAGGGCGCCTGGGCATCCAACTCTCGATTTCGGCTCAGGTCATAATCTCATGGTTCATGAGTTCGAGCCCTGCATGGGGTTCAGGGCTGACGGTGTGGAGTCTGCTTGGGATTCTCTCTCTCCCTCTCTCTCTCCCCTCCACCACTCTCTCTCACTGTCTCTCTCTCAAAATAAATAAATAAATACACTTAAAAATATTTAAAGCCCTCATACGATTAGGTTAGGCTCACCTGGATAATCTTCCTAACTAAATTAGGAAATCTTCATTGCAGCAGCAAAATTCATTTAACGTATATAATCACAGGAGTAACACAGGGGAGGGGACGATCACAGAACCCTCTTAGTTCTGCCTCCAACGTGCTGTGATCAGTCTCGCCTCAGGACCTTTGCACCGGCTCTTTCCTCCTTCTGGAACTCCTCCCCAGATAGCCACATGGCTTGTACAATTGACGTATGATGTATTTACATCTTTATTTGGTTATCATCTCTCTTCTCTCACTGGCACAGAAGCTGTCGGAAGATGGGGGCTCTGCCTGCTTTATTCAGGGCTGTATCCTCAGCTCCTGGCACTTAGCAGATGCTCTGCATGTGTAAATAAACAAATGCATCAATGAGTCTGTAGCTCTTCCTTCTCTCTCCCTCTAAGATATGTCTGTATTTTAGAATTCCCGTAAAATGATCATTGTAAGTGGTTTTTCCCTCTCTGAACTCAAGCTTTCTCTCCATTTATCAGCCTTTCTTACATTTCATACATTTGTCCCTTCTCTGCCTGGCATGTGCCTTATGCATTTCTGTCTTTATGTCTAGTTCCGGCTTGGAAATGCTGTGAGGATGTTTGAGTGTAGATTCCCATTCAGAGAGAGACTGGTACATACTGGAATATTCTCCCTTTCCTTGCCAACAATATTCTCTACTTTTAAAGGTCCAGGTCAGATCTCACAGGCTCTGTGGCGTTCTTTGACTGGTACAGGTCATAGGGACATCTTTCTCTTTTGAACTAATTTAATATCTGAACTGGGGCCCTCGAGGCACTACGGCTGGATCAAGTGCATTGCTCTATTTTCTGGCTTGCACAGTCATTTTTGAAATAGTTGAGCCTTCATTTAAAGGAGAGTGCAGTAAGAAAATCTGAAATTCTCTTTCACAATATGTATAAATCAAACCATTATGTCGTGTGCCTTCAGCTTAGGCAGTGACGTATGTCAAGTATTTCTCAGCGAAACTGGGGGAAAGAAACGCCCTGCGATCCTCGTCATTTCTCTTAAGAGTAAACCTCGGGCAAGACTGGCTCTCACTTCTGTAGGACAGAAGTCTCATTTCCATGTGGTGGCAGTTGGGGCTTGAGCGAGGCCCCCCGTTCAGCTGGGACGTGTGTGTACAGTTTTCCAGTGTCTCCCTGTCCCTCCTGTTTCACACCAAGTGAGGTCTCAGTGTTGGTCGCTCTTTATCATTATTCTTGTGTCCGATATTTTAAATTTATTTATTTTTAAATGTTTATTTATTAATTTTTGAGAGAGAGCACAAGCACAAGCTGCGAAGGGACAGAGAGAGAGAGAGAGAGGGAGACAGAGAATCTGAAGCAGGTCCAGGCTGTGAGCTGTCAGCACAGAGCATGATGCGGGGCTTGAACCCACAACCTGTGTGTTCATGACCTGAGCTTAAGTCAGACGCTCAACCCACTGAGCCGCCCAGGTGCCCTTTGGATGATATTTTTTAAAGCAAAGAAATAATTCTCTTTATCCCCGTTTAATCAAAAGTGGGAGAGTGGATGATAGATATACTCACCCTACCTTATGACTTTCTATAACCTGCCTGGCCCCTACAGACTTTTGAGTTTTGTGGTTTCTGCCCAGTTCTATGAGGCTAGAAATCTGCCTACCTTGTTTGCTGCTGAATTCTGAGAGTCTAGAGCGTAAATGTGATCAATCAGTGTTGACAGAATGAGCAAGCACCTGGCATCCAAAGTCTGGGCGACTCACCTAGCCCCTCATAACACCTGACTTTACTGTTGTCTTTTTATGTGTGAATATCCTTCTACAAACTCGTCATGTCACTGTCTCCCCATAATCCCTTTAAAGCCGGAGACCGTATCCGTATTTGTTTCCTACTGCTGCTGTAACAAATTACCACAAACGTGAAGTCTTAAACAATAGATGTTTGTTCTCACACAGCTTTGTAGGACAGAAGTCTGAAATCAAGGTGTCGGCAAGGCCGTATTGTCTCGAGAAATTCTAGGGGAGAATCTTGCCCTTTCCAGGTTTGATGGCTCCAGATATTTGGCTGTGGCCAGTTCTCTCTGATCTCTGCCTCTGCCTTCCTGGGGCCTTCCTCTTTTCTGTGTCTCTGTCTTCTCTTCTGTCTCTTGTAAGAATACATGGGGCACCTGGGTGGCTCAGTGGATTAACCGGCCAACTCTTGATTTTGGCTCAGGTCATGATCTCATGGTTCATGAGTTCGAGCCCCAAGTTGGGCTCTGTGCTGACAGCGTGAAGCCTGCTTGGGATTCTCTCTTTCCCTTTCTTTTCACTCCTCCCCTGCTCATGCATGCTTTCTCTCTCTCTCTCTCTCAAAATAAATAAACATAAAAAAAAAAGAATCCATGTCATTGGATTAGGACTCAACTGTTAAGTCAGGGTGATTTCACCTCAAGAGCCTTAACTTAATCACAACTGTGAGGACCCTTTTCCCAAATAAGTACATTCATGGGGACTAGGTGGTCATGTTTTGGGGAGGAGTGGGCGGGACTACTCAGTCCCGTACAATATCACACATGAGTTCTTATTCTTTATTTTAAAAACTATTCAGAACATGATGTTTATGGGGCTCTTTTCTGGGCACTGTATGCAGAGAGATACTGATTAAATAGAATCCTTAATCTGGGAGGGAGAATAAGAAATATACGCAGGGAACTGTTATATAATGACGTTCATAAAGTGTACTCTCAGAACATTCAAAGCACTATGGGGTCTCAAAGGAGAAAGTTATTAGGGGATTGGGCATGGAAGGGAAGGGATTTAACTGTGCCTTAAAGGAGGAGTAGAATCTTGAAAGACTGAGGATGTTTCTGGCAGGGTGAAATGTATGAAAAGCCCAGAGGTGAAAAAATACCATACAGAGCGATTACTTACTTTGGTAAAACATCCAACAATGCATCCCACGGGTGCCCTTTGTATATAGTAGATGCTCAACAAACATGTCATTGGCTAGAAGCACTTATTAAGCCCCCATGTCATTGGTGCCACGCTTGGGATGATATCAAATTTATATACATTTGATAAATTTACAGTTTTCTGGAAAATTGCAGCTCATGATAGAGCGGTAGGAAATACAAACAACTAGCAAATTACTGGCGTTGACGTTGTGCATTTGGAGGTAACATTTGCTGTCAAAGCCCTCAGGGTGATTTGCAGATTGGCACTTTAATCTCACACATACACAGCTTAGCCCCAACGTTTTCCGGTTTCCGCATTCTAAACTCTGATACTGTGGGCTGCTAATCATATGCTGATCCACTCGGAGCCCACTGTGTCTTTGTTGTTTCCAAATTTGATTAATGTTCCTGCCTTCGTTCACCCTCCTGGTGGTGAGGCATAATGCCACAAATTACACCCACCAGTGGGTTTCAGGCAGCAGAGGAAATTTCTTTTCTAACAATGAGGAGCTCAAAGGGAGTTTCTTGAGAAAGCTACCTGATCACATCGCAAAGGCAGTGCCACCCTGGAGTTGAGCAGGAATGAGGAGATGAGGGCTCCTCGGGCCGGAGGGAGATAAAGAGGTGCAGTGGGCAAGCCATTTTCAACAGACACCAAGGAGTCACGTACACGAGAAAAATATTTGCAGTAAGTGCTGGCTGCCTGTGTTGACAGTAATGATTCTGACCTTTAGAGTATTTGTTAACACAAATTTAACTTCGTTTAAATCTTCGATTAATGTGGCTTTATTATAGATTAGGAGAGTCTCACAGTATAGACATTCTAATAAGATGTTGGATTCAATAACTTTATCGAGTGCCAATGTTGGGTGTGCTCGGTGGAATTTGGTCTTGCAAGCCCTACCCCCAGATGTTTGCACCCAGAAGGTCATCTCTTCCAACTAACTTGCTTGAATCTGTCTCTTTCCCTGTCTACACCATCTGGTCTGGCAGTTGACCAGGTGCTATTTGAACACCTGAGTGATGGGGGCACTTTTTACCAGAATAGGAGACAATTCTGTAGAGTGACACTGGTTTTCCTTTTATTTGATCACCAACAAAATACATTTAAAAGACTTACTGAGTTTTTAAACAAAGAATTAAATATGTGCACATTAACCTGTCAGTATAAAAGGGCACATCCTGAAACATTGCCTTTCTTTTGCCATCTATGTGCTTGGGCTCTTCCCAGTGTATTTCATGTATATTTCCAGAATATACTTGCCTTAACACAAATGTGTGTGTATGTACACAGTCTCCCCCCCATGGTTTTTCTTTTTTCAACCCATAGAGAATCACCCAATTCACATGATTCTGTACCTTGATTATTATTATTTTTAAACAATATATCTTGGAGATGATTCCAGATTAGTCCATGTAGTTCTGCATTCATGTTTTTTGCATCTGTCTAGTATTCTACTGTACAGCTGTATTATCGGTTATAACCAGTTCTTTATTAATGGCAATTTAAGGGTTGCTTCAAAGAACAACTGGGTCCCCCACTTTGCCTTCTTGTGTCTCCTCCCAAATCAATCACCACCTATCCCCAGTCCCACTCTACAACATTTATCCTTCGACCAATCAGCCTCCTTGGAGAAGCCTTCCCTATGTCCTCTGCAGGTTTCAGAGAGCATTTTGCACACACCTTTGTCAGAGTGTTTGGCACAGTTTAACTTTCCCTGGGATGTACGAGTGTGGCTGGCTTCCACTCCCCTGGAAACATGGAAAAACCTTGGGTCAGGCTGTGCCTTTTAACTTGAGGGACCTAGTACAATCCTAGGTCTGGGTCACCTGGGGGCACAAGGAACTCCCCAGACTTATTGTTTTATCAGGAGCTGTGAGAAGCAGAGAAACATAGGTTGGTCATGAAAAATATTTATGACTGGACTCTATAGCCATTTTGAGAAGAGATTGTTTAAATCTGTTGTAGATATTGTAGATAAGTTATTTACATGCCTTGTTGTGCCTCAGAAGAACTTAGTGATAGGGGTTAGAATATAGACGCTGGGGACCTTCCAGGAGAGGCCACTTAAGGAGAACATAGACAGGCATCAGCCATTTGTATTTTTCACAAGTTCCTTGCATGACACTAATATGCAGAACCTGGGTGGAGAAACTCTCTCCTTTTTGGACAAAAATAAGAAGAGGAAGGAAGTGCTTTGACTCTCAAGGAGTTCATAGTCTAGTTGGGGAGACAGAGAGAGTGGTAAAAAGGAAGTGACATTTCAGTGCAAAAAAGTAAGGGTATGCTGACCAGTTCTCTGTGGGGAGATCAGCCCATGCAGGCTGGGGCATTAGAAAAGGCTTCACAGAGAAAATGAAACTTGAGCGGGGCCTTGGGAGTTGGGTACCCAGTCTGTGGGGTTCTCTGGGCTTGAGGTTAGTCATTGTACAGGAGGCTTTTTGCCGGGGTCCTTGTTCCGGCGCATCTAGGGGTCCACGAAGGATGGACGGTCAGGTGAAAGGAAATGAGAGAGCCACGAGAGAGATGGAGTCTGATGACCAAGCCGGCAGCCCTGGCAATTCTGGCGTCTCTGCCCTGCCGGTCTCAGTGTCTTTATTTAAAAGTAGGGAGTTACATTACAGCAATGAATGACAGCCCATCAGTAAGCATAGTTTGAACAATAATGTGTTTTATCAGTAAAGCGGAGATTTCCTCAATCTTGCAAGTTGTTTTCAAGTTAGTTAGCATATAAATTTAAGGCTGGGGAGAGGACAGGAAGTTACCTAGGCCTGCCTATGTTAATTATTTATAAACAGGCCAGGAGTCATTGTCCATTCTTCCAATTACAATGGGGGAGGTACAACCCCAACCCAGCTGGCAAGGACAGAATTCCCAGTGCTTGTCCTTTGCCTGTGAATGAGTGAATTTACATAATAGGAGCCTAACATTTACACAAACCACACCAATATTCAGCCAGCTCATAACTGCTATCAATCTGTGCAACCCATCCCCAAGATGCAACTTTAAAGTGGCCAGGCTACTCTCATTCAGATGTAATCCATCAAAGCATCCTGCTTCAGGTCCTTCCCTTTTATCTAAATGCCGTAAAACAAAGCAGCATTACATTCCTTAGGCCAAGGACAGTAGCTCAAGAAATCCAGGCCTGAAAAATCGCTTAGATGGAGGTAAGATTAGACGCCAGTTTGGCTGGCGAGCTTTTGCTTCAACCTTTTCCACACAGGGAGGGGTCTCAACCTGTGAGCCCAAAACAGCTCCCAACAGCTTTTGAAAGAGGCAGTGGAGTGTAGACACAAAGAATGAGGGCTTTGCAGTTAACTGCTGTGTTTTCAGGAATGGCCGCATGACACACTGGTTATGTGACCTTGGGCAAAGAAGTTCCATATCTAGGCTTCAGTTTCCCAATCTGTTAAATGGAAACAACAACAGTTCTCACTTCAGAAGGTTGTTGTGAAAGTTAAATGGGATTAATTTATGCAAAAATCTTGGTATCTATAATCGTCTTGAGAAAGACGATTTTTTAAAAAAAAATTTTAATGTTTATTTATTTTTGAAACAGGGAGAGACAGAACATGAGTGGGGGAGGGGCAGAGAGAGAGGGAGACACAGAATCCGAAACAGGCTCCAGGCTCTGAGCTGTCAGCACAGAGCCCGACGCGGGGCTCGAAACTCACAGACTGCGAGATCATGACCTGAGCTGAAGTCAGACGCTCAACCGACTGAGCCACCCAGGAGCCCTGAGAAAGACGAATTTTTAATAATAAATGAAACACAGATCCAGGTTTTATCCTAAATCTTTCTCTTAGGAAAGTCAGATGCGGCATACAGGGACTGTGGACCTAACAGGAAAACAAGAAAGAAGATTCTGTCAAATAGCGGGACTGAAGTACTTTGAGGGCTCTAGTGGATTTTCAGCTCTGAGGCTCTTAGCTACAACCAACCACTGATTCAAACCCCAGGCCAACAGAGCCCACTGAGTCTTCCCTCCACTGCTTTTTCTGAGGTGAGCAGCCCAGCGGACTGGGCAAGCTGAGAATCAGGGCAAAATTGGCTGCAACAAAGGAGTGGCATGTTTCTCCCCAAATCCTATGAATATAATAATAAAAAAGAACTAGAATATGGATTAAAATTATTTGCCATCTAAAAGTTACCAGTGCTACAGTTTATTACATTATTTTGGATGAAGCTTTAGGACTGTTAGGAGGAGCAGAATTTTCTTTCACTCTCTTTAAGCAACAGCACCTGCTCACTGGTGGGCTGCATCCACTTCACGTCCCATGTGTCCCCCAGCCAGCCACAAATCCCTTCACTGGAAAGGACCTTACAGCAGCTTTACCATGACCGTGTGAAATGTGTGACTGTGTGAAAAAGCACTCTCGGTGAATGTTGAACTCACAGTCTCAATGGCTAGAAATAAGTAATGGTGCAGACAGAGAGAAAAAGGAGAAGAGGAAGGTAAGAGTCAAAGCAAAAAGTAAAGAAAAAGAAGGCAGAAAGAAAAGTTGAAAGGAAATAAAAGGTGAAGAAAGTTGAAAATGTAAAGGAAAGGGAAGAATACATAACAAGAACATAAAGAAAAGAAAGACACGGAAAGAAGAGAGAAAAGAGAAATGGAGGTCTTCCTCCCCTTCCTGCTTAGACATCATCTAAGCCAAATACTGCCATGTTCTGCCATGGCGGGTGCACCATTGTGTGGGCCAACCTTTAATGTAATGAACGAAATATCATTTGTTCCCATGTGTCTGCTGACATCAATCAATAAGGCTGCTTCTTTCACTCAGGTACTACAGGGTGATAAGGGGAGAGGTACAATAAGTGCTAACTAGTAGGAACAACAATTATTTTTGAACTTTAATGAGGTACCAGACAAGAAAGGCAGTTAATTTCTACCTAACGATCTGTCGTGGTCCTCGGAGTCATGCTCCAGGGTTACCGTGCTTTTATTGAACAAGGCTCTCAGAATTGTCTGACCCCGTGTTCAGCAGAAGTTACCGATCTGATTCCAGGACCGCAGAAAAGACATGGCTACATAGTCATTTTGTAGCACTCAATTTCTAAACTGTGGGGGGAGAATAGGAAAGAACAACTCTGTATTTTTAAGGAGAAATCCTATTGGGTGAAGCCTATTTAATGGAGCTGGAATATGAAGAATAAAAACGTAAGCATATTTGGGGCTCTGGGTGACTCTGTCCGTTAAGCGTCCAACTTCGATTCAGCTCACGTGCTCATGATTTGAGAGTTTGAGCCTCGCATTGGGCTCTGTGCTGATAGCTCAGAGCTTGGAGCCTGCTTCTGATTCTGTTTCCTTCTGTCTCTGCCCCTCCCTCCGCTAGCACTCTGTCTCTGTCTCTTTCTCTTAAAAATAAATAAACAAAATTTAAAAATGTAAGCATATTATAGGTTTCTTATGTTGTTATGTAGAGAAAAACCCTAGGTCACTTTTCTAGCAGTGGCCCATCGTGGAAAGGTGCTGATATCCACTAATTTCCTTAATGCCATCAGTTATGCTGAACATTTAAATAGTTACTCAATTGTCTCTATGTAATAAAACATACTGGATAACTCTAGATGAATGAATGTTTAAGCAACTATGACTTTTGGAGGAACGAAGCCAGGATGGCACACAGGCTGCCATGTCTCTTTGGGCAAACAGACATTACTAATCGATTGTTCCACGGGTCCCGTTATGTCCATACAGTGACCTCAAAGTTCTTCTCAACATAGCCCCGAGGCAGACCCACTGCTTGACTCGAGCTGTCATTTGAAATGAAGTCTTTTCCATTCTTGATGTAGATCATAGGAAAAAGTTCTATTTCTCTTCTCTCCTTGCTGTTTTTTTTTTCTTTATGAAAATGCTTAAGGATAAACAGCCTGGCCTTTGTATTTCCAGCTGAATCACTAAATGGCTCATTGCTTGTTATGTCACTTTGAAAAGTGGGCCACTTTAGAAGTTCCACTAGGGAATTTGACAGGATTGCTGAGGCAAGGCTTCATTTGATTTTTTGAGCTTTTTACTCCACACCAGACATTGATGGAAGCCAACTTCTGGAACAGATGGAAAATTGTGTATTTCAGGAGAGAAAGCAAATGGGTCATACCATGTGAGAATCCAATTCCTCAGAGTGAGAAAGTTTTCTCTGATGTCAACTCAGCACCAAGTGACCCTGAATGCTCATGTCTATGGACTTGATCTCTTCCTTTCCTGTATCTTGAAGTTATGAGCAAAGTCAGGCAAATGCCCGCCCAGAACAAAATAATTTGATAGGAGGGAATACTTAGGCTCTGTTTTTCAAACTTGAGAAGTGAAATGGTTTCATTAAAAATGCATTATTCATACAGTGAAAAAACATAGCCCTCGTCTTTCGTTGACACATGATTATTACATTCTTCAGGATTACTTGAATGTGTTTTGCAACTGACACAACACAAATGGCATCAGAACTTTTTGAACCAAGGAAGCAATTTAAAAATTCAATATTGCAGAAAAAGAAAACAAATAGGCCTTGTCTGTTTGTATACAATAGCCCTAAATACACGCATTGCAATTTCATGGCTGACCTGTACTATAATTTACTTCTGGTGGTTCACTTATTGAAATTTTAATTCTTGGGACTCTACATTTGGCCAAAAATGATCTGTATTTGAAAACCATGACATAGCCTCTCTCAGAAAGAAGAAGAAGGACAAGGTGATGGGTATAACTTTAATTTCTGTCCTGTAGCTGAGGAGAGCAAGGGCTCTAGAGTGTTTGAATCCTGGGTATGCAGCCTTGAGCAAGTTATCAAACTTTTCTGAACCTTAGTTTCTTCATCTCTAGCTGGAGTCATCATACACGTCTCATCATCACTGGGGAGAAAGCGATGAGTTAGTACATGTGCAGAACTTAGCACAGGGCCTGATATACTAAAAGGGCTCAGTAAATTCTTTTTGTCATTTTTCTATAGCTCTGAATGGCAGTCTTTCTGGCTTAGATAGTATTTAGAAAAAAATGATCTTTGGATTGTGGATGGAAAAGCTTCCAAAATTACTTTCCTGTGCTTCTGCCTGCAGCCCTTTTTCTCATATCTCTTAAGGTGGTTTACAAAAATGGCCCAGTTCTTTCTCTTCCCTCTGTCTACACCCTCTGCCTTGTGACTTTGAAGCTCTTCCCATCAACAAGGGGCTATGTTTGCTTGTCCCTTGTTTCTGAATATGTCATGCCATTTCCTTTGACGAGTGAGATAGTAGGGGTCATAAAAGAAAGGCTTGGAAAAGTCATTGAGTGCCTCTGCTGGCTCTGAGTCATTGCACAATGAAATTCCAAGTATTCGACACTTTCCTATTAGGATTTTAAAGGTCAGTTCCAGTTGGTCAGTTCCCAAAGTCTGGCACAGCAGTGAGTCATTTCTTTCAAATTGTCTCATGCCATGCCGGCAGCCCACTCTGGGGTTCAAAGCCAAAGGCATTACCGAGAAGTACTGCCCGGTGAAGAGGCGGTATTGGCAGTTCATGTATTGTAAAACAAACCAAAATCACAAGACACATGTCGTTCCTTTTGGTCTTTGTGCAAAATTGTATTGCTTCCTTTGGAAAACGTTTTTGCCTATCGAAAGAAAAAATAAAATATAAACATTTCGTAGTTTAAAAAATGTACATATCTGCCCTTACCATGAAAATGCCCAGCCCAGTCTGTAGAATGAGAGCCACACAGAGGTGAGCCAGTCATCCTGACCTTCAGGTATGTAATCGAGTCAAGCCAAGAACAATAGCCACTTAGCTGACCACCCAGGACTCATGATCAATAAGTAATAATTGTAGCATGCCTCTGAGGTTTGTGATTATTTGGTGTGCAGTGTTATTAAAGCCATAGATATCAGTTACATTTCTATTATAGCCCAAGTTCTCTTGTGTTGCAATTATGGCTTATCTATCAGGTTCGCCAGATGTATTGGGAACTCCTTGAGAGTAGGAATGATATCCTATTTCCCTGTATCTCCATGGCCTAGCACAGTACCTGGTGGGAAATAAATATTTGTCACTTGAAGTTCTAGCTTTAATAGAACATTCCTCCACTCATTGGTTTACTCGTGACTACATTCATACTCTCATTATTGAATGCCTACAATGCACCTGGGCACTTTGTCTTTGGGGCTGTAGTTTTGGAATGGGGGAGGGAGGCTGGGATTCCATATTATTTTTTATTAAGTTTTTAATTTTAATTCCAGTTAACTTACAGGGTTCTATTTAGTTTCAGGTACATAATATAGTGATTCAACAGTTTTACATATTACTCAGTGCTTTTTAAGATAAGCATACTCTTCATCCCCTTCACCTACTTCACCCATCCCTTACCTAACCTCCTTTCTGGACACCATCAGTTCATTGTCTATAGTTAAGAGTCTTTCTTGCTTTCTCTCTCTCTCTTTTTTCCTTTGCTTATTTGTTTTGTTTCTTAAATTCCACATGAATGAAATCATATGATATTTGTCTTTCTCTGATTGATTTATTTCACTTAGCATTATACTCTCTAGCTCCATCCATGTTGTTGCAAATGGCAAGATTTCATTCTTTTTATGGGTGAATAAAATATTCCATTATATATATATATATACTAATATATATATATACACACATATATATACTAATATGTATATACTAATATATGTATCTCTTTGAATTCGTGTTTTTGTATTTTTTGGGTAAATACCCAGTAATGCGCTTAGTGGATTGTAGGGTAGTTCTATTTTTAACTTTTGAGGAACCTCCATACCATTTTCCACAGTGGCTACTTCAGTTTGCATTCCCACCAACAGTGCACGAGGGTTCCTTTTTCTCCACGTTTTTGCCAACACTTGTTGTTTCTTGCGTTGTTGATTTTAGCCCTTCTGACAGGTGTGAAGTGATATTTCATTGTAGTTTCGATTTACATTTCCCTGATGGTAAATGATTTTGAACATCTTCTGTGTCTTTTGGCCATCTCTATGTCTTCTTTGGAGAAATGTCTATTCCTTCTGCCCATTTTCTACTTTATTTGTTTTTTGGGTATTGAGTTGTATAAATTCTTTATATATTTTGGATAATAACCCTTCATCAGATATGTGTAGCATTCCATAGGTTTCATTTTAGTTTTGTTGATGGTTTCCTTCACTGTGCATAAGTTTTTAAAATTTTGATGAAGTCCTAATAGTTTATTTTTGCTACTATATCCCTTGCCTTTGGATATCTAAAAAAATGTTGCTATAGTCAATGTTGGAGGCATTACTGCCTCTGCTCTCTTCTAGGATTTTTATGATTCCAGGTCTCACATTTAGGTCCTTGGTCTATTTTGAGTTTATTTTTGTATATGGTATAAGAAAGTGATCTAGTTTCATTCTTTTGCATGTAGCTGTCCAGTCTGAGATTCCGTATTTCTAACAAACTCCTAGGTGATGCTATGCTGCTGATTCCCTCTTCCATCCTCTGAGAAGTAAGAATCTAGTTGATTGTTGCCATATGTTGTTAGTCTGGGTTTTCCAGCACATTAGACCTTTTCAAGAAAACAGTAATTCTCTGTTTTATCTGAAATATCCTGATTTTTCATGGTAGTAATTAATGTTTCCAAAGATACTTACAAAATAGAAGACCTCTCTTTGACTACTTCATGCAATTATGTACACGAGCTATTCAATTCCAAATGCTAGGATATTATCCTTGCTGATTTCACCATACTTTGGATTTTGCATCTTATGGGTTTGCCCTTATTGATCTATGTTTTACATTTCTCAAAATAGATCTTGAGCTTCTTAGGGACTTGGATGGGATCTTCCTGTTTTTTCCATCTGTTAAAATATGTGACAGAATGTTTCAAACACAGTAGGAGGTCAATAGATACTGGTAAACCAACTAATGGAGATAAATGGTATATTTCATAAAGCTGGAATGGATTTTCATATATTATCAGTAGGAGTTTTATTTTGGAGCGGGCAAGCAGAAAGAATTGCTTAATTTTATTAATCACCCTCATTTATTAGAAAACATATTAATAGCTTCAGGAAGTCTTAGTTAGGTTGGGAAAAAGTTTAATATACCAAGGTGGTCATGATGGCGTTTGACTGGGCTGTGGGGGAGAGAGAACAGTGCTGTCATTATGAAAGCAGTTGAGTAGTTAAACCAAAAAAGTACAAACTTATTAAAAGGTCCAATATTCTTAATGATTTATGAGTCAGTGCTGGAGGACAAAAGTGCAGATTTTCTTGTAAAACCTACTGGTTTTGCAGATGACACAGTGGAGAAGAATTCATGGAGGCAAATGCATCTTATTTCAGCGTTCTAAATATTTTTGGAGAGGCCGCTTTGGGTGGATGCCGTTATGAACTTGTCATAGCCTAATTTACTTCTGAAAACCACCAACTCTTCACTTAAGGCACAGCACCCCTATATACACGTATGACACTCTCGAGTTTTGTTTATTAGCTAAATTGACCTCATAACAGCGTAGAAGGTAGTGTCAAGGAAATTATCCAAAACTTGTAAATAGGCAAAAGGGAGGATGGTTTTCTTTCACTACAACACAAACATTGTCTAGCAAATCCTCCAGGGGTTATCTAAGTCTACAAGGGCGTAGACTATTGATTAGGTCAGTGGTCAGAAAAGTTTTGCAAAACACTAGATACTAAATATTTTAGACTTTGTTGAATGCATAGGTTATCTGTTGAATATTCTTCTTCTCCCTTGCCTTTTAAAAACAGCTCTTTAAAAATGTAAAAGCCATGCTTATTTTGTGAGCTGCACAAAAGCAAGCTGTGAGCTGGATTTGACCCGTGGGCAGTAGTTTGTCTTGCAGGCTCTTGAAGTAGGCTATTTTACAACTCTGTAGGGATAGAAATTAACTTGTAAAAAATGAATAGCATTGCAAATGATTCTTGTCTGAGAGGAATGTAAATAATCCCTCTCCATTGGGATGTAAATAAATCTTGTCCAAGAGAGATGCAATTGATTTCCCTGTGGTCAAAAGGGATAACCCCAAATATTACCATTTATTGTCTTGTAGAGTATTAACCAGTTTTACATCTATGAGCAGGTATCCGTTTGAGTGACTAAATATATTTCTCTTCTTCATCTTCTCCTTTGAACCAATCATAGTGGTTGTCTCATTAACGAATGAGTTGAATAAAATTTTAAACACACATTTGTTTTATATTTTCATATCATATTTTTAACTGTTTGAGAGTTACCCTACAGCATTAATATTATCTTTTAACAGGTTAGAAAACTGACTTTACTAGTAATAAAGGGTTTGCCCAAGTTAAACCAGTCCATGTCTCAAATGGGACTTGAGCATGTCTTGGGATTCTTAGTGGAGGAAAAAGCAATCCTACCATTTTGCCCTCAGTCTAGCTCTGACCTACTTAATAAAGTTAGTTTTCCTCCTTCTGGAAAAAGAAAACATTTCTTTTTCTTTCTTTCTTTTTTTTTGAGAGAGAGAGGAAGAAAGAGTTCAAACCTTAAGCAATCTCTACACTCAGCACAGAGCCTGACGCTGGGCTTGATCTTACCACCCACCATGAGATCATGACCTGAGCAGAAATTAAAAGTCAGATGCTTAACCAACTGAGCCACCTAGGCATCCCAAAAGAAAACATTTCTAAAAGAAAATACTTTGTATTTCTGGAAGCGAATGGTTTGCATTTTTAAAAGGCCTTGCATCTCAAGATAGGCCATGATTCAGTAACTTTCTGATAGCAGCCACGAATAATCAGGCATCCATAATGAACATAAAGAATCATGGATGGCACCAGATTCCTCAAAATCCTACTTCTTAGGTAAACCAAGAAAAACAGGGATGTCCTGTATTTTGTTATCGAAGGCAAAAATCTCCAGGTGACTTAATGAGGTCACATACTATGTTAGTGACAAAGCTGACTACAGAACATGTATTTTGTAATTTAAAAATTTTTCCTCTGTAACGTTCTTTCACCCAACGTTTCTCTATATTGTCCATTTATAGAAATGAATTTAAAATGGAATTGGCCAGTAGGTCACATCGTCTCATTTACATTGGCTACTCAATTTATTTTCATTAATATTGTGATTTTTTTTGATTAATGTGACTAATGTTCCTCACATGGATGAGAAATATATAAATTATGGGGTTAATTAGTGTTGATGTTTAAACTCAGAATGGGATCATATTAATCAAATGCATCTATTTGATGGGGGTTTAATTAATTAGGTTCTGAAAACCTCTTCTGATAAATTCCACTCCATGCTAATGAACTCCATGGATCACCTTATTAAGCTCTCACTGTTGCTTCCTTTTTCCTCTGCACTATTAAGCCATGTTTAATTTGTTCACATAGTTCCCATAGTCAATAATAAGACCTTTATTTTTACACCATGTAATTGGGGTTAGGAATATTCAGTTTCTCTTATTTAGTGCAGTGTGTGCATGATGCATGTCGTGGAAGATGCTTAGCTAGAGAATTGTTAAGCACTAAAAGGAAAAAAATCAAATTGGCATTAATGAAGTGTGGGAGTAATATAGAGCTAAAACTGGTATTTATAGAAGAGTCAGTAAAGCTTTAAGTTTGAAAATGTTTGCTATAAAGTAGCACGGGGATAGAAATCATAAGTTTTAACTGGCATTTATTTCTTCTTCTGCATCCTTTAAAAAATAAGCATATATTTCTGTAGCGGGGTTTAATTTACATATAGTAAAATTTGCAGATCCTAAGTATACAGTTTGATGAGCTGTGAAAAATGATGTGCTCAGGTAACTATGGCTCCAATCAGGATAGAGAACATTCCCAACATGGCGGAATATTTGCTTGTCCCTCTTTCCAAACAATCCTTTCACCTGGTGGCAGCTATTTTCTGATTTTTATCATCAGAGATTTACTCTTCCTGTGCTTGAACTTCATGTAAATGAAATCTTACAGAATGGACTTCATTTATTCTGACATCCTTCATTCAACGTGTTTTTGAGATTCACCTTTATTGTTGTATTCATTTGTTCTCTCTCTCTCTCTCTTTTTTTTTTTTGCTCAATAGTATTCCATTTTATGAACGCCACAATTTGCTTATCTATCCTCCCATTGATGGACATTTAGAGCCTCACTGCCCCAAGGTTGGCTTGCATGAATAAAGTTGCTACAGATAATCTTGTGTAAATCTTAGGAGTGAAATTGTTGGGTCATAGGGTAGGTAACATAAGAAATTGTTCAATAGTTTTTCAAAATGCTTGTATAACATTGATATTGTCAGTTTTAAATTTTAGCCATTCAAGTGGGTGTGCGGTGGTATCTCACAATGTATTTAAATTGATCCTTCTGATGACTAATGACATTGAGCACCTTTTTGTGTGTGTGCTTATTGGCTGGCCATTTGTACACATTCCTTTGTGATATGCCTATTTAATTCTTCTCCTCCATCTTTTTTTAACATTGGGTTACCTTTTCATTCTTAGTTTATGGAAATTTAAGTGTTCTGAATATGAGAATTTTGTCAGATACATGCCCTGCTAATATTTTCTCTCATTCTGTAGCTGGCTTTCCCATTTTCTTAATCATCTCTTTTGATAGGCACAAGCCTTTCATCTTGATGAAGTTGAATTTATGTATATTTTAATGGTATACTTTTTTGTGCCCTGTCTAAAAAAATCTTTACATCAAAGCTATGTAACTGTTTTTTTCTACAAGTGTTTTAATTTTAACTTTTATATTTAGGTCTATGATCAACTATATTTTGTGTATGATATGAGATGGAAGTCAAGATTCATTTTTTCAGTATAGATATCTAGCTCTTTGAACTCTATTTGTTCAAACCCTTTACAATTAAGTTCATACCATATAGTTTTGATTCCTGTAGATTAACAGTTTTTATTGAAATTGAGAATGCAAGTCCTTCAACATTTTAAATTATTTTTCAAGAATTTTTTGGTTATTCTGGTTCCTTCTATATACATTTAGACTTAGCTTGTCAATTTATACAAAATCTTGTTGGAAATTTTGTAAGATGTTCATGAGTTAGATGAATTTTGGGAGAATTGACATCCTATCACTATTTTCCAATCCATGAATGTGGTATTTATCTCCATCAATTTGGATATTCTTTAGTTTCTCTCAGCAGTGTCTTGTAGTTTTTGGTATAGAGATCCTGAACGTTTTTTGATAAATTTATATTATATATGTGCTATTTCTTGTGTCAGGTTTCAAACTGTGTTAGGTAGCAGATGCAATCTTTGGGTTACTCCCTCAAGATGCAGATTTCACAGAGGAATTTATGATTCCTGGCTTAGATAATGTGCCCTAATTTTTCAGAAATGGGTGGTTTGGGATCTCGACTGTCAGTCTTTGCAAGACTGTGTCTAGAAGCAAGTGGGAGAGTGCAAGAGTCATGGAGTACACTAGGGTCTCTGTTACCCAGAGAATGAAGGATATATCCTGGAAGATAGTCATAATGAGTATCTACTACTGCTTATTATGTTAAAAAATTTACATGATCTCATTTAATTCTTACATTATCTGTATGAGGTGTATAATATTTCCATTTTTACTAATATTGGCACATTTTTTGAGCATTTATAAAGTTTGCCTAAGATGCCTTTATGCTGCTCTAATAAGAATCATTTGCATTGTAAAAAATTAACATGTCCAATATAGATTGTTCTTTTTTGTTCATTAAAGCTGGTACTAATATAGGTACTACCGTGAAGAGATTTTCAGATTAAAGTTACTAATCATGTTCCTTTAAGATATGGAGATTATTCTGGATTATCTGGATGGACTCAGTGTAATCACATGAGCCCATAAAAATGAAGAGGATGTAAGAAAATGCAGTGGAAAAGGAAGGCAAAAAGAGGTGTTTTAGAAAGGGAGTTTAGGGAGATTTGAAGTGTGAGAGGAACTTGGACCCACTACTGCTGGCTTTTCAAGTGGAGGAAGTGAGCCATGAGCCCTAGAAAGCCAACTCCTCTAGAAACTAATGACCTCTGGCTGATAGCCAGCAAGGAAATAAGGATCCAGGTCCTAAAACCACATGGAACTGAGTTCTGCCAGCAACGTGAGTGAGCTTAGATACTGTTCTTTCCCAAGAACATCCAAAAAGGAATGCAGCCTTGCTATACCTTGATTTCAACCTTGTGAAACTTGGAGCAGAGAACCAGCTTAGCCAAGCTGTATCTAGATTTCTGACCTACAGAACTATGAGGTGATTAATGGGTATTGTTTTAGTCACTAAACTTTTGATCATCTGTTATGGTGGCAATAGAAATCGCTTATATCAAGGTTACAGATGCATACACTGTCAGTGGCCAAGAAGAATTATAAATAGCCACATGTCTATTTCTTGGGGATGAATGATAGTTGACCCTTTGCCTCCTTGTTTGGGTAGTCAGTGGGGAGTGGTGGGACCTTGAGAACTGAAGGGTTCTATCTAAAAGGCATCTTTACTACAACATTCTGACATATTCTAAAAAGGGGAGCCCTGTGTAACAAGATATGTTTATTCACTCTAAGCCAGAAATTCAGATTTTAATATGAAATTTTCTGATTTGGGACTCTTGACAACTACTACAGCTTATAAATAGAGACAGAACATGTCTGGGAAATAGCTGTGGCCTGACGGACATCAGTTTGTGACTTTTTGACAAGATACCCTAAATTCATTTGATCTTGCCAACAGGGAGAAGTATAACACGAGGTTTATAATAAAAAAAAAGTCAATTCTGAATTGTTGCTGAATATTTCCGTGTTACATTCCTTCTCTAAAATGGGAATAATGATTCCAATTTCATAACGATGTGAGGATTAATGGAGAAACTACACGTAACACCTCGCACATGTGTGTATGTGCACCAGTATGTATTAATTATTATGTTATTTTATTGGTACAGAGGTGAGTGTGGGTTGGAATTGTCTATCACATTCACAAGATACAACAGGACTTAATCATATGCTGTAGAAAACACAGGAAATGCAGGCTCCACGGCATCTTTATCTCTTTAGGAGACATAACAGCTACCCAAGGATGCAGTTTCCTTTGTTTCCACACCCACAAGGGTATGTAGGCTTATCCAGAACGAGAACCTTGTCTGTGGGTCACTTGGACAGAGAGCAGCTGAGGACTTAGTTTGCCACCCGCTTTTTACACACATCTGTCCACGTAAGTGCATGGTCTGTGTGTCAACTCACAGCTCCACACGCCAGGCTTTTATAGCAAAGAAGACCAACATAACACCTCATCCATATTTATCTCAATACCATGATAGTTTCCAAGGAAATAAGACTCCGACCTTCATTTTCACTGGCAGAACTTGGCCAGTCCAGAAATGATTTAAACTCTTTATTCACAAATAGTAACAATCCCTTTAAAGTAGTGTGTGAGTTTCCTGTGGCTGTCTTAACAAACAGCCACAAAAATGGTGGTTTAAAATAGCAGTAATTGGGGGCACCTGAGTGGCTCAGTCCATTGAGCATCATGATCTCAAGGTTCATGGGTTCGAACCCCACATTGGGCTCTGTGCTGACAGCATGGAGCCTGCTTGGGATCTCTTTTGCTGTCTCTCTTTCTTTCTTCTTCCCTCTCTCTCTGCCCCTCCCCCACTCACATGCACATGCTGTCTCTCTCTCTCAAACTGATTAAACTTAAAAAACATTAAAACAACAATAATTTGTTTTCTCACAGTACCATAGGCCAGAAGTCAAAAATCAAGGTGTCAGAGGGGCTCAGCTCCCTTTGAATCTCTGGGGGAGAATTCTTGCCACCTCTCAGCAATTCCTTGGTTTGTGGCTGCATAACTCCCATCTCTATTCTGTCTTTACATGGCCTTCTCTGTGTGTATCTATATTCTGTACTTCTGACTACTATAAGGATGCTTATCATTAGATTTAGGGCCCATTATGATCATCCAGGATGAGCTCATCTTGAGGTCCTTAATTTAATTACATCTGCAAAGATTATGCTTCTCAAATAAAGTCACAATCACAAGTTCTAGGGGTTAGGCTGTAGACGTCTTTTTGGGGGGGTTGCCTACTACAGGTAGGCAGTGAGCATATTGCTCTCATTTTAAAGATGCACGCTCCTCAGAGTCAAGGATACAGGTGCATGGGCAGATAAATCATGCCTGAAGACCAGGATAAACTTAAGTAGCCTGGACACAGATTGAATCTGTGGCTTTGGCCTCTTTAGCACAATCCTTTGCTTTGAAGAGAAAAATGAGCACTAGAAGGAGGACTTTTGTTTTTAAAAAGTGTGGTGCTAAGTTTCCCCTTAGAATGAGAGCAATTCAGCTGGGCTTACCATGTGAGTGGTTGAGTAGCACTCCAGATGGCCTCTCTGTGCCAGTTGGTATGATTTTGGTTTAAGAGCCCAGCTCCAGAAAGCATGACTCTGAATTTCTCAATGGTTAGTAGGGTGGTCAGTTTATAATTGTTATCATTTCTAACCATGATGGTTTTCCCAGGAGCTGGAAAGGACAATAAGCATACAGACTTGCTCAAACAAACCCTGGGTTATTCATTTCTTGAGGAAGAAATCTTTCAAATCGATTTTCTCTAGCCTGCATCTATGGAAATCAGATTCTAGACTCCGGGTCCACTAGTATCATTGGTCTGGTTTGGACTGGGATGATTGACAAAATGGCTCCTCATACAACTGAGTTAGGAGAAAGCAACAGAGTATTGGTTTATCAACTTCTTCCTTAAAATATAAACAATTAGCACTTGACATGAAAACTCATTTGGCACTAGTCACCAGGTGTGCCTTTGTCCCATGCTAATATGCTAGTCTGGTGTAAATTTATGGTTTCATTTCCTTTTCAGTATGTAGTGTAATGGAATCCTCTCTCAGTCTCAATTTTATAAAATAATGGGGCAGAAGGAGATGTAGTGAGGTTATTAAGTCCTTCCCCAGCCTTAAGATACTCTTAATTCTTACTCTTCTTAACACATCAAAGTGACTTAGCTGTGATTACTCAGGTAATTCAGGCAAAATACCTATTCCCTTGCTTATACTGTTTAGACATGTCTTTGACTGCCTGTTTAATAAAAGGCAGTGAGTTTAACAATTCCATTACATTTAACACCTTCTAAAACACATATAAGACATTGGAAGCATCGATGTGCATGAGTATTTAATAATGGGAACTAATGCTTTGCAGTGCTTCACAGTTTATAAAGTACCTTCTATTTATTATCTTATTTAAGCTTTGTAAGAGATTAGTGGTATTATATCCATTTTAAAGACGAGATAAGTGAGAGTCAGAGTATTTGGACATTTAGCGTCCAGCTATATCTAGAGCCAGAACTGGGACTAATTCCTCCTCCTTTCTTTTCTATAACGTTGCTCCTTTTAATCTAGGTACAATTGTTTAATCCAGGTTCCTAGGAACCAGGAGCACTGGTTACATAGGCATGATTGACTAAACCCATCGGCTTTTAGTAATTGATTCAGCTTCCGGCTCCCCTCTGTTCTCCCCAGGGATGGAGGGTGGGGTGGGACTGAAAGTTTCAACCTTCCAATCACATGGTTGCTTCTCCCTTAGATAGGTTTCAAAGTCACCTCATTAATACGACAAAAGAAACCTTTATCGCTCCCAACACAGAGGGAATTTCAAGAGTTTTAAGAGCTGCCAGGAACAGTGGACAAAGACCAGATATGTTAAAACTTTGGATTGCGAATAACTTGTTCTGCGAGTGTTCCACAAGACAAGCAAATATTTCTAATAATTTTAACTTGATAAATGAGTGACCCTGCAATACAAGTAGTACCTGAAGCTGAACATCAGATGATCACAACTGAGCCAGTGATTCTCTATCTCTCTCTCTCTCACTTGGGATTGTGGGTGCTGTGGGATTGTGGGTGATCATCTCCCATGCTCAGATGCTTGGTCTTAGGCCATGATGTTTGGCAGAAATCAGTGATTTTTCAGAACATTGGAAGATGCCCACAACTGGCACTAATGTATTTTCTGTCACTTTACCAGTGTACAGTCCTTTGCTTTTCCATACAAGAATAAGCTTGGGAATGCTTTGTTTCATTCTAGATCAGGCTACCTACAGATATAGACCCTTTCCTCTGCTGCCTTATTGCCAGTTACATTAAATACAGTATATGACAAGAGTTTATTAATATTGTACCATAGTCAACATCGGTTAGTGATAGTGATAGCCATCCTACACATTAACCCTCTCTCTCGTCTCCCTCACACCAGCCACGAAGCTTTTTCAAAGGTAAGTTTAGGTTAATTTGTCTATTTTTCTTTATATTTTGTATTTTCTTTATTATTTTGTATTATATTACAGTATTTTAATCATTTTCATATGAATATATTTGGGTTGTGGAATGATTTATCTGAGTTTGCATTATTTCTTATGGAGAAATATGCTTTGATATACAAGTGCCTTGGTTTACAAGCATGTTTCTGCAATGAATTATGCTCACAGACCAAGCTTTTACTATATATATTTATTATTATAAATCATAATATCACAACTTCTAGGAAAGAAAAAACACTGCTAATTAAACTAGGACTTGATTTTTTTAAAAAAACTTAGTGTTTCTATTTTGCACTTAATGAAAGAATACATTTATAATTAGACATAGATTTTTAAAAATCATACATTGATCTTGTGCATATATAAAAGGAAAACTGAAATAAAATACTTAAGGTTTTCTTGGAACTTCTCATTCAGAGTTTGGCTCTTTAATATTGCTTTTTGACCCAGAGTCATTGTTACTTGTTTTTCCACACAGTATTGTCTTCTGTGCCTTGAATCGTGTGGGTTATAATAAAGTATTTTGTGAAAGAAACCATAAAAAAAAACCAAGCCTTTAAAGTTGGACTTTAATTTTTTTTAATTTTTTAAAAGTTTATTTATTTTATGGGACAGAGAGAGTAGATGAGGGGTGGAGAGAGAAGGGGAGAGAGAATCTCAGGCAGGCTCCATGCCGTTAGCATGGAGCCAAATGTGGCCTCGAACTCACAAACCATGACGACATGACCTGAGCCGAAACCAAGAGTTGGACCCTTAACCGACTGAGCTACCCAGGTGTTCCAATGCTGGATTTTTAAGGCAGATGTGTAATTATGTAAAGCCAGGTAATTGTGGACCCTGGTGTCTAGAATATTACTGAATTCATTGATTTACCTCCTCTTTCTTCCTATCTTTCCCAAATATTTAGGTTAGGAGAATGGAGAATGGGGTTAAAAATTCTCTCAATTGTTTCTGAGGTTTCTTCCAAGTCTCCATCCCCTTCTGCAAGTTTATTTATTTTTGAGAGAGAAAGAAAGAGAGAAAGAGACAGACAGAACACAAGTGGGGAAGGGACAGAGAGAGGGGGAGACACAATATCTGAAGCAGGCTCCAGGTTCCAAGCTGTCAGCACAGAGCCCTACGTGGGGTTCGAACTCACAAACTGTGAGATCATGACCTGAGCCAAAGTCAGACACCCAACCACCGAGCCAGCCAGGCGCCCCTTCTTCTGCAAGTTTTGATGCTCCAGCACTGAATGCTACCTGGTCGACAGGAATTGGAAGATATACCTGATTTTAGAGATGTTAAAATGTGGAAATAGGCACAGCATAGTACAGTAATTCCCAAGAATTCAGAATAGTCCTTATACTATCTGGAATATTTGCTCTCTGAAGTTAAGATGGGCAGTAGCCAGAGCTCAAGTGATGAGCACTGGGTAATACAGAGATCGTCATAATGACCAGCTTCAAGAAGGCAGGAAGGTCTTGACCTATCTTTTGGACAGAGATGAGTGATCTAGGCCATCAGAGTGCTTGTGTGAACTGAATAGAGTTAGGAATTACAGTGCTGGAAAATCTTGACAAAGTGTACTGGTCAACGCTGTTTTTAAAAATTCTTTGTACATTTGTAAATATTAAGTACTAAATAAAATATGAGAAAACACAAACCATGTTTAGAGAATGGCAAAGGTCTGTTCTTCTGTAATGGTTGCGGCTGGGTACATGGAGTGTAGCGGGTAGGGAAGATGCCATAGCAGATTGGCACCCAATACTAGGGCCTTGGATGCTGAGCTCAGTGGTTTGGCTTTTAATTGACAAGGTGATAGGTATGGGTAGGGGTGCTGTACGTCTTTTCCTGGAAAACTTGTACTTTTATAAAGAAAGACTTCAGTTGTGTCAGTACCTGGACCCAGTGTTAGAAACAAAGACTTTCTGTTTTGGAAAGAGAAAAACATTACTTAAGAGGAGATGTTTTAAATCTAAGAGCCAGTATGGTGGGTGCATTGAAATCAGATACTTGTGTATAATTCAGTACCATGGATTTCATTAATGAGATAATTTTCCAAATTGAGAACAAAAAGTTTGTTTTGCTTCTGTGACAATGTGGGATTTGCTCCACTGTTAGTAAAGAAAAGCAACTCTGGGAAAATGGAATGTGACATTTGAAGATAATTTACAGTAGGGCATTGCTTCCTGAGACATGGAAATGGCAGATTAAACATAGATGCTGATAACTCTGAGACGTGGGACTTCTCAAGAGGTCTTTCTTTTGAGACAGTCTGAATTTAGAATGATCAAATCAGGAAAGGAAATTCTTCAGGATACATTTCTCCTGTCATAGCATAACGCACTGCTGAATGCATCATAGAGTAATGTGCTTTATTTATTTATTCATTCAGCAAATATTTACCAAACACAAATGTTATGGCAGTCACTGGGGATAGTGTGGAGAGGGTGTTTGACACTGTAAATGTATTACACGAATACATTTGCTAGCATTCTAAGTATTATGGAAAAGAGTTACCTGCGGCATTGAAAGCTTCTAATAGGGGAGGTCAAGAAGGAACATCCTAACCAAGTGATGCTTGAGGGGAGATTTGGATAGGAACCATGTTGCTGACCAAGGGGAAGGGAGAGGTACTCATGCAGAGGGAACAACATGTTCAAAGGCCCTGTGGTGGGACGAAACTAGGGCAGACAAAGGAGAGAGAAAAGCAATGTGGCTGGAATGAAAAAAGTAGAGTAGAAGTATGAGGTGAGATTTTGGAAACAGGTAGAGGCTAAACCGTTCATGTTTTGTTGGCTGGAGAAAGGGTTTTTAAATGCTATCCTGAGATCAATGAGGAAACCATAGTGAATCGATATGACCAGATTTGTGTTCAGAAAACATTTCCCATTTGCACTCTGGAGATCTGATGGAAGGGAGTTAAGAGTGAGTGTGGGTCAGCTGGTGAAAAGGCGTCTTTTCACCCAAGGTGTCAGGACCCCAAATATTACACATGTATACAGAGCTAGGTTTTACCTTCATTGCTACTTTGGACTAAGATAGTAGATTAAACCTTTAAAAATTACTATTACTATTATTACTATCGTTTAGCAGAACCCATCTTTCAAATAAAACCTTAAGCTTCATAAAAAAAACTGCTCTGGCTTGGATGGGGATGGGGTGGTGGTAGCTAGAATCTTTCTGTCATGATGAATTTTGTGTGTGAGTTTGGCTGGACTCTCATACCCATATATTTAGTTAAACATTATTCTGTGTATTCCTAGGAGGGTGTTTTTGAATGAGACTGACTTAATTTGGTGGACTTTGAGTGAAGCGTGTTGCCCTCTGCCCATGATGTGGGTGGGCCTCATCAATCAGTTAAAGGCCCAAATAGATCAAGAAGACTCACCTCCCCTAAGCGGGAAGGAATTCTGCACCAGTCAAGCCTTCAGACTTGAACCACAGCATCAGCTGTTTTCTGGGTTTCCTCTGCACTGGCCCACCCTCTAGATTTCAGACTCATTGGCCTGCAAATCATGTGAGCCCATTCCTTAAAATAAATAAATTAAATAAATCCCTTTAAATATCTATCTATCCCTTTGGTTCTGTTTCTTTGGAGAACGCTGAGTAATATATCAACTGTCCCTTCCCCACCCTACTCCACCCCAGCAGAGGTACCCTCCTTACCTTAGAGTTGAGTTTGGAAACCAGTGACTTAAGGTCTTAAAAGGATGTTAGGAAAAGAAGGAAGGAAAATTCGCTGGGAATGTATTAGAGGCTTTATTATCCCTCTTAGCTCTGGGCTATTTGATCCCTTCCCTATCCTAGCCTTAAAATACAATAAAAGATGATGATTAAAACATGGAAAATAGTTTTTAATAGAAGTAAAAGCAATTTTGCCTCTAATTTTCAATTTTAATCTAAGCATGGAATTGTACAACTAAGCTCAGCTAAAGATGAATAGACGAAATTGACCCTTCTGGAAGGTTAATAAGACTCATCGTCTTCGTGAAGAGTGAATACCTCATCACTTACGTTAACAGTGCTTCTTAACTATTTGGGTCCCGAGTGTCTTTAATAATCTGATGAGTACTATAGTCATTCTCTCCTGAAATCTCTGATTAAAAATCATACACTTAACATTTTGCTGGGCTTTCTACCATCTTAGAAACTCCTGCATCGGTAGTATCATTTAATAGAAATTTGGTTGGTAGACAGTGTGATAGAGAGCGGAAGGAACTGTATATGGAAGTCCAAGACGTGGTTCGAACTCTAGCTTTGTCATACTAGCTGAGTGATTTAAGCCAATGGCTTCAAATCTACAAGTCTCAATGTCTGCATCTGTGAAATGGGATGCCAATACCTAATGCAGAGGGCTGTCATGCTATTAAATTAGATCATATGTGTACAGAACTTCATAGACTTTAAAAGGCAACGTGGATATAAGATGATGGTATGTGTTCGTTAGACAAACTTGTCACCCACTTTGGCAGACCTTGTTTGAATCCTGGAACACAGGAAAGATGAGTTTTGATTGGGAGAGCTCAAATGCTTGGCGTCTTTGCTAAAGGGCCAGGCAGCGTACAGGAAATTATTGGAGTGGAAGCAGATGGAAAGCAAAAGAGAAAACACATAGGTACTTCCAGGAGGATGGAAAGATGCTAAAAACCCCCCACATCTTTTCACTATTTTGCTTACAGTTGCAACAGGCCACTTGGGTATAAATGCTTGGGATTCCTGGATTCATTGGGTGAGAAAGCCTAAAGATGGGTAGGTCTTGAAGTCTCCTTGTATCTAAAACTTTGAAAAGTCAATTGAGAAAATTCAGTCAGTAGGTATTCTATCAGTTTGGATGTGCTTCCTGAGGGTCAGAGAAGAGAAATGCCAAATTTAACAGGGACTCTCATGGCGGGGGAGGGGGGAGGGAGGTGCAGTTTACCGTGTTCTTCTGATAAACCTCCTGTGGCTTTTTAAGGCCTGAGCAGGTCCTCAGTAGGAAAATCATAGTGATGGTACCATCTTATGCTTGAAAAAAGATTTCTTCCTCTTGAGGAACTTGCATGCTGATGACCATGTTTGAGGCGCTTGGGACTGGTTTCTGTTATGGTTACTTCCCAACTGAGAAATCTCAGTATGAGATGAGCTGACTTCTCCTAAGTTCCCATTGCTATCTTTTAAGAGATGTTCGTCTAACTCCTAGTCTTAGGCTTTTATATTGTGCTGAGATTTACTCCTGAGAGGTAGCCTGGTCCAGGATTAAGAGCTCAGACCCAAGCAGCCAACCCATCAACTCCCAGCTTCCCCATTTGTTAGATGTCTGGCCCTGGGCAAATCACTCTGATTCTTGGTACCTCAGTTTCCTCTTCTCTAAAGTGGGCATACTCACATACTCACCACATGGGGTTGCTGTGAGGATTGAAGGTATTACTAGACCTGAAGTGTAGAAGCAGTGCCTACATGTAACTCCCATTGAGCCATCCCTACAATAGTGCATCGCAGCATGAGAACAGAGAAAATGTGAACTCAGAGAATCATAGGCAGAAAGTTTTGGAGTCATGAAGTCATGAAAGTGAGTATAGTCCTAGACACTTAATAAATTAGACACCCTTTAACACTGACAGGAATGGTGCCCATAGCTCATCTCATCTGGCTTAACCTCATCCTTCAGGTCTTAGCTCAAATGTCACCTCCTCCAAGAGGTCGCCCCTGATTGCTGAAGTCTTGTTTTTACCCCCTGCCCAGTTATTCTATATTGTACTACCTTAATTCTTTCCTTCAAAGCCCTTCTCATTTTATTTACTTATTGACTTGTTCATTGGCTGTCTCCCTTGTCAGAAATGTCAGCTTCATGAGGGTGGGGGTCTTGTCTGTCTTGTCCGCCGCTAATATTACATTGCCTCATGCAGTTTCAAATGCACCAACATGTCCAAAAAACAATCTTATGTGTGTGGTGCGCATATCAGGAAACTTCCGGCTTATGTAGAAGTTCATGTGATGGGGAACAAGGCTGGAACCAAAATTTAAAATTCATGGCACTCAACACCTCCATCAATCACCTCTTTGTGACCTTTCTCGCTGAAATGGTGATTTTATTTGCAGGACACTTCACCTCCTTCAAGCCCTGTGATTAATTATCCCTATGCATCCTACATTACATACATAGCAGCATCTAGCATCCTGCCTCCCTGTGTTGCAAGCTAAATGGAAGCGCTCCTTCTCTGCCACAGGCATGGATAATTTTAGCGCCTTTATTCTTCTGATGGATGAAAGAATTCAATGTTGAATGTTCAAGACAGATCTATTGGTGTCTGCCTCGTCCTCCATTGCAAATTCTATTTGTAAACACCACCATTCTCTTCACCTTCTAATTATAAACTGATTAAGGTAGAGTGCATCAACATGACACAGAGGGCACCACAGATCATGGCAACATGAGCTTGTTTGCCTGCAGAGAGATTACACTGGTTTTTATCCTACAAAAGGAACAGGTGCAATAAATTACAGCGCTACCTTGAAATTAAAATTTTTATTCGGAAACCAGTGGCGCTGAGGAAAAACCACCCCAGAAGCAATTACAAGGTGATAAAATGTGCGGACGTTTAATCCATGTTGGTGGTTGACTCAGTTTGCCATTTTAATTCTGAAGTTGGGGCTCTCCGGAGGCACCGCATGCGTCTTATGCTTTGCTGAGGGACTTTTTGCAGGCTCGCCGGCTGCCTGCAGTTGCTGACCTTCACATTTTGGGGACGCTGTGGAAGGTTTGCCTGATAAAATGCAATTATCTGTGCCGCAGAGAGGATAGCAAACCATCAAGCAAAGCTAGAAGTAATTATTGTGTCTGGGACTTCAGTGGGAATATCAAATGGAGCTCCAAGTTGTTATATAACTTTTCAAGAAAGTATTTCGTTTGGATTGGAGCCTGAGGGGAGATAAAGTAGTAGTTGAAATGTGCTGTCTTAGGAATCGGGAGACCTGGGGTCCAGTCTGGTCTATTTCATATGAAGTTCCTTAGGCTCAAACAAGTTACTTCCTTACTCTGACTTTCTGACAGCTCATGTGTTAAATGAAGGAGAGGGTTGGATAATTTCTGAATCTCTTTATAACTATTTCTTTCTAGGGTTATGTGTAGTCAGGTGTTCTTTACACTTGTCATCTTAAACAGTCCTTGTTTTATTTGAAACATATTTAAACTGAGAAGGTGAAGACAGGGACTGATTTTGGTTTTAGCAAAGTAGCTTTGTACAAGGCATGAGGGCAGGAAACTTTCATTATGGGAATGTGAAACTTTGTGTTACCGTTTATGGCATTTGGGGGACCCAGAGGAGCTGTGAGGTGAAATTCAGATATACTCATATCACTGGATGGAATTTTCCAGGCGATACATTCTTGCCTCTTAATAACACAAGACTCTTTACTGGATTTAGGGACAAATACCTGGCATATCTTGGTCATCTGGGGGGACAAAAAAACTCTATGAAATCATCCAGTTTGTCATGTTTACCACTGTTTCTCCTACTGGCATATAGGAGGTACTTAATAATTATCTGTCAATTTTTAATAAAAGAATAAGTGATTGGGCACTAAAGACTTAGGGAAAAAAGAAGGAGGGCTTGAGTGTCTTATTTTCATTTTCATTTGAAACCATCCGTTCCTTTCTGTTATGGCTGTGGAGCAAGCCTGGAAGTGCTTTGGTGCCCAGGAAAAGTCCCATTTTTTTCTGAGGAAGACAGTCAGCTTGTGCAGGGAGCTTCTCTTTGTGGTGAAATTAGATCTCTTCATTTCTCCTCCATGATTCAGTTAGACCTGAACAAACAGATATGTTGGATAGAAGCAGGTATCAAGAAATAGTTCAGAAACAGTAAAGGATTTACTTCCTTTAGTCTTCTGTCACCCACCATCCCTTGTTCTCGCTTCCCTAAACCTTGTCTAAAACCCCAGGTTACTCTCTATTCTAGCTTCCTCCATAGCATTTCACTCTCGTGCTATAGAACATTTATCATTTATAACCCCCCCCCCATCTGTATTTCTAGCTTCACCATGACCTTCTCAAGGATGGGATCTTACCCTTTTCTTTTGGAGTTCTTTATAGTGGACCTACTTTCTTCATGTTTGCTGAGCAAGAAGGTCCTTCAGGGACGTTTGTGATTCTTTGGAGCATGAATGAGGAGGAAACAAACCTTCGGTGAACGGTGCTGATGATTTGGTAGCATCCATTGTGTGCCCAAGACCAATTGGGAGGGCGCAAAGCAGGGAATAGATGCAGTTTCCATTCTTAGGTTCTTACAACTTAGTTAGGCAGTAAAGATCTATGCATAAAAAATAAGATGAGATCTATAAAAAAAAGATTAAGGTCAACAGCTAGGTTGTATAGATATAGGCAATTTGGTCCTTGTGGCATTCAGAGGAATCAAAGACAGCTAAGGATGCCATCTTATTTTCTAAAGTGACTGTAATGCACCTTTTAAAATCCCAGTGTAGACACAACCTCATTCTCGAGACAAATATTCTCCAACAAGACAGGCAGCCAGTCACTTTCTTGTCTACCTTAAATTCACAAATTATAGGGTATTCATGGTCTCTGCCTGTCAGGAAGACTTACCCTTGACTTTGTGAGATCACAGAGATATGTACAGATCTTTCAACTCATTCCTAATTATCTGAGGTTTCATTTCCTAGGTGAATGCATTCAGACTTCTTTTCTGGTGATGGGGCAGGGAGTGGGGTAGGAGAGCTGACTTACAGCCAGTCCTGTGGAATTCCTGGCCTTCCTCAGACAAATACCTTAGAAAATCATTTGATGATTTGTATAATTAAACCATCACAAATATATGGATCTTTTACATATCTATAGGTACATTCAGTTTCCTCCTTGTAACTATGAAATTCACCATGAACCGAGTACCAGCAGTATGCCTGGTTCTAGTCTAGATGCTGAGAATATAGTTAAGTACAAAGACAACATGCATGCACAAATGTGTGATTGCACATATATGCATGCACACAAGCACCTTCCTAGAGTTTATGTTCTATTTGGAGGAAACACTATAAATAGTAAACATGATAAATAACTCAATCATATAGAATGTTAGACAGTGATCAGGGCTCTGAGAGAGCACAAGGCTGACTAAGGAGGGTGGAGGTGCCATTGGAACGGGGGTGGGTTATCCTTTTACATAAGATGGTTCGGAAGGACCTCAGAGACAAAGAGCCATTTGGCAATGACTTGAAGGAGATAAGGGAGTGAGCCATGCAAATATCTGGGGAAGAGCATTCTGGGCAGAAGGAACAGCCAGTGCAAAACTCCTGGGTGGGAATATATGAGATATGTGTGAGGAAGCTCCTAAGGAGGGCAATGTGGCTGGAGTAGGGAGCAGGAGGAGGTGACATCAGAGATTATGTAAAGCCTTGTAAGTCTCTGTAAATGCTTCACTTTTGGTGTTGATGAATAAATAAGGAAAGGAGACTCTTAGTTCACATCTATAATTTTTGTTGATGTATTTGCCAAGCTCTTAGTAGACTACTTGCCTGACAATGTAGTTTTGTCTGCTTTGATTTGATCTGTTTTATAAGTCACCTGTCAGTATGGTTCAATGGAAATAACCAGCCTGGGTATGACTCTCAGATTCACCTCTAACTGGGTCATTTCTCTCTGTGTCCCTGTGTCCTTGACCATAAAATGAAGCTGTTAAGCTAAATCGGAAAGGGAAACATTTGTTCTTTGTATCAACGCTAGTTCATTATATTGGTTGCTTAAAGTGCCCAGAGGAGTCTGCATTCAGCTTTAGACTGTGCAGTAAAAGTGATTGATTAGTAATGTCTGCTCCAGACACAGACAGGAAGTGATGGCGAGCGTACTATGAGCTAAGAGGGTGTGAAATTTCTGCCTTTCTTCACAGTTCGTTTTCAGGAGAAGGGCTACAGAGTTTTGCTGATTTTGGCTTTTAGCTCTGTTCATCACTAAATGTGTGAAGACTATGGCTAAAAGGAGGAAAAATTTGTGAGAAATGAACTAGAAAATAAGGATCTTATATTTTTTATGCAACAGTGCAAATCCTCATTCATTGTCATAAAATATGAATTTTCTTTGATAGCACTTATGATAAAAATAACCCTTTTAGCCTCTTCCTCATAAATCAGTGAGATATATTAGACAGATATTTTCACAGTTTTACAGGAAATATGAAGCCATAACTTATTGCCTATTAACAAATTAATTATATTTAACTACAGTACCTGTATAGTTGATTCTCCCAAACTGGACCTTTTGAGAGTGAAAGATGGTGCACCCAGGGGTGCCTGGGTGGCTCAGTGGGTTAAACTTCCAACTTTTGATTTGGGGTAAGGTCATTTTCCCCTCAGCTACCCTTCTCCCTGCTCCCCCCCCCACTTATCTCCCCCCAACCTCTCTCTCTCTCTCTCAAAAAAAAAATTACTCCTAAACAGCAGGTATCCAGCCAGGCTGTCCTAGCAAATGGAGATGTATAATCACTCCAGCTTCATTGGAAGACCTATGGTTGCTGGCTGGATTGGACAAGACTTGAACCCAAATGTTCTTTCTCAAGGTTATTTGCTCTTACTCTAAATTCTGATGCATTAGATACAGTGTATGACTTGGATTATTGCAGACACTAGTTTTCTGTGCTTACCAGTCATGCACTAGACACTTGTTGCATGCCATGCTAACTTTGTTCTCCTAACACTTTGAGGTCAGTATTGTTCTTCCAGGGCATCTGGGTGGCTGATTGGGTTGGGCTTCTGACGTCAGCTCAGGTCATGATCTCACAGTCTGCGAGTTTGAGTCCTGTGTCTGGCTTTGTGCTGATAGCTTAGAGCCTGCAGCCTGCTTTGGATTCTGTGTCTCCATCTCTCTCTGCTCCTCCCCAACTCACTCTCTGTCTCTCTCCCTCTCTCTAAAAAAATAAATAAACATTTAAAAAATTAAAAAAATATTGTCCTTCCTATTTTGTAGATAATGAAATGACTGAGAGAGGTGAATTTCACGTCATTGTTAAGATCACAGAGCTAGGAAGAGTATCTATATTCAAGTGTAGCTCTATGTAATCCAAAATTCAAGTTCAACTCTAGTTTTATTCATTAAAATAGTTGTGTTAAAATATCCAATTCTTTTAAAAGGAATTCTTTGTCACCAATTGAAACACTTTATATTTAATTTTTTTCCATTTTTTTCAATGTTTGTTTATTTTTGAGAGAGAGACAGAGAGAAACAGAGAGAGAAAGAGTGTGAGCAGGGGAGAGACAGAGAGACAGGGAGACACAGAATCCAAAGCAGGCTCCAGGCTCTGAGCTCTCAGCATGAGCCTGAGGTGGGGCTTGAACACACAGACCGTAAGATCATGACCTGAGCTGAGGTCGGACACTACCAACTGAGCCACCCAGGCACCCCTAAAATGGGTTTTAAGTAAAACCGAAAGTCCTGAGCTAGTACATCACCTCAGTGTTGTGTTCAGATTTAATCGGTGTTTGAAGAAGGAAGGTGGGGAAGGTATGATGGTCGAAATTAGAGTGGACTCCAGTGCAGGCAAGATGGGAGAAAGATACCACCTTCCCATATGGATAAAGGAAGCGTTGCCCTAAAAGGGAGGTGTTTTGTTTATTTTTCTGCTCCAAAGGGAAAAACTAGGTAGAGTATATTCTAGAGGAGACTGGAGGGAGGGAGAAGAACCTTTCTAGCTGCTGTTCAGATGTGTGCTATAACTACAAAGTAAAGATTTTTCTTTGATTAACTTAAACTGCTTAGCAAGGTGAAAAGTTCACCTGTCAGTGGGACTTGGTAGTTCTAGCTAGCAGCAAAGAGAAGGTGCTCTGGAGTTCTTGAAGCTAAACTACCTTTAATCCCTCAGTGATGCATAGGGTCTGGGGTTGTGACTCTGGACTGTGATCGGGGAGAATTAAAAGGAATGTTGCAGCCAAAGAGTAAGCTCCTAAAGGAAAGTTACTAACTTATACTTTAGAGTCTGCAAACTTTAGATTTGGGTTAGAAATCATGATTTAATGTGTTTCCTCAAGATTTGATAAATTTATGAAATATATAAATATTTGAATATTATGTTTGAATATATCTTTAAATATACATTGGATATGCGGTAGGCATATTTAAATATATATATATATATGTATTTGAATACACACAGATATATTTAATTATGTTGTCAAAGAAGGTGGACTAAACATAGAGTTAGCATTGTAGTCCCATGTTCCAAATAAGAATTGAGCTTTCATATCCTTCTCTGGTAGTTTTTCACTGACTGGTAACAGAATACCTAAATTATAGAATTACTTACAAAGAGAAAAAAACTCTAGTTTGGATTACTCACACTGACCGATTGAAGTAAGGAAGTAGAAGTCCAGAGAGGGATGATCTGTAAAGGAAAGGAAACAGAGGAATCTCTGTTCTCATGCTGTCTGGAAGCCATTGCTGCTCTTCTCAAGGTCCTTCAGTCCACACACATGCTTGGTGCTGGTCACAGTGTTGTCGGCATTGCAACCTGTGTACCCATCTTTCTATCTTTGCTATCCCACCTCCCCCTCATTCTCTACCACACTTACCACAGTGCATAAAGGAAATAGAAATTTCAACACTTCTTGGTTAGAGCCGAGATAAACGAGCAGTTTTTATGTCCATGGATAATCAACAATTCTGATGTCATAGAGAATAAAGAAGGGGTAGAGGACCAAAATCTATGATCTTCACTGCATCTCAGATACCAACCATTCTGTGTGACCAGGTTCTTGCATGCTAACCTCTAAGTAGTTGTTCTAGAAACAGTAGTGTTGCAGGGGCACCTGGGTGGCTCAGTTGGTTAAGCATCTGACTTGATTTTGGCTCAGGGAAGATCATGATCTTGTGGTTTGTGAGTCTGAGCCCCACATGGGGCTCTGTGCTGACAGTGCAGAGACTTCTTGGGATTCTCTGTCTCTCTCCCTCTCTCTCTGCCCCTCCCCTGCTTGTGCTCTTTCTCTCTCTCTCTCTCTCTCTCTCAAAATAAAAAAAAATTAAAAAAAAAGAAACAGCAGTGTTGTAGAGCAGGGTGCTTTAATTCTAAATATACTTCCTGCTCTGCAAAGCCAGCAATAATATTGCAAGTCATCAAGCAAGTATGTGTGAGTAATAACCTAACCCAATCAATAATTTAAGGCCAAGGTGGATATAGTTGTGTGTGTTCCTCACAGCTTGTTTTTTTTTCTTTCTGTGTTTCTAATTAGTTTTCTCATTTTTATTGTTTGCTTCTAAATCCAGTGAAATCTCTATGCACTCTAGACACGTGGGAGTCACAAGTTAGATACACTAGTGGTGCTGGTCTGTAGAACAATTCAGGCAGGACCCAAGAGGGGCTGGGAATAGTATCAAGACAGAGGTTCAGTTATCAAATTGAGGGGACAGGAGAGACACTTGGTCTTTGGACCAAGACTTGCGTATACAGTGAGAGCACAATTAACATCAAGAAAATCTTCATGCTGGTTGAACTGGAGATTTAAAAGTTCCTCTGGTCAGGGAAAGAATTGACTTTAGACCTTGGAGGTATCTTAAGCCTTCTGGTGATAGACAGGTGGTTCTAGCCAACGGGAAGATATGTGATACAGGGAAGCAGACGGATTTTGACTATGCCTCAAGAGGGAATGACTGTGTGTTTGGTGCGGGTTGTGGGTGAGGTGTATGTCCATGCAATATTTCAGAACAGAGGTTCAGAGCAGTCTGTGAATTTTGGGATTTTGGATAAAGGTCACCATGCTGTGTGTCCCTCAGATTCGTGATTCTCTAGGAGGACTCTCGAGACTCAGCATAAAATCGTATTTACAGCTAAGATTTAGTATAGGGAAAGGGTGCAAAGCATCATCAAGAGGAAAAGACATATAGAGTACAATTTGGAGGAAACCAGGCATGAGCTTCCAAGAGTCCCATAGGACTTGTTAAATTCTTTGATCATTGAATTGTGCCCTGTGTGAACTTGTCTGCCATGGAAGATCATTAGAGACTCAGTGCCCAGGCTTTTTACTGGGAGCTGGTCAAGTATGGCCTGGAACAAACTCCTAGGGTCCCAGCATAGACCACATTGTTTGTACAACCTGCTTGGGCTCAGTGAGCCACTCTTATCAGTTAGAGAACGGTGGCTCCCTCCTGAAATCCAGGTTCCCAGATGCCAACTAAGGGCTAACTTTGTAAGCAGATCTTTCTAAGGATAGTAGCTGCCGATCTACTATGTTAAACTCTTCTCTGCACAGTCACCTAAACCACAATTCTGTCAAATATCAGGGTGGCTGCCTCCTTTGTATTAGGGAGAGTCTTGCAGAGGTGGGTGGGTTCTTGTCTTGGGTGTCTGCAAAGAATGCCCTGAGATTATTTCTGCATCATGTTTCCTGGTGGACTAAGAACCTTAGGCATTGGAGTGTGGAGACCCAAAGTCCACACCTCCCTGGAGTAGTAGACGGCGGTTTTCTGTTTAATGTCACTGCTCATCCAGCAGGCAGACTGTCTCTCACTAACCACATCCCTGCAAGCTGGAGACGGGAGGTTTCCAGCTTTGTTGCAGTGAGGCCCTGAGCTCCCTCATTACTTCTCCCCACCCCCCATCTTTGCTGTCAAGTCTGTAAAGGCAGGATCCTTATCAGATTCATTTCCAAAACTTCTAGTGTCCTAGAACAGATACTTGAACAAAGTAAATAGTCACTGCCTACAGTGTATTTACTGAGCCGCATATAGGGGTTGCCACGTATTCACCCCAAAGGTCTCTCCCTCAAAAGACTGGCAGGCTTAAAAGCTTGTGCCCAAAGATCTGGGTCTTCCCACCAATGTAAGACTGTGAGGAAGAGAAAACACTGAGCTGAGACTGAAATAGAAATGTAAGCAAGGAAGCTAAAAATAAACAGCAGTGTGGGATTCCTCAATTCAGGCAGGCTGTGACAGCACCAAGTGTATGCAGCTCTGTGTGGTGAAGAAGAGGAATACATTTAGGTTTAATGAGGGGGGATCCTGTAACTGCTGGCAAAGCTTCCACGAATGAATGACATGTGATTTTCCTAGACAGGAGCGTGATATTCCCTCCCCTCACCCCTTAAATCCCTGGGCAATGTGCCATGCTTTCTTACTTCCCAGGTACAATCAGGTCAGCCATCCCTGAGGGCGTAAAGTCCAGTGAGCAGAACCTCAGTCTCTGACCCTACAGCTCGGAGTGGCTGTTGGGAATGGCGCCTCTCACCAGGGCTTCTGGCTTCAGGACATAAGAGTGATTAATGGGGGTGTTAAAACTATATCAGCCCTTGAGTCAGTAGTGGTTTTCAAAGCTTTCCAGCTGTAGACACCTCTCAAAATTTGATGCAGGAGTGCACGAGATGAGGCACCTAAAGCAGAACTTGTGGGTGAAGCTGAAGTGGCTGACTGGTCTCCTCTCCTCCATGGGCCCTAAGTTATTTCCAAGGAACCCTTGCGGGTGCTGCAGGGCAGGGCTGCTGGGTGCTGTGTGCTGACACTCTGCCCGCTTGCCTCACAGTAGAGAGCAGAACAATGGAATGCTCGAGACCACTCACATCTAGATAAGGAAATTGAGGCCTGAGTAATGTGACTTGCACACTGTCAAGAAATTATTAGCGAAGATGGGATTTGAACAAAGACTCAGTTTATTTAGAGTCTTCCTGGCCTTAGCACCTCACTAACTCACCCGTAGGCAACTGCTGTCAGGACAGGACTCCTGGGTCAGGGTGTCACATCTATGTCTCTGCTGAAGAGAAGGAACAAAGCAGAAACAAATCCTGCCTGGGTGAGTCTTCAGAGACATCACCGTGGTCGGGCAACCAGCAGGGTGGAAGAAAAGCTGAGAAACCACTAGTGGAACACTGGTCATAAGAGACTGTGAGCATGACTTCAACTATGGCTGTGGCTGCAGCTTTGTCCGTGACTGTGGGACCCAGCTGCCCCATACTGTGTGAGGCATTAGTTTTGGAATGTACACCAAATGACAAGCTCCAACAGGGCGGGATCTTTGCATCTTCTGCTCTGTATCGTACCTCGAGTCCCATCAGGCTGAGAAAATACTGGCCATTATTAGGGACTGAACTCTGTGCCCTCCAAGTCCATGTGCTGACATCCTAATCCTCGTTTCCTCAGAATGTGACTGTATTTGTAGATAGAGCCATTAAGAGGTGATAAAGGTAAAAAGAAGTCTTATGGGTGGGCCCTATCCAGTATGACTGGTATTCCTACAAGAAGAGGAGATTGGGACACAGAGAAGCACAGAGGGAGACCATGTGAGGACAAAGGCAAGAAGATAGCCATCTGCAAACTGAGGAAAGAGAAGCCTCAGAAGAAACCAGTCGTGCGGGCCCCTTGATCTCAGCCTCCTAGGGTCCAGAACTCTGAGAAATGAACTTCTGTTGCTTCAGTCACCTGGTCTGTGGTATTTTGTTAAGACAGCGCTAGCAAACTAAGATCAGGATTCAATAAAAGAAAAATTCATAGCGAGGTGTGGTGTTTCTAAGTTTGTGGCTTGAACTCATTTGAAATAATACACTTGACATTCCTATAGGTGGAAAGGTGAGGGATAAAGACCTCATTGAAAGGATTTTGGATAGTTACTGATTGCAGGTAATAGGTCATGAGAATTTCTTCTGTTTTATAGCACAGATTCTGAATTGGTTGTGATCTACAATCACTTCCTCCTGCCTAGCCCCTGAACGTTTGTTGTTAAAATGCTTGGACGCTTTTTGATCTACAATTTTAATTTCTTTTTTTTTACGTTTATTTATTTATTTTGAGAGAGACAGAGACGGTGCAAGTGGGGAAGGGCAGAGCGAGAAAGAGAGAGAGAGAAAATCCCAAGCAGGTCTTGCACTGTCAGTGCAGAGCCGAATGTGGGGCTTGATCTCACAAACTGTGAGATCATGACCTGAGCCAAAAGCAAGACTCAGACGCTTCACCACTGAGCCACCCAGGTGCCTCCAATTTTAGTTTTCACAAAGCAGAGGGAGAAAGGAGAAGCACAGGTAACACCAAAACCGTAAAGCTAATTAATACCTCAGGTGATCATTAGAAGGTGTTGACAGAGTATCTCTTTCAACAAACCCCATGAATATTAAGGGTTTTGCCATAGTCATCGTTTCCCTGGAAGAAGCAGGGACTTCATTCTGCATCCAGTCCCCAAAGTAACTTCAACTTGTTCACCATAAAGTACTAAAAAGAAAGAGATATGAGAGACCACATGCTTTGCAAACCATCGCCAGGGAGATAATTAGACACCCTTGCATTGCTTGTTTCCAGCAGGTATTTCCTGGAGCTGCTGAGCCTGCTTTTAGGACTGGAGCTGGTGGTGGGGAAGGAAGGGAATGGATAGGGGCACACGCAGTGAAAACTGGTCATAAGATATGCCTCTTGGAGAGCATCACAACTTCACAGGTCATTCGTCCCCTTGTGCTACTCTGAGCTTTTCTGAAACAGTTCAGATGGCGAGACTTGAAGCTCTGGATTAACCTAAGTCTGACTGTAGGAAGAAGGATGGGTCCCCTAACCTTCGTAAACCCCCATTTCCTCATCTGCGAAACTAGTATAATGATAGTTTACCCCTCCTAGGATTCTTGTGACAAGTAATGAGATGAGCTTAGCACAGGACATAAATAACTTATTAAAAGCTAGCAGTTACAGTTGTTAAGTAGACTTTAGACAGTACTCAAATGCTTACAGGGATGGAGAATTCACTAGTTTCATTCTTCAGTTCAGGAAACATCCAGGTGGGGCGCCTGGGTGGCTCAGTCAGTTAAGGGTCTGACTTAGGCTCAGGTCATGATCTTGTGGTTGGTGATTTCGATTCCCACATTGGGCTCTATGCTGATACCTCAGAGCCTGGAGCCTGCTTCAGATTCTGTGTCTCCCTCTCTTTCTGCCCCACCTCTGCTCATGCTCTCTCTCTCAAAAATAAATAAACAATAAGAAAATAAAAAAAAAAAAAACACCCAGGAAATGGTGAGTGACATGACTGTAATTCAAGGCTTCTGTCTGTTACTTTTAAATAACAGAGTTGCTGGTTGGCATACGTTGCAGGATTGCTACAAGGATTAAATGCGAGAATGTATAAGTTTGGAGAACTGTAAAGTGCTATATCATCTTATTATATTTTTATTGCTTCCCAGGACTGTGCAGAACAAACCTTAGCCATCTAGCATAATTATTCTAAAGACCGAACAAGTTTGGACATTGAAAAACTAGTATCCTGTAAATGTCTGTGAATCCTAATATGTCTTCCAGGAAAATACAGTATCTTGTGAGAACATGAAAGGCATTTCTGGGGGAAAAGAGTTTCTCAGCAAATAAGCCTGGCAAACACACTATGCTCATGACCTCCTTGGAGATTCATAAGACCTATAATAATATGAAAGAAGGCCCTGAGAAGTCCTGCATTAGAGAAATCGGTTGGACTTTTTTCATCCAAATTTCTTAAATGTATTTGCCCCCAGAGGCTTCCTGCAGGCAATCCCCCTTAACGTCTTGCAGGACACCATTTTGGAAATGCTGCCAACACTTGATAGGTATGAAAAGGTTTTGCAGTGTCCTCAGAGTTTTCTTGCTAAGTATTCTTCTTAGAATATGGAACTGTATTCCGTGATGTTGAGTCTCTTTTACCATCACGATCATTTCCCCCCTACACGTTTCATGCATTTGCAATTTGCTTTTATCTACTCTGTACCTGAGCACACAATTCTAGATGGGGTTGACATTCAGACTAGACAAAGGTCACATACTCTAGGATGCTGGACTTGGTATGGCAAGAGAATCATGGAAGAGGAGGAGGGTCACATAGGCCATTGTCAGTCTCTCTTTCTTTATTTTCAAAGCACAGATCTCTCCAAATACCACAAGCAATGCTACCATGATCCTTGGAGGTCACCCCATCTTTGGACATCAAAAGCATTTATCTTGGAGAAAAGCAAAACTTCTCTCCCTCTGTCTGGAAATTAGTGGCCCCTAGAGGGCAATGTGGTCACAAGAATGGACTTTGGGAGCCTGGTTTCTCAGGAGTTGCTGGGCACTAAGCCTACAGGGATGCTACTCTGAGGCAGTGCTATACTCTTTCAATTTATTTTTATTTTTATTTCTCACAGAATGCCTTAGGAAATAGTCAAAATGTCAACTGCTGCATAAAGGCAAACACCGAGGAAAGGTAGAGGTCCCAGAGGAAAGACAGCCTGTGCCTCCAAGAAGAAAGGGATCTTCTGTCAGCCACCCTAGGTGGTGGCCACGGCTCTTCTTTCCTCGTTCTTGTATCCATTGCTATTATTATGCTTCTCATTTAAGGCTTTAGTTATCAGTAAAGACTCATCTTTATGTTGAGCTGGAGCAAATTTTGGCAAGAGCAAAAAACACCTTAATGTTCCTGGGTTTCCAAATTTGAAGCACACTTTAATGCAAAGGGAAAGGGGACCTTTATTTCAGTAAGTAATGAACTGTTGTATCTCATGATATAATCAATATCCATCATCTTCCTGGTGATGAAGAGCAGAGGGTTAGCCAGTGCTGAGTCATAGTCTTGCATCCACCGCCTCCCGGGAGGGTAAACTTGGGTTAAGTTTTTCCAGCTCCATGAGCCTCAGTGTCATTCTTCTATATGAAGAAGTTCTGACAGTCTTAGAGGATTATAGTGAGGATTAAACATGATGACAGATCTAAAACAACTTATGTAATGGCAGGGCTCAAAGTGTGGCCCCTAGGGCTGCCAGCATGGAATCACCTGGTAACGTATTAGAAATGGAAACTATTGGGGGACCTGGGTGGCTCAGTTGGTTGAGTGTTCGACTTTGGCTCAGGTTATGATCTCATGGCTTGTGGGTTTGAGTCCCACATCAAGCTCTGTGCTGACAGCTCAGAGCTTGGAACTTGCTTCAGATGTGTGTCTCCTTCTCTCTCTGCCCCTTCCCTGCTTGCGCTCTGTCTCTCTCTGTCTCTGTCTCTGTCTCTCTCAAAAATAAATTAAGATTAAAAAAAAGAAATGGAAATTATCAGGCTCTATTAAAGATCTACTGAGTTGGAGCCCAGTGATCTCTGATTTAATGAAAGTGATGTGTGTTTCTCTCCAGGTGACTCTGAGGTATGCTAAAGTTTAGGAAATGCTGTTGTACAGAAACTGGCTGGGAGATGCTCAAAATAATAGTATTTTATCATTGTTTTTGTTATGAATTATTGCGGGAGTACAAAATATACTACTACAAGAGATAAACATTCCTGTTCACAGGAAGATCTAAGTGTTGAATGTAAAATGACCACATAAGAGAAGTAGAAATTGTGAGGAAGAAGAACTGGGTGCCTGCAGGCCAGTATGATGTGACAAGGTTCTGTGGTGGTGGTGGGCTTCAAGGATGAATAGTGCTGAAAAGGCAGGTGAACCCGAGCAGGGCATTCTGGTTGAGGAGACAGCAATAGTGATAGCTGTGGCTTATAGGGGAGAACAATTCAGAAGTATAGAGATTGCAGCAGAGTCAACATTTATTTAAACTTTCTCACCATCCATTAGAGGCCAGACACTCTAGTGCCCCTGGGGATATGGAGATAAGAAAGACCTAGGGCAGCAGATTCTTAAAGGTACCTTAAGAATTGTTGAATTGATATCCTCCTTCTCATCTTCTTCAAAATTAAAAATACCATGTATTGAGGATTTACACTGTTCTGACGCACTTAATTCTAACAAACACCTGATAACACATTTATCATCATCATCATCATCATCATCACTGCCATTTTATACATGAGGAAACCTTGCCTCAGAAAGATTAAATAAATTGCCCCGAGTTATGCAAGTAATTAAGGAGAGAACTGGGAACTAAGTCTGTCTGATTCTGAGGGGCTCTTAAGTGAATGGTCAATTCTTGGGGACTGAAGGGTTCCTGTGGCAGAGTTGGTAGTGGGTAGTCACCCAATGTTGCATCTGTTCCTTTATACTGCCCAGGTCTCCATGCAGTTAGGTGAGGCCACATGACTAATTTAGGCCAAAGAAATGTGAGCAAAAGGTACACGTACATGTATACCTTCTGGACTCAGGCACTGAAGAGCCTCTACATAATCCTCCAACATCTCTTCCCCTGCATGGGTGACCCAGAAGGTAGATTTGTGTTCTAGATGTACAATATAGGATCATAAAGCCTTTGTTGGCTTGTGTTCCTGGATAACTGTTTAGTTGGCTTGTGTTCCTGGGTAACTGTTTAAAGCAGAGCCTCCTAGAGCAGATTCATCTCTCTGATGGAAATGTTGCTTAAGCAAGAAATACACCTTTGTCAAATTAAGAGGCTTTGATTTTGGGGTTATTTGTTACTGTAGCAAGAGCCTCGCCTGTGCTGAGTAATATAGTTATACAAGAGGGTAAAATTAGATATATAAAATTGAAAGAGTCCTGAATTTTGGCTTCCAAATGTTACAGTCTAGTTTATAGACAAGTTGAACTATTGAAAGTTTTTTTTTTTTTTGGTAAGAAATGAAAAGTATTTTATTTGTCTCTTTCAGAAACTGAGTTAAAGGTAGACACAATAGTGTACCTTATATGTAGTGTTTTTTGAGATAATCCTGTTTTAAAATCTTTCCAGTTTGATAAATGAAAACAATCCATCCAAGGATCCTGAAAAATCTAACATTTTGAGGTTTATTCTAAAATTGACTGACTTATTTACATACACAGAATCAACACACACACACACACACACACCTGTATTTGTGCACCTCCAAACAAACAAAAACACCAAAAAAGGAAATTTCTTTCTATACTTGTGTGTCCTAATTTTCAGTCTTGGAAAATATGATTACCTGAGACGTTTTCTCCTAGTTGCCCTGAGGAATGTCTTCAGAGTTCAGTCTCAAAAGCACGACTTGATCTTGAAGTCCACATCCAGCCCTTTCTCTTTGCCTTTGGCAGATGAAGTGTGACAGCACTGCTCTGTTAGTCTGGCTGCCAGCATGTGCAAGTACACCTCTTTCAGTTTTCTGTATTCCATCAAGAATAAGCTGGGAGCTTTTCCAGACCTTTTAGCTTCTTGGTGTGAGCTTGGAGCTGTGCTCAGGTGGGTATGATCCCTGAGCTGGCCGGATGATTCTTTGTTATTTATTTTTAATTTCAAATCATAACAAGAACCTCCAGGACCTGAAGGGAAATATCTTTGAATAGAACATAGTACCATGGTGGACCTTTCAGCTAGGTAAAAGTTCAAGAGCCCATTGACAAAGGCAAGTGAAAGTGGGAGGAGGAAGTATTATTTAAACATTTATGTAAAGATACAAACATATATTCACTTATATGAGGATCTATAACCAGGAAAAGTCACATTTCAGCAATGAATATATTCACAATGAAATTTAGTGTGGAATTAATAGTGGTTGTTTATTTTGTTTTCACGTGGCTGAAGTTCACTGAGATGTGGAATGCCAAGAGGCAGCCGTGTTAATTAAACAAATGAGCCATAGATGAGTCTAAGGTGTGGTATTCACTTGTCCAACTGTGTAAAGTGTTAGTCATGTGGCATTACAAGTTCTAGGATAGGAGGTGGGTCTGTTTGGAGCAGCAAGGCAGAGGGGCCAAGAAGGTAGAAAATCAGACCTTGGGTTGGGAGACCCTGTGCATGTCACTCAACATTTGTGGGCTTCAGTCTCCTCATCTGAGAAATGGGGATTTGGTCATTTATTCAAATTAAGTCTTGAATTTTCTAAATGCTGGGGATGGGGAATAGGATAATTGTGACAGTGCTCTCACATAAGCAATCAAATTAATGAACCAGCTATTTTTCGTTAATTAGAAGCTCTATGGGAAAAAACAGGTTGAAGGATAGAAAATAGCCAAGAGGTAGTGAGGTAATTTAAGTTGGATTTGAACAACAAGAGAAGAGAGCCATGCTAAGTTCTGGGGGACAGGGGAGAAGATAAGCACACATGGACTGGGAACGGGAGGAAACAATGTGCCAGAAGCAGAAAGGGCCAGGGAGCAGCGGAGGTGGAAGATCTGGGTGAGGAGACAGGCACGCTGCAGTGACCTAGGGCCATGCTGACCACGTTGAGCTGTTTGGATTTTATTCCAAGTGCAATGGGAAGCAGGCCTAAGCAGGGGACTGACATGACCAGACTTACAAGTTTGTTTTTTTTTTTAAACAAAGGAGAGGAACATTATTTTATGGAGAAGAAGGAGAAAGTTGAGAGGAGTTGTTATTTTTTTTTTAATTTTTTGAAAGTTTATTCATTTTTGAGAGACAGAGAGAGACAGCATGACTGGGGGAGGAGAAGAGAGAGAAAAAGACACAGATTCTGAAGCAGGCTCCAGGCTCTTAGCTGTCAGCACAGAGCCCAACACAGGGATGGAACTCATGAACTGTAAGATCATGACCTGAGCTGAAGTTGTATGCTTAATCGACTGAGCCATCCAGGTGCCCCCGGACTTTCATTTTTAAAAGGCTCATTCTGGCTATTTGTTGAAAACCAATTATTGAAGGGTCAAGAGTAGGAGGAGCAAGACAAGTTAGGAGGATCTTGCAGGGCCCCAGGGTAGCATTGGGATCAGGGGAGGCAGAGGAATATTAAACTATGCCTCCTGTGTCTGGCTAAAATAAAACAGAAAACCCACCACCCACACTCCAAACAAAACTCACAAGAAACAAGAGTGCTCACTATCCAAAACACATGTGACATTTACTGAATCAGAGATGAAACAGGAAGTCATCAAACCTCATTATTAGTAAATGTCTCAACCATGGTGTAAAGAATGATGATTTCTTTTCTTGGATATTGATTTAGCCAGAGAATAGAAATCACCTGAATATTTAATATAGAAGCTCTTTCATGGAGACAGCTGGATCCATAGGGGACAGAAGGGCTGACAATGAGGGGACAATGAAGCAATCAGAAATCATAGTAGCGAGAAACTCCTGGCACCCCACAGCCCCACAGACAAGGGCAAGAGACTTTACAACGGGAACCTGGGGACTGGGTCACCTGAGGAAGGTCCGGAGGGCACTATTGGCAGAAAGGAGTTACAGAAACTGCCAGAGATGCCCAGGAGAAACACCCTGGATGTTCTCTCTTCTTGCCTTTAAAAAAAAAATTTAAATCCAACTTAGTTAACATATAGTGTAAAAATGATTTCAGGAACAGAATTTAGTGATTCATCACTTACATGTAACACCCTGTGCTCATCCCAACAAGTGCCCTCCTTAATACCCATCGTCCATTTAGCCCATCCTCCCACACACCTCCCCTCCACCAACCCTCAGTCTCTTCTCTGTATTTAAGAGTCTCTTATAGTTTGCCTCCCTCTCTGTTTTCATTCTACTTTTGCTCCCTTTCCCGTATGTTCATCTGTTTTGTTTCCTAAATTCCACATATGAGTGAAATCATATGAGGTTCATCTTTCTCTGACTGACTGATTTTGCTTACCATAGTACATTATAGCCCCATCCACGTTGTTGCAAATGGTAAGATTTTATTCTTTTTGATTGGCAAGTGATATTCCATTGTACATAGATACCACATCTTCTTTGTCCATTCATCAGTTGATGGACATTTGGGCTCTTTCCATAAATTGGCTATTGTTAATAGCGCTGCTATAAACATTGGGGTGCATGTGCTCCTTTGAATCAGCACTCCTGTATCCTTTGGATAAATACCTAGTTAGTGCACTTGCTGGGTCATAGCATAGTTCTATTTTTAATTTTTTTGAGGAACATTCATACCGTTTTCCAGATGACTGCACCAGTTTGCATTACCACCAACAGTGCAAAAGGGTTCCCTTTTCTCTGCATCCTCGCTAACATCTGTCGTTTCCTGAGTTGTTCATTTTAGCCATTGTGACAGGTGTGAGGTGGTATCTTACTGTGGTTTTGATTTGTATTTCCCTGATGACAAGTGATGTTGAGCATCTTTTCATGTGTCTGTTAGCCATTTGGATGTCTTCTTTGGAAAAGTGTTTGTTCATGTCTTCTACCCATTTTTTCACTGGATTATTTGTTTTTTGGGTGTTGAGTTTGATAAGTTCTTTATAGATTTTGGATACTAATCTGTTATTCAATATGTCATTTGCAAATATATTCTCCCATTCTGTCAGTCACCTTTTAGTTTTGCTGGTTGTTTCCTTTGCTGTGTGGAAAAGACTTTTTATCTTGATGTGGTTCCAATAGTTCATTTTTGCTTTTGTTTCCCTTGAGTCTTCTTCCTGCCCTTTGATATCTTGTCAGCACCTCCCATTGGCCAAAGCCACAGGAAGCAAGCTGAGAGGGAGCCTGGGAAGCACATCCTGCAGCTTCTGCTGTGATGCACAACAGAGGAGGGTGAGGAGGAGTGGACCTGTGGGCAAATAGGTCCAGGACCAATGCAGCCTACTCTCTGTCTATGAATTAATGAAGCAGCAGGTAGTGCCTCTTAGACTTGGGAAGAATTCACAGTGGAGGCAAGCAACCCACTACAACTGTCTTAGCACAGGAAGAGCTTAGGTTTCCCTCCCATGCCAGGTGTTCCTGATTGATGAGTGGCTTTTCTCCATGGAGAGATTTGTAGCCTCACTATTCCTTAGGCTGGGAATTCTCTTCATTTAGCCAGCAAGAAGGGAATAAAAGCATGGGAAAACCCCATCAGTTTATTTATTTAATCCTCACAACCTCTCTCTGAAGGGGGCACAATTATGTCATTGAGAACTGTGGAATACAGAAAGGTTAGTTAACCAGCTAAAGGTCACACAGCTAGTAAATGATGGAACTGAGATTTCTGACCTTGAAGAAGTAGGTAAGAATGGTGATCAACAGCAAACTGGCGGATGATACATTGCTGAGAGGGGCTTATATCTCAGATAAGAGAAAAAGATGTGGAAAAACAGCACCAAGAGTCCTAAATCACTGGGATGAAATTGAGGGGGGGGGGAGGGGGAGGGTCATATACATCCCTGCACTTAGATGCAGAAAAAATGCTGTGAAAATGTAATATTTCTGCTCTCCCTGGAATCTTCATTTTAATTGTGTAGATATATACTTGGTTTCATTTCTAGGCTGACAGTCATTTCCGAAATAAACAAAGTATAAATTAAAAATAAATGCCTACATACATATTGGATGAGAAACACCTGGTTTAATAGCAGCTTACAAGAAATGGATTTAAAGGTCTTAGTTATCAGCAGAGTGAAGTGGCATTCACAAGAGGACTTGCATCAACAGAAACTAAGTGTCCTAAACAAGGGAGCTAAAAGTCTTTATCTACCTGGCCCAACCTCCCGTGTTTGGTTCTGAGCATGACATTTGAGGAAGGATACTGACAAACTAAAATGTGTCCTCAAGAAGGTAACAGTGACAGAAAATGGTCTTGAACCCTTTTCATATGAGGACAGGTTAAACTTAGTAGCAGGAAGTGTAGGGGAAATGTGATCCGGAGAGACAATAGTACAAGCGGTAGGTTTTCTGTGTAGGGCTCCAGGGGAAAAGCCAACAGCTAGAAGTTGACAGAAATATGATTCCTACCCAATGTGAAAAAAGAATTTTCTAAAAGAAATGGAATAGGCTAAGTGTAAATGACCAGCCACTGGAAACAAAGACTGAATCAAGCTCATGAATGGTTGGGAAGGTGAAACTCCTTAACACGGCTCCCGAGGTCTGGTCTCTACTCACTGAATACAATTCTGCTTTTCTCTGCATTCTAGCCCTACTGGCCTTTTTAGTCCTTCATGTACAAACTGATTTATCTCACTACAGGCCATTTTTAAAAAAAAAATTATTTTGAGAAAGAGAGAGATAGAGCACATGAGGCACGTGAGCAGGGATGGGCAGAGAGAGAGAGAGGGAGAGGGAGAGAGAATCCCAAGCAGGCTCTGCACTAGCCCAATGCAGGGCACGAACCGCAAGATCATGACCTGAGCTAAGATCAAGAGTTGGACACTTAACCAACAGAGCCACCCAGGCACCCACAACCACTGGCCATTTGCATATGGTTTCTCTCTACCTAGAACATTTTTCCATTTTTTTTTGATAACAGACATCCTAGTAGGTATGAGGTAATATCACATTGTGGTTTTGATTTGCCTTTCCCTGATGATGAATGATTTAATAGTAAATAAAGTAATAATATAAAGCACTTTGGACAGGGCTTGACCCACTGTAAGTACTGTATAAGTTTTAATTATTATTATTATTAATCATATACACATTTATTATTTAGTGTACTCTAGGCAATGTGATAGGTATTTAAATGCAATATTGTATTTAATCCTCTTATTAACCTAGTCTAGTAGTTACTTTGTCACTTCTATTAGAGCTTAAATGACTCATGCAGGTTCTCATAGCCAGTAGTTGGGAGTTTGCAAGGAGAGATAAGGGAAGAGGATTCCAGGCAGTGGGAATGGCATGAGGGAAGGCCTGGCCTACTGCATGTACAGTGAGTGAGTCATGGTAGTCTAGGTTAGTGAGGGGTTGCATTAGAGGAGTAGGCAATATGGACCTCATCTCTCATTCCCTCCATTACTAAAATATGATTCATTTCCTAGAGTCCATAGTTGTACCCTGGCCCTGGCCCTCCTGTGGCAGGTTCCTTTTTCTCTATCCTGCAGTGAGATTGGCAGGACTGCCTTATATATTTGTTCCTGACAAGCATCACGAAAAGTCACACTGCTCTTTAGGAGCAACAGGCAATTGTACCTCAATTTCTTTAGAAAGAAGGGAATTGAGAATCCCTCTCCTGGAGCACCTTTATACCAAGAGAAAGCCATTGTAGTAACAAGACCTCAGCTTTCTGCAAGATTTATTCTACTGTGCCTGGGCTGTAGAGTGCCACTCATTGCTTTTGAAGTATCTGCGGAAGAGAACGGGGGTAGCATCTACTCCTTTTAACAACAGCTACATTTCAGGACCCGCTTGACATAATAGCGCATAAATGGGACATTTGCATAATGTATTGAATTTCCAGTTAAACCTTAATGATAATTAGTTGAACTGGATTGTCCCATAGGAAATGAAGATATAATGAGTGTTGCTCTCTTTGAGTCTAATGCCATAAAACGTAATGCAATTTGAAGGGGGGGGAATTTTTGCCTTTATTTAGTCCCCTCCTCTAATCTGCTTTCATAATCTTTCCCATTAACTAACATGCACAAAGATTTCCCAAGGAATAAGCACTCACTTGTGTATTTAGAGCCTTAAAGACATGAGCAGACCCTGTAAAGAACTTGTAGAATAATCTTTCATTTTTCTTGCATCTATCTGCCTGCTGAAGAGTGTAGCAAGCTTCCATTTTAATGCACTGCTAGAACAGAAATTTATGTTTAGTAAAAATTTTAAATGTCCATTAAATAACCAATTATTTCAAGCAATCTTTATGACAGTAAAATAATTTGGACTATCTCTTACTAAGAGAGGACTCTCTCCTCCTGTCTCTCTGCTTTGGAGGTCTTGTGCTCTTAAAAAAGATTATGCCTATACCTACTTTAATTGCTGTGTGTGATTCACAGTAAAAACAGCATTGAACTTTAAAATACATATAACAAAGTCCAGCAAAGTTTGGTTATCTCCCTTGAGGGAACTCAATTTCACAGCCCTCTGACTTCTATGCAATGGGTGCAGGGCACTGACAGTACCTGTTACACTCTGCTCTTTGATCCATGGTAGCATTTATTCCTGTTGTAATGTAGTAGTTATCTGTGTATTTTCTTGTTCCGTTTCTTCATTAGACTGTAATGTCCATGATGGCAGGGAACATATCTGTTCGCTATTGTATTCCCAGTATATAGCACAGAATAAGAGCCCAGAATATAGTACGCCCTTAATCAGTCTTTGTTGGGGAAAAGTAGCTATCATTTATTGATCAATTACTATGTAAGAGTCACATTTCCAGGCGCTTTCTCTACTATGTCATATACTCTGTACAATAACCCTTCTAAGATATTCATTTTCTTTATGAGGGCATTGAAACACAGTGAGGTCAAAAATATAACCGTGCTGTAGTCACGCTGTAGTAAGCTTCCTTCAGCTTACAGTCTATGACTTTAAACAACTTTAAAATGGTCTCAAACTGGTTGGAATACTGTGTTCCATAGCAGCTACCTGGAAGGTAACTGACCTGGAGCACTGATAGATTATGGGAGGGTACTTGCTCCATAGTGACACTGTCAAAAATATTCAAGTTGCCTACTGCTTGAAGAAAATTGGACCTCAATTTTTTTTCTATCTTTCAAAGTTTGAAACTCCCCAACCCTAGAGGAAAATTGTAGAGATCTACTGCTGAAGAATTGCAGGCTAGGTCCAGAAATGTACACGGATGGAGAACAAGTTGCTTCCGGACAAGAAAGAAATTCCAATTGTGATGTGGGTTATACCCTTGGGAAAGAACACTGGCTCTTGGTAGTTATGTTATAAGATGCTGCAGATCCTCAGATCCTGATCTGGTGTCCTCTTCACTTAAGTGAAGGGTTCTAAGTTCCAAACTTTTTGGAGGGTGAAGGCTCACCATGATCTTGATTCAAACTCCTTTTGGATCTGCTGTTTCCTACTTTCTTCCATCCCCCTGCTATCTGTCAAGATTTTCTGTCATGGGGATTTTTGAGCAATAGAAAAGTCAACTCAGACCTGCTTGAGCAAAAGAGAATTTACTGGCTGAGATGTCAAAAAAAGTTCACTGGCAGAACTAACTTTATTTAGGGGCTCAAATGATGACCTTGTGAATATGGTGTTTTCTCAGATCTGCTTTCCTTTGTGACCAGTTACTTAAGGCAGGCTCTTCTCATGCAGTGCCCTAGTACCCCCAGACTTGCAACGTATTCTCTTAGCAGCCAGAACAATCAAACCTGCTGCTTCAGGAGTAGTTAGCATCATGCTAGCTACTGTAACAAGCAAACCCCAATAATTTATTGTGTTAGCACGATAAGAACTTATTTTTCTTCCACATGATGGTCTGTCACATACAGGTGTTCCTGACTCCTACCAGTTTTTTCCACACACTCTCACCAACACTTGTTACCTCTTCTCTTTTGATAATAGACATCCTAATAAGTGCGAGGTGATACCACGTTTTGGTTTTGATTTGTATTTCCCTGGTGATGGGTGATATGGAGCGCCTTTTAGTATACCTATTGACCATTTTCATGTTGTCTTTGAAAAGAAATACAGTCAGATCCATTGTCTGTTTTGAAATTAGGTTATGTATTTTTTACTTTTCTTGCTATCGAGTTGTAGGAAATCCTTACATATTTCAAACATCAATCCCTAATCAGAAATGTAGTTTGCAAATATTTTCTCCTCTTCCATAGATTGTCTTCTTGTTTTGTTGATTGTTTCCTTGGCTGTGCAGAAGCTTTTTCTTTTAATATAGTTCCACTTGTTTATTTTTGCTTCTGTTGCCTGTGCTTTTGGTGTCATATCCAAAAAATCATTGCCAAGACTTATATCAAGAAGTTCTTTCCCTACGAGTTCCTTCTAGGAGTTTTATAGTTTCAGGTCTTACATTTAAGTCATTAATCCATTTCAAGTCAGTTTTCGTATATAGCATAAGACAAGGGTCCGATTTCATTCTTTTGCTTGTGGATATCAAGTGTTTCCAACATCATTTATTGAAGAGATTATTCTGTTTCCATTGTGTATTTTTGGTGCCCTTGTCAAAGATTAGTTGACCATATACATTGGGTTTATTTCTGGGTACTTTATTCTGTTCCATTGATCTATGTGTTTGTTTTTATGTCAGTACCATACCATTTTGAGTACTGTAGCTTTGTAATAGCTTTGAAATCAGGATATGTGATGCCTCCAGATTTATTCTTTTAGCTCAAGATTGCTTTGGATATTTGAAATCTTTTGTGTTCTCATACGGATTTTAGGATTTTTTTTTTCTATTTCTGTGAAAAATGCCATTGCCATTTTGGTATGGATAGCTTTGAATTTGTAGGTTGCTTTGGGTTGTGTGAACATTTTAACAATATTAATTCTTCCAAACCAGGAACACAGGTTATCTTTCCATTTGTTTCTTTCATCAATGTTTCATGGTTTTCAATGTGTAGATCTTTCAACTCCTTGGTTATTACATTGAGGTACATTCATTCTATACCTAATTTTTAAAGAGTTTTTATCATGAAAGGACATTGAATTTATTCAAATGTGTTTTTTCTCCATCTATTGAGATTGTAATGTGATTTTTATCCTTCACTCTGTTAATCCAGTCAGTATATCATGTTTATTGATTTTAATATGTTATTTAATATGTTAAACCATTTGATCATAGTATATGATCCTTCTAACATTAAAAAATGTTTACAAAAACTATTATGTGCCAAACACTATTCTCAACTCTGGAAACATAGTAGTGGATAAAACAGATGACAGTTCTTGCTCTCATGGAATTTATATTCTTGCGAAGTCAGATAAATACTTAAAATATACCACATTTTAGATGCTGCTATGGTTATTAATAAAGTGAGAGAAAAGGATAGGAAACACCGGGAAGTTCCAGATTTGAATTTTTGATTGAGTGTTACAGAAGGCTTTTATGAGAAGGTGACATTTGCACAGATTTGAAGGAATTAAAGGAGTGAGCTAGATAGATAAGGGGGAAGAGTGCTCCAGGCAGCGAAGATGGCTAGTAGAAAGGCCCTGAGGCAGAAGCAAGCCTGGAATATTTGTCTTTGTTTTTGTTTTTTTGATTTTTTTTTAATGTTTATTTTTTGAGACAGAGGGAGACAGAGCATGAGTGGGGGAGGGGCAGAGAGAGAGGGAGACACAGAATCCGAAGCAGGCTCCAGGCTCTGAGCTGTCAGCACAGAGCCCGACGCGGGGCTCGAACTCACAGACCGCCCGACGCGGGGCTCGAACTCACAGACCGCGAGATCATGACCTGAGCCGAAGTCGGATGCTCAACCGACTGAGCCACCCAGGTGCCCCAAGCCTGGAATATTTGTGAAAGAGCAAGGAGGCCAGTGAAAAAGAGTAGGCTGGGGGAAAGGAATAGGCAAGGACAGAGGAGTAAGGGAGGGAAATCATGCATGCCATTGCTTGCCATTGGAAGGACCTTGCCTTCTACTGAGTGGGATGGGTGGTCTCAGGAGAGTTTTGAGCAAAGGAGTGACACAATGTGAATTATGTTTCAAAATGATCCCTGTGATTACTCTGTTGACAGAAGACTGTAGAAGAAACTAGGGCCAGAGAAGAGACAAATGGACAGGTTGATGAAGGTAGAAAGAAGTGGACAGATTCGGGGTATTTCTGAAGGTAAATGATTTATGCTAATGGTCTAGACTTGGGTAATATTTATCCTGGAGCCAGGGAAATGAAGTTAACACCTTCATCACATGAGAGTCAGAGAGAGATGGTTTCCCAGTGAAAATTCGATGTGCTGTCACAAGAGGAAGGGAAATAGAAATTGGACAGTTCTTAGCTGGGATGAACTAGATTATGTTACAGTCAACAACAACCTCAAACCTCAGCGGATTAAAGCAATCAAGTTGTACTTTTGGACCAGCTGCATGTCCAACACAGACGAACAAGGAGCCTGTTTTAACTTTAGTGTTTTAACTTGAGTGAAGTCTTGAATGAGCTGTTGTGAGGCTTGATGCAGATCAAGAGAGAAACCAGAAAGAGCGGCATAATTTTATTATATTCATTACTCCTTGAGGGAGAACACAGCACCCCATGCAGGGCCAAATGGTGAAGCACTAGGGTTGGTCATGAAGGCAGATGAAGACAGAACTGTGGGCAAGCACCTTTATTGTGGTTTCTCTGGGAAGGAAAGGGGTGAGGTGGGGCAAGAAGGCTTATCATTGGCTAATTTGAATAATTTCAGTGAACTCTGGGGCATAGGAGCTGTCCTTGATTGTCTGGAATTTGGCCCTGGGGAAATTAGGGTAGAAGCAGAGTGACCTGAAGTATGAGAGGCTAATAAGGGAGGTGGTTGAGGGTGTAGATTTCATTAGTTATTCAGGAAGAGAAACAGACTCTCTTCTAGCTAGGACCTCAAACCTGTGTCAGGACAGCATTTAAAAAACTTGAAAATCCATATAAACTCAAGGACTCAGGCATCAACATGATGCCTGAGGACTGGTTGGAGTTAAGAGAAAGGAGAATTGTGTATGGACTCTTAAATGCTTCACTGAAAGAGACTCAGGACACTTTCTATGACAATTAACTGTCCAAAGGAAATCATATGGTCATACCTAACTTTGAGAAGACATAAGTCTTGAAGGAGAGGAGAACCAGAAATATTGGTGAGCACTGGCAAAGTCTACCCCAGGAGTTCAAACCTGAAAGATATCAGCCACAATACTCCATGTTTTCTAAAACCACAGTGCACTTTCCTTTTGCTTGTACTTCTTTTATCCATCTTCTGCAGCCTACTTATCCCCTGAGACTTAGCACTGAACAGTCTTCCTTGGTGTCAGATCTCTCTGTAATCTCCCCCTCTTTTTTCCCCAGTAAACATTTATTTTTCCTCCCTCTGTGCTCTGATAGCAGCTGATTTACACCATCTTTGACAGCTCACTAGCATGGCTGGCAGGTTGGTGCTGGTCTTCTCCGCAGGAAAGTATGGTCTTCCATGCAGCATGGTGTCTGGCCTCCAAACAGAACTAGGTGACAGTTGTGTTGTCTTTTAAAGTTTAGCCTTAGGAGTCTTGTGGTGCTGTTTAGCTGGGGTCCCAAGTCCACTCTGATTCAAAGGGCAGGAAAGTAGATTCTGCCTATGGATAGGAGGAATGTTAAAGCCATATTGTAAGAAAAGCGTGGGCTTACAGCTCAGAGCCTGGTACCTGCTTCAGATTCTGTGTCTCCCTCTCTCTCTGCCCTCCCCTGCTCTCTCTCTCTTTCTGTCTCTCTCTCAAGAATAAATAAACATTAAAAAAATTTAAAAGAAGAAAGTCTGTTGAGAAGAATTGTGTAAAAGATTTCCTATTTTAGAAAAAGAGAAAGAGATGCTCATGGAGAAATCCCACTTCCTTTCCTACCTTTGAATGTTGTGTGAGGATGTTCTGTTTGAAGCTTTGGCAGTCATTTTGAAATCATGACTCTATTTCCAAGGGAGTCACAAAAATGCCAACCAATATTTCTGGCATTGTTTAACTGCTAGATTAACCAACTTCTGGACCTGCCCCTCTCCAACTTCTTGTTATGTGAGGTAATTAATTCTTATTATTTAAAGCCAATTTTAATTGGCTCTTTCCTGTTATTTGCAACTGAAAGCATCCTCACTGAACAGAGCTCAGTTAATGTTCATGGAATTGATTTGAATTTCCATGATTTGGCCAACTTACTTAGTAGTCTGTGCCATACACAAGAATAAGCGCAAAGGATTATAAATTCTCATTTCTGTGTATGCTGCTACTTGGAGTTTCTTTGTGAGCTCCAGGGATTTCAAAGTTGGATTGCTTGGAAATGTCTCCAAACTAGAGCCTGTTGGCCCACACAAATCTAAGCGGTAACTTTCCTTAGGAAATTTCTTTTTTGGTTTAAACACTTAAAACACAAAAGGCCTCTGGGTGAGCTGGTTTCTTGGCATTCCCAAGTCTTGCAGCTGAGACATAATGACTAACTACAGGCAATTAGAGAGTGAAGTTGCTACTGAGTTCTCCGAATAAAGGGAGAATGCAGCTGGGTGGAGGCAGGTCTTTCTGGCATCAACCAGGGATTGCTTTGCCAGAACACCTGTAAACTTCCCTAGGCTGCTCCAGCACAACCTCCCACTCTTAGGGAAAATGGCCCCCATGTTTGCAGCATGATATCGTAACTATGATATTTATTTGACTTTTTAAATTCATCACAGGCAGTTATTATTTTTAATAGCACATTTTTACCCCTATCCAAGGTGGTTCTAAATAAAGCTCCCGGGTCTTAGCCAGAATATTTTATGATGGAATAATGATGGCTATGAGGCAAAACTCTATTGGTAGGTGAAGTATGAAGCCAGGTGGTTGGAGCTTTCAAAGCTTTAGTTTTTGCCAGCCCCACACCTAATCCTTCCCCTCTTTCTCTCCACATTCCTTTGTTGGCCAAATTGGAAGCACGTGACCCCCAACCCGACCAGTCAGAAGAAGCTGCTGTCTCAGCCCGAATGACTGGCTCAGGACAAGCATATACCCCAGTGGGCACAATCTGAGTCCCTGTGAGATGGATTTTGTGTATGAGTTCTGGAAGGGAAGGGGGTCCCTATTCCCATGGCAGTGGGGTCAGCAAGGACAATGGAAGCCTGATGCTACCAGCGATGTAGTTCCCCTTCTATGAAGAGAGTTTGGAATGGAAAGATGGCAAGGCAGAGGAGAACAGAACTGGGTAGGCCTTAACCAGCCCTGTATTTTGGATTGTGCAAACCAATAATCCCCACCCCACTGTTCATTTCAATTCACTTTTTCCTTAACTTTTTTTTTTATGGACTGTCGATATTGTTATACATACCAGGGGTCCCTACTAGTAGAGCATAATCAGACGGTCTAACAGGGCACAAAAAAACTGCCCCAGTGCTTACCCTTTCTACTGTTCTAACAACTTTAAACTATTATGTTATTTTGGGGACCAAATCATTACTGTCTGGGCAGGAGAGTGTGTGACATGGGAAAGAAGAATTTGGATAGAGGGCATATAGATGAGAAACTTCCAGAGCCATAGAGCTGGCCAGCCTTTTTTTTAAGCTGGAAGCAAGACTTTGGGGTCATTCAGAGATCTACACAAAGACACCGGCTACTCTCATGGGTGATAAGGAAGCTGAAAAGGAAGGATAGAAGGACTACAGTTTACTATTTCCTATGAAAAAGTCTTGGGGGTGGTTGTGGTATTTCTTCTGGGGTCAAGGAAAGTAGAAATGATCCAAATTGTAGCAGGACCATTTGTATTGGACATTTTGAGAAGTTCCAATAGATGTATTACCTAATGAGCTTTAAAGGTTTCCCTTTGGGAAGATGATGGAAAGATGAAAAGATTAACTGATTTGAATGCAGCCATAGTGCAGAAACAGGGAGAACTCAAGAGTAGGGTGACCATTTGTCCCAGTTTGCCTGTCACTGAGGTAGGTGTCCAGGATACAAGACTTTTAGTCTTAAAATTGAACAGTTTTAGGCAAACCAAGATGAGCTGGTCACTTTACATAAGTGATTCTTTAAAAAATTTTTTTCTTAATGTTTATTTATTTATTTATTTTGAGAGAGAGAGAGAGAGAGAGAGAGAGTACAAGCAGGGGAGTGGCAGCCAGAGAGGGGGACATAGAATCTAAGTAACTCCAGGCTCCAAGCTGTCAGCACAGAGCCCAACATGGGGCTTTACCTCATGAACAGGGAGATCATGACCTGAGCCGAAGTTGGACATTAACTGACTGAGCCACCCAGGTGCCCCCCCTTCTTACATAAGGGTTCCTCAGCATCTGATTCATCAGTATATTTATTAAGCAGCTATTATTAGATGCCAAATATTAGTCTCCAGGGACCCATGATGAATAAAACACAGTCCTTGCTGTATAGCATTTTTAGAGATATGAGGACAAAGACAATTATAATCCCTCTTAAGACACTGTAGTTCTGTAAGTATTCACAGCAGTTTTACCCAAAATGTTTGTGCCTATGGGTGATGCGATATCTTACCCTAGGAATTGGGGTTATAAGGTTTCCTATGCATCTGACCATGTTGATTTCTGTGATTGGCTGATTAAGCAAAAGCGAAGTTGTTTTGATTAGGAGTTTAATTTGTTACCTGTCTGAAATATGCATTGTCGGTGTCCTGCCTGGATTCCATTTAGTTTACTAATGTACTTACCTCTTACCTGCTATGAGTGTTGGCTAAAGTCTTATAGCTGTGTCCTTCTCTAAAGAATTTCCCATGGCCAACAGCCACAACTTCAGTGGGAAATGATTGGGAGTTTATGGTCCCACAACCAGTGATATGATATAAAAGTCTAGTTCTCCTGTCTTAAGCTGGGACAGCCTTCTGATGCCATTTGTGCCCCACTACTTCATACAGGATCAGACTGGGGCTAGACTCCAGCTGAAACTGCATCTTTGCTTTGCCTCTTCTTCTCCCTTCCTCACGTCCTTATAGTTATTTTTTCCCCTGTCCAAAAGAATTGTCATCTCAGACTCTGTTTCCATGGAACTTCGCCAAAGATATTGCCTCAGAATAACTCGGATTGTCAAGAGGATAAAATTCAGCAGTCACGTATTTCTACTAACTTGTCCGTAAAAACTCTGTGAAATCTAAAATTTAAGAAAGGTCAGAAGCCAACATTTCTTTTCCATTTCATCGACTCACAAGTTGGTGTTTTTTTTAATAAGGAATCGTTTTACTTCCTTGACCTGTTTATTGAAATATAAAGATTTCAAAATCTATGCAATAAAATGTACTTATAAAGGGAGAGAGCCACCCTCACTCTGTTTCATATTTGAAGATATGTCATTTGTCTGGCTTGTTTTTTTAGCATTGGGTCAGAAGAGGATTAAGATCAACAATACAAGAGCAGTAACAATGAGAATGATAACATTAGTGGCAATCAGAGGATGAAGAGAAGAGTATAAAAGTTAAGAGTGTGGGTTTTATAGTGACAAGCATTTGTCTTTCTGATACCTCTAAGTATCACTTTCCTATCTGCAAAACAGCAATATTGATTGTTAAAAATTAACTACCACATGAGATTCTTGGAGAGAATTAAGAAGATAATGCATTTCAAGTGTTAGCATAGACTCTGATCTGTAAGTGCTCAGTAAGAAGCAGCTATTAACAAAACACTTGGAGAAAGGAACCTGTGTAAACAAAGGTCCCAGGCAGTAGTGTGCTGGGGCCCTTTGCAAGAGCTAATAATTAAAATTTCAGAAAATTCGTGAACCTGTTATTATACTTAGCCATCTTTGCAATCATCTGTGGAGAGACTGTTCACACCATGACAACTGGCAGAGTTCCGCTCTCTTCCAAGAGCTGGCTGCTAAGCATTTACCAGCACAAGAGGCCCAAGTCTGTCGAAGCTGTGACTTTTGGTGATCCTATGTGACCATGCTCTTCTGCAGATGGGTGTGTTCCAGGCTCGCTGTCCGATCTTGTCCTGCCTGTCAGACTTCCCATTCACTGTTTTCACCCATCTTTCTGCAGTCAGGCTTCATTCTTTCCTCTCAAATTTCCCCTTTCTTCAAAGCCCAGGTCAAACATCGTCTCCTCCGAGAGGTCCTCCCTGACTACTCCTGCCCTCTCCGGTGCTCTGTTCTCTGACTTTTCCACGTGCTACTCACATCATTCATTCTGTGTTAACATTCTTATGCATCAGGCTGGTTTCTTTGAAAGTTCTTTAAGCTCAGTGAATGCAGAGATCTTTGTTTCACCTAATCTCTCCTTCTCTAGCATGTAGCTCATTGACAGTAAAAGTATAAAGATCCATGCTTGTGAGTCAGATCATGAAGCTGTGTGTCAGTTTCCTGAAAGTTAACCTTATCCAATCAGTTTCCTAATCTGCAAAATATGTAGGAGGGACTAGTTGGCTTCTAACTTTCCTTCCAATACCATCCTTCTATCAAATCCTAGCTGAATTGAGCTCATTTCCCTGCACTGGATTGAAAATTGAGAACTTGGAGCTTAGATGTATAGTTATCCAACTCAACTGCCTAATAGGATCAGTTACACACAATATTTTTTTAGCCAAGGCTTATTAAGCCCGGCAGGAGCAATACCTCCAGGTAGATATTACACATAGGACCAATTATGAGAGGATACTATCTGAATCATTGAGTAGGGATTTACATCAGTAAATCCCACACCTAACCCACTTCTGTTTGTATAAATTTGCTATAAAACTTCAAGCACTTAAAATTATCCTTCATGGCTTGTGCATGAGTCAGGGTTCCTGGAGGCCTGGTGCACGAAATCACCATCAGAGCTGGTTCGTGAGTCATATCCTTCGTAAATGATCACTCCTGGATGGGGATATACACCGCCTACCAACCCACGCACTGCCGATTAGCATCTCATCTCTCTGGTCAAAGCCCAGGGCTGTAGGGACATTGGGCCTAAAAGCCAGAACCAGGATCAGAGGTGTATGAAGGAGATGCTAGCTCCGTAGGTCAGTTTTTTCCCCTCTTTGTTTTTGGACAGAAAAGATCAGTCAGTATATCATGGCAGATGTCTCATGCTTCTCTCTCCACTTTTTGGGAAGATTCATGACAGTGGGGCTCCTGCCATGGAAATGTCAACATTTGCCTCCAGTTGTTGCTGAAGGTTTTTATTTTTTGGTGTTTATTTATTTTTGAGAGAGAGAGAGAGAGAGAGAGAGAGAGAGAGAGAGAGAGAACGTGCACCAGCAGGGGAGGGCAAGAGAGAGAAGGAAACAGAGGGTGTGAAGTGGGCTCTGTGCTGATAGATATCTGTGCTGTTAGCACAGAACCTAATTGGGAGCTCGAACTCGCCAACCCAGAGATCATGACCTAAGCTGAAGTCAGATGCTTAACCAACTGAGCCACCCAGGAGCCCTGTTGCTGAAGTTTTGCGAAGGACGTTTTTGTGAGGGATGTGACATCTGGACACAACCCATCACCGTGGTATTGCCAAGGCTGCAAGTGACATTTTGTGTATTCACCAGCTGGTGCCGTGACACCGCCTGGTCAAGGACCATGCTTCCTAGATCTTCAACAAGCTCATTCTTTGCTTCCTTAGTCTTTGTTTCCAGGACTCTCAAATGCATACTCTGCAAGAGATTTCAGTGTATTCTTTTTCTCCTTTCTTCCACGTTCCCGCCTGCCTGCTTCCCACTTTCCCTCCCTCCTTTCTTTCCTTCTTCACCTGCTGGTACCTGGCCCTGCCGATACAATTTAGACACTACTCAGGTCCCCAGAAGCTTATATTTTTGGCTGTTACTTCCAGCTGAAATTCTCTGTCTTCTTTACCCATCCAAAGCCTTTGGAGAGCCGAGCTCAAGGTCTAACCCAATCATGTTCATTCTCATCTTTGTTTACTCATTTAACTAACATTTATTGCTCTGCGTTAGCCCATGCTAGTTGTTTGCCACCCAGTGAGGGAAAAGATGAGGTTTCTGTTCTCATGGAGCTTGCCTCGTGGTAAGGGAGAGAGGAAAGGACAAAGAAAGAGTAGATAAGAAACTATCAGATCTCAATAGTGGTCCCAGAATCTCCACACTGAAGGGCTCATGGGTGGAAATTTAGTAGTAAAATTGTTCAGAGGATATTAATATTTCCTTAATCTGATTTTTGCCTGGTGAGGTTTAATGTTAAAATTTGATACAGTGTTTCCAGGACCTGGGGAGGGAAGAAGGAAGGATTTGTTGTTTAAGAAGGACAGAGTTTCGGTTTTGACGAGTTCTGGAGACAGATGACAGAGATGGGTGCAAAACGATGTCGATAAACTGCAATGCCATTTATTTTATTTTTTTAAAATATAATGTTTATTTATTTTAGAGAGAGAGAGTGCAGAGTGCGAGTGGGAGAGGGGCAGAGAGAGGGAGACACAGAATTCTAGGTAAGCTATCGGCTCTGAGCTGTCAGCACATAGCCCAACTCGGGGCTTGAACTCGTGAACTGCGAAATCATGACCTCAGCTAAAGTTGGACATTTAACCAACTGAGCCACCCAGATTCCCCTTCATGCCATTTAAATGTATACTTAAAGGTGGGTAAGATGAATATTATGTTATGCAAATTTTATAATTAAAGATAATAATTAGAAAAACAAAGAAATGGATAAGATAAAAAGTTTAAGCTTCACGCATTAGATTGAGAAAGTATCAATGGTCTGCATCCATAACTATTTTTGTGGGGTCGGCTTCCTCTGTGTCACATTAGAGAGAAGGAAGTACCATGAGAAAATAAAGCAGGGACAGCGGTTAGATAGCAGCTGGTCATGGAAACCTCTCTGAGTTGACAATCATAAATTGAGAGATGGATGTCAAGACAGAACCAAATCATATGCTGATTTGGGAGCAGAACTGCCCACAAAAGGGAACAGCTAGTGCAAAGATCCCATGGCTATAACTTGGAATGTTCCAGAAACAGAAAAAATGGCTGAAGCATGGTAGAGGAGGGGAAGATGGGTAGGAGACAGGGCTGGAGAGCTGATCAATCTAACTGGAAAACAGTTACCTTTTTGTTTCCATATTATCTACAGCTTCATTCATGCTACTAGCGTAGAGCTAAGTAGTTGAGACAGAACGTATGGCTCACAAAACCCAAAATATTTGCTATAGAGCCCTTTACAGAAAAAGTTTGATGACCTTTGCTTTACAGGATTAAAAGCAGGGAAGTGGAAGTTTAGAGAGATCACTAAAGCACCCACTGGACATTTGTGGCTGGCCCTCCAGCTTTCTCCCATGGTGGTCTGAGTGTTCAACTAGACTGAGGATAAGGACTCTGGTCTGATCCCTGGACAGAGGTGGACATGAGAAAGCTGAGGCAAACAGAGGCTTTGTTTAAGGTCCTAGAGCTTTAAGTAGTAGAGCAAAACTCGAAATCCCTCTCCAAGTGACTTAGCAGCACAGGTGTTTCTCTTTTCCCAGCTGCCTCTGGCTGGAGGAGCAGGAATTGCCTTTGTACTCTATAATTATGGTGCAAAACTAGGTAAATCAGTGAATCGCTAGTGGTATCAAGTATGCATGAAAGGGAGCTATTTTAAAATACTGTTTTTGGTAAAAATGGCTAGAGTAAAGGTGACCTCAAAGACTCATTGTCCCATCCTCCAGTCTCTGGGAAAGTACCATGCACATCCACAATATAGATGATGATGATGATGTGTGGTGCTTGACTGATCTAGAACTATATGCAGAAATCTTCACTTTTTTTTCTCTAAACCAGCAGTAGGTTGGATCGAATAACTTTCATAACCAAAAAAAAAAAAAATGTTTCCAAATAGTCTCCCTGCCAAGTTTGACACCCCCATACTCACTTCCAAGGAGAGATTACCAAAGCAAAGAATGAAAAGGGAAGCTGGATATTTAAACCAAGAGGGAGATTTTGCCAGGCCTAATCCAGCAGACAACATTCAGAATGGGATTTTGCAAAAAAGTGAGTTTTGGCTAGCCGCAGCGGAATCATGAATCACAAAATAATGCCATTGTGAGCTGTAAACAGTTTTAATTTATACAGGTGACATTTAAAATGCTAATCAGACCTTAAGATAATTGCTGGAAGTTAGGAAGCCTGTGTTGGGAATTCTTCCTGTTTCCATGGAAATGATGCAAAACACAACCAGATCCGGGAAGGTGTTTCTGGTTTGGCTGACTTGGATTTTGACTTCCACAGAGCCAAGGCATTTGAGTGATTGTCCCTTGTGGTGACACTTTTGGTAACTGAAAATCTATAAACACCAGCCCCTAACCAGAGAGTTAGGAACTCATCCCAGCAAGGGAAGATCTCACTATAGCTCTTGTGGTTCAGTCGGTTTGCAAATAGGGAGGCATCAATACTAAGAAAATAAGCTCTTTTCCCAAGGGTGGTTTTGTGTGTTGATTGCAAGCCTCTTAAAAAAAAAATCACATAGAAGGTTTTTTTCTCCCTGTTGGCAGTTTATTCCACAATTTTCCAAGTATTGTTTGTTCAATAATCAACAGAAGTTTGAAGACCTGCTCTAGGACTGCAGGACTTGGTGATGGATGAGGTCGACAAGGTCCTTACTCCATGGAGCTCTTATGGTGAAGGAGAAATTAACACATAAACCTGATAAATATGGACATCAGGTGACAGCAGATCTCTGATGAGTATTACAACCAAAATAAAGCAGGGAAATGGGACAGAGTGATGAGTGAGCGAGACGAGGGGTGAAGTGTTGTTCAGTTAGTATGGGGGCCCTTGTGGAGGAAGCTGCATTTGAGCTGGGACCAGGCTGATCTCCATCCAGGACAGCCCGTTCCGCCTGAAGATTGGGGGCTGGAGTGGTTCAGGCACAGGGAACAGCAGGTGCTCCTACTCAGAGTTGCGGGTGGAGGGGTGGATAGGACTCGCAAGATTCCATAAATACTCTTGTCTTAAACAGTTTTGAACATGTTGGTTGCTATTTTTTTTTTTGTCAAGGGCCTCGCATTTAGAGCATTTTTCTTGCAGTATGGAGATTAGTCTTGCCACTGATGTATCTTTCCATTCTCAGTCTTCCTCTTCAGTTTTGTTGTTTTCAAACTTTGGAATCAGAGTCCTATGTTCAAACCACATCTCTGAGATTTAATAAGCTTTGTGACTATAGGCAAATTAATCTCAGTTTTAGTGTCCTTGTCTTTAAAATAAAGACAGTGAGGGGTACCAACTGAGTGGCTCAGTTGGTTAAGGATCCCAACTTTTGATTTCAACTCAGGTAGTGATCACACGGTTTGTGAGATCAAGCCCTATGTGGGACTTTGCACTGACAGCACTGAGCCTGCTTGGAATTCTCTCTCTTCCTCTCTCTCTCTGCCCCTCCCATACTCTCTCTCTCTCTCTAAAAAGAAATTAATAAACATTAAAAAAATAAAGACAGTGATAGTACTTGCCTCATGGGGTTGTTGTGAGAATTAAGTCCTATAATAAATGTAACTGTTTCAGTCTAGTTCAATTCAATTGCCATCTAATACTTGCTTAATAAGTGTTATTACTAGACACATTTACTTAATACCTCACAGTTTTCAAAATGACTCAGCATTCTTAAAATCCCCATAAAATCTAGTGAAATAAACCAAGACTCAGAATGAATATCAGAACTAGGGCATATGGCAAGTGGAGAACTCGTTTTGGGAGTCCCAAAGGCCTGGAGGGACCCTTGAGCCTGACCATGCTGCAACTCCTTTGTGCAGATGTTTAGCTCTTGACAGGAACTCGAACACATTTTCCTCCCAGAGCTGAACCTGGGAAGCTCTGCCACTCATTGAAAAGAGTCCTTAGTAGAGTCAGTGAGTGATCTGTGCATGAACAGACTTTCAAAGGTATCAACTCTCTGTTCGTCTGAGACTGAGGTGTTTAATGGGATGTAGGCCTTTCAGTGTTAAAACTGCCGACAGCCTTGAGGAAAATGGGGTGGATGATCACCGCAGACTCCCCAGGAAGCCACTGAAAAACTAGAGGCAAAAAAAAATTGTTCAAGCATGCTTGGACATTTTTTCTCTCTTTGGATAAGGGTGTTGTTTTTAATGCCATTTTGGCTTCAACACTAGGAAGTGCCCATTGCTTGAAAAGAAGGACATATGACAGATTAAGAACTTCCATGCTGTGAAGTAAGTCAGTATAAGCGGGCCGTGGTTTACTAGGCACAATGGTCATTATTTGGAATGGAATAGACCAGAGGTGTAGTGGGCATTCTGGATTTATTTTTTTTAAATGTTTATTTATTTTGAAAGAGAGAGAGAAAGCATGAGCTGGGGAAGGGCAGAGAGAGACAGAAAGAGAGGGAGAGAGAGGCAGAATCCAAGGCAGGCCCCAGCCTCCGAGATGCCAGCACAGAGCCTGACGTGGGGCTCAAGCCCACAAACTGTGAGATCATGACCTGAGCCAAAGTCGGATGCTCAAATGACTAAGCCACCCAGGTGCACCTGGATTTCTAAGACTTAGTGCTAGAAAGAAAAAAGAATGGAAATACTTCATTAATAGCTTTTGTATTGATTAAATATCAAAATGGTAATATTTTGGATATAATGGGTTCAATAAAATATGTTACTAAGTTTCCAAATAAGGCAGCAGCATAGCAAGAATTTTTTTCTTCACCGGCACCCAAAAAGTCACTGGTACCCATATGCACTGTGGGAAACCAAGGGACTCGGGAAAATAGTACCCAGAAAATCTGCTCCTATGGATTCTCTGTGAAGCCCTACTAAGGCCATCAAGTTCTGCCTTGTAGCCCTGGGCTCTTCAAAGTGGCCTGTGGACCGACTGTATAGGCATCACCTGGGAGCCATCAGAAACGCAGACTCTCATGCCTCACAGCAGGCCTGCTCAACCAACCTGTAATTGAACAAGGTCCCCAGCGGGCTTCTGGGTGGCTCAGTTGGTTTAGCATCTGGCTATTGACTTAGGCTCAGGACCTGATCTCATGGTTCATGAGTTTGAGCTCCACTTTGAGCTCTGCACTGAGAGTGTGGAGCCTGCTTGGGATTCTCTCTCTCTCCCTCTCTCTGCCCTTCCCCTGCTCTCTGTCTCTCAAAATAAAAAAGTAGACTTTAAAAAAATAGGTCCCCAGGTGAATTATATACACAGCTTCAACCTGCAGAGTTCTCTGTGTGCTTTCTTAGCACACAGGTGATTCTGATAAACACCACGGCGAGAAGACCACTGTGCTTAAACAATTAGCTAATTGCCGTAGGTGAAGGTGGGAGCTTCTCACTAGTCTGAAATCTCCCTGCAGTGTGGCAGGAGTAGAGTTGGGGCTCTGAGGTTGGTTTGCCTGCTGGTGTTCCAAGCTGCTTTATTACAACAGAAATCTTCCCTACCTGCAATGGCAAAGAGGTCACCGTGGGTTGAGCCAGGATTCAGATACCTGTCCGACCTGAAGTCCCAGGTCCCTGCGTATCCACCCTTCTGCAAGGTAAGCTTGGACTCTGGCTGAGAACTATGGGGAAGGGGGTGGTTTGGAGATGGAATGGACTGGTGTTGCCGTATTTCCTTCACCCCCATGCTGGGTTCTGATCTAGTGGGCCACAGGGCTGAGTCTAAGGCTCTTCTGGTACTGAGGGAATGAATTTAGGGTTGGGGTGGGAGGTCATAGCTAAGCAAAGTGTTACTTGCAATAGCATAGCAGGAATTGGCCCTGTTGGGACCCAGGGTAATGGGGAATATTTAATATAAGAATGGAAATAAGGTACTGAGGTTAAAGTCACTTAAAACACAGTTTACCCTTGGAGCTGTACACACACTTCTTCTACCTCAACTCTGGACCAACTTCTGGTTTTTGCTCTAGCTGCGAAGGGCATTTTCACACACACTTAGACTTGCTTGCCACTGGCAGTGTTTTATCCTTAAGAACTGGCTTCCTGCCTGAGGCTTTCTCCAGCACAGGGACTATTCCTAACTGCAAGATTAGGAGAGCAGCTCCCCAAGGGACAGCTGTCAACCAGTAGAGAAGAGCCAGTGATTGTGGACTGTGTGGACTATGGTCCTTTTGGCCATTTCTGAAAGGCACTCCTCATTTCTACGGGCCTGGGGTGACTTGAGCTCCCATTGCCTATGGCTACCTCACTAGTGCACCTTACATTAGCATCTTCCTGCCTTCCTCTCATCAGCCCTCACTCCTGCTTCTGGAGAACCCAAATCAAGACAAAAGCAGATTCTGATTTTTTTTTCCTCTCTGTCCAACCCTTCCATCCCTGAATCTCCCCTGACCATTGTGTTTGGAACAAAAACCATGGGTTCTTACCTTCACTAATAAGCTTTCCAAGCCCCAATGTGGTGTTTTCTATTGCCCGCCATTTTGTTCTTTTTCTGATGCGTGCTGTAAGGACAAGCCAGCGTGTCACCACATTGAAGAAGCTCTGATGCGGGCTAAATGGGTGGAAAATGCTGACTCACTGAAGTAGTGCAAGGGGAATGTGCCAGGCAGACACCCCCTTACTTTTGGTGCCGTTGGCCCTGACCTTCACGAACCTCTCTTAGACTCTATGGCAGGTGGAGATGAGATACCTGACCTTTCTTTCTTCTCCTCACTTGGGGGTCAGGCCTGCATTCAGTCTGGCAGCTCCCCTAGTCTTCTCTAGCCACCCCCCCTATTTTCTCCTGCAGGGCACTTCCTCTAATACCATCTGACAGGTTCAGTCTCCTCTTGCTGTATGCTTTTCAGAGGACCTGGACTAACACACGGAGCATTCTGTCCTCATATCCCTTCTTCTCATTTTCCTTAGCTACTTTCCTTTTTTCTTTAAGTAATATTTTTATTTCAATTGTCTTGATTGCTTTTTTCTGAACTTCTCGACTCTGCTCCAACCTCCCAATCAGTGTCTTCCATTACTTCCCCTTGACTAATGGGGTTCCTACTATCTTTCATTTGTTATTAATAAATATGTGCCACGTAGTAGCAACATGGATGGACCTGGAGGGTATTATGTTAAGTGAAATAAGTCAGTCAGGAAAAAGACAGATACCATCTGTTTTCACGCATAGGTGAATTTTGAGAGACTTAGCAAAAGCCATGGGGGAGGGGAAGAGGGGAAAGGAAAAAAAGACACAGAGAGGGAGGGAGACAAAACATAAGAGACTCTCAAAGACTAAGAACAAACAGAGGGTGAGGGGGATGCGCGAGGGGGGAGAGGGGGTGACAGGCATTAAAGAGGGCACTTGTTGGAATGAACAATGGGTGTTATATGGAAGCCAATTTGAAAATAAATTATTTAAATAAAAAAAAAAAGGCTGGAGTAGGGATACAGTCTCATGTGCCGGGTCCCTATTCCAGGTCGAGGTTTGCAGCTTGTGGAGCACTGCCTCTTAGGGCGTTAAATGTGTCTGTTTATGTTGAAGTGTAACAATGAAATGGGAAGTTTCGGGTCTCTCACTTTTGGTTTCAGGACACAGGGAACTAATAGATTTGAAATACCTGCCAAGCACTGCCATGCTTGAGGTCGTTCAACTCACCCCCTTTCCCTCCGGCCTTGTTTTTAAGGTTGAATCTTCAGAGTTACCATGAGAAGTAGGAGGTATTATTGAATAGACAAAAAAGTGAGACTTAACAACCTTAGCTCACTGGCCCAATACCATGAATCCATTGATTGTGTTTTAGCTGAGGAGCACAAAGTGCTAGATGGCGTTGTTGTAATTTGTCCTAGGACCCCTGAGACCTATCGTAAGCATATTGTTCCAGTGTTACAAATGTGGAAACTGAGGCAAGAGGCAGCGGTGACTGTGACACATCCAACAAAAGCGCCGAATAGGTGCATCAGAAAGAATGGGTGTCTGAGCTTTCTCTGCAGTCTTAGTTGCACTCCTGCGTGGTTTTGAAATATGAAAGCCCTGGGGTGGGTTGAAAGATGAAAGTTTCACCCAGCTGAAACAAGGCTCTTTGTGTGTCTGGTTGATCAGAGCCAATTCTCTGTTCTTTGCACACTGGGGTTTTAAAAATGCATGATGAACCATATTTGTCCAGCACTGATGTTTTATTCGGTTTCATGTGGTCCTTCTGATGATGCCTGCTCTATCATGAGAAGCTATTTCCAAAGGTGCCGTGTCAGAAATGATGCAATACCAGAAAGAGAGTACTGTGTTGATTTTTAAAATCTGCTGTAAGCAGCCCTATTTGTACAGATTTAGTTCCTAATGATCCTGTCTCACTTTAACCTGTCTCCGGAGCTGGATTAGACATGTCATTAGAACGATAGCAGAAGGCAGATTCTTGTTTTGAGCTTCAGCCTCTCTTAGTTTGGCCGTACCAGCAGGTGGAATCCAGGGCTGGTTCTTTCATTCAGGGGCCCCTTAGGTCAGACACTCGAGGTTTCTCATAGAAACTGGTGCAGGACAGAACCAGAAGAAAGAGGCATGGGTACGATGGGAAGTTCTGAGGAGTTGACCACACCATGGGTGTCTACAGGGATGCATCGTATCTGGGAGTGTTGATGGACTGAGAAATCATGAACCATTAAGTTCGGTTGCCTTTGGTTGCATTAGGTGTAGGGATGTATCTTTGAGAGACTGAGATCTGTTTTAGTGAAGAGAAATTCTCAAGTTGTCTTAAGAAATTATTGTTAACTATCCAGCTATCCAATCACCTGTACTTTCATTTAGTCTTTCTTCACTCAGATATTTAGTAAGCACCCACTATGGGCAGGGCATTCAGCTGTGTGAAGAGGAAACAGGAGCTAACCGGACAGGCATAACCTTGTCTTATGGGCCCTACACTCCAGAAGATTATGAGTTTGTGAATAATGCATAGTTCTGTGTAAGAAATACAGATATGTCTGAACATATTTTAAAATTTAATATACTAAAAATTTTTTTTTAAAAAGTTACATGTATATGCTATTTGGATTTAGCACCTTTCTTTCCAGCCTTGGTATGGGATGTCACGTCTTGTCATAGTAACTGGTCTAAAGAAAAGGCTTGTGGCCCCAGCTTAATCAATTAGAACTCTTCCTCGGGGATTTTTCCTACTGACTTCAGGAGCAAAGGAGACTCTTTTCTCTCTGGTCTTGGAGCTGGAAGGATGATAACATAGTTAAGTCTCTTGATACAGGAAGATTACTTCTGAGAGACTGATGCTGACTGATGGAGAGGGATATGACAGAGCAGGGGAGGGGACAGGGTTATGTGGATAAGGAGAGAGAAGGGAGAGAAAGCTGGGTGGGGAGGGTAGGGACAGACAGATGGAGGGTTGGGGGGAGAGAGAGAGACTGAGCAGAATGGGGCCAGGAAAAGGGAAGAGGACATACACACACTGGGTGGGGGGTCGGGGGGCCTCTCAAAAGGGACAGACACATGAACTGTTGGACACAAACAGAGAGAGGTGCTGGGGATTCAGAACTGAAAGTGACAGGCTCAGCCTTCAGGTGTTCAGAATCTAGCAGAGCAGGCAGATAGGTAACCATGGATTGCGAAGCATCATGGTCCGTACCCTGAGAAGGGCGTTTCCCCCTGAGAACGATGTCCTACATGGACTGTGTAGGGAGGGTTAGGGAAAGCCTTTGGAAGGGGACCTGGGTCTTGAGGGGTGAGCAGAAATTTGTCACATTTTAGTTTTACAAATGAAGCACAAAGTATCCAAAAGCATGCAGGTCAGGATGCCTGGTGCGTTCCTGTAACTGTCAGAAGTGCAGTGCAGACTGGCTATGGCACATGGTGTTGCAGAGCAGCGAGGAGAGGCTGGACGGGGCCGGGGGGCGAGGGAGGGCGGTGAGATGGGCATGCAGCTTCAGCAGTGTAGACTATATCCAGCAGAGTAAGCCATAATCCATGTGCTACAGACACCAGGGCCTGAAGAAAGAGCTTCTGGCACACACAGATTTCCTCAGCCCACATTTCTTGTTGCCCAAGTCATAGCTGACGGCCACATTTCCAACCAGCCAACATCCCCTGAGTGAATCCACCTCTCAATGCACAGCTACTAAAAAAGACAAAGCACCCCCATGCCTAGAACACTCACATTGAAGCACATTTGCCATCATTGTCTCGGCAACACAATGATTTTCTAGGTTGCTTTGTTTTTCATTTTTTTTTCTCTTAAGCTCAGGGAATAACTCCTAGTTCTTGAAGTAGGCAGTGCAGATTGCAGGTCTAATTTATTCGACTCGCCCAGAGACACTTGAGATAATTACAGTGGGAAATTCCATATTCTGAAAAAACCTAGATGCTGAGAGGGTTTTCTTGTCGAGTTCTCTGTGGGACTATGTGTCCTATGGAAGTAAAAGAGTACTTGATGTACCTGCTGGGTGATTCTGAGGCTCCAAAGCCCAAACTTTCTCAGCGTTTCTAGTGATGAGAAACAGATGCTATAGAATGCTTTCCAAAACTCAGCACATTCAGTTATGTAAGATAATTTCAAGCTTAACATTTCTCTTCTAGTTTGCTGAGTTTCCAGTGTATGAATGCTGGCTATATCTTGGAGAGAGGCTACAGATTGGAATAATGACTTAAAAAAATCATTTTTATTCTATCTTTGTGTTCTTTAGAGAAGGTTATATCTATTTATATACAGGAAAGGGCAGAGATCATTAATATACAGTTAATGAATTTTTTTGTTTTCAAGTTTATTTAGAGAGAGCACGAGTGGGAGGAGAGCAATGGAGGTGAGAGAGAGAGAGAGAAAGAGAGAGAGAATTTTAAGCATTCTCCATGCTGAGTAGGGGTTGATCCCACAAACGATCATGACCTGAGCCAAAATCAAGAGTTAGATGCTTAAACAACTGAGCCAGCCAGGCGCCCCCAGGTTAAGGGATTTTTCACTAATTGGTTCATTTGTGTAATCAACCCCTAGATCAAGAAACAGAACATTGTGGGAAGCACCCCAAAACTGCCCTTAACTCACCACCTCCTTCTGTTTCTCCTTCTAGGGTAATTGTGTCCTGACACTGGCACCACAGATTAGTTTTGCCTTGCTCAATGATACACTTGCAGACTCCTCCACGTTGAGTGTAGTTGTGGTTCATTTAATTTTAATTTTTTTCCACTGTCTCATCGTTCATTTGATGAGTGTACCATCATGTATCCAAACCGTGGTGAGTAATGATTGGGTTATTTTTGCCTGTTACAGAGTGCTTCTGTGAGTATTCTTCTTCAGTATCTGCAGGGTAGTCCAGCAGGCTCGAGCCCCAGAGAAGAGTTGTGATTTCAATCCAAAGTGGTCTGATGGTGGTCTTCCTTCTTCTTCTGGGAAGGTCAGTCTTCATTCTTTTAGGGCTCTCAGCTAATGGAAAGAGGCCCATCACATTATGGAGGGCAAAATGCTTTACCTCCAAGATTTAAGTGTTAATCTCCTCCAAAAACACGTTCACAGAAGCATTCAGAATAATGTTTGACCAAATAAATATCTGGGCACTGTGGCCCAGCCAAGCTGATACATAACATTCACAGGGCAGTAACTTACTGAATATCTACTCTGTGGCCTCCTATGCCGGTGGTAGGGTGGGTAACAGGTAGTGGGGGCACCTTAAAATATGGTGTATTATTGGAAAGTTGAGGTATAGTGAGGCCAAAAGACAAGGAAATAACTGTCATTGAAAAAATACTTACTGACAGCTCCCAGGAGGAGCGGGCATGTCATGCCGCAGATGAGGGGACACAGAGGGAAGTGTCAGAGTCGTCAGGGGCAGAGGGAAAGGATGAGATTATTAGGATTTCTGAGAGAAGGAACTGGAGAGGCAGACCAAGCAGGTTGAGGATTGCCTAATTGGAATAGTTTCAGTGGGCTCTGGGACGTAGGGGCTGTCTCTAGTCTTCTGGTACCTAACTCTGGGTCAATGAGGGCAGGTGGCTAGTGACCTGGAGAGTCCTATGAAGGCAGTGGTGGGGAGTATGGGCTCTGGATTGGTTTATATTTGAAAAGTACACCTTTGGGTGAGTTATTGATGATCTCTGGGAACTTTTCTAGCCCTGGTCCAGGGGTGAGGCAGCCCATCAAAGATCAGAAGGGCCCCAGCTGTCAAAGTATCCTAATAAAGAAAATAAAATACGTAGTTAATAATGGGGGCAGGTGGGGAAAGACAACATAGAGGCAGAGTGGTAAGATAGAAACAACTCTGGAATAGGGCTTGGGGATTTGATGGCTTTGTTAATGAGAGATTCTGATCACATCTTGGCTATAATGATAGTCACTGTACTAATGCAGAAACCATGGCTCAGCAGTTCATCAGGTCGCTGGTAGTGAGGAGGAGAGCTGAGGCTTGAATGCAGGTCTCTCTGACTTGCTATTCTTTACCTTAATGCTTTTCTCTCTTCCAGGATTGTTCAAAACCTATTATTCCTGCCTTTTTAACCTCTAAGAATTATTAGAAGATAATGAGTTTGTATAAGTGAACAGGCTTTGTGAAGAACTAGACAGAAGGTGACATTCGTATGAGGTTATATTACAAGAATGCTACTATGATTCAACCTTGAAATAGATAAATTGAGTTTGAATGTATAGAATCTTAGAACCAAGGGAAGTGTTTGGACATCATTTGGGCCCTGTCTCTATTCTCAAATGGGAAATCCAAAACTACTTACTTTCTCTTGGAGGGTGGCCAGACTCTCCCTTGGTAGCCTCATATATTATCACTGTGATGATAAAAAGATGAATGGATGTTTATTTTACAAAGCCTTTCTTTGCTTAGTAAGTTACTTCTTCAGTGTCCCCAATAACACCCTGGTAATCTGATTCTTATTAATGAACCTTCTGGATGTACCTAATTGACCCAAAAGGCATGGCTTGAGATCTAACTAAATGTATGTTAGTTAGTTTGTCCAATCTGGTGTGGTTGGTTTTAAGTCTCAAAAAATCCAGAGCTGTTTGCCAGAGGAAGTGAGGGAGAGAGCCCTAAGCCAAAGGTAGGGTCCCAAGTTCTAGCACTACTTAGCCACAAACCAGCTGGTTTGATCTCAGATGGGGAGTTGATCTTTGTGACTATCACTTTTTCAACTTGGAAACCCAAAGAGATGGGCTCGAATGATGTTGCAAGTCCCTTTCAGCAAGGACAGGGCATGTTCTATCATTTAAGATTTGGATGGCTAATGTCATTTTGATAGAGGGGCAAAGTACTAATAAGTAGCTGGGAAGCTGGTCGTCTTTGATGTCCGGTAGTTAATAAAATAGAGAAAGATTTACATGCATAGCTGAACTCATCTTTCACTCTCATGCCAGCTATCTGCTGACTCCACTTCCTTGGTTAGCCCTGGGTTACTATAAATTAAGCTTAACTGCTTTTTCTTGGGAATGATGCTCTGTAAATCAGCCCTGGAAGAGAGTGGCTCTGTCAAGAGAGCTTTTCATGGGATACTCTAACCATTGGAAGGATAACATATTATCTGGCAACTGTTTCTGAATATTAGTTTATGTCTTGGCAATTGTTTTCTTAATAATCCAAAGCTGTCAAGGAAGCATAACTCACATGGCTTGGACACTTGGCTGCCTACTCTGTTTGGTAGGGGCTTATTAATCACTTCCTCCCCCCACCTCCCATCCTCCTTTCGTGTGAGGCACAATTAAATTAACTGACTTATTTCCAAATAATTAGATCATTAAATACCCCCCACTTTTTAATAAAACCAGGAGACAATTTTATCTAAAATTAAACTGTGTATTAGTGTCTGTTTTAGTAATGTCATCCATATGGTTCTCCAATATGGGCTGGTCCAGCAGCAGTGAATTGATGGTAATTCTCAGGACTTGTACTTAATCAGACATGCCTCTACACTTGCAAATAATCATTTTTTTAATTATCTAGTTAAAAAAATACAAGAGACATCTTAATGTCACCTTGAATATCCACATTGTGGAAAAAAAATGACACTTCTGTGCCATGCAGAGTCGATTTGCTGAGCTGGAGGAGTTACTGGAGTTCAAACAGTTGTCTCATTAACACTAAAGTTTGTGCTGAAATTTCCATATAATTCTTACCCCTCCCTCACCCAATCCGGTATCCGTGCTAAGAGAACTTAGATTTCTCCAGAATCTTCCTAAGTTTCCTCACATGTAGGAAAGAAAGGTAAAGTTATTTCAGTTGGCCTTTTTGACCCACAAAGACTCAGCAAATAATTGCAGTGGCCTGTGAGTGAACAGTGGCAATGAGGTCATTTTAATGGGAATGAGACGTCCCTGCAATAATGGTGACAGACTTAATCACCTCTCCATGGGGGAAAATGTCAGGGATTAGGCAGTTCATTACAGAAATGGGAACTTGTTGAGAGAGGACTTTCAGAACAGAAAACGGAAGACTGTTGACTACATACATGCTGCTTCCAAGGAATAGCTTTTCCTCAGGATGCCTCAGCTTTGCTGAAGGCCACACTGGGTCAGGAAATATGGACAGAAAGGGTTTAGTTAGGAGGCATTTGCTGAGAAACCAGGACATTTTTCACAACTTTTTATGTTTGTGATGGGGAATTTGAGTTGTTGAGGTCATCTGGAGTAGATGGACACAGTATGTTCTGCCTGGTTGTAAAAGTTAATTCCTAGCTTGTTAGCATAAATTTGAGTTTGGCATAATTAGGATTTAGAAGGTGTAACTAGCTGACAAGATGCATGTTTCACAGGTATACTGTTGGCACCAACTTCTTTACACATGACACTTGTGACTACCTGTACAAACCTGTGCCTCTGGCTGAAGGACTTTTTTATTGTTAAGAGAGTCTGCTCAGTGTGTGTGTGTGTGTGTGTGTGTGTGTGTGTGTCTGTGTGTCTGTGTCTGTCTGTCTCACTCTCTGTCTCTCTCAGGTGGTGGTGGGGGCATGGTGAACTGGCAATACTGGAGGGGTGTCCCAGAGCAATCTTCAACTAACGGCAGACAGAGAGCTGGTAATAAGAGCTACAGGCCCCCTGCTTCTTGTTTGGGAAAGTGTGAAGAATGTTTCACCCTGTCCCCCGAGCTCTGCAGGGAACTTGAGGTCCCAGTGCTCACAGTCTTACCTTGCTCCAAACACACCTTTAATTGGTATTGTTCCCACTCCCATCTCCTGTATCCATGCCATACCAGTGCTTCCCAAATAAACCAATTCACTTGAATCTTTGCCTCAGGTGTGCTTCTGGGGAAGCTAAACCTAATTTAAGTGGTGGGATGGCCATTAAACAAGACCCATCACTTATTACTGGGACATCATGGGGCCATTCCCACCCACCACTCTAATACCTCAGAAGATGCTTACTCACCATGGCACAACATGTTCCAGTTTGTCTCAAGGGGATAGCTGAAGGCAGAGAGAGTCTCGAACTCTTGGCAGAGTGGAAAGAGAAATGATAATGAATTTAGTCAGACTCATGCTGAATTATGCTATAATAACAAGTTAACCACATCACAGTTTAATGCTAGCTGGAGGGCTGTCCTTGGTGATGATCTTGCAAGGGTGACTCCAGAATTTGGTCTGTTTGCGTCTGGGGGAAGCTGAGACACCTGCCAGTGTTAGAAAAGAGGTAAAAAAAAAAGCAACAGACTGCATTCTCTATCCAGCAAGCGGCTGAGCTCTGAGGAAGGCAGGTGGGGGTGAGCAAATCCAGGGAGAAGCATCAAGTAGGTCCAGTATAGGTGGCAAATCTATCTGTAGACAAGATTCGTGTTAAACACAGGTGCAAAAATTAAAATAGATCTCAGTTACTTATCAGAATAACTAACATGGAAATCAGAATAACTAACATGGAAATCTAGTGCATCTCACGAGTTGAAGGAGTAACTGCTCTGACCCACTGAAAAAAGAGTCAAACCAGTCATTTTTCGATTTGCATTTTGTGGTTTGAGAAGACACCCGGGAGAGAGACTTAGCTCTTACTTTGCAACTGGCAAGGTGGGTGGAGTGTGGGCTCAGTTAAACCCTGGAGGTTTAAGGCAAATTGGACAGACTTGTGTATTATGGTCGTGGATCCTGGAATCTTATATCAGGGGACAGGAGAGTGCACGTTAAAGGGACACAATACAGTTTGAAGCATCTAGCCATAGGGAAATTCATGAATTGTTTCTTTCAAACAGTTAATGTCCTAGGTGGGGAGTAACATGGGAACCTAGGATTTTGCATGAGAAAACCAGGGTTTGAGCTTCAACATTATCTCATGTCTGCTGAGTGACTTTTGCAGTTTCTACTTTCTCCTCTTGAGCTTCCTCCTGTTCCAAATTGGCATGATAATAGTACCTGGTTCCAAGATTCGATGTGAGAGTTAAATGACTTTACAAGACTAAGCACTTGGCATGGTGTCTCACATGGGCAAAGGCTTAGTAATGGCAATTATTGTTGTTTGTGTCCTGACGTGAAATAGGGCTTCACTTATTCACTGTTGAAACAAATATTTGTAGAGTATCTATTGAGCGCTAGGAACTGTGGTAGATGCTGAGAATATAATGGCCACTAAAACAAAGCCCAATCTTGTCCTGAAAGAGATGAGAGGCCAGGGGTCAGTAAACATCCTCTTAAAGGGACAGATGGTGAATAGCTGAGGCTTTGTGGGGCAGAGAGTATCTGTCCCACACTTCCTGCTCTGCTACTCTGGCTGGAAAGTACCCTTAGTTTATACATAAATGAATGAGTATGGATGTGTTCCAATAAAGCTTTATATATATAAACAGAGAAGCAGATTTTTCCTATGGGCCATAATTAGCTAATAATTGAAATGGTGAGTAATATGTAGACATTACTAGCTAGAATTTATTCATAACTTACCATCTATTTGTTAATTTATTTCACAGACACTTAAATAGCAATTATGAGTTAACTCAAAGCAGTTACTATGAATCAGGTAATGATGAAATCACTTTCCACATATTAACTCATTCAGTCCTCAGGATAATTCCAGGAGGTTGGTAATATCTCCATTTTGTAAGATGGGGTTGGTACTAGTATTCTTTCCATCTTACAGATGGGACACCAAGAAATTAAATAGGTAAGGCTGGGATTTGAACCCAAACAAAAGAGTACCAGGGTCTGTACTTGGAATCATTCTACACACAGCCTCCCTCACATAAACACTTAACTATGGACCCTTGTAAGTACATGAAGGGAGTAACAATAATGTTGACCTCTCCGGTTATTGTGACACTCTAGAGAGTTGAAAGTTCTTGGTAAATTGTAGCAGGTGATGGAAACATGGCTGAGTTTTCTCTATCTGGAGCAGCAGGCTCCTACCCCTTGGAGGTGAGGAGTTCAGTTTGTTTCTGTGTTGGAGAATAGAAAATGGGCATGGAATGCTTGTCTACAGATCTTGGAGAAGGGAACTGAGCCAGCTGTCTGAGGCCATGTTTATTTCTTTTATTTAAATATCTTTGAACTTGAGGAATTAAATATTAACATTGGTTCTTACACCCCTTCAGCTATAGACAGAGCCCAGGAGATACTTCTTATCCTATCCATGAAACCAGAAGGTCAGGAAGAGTGAGACTGCCTGGCCTGAATCTCACAGCTGGAAGTGTCAGAACCAGGATTGGAACCTGGATGCTCTCCTTCTGACACAAGCAATTCTTGGCCACAGGCACTAGGACATATTAACATGTGTGTATAGATACTGTTCTGGATCCTGTTCTCAATTTCATTAGTTGATCAGAATCAAGGGAAAGTGAGAAGGATCTGTTTAAACTGAGCATAGCTGAGAAAAGAGATGGTGTTCATTCTATCCAGGCACTGTCTTCGGAGTACAAAGGATTTAATAAATAACAGTGTGCCCATCCTGATAATTAAAGCTTGTGAAAAATAATGACTTGGCCCAGAGGTATCATTACCTAGAATACCAGCCTAGTGTCTGTTTCAAAACAGTGATAATTTTTATATCCTGCTATAAATGATCACTTAAGCAGCTTGAAATAAAAACAGGGCACAGTACCCCCCCACCCCCTGTGATTCTGGATTTTGTGCTAAAAAGCTGAACTTGCTCTTGAGGAGAAATGCCCATCTGTGCTAAAAATGCCTGTGGACTCTCTCCATGTTTTAATAAATAGTGGACTTCAAAAAACTGGTTTTGAATGGAGGAGGAGGGACAACAGGAGGTTTCAGTGCTAAAAGAGAGAGGAAGAAGGACACATGGGTTTAAGATGGCTTTGGAAACCATTGTGAGGTTCCTTCATGTTGAATTGTGTCCCCCTGAAAAGATAAGTTGAAGTCCTGATCCCTAGAACCAGTGGATGAGACTTTATTTGGAAAAAGAGTCTTTACAGATGTCACTGAGATGTAATTTGAGGTCAGACTGGAATAAGGTGAGCCCTTGATCTAATATCCTTGGTGTCTAAGGGAAGACAGCCAAGTGGCAGAGAAAGAGGCAGACTGGAATCATGTATCTTCAAGCTATGGGGGGCAGGGACTGATGAGGTGAGGAAGATAGGGAACAAAGAAAAGGAAAGGAAGGATTCTACCCTACAGGTCTTCAGGGAGAATGGCTCTGCCAACACCTTGTTTTAGACTTGCAGACTTTGTAGCAGAGAGAATACATTTCTGTTGGTTGAAGCCAACTGCTTTGTGCTGCTTTGTTACAGCAGCTCTAAGAAACTAATACAGAGGTGTTTCTGACTCACAGAAGGGAAGTAGGTGTGTATATATGGGACAGAGGGGTTGAGTCATCAGATAACTGTATTCATTCATTTTTTCACTTGCCATTCAAAGAGGAGGCAGTCTGGTAATTAAGAGCAACATTAGGAATCAGACCGACATTTGAATTGCAGCTTTTCTTCTCTTCTGGGTGACCTCTTTTTTTAACAAAAATTTGATGTTTGTTTACTTTTGAGTCAGAGCCACAGATAGGAGACCAAGTGTGCATGAGAAGGGGAAGCACAGAGAGACAGGGAGACACAGATCTGAAGCAGGCTTCAGACTTTGAGCTGTCAGCACAGAGCCCAATGTGGGGCTCGAACTCACGGACTATGAGATCATGACCTGAGCTGAAGTCGAACGCTTAACGAACTGAGCCACCCAAATGCCCCCTGAGTGGCTTTTAACAATAATACATAATCTCCAACATTTATTGGTAAATTGATGATATGCTAGGCCATGTTCCTTGAGTTGAATATGCGATGTCTCTGTTTTATAGGCAAGGAAACTGAGTAACGGAAAGAATAAGTCAGTGTCCAAAGTTTTTTTAATTAAAATATATTTAATATATAACATCGTGTAAATTGAAGGTTGACATCTCAATTTGATACACTTCTACATTATAATACTATTGCCATTGAAGCAATGATTAACACTTTATCCCATTACATAATAAGTGGTTAGAATAATTAAGTTTTAGGCTCTAAGCAAATTTGCTTTCAATGCCATTTTGTTGTCTCTACTGACTACACTGTATGTCAGATCTCTAGGGCTTATTTGCTCTAGTTCTAAGTTAGTATTCTTTTTTTTTAAATTTTTTAAACATTTTTTTAAAATTTATTTTTGAGAGACAGAGAGTAAGCAGGGGAAGGGCAGAGAGAGAGAGGGATACACAGAATCTGAAGCAGGTTCCAGGCTCTGAGCCGTCAAGCACAGAGCCCAACGCGGGGCTCGAACTCAAAGACTGTGTGAGCATGACCTGAGCCGAAGTCGGCCGCTTAACCAACTGAGCCACCCAGGCACCCCCCAAGTTAGTATTCTTAAAAAAAAAAAAAAAGATCTGTCCTGTTGTTCCACCCTCTAATCCCTGGTAATCACCAGAGTCAGTACTTTGGGTCCAGAGATGAGTCTCTTAAACCGCTATGAAACAGCTGAGACTCTGTTTTCTCAAGTGTTCAATGAGTAGCATCAAAATACCTGTCATAGATGTTTTCTGAGGATTCCAGTGAAAAGAATTTAGGCAGCATATATAGAAAATGAAACTCAGTTACTCTTTAAAAGTCTGCTTTATTAAATAGTTGTAAACTTAAAAAGTTAAAAAAAATAGTACAGTAAGGACCTGTCTCCCTGTTACTCTGCTTATCCCAATGGTAACGCCTCCTGTGACTGGTACATTGAAATCCAGGAAAGTGCCAATGCTATAATCTTGATTCACGTCCCCAATTTTTAAAAAGTGTTCTTTTATTTATTTTGAAAGAAAGAGAGGGAGGGAAAGTGAGAGAATCCGAATCCCAAGCCGGGATTCATGCTGTCAGCACAGGTCCTGATGTGGGGCCCGAACTTATGAACCATGAGATCATGACCTCAGCCAAAATCAAGAGTCAGATACTTTACTGACAGAGCCACCCAGGCGCTGCATATGTCACCAAGTTTTATTTTCTTTATTTTTCTTTTATTTTATTTTTGAGTTTTACCTTTTATTTTTTAATAGTTTATTGTCAAATTGGTTTCTATACGACACCCAGTGCTCAATCCAACGAGTGCCCTCCTCTGTGCCCACCACCCACTCTTCTCTCACTATCTCCCTCCCTCCATCTCTCTCTCTCTCTCTCTCTCTCTCTCTCTCTCTCATTCTGTGTGTGTGTGTGTGTGTGTGTGTGTGTGGTTTTATGCCACTTGATCATATGGCTAGATTTATTTAACCACTAGCACAATCTAGAAACGGGACTCTTCCCTCGCTGCATAGGAACTCCCTTGGGCTCTGCTTTGACATTGCGTCCCACCCCCCATCCATAAGCCTTGGCTACTACTAATCTGCTCTCCATCTCTCTAATGTTCTCATTTTGAGAATGTTATATAAATGAAACTGTACTGTGTGTAAACTTTTGAGATTGGCGTTTTTCACTTAGCTTAATGGCAAATACTTTTTGAGCTCTTCTGTGTAGCAGGTGCCATGCCAGAAACTGTGGATACAAAGTGTCAACCCTTCACTTTTTTAAAAAAAAGTTTTTACTTTAATTCCAGTTAACATGCAGTGTAATATTAGGTTCAGGTGTACAATACGATGATTCAACACTTCCATACAATACCTAGTGCTCATCACAAGTTCTTCCTTAATCCCCATTACGTACTTAACCCATTCCCCTCTCCACCTCCCTTCTGGTAACCATCAGTTTATTCTCTACAGTCTGTTCAACCCCTCACTTTAGTTCGAGCTGGGTTTCTTTGTTACTGGTGGGAAAAAGTCCCCAAGTTTCAAAAGTTCAAGAAATCATTTCTTTCTGGTGATAAACTTTGCTTCTTGTCACATCGGCTTGTATTACCAACCCATTTTCTTCCTCAAGCCAATCATTTCAGCATTGTGATTAAGGAATATGTGGAGAGGCTTCCTGGGGAAAAAGCTGCCTTGGCAATATTTCAATCTGGATGGCTCCATAAACACTCAGTTACCTTTTATTTTGATGGGAACTTGGAACCCCAGCTGAGATCTTCTGCAGGTTGCCTGCTTTCCTGTCCCTCCTCCCCCATCACAGCTGCATAGTTTGCTGCATTTATGATTTGACCTATAGCAGGAAAGTAGGAAAAATCTGGAATATAAGTTGGTATGTTAACTGCAATATACTGAGATAGCTTTTCAGCCTATGAAAGTACAAGGTAGAGAGTGGAACAGCTTGTCGTTTGACAAAAATATTAAGATCCTAAGAAACTGGTTTCTTTTTTTTAATTTAAATAATTTATTTTCAAATTGGTTTCCATATAACACCCAGTTACTAAGAAGCTCTGTGACATGAACAAGTCAACTTCTCTGTATCTCTTCTGTGAACAAGGTGGGCTCTGGACTATTGGACCTTAAACGTCTTTTAGAGATGGAAAAAACAATTCTCTTTTTGTATTTTGTGATCTTGGTTTATATAGTCATTACATCTTGGGACATAAACAGTGAGACTCTTTTAAAAAGGCCATTGGAGGTCTTCATGGTGCCATTCCCACACATAACCCATCCCCCACTTCTATGTCCATCATTAGCCACCTACCTTGTCTTATTGTGCTGGCCTGGAAGGACTATCCTCACTGCTGACCTCTCCATGCTTGCTTTAGTGCCCAGCCCCTTTCACCTTGGACTTTTGTCTCCTGCATCATTTTTTCTCTTCACTGGCTGGCTGACTGTAGCATAGAATGAGGTCGGGCTATCACTGCCCTTAAAAATAGCCTACTTCTGATGCCATGTCCTCCTCCACACCATGTTCCAGTTCTTCCCTTTATGGCAAATATGCTCTTGCTTGTTCCTGCTCTTTATGTCCCATTCTCTCTTCAACTGCCTACAGCTATGTTTCTCTTCACCAAGCCCATGAAACTGGGCCTTGCCTTGAACATCCTCGTTGAGGCCAAGTGGGTCCTTATCTATCTTTATTTGGTACTTTCTCAGCTTCTTTGAACTCCCTCCTTCCTGAATTATTCCTCCTAATTCTCCTTTGCTGGCTTTCCCCCACACCCTGCTCAGGGTTTGGTCCTGAGCCCTTTCTTTGTCTCTTTACACCTTCTCTCCAAAGAAGCCAGTCCCCTAGCTTAAAGAAGATGTGGTGTGTGTGTGTGTGTATGTGTGTGTGTGTTTACACACACATGTATGTGTATATATATACACATACACAGAGTGTATATACACAATGTGTATGTATACATACACACATGCACACACAGTGAATATTACTTGGCTATGAAAAAGTATGAAATCTTGCCATTGGTAACAACATGGATGGAACTAGAGTGTATTATGCTAAGCAAAATAAGTCAGAAAGACAAATATCATATGATTTTGCTCATGTGGAATTTAAGAAACAAACATATGGGAAGGGAAGGAAAAATAAGAAAAAACACAGAGGGAGGCAAACCATTAGAGACGCTTAAATACAGAGAGCAAACTGAAGGTTGCTGGAGGGGAGATGGGCTGGGGAAGAGCTAAATGGGTGATAGGCATTAAGGAGGGAACTTGTTGGAATGAACACTGGGTGTTACATGTAAGTGATGAATCACCGGGTTCTACTCCTGAAACCAATATTATACTGTATGTTAGCCAACTTGAATTTAAATAAATAAATTTAAGGAAAGTGTCTGAATTCTGATAATTCCTGTATGTATATCTTTGACCCACCTCCTCTTTTAGGTATAGATTTTTGTATCTCCTCTTGTATACACTCTCTCAACTTACATGTATCATAGGAATCTCAAACTTAAATGCCCAGAACAGATGTCTGTCCCATTTTCCTTGCTTCATTTCCTTTACTCTGTGTCTTCCCTGCCTGTTTGCTCAAACCAACATGCTAGGTTCTAGACCCAAACTGCGATTTTCCCTTTGTCTCCTTAAGTCACTAAGTCCCTGGGATTGAATCTCCGGAGTACATGGCAGGTTGGCCCGTTTTCGACATCCACCCTGATTCCTCTCTCTGGTCAGCAGCATCACCATGTCTCACCTGGGTATCCTAAAGTGTCCTAATTGACCTTTGCTCTTTTACTCCTGTCTACGTTTCATTTTCTCCACAACAGCTAAAGTGATTAAAACTCAAGTCCTATGACTTCTCTACTTAAAACTGTCCAATATCTTCTCTTTGCTTTTTGAAAGACACTCATAGTTTGCCGGGACCAATAGTGCTCTGGCTCTCTTCTGCCTTCGGTCTGCTCTGCCATGGCTTTCCTCTTGCACACCAAGCCCAGTCAGGCTGGTCTTCATTCTAGTTCTGCGACAAGCCACACTTCTTTGTACCTCTGGGCCTTGGTACTTGGATGTCCCTCTCCCTGACATGCCCTTTCCTAAACTCTTCATAATGGATGGTTACTTAGTCACATTTCAGCGTGGACGCCAGCTCCTCAGACACTCCTTGCCTAATCACCTCTCTTAAAGCACCACCCCCAACTCCTTTATCACGAGTCCTGTTTCCTTCCTAGTAGCATGCATCACCATCTGTAATGATCTTGTTTTACTTATTTGTACATATTATCTGTTTCCCTCGCGATCTTCCCTGATCTCACAGGATTTTCTGTGATCACTTTGCCCTTCATTTCTAGAACAGAAACTTTTGAATGAAATGAATAGATGAAGCTGAAAGGCTGTAATGTTTTTTCCCGAACTTTCTTGAGATATAATGGTCTTAAAACATGGTATAAGTTTAAGGTGCAATGTGTTGATTTGATAAATTGATGTATAGCAAAGATGGCCAGCATAGCATTAGCTAATGCCTCCATCATGTTACATTAGTATCATTTCTTTTTTGTGTGGTGAGAACATTTAGATTACTCTCTTAGCAACTCTCCACTGTAAGATAGAGTATTGTTATCTATAATCACAATGCCGTACTTTAGATTGCCCACACCTCACTCATCTTCTAACTGAAAGTTTGTACTCTTTGACCAACAACTCCATATTTCTTCTATCCCTCGCCATGGACAACCACCATTCTACTTATTGTTTTTGTGAGTTTGGCTTTTTAAAATTCTACATAAAAGTGATAACGTATAGTATTTGTCTTTTTTTGTCTGGCTTATTTCGCTTAGCATAATGCCCTCAATTTCCATCCCTGTGGTCACAAATAGCAGGACTTTGAAAGGAAGTAATTTTAGACTTGAAAAATAATGTTAATAACAGCAAAGGCTGAAATAGTGCTATCTATGGAGCAGGAATGCATTCTAGGCCTGGAAACTGAGGCTTGGTGGTGTATTATGATGTTCTAGAGGACCGGCAGCCAGAAGGAGACAGGTTTGGACAGATTATGCTCTTCACGTTATCAGTACTGACCCATTTTCATTTTGGGGAGAGTAGCAAAGAACTAATGTGGGAGCTTGGGTGAATCAGCTCACTAAGCCCCAGTTTCTCAGCTATAAAAGGTACAATAATAGCTCCCTCACATGGTGTGAATGGCATCTAATGAGATAACATAGCACCTACACAGTGTTAAATGTGTGGACGTGTTGATAAAGTGCCTCGCCCAGCCCTTGGCATGCAGTACTTACATTACTTATTAACATTTCTGAACTGTAGGGGTGGCTGGGTGGCTCAGTCAGTTAAGTGAATGACTCTTCATTTTGGTTCCAGTCATGATCTCATGGTTCTTAAGATTGAACCTGCAATCCAGAGACTGGGCTCTGCATTCATAGCTTTAAGCCTGCTTGGGATTCTCTCTCTCCGTCTCTCTCTCTCTCTCTGCCCCTCCTCTGCTCTCTCTCTCTCAAAGCAAATAAAACAAACTTTAAGAAAAATATTTCTGGACTTTGGCTTTTGTTTGAGTTGAGGACAAGTGCTATGGTCTAAATGTTTGTGTCCCCCTAAGTACGTATGTGAAAGCTTCATCCCCAAAGTGGGGGTCTGTGGAGGTGGGACTTTATGGAAGTGACTGGGTCATGAAGACAGAGGCCTCATGAGTGGAATTAGTGCCCTTATAAAAGAGGCTTCAGGGAGCTCCTTTGCCCCTCCTCCCAGGGGAGGACACAGAGTGGCTGTCTGTGAACTGGGAAGTGGTTCCTCGTCAGGCAGAGGAATTGACCATCTTGGTCTCGGACTTCCAGCCTTCAGAACTGGGAGAAATCAATATCTGTTGTTTATAAGCCCCCGGGTCTGTGGTATTTTGTTCTAGTAGTCGAAACAAATTGACAAAGCAAGAATCATCTTTTCTGCAGTGAGATCCAGGAAAGTACATGGTGAGTCCTGCCTGGCCAGCAACCAGGTGTTCACCTTTTAGCTGCTTTCCCCTTTCTAGGCCCTTTTTCACGCCTTTCACCCAGGAACCTCTGTCCTCATATGTATTCCTTGTCCTGAGGTTCCACACCTAGGTGTGCCTCTTGTAGTCTTACTTCCCGAAGCTGGCTATCATATTAGAAAGTGAGCTGATAAATTAATTTCATCTGTGGCCAAAATGGTGGCTAATATTTGAAAGTGCTACCACCCTGGCATTGTCACAGTAGTCTTGGGGGAGAGGCAAGGCTTGAAAGCTGAGGTTCTTTTTGGGGGGCTATTTCAGGTCATTGGCAGTATTGGGGACATTTGGGGGCCACGGGGCCTTCCTACAGCCTGTAAATCATCCAAAAGGTGATTGCCATCTCAGCTTTTGCATTCAACAGACCCCGCATACTCTCAAAGGGCACTTGGGAAGTAATTTGCTTTGATGAAGATGCTTACATTGAATAAAAGGAAAGTATCACCTACGTGTACATTTGTTCACTTGCTCCAGGGGAGTTGAAGTCAGAGGTGTCTACCACAATTACAGGTAAAGGACTGATGGAGCTTTTTACCTAAAGCCAACCCACTCTGAATGTTCAGTTACTCAGCACTTGACTGTGGGCCACATTCTCCAGCAAGAGAAGCCCAAGAAAAGTGATCAATTTCTATTGGAAGCTGAATAAAAAAGGAAACATCTAGGCTTTCACCAGCCATGCCTGATGCAGGCTGAGGTTTTTGTTGTTCATTGACTGACATGTTCATTGACTGACATATATATATACACACAGAGAGAGACCTACAAATACCTTTTTATCCTGGAAGAATCTTCAGTGTACAGAAAATTTGCAATGATACTGTAAAGGATTCCTATATACCCTTCATCCAGCTTCCCCTGATGTTCTACTGAACTTCTTTTTTTTTTTCCTTTTATCCCAGAGACAAAAGTTGTTCACTTTGTTCACTTATCTAGTCTTTTCTGAGAACAATTATATGCCAGGCATGGTGCTAGGCCCTAGGGATAGAACAATGAATGACAGACCCAGTCCCTGCCTTCATGAGTTCGGTAGTGTAGCTTAGTGATTTTTATACTGTGGTCTCTCTATCATAAACATTGCCTTGAACTTGTTAGAAATGTAAATTCTCATGGCTCATTCCATATTGGATCTGGAAACTCTAAAGGTAGGGTCTAGGAATCTGTATTTTAACCAGTCCTCCAGGGAATCCTGATGCATGGTGAGGTTTGAAGACTGGTCTGGCGAGGAAAAAGAAATATTCAATAAATATAAAAATGATGTGATTTCACAGTGGGAGATAGAACTATAGGAACACAAAATTGGGAGACGTCACCTAGTCTGGAATGTAGGAAAGACCTACTTCAAAAAAAGTGTTGAAATCACCATCTGGAGGATCAGGAGGGGTGATCCAGGTGAAGTAGTGGCTGAGGTTAGTGCCTGGAACCAGGGTAACAGAGACTTGACCTCCAAAATCTGAGCTCCCTACCTGCTGTAAAACCATTACTCAGGTTAATTTTTGGTTAAACCATTAGTTAAACCTAACTTGACTAGAAAATCCAATTAACTAGTTCTCTGCTTTTCCTAAATATTTCAGTTAATCAGGATTTTGTTTTTTATATTAGAGAGAGAGAGATCAAACTTGACCTCATGAGTGGTGGAGGTCCAGAGAGAGAGAGAGAGAGAGAGAGAGAGAGAGACAGAATTTGAACCAGGCTCCAAGCTCTGAGCTGTTAGCATAGAGCCTGACCCAGGGCTTGAACTCACAAACCATGAGTTCATGACTTGAGTGGAAGTTGGATGCTTAACTGACTGAGCCACCCAGGCACCCCTAGTTAATCAAGATTTTAAAAATCAAATCTTTGTTGCATTTAGGGGATTCTTTGATAAAAAAGAAAGAGCTTTGTGATAATGGATAGTAATTCTTTGTTTTGTGACTCTACTTACCTTAGCTCTGTGAGCTCGTTGAGTTCATTCCACTTTGCTGGCCTCGTTGTCCTTACCTGTAAAATGAGAAGGTTGGATCATATCCATTCAGCCATTTCCTTTCTGATTTCATGACCCAGAAATTGCTATAAATATCATTGTATTGCTGTTTACTTTTTAAAAGTACATTTCTATTTTTTTCCCATCAATAGCTAATTCTATACATTGCCTACTGGCAACTTTAAGAAGGCTTTCCTATTCTTTTCTCTGAAATAGGTGGCATAAGTTTATCCTACAAGGATATATTATTTTCTCTAATGATCTGGTAATTATCAGGTAATGAAATGGCCAACTGTAAGTATGTTATTAAGAGCAGTTGCTGTGTGGAATATTTTTGTCATGCAATTAGAAAAGTTACTTATCTTTTAGTAATGCATAAGAAGTTACATGCTGAGGAGAATGAAAATAGAGGAACAGCCTTCTGTGATCTGCTGAAGTAAGTCTTAAACCCATATATGAAAAGTCTAACGAGCTTAATTCCACGGACCAGAGTTTAAAGCCATGCTTTATCTTTCTGTGCCCTGCTGTCATTAATCAGAACTGTCCCATGAGGAGAGCTAAGCATGTCCTAAAGCTGGATTAGGCAACTGTATTTCTAAGCTAACCATCCTGACTTAAGTTGTCTCTTAAGTCCTTGACTGGGGAAAAGTTTCATTATGAGAGTATTAATTCTGATGGGCAGAGAGTTTTATATACAAAGTCAGGCTCATGATAGGTCCTTAATAAGAATGAATTTTTAACCAAATTGCACCAGGCCATTTCTGCTGCATATGTAGCTGTTTTATGGACATCAGAATGTGACCTGCAATACTTCTGCATATGCATTATGAACTTGGTCCTGAATGTGGAGATACACAAGGATGCACTTTGGTCTGTTAGATTTTAACCTTTTGATTTTGGCAGCCCCAACTGGCAGTTAACTTTATTTTAATCGGTTACGTCTCAGAAATGTTTTGTCTGGAAAATGAGAAGGTGCCACGCAGTCTTCTTAGTTGGGAAGAGTCACCTTCTTTTCAGGTTCAATTATCCTTTATCCACACTGACAATCGTGATGGGTACTTCCCTTTCTAGCTACACTTGAACATTTCCCATTCTCCACTGGAAGCTTCTGGAGGACAAGGTCTATAGCCAATTCACTGTAGCATGATAATCTCAGCTAACACATGAGGGTGCTCATTTGGAGTTAGGCACTTGGCATTTTATTTGTTATTTCCCTCTGGGAATAGAACTGCATAATACACCCAATGATGTATAGTGGCCCTGTCCATGAAGTAGGTATTTTTAGTCCTATTTTATAAAGGGGAAAATGGAGGTGCACAGAGGTTCAACTACTGCCTGAGGGACCCTGGGCTAGTTAGTGCTGGAACCAACATTTAAATTAATTTCTTTTTTTTTAAAATTTTTTTAAGTTTATTTATTTATGAGACATAGAGACAGAGCGTGAGCAGGAGAAGGGCAGAGACAGAGGGAGACACAGAATCCGAAGCAGGCTTCAGGCTCTGAGCTCTCAGCACAGAGCCTGACGCAGGGCTCTGAGCCGAGGTTGGTCGCTTAACCGACTGAGTCACCTAGGTGCCCCTTAAATTCATTTCTTTCCAACTCAACAATATGTGCTCTAATTAGTTTGTCTCTCAAAATAGCAAGAGACCTCTAACATCATAGGAACTCAATAAAATAATTGAAGAATGTGTGAGTGACTCTCCATCTAGATTGTATGACAAGCTGAGGTACTTTGGGGACAGTGAAAATGTATAAGAGGGCTAAGAGGTGCACACTTGGGAAGTATGTAGACAGTAAGAGGGTATCTGAGATATGCTTTTAATGTAAAGGAAATGAATGTCCAAATAGCTGGGTAAACCAAAGAAACTACTGTATTGCTTGTTATCCTGGTCATGCTGTCAACCATTACTAGTAGGAGCAATATTGTTGTTGAACTTGTTTGTTTCCCCATGTTGCCTGGTTGGTCACATCATTATTTCAAGTCTTATGTAATAAGCTGTCTTATCTCTTGTCAGCTCAATCTGATGCAACTACTTTTTTGCCCAAGTCAATCTTCATAGGTGTAGGGGGCCAGTTCTAGGGAGGTGAAGGGTATCTGTGGGACTATGATTTTCTCATTTCATGTTACTGCATGTTACGCCTTGCTCAGCTGTTTAATCTCACTTCTTTCCTGCCATTTCATTTCATTATAAAAAAAAATACCTTGAGTATTACAATAGATTGAATGTTTGTGTCCCTTAAAATTCACACATTGAACTCTTAACCCCCGGTGTGATGGTATTAGGAGGTGCGGCCTTTGGGAGGGGATTATGCCACCATGGACACAATCATGGAGCCATGATGAATGAGATTAATGTCCTTATAAAAGAGACCCAGAGAACTCCCTCGCCCCATCAGTCCGTAAGGACACAGTGAGCAGACAGACCACTTTCTATGAACTTAAGCAGGCTCTCCCCAGACACTGAATCTGCCAGTGTCTTGATTATGGACCTCCAGTCACCTCCACTGTTAGAAATATTTATCTGTTTATAAGCTACCCAGTCCATGGTATTCTCTTATAGCAACCTGAATGGACTAAGTCACATACTGTGTACCAAACATTGTATTAGGTATTGGAGACCCACACAGCCCCTTAACCTGGGGATCAGGTTAGGCAGGTCTTGTCCTTACCTAGTTTGGTGTCTGATGAAAAGATGAGAAAACAGGCAATTACAGTGCAGACAGGTGAGACCTACAAAAAGGTCTGCGGGGAGGATGGGAACTCAGGATGCTGGTGGGTGGCAGTCAATACATGAATCAGAGAAGGTACTTGGAGGGAGTGACTTCTTGTCACCTGAGAGATGAAAAGAGTTGGGTACAGAGCATTTTAGCCATCCAGTAAGAGTAAGCAAGTTAAAGACAAGCCCAAACTCTTAATTTTTCTCCTTTCTTCACTCTTTTCAAAAGATTCAGTTTGCCTGTGGCTTGAGACCCCCAACTTTGATGATCTAGAAGCAAGTCATACTCTCATTTAATTTCTTCTCATGTAACTTGATAGTACAGAATGGCAGTGCTTAAGAATGGTGGGCTGGGTGGGAGTGGTCTGATATTCAGAGAACTCAGGAAGATTCAAGGTGTGAGAAGAGGGCAGAACAGAGAATTTGGATATTTCTAGACCCATTTGTCTTTCCAAGGGAAATCTGAAACCTAACTTCTAGAAAATGATTTTCCTGGCCTAATTTGCATTGCTGGAGTTAAATGGGAAAGGTGAAGAGTTATCTCTTAGGCTGAATTTCTGTGGATTCATCTAGAATATGGTTGTCTTTATGTAAATTTAACAACATAATCTTAATTTTTAAGGGATATTCTGTGCAGATTCCTTTCAAATAGACAATTACTTGTTTTGGACCCCAAATACTGAGGGTACTTTTCTTTTTTCCCCTCATTTAAAAAATTCTTTAACAATTTTCTAATTCTATTTGGGACCCAGTCATAACTGCTAACATCAACACCCTTCTTCTTCTTTTTAATAAGGAGATTGTACCCCTAATTCACAGTAGGCATTGTTTTTCAGGGAAACTGAGGAGAATGTAGAGGTCATGATGTCTTCTTAGGGTCCTAAACAAACTTGTGATACTGGTGTTTGTGAAAATGGGGTATAAGAGGATTTTTAAAATAGTTATTTTGTAGTAAGAATGTCATAGTAATCGCTAAAAAATTTCTCAGAGTGTGCATAAATCTCTTTCCCCCTCTGACTTCACTGCTCTCTTCTTGGCATTTCTTAAACAATGAAATTATTTCTAATTAATTCTAGAAATTAAACTCAATTAAAAAACTTTGGCTATAGATTCACCGATTTTTTTTCTTTTTTACTTAAGCTGCTGGGCAATTTGTGTTGCTACTGTCAACTTGTGGTTTTCCAAGAAACTGGGTCTTTTATTTCTTAATGCTTTAAGAAAGATCAGTGGCAAATCTTGAGGACTTTGTGTAATAAAGAATTTGGCTGTGCTCAAAGAGAGTCCTGGTCTTTGTCCTCCATGTTTGGTAAGTAATCTGTATCCTATCTGGTATAAGTGTCTTTTTTTAGGACAAACACTTAATAGTCCTGGAGTAAGGGCTCACTACCCCAGAAAGACAAACTGTGTGATTTAGGATGACAGCTTCGGGTCACACTGTCAGTCTGGGAGCTGAGACCAACGACACTGGGAATCAATCAGTCATATGTGTGTAATGGAGCTCTGTTATGGGTTGAATTGTATACCCTCAAAAGACATGTTGGAGTCCTAATCCCCTAGTATCACTGAACATGATTTTGTTTGAAAATAGTATTACAGATACAATTAATTAAGATGAGGTAATTGCACATGTGATATGACTAGTGTCATTTTAAAAAGAGGAGGGAGGGGTGCTTGGGTGGCTCAGTTAAGTGTGTGACTCTTGATTTCAGCTCAGGTCATGATCTCATAGTCTTGAGATCAAGTGAAATCAAGCCCTAAGCAGGGCTCTGTGCTGCTTACGAGTCTCTCTCTCCCTCTCCTTATGCTCTTCCTCCACTCATGTGCATGCTCTTTCACTTTCTCTCAAAAAATACAAATAAAAAAAAGCAAAGGGAGACACAAGAGAAAAGATAGTCTAGTGACAACAGAGGAAGATAAGAACGATGCATCTAAAAGCCATAGAATACCTTGGGGCACCAGAAACTAGAGGAGGAAAGGAAGGATTATCCCAACAAGTTTCAGTTGGAGTTGAGACCTGCTAACACCTTGATTTCAGACTTCTGTCCTCCAGAATAGTGAGAGAGAAAAAATTTGTGGTTTTCAGTTGCCTTTTTAGTTATATTTTATTATGGCACCTCTAACAAACTAATAGATGCCCCCCCAAAATGGATACAGTAATGGAATATTACTCAGCCATAGGAAAGATACATATCCTGCCATTTGTGACATCATGAATGGTTCTTGAAGTATTATGCTGAGTGAAATAAGTCGAACATAGACAAATATACTGTGTGATCTCAATTATATGTGAAATACAAAACATCTGAACTAGTAGAAACAGAGAGTAGAATTGGTAGTTACCAGACATTGGAGGGTGGAGGAAAAGGGAAGATGTTGGTCAAAAGGTACAAACTTCCAGTTAGAAGATGAATAATTTCTGGATATCTAATGTACTGCATTGTGATTTTAGATGACAATATTGCATTACATATTCTGAAGTTGCTAAGAGAAATCTAACAAGTTATCCCCCAAAAGAAAAACTTATTAGGTGATCTGACATGATGCAGGTGTCAGCTAACACTGGTAGTCATTGTGCAACATATAATTGTATCAAATCAACATATTCTACACCTTAAACCAAGGCAGTGTTATATGTCAAATATAAGTCAAAGCCGGACAAAAAAAAAACCCTCCTATTTTAACTTGCCTTATTATTTTCAATAAGTGCTTTTCATTTTAAAAAGAAAATTCTTTCTTAGCCCCCAGAGAACAAACAGATGGTTACTAGAGTGGGGGTGAGTGCAAGGATGGGTGAAATAGGTAATGGGGATTAAGGAGTATATGTATCATGAGGGAGCACTGAGTAATGTATAGAACTGTTGAATCACTCACTATGTTGTACACTTGAAAATAACACTGCATATTAACTATACTGAAATTTAAACTTATTAAAAAAAGAAACTTCTGTTGATTGGCCCTTTCCTCAAAAAATAAGCAAGGCTCTGTCTCCCATTCTTTCCTTACATATATGAACAACAGAAACACGTATTCATCCTTTTACATTTATTTCCATATTTGCCATTTCCAACACTTTGTATTTCACTGTGTAGATACAAGCTTTACTACACTCAAAGAACTTTAACAGTTTTTGGAGTGAAGGACTGCTAACGATAAATTCTCTGCTTTTGTTTGTCTTTAAAAGACTGTATTTTACCTTAATTTTTTAAAGATAATTTAATCGGGTATAAAATCTTAAGTCGACCATTTGTTTCAGCACTTCAAAGATGTTCTCTTTTAACTGATGTATTTTATTTCTTTTAAAGTTTATTTTTTTATTTATTTTGAGAGAGAGAGAGAGAGAGAGAGAGAAAACGAACGAATGAATGAACGAATGAATGAATGAACGAACAAATGAATGAATCCCAAGCAGGCTCTGCACTGTCAGCCTAGAGCCTGATGTGGGGGGCTTGAACTCATGAACTATGAGATCATGACCTGAGCGAACATCAAGAATTAGATGCTTAGCCTACTGAGCCACCCAGGCACCCCAACTGATTTATTTTCTGATAGAGAGTCTTGTTTTTCTTAGATTTTTTTTCTTCTGTGTGTTGTGTATTTTTTTCCCCTCTGACTGATTTTAAGATTTTATCTTTGTCACTGTTTTCAGTAGTTTGATGATGGGTCTTGGTTGTTATTCTTTGTGTTTCTCCTGCAAAGAGTTTGTTGAATTTTTGAATCTGTGAGTGTATAATATTTATCCAATTTGAAAATTGTGACCATCATTGCTTTAAATATTACTTCTGCTCTGTCCATTCTGGGACTCTAATTACCCATAGGTAAGACTGCTTGATAACACCTCACAGCTCAATGATGCTGTTAATTTTCTCAGTCTTTCTTTGTTTTGTGTTGTTTTATTTATTGGTGCTTCATTTGTGGGTAGTTTCTCTTGCACTGTGGGTAGTTTTAGTGTCACATTTCTTTAGCAGTATCTTCTTGACTATCAGTAAATTTTTCTTTTGATAATAAATTTTTAACTCCAGAAGCTTGGGGGCTTTTAAAAGTACCATTCATGTCTTTCCTTGAATACTTGAATACAGATGTAATAGCTGTTTTCATATCTTTGTCTCCTAATGTTATCTATAGTTCTGAATATCTAGTAATTTTTTTAAGTGTGTATTTAGTTTTGAGAGAGAGAGAGAAAGAGTATGAGCAGGCAAGGGGCAGAGAGAAGGAGACACAGAATCCGAAAAAGGCTCCAAGCTCTGAGCTATTAACACAAAGCCCATGTGGGTCTCAAACCCACGAACTGTGAGATCATGACCTTAGCTGAAGTCAGACGCTTAACTGAGCCACCCAGTCACCCCTTGTAATTTTTAATTGATGTCAGATACTGCATATTTGAATTGTGGAGAGTATGTTTTTTGTTGTCTTCTTTAAAAAAGTGTTGGGCTTGGTTCTGGGAGATAATTAAATTGCCCCCGTGTCAGCTTGATATTTTCCAATCTTGTTTTAAAGCTTTTAGGTCAGGTATAGAGTAACCTTTACTTTGGGAATACTTCAGTTTTATTTCTGGGGGGGGGTAGTGTCCTACTTCTATTTTCACTACTTTTGGAACTTTAGGGGGCCCCCTCTGAATTCTCCGAACAGTCACTGGAGACTCTCCCCACCAGCTGTTTGGAATCTGAAAGTTTCCCAGATCTGTGCATTCAGCTCGTCCATCTCTAGTTACTCTTGGCGTTTCAGTCTACACCTGCACATGTTGTGAAGAGATTGCAAGTTATCTCAACATTGACTCTGAAGCTCTGTATTTGTGTGCAACTACTTTTCTCTCTAGAAATCTTCCCTGCAAGCTCCAGCCCCTTGAAATACACCAAACTCCAATCTCAGTGGCTCAATTCAGTGAGACTTCTATGTTTGGGACCCTCTCATCCTCCTGCCCTGAACCCTATAGCTGCTCTGTGGTCCAGGATATGTCTCTAGTCAGAAAGCTGGATAATCTTTGGGATTATCTCATTTGTTTCCCTTCTCTTAGGGATCACAGTTCTGCATTTCTTATTATCCAGTATCTGAAAGCCGTTTCATACATTTTGTCCACTGTTTTACTTGTTAAGGTGAAATTTAGAGCTGATCTCCATTATTCCATTTTTACCATCTCAGAATAAAACAAGACAGCTCATGTAATAGATAATTAAATTATTTGAATATTTAATTTGTGTCATTTATGTTATCTTTGATTATTAAGGATGTTCAAATATTTTTTCCTGACTTTTTAGAGATTCAGTGGAAGTTGACATTTTGGGTAAAACATCCTAAAACATCTGTTCCACCCAGAGATGTTTGTCCCATCCAACATGTCACAAAGTTGTATTCTTGCTACTGGTTTCAACAGGAAATAGTGCTATTCTATGGCTTTGTCTTAATAAGAATATGATAGTGAGCCCCACATTTCTGTGGACCTGAAGTCTGTGTTGACAGACAGAAACCAAGGGGCAAATATGGTTGTCTTTCTTGATTGCAAATACAGGAGTCTCCTTTTATCCATGGAGGGTGTGTTCGAAGACCCCCAGTGGGTGCCTGAAAGGGTAGATAGTACTGAGCCTTTCATATAATGTTTTTTCCTACACATACCATAAAGTATAATTGGTAGATTAGGCACAGTAAAAAATTAATGACAATAACGGTAATACAGTTGAGGTTTTGAAACAGTCTAATGTGATAAATATTATGTGGATGCAGTCTCTCTTTTTCAAAATATCTTCATATTCTGTGTTCTTTGGGTAAATATCTAGTAGTGCAATTGGTGGATCGTAGGGTAGTTGTATACAGGCACTCCGAGGTTTATAGCAGCATCATCTACAATAGCCAAATTACAGAAAGTGCCCAAAAGTCTATTGACTAATGATTGGAGAAAGAAGATGTGGTGTATATATATATATATATATATATATATATATACGTATATATATATACACACACAATGGAATATTCCTCAGCCATAAAAAGAATGAAATATTGCCATTTGCAATGATGTGGATGGAGCTAGAGAGCATTATGCTAAGTGAAATAAGTCAGAGAAAGACAAATACCATACGATTTCATTCATGCGGAATTTAAGAAACAAATGATCACATGGGTAAAAAAAGAGGCAAACCAATAAATAGTTTCTGAACTATAGAGAATATATGGTTATCAAAGGGGAAGTGGGGAGGGATGGGTTAAATAGGTGATGGGGATTAAGGAGTGCACTCATTTATTGTGATAAGCACCGGATGTTGTATGTAAATGTTGAATCACTAAATTGTAACCTAAAACTAATTTAAATAAAAACTTGAACAAAAAGAAAAACCAAAATATCTAGTGTTCTGTACTTACCTGTCATCTTCCTGTGATGACGTGAGATGATAAAATGCCTATGTGATGAGGTGAATTGAGGTGAATGATGTAGGCATTGTAGCATTAGGTGACTAATGACCTTCTGATGATACCTCAGAAGGAGGTTCATCTGCTCTCAGATCACAGTTGGCCTTGGGTAACTAAAACTATAGAAAGAAGAACCATGAATAAGGAAGGGGGAGATAGCCTACTGTACAAGTAACATTGCTTGATAGTTTTGTCTTATCTTTTAATAACTTGCCTCTGTCTACTTAGTAGGTGTGTGAACTTTTAGAAGTAACTTAATCTCTCATATCACTGTTGCCTTTATTTGTGAGTAAATACACTTACTGGTAGAGTAATTGTGAGGATTAAAGGACTTAATATGTCAAGAGCTCAGAACCTAGTGATTGCTTAATAAATAGTGATTTTCTGCCATCTTTACATATTTTTTCTGAAAGCTTTATGGCCTCTACTTAGACTTTTCAACACTGTTTTCTGCTAGCTAAGATTTTAATGATGTAAGATAATTAAGTCAAAAAGTATGGTAGATTCCAGTACAGATTCAGGAAATATGTTAATTCCTAGAAATATTTTTCAGAGATAACTGGACATAAACTGATGACATTGCAAGGCTGTAGCAGTCTACCATGCAATGATGTTTAGGTATTTCAGATACTATAAATGGATATTTTAAGAAGTAAAATGAAAATAATTTACTTTGAATATGTAATAAATAGTCCAGAATTATTATCTCTATTTCAGAAGAAATTTAAATCATTGAGTTGTTAAAGATTGAAGTCTGGCTGGCATAGCTTACTGATGTTTGTTAAATTTAAAATTTCAGTTTCAATGACTATAATTCGACCATAATGTTCACCTTGGTGTTGAAGGATTTCAGCTCTGGAACAGGAAAGAACATATCTAATTTTCTGTACTCTTTGGCTATCTAATATTTTTGAATATTACACTGAGAAATAACTTAGTAAAATATGGCTCTTGAGATACCTCTTAAAAAGTAAACTGAGACAGGGTCCCTGGGTGGCTAAGTTGGTTAAGCATTCAACTTTTGATTTTGGCTCAGGTCATGATCTCACTGGTTGGTAAGTTTGAGCCCTGAGTAGGGCTCCTCGCTGACAATGTGGACCCTACATGGGATTCTCTGTCTCTCACTCTCTCTTACCCCCTCCCTCCCCTTTCCAAAATAAATAAATAAACTTAAAAAAATAAACTGATATGAAGGAGGTAAGGAGAATAGAAATATTTCTCTAAGTTTTCCTCCTTCTTTTAAACTTATTAAATATACCACGTATTTAGTAAAAGATTCAGGTTAAATGAGCAGCACTCAACTCTAGCGGATAAAAGAGGTGGCATTTTTAATATAACTACTTGTCAATTCTGAAAGGCAAATAATTTCATGATTAAAGACTTTGGCAATTCAAATTGTTACTGAGGTTTTATGAATAAAAAAGGATGTATAATTTTAGTTAGGATAAAAGCAGTTCATCTCTTCGATTCAACAAAAATAATACTTAGATATTTCTACCTTTAAGTCAAGTTTATTAGACTTAGGGTTCTCACTTAGACAGTTGAAACTGATCCAACATAGCTTGTGTAATCTTTCAACTTTATTTTTTGGACTGAATACACTGGGTCCAAGTAGGCCCCAATGGCTAGATTATGATCAATATTCTTGGAATAAATGATAGCACCTCCTATACAGCCCTGCTGAGCTACTTCATGTTGGACAGCAAGACTGATCCAGGCCAGCATAATGGGAAGGACAGGACTTGTCTTGATTGCCATCTCCCTCTGCCATCCTCCTTGGGCAACTCCTGCATTTCAAGTATCTCCCTTTTCCACAGAAATTACCTCTACTTGTCCCTTTTTTTCTAGTTCATTCTGCCAGGAAGCATTGGGAGTAGCAATTCATAGTAAGCTATCAGTAGCTTTGTATTACTTTCCCAGGGGATCAATTTATATTTTTAAAAAATGATCTAGTAAAAGGATACATGCCTAAAGAACCCCAAATGGTAGGGTTTTAGGTGTTAAGATGGGGAGAATTTTTGGTCTTTGTGTACAAGAAACCATGCTGTACCCATTCAGTGAATATTAGTAAGTGGCATATGCCTATAAATCAAGCCAATCCTGTTGGTAAGGAAAAACTATTAAGAATCCCAGATAGAAATTGTGGAGCCTGAGCTACCTCACATGGATGCTTTGTATGCTTAAATGAACTAGAATATAATTTTTTTTGAAAATTTTAAAAATGTTTTGTTTATTTTAATTCCAGTATAGTTAACATACAGTATAGTGTCAGGTGTACAATACAATGATTCAACAACTTCATACCTCACTCAGTGCTCATCACAACAAGTGTACTCCTTAATCCCTGTCACGTATTTCACCACCACCACCACCATATCCCCTCCCATCTGATGACCAACAGTTTGCTCTCTCTAGTTAAGAATCTGTTTCTTAGTTTGCCCCAATCCCTTTCACTTGTTTTGTTTCTTAAATATCACATATGGGTGAAATCATATTATATTTGTATTTCTCTGATTGATTTAATTTCACTTAGCATTATAGTTTCTGGCTTCATCCATGTCATTGCAAATGGCAAAATTTCATTTTTTATGGCTGAATAATATTTATGTGTGTGTGTGTGTGTGTGTGTGTGTGTAAATATCTTGTTTTTGCATTTATCTATCAGTGGATGCTTGGGCTGCTTCCATAGTTTGGCTTTTGTAAAGAATACTGTAATAAACAGGGGTGCGTGTATCCCTTTGATTTAGTGTTTCTGTATTTTTCGGGTAAATACCCAGTGGTGCGATTACTGAATCATAGGGTAGTTCTATTTTTAACTTTTTTTTAAGAGCTTAGCAGAATGGTGACTTTCATTTATTAATTCTAAGATAGCAATATCATAAATATCATTATTTTTTCCATTACACTAGTTTTTTTTAATAATAGTTTATTTTCAAATTGGTTTACATATAACACCCAGTGTTCATCCCAACACGTTCCCTTTTTTTTTTTTTTTTTTTATTATAATAGTTTATTTTCAAATTGGTTTACATATAACACCCAGTGTTCATCCCAACATGTGCCCTTTTTAATGCCCATCACCCCCTCTCCCCCCTCCCTCATCCCCCTCACCCTCAGTTTTTTCTTAGTCTTTGAGAGTCTCTTATGTTTTATCTCCCTCCCTCTCTGTGTCTTTTTTTTCTTTCCCCTCTTCCCCTCCCCCTGGTTTTTGCTTAGTTTCACAAAGTCCACCTATTCGTGGAAACATATGGTATCTGTCTTTTTCTGACTGACTTATTTCACTTAACATAATACCCTCCAGTTCCATCCATGTTGCTACACATGGCCAGATTTCATTTTTTCTCATTGCCACGTAGTAGTCCATTGTATATAAGTACCATAACTTCTTTATCCATTCGTCAGTTGATGGGCACTTGGTCTCTTTCCATGATTTGGCTATTGTCGAAAGTGCTGCTATGAACATTGGGGTACACGTGCTCCTATGCATCAGCATTCCTGTGTCTCTTGGGTAGATTCCTAGCAGGGCTATTGCTGGGTCATAGGGTAGCTCTATTTTCATTTTTTTGAGGAACCTCCACACCGTTTTCCAGAGTGGCTGCACCAGTTTGCATTCCCACCAACAGTGTAGGAGGGTGCCTACTTCTCCACATCCTCGCCAGCATCTATAGTTTCCTGATTTGTTCATTTTAGCCACTCTGACTGGTGTGAGGTGGTATCTCAGTGTAGTTTTGATTTGTATTTCCCTGATGATGAGTGACATTGAGCATCGTTTCATGTGTCTGTTGGCCATCTGAATGTCCCCTTTGGAGAAGTGTCTATTCATATCTTCCGCCCATTTCTTCACTGGGTTGTTTGTTTTTCGGGTTTGGAGTTTGGTAAGTTCTTTATAAATTTTAGATATTAGTCCTTTATCCGATATGTCATTTGCGATGATCTTTTCCCATTCCGTTGGTTGCCTATTCGTTTTGTTGGTTGTTTCTTTTGCCGTGCAGAAGCTTTTTATCTTGATGAGGTCCCAATAGTTCATCTTTGCTTTTAATTCTCTTGCCTTTGGAGACGTGTCGAGTAAGAAATTTGTGCATCTTAGGTCAAAGAGGCTTTTTCCTGTTTTCTCCTCTAGGATTTTGACGGTTTCCTGTCTCACATTCAGATCTTTTATCCATTTAGAATTTATTTTTGTGAGTGGTGTAAGAAAGTGGTCTAGTTTCATTCTTTTGCATGTTGCTGTCCAATTCTCCCAGCACCATTTGTTAAAAAGGCTGTCTTTTTTCCATTGGATACATTTTCCCGCTTTGTCAAAGATTAGTTGGCCATATACTTGCGGGTCCATTTCTGAGTTTTCTATTCTATTCCATTGGTCTATGTGTCTGTTTTTGTGCCAATACCATACAGTCTTGATGACCACCGCTTTGTAGTAGAGGTTAAAGTCTGGGATTGTGATGCCTCCCGCCTTGGTTTTATTCTTCAGTATTACTTTGGCTATTCGAGGTCTTTTGTGGTTCCATACAAATTTTAGGATTGTTTGCTCTAGCTTTGAGAAGAATGCTGGTGCAATTTTGATTGGGATTGCATTGAATGTGTAGATTGCTTTGGGTAGTATTGCCATTTTGACAATATTTATTCTTCCAATCCATGAGCATGGGATGTTTTTCCATTTCCTTGTGTCTTCCTCAATTTCCTTCATAAGTTTTTTATAGTTTTCAGTGTAGAGGTCTTTCACATCTTTGGTTAGGTTTATTCCTAAGTATTTTATGGTTTTTGGTGCAATTGTGAAAGGGATTAGCTTCTTTATTTCTCTTTCTGCTGCTTCATTGTTGGTGTATAGAAATGCCACCGATTTCTGTACATTGATTTTGTATCCTGCAACTTTGCTGAAATCATGAATCAGTTCTAGTAGGCTTTTGGTGGATTCTGTCGGGTTTTCCATGTAAAGTATCATGTCATCTGCAAAAAGTGAAAGTTTGACTTCCTCCTTGCCAATCTTGATGCCTTTTATTTTGTTTTGTTGTCTGATTGCTGATGCTAAGACTTCCAGCACTATGTTAAATAGCAGTGGCGAGAGTGGACACCCCTGTCGTGTTCCTGATCTCAGGGGGAAGTCTTTCAGTTTTTCCGCATTGAGGATGATATGAGCTGTGGGCTTTTCATATATGGCTTTTATGATGTTTAAGTATGTTCCTTCTATCCCGACTTTCTCGAGAGTTTTTATTAAGAAAGGATGCTGTATTTTGTCAAATGCTTTTTCTGCATCTATTGACAGGATCATATGGTTCTTATCTTTTCTTTTGTTGATGTGATGTATCACGTTGATTGATTTGCGAATATTGAACCAGCCCTGCAACCCAGGGATGAATCCTACTTGATCATGGTGGATAATTCTCTTTATATGCTGTTGGATTCGATTTGCTAGTATCTTGTTGAGAATTTTTGCATCCATATTCATCAGGGATATTGGCCTGTAATTTTCTTTCTTTGCTGGGTCTCTATCTGGTTTGGGAATCAAAGTGATGCTGGCTTCATAGAATGAGTCCGGGAGTTTTCCTTCCGTTTCAATTTTTTGGAACAGCTTGAGGAGGATAGGAATTAACTCTGTTTTAAATGTCTGGTAAAATTCCGCAGGAAAGCCATCTGGTCCAGGGCTTTTATTTGCTGGGAGGTTTTTAATAACGGATTCTATTTCTTCACTAGTTATGGGTCTGTTCAAATTTTCTATTTCTTCCCGTTTGAGTTTTGGTAGTGTGTGGCTATTTAGGAAGCTGTCCATTTCTTCCAGATTGCCAAGTTTGGTGGCATATAATTTTTCATAGTATTCTCTGATGATTGCTTGTATCTCTGAGGGATTGGTTGTAATTTCTCCCTTTTCATTCACGATTTTATTTATTTGAGTTCTCTCTCTTTTCTTTTTGAGAAGCCTGGCTAGAGGTTTGTCTATTTTGTTTATTTTTTCAAAGAACCAGCTTTTGGTTTCATTGATCTGTTCCACTACCTTTTCTGTCTCCATATGGTTAATTTGAGCTCTGATCTTTGTTATTTCTCTCTTTCTGCTGGGCTTGGGTTGTTTTAGTTGATCTGCTTCTAGTTCCTTTAGGCGTGCTGTTAGAATTTGTGTTATTGATTTTTCTTGTTTCTTGAGATGGGCCTGGATTGCAATATATTTCCCTCTCAGGACTGCCTTTGCTGCATCCCAGAGCGTTTGGATTGTTGTATTTTCATTTTCATTTGTTTCCATATATTTTTTAATTTCTTCTCTGATGGCTTGGTTGACCCAGTCATCTTTTAGTAGGTTATTTCTTAGCCGCCATGTTCTTGAATATTTTCCAGGCTTTCTCCTGTGGTTGATTTCAAGTTTCAAAGCATTGTGGTCTGACAGTGTACATGGTATGATCTCAATTCTTTTATATTTATTCAGAGCTTCCCTGTGCCCCAGAATGTGGTCTATCTTGGAAAATGTGCCGTGTGCAGATGAGAAGAACGTAAATTCCTTTGCTTCTGGATGAAGGACCCTAAAGATGTCTGTGAGGCCCATCTGTCCTAATGTGTCATTCAGGGCTATTGTTTCTGCGGAGATTTTCTGTTTTGTTGATCTATCCAATGCTGAGAGTGGAGTGTTGAGATCCCCTACTATTAGGACATTTTTATCGATGAGGTTGCTAATGTTTGTAATTAGTTGTTTTACAAATTTGGGTGCCCCTGAATTCGGTGCGTAGATATTTACAATTGTTAGCTCTTCCTGCTGGATGGTTCCTGAGACTATTATATAATGTCCTTCCTCATCTCTTATTACATCGTTCATTTTAAAGTCTAATTTGTCTGATATAAGTGTGGCTCCTCTGGCTTTCTTCTGACTTCCAGTAGCATGGTAGATAGTTCTCCATCCCCTCACTTTCAATCTGAAGGTGTCTTCAGGTTTAAGATGAGTTTCTTGAAGACAGCAAATAGATGGGTCTTGTTTTTTAATCCATTCTGTTATCCTGTGTCTTTTGATTGGCGCATTTAGTCCATTTACATTCAGTGTTAATATTGAAAAATATGGGCTTACAGTCACTGTATTATCTGTAAGTTTCATGTTTGTAAGGCTGTCTCTGGTAGTTTGTGTTCTTTGCCTCCTTATTTTCATAGAATGCCCCTCAGGATCTCTTACAGTGCTGGCTTATTTGTGATAAATTCTTTCAGTTTTTGTTTGTTGGGAAAAACCTTGATCTCTCCTTCTATTCTGAATGACAGGCTAGCCGGATACAGAATTCTTGGTTGCATGTCCTTCTTGCTCATCACATTGAAGATATCCTGCCATTCCTTTCTGGCTTGCCAAGTTTCCGTAGATAAGTCTGCTACTACCCTTATAGGTCTCCCTTTGTATGTTAGGGTTCTTTTGTCCCTAGCTGCTTTCAGGATTCTCTCCCTATCTTTGTATTTTGCCAGCTTCACTATGATGTGCCGTGCAGAAGGTCTATTCAAGTTACGTCTGAGGGGAGTTCTCTGTGCCTCTTGGATTTCCATGCCCGTTTCCTTTCTCATGTTGAGGAAGTTCTCAGCAATGATTTGTTCCAGAACCCCTTCGACTCCTTTCTCTCTCTCTTCTTCCTCTGGAACTCCTATGATACGGATATTGTTTCTTTTGAGTGCATCGCTCAGCTCTCGAATTCTCCTTTCCTGTTCCTGGATCAGCTTCTCTCTCTTTTTATCTGCTTCCTCTTTTTCAATGATTTTGTCTTCTAAGGCACTAACTCTTTCCTCTACCTCTTCAATCCGTGCTGTGGCTGCTTCCAGTTTCCCCTGTATTTCTTCCAATGTCTTCTTTAATTCTTCTTGACCGTTTTTAAGGTCTTTGAACTTTGCCTCGTGGGACTCCTTGCATTCATCTAAGCTTTTTTCAAGGCCAGCAATTAGTTTTATGATTAACATTCTATATTCAAGTTCTGTTATGTTGCTTATATCTGTTTTCATTAATTCTTGAGCTGTCACTACTTCTTGTAGACTCTTTTGAGGAGAATTCTTCCGTCTCGTCATTTTGGCTGGATGTGTTATGGGTTGTTTCTTGAAGTTGCCCTGGAAAGGAAAACTGACAGACACACAGAACACAGAAATACTCAAACGTACCGACAAATGGTCCAGACAAGCAGTTCACAACAGAAAAAAATAACAAGTGACTCTCTGAGGGCAATGTCCTGAAGTAACCGCTACACGTTAAGGACAGGGTATGTAGTGTGCTGGTGGCAGAGCATATATAGACAGAATAATGACTGGTGCAGGGAGAAGAAGGAAATGGACTTTGCCCAGGTAGAGCGACTAAAGGGTTTAATCCAGACTGATAGAAATCAGAATAAGGACAGGTGCGAGGGAAAAGGAATAAAGATCGATGTCGTCTAGATGAACTTATAAGGCCTGGTTATTCCAGAAAAAGGGCTAGGGAAGTAAAGAAGAGGTTGTAGGACATGTCCTCGAAGAGTGGGTTAAAAAACAAAACAAAAACAAAAAACAAAAAACAAAAAACAAAACAAAAAAAAAAACCCAAACAAAACAAACAAACAAACAAACAAAAAACAAAAAAACAAAAAACAAAAAGAACGAAAAAAATGATTAAGCCAGTCAGTACCCTGGATGACCAGCTCAGGGATGGGGATCGGTAGGAGTGAGAAAGGGAGGGATAAATTTAAAAAGAAGAAATGACTGGCGTTACTCCAGGCAGCAATCTCCACTTGGATCAGTCGCTCCTGCTGATAGTTTGGGAGGGGCGTGGTTTAGTGTAGGCGGGTCCGGCCTCCACTGCTGCAGGGATGGCTTCTGGGGTGACTTCCTGGCTTGTGAGACAACAATGGCGTCTCTCCAGACCCGCGCCACCAGTCCTGGAGGCTTTATTCGCCCCTTTATTTCTGTTCTCTCTCCACCGCCCACGCCAGCCTAGTGTGGTTTACTGGAGCCGCGCCTGGGGCTGCCTGGGTCCCTGCGGCATGCGTGCCCGGAGGCGCTGGGCGAGGGTGGCGCGGTGGCGCGGCCGTCTGCTACCCCCGGATTTGGCTGTAACTGTGCGGGGGTTAGAGGTGCTCCGCAGGAGCCGCCGCCTGAGTCCCCCCTGCCTGTCCCGGCAGCGCGCGCGCCCCGGAGGCGCTGGGCGAGGGTGGCGCGGTGGCGCGGCCGTCTGCTACCCCCGATTTGGCTGTAACTGTGCGGGGGTTAGAGGTGCTCCGCAGGAGCCGCCGCCTGGGTTCCCCCTGCCTGTCCCGGCAGCGCGCGCGCCCCGGAGGCGCTGGGCGAGGGTGGCGCGGTGGTGCGGCCGTCTGCCACCCCCCGATTTCGTTATAATTGTGCCGGGGTTAGAGGTGCTCCGCAGGCGGCGCCGCCTGCGTCCCCGCTGCCAGTCCCTCCCGCGCGCGTCCCAGTGGCTCAGGACGGGGTTGGTGCGGTCCCAGCAGCGCGCGGGGATTGCTGCTGTTTGCCACTGAACTTCTCTTCAAAAGCCCTGCATTTAGGGGCTGGATGGTCGCAGTCTCACCCGCTCTGGCCCTCTCGTTCAGATGTTGTTCGATCGGCACTTTCCCAGCTATCTCCGAAGACACTCACCCTCCCCTCAGCTCAACTTCCCAAGTTCGAGTTCGTTTTATCCGACCCAGATTAAACTCACGGTTTAGTTGGGCCGTGTCTGTTTCCGCCTTAGTTTCTTGTCAGCTCTAGCACCTTTTCCCCCCGATTTTTGGAGTTGAGAGAGAGACAGTGGTTTCAGTCGTCCCCCTTTAAAGGGCAAGCGAAATACTGGAGCCCCCTACTCCTCCGCCATGTTGCCCCACGTTCCCTTTTTAATGCCCGTCACCCCCTCTCCCCCCTCCCTCATCTCTCTCACTTTCCTCATCCTCAGATTGTTCTTAGTCTTTGAGAATCTCTTATGTTTTATCTCCCTCCACCTCTGTGTCTTTTTTTCCTTTCCCCCCTTCCCCTCCCCCTGGTTTTTGCTTAGTCTCACAAAGTCCACCTATTCGTGGAAACATATGGTATCTGTCTTTTTCTGACTGACTTATTTCACTTAACATAATACCCTCCAGTTCCATCCATGTTGCTACACATGGCCAGATTTTATTTTTTCTCATTGCCACGTAGTAGTCCATTGTATATAAGTACCATAACTTCTTTATCCATTCGTCAGTTGATGGGCACTTGGTCTCTTTCCATGATTTGGCTATTGTCGAAAGTGCTGCTATGAACATTGGGGTACACGTGCTCCTACGCATCAGCATTCCTGTGTCTCTTGGGTAGATTCCTAGCAGTGCTATTGCTGGGTCATAGGGTAGCTCTATTTTCATTTTTTTGAGGAACCTCCACACCGTTTTCCAGAGCAGCTGCACCAGTTTGCATTCCCACCAACAGTGTAGGAGGGTGCCTGCTTCTCCACATCCCCGCCAGCATCTATAGTTTCCTGATTTATTCATTTTAGCCACTCGAACCAGTGTAAGGTGGTATCTCAGTGTGGTTTTGATTTGTGTTTCCCTGATGATGAGTGACTTTGAGCATCGTTTCATGTGTTTGTTGGCTATCTGAATGTCCTCTTTGGAGAAGTGTCTATTCATATCTTCCGCCCACTTTTTCACTGGATTATTTTTTTTCGGGTGTGGAGTTTGGTAAGTTCTTTATAGATTTTAGATACTAGTCCTTTATCTGAAATGTCATTTGCAATTATCCTTTCCCATTCCGTTGGTTGTCTATTAGTTTTGTTGGTTGTTTCCTTTGCCGTGCAGAAGCTTTTTATCTTGATGAGGTCCCAATAGTTTATTTTTGCTTTAAATTCCCTCACCTTTGGAGATGTGTCGCATAGGAAATTGCTGTGGCTCAGGTCGAAGAGGTTTATTCCTGCTTTCTCCTCTAGGATTTTGATGGTTTCCTGTCTCACATTCAGATCCTTCATCCATTTAGAGTTTATTTTTGTGAGTGGTGTAAGGGAGTGGTCTAGTTTCATTCTTCTGCATATTGCTGTCCAGTTCTCCCAGCACCATTTGTTGAGGAGGCTGTCTTTTTTCCATTGGATACTCTTTCCTGCTTTGTCAAAGATTAGATGGTCATATGCTTGTGGGTCCATCTCTGGGTTCTCTATTCTATTCCATTGGTCTATGTGTCTGTTCTTGTGCCAATACCATGCTGTCTTGATGACTACCGCTTTGTAGTAGAGGTTAAAATCTGGGATTGTGATGCCTCCCGCTTTGGTTTTATTCTTCAGAATTACTTTGGCTATTCGAGGTCTTTTGTGGTTCCATACAAATTTTAGGATTGTTTGCTCTAGCTTTGAGAAGTATGCTGGTGCAATTTTGATTGGGATTGCATTGAATGTGTAGATTGCTTTGGGTAGTATTGCCTTTTTGATGATATTTATTCTTCTGATCCATGAGCTTGGGATGTTTTTCCATTTCCTTGTGTCTTCCTCAATTTCCTTCATAAGTTTTTTATAGTTTTCCACGTAAAGGTCTTTTACATCTTTGGTTAGGTTTATTCCTAGGTATTTGATGGTTTTTGGTGCAATTGTGAATGGGATTCGCTTCTTTATTTCTCTTTCTATTGCTTCATTGTTGGTGTAAAGGAATGCAACTGATTTCTGTACATTGATTTTGTATCCTGCAACTTTGCCAAATTCATGGATCAATTCTAATAGGCTTTCAGTGGATTCTGTTGGGTTTTCCATGTAAAGTATCATGTCGTCTGCAAAAAGTGAAAGTTTGACTTCATCCTTGCCTATACTGATGCCTTTTATTTTGCTTTCTTGTCTGATTGCTGATGCTAGGACCTCCAACACTATGTTAAATAGCAGTGGTGAGAGTGGACACCCCTGTCGTGTTCCTGATCTCAGGGGGAAGGCTCTCAGTTTTTCCCCATTGAGGATTATATTAGCTGTGGTAGCATATAATTCTTGAAGTCCTCTTACATACCACAGTTTTCTTGCCCATGTCAGCCTGTGGTGGCTAACTATTTAAAACTGTAAGTCAGAATACACGTAAAAAAATCATTTTGAGATTTATGTAGGTTTATGTAAACTATCTTTCTAGGGTATTAAAGTTACATATATTGTCTTAGTTTGGGATGCTTTAAGAAAAATGCCATAAATTGGGTGACTTAAACAGCAAACATTTAATTTTCACAGCTCTGGTGGCTGGGAGGTCCCAGATCAAAGTGCTGACTGATTAGGTTCCTGGTAAGGGCCCTCTTTCTGGTTTCTAGAGGGATATTTTCTTGCTGTGCCCTCCCGTGGTGGAGAGCACAGATAGAAGCAGCAAGTTCTCTGGTGGCTCTTCTTAGAAGGACACTAATCCCATTATTAGGGCCCCTCCTTCATGACTTAATTACCTCCCATAGGCCCTATCTTCAAACACCATCCCTCTAGGGGCTAGGGTTTCAACGTATGACTTTGGGGGGAACGCAAATGTGCAGTCCATAATAGAGATATTTTCCTGGTATAAAATCCTGGTCCTACGATTGCCACAGACAATACAGTATCGGTGAAGCACACCGGTCTTGGAGTCAGTTAGAGGTGGGGAAAGTGATCATTCTGAGCTTGTCTTTATCACATGTTGACAGAAATGGATACCTTCTCATATGATTGCTAGGAAGATTAAATAGTATAAGGAAATCATACATGCCATTTAGCATGGTGCCAGAAACAAAGGAAATGCTCTGTAAATTGTAGTTACACTAACATATTAATGTTACTTACTATTTAATAGAAAATATCGCTTATGGGGGATCTTTTGTGTGGAGGGAAAGAATTGAAGAGATGGTAGCAATAAAAATAAGTATAAATAAAATGAGCAAATTCAGGAGCCATAATCATGGTCAGCCACAGGGAGTGGAGGAGCAGAGACAGGGCAGGGAGAGAAAGGTTTTAGAATGAAACCAGCCACAAGAGTGGGGTCAGGGAAGGATATGAACATTGCAGCATTGTGACAAAGAGTTAAAGGTTTTTGTCAGAGCCACCCTGGGTACGCTGTGCTGCTGGATCCCTGTCAATGGAAACCCCATCTTATGGTAATGACATTATAAAGACATTATAAAGGAAAGATTATGCCCAAAGGAGGAAATCATAATTACAAGGGGAGCCAAACATCCTTGAATTAGCTCCACCTTGTGGGAAAGCTCTGGGGTGGAGTAAGTAATGCAACCAGGAATGAACTCTTGTAGGAAACTGAGTTAGAAATAGAAGGATTGTGTTGAGACTGTTGTTTTAAGCTCTTGGACACTGCTAATTTTTTCCTTGACCTGCTGACTCCACATGAGTTGGAGCAGGTAGTAAATCACATAGATGTCTCTGTCTTTCTGTTCTACTTACTGGCATTGTTAGTATTAAAGAAACAGAGTGAGAAAATGTGAAAGCCTTTTCTTTTGGTTCCTGGAGGAAGTTAGGGGAGTTCAGGGCAAACTGAGAGGACTGTTAGTGTTTTTCCCATGTCCTTACCTTTGCCCGGAAAGGATGGGCCTACCCAGAGCGAGGAATAGAACACGGAGTCAGTAATCATTATTTTGTTTTGTATACATATACGTGTACATAAGTGCATATATATGTATATATAATGTGTTTGGTAGGAGCTATCCACAGAAGCATGATCCTTGGGCTCAGAACTTTTCAGTCTATTTGTAGAAGGCACACAGGAGAAAATTCTATGGTGAGCACATCTGTATGGTCAATTTAAGGCAGGGTAAAATCACATCCTAAGTCTTAGTGAATATGGGAGTATGTAAACCAGGAAGGATGGGTCAAAGACTTCATGCTTGTATTGCCTAAGCCAAACTGATGGTGTAGCATCACTAAAACAGGGTTTTATTTAGGCCTTAGAGTCTCCCCCACTCCCCACAGTAAATTGGTGCAGATGCAATAAACTCCTATTTCTCTTTGACTTTTCAGATCCTTTCCTTTGCTTATCCTGCATTTCAACTTCTGTCCTGTCTCTCATACAGTAACACCTCAACTTCATTTCATGCCTACCTCTATGGTCTATCACTATAGCATGGAGACTTGTTTTATACTCATAATCCTGACTTTTATTTTTTGATTTCCCAGGGGCTTGCCATATTGTGGAAATAGAGGTATAGCCATGGTGTAAAAGGGACAAGGTACAAATGGTCCTAGACTTCACTCTTGGTTCCCTTACCCTTTAAGAGAAACTTAAGACATCTGGAGACAGTTCATGTTCAACCTTCTTCCAGCCTTTTCTATGGTGTAAGTGTGAAATGGTTCAGTAGTGGATGGGAGTTCTAGAATTCTCTGGGGAATTCAGATTAGGAGAAATGACCTTTAGATATTCATTAGATAAATTCATCCTTTGGAGGTAATAACTGCTACCTTCCTTCTCCATAATTCTTAGGTTTCTAACTATATACCAGCTTTATTTGTCTGGCGTCCTTCTGCTATATAGTCTGGGAGCCACAAAGTAGGAAGACCTGTAATCAGAGAAAGATTAATTGAAGTGAGGCTTGCCCAAACTGATTGTAGCCAATCTTTAGAAAGCAGTGCTCTGAAATGGAAGGAGAACCATGAAATGTTTTCATGCTTTGCCTTGTACCGCCTCTCTCCTTGGAAAAGTCCCATGACCTCTAGTGACGTTAATTAAACTCACAGTGAGAGAAGCAAGTCTTTATATTATGCTGCCCAGATTGTAAGGGGGATCTTTAAGTGTAAAGAAGCAATAACAGAGATGCGTGTGGGATCTGGGGAACTGAGAGTCTGTTAGTCTGATTATAAAATGGGATATTTTATAACATTCCTGAAAACCATCCCTTCATTACCTGCCGCTTTTCCAGTTGATGGGTTGAGTAGTGTTGGGAAATTTCCTTCTACTTTCTTGTGATTTTTGCCTTTAGAAGAAGAGGAAATTAGAGTGGTATGAGTCATCCCTCAATTCTATTAATACGTTTATTTCAGTATTATATCATCCAAGATAAACTCTTAAATATATTCTCCTTGTAACCAAGACAAATACCTGAATATATCGAGTAAAGTATGAGAGTCATCTTTTACCACTGATCCTTTCTCACCTAGCCAAAGTGAACACCTCTTTGTATTAATCACCCATTTATTATCTCTGTCTGGATTTAGACTTCCTCTGAACCGCACACACTTTGTAATGAGTCTACTGGTCAACACATTGTCATCTGTGGTTTTCTTTGGGTTTAGATCTCTTTCGAATTGATCCTTTTATGCTTTTCTCATTTAGGGACCCCTGGAATTCCTGACTCACCAAAAACATAAATGCAGAATTTCTTAATTAGCAAATGGTACCCAAACAACGTGCAATTCTACAGATTTATTTTGTTTTAAAAAGGTTTATGTTATTTTATGGAATTTTGAGTAGGCAGGATGGTGGTTGCATATACTTATTCTATAGTTGCCCTAATCTCTTCATCTAAATTTAGAGATGAGGTTAGGATTGTTTAAATGTACTTTATGCTCGACTCCGTTTTTTCTTAATTTATTAAAAAATTTTTTAATGTTTATTTATTTTTGAGAGAGACAGAGCATGAGAAGGAGAGGGGCAGAGAGAGAGAGAGGGAGACACAGAATCCAAAGCAGACTCCAGGCTCTGAGCTGTCAGAATGGCAGAGCCTGATGCACGGGGCTCAAACTCATGAACTGTGAGATAACAAACTGAGCCAAAGTTAGACTTTGACTGAACCACCCAGGGGCCTCTAGAGTTGAGTCTGTTAAAAGAAGTCAGTTAAGGGGATTAAACCAAGACTTCAGTAAGGTTCTCTGAACTTTGGTTGCATGCTCTTTCCATGACAATATACTGAATCTAAATTTTTAAATAAATTACGAACATTTCTAGGCTGGGCAAAGTGTTAGTTGAAAGGTAGATCTCGGTTTAAAGAACTATGTGAATTAGCACAGATTTGCAGTAACATGCTCAAAAAAATTATCCAAGGCCCAAGAGAAATTGGCCTCTGGATGAAGAAAGAGGTTAGTAGAAATCGATGATGTGTTTGGAAGCTCACATACAACTCTTTGCTTTCTATGCTTTTCCTCTGACACTTTGAACATGAAAATAATGCTAATCACTTCTATCTTCCATTACTGAGTAGTTTGAACCTATAACACTGATTTAGCGCAAATGAAGCTAATGAGCCAAAGGCAAAATTCTGATATTCCTCACAACAGATACATTAAATAAACTGTAGAGGGAAGAGCATGAATTTGAAATTAGGGGGGTTTCTGTAGGCTTGCACTAAACTCTGCTAACCTACACTTGATAAATCTTTCATTCAAAAAATATTTATCAAGTACTTACTACATGACAGAACTTGGGTACATAGAATCCTAAAAATATGGAAATGAACAAAAGAGACATGGTTCTCTCAAGGCTTTTAGTTGAATATGGGAGATGGCCCTTTGATGAATTATGGCACAAACAATTGTATTCAGTGATAAAAAAGGTGAAAAGAGCATGTTAGGATCATTGAGCCTGTACATGGAATAGAGAGAAACTCAATGTGGCTGTGAAACAGAGGTAGAAGCTGGGTCAAATATTTTCTTTGTATAGCATGTCCAATGACCTTTGCCAGCAATCTGTAGAAAAATCTTAGATATTCTAGCAGTGAGAAGACAGTAGGGTATATAGGTTTGAGGCTGGATGTATTCTTTCCTGCAGGGTTTTCCTGAGAAGGAAAATCAATTTTCAAAGAACAATGGGTGATACTAGTCATATTTGTATTCATTCAGAAGTCAAGCCAAGTATACCATCTACACTGTTGAATCCTGAGTGATATCTTTTATGATTTCATTAAGCAGTGTTGCCTTTATCCCAAGTGTTGTTTTTTTCTACAGAATTTCACTCATGGTAACTTGGTAATCTATATACCAAGTTTAATTTATTCTGTTTAGGCATTAATCACAAACTGCATTATTTATGTGGGAATCATTTTAAAATCTGTGCTTTGCACCTTCCAGACAAAATTAGAATTACAGTATGTAAACTGCACAGGGAAAGGAAATCTCTTTGAAATTAAATCCTCGAGTTTAAATGTGGAAAAGTAGGTGTTATTTTTGTCATCTCATTTTTTTGGAATAAATTTAATTTTAGAATAGTTTTAGATTTAGAGGAAAATCATGCAGGAAGTAGAGTTCCCATATACTCCACACCAGCTTTGACCTTGTGTATTAATTAATATGGTACATTTGTCATACTCGATAAACAAATATTGATAAGTATTATGAACTAAAGACCATACTCAATTTAGATTTCCTTATTTTCCACCTAATGTCCCTTTTCTGTCCCATGATCCTATTCAGGATCCCATATCATACTCAGTTGTCATGTCTCCTTAGTCTTCTCTTGGCTGTGATAGTTTCTTAGACATTCCTTGTTTATGATGACCTTGACAGTTTTGAGGATACTAGTTAGGTGTTGTGTAGGATGTTCCCCAACTGGGATATGTCTTATGCTTTTCTCATTAGACTGGGGTTCTAGTCTAGGGTGGAAGACCACAAAGGTGAAGTGCCTTTTCATCACATTAGAACAAGGGCATAGATTGTTGATAGTTATCTCGATCACCTGGTTGAGGTCGGGTTTGTCAGGTTGCTCTGCTATAAAGTTACTCTCCCTACACCAATTTATCCTTTTCTCTTTGAGAGGAAGTCACGAGGTGTTAAGGAATGAGGAGTTTGTCTCTTCCTCCTTCAGCTTGGAGTGTTGAAATACATCATTTGGAACTTTGCACAAGAGTTTTCTTCTCCCTTATATATTTATTTATCTATTTATTTAATCTTTTATATCACTATGGACTAATCCATATTTGTACTTTGGGTTATAATCCAACATTACTTTGTTGTTTAAACCGTTCGAGTTTTAGCCATTGGGAGCTCTTTCAGCTGATTTCCATGTCCTTTGATGTGCCCCCTTTATTGTAGGCTTTTTGGAATCAGCTTTTTCTTTTTTTTTTCTATTACAAAGAATGTTGTGTTTATTTGAACCATTGATAGCTCAACCTATTAAAACCTTAAAGTAAAAAGACCCAAAAAAATAAAGCCACCCATCCCCCTGTCCAAACTGGAAATAACCACATTGGAAAAATTACTTTACTCTTTTGTTGTGTTTTTCTTGACCTTTCATCCCTGATAGGAGATTCAAGTTTGTGAGTTTCAGGGTGCCTTTCCTGTGCTGTCAGGAAGAATCAAGATCAGCAACACTTTTCTATGAAGGGCCATAGAGTAAATATTTTCAGCTTTGAGAGCCAGAAGTTCTCTGTTGAAACTCTGCCTTTGTAATATAAAAGCACATGACAATGTACAAATGAATGGGGTAACTATTTTACAATAAAACTCTACCTTTTAAAAAAAGTAGATAACCATCTAGGTTTGGTGTAACACCTGTGGTTTGCCAATCCTGGATTAAGAGAACTGTGTCTGCAGATATGAATTCAAGTTTTACCATTTACTGGCTGTTTGGTTGTAGGCAAAGACTTTAACTTCCAGTAACTTCGAACATTCCTCAACTCAATGAAGGGTGTAATAACAGCATTAATGCCAGTCCCCTGTAGTGTTCAGAGTTTAAATGGTAAAAAGTAGAGCATGTAGCTCAGTATTTAGCACATGCCTGTTAGCTGTTACTAGGGTGACTTTATAATTTTCTGCTAAATTAAAACTTCTGGGAAGAAAAAAGGGAAATATGAATAATTATGCTGGGGCAGCAGGTATAAACAAACTGCCTAGGGTCTGCCCAAGCATGTGACTGCTCTAGCTGGGATTATTAGGATCCTCTCTCTCCTCTCCTAACACCTCCAATTTCCTGCAGATGTTCTGTTCTCCTGCTTCCTAGGGCAAGATGCAATCTAGGGTGGGAAATTACCGTTCCTTTTTCCTTCTCTTTCTTGATCTCAGAAAATGACCTTATTAGATGAGTCTTGGACTATATTATTTGATCTGACTCAGCTTAGATATTTTGTGTTAAAATGTGGTGAGTTTCTCCTCTAAGAACTGACATTTTGCAATTAAATGTGATGTTGAACACATGGTAAGATTTATAGTAGCAGTTCTTTTTTTCCCTCCCCCCTTTCTGCTTATACTGAATTTCCAAGCTCTTATCTTGGGACTTGTCACTTGCCGTTTGCTTTGACCTCTGGTTACTGTGAGCCTTTTAGTCTTTGCCTTGTGTGCCTGCTTATCTTGTCCTGCTCCAGCCTCTCCATCTAATTACCCTCATTGGGAAGAGTCTGTTATTTCCAAGAGATTTAAGTCTTATTGCTGCGGTTAGTTATTCCTGTTGTCTTGGCATACACAGGGAACAGAAGTCTGCCTGGGAGGGTATGAGGAGGCATTTGCAGTGTTTGTCAGTTTATTTTTCCCCTCATGGGAGAAAGGACTGAGTCTTCATTAGAATGTGGGTTTCTGGGTAGCTCCAGACATGAAGATGTAGATTCTTCAGCAGAGATGCTGACAGCCTTACACCAAGTGCTCCTGATGATTCTAATGCATTCCAAAGTTTGAAGACCACAGCATTAGAGAATGTATGAAAAGGAAATACAAATTACAAAAACCTATTTGGAGTGTTATTTTGTAGACAACTCCACCTGAAACCAAAGATCTCTCTCCTGTGTCAGAAACCACTAGTAAAACTGTAATCCAAGTGAGCTTTCAAGATTTTCTTCTCTGTGATTACCTTTATTTTTCTGTTTCTAACTATCTGTTGGCTAAGGAAATTGGGAAAGGGTCATTTCATTGGACAGGGAGAAAATAGTTGGGGATGGGGTTTTAGGGTGATTTTGGAGGGTGGGAGATCAGAAGACTGAAAAACTTTGAAGAAGTTCTCCCAGGTGGGGTTGACCGAATGCGATGGAGAGAATTCCAGAAATCCTAGTGTTGAAGTTGAATAGCATCTGTGTTCATGTATTTCTTTATCACATATGTAACAAGCCTCTAACTGATGCATGTACCATGCTAGACACTGCTGGGGAGACTCAAAGGCATGACTCCTGTCTTCAAAAAGCTTTTGTTCTTAGGGGCAATCAAGAAATGCGCAGATAAAAATATAGTAGTAATACAGCTTATGTGATTGTTAAGTGTCTCACTCTTCTGTTAAGTAGCTCAGGGGGATGGCTTTTTGAAAGAAGTGTCTTGGGATAGACCTCAAAGGATGAGCATGATGAAGGAATAAAAAGGTAATGAGCATTTTAGATGGGCCTATTGTCAACAAGGCATTGAATAAACAATATGCATCGTTGGTGTAAGGAAGCATAAGTTGTTCTATCTGGTCAACCTAGTGTCTAGGAGCAGGAGGAGAGAGGGAGAAACCTCACGTTGGGGTCAGATTATAAAGGGTCTTAAAGCCAGACTGTATATTCTGTAAAAGATCACAGGAGTCTATAGGGGATTCTGATAATAGAGGAATAATATGCTAAGTATTGTATTTTAGAAATGTTTATTGTTACATTTTGTTGAAATGACTGGAGATTGAGCTCACTAGGAGGAGTGAGGTAATTAAAGAGGGCATTTTGATAGTGTGAGTTCACTAAGAGTTTGACAAAGGGGACCATAGTGGAAGGTAGAGACGGGAAGAATGAAAAGACAGTGCAGAAGAAGAACCTGAGTTCCTGGTGTTGGGCTAAGGCCCTTGAATGGTTTACGTTCATTCCCTCAACAACTCTATGGTGTGTTATTTTTATCCCCATTTTAGAGGTGAGGAAATTAAGGCACCTAAAAGTTATGTTGCATATTTAAAGACACATAGCTAGTGAGTAAACAGTATAGGAGTGCACTGTCCAATATGGACACTAGCCACATGAAGCTATATAAATTTAAATTAATTTAAATATTTAAAAACCAGGTCCTCAGATGTCTGCACTACATTTCAAATGCCCAATAACCTCACGTAGCTTAATGGTTACCAGATTGGACAACATATAAATGGAGAACATTTCTGTTAATGCAGAAAGTTCTGTTGAGCAGTTGTGACCCTGCACACTGTAACTCCTGAGCCTGACAGAGGAAGAGAATCCCAAGATGGGGCATGTGGGGGTGGGTGGGTAGAGAGAGAGGAAGGGATGGAGAGAGAATTGGGGCTTCTGTTTGACCCAATTCGGGGCTCAAGCTAATCCCATGTTGGGCTCAAACCCATGAACGGTGAGATCATGACCTGAATGAAGTCAGATGCTTAACTGTTGAGCCACCTGGGCACCCTCCTGAGCCCATGTTCTTAAACAGTTCACTCTACTGCCTATCATTAACAAAAAACTGGTTTCTGATTGAATAGCTAAACCCAAGGAGGGACAGTCCGATAAGATTAGTGTTTCTTTATTAATATATTAATACAATTTATTATGAGCCTAAATATCTTAAGTCTTTTCAGTGTCTTAGGTTAATTTAAATTATACTGGGGAAAAATAAGCTGATATTAATTGAGCACCCTGTATCTCTACATGGTGACAATATGCCTAAGTCTCCTGAGAGGTACGGATTACAATGTGTTTGCAGCTGAAGCCTCATTTCTGATTCGAATTTTTCATTTGGCAGGTTAGCAGCTTGGAAAGACAGCGTAATGACGGTTTTAAGCCCTGTCCTCTCTCAGGTTTCTCCTTAAATGGCTCTTCAGCTCAGTTCTGCACTTTTAAATGGGCTACAGAAGTATACTGAAAAGATGAATGTCTTTCCTCCCTGAGTAATATTGCTAAAGCAAGGTTGCCAATTATATTGCTGTGCAATACAGGATCTAGGATAATGTTAAACTACCGAGACATTTATTTCCTTATTTCAAATGAAAATGTAGACTCTCATAGCTCTTAGGGGGAACTAGTGTATAATTCCTCAGCTATTAGGATAGTGATCTTGCATTTCTTGTAAACTCAGACATTTACCCAAAATGTTTTACCAATTCATAACATAAGGTCTATGGAGGCTGAACCTTTTTCTTGAAGAGAGTGGCTGGGAGGGCCTCATCATAATGTTCTGTTTGTGGATTGTTCTGCTAAGTGGTATTGTGCTTTCCCGTGGTTACTGCAGGGTGCTCGTGCAGCACATTGGACTTCACGATCATGTATTATGCAAGACTGGCTTCTCTATCTTTGTAGGTAGCTTCCCTTCAGAATTCTTTTCTGCCAGGCTCTTCGGAGTATACTTTTGGGGGTGTGTGTGATTCTTTGTGTGGCTTTGTAGCAGAGTTATAACAAGGCCAATTTATGGGTACAGTCTGAGAATTCTGATGTCTTACCCTTGGGAAACCTTTAACACTTCCTGAGGAATAACCTGTCTCGGTCTTTTTCCAAGGTTCAGATTCTGGTCAAGTTTAAAGGTTAGTACTTGGGAGTATGACTTTGGTTGAGCCCTGAAGTATCATTTGATACTTACCAAGCATCAGCTTGCTGACTAAGTGAATTGTCCTCATGTCACATGGACTCTTTTGCCTGTGGGCTTCTTTGTGTATTTGTCTGTGTCTTTCATTGCCCTCCCAAACATGGGATATATGTTCAGGCTTCCACCTTATGCTGAAAGGAGTTTCCCAGACTCAGGATGAAGATCCTATGGGAAATTTTCATTTTGTTGAATGTATTATACTAGAGTAAGCCATTTTTAGTAAGCCATTTTTTCAGAAATCTTGCAATGGGTGCTATGTTTTAATTTAAATTGAGTTCTGTGAACATATATGCTTTTTCAACATAGATAATTTTTAGAATTTATATTGTTTTGTACTGGGGAACTTAAAGGATGAAGGTACCTTATTTGACTCTAGGCAATTGGCTTTGGTAGGGAGCTGATGGGTTGAGGGGAAGAAACATCCTCTTCTTTTGTTTTCAATCCAAAGGGGAGACTCAGACGACCATGTACTGTCCTGGGTACAGCTAGGTGTGTAGAATCCTATCTGGACTGTCAAAGTTACTCCCATCCCACTCAAGATGCCATGCAGTGGGTGCTATTCCCAAACCTGACAATGCCATTTTGGAAAGGAAAACAGGCCATGATTATGTGTATCCAGAAAATTGGGAGAATGATAAAACTGGGGAACCAATGGCTACTTTACTCTTAACCACAGAACTTTGTTTTTCCTCTCCTCTCCTCTCCTTCCTTCCTTCCTTCCTCTCTCTCTCTCTCTCTCTCTCTCTCTTTCCCTTTCTTTTCTTTCTTTCTTTCTTTCTTTCTTTCTTTTTCTTTCTTTTCTTTCTTCTGCCTTAGTGGTACCTACAAGAGTTTACTACATGTCAGAATCTATTTTAAATTTTATCTCTTCTCTTTTTGATACTCATTGTGTAACTAGTTACCTTTTCGCAACTCAGAGACTAGCCATAGTAACATTATTGAAATTACTTAGTCTCTCAGATTCTTCATCTAAAAAATGGGAAAAAAATTTAAAAAGTAGAATGGAAATCCTACTGATCTGATAGTGTACGTATCAGTCAGGTAGAACTGCTGCAATAGTATGCCAGAGACTGGGTTGCTAAAGCAATTTAGTTTCTCACCATTCTGGAGGCTAAAAGCCCATGGTTGAGGTATTGAAAGTGTTGGTTTTCCCTGCCATCTCTTTCTTTAGTTGCAGACAGCTACATTCTCACTGTGTCCTCACATGGCCTTTTTCTCTGTGTATGTGCTTCCTTGTTGTCTCTTCCTTTTGTTATAAGGACACTATTAATCCTATTAGATTAGAACTCCACCCTTATAACCCCATTTAACCTTAATTATCTCCCTAAAGGCCCTGTCTCTACATACGGTCACATTGGAGGTTAGAGCATCAACATAGAGGTTTGGGGGACACAATTCATTTCCTAACAGCATATTTTCAGGATTAAATTAGGTCATGTGTGAAGTGTTATCCCAATGTCTAACACATAGAGAACACACATACACAAAACAACTCAATTAACTGAGTGCCTGCAGATGCCAGACACTATTCTGGTGCTAGAGATACGACAATGAACCAAACAGGTGTAAATTTATGCTGTTAGGAGTTTATGTTGTGTTGCAATTGGTTATCATTAGCAGAAACAGTAAATAACAACTCATACAGTCCTTATTCTACGGCTGCCTAGATAATTTTATTGGGGTTCTGGTTGGTAGAGTGTAGCTAGCACACTGTAGCAGAAGGTTTGGACTATGAGAGGAATTTGGAGTATCTTCTGGCTCTAGCTTTAACCATCAACCTCGACAATTCCTTGACTTGTCGGAGCCATTTTTCTTAAGTTTCTCCCTTTGGAAGAAACGACTGGAGACTGTTGTAGTCAATGATGTCTATTCTAGAGAAATCTGAAGAAGTTTTTAGAGGCATTCATATTCAAGGTTGCGCCTGGCTCAGGCTTCATATTTCAGAATGCTTTTACAGAAACGTTATAAGGGTCTCTAAAGTATTTTTCTTGTATGCAATGGCTTCAATTACTTTGATTTTTAAATCCATACTTGGCATGGGAAAAATAAATCTCATCTGAAAGACGGGTGTTCAGGATGAGAAAAAAGAATCAGGTTGGCGCTTTGAATATCCAAGCACATTAACTTTATTTTAAAATTCAGTGCTATGTTATTGAATTGATTGTATGTCATAACTATACTGAGCAGAAAACTAACTTCTCAAAATGAGATTTTACAGAAATTCAAAAACAATAAGCATGAGATGGATATTTACAGGATGTCCACATTTTCATAATTTTGGCAGGCATGGATGTTTCATATATTAGAGACAATTTCCTGTAAATGAATTTCCATTTAAAGTTAGTTTCTATCCATTTGGTTGTCTTCCTCCCATCCCAAGCCATCTGCATGGTCTTTTATAAATGGCATATATCATTTTTATTAAAGCCTTTTGCATCTTCTAAGTTTTGAAACAAGTTGTGAAGCCAAAATCACTGAGGATTTATGTTTTTCGACTAAAAAGCTTTATAGGTTAATTTAACAATTTCTAAGCCACACCATACATTGTCTGGATATACGTATAGTTCCAACTTGAGGCCTTTGTTGTTACATCTTTCATAATTGTCAGCTTCATGAGAATTACATCATGTCTTAGCAACACGACTAGAAACAGACATTGCCACCCTTCATTTCTCCAGCTCTATTTTTTCAGTCTAGCTTCTTATTTTCCCACATTTCTTTTGTCCTCTTTCCCACCAGATTCTCCTCCACCAGGAGAGAGGTAGCAGGTACTTGGTACCTCTTCTCCCACCAGATTCTCTGTGCCTTATCATCATCAGGGCCCTTGGTGCTGAGGGGCAGGGGGAGAAATGTTTGATTCTAACAAATTCAAGAAAGTCTACCTGAAAATCAAACATAGGAAATATTTCCACTCCAAGGAGTTTCCTCATTCCTAGTTTTAAAAATAATCCATTTTTTTCTCTCATGTTTATTTATTTTGAGAGAGAGAATGTGTGAGTAGGGGAGAGGCAGAGAGAGAGAATACCAAGTAGACTCTTCACTGTGAGAGTGGAACTTGATGCAGGACTCAAACTAAAAAACGGTGAGATCATGACATGAGCCAAAATCAAGAGTAGGACGCTTAAGTGACTGAGCCACTCAGGTGCCTCTCCATTGTTTTGTTTATTTTATTCAATCTTTTTATATGCATTTATTGAGCTCTATCATCTGCTACCTCAAGTTAAGCCCAGGAGGAATCAGAGAAATAAAAGTCTCTGCCCTGGAGAGGACCATTCATGTAGAGATAAGATGTAAACATGTGAACACAGAATAACAGTGGGGATATAAAAGTTGACAGAAAGAGAGGTGGTTGGGGAGCTCGTGGGAGGCTCTCCCAGGGGAGCTGCTGTTAAGATAAATGAGGTAAGAATCTGAAAAGTTCAGTGTTAGCTTGCAGGGTCTTTTGTGATTCTAAGCACTTGATCATTGTTTTACTCTCCTGTGCCTTCTGTGAGCAAGATAAGTGGTCAGGTCTCAGTTGGAGATCAATCAGAGGTGTCTCTGTTCACAAAGAGCCCATGCTTATTTTTAAGCTGGGGCTGTGCGTCTGAACTGCAGGCAGTCACAGAAAAAGGCCAGCTGAACAGACTGTTGTTGGCACCCTTCCATTCTACCCTCTCCTTCAGCCTCTTCAAGGGGAGAGAGCATAGCTAAACACCAGGAAGCATTCTTAAGGGCATCAGGAGAGAGGTAGCAGGTACTTGGTACCTCTTCTCCCACCAGATTCTCTGTGCCTTATCATCATCAGGGCCCTTGGTGCTGAGGGGCAGGGGGAGAGGGGTGTCTGCGGTAGAGCTCAGGGGAGAGGAAATCTGTTTCTGGAATGGATGACAGCCACTTCTCCCTGCTGCATTCTCAGGACACATCACTCAACCCATTACACTGCCTTTTTCTTGCTGAGCACAGATGGGGCCTCACTATCCTTCTCAACACAGGGCTTTGAGCAGACACTAATGATTGATCACGAATTAGCATGCAAGTCGAAATGTTTCGGCTTTCGTTGTCCTAGAATTTTGAAAGAAGAGTTAAACATGTACTTAATTCCCAGAATTCTAAATTGTGAGCTTTCCTCTATCCCCCCTCGAGCCTCCCACTCAATTTATGAGGGTGGAAAAGCAGACAGGCTTAGGAGAGAAGCCTCATTCAGGAAGATAGATGTTGGGTGGTGCGTCCCTCATGGTTTTTGTCTAGGGAACCCATGCAGTCAGAAGCAAGGTGCTCTATCCCTCCTGGTGACGTGAGAGAAGCATAACAGATAATAGGGTCAACCAGCAAACGCCAGTAACTTACATCAGGAAAACACTTTAAGTTTCCTTGTGTTCAAGGGAAAAAATAGGTGTTGAAAGGCTTCGCATGTAGTCCTAAAATTTGATGTCCCCCACTTTCCCACACATCTTTCTAAAGCTGTCCTGCTCTATGACAAGTTTCGCTTCAAGTGTCGCCTGCCTCAGGACACCCTTATTATTTTTTTAATTAAAAATTTTTTTAAATGTTTATTTATTTGAGAGAGAGAGAGAGAGAGAGAGAGACAGAATCCAAAGCAGGGGCCAGGGCCAAGCTCTGAGCTGTTAGCACAGACCCCAACGCGGGGCTCAAACCCATGGACCCTGAGATCATGACCTGAGCCAAAGCTGGAGGCTTAACTGACTGAGCCACCAGGCCCCCCTCCCCACCCCCCCCCCCACCACCCACAACTGCGGCACCTTTATTACCACTTCATCCTCCTGGTATTGTTCCCACCTCTGAACTCATGTCATCTTATTCTCAGAAACACTCATCCGCACTTAATCAGGTATTGTCCTGTGTCCTTGGAAATGCTTTCCGTTTCCAGGAAGAATCTTCTCCTTTTCTCTAGCAAAGGAGCAGCTTCTCTCTGGAGAAGTCTCATAGTTGGTTTAAGACTAATGATGGTAAGAATTTATACAATGAAGAAGGAGAGATGGCGAGGACACAAACACAGGTCAGTTATGACAGGACCTTCCCAAAGGTGTGCTGGAGGAAGTATGTTCATCTATCACCAGGGAAAAAAAAGATGTTCCATGGCCAAAATAGTACGTAAAAAGTTAAGTTAGGCAAAATTTAATAATAATAGAATTAATAAGGCAGATCTAATCATTGCTACCATCTATTGGATACTTGCCACATGTCCGACAGTCTGTTAAGTACTTTCCCACATCACTTTAAAGAATTTCTTAATGATTTAATGAGGGAGGAATTACTTCATATCTGTTTGTAGATGAGACAACAGAGATTCAGAGAGGTTAAATAATCTCAAAATTCACAGCTAATAAATATGGGTGTTGAGAAAGTGAAGCGTATCTAAGCCTAGTGTCAGGTTCTAATCACAAGATTTTTAAAATTTTCCTTCAGAGCCTCCAAAGTCTTAGTCCTTTTCTCTGTATTTGGAATCTCCAAGAGAAAGATAAATAGACAGCATTTTCTAAGCAGTTTTAGAAACCTTTTCCCTCAAATTATCTTGAGACTAGTGTTCTGAGGAATATGTCTTGGGATAAGTAGAACTCAGGTTTTATTATACGTACAGTTTTATCTTTATTAACAAGCTTTTATAGCCACTGTCATTTAATTCTTATAACCTTGGCACAAGGTACATTAGGCATTATTATAGCCATTACACAGGAGGAAATTTAGATAGATCAAACTCAAGGTAACTTTCTCAGTTTCACACTAAATCATGGAAGAGCAGAGATTGGAATATAGTCAAATAAGGGAGATTTATAAGAATATGAAGTAAATTCTCACCGCTTGTACTGTCGGTTATCAGGATGCAGTGAAGACTGCCTTTTGATAAAAACTTTCACCCACTTAAAGGTTAACTTGGTTATATGTTAAGTATTGCTTCTCTGTAGAGTTGTATCAGGCTTGGGACACTTCTTACAGAAGGTAAAAGAACCATTAATGGAATGGAAATATGTCACAAAATTCCCAATCAAAATGGAAGGAATAGACCATTAATAAATAGGGGCAATATCTTAAAGAAGATCTTTCAGTTCAACTATAAATTTAAGTTAAATTTAAGCAATTTAAGCAAAATACTTGTCCTTACACTTGGAATAAATGATTTGTTTACCTAGTTGTTTGAGGAAGACATATCAGTCTTGCTTTTTATTGGGCATTTAATGAAGAGCCACAAACAGAATTTTCAAGTGTTAAGTCATCATTGTAATAGATGGCCTTAAAACAGGTTTTTTTTCCCCCTAGTATCAATGATTTCATCATTAGCTTTTGTCCAGGTGTTAGCTTATTAATTGAGTGAACTGCCTTAATATCTTGTTCCCTGGTAAATAAATGCACATTGTTCAAGGCCAATCATCAAATCATAATACCTATTTACAGTATTCATCTCTATGGAGTTTTTTACCTCTATTCACAATAGCATCTGTATCATCATTATTAATGTCCTTATATATTCCTGTATTTAACTTTCCCCCTTACCCAAGGAAAGCATAGTTGGTTTATCATGGGTAAAGTTCAGTGTTTCTTCAGTCACAGCTTATTTTCACTTGGTAATTTTTTTTGTAAACAAGGTGGTTTATTACTTTTTATTACATGCACGGAGTGCTTGGAATATTCACATACAAGTCCATTTCCAAACCTTCATTTTCAAAATCTGTGCCAAGCATTCGTTAATGTTGATTTACCAACATCATGACAACATTGACTGTGTAATTGTCATCCTCAAGATGGAACTATTGAAGGAAATCGTGAATCCCTTAGTTTCTTGTACCTATTCTTTATGGACTACAAAATTCTTTGGTAATGGCACTTTTGTTATAAATATCACATTGCGAGGAAATAGACACCAACAACTTGATTTTTCATCAGAAGTTTGGGAGAGAGATATGTAGATGAACACTTGGCAGGAATTTTTGTGACTGAATACTATTTTATATGTATGAAATTTCACTTTTTTTTATCCATTCATCTGTCGACAGACACTTAGATTGTTTCCATATGTTGGGTATTGTGAATAGTGTTAAAGTGAAAATAGGGGGTACAGATATATATTAAGATACTGGTTTGATTTTCTTCAAGTAAATATCCAAAAGTGAGATTGCTGGGCGCATATGATAGTTCTGTTTTTAATTTTTATGAGGAAGTTGCACACTGTTTTCCATATTGGCTGTACCAATTTACATTCCTGCCATTAATTACCTGTTGACTTTTGTTAATAGCCATTCTGACAGGTTGAGGTGTTATCTCATTGTGCTTGTGACTTGTATTTCCCTGATGATAGCAGTGTTGAGCATCTTTTCATATGTTTGTTGGCCATCTGTATGTCTTCTTTGGAAAAATATCTATCAAATTAGATTTCTCTTGCATATTTAAAGAATTAGGTTATTTGCTTTTTGCTATTGAGTTGTACAATTCTTAATATATATTTTTAAATATTAATTTCTTTTCACATATATGGTTTGCAAGGATTTTCTTCTATTCTGTAGTTTTCCTTTGCGTTTTATTGTTTCTTTGATGTGCAGGAGGCGATTTCAATTTCACAACTTTTCAGGTTTTAGGATTAAGAATTGGGGATGATGGCCCTTGTATTTCCTGAGTTAAATGCTCCTGTGTTACTGCTCTAGTAGCTTTTTTGCACACGACATTTAGCATGGGCACTTGGCATGTTGGCTCGAAGCTATATGTTCACTTCTCTTTTTTAAAAACATTTTTGAGTCAATTGACACACAGTGTTACATTAGTTTCTCGGTGGTACAATGTAGTAGTTTGATTGGTTTATATGTTATGCTATGCTGTGCTCACCACAAGTGTATGCCACCATCTGTCATCATACAGTCGTATTACAATACTGTTGACTATAATCCTTATGCTTGCCTTTTTACTCCACTGACTTGTTTCTTCCAATAACTGGAAGACCATCTCTTATCCCTTTTTGTAATAGTGTATGAGGAACCTTGCCTAAATTATGCTTTTCTTAGTTCCTATGAATTGGAAGGCTCTAAGTATATATTGGTTGAATTAATGAATAAATAATTGAAGTGACTTTGATATGTAGGAGAGAGTGAGTGGTGTGGGCTGAAGTGTATGAGAGAAGCTGGTGTTAGAACTTGGTATTATGTTTATGCTAAAGTTTCTCACCTTTTGCAGTATTGATATTTTGGGCCAGGCCATTCTTTGATGTGGGCGGCTGTCCTGTGCATCACAGGATGTTGAGCAGCACCCTTGACCTTTGTTCACTAGATATCGATAATATCCTGCTCTCGCCTTCCATGTGATCATAAAAAACATCTCCAAACAGCTGGTGTACCTAGTCTTGGACTTGAGAGTTATAAACACCTGAGTGAAAATTTTACTGTCTTTTACAAGTTGAGCAAGTCAATGTGTTAGAGCCTCCCACTGTCTCCTTTATAAAACAGGAATAATAATAGTACATATTTCCTGAAATGATTGTAAAGATTATGCTGAGAGTATATAAACCTCCTGGCAGATAGCGAGAGCTCAATAAAAGATAACTTTGAAGCCCTGTCTGTAGTACCTGGATACATACAGCTTTCAGCT